>CM064346.1:4819225-6273392 GCA_032595735.1 Pelochelys cantorii | reverse complement strand
ATACCCATTAAGAGCATATCACTACAACTTCACAATAACCTGCTGTAATGTACTCTCCGACTGTGCATCTCACTTCCAAACATAGCACCTAATAAGGTTGCTGATAGTCCCCTTCTTCAGCACTCCTTACATATTTGTTTAGTTCAAAGGGCTTTTCTCATAGAAAGGTGGAGGTAAAGTGGGAAACCCTTTGGAAATATTCCCATAAATGAACCACATGGTAATCAAGAAGTACTGTCTGTGTCTGTTCATATTTATCCCTTATCAGTTAGAACATCAGTGTTTTGATGTTGATTAGCTTTAACACTTCTGGTTTCCACAAACATTGATACAAGTTCAGCAAGCCAATGGATCAACCACATCAAATAGACATTTTGATACAATCTCGGGTATAGCAAAGCAATCCAGGCAGACTCTTAAATGCCAGCCAAATAAATGTGTAGCTATTTAAGAGAACACTCATGTAACTGTACCACGGTCAGCATTTCATTTGGGAGACTATTCTGTACCGAAACAGACCTGGCTTGACAAAGCTCTGGCAGGGATGATTTAGTTGGGATTGGTCCTGCTTTTAGCAGGGGGTTGGACTCGATGACCTCTGGAGGTCTCTTCCAACCCTGTGATTCCATCTTTTTTCTTCCTAAGCATTAACCATTATCCTTCTTGTTGGCAATATGATAAATAGGAAAACCAGTCTTGTGTTTTATGTGCATTTCCATTGTGGGTGACTGAGCTCAAACATCTCCGAATTAAATGTTCGTTTGTAATTGTCAAGAGAGGTATTTGTGCTTGTTTGATCTGGAAATGGATAGCAATGCGGATAACTTAATATATGCCCCTAAGTTTCTGCTGTTCCTTTGAAAGTTTGAGCCATAACTGGACTGAGAGAAATATTAAAATAATTGGAAACAGCCTAGCAAGAAGACTGAATGAAAAAACAAGAGGTTTTTAAAGTTCTTTTCTAGCTATGGTGAGGTTAGGATATATACAGTTAAATAACTTGAGGGCTTTGAAAACCTTACTGCTGGAGTTTGCATTGCTGAGAGATTCATAGGCTTGGAAAGTATGGTGGACATCTTGTGGAAGGTTCACAGTTTATTTTTAAAACTCTGTTACTGCAACTGGGAGACCACGCTGCCTTCTTGGCATCTTGTATAGAATGTATTGCATATTAGACATACAAGAGATGGGGCCAGGGGAAGTTTCAAATTCAACAGCCAGCATCCCGGGTATCAATTAAAGTTGGGTTATTTTCATATGTCACATATATGACCCTTTAAACAGTGAGCTATAGTGGATTCAGGATGCCTCTCTGACCCTACACTATGCAAATGTACCAAGGCCAGAAGGACTAGAAAACCTGCTGAATTTTAATGTGAAAAGTGTGTGATGCCCCCACCTCATTGACATTCTGAAAGGGTTCCTTTCACTAATCCTCACACTCAGTAGGCCTAACTTACTTGATCTCAGCTCCTCAGCTGGGTGTGCAGGTCAAAAAGGTGGCTGAGTTGGGCCAGAAAAAAGGCAGTTCATGCTATCTAGAGTAACGTGCTTAGTCACAATTAGAAAGGGGCCTGAGCCATGAAGTTCAGGTATGGATCTGAACTTTCCTAAAGTTGGAGTGTGCACAGAACTGAAATTTTCATTCGACCCCATAGAAATAATGTCCAGTCATCTAGTTTCCCTCCAGAGTTCTCTAAAGTCACTAGATGTATATGTTTGGGGGAGTACTGTCAGGGCCCATCTCAATTCACAATGGAAAAACTTGGAAGTTTTCATGTCTGGTTGTGTTGTAGTCAAACAGAAAAAGTCAGACTGCTATAGGTACATTGGTTCACCTTAGATCACCATACTTCATGGGAATATGTGTCCACATTTTATTCACATTACACAGACACATAGGAAGAGCTGGTGGAATTAGTAGTATCAAACTTGCAAACAAGACTAACTATGTGAGAAATTCAGCTGTTTCATTTGCTATTATAGGGCCTGATTCAAAGCACGTTAAAGTCAGTGCACCTCTTCCCATTTACTTCAGTGGACTTTGGATCATGTCTACAGAGCGTTTTTTTAGAAGACTGCAGGAGAGTAGGAAGTAAGTAACACCAGGCCAGATCTGCAACTAGGGTTGCCAGATGTTTGAAACAAAAATACTGAACACACACCCCCCCCCCAAAAAAAACACTGGGAAAAAATTCTGTTGAAGGAGAAAAAAAAGGGAGGGAGACCGAAATTGTTGAGCAAAAAAAAAAAAAGGGTACACACAGTACTCTCCGAAATATATAGTAGATAGCTGTTCCCTTTCTCCATCCCTGCCCCTTGCTGGCCCAGGGTGTTATAGCTGTCCCAGTTCCCATCTCTGGCCCCTTACTGCCCCCTTGTGGTCATTCTGTAGTATAACTCCCTCTTACCTCACCCCCTCCCTTTCTATTTTCTGAGAAACAATCCAATTCCATGCATATCCCATGACCCTGACACAACCAAACCCTGACTTTCCTTTAAGTTTTAAGAGGAAGCAGCATACCAAATTTGGTGGTCCTAGCACTTACTGTGCAGGAGAGACTTAAAAAACAATAAATGGTCTGGTAGCCCTTTATAGACTAACAAAACATGTAGATGATACTGGTGGAATTACATCTACATGTTTTGTTAGTCTATAAAGGGCTACCAGACCATTTGTTGTTTTTTAAGTCTCTCCTGTACGGACTAACTGGGCTACCCCCTAAAGCTTGTGTAGGAGAAGTTCTTGAACAAATGGACTCACAGATGGATGGATAGACAGATGCACATTTCTAAAATATATAGTAAGAAGAAGAAGAGAGATGTGCCACTGTGCCCTATTTGGTTTTAAGGGATTGATCAGTGTCTTTAGGAGACAGTAATTACTTTGATTGTCCTACACTAATAAGGAGATGCAGAATAAAGAAAGTTTTCTGGCTCTACTGTCCATGAGGAAAAGGATCTGTAACAAAAAAGATTCCTATATTTTGCATGCTAGTGTGATCATATTATAATACTAAATAATATCAAGTGAGGTCATGCTGGGCATTACGATTTTGGAATGAATACCATCTTATTGCAAACGAGGTATACTATTGTATTTTTATGTTGTGGTTCACTGGAAGGAACAGTTTGGGGGCACAAGCAAAGAGGTGGTTTTGGTTCATTTGATTTTTGTTGGCGCTGGCTTCTTTTTCTTGAACTACATGTTCTTTCATTCTTGCTAGCTTCTATGAAATCAGAACTGTTTATGAATTAGACCCACCTAGCATTTACATTTCCACACAGAGAGCCATTCTTCTGAAAGAGAACCCTTTGACTCTTTAACATTGACAGACATGTTACTATTTTTAAAGGGGTTATTGTATATACCACCTAAATTATTTCCTTGTAAAATGATTTTAAAATGACTCCCCAGTGAGCATAAGGCATGCATGTCTAGACTTTCTCATTTTTCTATTTTATCCCACAACCCACCCCACCTTCTATAATTTTGGAGATTATGGATATTTGAGACATTGTTGTTCTACAATTCAATGCTGAGTATTTCATAAGAACATAAGAACATAAGAATGGCCGTACTGGGTCAGACCAAAGGTCCATCTAGCCCAGTATCCTGTCTGCCGACAGTGGCCAGCACCAGGTGCCCCAGAGAGGGTGGACCGAAGACAATGATCAAGCGATTTATCTCCTGCCATCCCTCTCCAGTCTCTGACAAACAGAGGCCAAGGACACCATTTTATCCCCTGGCTAATAGCCTTTTATGGACCTAACCTCCATGAAATTATCTAGCTTCTCTTTAAACTCTATTATAGTCCTAGCCTTCACAGCCTCTTCTGGCAAGGAGTTCCACAGGCTGACTACACGCTGTGTGAAGAAGAACTTTCTTTTATTAGTTTTAAACCTGCTACCCATTAATTTCATTTGGTGTCCTCTAGTTCTTCTATTTAGGGAACTAATAAATAACTTTTCTTTATCGACCCTCTCCACACCACTCATGATTTTATATACCTCTATCATATCCCTCCTCAGTCTCCTCTTTTCTAAACTGAAAAGTCCCAGTCACTTTAACCTCTCCTCATATTGGACCCGTTCCAAACCCCTAATCATTTTAGTTGCCCTTTTCTGAACCCTTTCCAAGGCCAAAATATCTTTTTTGAGGTGAGGAGACCACATCTGTACACAGTATTCAAGATGTGGGCGTACCATAGTTTTATACAGGAGCAGTAAGATATTCTGGGTCTTATTTTCTATCCATTTCTTAATAATTCCTAGCATCCTATTTGCCTTTTTGACCGCCGCTGCACACTGCGTGGAAGTTTTCAGAGAACTGTCCACGATAACTCCAAGATCTCTTTCCTGATTTGTCGTAGCCAAATTAGCCCCCATCATACTGTACGTATAGTTGGGGTTATTTTTCCCGATGTGCATTACTTTACACTTATCCACATTAAATTTCATTTGCCATTTTGTTGCCCAATCACTCAGTTTGGTGAGATCTTCTTGGAGTCCCTCACAGTCTGCTTCTGTCTTGACTATCCTAAACAGTTTGGTATCATCTGCAAACTTTACCACCTCACTGCTTACCCCTTTCTCCAGATCATTTATGAATAAGTTGAACAGAATTGGTCCTAGGACCGACCCTTGGGGGACACCACTAGTCACCCCTCTCCATTCTGAAAATTTACCATTTATTCCTACCCTTTGTTTCCTGTCTTTTAACCAGTTCTCAATCCAAGAAAGGACATTCCCTCTTATCCCATGGCCATGTAATTTATACAAGAGCCTTTGGTGAGGGACCTTGTCAAAGGCTTTCTGAAAATCTAAGTATACTATATTTACTGGATCCCCCTTGTCCGCATGTTTGTTAACCCCTTCAAAGAACTCTAATAGATTAGTAAAACAGGATTTCCGTTGACAGAAATCATGTTGACTTTTGTCCAGCAAATTATGTTCTTCTACATGCTTCACAATTTTATTCTTTACTATTGTTTCGACTAATTTGCCCGGTACTGAAGTTAGACTTACCAGTCTGTAATTGCCCGGATCGCCTCTGGAGCCCTTTTTAAATATTGGTGTCACGTTAGCTACCTTCCAGTCATTAGATACAGAAGCCGATTTAAGGGATAGGTTACAAACCTCAGATAATAGTTCAGCAATTTCCCATTTGAGTTCTTTTAGAACCCTTGGATGAATGCCATCCGGTCCCGGAGATTTGTTAACATTAAGTTTTTCTATATGTTCCAAAACCTCCTCTAATGACACTTCAATCCAGGACAGTTCCTCAGATTCATCACCCACAAAGGACGGTGCAGATTTGGGAATCTCCCCAACGTCCTCAGCCGTGAAGACTGAAGCAAAGAAATCATTTAGTTTCTCCGCAATGGCGTTATCGTCCTTGATTGCGCCTTTTATAGTTCGATCGTCTAGGGGACCCACAGGTTTTTTAGCAGGCTTCCTGCTTCTAATGTACTTAAACATTTTGTTATTTCTTTGAGTTTTTGGCTAGCTGTTCCTCAAAATCTTTTTTGTGCTTTTCTTATTACATTTTTACACTTGATTTGACAGTGTTTATGTTCCTTTCTAGTTATCTCACTAGGATTGGACTTCCACTTCTTAAAAGATGCCTTTTTGTCCCTCACTGCTTCTTTTACATGATGGTTAAGCCACGGTGACACTTTTTTAGGTCTCTTGCTATGTTTTTTAATTTGGGGTATACATTTAAGTTGGGCCTCTATTATGGTGTCTTTAAAAAGTTTCCATGCAGCTTGCAGGGATTTGGCTCTAGTCACTGTGCCTTTTAATTTTTGTTTAACTAGCCTCCTCATTTTTGTGTAATTCCCCTTTTTGAAATTAAATGCCAGGGTGCTGGACTGCTGAGGTGTTCTACCCACCACAGGAATGTTGAATGTTATTATATTATGGTCACTATTCCCAAGCGGTCCTGTAACGGTTATTTCCTGGACCTGATCCTGCGCTCCATTCAGGACTAAATCGAGAATTGCCTCTCCCCTTGTGGGTTCCTGCACCAGCTGCTCCAAGAAGCAGTCATTTAGGTCATTGAGAAATTTTCTCTCTGCTTCTCTTCCTGAGGTGACATGTACCCAGTCAATATGGGGATAATTAAAATCCCCCATTATTATAGAGTTCTTTATTTTGGTAGCCCCTCTAATCTCCCTCAGCATTTCAATGTCAGTATCACTGTCCTGGTCAGGTGGTCGGTAATATATCCCTACTGCTAATTTCTTATTATTGGAGCATGTAATTACTATCCATAGCGATTCTATTGAGCATGTTGATTCACTTAATATTTTTATTTCATTTGATTCAACATTATCTTTCACATACAGTGCCACTCCACCACCCACCCGGCCTGCTCTATCCTTTCGATATATTTTATATCCCGGTATGATTGTGTCCCACAGATTTTCCTCATTCCACCAGGTTTTAATGATGCCTATTATGTCAATCTCCTCATTTAATACTAGGTACTCTAGTTCACCCATCTTATTAGTCAGACTCCTAGCATTTGTGTAGAAGCACTTTAAAAATTTGCCACTGCTTATTTGTCTGTCCTTCCCTGGTGCATTGGATTCCTTTGTATGCGGTTGTTTGTCTGCTCTGGCCCATGGTTTGCCCTCTCCCCTCCTCTCTTTCTGACTACAGCTTAGAGACTCCCTATCAATGGATTCTCCTCTAAGAGAAGTCTCCCTCCGATTTACGTGCATCTCCGCAACAATCGGCTTTCCCCCATCTCTTAGTTTAAAAACTACTCTACGGCCTTTTTAATGTTTAGTGCCAGCAGTCTGGTTCCACCCTGGTTTAGGTGGAGCCCATCCTTCCTGTATAGGCTCCCCCTCTCCCAAAAGTGTCCCCAGTTCCTAATAAATCTAAACCCCTCTTCCCTACACCGTCTCAGCCACGCATTGAGACTCTGAAGCTCTGCCTGCGTACCTGGCCCTGCGCGTGGAACCGGAAGCATTTCCGAGAATGCCACCATAGAAGTCCTGGATTTCAGTCTCTTTCCTAGCAGCCTAAATTTGGCCTCCAGGACATCTCTCCTACCCTTCCCTACGTCATTGGTACCTACATGTACCACGACCACTGGCTCCTCCCCAGCACTACAATAAGTCTATCTAGATGCCTCGAGAGATCCGCAACCTTTGCACCAGGCAGGCAAGTGACCATACGGTTCTCCCGGTCATCACAAACCCAACTATCTATGTTTCTAACAATCGAATCACCCACTACTAACACCTGCCTCTTCCTAACTGGCATTCCCTCCCCCTCAGAGGTATCCTCAGTGCGAGAGGATACCGTAACATCCTCTGGGAGGAGGGTCCCAACTACGGGATGGTTTCCCTCTGCTCCCATTGAATGCTCTGTTTCCTTGAGACTTTCATCCTCCTTAAGAGCACTGGGGCTCTCAGACTGGAGGTGGGACAGTACTACAGTGTCCCGGAAAGTCTCATCAACATATCTCTCTACCTCCCTTAGCTCCTCCAGTTCAGCCACCCTGGCCTCCAAAGCCCGAACCCGGTCTCTGAGGGTCAGGAGCTCCTTGCAACGGGTGCACACATACGCCACTCGCCCACAGGGCAGGTAATCATACATGTTACACTCGACGCAATAAACAGGATAGCCCCCACTCTGCTGCTGGGCTTCTGTCTCCATTTTTCTCATGAATAAGTTTAAGCAGAAACTGGGATTCTTTTTAAACCTCTGGAATATAGATTACTACAAGAGTTATGTTTTAAAGAAGGTCAGAAGTCCCTAGTGCCCTCTAACCTCCCTCTCCAAACTCCCTGTTAGCTGTTCCTGTTCGCAAGCTCCCTGGTCGCTGAGTCACAGGCTTATATAGCTCTGGTAGCCCCTCCCCCTGACTGAGGCTCAGCCAATTAACAGAGGCTTCTAGATTTCAAACCTTTTAGAAGCTCCTTCAAACAAACAAACCAACCAAACAAACACACAAACACAAGCTCAGCACACAGCAAATAACTCCCCCACACACAAACACACACTCCAGACAGCCACTTACCACAAGGGTCCCGCTTTTACTCCTCTTTTACCTGGAGAACTCCCTCTCCAAACTCCCTGTTAGCTGTTCCTGTTCGCCCACTCTTTAAGAGGAAAAAGATCTGTTGCCAGTACAGCATTGTTACCAATAAAGTAAAATGTTCCAGCATTGTTACCAATAAAGTACTAACAGGTATTGGAAGAGCACAGACTCCAGACTGGATGCCCAAGTCTGCAGTGCACACGTTTCTCACCTGAGTAACTCCACTGAAGCAGAGCAAACAGATATTCAACGTGAAAAAGAGACTCCGCTGTTAGCAGTTGGTTATGTGATGCCTTCTGAAGCCTTCCCGCAGTCTTGCAATGGAATTCAGTGGTATCGGATGAGCTCAGTAGTAGGGGTCAGAGAGAAAAGGAGGCTCACTGTTCCCTTGCCAAAGCCAAGCAACTTCCTCTCTGCCTCACCATCATTTGGATTTGGCTAAACGGCTAATTCAGTGACTCATGTGGAGGTTTTAGCTGGGTAATCAATAGAAGGGCTGACTTAGCAAGGGCAGGATTTCAGCCTCTGCCACACCCAGAGAAGAAGGCACTCGTGTGCCGTGCATTTCACCAGATTGGAATAATAGAATCATAGAGCTGGAAGAGACTTCAGGAGGTCATCAAGTCCAGCCCCCTGCCCAAGGCAGGACCAATCCCAACTAAATCAACCCAGCCAGGTCTTTGTCAAGCCGAGACTTAAACACCTCTAGGGATGGAGATTCCACCACCTCCTTAGGTAACCCATTCTAGTGTTTCACCACTGGATATTAGGAAATAGTTTTTCCTAATATCCAACCTAGACCTCTTTACTGCAACTTGAGACCATTGCTCCTTGTTCTGCCATCCATCACTACTGAGAACAGCCTCTCTCCATCCCCTTTGGAACTTCCCTTCAGGAAGCTGAAGGCTGCTATCAAATCCCCCTTCACTCTTCTCTTCTGCAGACTAAACAAACCCAAATCCCTCAGCCTCTCCTCATAGGTCATGTGCTCCAGCCCCCTAATCATTTTGGTTGCCCTCCGCAGGATCCTCTCCAATGCGTCCACATCCTTTCTGTAGTGAGGGGCCCAGAACTGGACACAATACTACAGATGTGGCCTCACAAGAGCCGAATAAAAGGAAATAATCACTTCTGTGGATCTGCTGGCAATGCTCCTCCAAATGTATCCTAATATGCCATTATCCTTCTTGGCTACAAGGGCACATTGTTGACTCAGATCCAACTTCTCATCCATTGTAATCCCCAGGTTCTTTTCTGGTGACTGATGATTCTTTGATGTGGCCAGTCTACAGGAGCTTTACAAAAACCAGCACACATCACCAAGCCAGAGCATAAGCTGGTGTCAGTCACTGTAGCCATGTTGATTCCAGCTGTGCTATGTCAAATTACATTTACTGAGGATCTGGTCCACTGGTTTGGTTTGGTTTGGTTTGGTTTGTAAAGCCAGTCGGGATACATAGTACATGGCAATGTTCCCTCTAATCTTTGCCATCCGTGTGCAGAATAAATTTTTCAACATGCACTGAGACATGTGTATATGTGCACCACCAGTAGAAACAAAAACCTAGCTGCAGGTTCGCTGCTTATCATCTGGGTGGCACTGGAATCTCCTGAGTAACTGAACAAGCGGTCAGCTCACAGGGAACACCGGTACGTGGTCATGCTGACTGTTCACCTGAATAGAAATAAGTCATGAGCGTAGATTTTCAGGACAGGCCTAAAAGAGCCCAGTCTGGTTTTGCTGCTGGAAACAAGTTAGCCAAATCCCAGAAAGGATGAAAAATCCAGTTTTCCTGGAGCTGGGCTGAAGAAAGCAATTAATATCATTCTATTTTTTTACTTTCATTACATCTTAAACTGAGGTATCCTGGAACTTATGTTTTTAGCAACCCCTTTAAGAAATGGGGAGGAAATTTAAAACTGATAACTGCATGGCAGCACTGCAACTTTAACAAGCTCAAAGCCTACCTTGCGGAGCTTGCTGTACTCAGGGGACTGGAGTTCAATTCTCCATGCTGCCAGCTGAAATCAGAAATCACAACCACAATGATTAGCAGTGAATTTCCTGATCTCCGTGCCCCAGGCAAAGGAAGGGGGGAACTGGGCTTATTCCCCCTCCCTCCAGCATAGTTAACCCCTAACAGGGGAGAGGAATCTGGAGAAATGGAATCTAGGAGCGTTTACAACATTTAGACTTGTACATGCTGTTAAAAAAAATCAATGGCTGTTAGCGGTCAGGCCTGACTGTGGAGAAGCATCCAGCAGCATCTTAATTAATCTCTTTCCTAATAGAGGAGCATCACTTCCAAATGCTTGCACTGCCCTTCTTGTTCTTACAATATAGGTCAGCTCCTGAGAGGCATCGTATAGACAAGGGGATAGGGTCTGCGCTTTGTTACATTGGTGTAAATCCATGGTAGCTCCACATTGAAGGCATGCTCTGGTTTTACACCCATGTAATTGGGCTCAGAATTTGGCCCTGTTCTTGCCAGCTTGAAAAATATCCTACCATTATAGATCGGTATTTGTGGGCCACCGATGAAATAACAGACAAGAAACCAGTGAAATTCCAGCACATAATGTTGTGAGTTAGAGGGAATGTTTGTTTTTATGCTCCTTGAATGAGTAGCCAAGAGCTGTAGCACATCTCTTTTTGTGCATGTGATCTGTGTTGGAACAAAGCTATTAAATTCATTGTTTGGTCCCTTTTTGAATGTTGTTGCTACTGAACGCTGCTTGTTCAGCTCTCTTGCAGTATAAAAGCAGGGAATTTCGGTTAACACATGCAAACAATATCACATTGGAATTCATAAAACTGTTGCAAAGTACAACAGTCTGGATGGGAGTAGAAGCTATTTGTCAATGTGCTCTTTGGGCTGAAAAGTTGAATGGTTTAGTAACTGGAGTAGGAAGACATGTTTGCTTATAGTTTCATGGCTAATTCTCCAGAATGACCCTATGTGTTGTCCAGTCTAGACCCTTGGCTGATGAAGGAGGTTGAAAATGATTTTGTTTTTTAGTTTGTTCCTTCCTAGCACCGTTTGTTTACTGCAATATATTTAGCAATTTTTAGTGTGACCATTGCTAAGGCATCTAGAGCATGATGCAGAGACGTAAGCATAAATAATGAATGTGAGGTGTATATGGACAATACTTCCTTCGTTTGGATGGAATCACAGCAAGTCATCTGTGGCTATGTCTAGACTACAGGGCTTTTCCTGGAAAAACTCCGCCGCGTCCAGGGAACGCGTCTGCTCTTCCGCTTTTTTTTGAGGAAGAGCAGACGGTCTCTTTTGGAAGCCCTGTCTTCCTCCTTCCACAAGGAAAAAGGGCTTTTCCAAAAGAGGAGGATTTTCCAAAATTTAGCCCTGTATAGATGGGCCAAATTTCGGAAAAGTCTCTTTTGAAAAAACTATTGGGAAAAGGTACGCAAATTGTGGGGAAAAATATTGGAAAAAGGTACGCAAATCTATCTATTTTTCCGATAGATCATTGTAGTCTAGACATAGCCTGAGTCAAAGGTTCTGTGCTGCCAACAGTTTATTGAGATACTCAAGTTTGCAGATGACACTAAGCTACAGGGAGAAGTAGATACCTTGGAGGGCAGGGATAGGGTCCAGAGTGACCTAGACAAATTGGAGGATTGGGCCAAAAGAAATCTGATGAGGTTCAACAAGGATAAGTGCAGAGTACTGCACTTGGGACGGAAGAATCCCCAAGCATTGTTGCAGGCTGGAGACTGACTGGCTAAACAGCAGTTCTGCAGAAAAGGACCTGGGGATTATAATGGCTGAGAAGCTAAATATGAGTCAACAATGTGCCCTTGTAGCCAAGAAGGCTAATGGCATATTAGGGTGCATTAGGAGGAGCATTGCCAGCAGATCTAGAGAAGTGATTATTTCCCTTTATTTGGCATTGGTGAGGCCACATCTGGAGTATTGTGTCCAGTTCTGGGCCCCCCGCTACAGAAAGGATGTGGAAGCATTGGAGAGGGTCCAGCGGAGAGCAATAAAAATGATGAGGGAGCTGGAACACATGACCTATGAGGAGAGGCTGAAGGATTTGGGCTTATTTAGTCTGCAGAAGAGAAGAGTGAGGGGGGATTTGATAGCAGCCTTCAACTTCCTGAAGGGAGGCTCCAAAGAGGATGGAGAGAGGCTGTTCTCAGTGGTGACAGATGGCAGAACGAGGAGCAATGGTCTCAAGTTACAGTGGGGGAGGTCTAGGTTGGATATTAGGAAAAACTATTTCACTAGGAGGGTGATGAAGTGCTGGAGTGGGTTACCTAGAGAGGTGGTGGAATCTCCACCCAATCTCATCCATCTAGGCAGGCCTGAATTCTTTGAGACACAGCTACAGCAGAAAGTACATTGTGATGAAAAGTTCATAAGATCCAGCATTTCTGCTCATCTTCTATCTCTGTTCAGCAGCCCAGCCAGCACTAGCTGTTTTTCACATGGTGTGGTGTTTCATTGCAAACAAATTCATTAAAATTTCAGGTTTGAGTCCATTTCCCAGGTTGTTTGTTATCGTGAATTGAAAATAAGTCTGATTCCCCCCTCACCTATGCTGGTATAATTGAGAAGTTAGAGGAGTTAAACTGGTGTCAGTACCGTGCAAAATGAAATCAGAATCAGATACATTGCTCTAGTTTTCAGGGAGGATTGTTGTTTAAGGAATGTGTGTTGCTTAGGGCTGGTGTACATGCAATTTTTGTACTGCTGCAGCTATTGAAAACGGATATCCTCGCATCTTTAGTGTGGATGGAAACATACCAGAATAAAGATGCTTATGTCAGTGTAACTTATTCCCCAAATTTACTTCAGTAAGCTATACAGATATAAGCATGTTCACATTGTTACCACAGCCTCCATGCTAAGGGGTTTACAGTTTTATATTGGTTTCTAAACTGATATAGTTATAGGAATACAAAAACTGTATAGACAAGACCTAATTCCTGCATTTCCTCAAGGAGACAGGTAGTAGAATTCTTCCTATAGGAACATGCTTGCTTGCAGGAAGTCATTCTTGTAAGTTCCTTCCCAGTCCATTAGAGTAGTCCATTTCTTTGGAAATACACTTATTATTAATCAGCATTTTTTCTACCATTTTTTATTTTTATTTTTTCCGGCTACTAAAGAATTCCTAGTGTACTGCAAATAATGCTCTATGAACGAGGTGTTTTCTAATTCTAAGTATATCAAGGAAGTAAATAAATCAATTAAATACCATAGAAGTAACGTGGATAGCTCTGACCTCCAGCATATAAAAAGGCTCCCAACAATAGATTTTAAAATGTGATGGTATGTGCCTCACATGGTGGTTCTAGGTCACAATGTGCCACTCCCACACAATGTGCCTTCCTTTTACTGACTAAATGCCCGTAAGTTACTCTTTACCCTGGGGTAAATCTGTAGCAACTTCACTGAAGATAGTGGGTTTGATCTGTATTTAAACTGGTCAGAATTTGGTCCATGTACTCTAGTCCCATTTCCCTGTTTCTAATAAGTATTTTATTACTAATTAACATCAGTGAGTAGTTTCCCTAGGTGTTTTGGTTCATATATGAACGCTAACAAAATATCTAATCTTATTAAATAGAGTAATTTTTTAAAATTGCCAGTACAGTTGAACCTCTGAAATCCAACACTTTCTAGTCCAGTAACATACAATGGTCTGGCAGGACCACAGATATTGCCAGACCTGAGAGCCCGGCTGGGAGCAGGGGCAAGCCAGGGTCAGGAGCTGGTTGGTGACAGCAGGTCCAGCAACTAAGAGCCCCTGCCAGGTCAGTGGCCAGGAACGCAGCCCAGGCAGGGCTGGCCTAACCACAAGGCGAACTGAGGTGGCTGCCTCAGGTGCCGGACTGGGGGGGGGGGGGGGAGGTGCCACGAGGACCCAGAGTGCAGAAGATTGTGTCTGCTGCTGGGTGCCGATGTATTCTTTCTGCTCTAGATGCACAGAGATGGCAGAGCAGGACCATGAGAGGAGCAGAACAGGAAGAAGGCAGAACTGAGACCTTTCAATGTTTTGGCCTTAGCGAGGGGGCGTCATTTGAGCTCCCTGCCTCAGGTTCCAAAATGTTGTGGGCCGGCCCTGAGCCCAGGCCAGGTTGGCAGGGAGCGCAATCCTGGCCAGGGCTGGTGGATGTAGGGCCAGCACAAAGGGGAGCACAGACCCAGCTGGGGCCAGGAACAGCGCCCCAGAGGGGTATATGCCTGGGAGGGAAACACCCTGCTTCAGGACTGCGTAGATCCCGAAGGTACCGGACCAGGGAGATCTAGGCTCTTGGCATGGTTTTCTTTTTCCCATCCTCACTGTTATTTGGAGGTGAAAGCTTCCATATTTCCTCTGTGCCTAGTAACCAAAATATCTATTGTTCTTCTCTTCCTCTCTTCCCCTTAACCTCTATCATTTCATTAGCTCCCTCACTGGGTATCACACATACATCCATGCTGTTCACAATAGCCTGAACTCCAAACTTTACACTGGCCCAAAATCTGATGCTCTTTCTCAAACTGAATTAATCCCATTGAATGAATGGAACGTCTTATAGAGTACGGTTCTATTCAACAGACATCGGAATATCAGAATGTGGCCTCGTTGGGTTTTTTCCGTGCATTTGTGAACATATTACATCACCATCATTTTATTTTTTTCTTTTAATTGTGCTTATCCTGCTTGGTTTGAGAGGGGGATTTGTCCACATAGATACAATTAAAACACAGGTTTTATTTCTTCTTAAAAGCAAACCTGTCACAACATGATGAATGAAACCCTAGAAATAAATGTGTTTTAATGGGCTGGAAGGCTGCAAACGTCTCACTAAAAAAACAAGACATGTATTTTACTTAATTATTAGTAGTAGTATTGTAGTATGATCCTAATACTTTTTCAGAGATTAGAATTTGCCTAAACAGTTTTGACAAGGCAAAAATGTGAAATATTTTGGTTGAATTTCATCTCTGTAAAGCCATTTTAAAAAGCAGACTGGACTTGTTTGATTTACTTTTCAGATACTAAACAGAGAGCTGGTCTCTGTGTTTTTGCTATAGGGCATCGCTTCATTGCTAAGAAATAGAACTATGGCAAGGATCCAATTTCTTAATGAACCAGCCTATCTGGAGGAAAACAGCTTTTCACACCATAATAAACAACGGGCACCTTTTAGATAACAAATTCAAAGGCAAAAATATACCATTGTATATGTTGTAGCCCCATAATTTAATGGAGGCACTTACTGCATTAGTGGTTTACATTAATTTTTAAAATTAATTTTGTTTGGCCTAGAGGGAAAATATTTTCTTTTTTGTTTCTGATTTCCTGCAGCTCATTAGCACTTTTTTTTACTGCTCTTCTATAATACTATCTATAATCATCCAATTTGTAGCTACAGGCTCATTTTTAAACTAAGGGGATAAAAAAAAAGAGGAGCCTTATACCGAGACTGTGGGTAGGTCTAAACTACGTTCTATTTTCGAAAGAGGATATGCAAATTCTGCGGGAATTTGCATATCTTCTTCCGATCTCACTTTCGAAAGCAGGTCTTTTGAAAGTGAAAGTAGTCTGGATGCGGGTTTTTTTGGGAAAAAAACCCTTTTTTCGAAAAAAAAAGTGTAAATCTCATTTTTTAAGGAAGAGCGGGTTTTTTGGGTTTTTTTTTTTTTTTTTTTTTTTTCGAAAAAGAGGGATTCCCCCCCCCCCCAAAAAAACATGTCCAGACTACTTTCACTTTCGAAAGACCCACTCTCAAAAGTGAGATCGGAAGTGAGATCTTACAGAATTTGCATATCCTCTTTCGAAAATAGAACATAGTTTAGACATAGCCAAGGGTAGCTTCTTCCAGGCTCAAAATATCAGTGTCTCCATTGCAGCCAGAACAATGTGGTTTTATTGATTTATTTATTAATTAAAGTTGCTTGTGGAACCTCAACTTATGATTTCGGGTTTAAATTTAGTTGTTAGGGTCAAAAAGCCCACGCATCCCAATTTTGATTTTCCACAGATTAGGCAGATTGCATGGATTAGAATTTGTCCACTGGTTTTATGCAGCCATCTGTTCCATCTCCCCTTCAGCCCCCCATCTCTGAATAATCACAAAAGATTTTGGATCAATTCAGCATATTGCTGCTCATAGATATGTAGGATACTTAACAGTATCGCTCTCTTAGCTTGCCAAATACCTGGTTTCATGATTATAGGTGATTTCAATACAAAACACTTTTCTTATTCAGGGTTATCCTTGGCTGGGATGATTTAGTTGGGGCTGGTCCTGGTTTGGGCAGGGGTTTGGACTTAATGGCCTCCTGAGGTCTTTTCCATGAGGGCATCTGGAGTGCTGTCGCTTTCTGAAAAACGAAATGAGCAAAGTTAGACACCTTTCCTGTCAGCTCAGCTCCACAAACTGCACCATGCATAGCTGTTAAATGAATAGTAAACTGCTTCCATCTTCATGAATGAGACTTTAGATGGGGCAGATGCTTTAATGCCCCCAAATTGTATAATGCTCCCAAGCGGCAATAGGACTTGAAGAAGAAGGCTACATCTACATTGCCCAGTCTTGTGCAATGTTCGCCATGCCTCATTTGCATATGTTCTTGTGCAAGACTGGGCAATGTAGATGTAGCCTTTCAACAGCTTTGCAGCTACCACAGAGCTCCGAGAGAGGTGTTAGGCAGGGCTCTTAAATTAAAGCCCATTTTTACAAGTTTCTCGGTGTCCTAATTCCTGTTTCATTGGCTGGAAGCTGAGTGAGCTCAGTGTTTCTCCAGAGGTGCTCACTGCAGTGTAAGAAAGGAGGGTTACACTGCACTGAGTAACATTTTCCCTCCACTAGTAAAGGCTCCAGGTCTTTCAGTGGGTGGTGGCTGTTGCAGGAAAGATTCATATGTGTGAGCCAGAAATGGAGGCAAGACATAAGCTTCATCCTTAAGGGTGCCCTCAAGGAATCTACCTCCATGACAGCATAGAGGAGTACTCATTATAGGTTGCATGAGGTGGCAGGCTTATCCCTCACTGTAGTGTCTGAGAACCAGTCAGGGCCTGCTTTTCATATTTCAATATAATTTCACAGCTTTTTCAGTCTGACTGCCAAAATGTCAATTGCACAGTACAACAGAGAATTATTGGACAATGAAAATGTAGCTGTTGAATGGTGTCTGTATTATTTGACTTCCATCCATTTCTCATTTGATAAAAATTGTGTATATGAATGTGGTGTAGGTAAACTAAATCTGAAAAGTAAATCATTGTGTGGTCCCAGAGATATCGTGTGTTGCACTTTGAAACTTAGCATAGTCACATTGTCGAATAGATTGTGTACCTGTACCATTAGGAACTGGATACCATAAACTGCAAGCAAAATAAAGCCAGTAAGTAAGAACTTGCTGTACTCTTTAAATAGGACATTTCTGTAGATATTAAATAACATGCAATTACAATGGGTGAGATCATCAAGCTGTATAAATCGGCACAACTCCGTTGGAAGTCAGCTGAAGAGCTAATCTATTAACACACACTCCGGTGCACACAGCCTGATTCTCTTCCCATGTGCACTGCTGTAAATAAGGATTAATGCCACAGAAATCAATGGGCCAGATCTTCACCTGGTGACAGCTGGCTTCAGTGGAGCTATGCTGATTTACACCAGCTGAAGCTGACTTAGGCTGGTGTTAAACCCTTATAGATGAGATCAGAATTAGGCCCATAGACTTGTGTCTCCTGTTTAGTTCTCCATGATGAGCTCAGAAAGCAAATCTGTGTGATGAATGGCAAAGGTGTTCTCAACAGGGCTTGGCCCATTAAATGAAAGGCTGACATGCTGGGCCAATCAAGAAAGACTAGGAGGAAAATCAGACTCTTGCCTGTTTTTGAAATCCCTGCCTTGAATCAGTAATTCGTCTGTTAAATCAAGTGTGCTGCACAGTGCTTTAGCACAGAGGGAGACTAGCATGTAGAGCTACTCCAGTTGAATTTCTAGCACCAGTTTCAAGTTGGGGGAAAGGAATCATAACTGTGATAGCTTCTTGGGCCTTCTGTTTCTGGCAAAGAGAAACCAGCAGGGAAGGCTTCTGAAAACAGATGAGCTGGTGTAAGTCATTAGAACAATGGTGGACCGCAGCAGGGCATCAGTGTTGAATAAAGCATAGGGGCTATTGTTGTCTTTCAAGAAAGACTCTTTTTTTTTTTTCCTCCTGGAACTTGTAGCCATTTTAAGCTTTCATTTTTCATAATGTCACAGATAATCTTTTATCTATTATCCACCAGTGCTTTTCTGACAGACATTTGCATCAAATGGTAACGTACAGGCCAGAACTATGTCTAGTGGGGAAAGCGGTTTGATATGAAAGGTTATTCGCTCCCTCTGCTTCTTATGCCTTTGTTCTTGGTTCTTGCTCATTTTTCCACCATCTAAACACAGGCATTTCTAGAGCTTTTTCTTTAGAAAAACCTTCATTGCTCAGATCTGAGCTTATTCAGAGTTCTTCCTCTATATCAGTCAAAAGCGTGTATTTGCTAAAAGTGATGAGTCTGCTTTGAAACATTTGTCTAACACTGTATGCCTCCAGAATCCCTTTAGAACATTCCCTACAGAGGCAACTGCAGTTAAAATGAGGAAGGGGCTTAAGCAGCTTTCTGCAATTGCACCTCTGTCTACTAAAGAACAGTGACCTTTTAAAATGTGGAGAGAAAATGATCCAAGTGTCTAAAAGCTAGCAAAGCAGAAATCGGTGTGATTGGAAATATGAAAATGTGGCTCTGTATTCCATCAGTTTCCTAATTCTCCTCTTGTGAGGTTAACAAACAACAATATAAAAGTAGACTAATATAGGCTGAATCTTGCTCAGAGGATTGCATTGATTCAGGAAGTAGCCTTGTTCTTCAGCCAGTAAACTAGAGTAGATTTTAATCTGTAGTGCCGGGGTGAGGAACCTTCTTTGGGCCCACAGAAAAATCAGTCAAGGGCCACACACATGTGAGAATCAAAAAACACCCCAATAACCCCTCACTGACGTGGCCCCAACTGAGAAGCAGAAAGACTCTCCCCACTTTCCTCTCCCACACCAGAGCCTCGGGGGGCCCAGCTAGGGTTGCCAGGTGTCCGGTGTTGGCCCGGACAGTCCGGTATTTTTGCCTCCTGTCTGGTAAAAAAATTTAGAAAATACCGGACACCTGAAATGTCCGGTATTTTCTGTTTTTTTCCCAGCCAGGAGGCGAAAATACCGGACACCTGGCAACCCTACACACTCGGCAACTGGGCCCAGCCCCTGGCCTCCCCCCGCCTCGGGCCCCAGCCCCCCTGCTTACCTGGTTTTGCAGGGAAGCTCCCTTCTTGCTGCTCAACCAAAAAGACAAGATAGCTGGCGGCAAAAAACCTCGAGACCAGAGCAAGGGGAAGGAATGCCTCCCCTGGGTCTAAGTGCTCAACCTTCCTCATTCCTATCCCTGGCCTATTCTGACTCTGCACGCAATTATAGGGGTCATACTGTTTTAATGCTGTTTTTTTTATTTATTTATTTATTTATTTATTTATTAGCTTAATAACTCTTGGGGTCCTTTTTGGTCTCCCCCCCTCTTTTTTCCCCCCCTCAACAGAATTTTTTTTTGGGGGGGAGAGTGTTCGGTATTTTTATTGAAACCATCTGGCAACCCTAAGCCCAGCCTATAGATTTTGTCTGCTTCAGCCCTGCAGTGGGGCAGCAGGGGGGCTGGAGTGCCAACACGGGCTCCCCAATGCTGCGGGGGGGGGGGAGAGGGAGGCTGAGCCTCAGGGGCTGGATCCAGACAAGCTGGGCCACACACCCCCTCTGTAGTGCCTATCATTGGCTTCGTCTACGCTGCCAGTTTTCTTGGCAGAAAATATGCTGATGAGAGACTCATTAGCATAAGTCGTGATCTCATTAGCATATTTTCTGCCATTTCTTTTTTTGCAACCGGTTTTTGCGCCAAAAGAAGCAGTGTGAACCCCCAGGACAGGCATAAGGATCTTGCGCAAAACGGTTTTTTTGCACCAAAAAAAAAGTCCACGCTGCTTCTTTTTGCGCAAAAAGCCCTTGCTCAAAAAGAAACGGTAGAAAATATGCTAATGAGATCGTGACTTATGCTAATGAGTCCCTCATCAGTATATTTTCTGCCGAAAAAATGGGCAGTGTAGACGAAGCCATTCTGTTCAGCTAACTGAAAGTGCTTCATAAAGGCAGAAGTTAGGTGAGAGGGGAAATGCAGTGACTTTGTCATTATGCAGTCTGCTGGGTGTTATCTAGTAGCTTTGGATATTAGACGGCTTTTTTAAAATGGAGTTGTTTCCCCCCATTATTCAACTATGGAGCCTTCAATTTTACCTGAACATCCACCACAGAAAGACAGACAGGGCCTCAATTCTACATTTCATCTGAATCACTGCGCCTCTGAGAGTACAGCATTCCCCTTAAGTTCTGAATGTGCAGTGTCAGCTTTGGGTAGGAGGTTGGAGTAGTTAATGACAGAACAACTGAGATATGTGCTTCAAACGGAATGTCTTGCTAACATCGGCTGCCGCCTCAGGATCCAACCCTACTGAAGTCGATAGTAGTGTTGCCATTTGACTTGAGCAGGAGCGGGGTGTAGCACCACATGCCTTTTCAATAAGAGCTCTATCCTGTGAAGTCTAGTTTGCTGCCTGACAGATGTGGAACGCTTGCCCCTCCAACTCAAGCCAAAAAGAGCACGGAGCGACGGCATTGCTCAGAACCTTCGCTGGTCAAACCCTCCCAGAGGCTTTCTTCTCTTTGTGTCGTCCTGCGTCTGCAGTGTAAAAAGGGAGGGAACTCCCCACTTGTCTGATGAAATTTAAGAAACGGGAGTCTTGGGTTTGCCGTGTTAAATCCACATCCCTAGTCATTAGTGCTGGCATGTAAGAGGTGAGGTCAGAGGCACAGTGACAGCTCACTAGGGCACTGCCGTTATCATGTTAATGTCCCAGATTGATAGGGATGAGCAGTCTTTCTGCTAGTGAATACGTAACTGCTTGAATGCCAAATGCAGTAAAGTTGGGTTTATTTTAAACCTTAGGGAGTGGAGATGGAGGGAGGTCAGACTCCTCCTGCCAAAAAAAAAAAAAATTAAAACTTTTTCCTTCCTTTCAAGAAATCTTGTTCCAAAGGCAACTTTTAAACAATGGGACTGAAGTTTTTCATGAGATATTTTTATTACTCTTTGTGGGCCCATGCAGAAAAAGAAAACCCTGATCCTCCAACTAGCCAAATCCCAAGTAAATGTTGCGGGTTTTCAGACTATTTCTAACACACAGTGCTAACTATGGTTATCTTCTGTGCGGAGAAACACTAGCTGGCCCCTGATAATTAAAGCACCAGAAGTCTGATGTAGCTGAAGATGAGGCAGAGTTCTGTTACTAGAAGTTCACTTTGAGAGAAGGCCTTGATTCAATGCCCATTAAGTCAACAGAAAGATTAATCTTGGCTTGAATAGACTTTTGGATCAGTCCGTAGTTGAAGAGAATGAGGGCTTGTCTCCTCTACACTGGGGATCCACGCTGCAGCAATTGATCCATCGGCTGTCGATTTATCACGTCTGCTTGTGTAACCCACACACCTAGTGTGGGTCACTGTCCCATGCAGTGGCACCTAGACCACAGCAACAGATAACAACAGGAGACCTCTACAGCATGGGCTGAGAGGCCACTGGCTTTTAGCTTAAAGGGTAGAGGCTCCTATACTAAGCTCTAGGGGTCCCAGGTTCAAATCTGCCTGGTGGTGGTTACATTTAGACTGATAAATCAATCTCCAAGTGCTCTCCCATTGATGCTGGTACTCCACCAGAACTAGAAGAGTAGCCAGCATCAATGGGAAAGCGAAAGCAGCCCCTGCTGAACTTACAGCACACGCTCAGTGTGTCAACTTCATTTGTGCTATTTGCATAGCTGAAGTGACTTAGATTAGATTGACAGCAGGGGTTAGTGTAGACTAGGCCACAAGGAGCACTGGTGTAGTTCCTTTGATTTCAAAGGTCCTAAATTTGCTCTCATGTACACTGCTTTAAATCCAGATTAAATCCACTTAAATCAGTGGAGTTAACAGTATTGTCAACCCCAATCATTGAAAAAAGCATGCGCCAATTCCCAGAAAAACTATGAAAGTGGCTTAAAAATCATGAGATTTTGAAAATAATAAATTTATCTTCTCGATCTTGAGCCTTTAAGTGCCTTTCTCTACAGCTCGAGGCTTGGTTTTTTTGTTTTTTGGGGTTTGTTTTGTTTTGTTTTTAATGAAAGCTGAGATTCTCACTGACTCCAGGAGCTGGATCTTTTAAGATAAACACCAGCTGCTGTGAGACTTGAAATAAAATTTCACGAGTCTGAGTCCAGTTGGTGACCACACTGCAGAGTGATGGGGCTTAGACCCATAGGTACCGACTTCTGCTCTAGCCAGGGGTTGTTGGACCCCTCCACTCTCCATCCAAGACCCTTCTACCCCTTCACCCAAACTTCCACCCTTCCTCTTCCCATGCCTGCTCCCACCAGCCCCCACTCCAACTCTTCCCCCAAGCGTCTACCCCACCCCTCCTCTGTCCACCTACTCCCTGGAGCACATTGCATCCTCCTTCCTCTCCCTTCTTCTTGGAGCCTCTGAATGCTGCGAAATAGCTCAGGGTGGTGCCGGTTTCATGGGAGGGTGGGGGAGGCACAGAGCAGTGGGGCCACCGGTGGGTGAGAGGCGCTGGGGGGAGAGTAGCAGAGGCAGGAGCCTGGCCACTAAGTTTTCTCTATGGGTGCTCCAACCTTGGAGCACCATGGCCATTGGTGCCTATTCTTAGACTCACTTCACAGTAGCACTCAGACTGACTCCCGACCCCCCAAACAGGGCCCCAGGACACGGGTCGTGAATGTGTGGTAACCTGACTCACACTGATCACGTGTGGACACAAGGGACAATTGGGCACAAATTGCAGTGAGAACTTGTGCTTAATGTGCAGTGTAGACATATCCTCATTGGCCATGGAAATTAGGTGTCTAGATCCCCCCAGCCGGTTTTGGAAATTTCTGCTTCTCTTTTTCTTAGACTTAGTCCATCAGGCCAGTGTCAACTTTTTGTTTTAATAGCGTGGTAGACAGAGAAAAGCTTTCCCTGTAAGTGGAGCGTCTGCACATTTGCCTGGTGCATGGCTACTGCTCAGCAGTGTGGATGCGCTGTAGCCGCAGAGGGTGCACTTTGCAAGAAGACTGCAGTGCAGATACCTTTTGAGTTGCACAGTCCTCCATGTTCCCTCAGCCACCGCCATTGTGCTGCTTCGAGTTCAAATAAATGGCAAACAAGACGAAATAAGAGGCGGAAAGTGGATTAGCCAATATCCTAAGCCACTTGGGTTGTGCATTAAAAGTTTGTGGTTGTGCTGGGTGGAATTCTCTCTCTCCATAATCGTTGTGGTTGTTCGACTGTCGGCTTGGAATCGTTCAGTCCTGCAGCAGATTTTCCCCTGATTTTGGCTGAGTTGTGTCGACTAATTCAAAGGATGCAGAAATCTAGAGATTTAAGGGTTTGTAAGTGGTGGTGGTGGTGGATGCCCTCTTTTGAAAGGAAAAGGGAATCAATGTGTCTTTGGTAGATTGCTCTAGTCTAGCAGTGGGCTGCCTGTCGGATCTCTTAGAGTGTATGTATCAGAGTCTGACAGAGTACACTAGCACAAAGCAGACTTGGTAGGTAGGGGCTTAAAGGGGAGTAGTGCTGAGGGGGTGAAGAAGGAAAAAGCCGTTCAAGTTTCATACTCTCTTTCCTTGGGAATTAGATGCCTCTGCACCAGGAAAAGCTAGAGTCTAATGTTGGATAGTCTTTTTATGGCTTCAGTTTGACTTCTGGTGATGATCAGCAAATGCAGTAACCAGCTTTACCATCTATGTGCCAAGGGACTACTGGAGAAACAGCATCTCTCTGGTTTTGTATATGCTCAGAAACATCTGCAAAGGGGAGACAGAGAGAGCAAGGGAAGGGAAGAAAAACCGACTTACTTGCAGAGGTTTTTTCTGGCCACAAGCCATCAAGAGCAATTACAGAACCCTCCATTGTCCAGAGAGGGATGTTTTGCATGTCTGACTCTGTCTCTCTGATATAAAGCTCACTTCATCAGCCCTAGCTTGCTGTTTTCTTCTGGACATGTAACTTTTTCAGGCTGCAGAATAGCTGGACTCCCATGTTGTTCAGGATTGTTTGGCATTGGATACTTTAAACAGCTGGAACATTGATTTCTTCTGTGGTGAGTCCATTATTCGACAAATACGAATAGCTGCAGGACTTGTTGAAGATTATCCTTTACAAAATCAGCTATTTAAGCACCAAGGGGGTGAGGAAACTGTGACATATTATCCAAACTAATGTTTGCACATTATGCCTTTTTTTCCTGGTGGGAGTAGGAGTATCATTTTGTGACAATATATATGTTTAAGTACGTTCTCCGATAACATTTAGCAATTACTAACTGAGAAAATGGTTAGCAATTAGGAGTGCAGTAATAAATGGAAGTCTATTGTCCTAATTGAGTGGATTTACCGATGGCAATAGAAACATTGAAGATGCATTCAGGTCTTCAGTTTAATTAAGAGTTTGTATAATTATAGTGTACTTTTCACATGTTTCTCAGTAAAGGGCGAGAGGAATTAAACAGTATGATGTACTAAAACTAGGTCTAGGGTGGTCTCTTTGCAAAAATGCACCAGATTGCATGGTTTCATGACTGAAAGTAAAAGATATGGTGGGTCAGACTATGGCAGTAATCTAATTCATATCGTTTGCGAAACTGTCATTGGAAATCTCCAAAGCTGATGCTTTAAGAGGCTTCCCAGTGGTATGATTTGAAAAAGGAAAGACCGCTTTCGAGTACATACCTTTATTTGCTGTTGTTAAAGGGAGTTTACTTCTTTAAAAGACAATGCAATCTATATAACCTAATAAATCCTTATGAGTTCAACTTTCTGTGTCTTGAGCAACAATCAATCACTTCTCTCTCATTTGGTCCCATATAGCGCGGCAAGCTAATTCAAGGCAAAGAACCTAAATTTCAAAATGTTTTGCTGTCTGGTTCTGTGCAGGGAACATCGTCTCTCATAAACAGTGAAGCTGTAAATGTGAATCGCGAGAACTTGCTGAGCTTCTAAGACGAACATTCTGAGTCTGAAAAGCATGTATTGGGTGTGTTAGGATTAAATCTGTAATTATATTTTGTTAGGTTGTGGTCCTCTCTCTGTACACCCTATTATGTTCTGAAGAATAAGTACTTGATCTGAGTTTCCCTAGAGCTTGGGAAAAATCTGAACTTCGTATTCAAAGAATGCTGCTTATGCAAAATACACTCTCAGTATAGGTTTTGAATAGGCATTTAACTGTTCATTATATTTGTCTAGCTCCTTAGTTCATTATTTTTTAAAGTAACCATTGCTCAGTTTTTTTGCTAAATTGACTGAGATAATTGTAACCTCAAATTTATAGCGGTGTTTCATTTTTTTGCCATTAGACTGTTACATTTTACTATGTCAATAACTATTCAATAACCATTTACAAATCTCTCATTATGTTATGCTGTTGCTGTGCTTTACCCCAGAGATGTCTGCAACTTCATGTGCACCCTGTATTGGTGCTGTAAAGTGTAAATGCTCTGGGAACCTTAGGGCCGAATGTAAAATAGGAACCATCAAATCATGATTGTTAATGTAGAAGACTATAGTCTTTACAATAATACGTTATGCAGGAAAATACATCCAGAAGGGGTCAGAATTTCAAATGATGTAAGAAGGCAAGGATCTGGCCTGTTGTATTCTATAGTCCAGTACAAAGTTTTGAAATAACCAGCTGATGTGTTAGCAGGAGTGGTGTAAGCAAGACACATGAAGTAATTCTTCCACTCTACTCAGCATTGATAAGGCCTCAAGTGAATCAGAGGAGCTGACAGATTTGCTGGGCAAGGTGGGAAAGCAACTCCACTCTCCTGGAAGAGATGGGACCTCAGGCACAAGGTGTGGGTTTGAGGCAGCCAGTCTTCAGCACTGCCCAGAGTGAGCCATACACGCCCAGCCCTCAGAGCCACCCAGAGCAGGCTGCTCCGGCAGAGATTTAAAGGGCCTTGGCTATAGGGGCCAGGAGCCCTGGGCCCTTTTGAATTGCCAGGCCCCAGGGCAAGTGTCCCCACTTTCCCCCACCCCCATCGGCGGGCGGGAGTCCCGTGTCCAGTTCTGGGCATAACACTTGGGAAAAGATGTGCACAAACTGAAGAAAGTCCCGAGGGGAGAACAACAACAATGACGAAAGGTCTAGAAAACACGAGCTATGAGGAAAGATTGAAAACATTGCGTTTGTTTAGTCTGGACAAAAGGAGATTGAGGGGGGAGAAGCACAATCTTCAAGTATGCAAAGGGTTGTTGTGAAGAGGAGGCTGATACATTGTTCGCCTTAACCATCGAAGACAGGACAAGAAGCAATGGGCTTAGGCTGCAGCAGAGGAGATTTAAGTTGGACATTAAGAAAATCTTCCTAACTGTCAGGGTGGTTAAGCACTGAAACAAATTACCTAGGGAGGTTGTGGAATCTACATCATTGGAAGTTTTTCCGAACATGTTCGACAAACACATCATGTCCACGATGGTTTAGATAATATTAAATCCTGCCTCAGTGCAAGGGACAGGACTAGATAACTTCTCAAGGTCACTTCCAGACCGACATTTCTGTGAGATTAGAATTAGTGAGTTGTTGGCTCACAGTCCTGTGCCCAGAACACTAAAATATACTGTCCCTCCATACCTACTGTCCAAGCATACACTTTTGGGTTATACTCCCGAATTTTGGAAACTATGTGTGAATCACGGAATCATGACATTTTTTTGATTGAGTTATTACCCTGCAAACACACATCGACAAGAGACATTGTTCTCTCCAACCAGCCAAATATACAGATGACATTTTAATTGCAATATAATTCTTCATACCTCTCTACAAAAGATAAGTTAGCTGCCATCAGTCTCCAATGGGCAGGTAATATATATCCATGGACCAACTGTACATCAACTGCATAGACCAATGGATAATGTTCCTCATTCAGTCTTACTATTTTATTGGGGTTTGTAATGTTTCATGGAAAACTGTGTAAGCCCGGAGCATTTACCTCTAGAAACATGCAAGGGGTTAGCTGCAAAACCCACGAAACATGGAAAGTTCAGAAAGTATCAATTCTGAAAACAAATGTTAAAGAATAGAAGCCAGGTATCTGTTAGACAGCTCTCCTTCGGCACTGTCTCTGTGGAGTAGGTGTTGATGTTTTTCAGCTTACTGCTTTGTTAGGGATCAGTTTTGGAATGTTTTGGTTTTTAGTTTAAAATTACTTTTAGAATCATAGAATCCTAGAGCTGGAAGAGACCTCAGGAGGTCACTGAGTCCAGCCCCCTGCCCAAAACAGGACCAACCCCAACTAAATCAACCCAGCCAGGGCTTTGCCAAGCGGAGACTTAAAAACCTCTAGGGATGAGATTCCACCTCCTCCCCAGGTAACCCATCCCAGTACTTTACCGCCCTCCTAGTGAAATAGTTTTTTCTAATATCCAACCTAGACCTCCCCCAATGTAACTTGACACCATTGCTCCTCGTTCTGTCATCAGTCACTACTGAGAACAGCCTTTCTCCATCCTCTTTGGAACCTCCCTTCAGGAAGTTGAAGGCTGCTATCAAATCCCCCCTCACTCTTCTCTTCTGTAGACTAAATAAGCCCAAATCCCTCAGTCGCTCCTCGTAGGTCAAGTGCTCCAGCCAATCATTTTGGCTGCCCTCCGCTGGACCTTCTCCAA
Source organism: Pelochelys cantorii (assembly GCA_032595735.1). NCBI lineage: Eukaryota > Metazoa > Chordata > Testudines > Trionychidae > Pelochelys > Pelochelys cantorii. The sequence continues at coordinate 6,245,517 of CM064346.1, read as the reverse complement.
TGCGTACACATCCTTTCTGTAGTGGGGGCCCCAGAATTGGATGCAATATTCCAGATGTGGCCACACTAGTGCCGAATAAAGGGGAATAATCAATTCTCTGGATCTGCTGGCAATGCTCCTCCTAATGCACCCTAATATGCCATTAGCCTTCTTGGCTACAAGGGCACACTGTTGACTCATATCCAGCTTCTCATCCATTGTAATCCCCAGGTCCTTTTCTGCTGAACTGCTGCCTAGACAGTTGGTTCAACCTGTAACAGTGCTTGGGATTCTTCCATCCCCAGTGCAGGACTCTGAACTTATCCTTGTTGAACCTCATCAGATTTCTTTTGCTCCAATCCTCTAATCTGTCTAGGTCACTCTGGACCCTATCCCTGCCCTCCAACGTATCCACCTCTCCCCCTACCTTAGTGTCATCCGCAAACTTGCTGAGGGTACAATCCATCCCTTCATCCAGGTCATTAATGAAGCTGTTCAGTAAAACCGGCCCTAGAAGCGATCCTTGGGGCCCTCCACTTGAAACCGACTGCCAACCAGACATCGAGCCATTGATCACTACCCATTAGGCCTGACAAGCTAGACAGCTTTCTATCCATCTTACTGTCCATTTATTCAATCCATATTTCCTTAACTTGCTGGCAAGAATGTTGTGGGAGACCGTATCAAAAGCTTTGCTAAAGTCAAGGTAAATCACATCCACTGACTCCCCCATGTACACAGAGCCAGTTACCTCATCATAGAAGCTAATCAGATTGGTCAGGCACAGCTTGCCCTTGGTGAATCCATGTTGACTATTCCTGATCACTTTCCCCTCCTCCAAGTACTTCAGAATGCATTCCTTGAGGATCCCCTCCATGATTTTTCTAGGGGCTGAGGTGAGGCTGACTGGTCTGTAGTTCCCTGGATTGTCCTTCTTCCCTTTTTTAAAGATGGGCACCACATGTGCGTTTTTTCAGTCATCCGGGATCTCTCCCGATCTCCACGAATTTTCAAAGATAGTGGCCAAAGGCTCTGCAGTAGCATTTGCCAACTCCCTCAGTATCCTCGGATGCATTAAATCCAGACCCATGGATTTGTGTATGTCTAGCTTTTCTAAATAGTTCTTAACCTGTTCTTTCTCCACTGAGGGCTGCCCACCTCCTTCCCCATACTGCGCTGCCTAGTGCAATAGTCTGGGAGCTGACCTTGTCTGTGAAGACAGAGGCAAAAAAAGCATTGAGTACTTTTCCCTCCCATGTGGCTCCAAGTCTCAAGATACTATGAAATTGTGTTTTTGTTTCTGAGCAGTGGGTGTTCCATTGCAGTAATTCGTTCCACTGATGTCATCTGGGTTTCATCCTTCTAAATTGAAGTGATTAGCAACAGGTGATATGGCAGGGTGATATTTCCTTGCATCAATGAAATATTTAAGATTGTTACTGGCCTTTTTCATTTCAGTGGTGGTCACTGGAAGGCAGACACTGTGAAAAACTGCTCTCTTGAGCAGGTGCATGTAAAATATGCATGTATCACAAAGGAAGGTCCAGGACTGTGCTGTAGTATCTTTATATCTATTGCCATCTAATGGATGTTGAATTTGCTTTGTTTGTTTACTTAAATGCATTTTTAGCAATTATAACAAAATGATACAAATTGCAACAGACTATGTCAAGTGAACGACTTCATAGCATACCCCAGGTAATAAAACAGTAACAGTTGAAAGTCAAGTAAGATCCCCATAACCAACCACCTTAAATCTCCTGTCTTTGCAGCAGGCGCAGAAGATTACCAAATCCGGACTTTGTCAGACCAAGGAGGGACTTACGTTTCAGAGAAAAAGACCCTAATTCTTTGTATTTATTATTTGTGTTCTCATAATGCCTGGAAGCCCTGGTCATAGACCAGGATTCTGTCATGCTACATGTGTACAAACACAGCCTCATGACTAATGCCCAGCTATGGGGTCTCTAACTTTTAATGTCTATGCTCAAATTATTTCACTCGCGTGAGGAGCAGTCCTACTACCAAATAGCAGTTAAGTTTCTGTGTCCACACTGGTGCTGTATGCTCTCATGTGTGGAGCTGAGTCCTCGGGGGCATATACGAACCCAGTGGTAGGCTGACCTCCTCTATCCATTCTTTTCCAGTTAATTAGGGGAGTACTAGTCTGCCTTTTGGGGTGCACGGGGGAACTTGAGTTAGGGGCAACACGAGTCATAACTTGAGTTAACTTTGCAATGAAGATAAGCCCCATGGGACTGGCAGCCCACGAACATATGTAGATCACAATATGTCACATTATCAGCCAAAGAGAACAGCCAGTTTTCAAGTAATTAACGCTCAAAGCATTCAGGATTTTGTAGATCAAAACCAACACCTCAATGCTGCTAGAAAACTAATCAGAAGCTGTCATGGATCCACAGGTTTGGTGCTACATCCCAACTTTTACACAGTCTCTTTGAAGAGCGCCTTCGATGTATCAGACCTCTACAGGCTCTGATTCTTCCATCAGAGTAGGCCCTGCAGCCTTGCCACCTTTGCATGTGAGACTTAGGGCTTCAGCACTCCTGCTACACTTCATGGACTGTGCCCAATATGCAGCAGAGCATCTTAACAGCATCTTAACAATGTGCAACAGAGCATCTTCAGAATACATGTATACAGGTTGCTTAAAGATGCTTGTGGTAGATAGAAAAAGGTGTGAAAAACATTATATAGGCTCAAAACCATCCAGGAGTCCCGTGGCACCTTAAAGACTAATGAATGTATTTGGGCTTCAGCTTTCAGGGGCTGGAACCCACGTCATCAGAAATTTCACTCCCGTGCAGAGAGTCGTGTTGTCTTTTCTGGAAGTGTCACTGAGATGTTATTAGAATGTCCCTTGGCCATTGCGTATAGTTCAGGGAGCTGTTTGACTCTACGTATTTAACACAGGTTAGCTGCCATTCAGAGTTGTGCATGCTGGTACTGTGCAAAAGATAAAAAACAACGTTCAGTGCTGTATAGGTTTCCGTACACTGAGGCCAGTTTTTAGCTCAGTGAAACTCAAATAGCTGCTCACCCTTGAAATTGCGATTTTACAGACAGCATGAGGAGTCTGTGTTATCTCCTGTTGTAAAATGCTTCCTCTAGACCTGAAGGCTGTTGGCCTCAGGGTGGGAAGCTCACGTTGTGCACTTCGTGCGGGGCTGACAGCTTGGGTTGTCAGCCCCAGGAAAAGTGGGGCAGGCGCTTTAGCCCCAGGTCTGCGTGGGGCTGACAGCCAAAAGGTGATGTAAGTAATACAGTGTAAGTAATACACTGCGTCACCCTAACGACAGCAACCCACGCGCGATGCCTGTCACAGAAGTGGGGTTATTCAGACGGTGTAGTGGGTGACTTACATCAGGGGGAGCAACGCTGTTGTGTAGGCAGTTACACCTGGGCCACGCTACAGCGGCCCATCGATGCAACTTCAGCTACGTGAATAGCATATAGGCCTGTCTACAGGGGGAGTACAAAAGGTACAAATGCCCCGGGGCCAGAGATTCAGAGGGGCACAGAGCTCCCACTGCTACCGTGGCAGTGGCGGCTGTAGCTGCGGGTCCTTTCACTTGCTCCCAGAGTGTCCACATGGCTCTGAGGGCTGAGGGGGCTCAGTGCCGTGGTCTGCATGGCTCTGAGGGCTGGCTGCCTCTGGCCCTGCTCCTTCCACCGAAGCCCTGTCCCAGCCGGGGCACTGAGCCACCCCCCACATCTCACCCCGGGGCTGGTGGAAACTGTCAGCCCCTCTGAGGCTGTGTCCAGATGACACACTTCTTTCGCCAGAGGGATGTCAATGAGACGCTTCGAAATGGCAAATGAAGCCGGGATTTGAATTTCGTGTGCTTCATTTGCATAATCACGTCATGGCGCTCTTTCGAAAAAGCGCTCTTTCGAACGTGAAACCTCAGTCTAGACGCCGTTCTTTCCAGAGTAGAAGCCGTTTTCGAAAGAGCCCGTAAACCTCATTTTTAACAACAGCGTAAATGAAAGAACGTACTCACAGACTATTTGATGAGACGTCTGCTGCTGCTGGGGGTGCAGTTTGTGGCTGTGGGGATGCAGGAGTCAGGCTTGGGGGCGTATGAGAGGCTCAGGGCGGGGGCTGGGGAGGTGCAGGAGGCAGGGCAGGGCGCTGGGGGTGAGAAGTAGAGCGTGCAGGGGGGTCCGGGGCTGAATTATCTTATCTGGCCAGGGTGAGCTGCTGTACCTGACCAGCAGTAGCTCGATGAGGGGCTGGGCCAGGATCACCACAGCTGGATTATGACCTCCCCTTGCTGCAGTGAGGGAGGGACCGCTGCTGCCAGCCCTTCCTGTGACCAAATGGGGGCCAGAGCGCGGGGCCTGTCCCAGGACTGGGGCCAGGGCCAGGACGCTGCAGCCAGATGGGGGCTGGGCACTTTTACTTTCTCATGTTAGTTTACCAAACGTCATTTTAAATAAAGTAAAATATTACGTCCAACATTGTTTATATTTATGGTGGGGGGGGGACCTTTTTTGGGTCAGGGGCCGCTGACCCTCAGAAAAATCAGTTGGGAACCACACAAGTGAGTAGGAAAAAACCAGCCTCTCCAGAAACCTCCAACCCTCACTGATGTGGCCTCCAGCTGAGGCACCTCACCCCCCGGGAGCTCCAACCCCATGGTGGGGAGGATCAGGGGAAGGAAGGACTGACGTACAAGGCCTCAGGCCAGATTCACTCTTCTGGGGTTCCATGGTTAGTATAGTGCACTTAGATTTCCAGAAAGTCTTTGACAAGGTCCCTTACCAAAGGCTCTTGTGTAAATTAGGTTGTTATGGGATAAGAGGGAAGATCCTTTCATGGATTGAGAACTGGTTAAAAGACAGGAAACAAAGGGTAGGAATAAATGGTAAATTTTCAGAATGGAGAGGGGTAACTAGTGGTGTCCCCCAAGGGTCAGTCCTAGCACCAATCCTATTCAACTTATTCATAAACGATCTAGAGAAAGGGGTAAGCAGTGAGGTGGCAAAGTTTGCGGACGATACTAAACTGCTCAAGATAGTCAAGACCAAAGCAGACTGTGAAGAACTTCAAAAAGATCTCACCAAACTGAGTGATTGGGCAACAAAATGGCAAATGAAGTTTAATGTGGATAAGTGTAAAGTAATGCACATTGGAAAAAATAACCCCAACTATACAGATAATATAATGGGGGCTAATTTAGCTACATCTAATCAGGAGAGAGATCTTGGAGTTATCGTGGATAGTTCTCTGCAAACGTCCACGCAGTGTGCAGTGGCAGTCAAAAAAGCAAATAGGATGCTAGAAATTATTTAAAAAGGGATAGAAAATAAGACGAATAATATCTTACTGCCCCTATATAAAACTATAGTACTCCCACATCTTGAATACTGCATATAGATGTGGTCTCCTCACCTCAAAAAAGATATTTTGGCATTAGAAAAGGTTCAGAAAAGAGCAACTAAAATAATTAGGGGTTTGGAATGGGTCCGATATGAGGAGAGGCTAGAAAGACTAGGGCTTTTCAGTTTAGAAAAGAGGAGACTGAGGGGGGATGTGATAGAGGTATATAAAATCATGAGTGGTGTGGAGAGGGTGAATAAAGAAAAGTTGTTCCCATAATATAAGAATTAGAGGACACCAAATGAAATTAATGGGTAGCAGGTTTAAAACTAATAAGCGAACGTTCTTCTTCACACAGCGCACAGTCAATCTGTGGAACTCCTTGCCAGAGGAGGCTGTGAAGGCTGGAACTATAACAGAGTTTTAAAAAGAGCTAGATAAATACATGGAGGTTAGGTCCATAAAAGGGTATTAGCCAGGGGGTAAGGAATGGTGCCCCTGGCCTCTGTTTGTCAGAGGCTGGAGAAGGATGGCAGGAGACAAATTGCTTGATCATTGTCTTCGGTCCACCCCCTCTGGAGCACCTGTCACTGGCCACTGTCGGCAGACAGGATACTGGGCTAGATGGACCTTTGGTCTGACCCAGTATGGCCGTTCTTATGATTTTGTAGCCCCCCTTAGGCTCTGGGGTGGGGCAAAAAATGAGGGGCAGGACAGAGCTGTCAGTGAGTGGGATAGGGATGGGGGTGCAGGATCTGGGTGGGGGGTAAGGTGCAGGAGCAGGGTGTCTAGCCAAGGGAGAGGGGGCAGGAGGAGGGGGCGGTTGGGTGTCTGGCCAGGAGGGAGGGGGCAGGAGCAGGGTGTGTGTCTGCCCAGGGGCATTGCTGGAGCAAGTGGGGGGTGCAGGGAGGCGGGGGAGGGCAGGGTCTGGGTGGTACTTACTTGCTTTTTCACTCCGCACTGTTCTCAGGCTCCCTGTCCCAGACACGGCTTCCTGCTGCTCCATTGGCTGGATTCTGGCCGCGAGCAGAACCCGACCTGGAGGAGTTTTGATGGGACAGGCCCTGAGAGGGGCTCCTCCAGTGGCACAGTGGATAAGGTACCTGTCTCTGGAGCCAGAGGTACAGAGCCCCACCCTCACCCCCCTGGGGACAGCCACCACCAGCTTCCTGAGGGACAGAGCTGGCACCCTTGAACACAAGAAGGATAAAGGGGGCCCTGCTGGTGCCAGCAGCAGCAGCAGCAGCAGCAGCAGCATCCCACTCCCATCACCTCCCCAGCTTGGCCAGTACCTGCTGGTCTCCAGGGATGAGTATCTCTCAGGCAGGAACTTCTGGAAGAGGCACATGTTCTGCTCCTTCAGGAAATCCAAAGCCTGGCTCCTTTGCCACCATCTTAGCTGCCCTCCCACCCAGAACCAGTGTGCTCAGTTTGCATCACCACCACACTCAGTGCAGCCGGACGCACTCCCTCACAAGATCGCCATGTTCACATCCTCCAAGACAAGTGACATTTCTGAGATTTAAAAGATTATTTTCAAATCTAGGAAAGCTTGGGGCTTTCTCCACTCCCCTCCCCCACAGAAAGCTGGCACTGGCTCCAATCTTTGGGGGGGGGTGGGGCAGGGGCGTGAGGTTGGATTGCCAGCGCAGGCTCCCCATTCTGGGGGGCCGAGGAGGGGGCTGAGCTTGAGCTGCGAGCAGTACTTGGCTCCTAAGTAAGCCATATTTGGCTCGCAAGCCATAGGGTGCGGACCTCTGAGTAGGTACATCAGAGTGTGTAAGGCGTGAATTTACAGCATCCACATGGGTACGGCTGCCTGATGTGTGAACCTCTCAAATGTTCGCAAATGGCAACTGAACTGCACATTTCCGCTGGTTTACCAGACTTTATACAAGGTGAAAGCTTGGGCGCTGGAATTGTGATTCAGGTTATCTGGGTTTTACTTTGAGTATTTTTGATTCGGTAGTAGAAGATTGACCTGGCATTGCTAGGGTCCTTCATGACCGGGGGCTGGAGGCGAGAGGGAGGGTGCAGGAGTCAGGGTGGGGGCTTAGGGTGTGGGAGGCTCTGGGTAAGGGACCGGGGCGTTGGGAGGTGCAGGAGTCAGGGTTGGGGGGTTGGGATGTAAACTGTCGATTAAACACTGTGTTTAACTGGTTAACCGGGAAGTAGGTCCCCACCTGTGATGCGGTTGGCCTGGCTGAGCCCACGCTCTGAGCTGCTCCAGCAAGGTCGGCCCGAGCCTACAGCATCACAGGCAGAAGCTGTGCAGACCAGGCCCCCCAGAAGGTTACCCCTTTTACGGCTCTATTGTGGGGGGAAGGAGGGGTTCAGGGTGGGAGCTGCGGATGTGTGAGGGGTTGCAGGAGTCAGGGTTGGGCGATGAGGAGGGGCTCAGGGCAGGGTTTGGGCAGTTCAGGAGTCAGAGCAGGGAGTGAGGGGTTCAAGGCAGAGGGTGGGGGTACAGAAGTCAGGGCAGAAGGGTTGGAGGTGTGGAAGGATAGGGGGCTTAGGGCAGGGAGTAGGGGTGGCCAGTAGCTGCTCCCCCGGTCTGGGGGACCACGAGGCCCGTCCACCAGCTGCTCCCCTGCTACAGGCTGGGGGCCGACTGGCTAAGCAGAAGATCTGCAGCAAATGACCTGGGGATTACAGTGGATGAGAAGCTGGATCTGAGTCAGCAATGCGCCCTGTTGCCAAGAAGGCTAACGGCATATTGGGCTGCACTAGTAGGAGCATTGCCAGCAGATTGAGGAAAGTGATTATTTCCCTCTTTTCAGCATTGGTAAGGCCACATCTGGAGTATTGTGTCCTGTTCCCTCCTCCTTCCCTTCCTGCCACCCCCTTCCCGAGAGAGGATGAGGACAAATGAAATGAAGAAAGCAGCTGTAGTCAGTGAGACTTCACTGCAGGATCCGGCCTCAGAACTATGCAAAACTGGCAAAGAAATCCAAGCAACATGTGACACTCTGTGGCAATTGGGGAGGTCTAGGTTGGATATGAGGAAAAACTGGAATGGGTTGGTTAGGGAGGGGGTGGAATGTCCATCCCTAGAGGTTTTTAAATCCCGGTTTGACAAAGCCCTGGCTGGGATGATTGAGTTGGGGTTGGTCCTGCTTTGGGCAGGGGGTTGGACTCAATGACTCCAACCCTAGGATTCTATATGACTCTGGGTGTATCGAGACTACAGGGTTTTTTCGAAAAAAGTGGCCTTTTTTCAAAAAAACTTCCCCTGCGTCTAGACTGCCACCGTGTTCTTTCAAAATTAAATCGAAAGAATATGGCAGTTTTTTCGGCCACGGTAAATCTCATTTTACGCAGAAGAATGCCTTTTTGCAAAAGAGCACTTTCAAAAAAAGGCTTCTTCAGCGCAAAGAGGGCTTTTTCAAAAGAGTGCCTCCAGACTGCCTGGGTGCTCTCTTTCGAAAAAGCGGCTCGCTTTTTTGAAAGAAGTGGTTGCAGTCTAGACGCTCTCTTTCGAAAGAGGCTTGTAGTCTAGACGTAGCCTCTGTGACTGGAGAGGTGTTCAAAGGCCACTGCACCTTGAATGGCCCCTTGAAATGAATGTTAATTCCTTATGCTAAACAATCTGTTCCACCTTGTATTTAGCTGTGACCCTCTGAGTACCATTTCCAGAGCTGAACAAGAGCTTGGTGTAACTTGAAAACTTGTCTCCCTCACCACCAGAAGTTGCTCCAGTAAAAGATATTAGTTCACCCCTCCTTGTCTCTCTCATATCCTGGGATTGACTTGGCTACAACACTACATAAGTTAAGGCTTCTAGTACTTCTCTCTAGTACTTCACCATGGCTATGTCTACACTGCAGGCTTCCTGCACAAGAACTGTTTTGTGCAAGAGTTCTTCTGCAAAAGGTCTTCCACAAGAGTGCGTCCACACTGCCATGTGCTTTTGCGCAAGAGATGTGCTTTTGCTCAAGAGCGTCCATAGCAGTGTGGACACTCTCTTGCGCAAGAAAGCTCTGGTGGCCATTTTAGCCATAGGGGTTTCTTGCACAAGAAATTCATGTTGCCTGTCTACACTGCCTTCTTGTGGAAGAGCTCTTGCGCAAGAGGGCTTATTCCTCATGGGGAGAGGAATAACTCTTCCGGAAGAAGCCCTGTTTTCCGATGCTGTACTGTAAATTTACTTGCGCAAGAATGCACATGCAGTGTAGACGCTCTGCAAGTTTTTGCGTAAGAACGCGAAAAAAGCCTGTAGTGTAGACGTAGCCCATCATTGTGCAATGCACTGTGTACTCTTGCTATAGGATGTGCTAGTAGTGGCTACCTTTTACTGAGGCTGTATGTAGTCCGGACTCAAGCCTACACATGCTCACTCCATGTGAATCCAGAGTTCCACTAACAGCACAATTGAAGGCACCAAGGCTGTGTGAATGAATATGAATGGTACCGTACATTTGAGTATGAATTTTTAGGACTGATTTTCCTTATACTCATATAAATCAGGAGTAATTCTCAAGAGGTCCAGTTAACACCAGTGGAAAAGTGGTGTAAGGAACCAGTGAATCGATTCATTGTTTCATAAAGTGTCTGAAGATAAATTGTGCTCAAAGAGAATAAAATTTCACATTATTATTATATGCAGCTAGGTGGTGAGTGGATATTGCATGACATTTTTCACAAAGAATGATTGGTACATATTAGAAAAAATATTGGGTTTGAGGCTGCATTTTCGTGCAATTTAAAGTTGTTTTGTATTGGTTCGAAAAGAAGTTGTTACAGGTTCTTTTGGAACCTTTGAAGGTAAATATTTATCACAAGTAACATTTCCTCAATATTCTGAATTTTCAATACAATTAGCCTCACTGTATGTGGTTTGCTGTGAGTTAAAATGGCAAGAAGAAAGCACTCCAGTGTTTTTTGAGCTGTGCTATTCATCAGAAGTCCAGCAGTATTTGTTCAAAGTGAACTAAGAGCTGTGGGAATTTTTTTTTTTTTTACAGGGGAATTGCTTTGAGACACGTAAAACCAAGAATACACAAAGTGTCTTGTTTTTCTTACTTTTGGGGTAGGAGGGGGACTGTTTCCTTTGAAACACTCATTACTTTGTCCAGAATGGGATCTTGGTATGGAATTATAGCAGAAAGAAACACAGCTTTATGAATCCCCACTGGACGTCTCACAAATAGTTATTGTTGAGCCATTAAAGTCTATCGCCCTAGACGCACAGGCTGCCGCTTGCTCTGTGTGTGCGTGCGTGTGTGCGTGCATGCAGGGGACAAGAGGGGAGGACTTGCGAAGGCAGTAGGGCACCACAGATCCTATGCTTTCATAGCTCTGCAGATGTAACCCACTATGTAGACTCAGCTTATGCCCGCAGGAGGAGCTGTCCTGCCAGTGTTGAAATATCATCCCTCTGACTGACATTAGCCACGGTCCAGCCATTTCAGTGATGTGTGCCACGTGCATCGACGGGCAGCACCTCCGTGGGTCCTCTCCAGAAACAAAATGGTGTCCTCTGTGCATGCAGTGCATGCAAGGCCCCCACCTGTGTATGCAGGACATTGTTGTGCTCTACAAAATGGCCTCCACTGTGAGGCGTCTTTTCCCATATAGGACGCCATGATATAAAGACAGTCTGCTACAAGGAGGATGTCTTTGGGGGCCAGACAGAACTATGCCATGGGCTGAATCCAGGCCACCAGCTGAACCAGCCGAAGGCTAAAAGTGCTCTTCTGATGGCATAGCAGCAGCTACACTGGGGTTTCGTGGGCATAGCTACGGTGCTATACAGTGTGGTTTTTTCACACCCCTGACCAACAGAACTGTGCTGGTGTAGGGTGTAAGCACAGGCCAACCCACAGAATCTCTTGAATAAAAGAGGCTCACGTCCGTAGTTAAAACTGAGCATCGCACAGAACACATACGCTGTACGTTTTCATCTGCAGCTCTGCCAATGCACCTGGATGCTGACCAGACACAGCACCGTAGGATTTGTGGTATGGGCCTTTCCTCAATACAATAGAGACTGCTGTTCTGCATCCTTTTATGTGGTAGATCTGCAGTGTGGAGAAATGTGCTCTAGGAACACTGCTGAGACCACCAACTCCATATCCCTTATGACATACAATCATAGAATATTAGAACTGCAAGGTAGTAATAGAGATGCAGCCGTGTTAGTCTGGTCTAGCTGAAACAAAAGACAGGACTATGTAGCACTTTAAAGACTAACAAGATGGTTTATTGGGTGATGAGCTTTCATGGGCCAGACCCACTTCCTCAGATCAAATTGTGGAAGAAAATTGGCATGACCATATACACCAAAGGGGTACAATCAAAAAAAAGTGAACACATATAAAAAAGACAAATCAAATTTCAGAACAGAGGGGGGATGAGGGGGGGAGGTTAATGTCTGTGAGTTAATGATATTAGAGGTGATAACTGGGGAAGCTATCTTTGTAATGGGTAAGGTAATTAGCGTCTTTGTTGAGACCAAGTCGTAAAGTGTCAAATTTAAGTATGAATGACAGTTCAGAGGTTTCTCTTTGAAGTCTTGTGTTAAAATGCCTTTGAAGCAGGATGCAGGTAGTCAAGTCGTCGAGACAATGACCTTTCTGGTTGAAATGGCAAGAAACTGTTTTTTCTTTGTGACACTGTCTGATATCTGTTTTGTGTGCATTGATTCTTTGGCAAAGTGTCTGAGGGACCTCCAAAGGTTATCAGGTCCAGTCCCCTGCCCTCATGATCACAATCTAGATCATCCCTTACAGGGGCTGGTCTAACCTGCTCTTAAAAATCTCCAGTGATGTAGATTCCACAGTCTTTCTAGGCAGTTTATTCCAGTTCTTAACTACCCAGACATGAAGTTTTTCCTAATGTCTAACCTAAACTTCCCATGCTGCAATTTAATCCCATTGCTGCTTGTCCTATGCTTAGAGGTTAAAGGTCGTTACAAGGAGGAGAGAGAAAAAATACTCTTCTTTAGGTACTTGAAAGCTGCTATGCCCCCTCTTAGTCTTATCTTTTCCAGGCTAAACAAACCCAGTTCATTCAATCTTCCCTCACAAGTCATGTTCTTTAGACTTTCAATGATTTTTCTTGCTTTTCTCTGGACCTTCTCCAATTTCGCCACATCTTTCCTGAAATAAGGTGCCCAGAACTCAACACAATACATCAGTTGAGGCCTAATTAGCGGAGAGTAGAACAGAAGAATTATTTCTCGTGTCCTGCTTACAACATTCCTGTTAATGCATCCCAGCAGAATGTTTGCTTTTTTGGCAACAGTGTCACACTTGTCCACTATGACCCCCAGATCCCTTTCTGCAGTACTCCTTCCTAGACAGTCACTTTCCATTCTGTATGTGTGAAATGGTTTGTTCCTTCCTAAGGGCATGTCATCACTTGCCACACCAGAAATCGACATTCTGGCATTCGATTTAGTGGATCTAGTTTAGATCTGTAAATTGAACAACTGCAGCCAGTGCCTGTACTCCTTCCAGTCCCAAGGAGTAAGGGAAGCTGGTCCCATCGGCCTCCCGCTCTGTGGGCATGGCCAAGCTCATCTTAAGGTAAGCCGGCTCCAGCTACATATTCTACATAGCTGGAGTTGAGTACCTTAATCCAACCTTCCAGGTCTAGAGTAGACCTGGCCTAAGTGGAGTACCTTGTATGTATACTTATTGAATTTCATCCTATATACCTCAGACCGTTTCTTCAGTTTGTCCAAATCATTTTGAATGATAATACCATCCTCCAAATCACTTTCAACCTCTTCCAGTTTGGTATCACCTGTAAACTTTATAAGCGTACGCTCTGTGCCATTATCTAAATCATTGATGAAGATATTGAACAGAACCAGTCCCCAAACTGATCGCTGTGGATCCGCACTTGTTATGCCCTTCCTGCATGTTGTGGACCATTGATAGCTACTCTCTGAAAATGGTTATCCAACTAGTTATGCTCCCACCTTATGGTAGTAGTCATGTAGAAGACAGCTGGGATGTGGTTTGACATAAACCTGAATGGTATGTGAAAAGCTAAATTCTTTCTCAAAGTAAGTAGATGGCTTATGAGTCAGTTACCTTCAAGCATATTGGAGCTTAGTTGTTGTTTTTCTAAATGCTCAAGTGAAGCCTCTTGTAAAACCTCCTCTTTCTTTCCAAGGGCCAGATACAGTTTGTCAAAACCCAGAGAGATCCCCAATTGTGTATAATTTTAATGCAGAAACTAAATCTGGTAAGATTGGCGTGGATTAGCACAAAAGGCTTGGGTTATTTAGTCCCAATTTCAAAGAGCTTGAGATTTTTACCAATGTCAGAAACCAGTGGAGTCTCACATGTAGCTTGGATTTCTTTGCCAATATTTTGCACAGTACTGAGGCCTGATCCTGCAGTGAAGTCTCACTGACTACAGCTGCTTTCTTCATTTCATTGTAATAAACTTCAAAGGGTACATTTGATCTGGCAACATGTTTTTCACTGTCCACCAGGAGTTCGTTTAAGCCAAGCGATGTAGCAAATACTATATGTTACATTATTTTTTCATGTCATCGGTATTGGGGCTTCTCATCCGAGTAATATCTACACAGGATCAGTCCCCTAGTTATTAACTCTCAGTAAGTAAAGGCCAAAAATTAAAATATGCTGTGCAAAAGACATTTAAACATATTAAACGCTTCTTCCTCCTTTAAAAAAAAACCGATGTTTCATCGCACAACACTTCAAAGGGTACATTTGATCTGCCGGTATGTTTTTGACAATATCCACCAGGAATTAACTTCAGCCAAGCAACGTTACAAGAATGTACATTGTATGGCTGACATGAAAATTAACCTAACATACAGGGTTTGCTACAATGTGCCACTTAAATGAACTCCTGGTGGACAGTGAAAAATACGTCGGCAGATCAAAGGTAACTTTCGACGTTTCTTATAACAAAATGAAATAAAACCTCTAAGGAAAACCTTTAAAAAAGTAAGAAAATTATTTATATCTGTTGTACTCTACTCTTGTATTTGTATTCAACCCAAAGCCCAGTGAAGTAATGAGAACTTCTCCATTGATTTCAGTGGGCATAGGATCTGACTATAAGGATGAATTCTGCCACCTTTAGGCTGTAAAGACACTCCTCGAGTAGCCCTTTTGGCACATAATGTGCTGTGTGATGTAAGGAAAGTCGGCAGGATCTGTCTCTTACTACGTGTTAATAGTTTCCAAACAGCATACAGATTTGCAGAGCAATTAAAGCGCCCACGAGCAAAATGCCCAAAATGCTCAAAATGCCACATTGAAATCAGTGTAAGTAAGGATGACAGAATTTGGCCCACTCATGTCTGTTGGCATTGTGGGTCCTCAGCACTTCTGACAATGAGGCTTTAAAAGGTACAGCAGGTTTCCTTATGTAATAACACATTTTCATGGACATCGGCCATCTGGATCACCAGTCTGACCTACTGTATAAGACCACCAACATCATAGACACACACTTTCATGGATAGGGTTGCCAGATGGTTCAACCAAAAATACCGAACACCCTCTCCTCCCCCCCAAGAAAAACACCTGGGAAAAAATTCTGTTGAGCAAAAAAAAGGGGGAGATCAAAGCTGTTGAGCATTGAGGGAAAAAAAGGACCCCTGAGAGTTGTTAAGCAAAAAAATAAAAAAATAAAAAATAAAAAAAACAGCGTGGCCCCTTTAAGAAATGCTTTTGAGGCTTTTTTGGCCCTAACAGGCTGTCCGCGGCCATCTGCCATCTTGCCTCCCTGCGCCGGGCCGGACAGCTCCCCTGCGGAACCTGGTAAGCACCCGGGATTTTCGCCTCCTGGCCGGGAAAAAAATCAGAAAATACTGGACATTTTAGGTGTCTGGTATTTTCTGAATTTTTTACCGGACAGGAGGCAAAAATACCGGACTGTCTGGTTCAGTACCAGACACCTGGCAACCCTATTCATGGACATCAGCAGGCCCAATCAAACAGCTTGCTGGCAGAACTATTCTTCCCTCTCATTCTGCAAGGTGCCGTGCATTTCCCAGGCAGCACCAGGAAAGCCACCAAGTGTGGAAAGGGTTCACAGCTTGCTGAATCCGGCCTTTATAAAAAATAGTCTCTCTTAACCCGTCAGACTGTACATGGCAAATGGTTTTCCTAGGCACTGGAATCTAGCTGGCTGTTCTGTATTGGGGATTGAGCACTGTGCCCTTCAGTCTGTGCTCTGCCTATGGCACAAAACAGTCATCGCCTTAGGTTAATTTTGATTGTCGGGTTCAGTAGGCAGGTCTATGATGGGGGTGGTCTTATACAGTAGGTCAGACTGGTGAACCAGTCTACACTGGCCAGGTCTACATAAGAGGACCAAGTTGAACAGACCTTAGTTTGACTTACTGCAGTGCCCCCACTGTGAGAGATCAATGGGAGAAACTCTTCCAGTGATTCCACCTACTCCTCACAACATGGTGGAGCTTTTCGGTTATCCAAACAGTTACACGTGGCTCCTGGTCCCGCTCCCAGGAGCCAGCTGCTGCCCCATGCTCTGCCTCAGGGAGTGAGGCAGCAGGCATGACCTGTACTTGCTTAACAGCCAGCTCCTACCATGCACCAGCCCTGGGAAGCCGCCTCCCACCCCGCGCTGCTGCCTCTGTATCAGAGGCAGCAGTGCAGGGATGCAGGCAGCAGCTGGTATGCACGGGGAGCAAGCTTAAAAGACGGCTCCTGGGGAGCCAACTGCTGCCCCCCCATTGTTGCTGTTGCTGCTCTGGGAGCTGGCTGCTGCCCCACATGTAACCACTGAAATTTTTAGTAGTTACAAGGTTACCAAATTACAGGCATTTTAACATCCCTAGTCTTTACTAGACCTGCTAAATTGACCCCTGGGAGATCGATCTCTGGGGATGAAGACAAAGCCTTAGACTTTGTGATATCTGGAAATTGGATTTTTCCATTCTCTTAAGTGCAAAAAAAATTGTATTTCTGTACTCATTCCACATGAATCATTAGTAGAACTGATGGCGCATCTATTAGTTCTCTTTGACAAAAAGAGGATGTTTAGAAGCATGACAGAACAAGAGAAATTGGCATTATTCACCCTAAAAAAAAGCTCTTCTGGACAACTGAGCCTTCAAGCAGGGGCTCGCATTTCTAGTCCGTTTTGCTGGTGATCATACCGCAGTCAATGGTGACACTCATATTAGTAAAGGTTTGCAAAGTCTCAGACCACAAGGCTGGGATTTTTCAAGGGCATCGAAGGGAATTAGTTGCTCAATTCTTATTACATTTCAGTGAGATTTGAATGCCGAGTGACGGTAGGCTTTTTTCACAATCCCAGCCTTAATACATAGAATTGTAGTTGCTGGATCCTGAAAAAGGACTACCTAAAGACTCTGACAAATATTAGAGCCCCATTTGTTGGGCAGTCCACATACATGTAGTAAGAGACAGGCCTCACCCTGAAGAGCTTAGAAACTAAATTGACAAAATAACTGAAAACTGGGAGAAATATTTATAGCCCCATTTTACAGATGAGGAACTGAGGCACAGTGAGATTAAGTGACATGTCCAGGGCCACATAGAGAGTCTGTGGCAGAGCTAGTAATGGAACCCTAATTTCTGCAGTCTCACACCAGTGCCCTAACCACAACACTGTCCTGTTCAGGTTCGTGCCTTCTGTTTTAACCAGGACCTGATCCCACAAGTCCTCCTTTCATGGATGTTGTGTAATTATGTGAGTAGTATCACTGAAGTCACGCCTGTGAATAAGGCGCACTAACATGAGGCTTCAAGCCTTTTACTATAGCAGAGAGAAGAAATGCAATCCTGCGAGGGGCTGAGCATGCAGCATCCCTCAGAGAATTTAGTCCATTATTTCTCCTGTATTATTTCTTGATATTAATCAGTTGCAAATATGGAGTTATGCTGATCCTAAATAATATTTGTTTGACAGATCAGATATTTTCTCTGTGGGTATTTTTTTCCCTTTTCCTGTACTTCCCTTTGCTTTGCTTTCTTTCTTTCTTTTTTTTTTTTTTCTTTTTTAAGCAGTGGGCATTCCCTACAGAAAGTGAGAGCTGAATGAACTGATTGCTTAACCTCTCCTGACTCTACCCTGGTGGTAGATCATTAATGGTGTAGAAAATGAGGGCTAGTGCTGGCAGCACAGGGTGGGGTGCGTGTGCATCTTTAAGAGATTTATGTGGAGGTCTGAGATGAGGAGACAGCACTGTGGTACATCATCATGCAGGAGACATCAGAGACGTTCTTCTTCGCTTCGGTGCATTATCATAAAAAGTGATTTAGACTGGAGCTGATTGATGCAAATGGTCCTCTGTTCTTTCCTATCATTAGCGGCCTCTTTCAGTGGCCAGAGGCAGTGATTAAAGCTGTCATTTGGAGCTGCTCATTAAAGACTAGCGCCCAAGTAGCAGGAGGAAAAAAGCCTGAAGAGACATGGATTTTTTTGCCCCTCCCTTCCTTAAAACAATGCAGTATCCCTTTTCCAGCTCTGGCTCTACAGGGAAAGTCTCTCTTTGTGATACAGGGGGGTTGTCTGTTTAAAAAATAACATTCAAACTGCATGATGGTCACTTTATATTTGGATGGCGGGCAAGTACAATTTAAAAAGATGCTCAGCAGACGTGTTGCGGGGTGAATTTGCTATGAAATACTCAGTTGGCATCAGCCTCGCTGTACACAGGCCAGGGCTTGCAGCTCGTGTGAGAGGTGTGGTGGAGATATAATGACTTGCACCTTTTGGGGCTGGCTGGAAAAGAAGCTGGATGCTGGAGAGAGAGGAGCTTTGACTATAACAGATTACCTGCTGCCTCTTATTTAGATTGTCGGCTCTTCCGAGCAAGGACTGTTCGCTCACTATGGGTATGTACAGCACCTCGCACAATGGGCGCTTGATCTTGATGGGAGATTCTCGGCACTGTTGGAATACAAATGATAGATAATAGCAAGGGATTGTTAATGCTCCTTTCACAATTGTGTACTCACTAAATTGACCATGGATGTTTCTCAGCCATAGAGGGGCTCTAGAGATGGAGGACAGCCACTAGTCTGAGTTCAGATCCTGATCACCTGTGTGAAGCAGTCTCTCTTTGCCTCAGGGCCCCATCTGTGAAATGGGGATAAAAACAGCATTGTATCAGAGCCCCTCACAATCCTACCTTATGGGGTAGTGAGAAGATAACTACATTAAAGCTTCCAAGGGGCTCAGTGCCACAGTACTGGAGCACATATAACTAATTAAAGCAAATAGATTAGAAATACTGATTCCTTATTTTCATCTGATCACCACTTGCCGTTGGAAATACCTGTGGCAGTGAGTACCAGAGGTTAATTATGTGTGGTGGGTCTCATTGCTCTGTCATGCACATCCACAAACAAGCTGTTGTAAAAATGAACACGTTTGTATAGGGGGCATTGCCTGAAGACTAAATGAGTGGCTATAGTGATTCATACAGAGAATCTGATCCAACTTAAAAGAGATAGAGAAAGATGATCGAGGGGAAGTTCTACAGCTGATGAAAGGGTAATTTAGCATATTGGTGGGAAATATGTCAAACAAAGCTGTTTGTTATAAACACAATCTTTTTCTGTAATACTCTGGCTGTGCATCAAGGAACGTCCTGATGTTTCTATTGAATTATTGAAATCCTTGGATTACTTCTTGGTAATTTGCTTTCATACTGTAGTGCCTTCTTGTTTGGTCATGTGGCTATGGTGTATAATTTGTATGTCTCTGAACATTTTCCTTTTCCCTTTAGGGACCCCGTGTGAGACAAAGAGGTACTGTTGTGATCACAAGGAGTAGCTGACTTTCTTAAAGAGCAAATGGCACTTCATGGAAACCGTTCTTGTTTATTTAGGGTCTGTTCTTGCTCCTAGAGCAGTCAGTTATACTTCAATTTATATACTGCCCATCACAGATAATACCCAGCAATAAATCCCCTGTCATTGAAAATGCCAGGGTAAAGAGGCTCTTCTTGTATTTCTTGTAGTTTTAGCTGTGCGGGATCCAAAGTCAGATCAAATTCCAAAGACAAAAGGTTCTGCTCCAGTGATACTCTCCTGTCCAGATCCTGGGGTACAACTCAGGGTATGTCTACACTACAGAGTTTTGTCGGGAAAACGACCATTTTTCTGACAAAACTTGAGGAACGTCCACACTGCAATTGGGTTCTTCTGCAAGAAAGTGGAAAGAACAGAGGGCTTTTTCCGGCATTGGTAAACCTCATTCTACAAGGAAGAAGCCTTTTTGCGAAGAGGAAAGAGGAAACTTCACAGTTTCCTGGTGGCCATTCCATTCATAGCAATCACATTTTACATGCGAGAGAGCATCCATTCAGTCTGGACGCTCTCTTTCAAAAAAGCAGATCGCTTTTTTGATGCACTTTTGCAGTGTGGATGCTCTCTTGCTGACGAAGTTTTTCAGGAAGATCTCTTCAGAAAAAAGCTTCTTCTGAAAGAAGCCTGCAATCTAGACATAGCCTCAGGGGACAGACACGCCATGTGATGGGGCAAAGAAGGAGTGTCTGCTAGGTCCAGCTGTTAAAATGGTGGGGAGGGTGGAATTGCTATAGTTTTGAGAATATTTTTCTCCTTTCACCAAGATTTTAAAAGTATCTGTAAAACTGAGAAAAAAAATCTACCAGATCTCTCTCTCATGTTACAAGTTCATTGCATTCATCTCTTTTTGATTGGTCAGTTGGTTCGTTTTTGTGGAAATAGAATCTTTGCTGTTGAAGGGATCTAGGATAGAAAAGAGATCCTTAAAGAATGTTGCTGCATTAGTAGAATAATCCCTAACGAGATTTTGTGAGGTGTCAGTGGACTGTTTAACAGGACACAATGCGAACAACTTCTGCATGAGCTACTAAACTAACAAGTGGACCATGAGAGCCATTTAGATTGAATCAGTGAATCGTAAACGTTAGAGGTGGAAAGGAACTATTAGATCATCCAGTCCATTTCCCTGCCATTGCAAGATTATTCCCGACAGTACATTTTCTAATTCTTTGTCCACTCTATGACTAAAAGTCCCAAGTGATGTGGTTTCCATTGGTTCCTTAGGGGAGACTATTCCACAGGCTAACACACCTCAGGGCCAGAAATGTTTCTTGATAATCTACCTAAATTGCATCATTTTCTTGGTAGTTGAGGAATGCCGCTAATAAGATTATGATGCACATTTTTATTTGATTTTGAAGCCTACAGGATTACAGGGTGATTTAATTCTTACTTTAAATTTTGCACCAGATTCTTTGAATGTTGCACTCTGCCACATGGCATTATATGACCCCATGAAGACTGAAACCACTTCCCTGATGAGGGTGCTGCTGATAATGTGTATGTTGTATGTGCATGTAGCACCATGAATGGCCTAGAAAGTGACCAGGCTTCACTGAATTCAGTCCGCTAGGTTGGGTTAGCCAGATACAGTGACACCTTTGTTATCCGGCATTCTGTTCACCAGAAACTTTGTTAACCAGCATTGCCCTCAGCCACAATATTGTCACATGTTCAGGCACACAGGCCTGGCTTGGATTCCCATGATTGGCTTAACAATTTTTTATTTAAGAAGTACTAATCATCTTTAACTCAAAATAGAAATGTGAGACCAACTGCCTCACACTACAAAACTACCGATATTAAAAACTTGAGTTTTACTATTATTGTCCTTTGGTTTTTCCTAGGTTGATGGGACCCTCAGATAACCAGAATTTTTAGATAACCGGAATGCCCTAATCCCGAGCATGCCGGATAACACAGGTTTTACTGTAGTGAGGGAGGATGTAATGTGATCACTGAGCAAATGACCATCTCTGATCCAGGTCTTCTGCTATGTGTGTGTGTTGCCCCAGAGCACATCTTATGCTGAGGCGCTCATTTTGGTCTCAACTGCTAGATCAGAATCTTCCAGCAGCAGCCCTATGGAACCATGAATGATCAGCTAACGACCTTTGGAATGATTTCCTTGTTGCTGATCTGATCAATCGACAGTCAGAATCTGACTTGCCATGTCACCTTTAGGTGCCAGATTGGCTAAGAAATATGCACAGCCAACCTCTACATATAGGGTCTGTGCGGTGATTCATTCTAGCAGTGTGATCTCTGTCCATCAAAGGTGCATATTGTCAATAGGGTGACCAAGACAGCAAGTGTGAAAAATCAGGGGCGGAGTGAAAAATAGGCAGCTATTTAAGACAACGTGTCAAATATTGGGATTGTCGCTATAAAATCAGGACATCAGGTCATCCTAGTTGCCAATCAGTGTCAATTACCCCAATTTCATGCAGTGTTGTCTTCAAGTCATCATTGTCAAGTCCAAGTCGAGTCTCAAGTCACTACAGTTCAAGTCTCAAGTCGAGTCTCGAGTCCCTAAAGTCACTTTCGAGTCAAGTCCCAAGTCGAGTCTCAAGTCTTAATTTAAAAAAATGTCAAGTCACTTTTGTAGAAGCTGTCGATATCGGCATTTTCGGACAATTTTTTCACCAAGTCGATTTAACAAAATGAGCGAGTCTCAAGTCACAAACAATGAACCCGAGTCGAGTCTCAAGTCGAGTCACCTAGGCGACTTAAGTCGGACTCGAGTTCAAGTCGTGGGACTCGAGTCAACAACTCTGATTTCATGTCCTTAGGGCCCTTCATTCTCCCGATGAAGCTGCTGTTAGGTAGTTTGGAAAACACTGCAAGTGCTAGAAGAGAAATGTACGTCATACTTTATAAAGCATGGTCCCTGCCCTATGGATCTCACAATCAGAGTTTAACTGCAGCCAGAACTGAGCACCACTAAATTTTGTCAACCTCCCCATGGAGTTTTTATAGCATGTTGAGGAGGGGGCTTCAGGAAATACTCTATAAGAACTTAAATCCTGCTTACAGCTTAGTATTATTTTTCACTACTATTTTCACTGGATCCTGCATCTGACATAGGGCAGCAAGAGGCTGTATCTGTGTGGAGCTCCTTAGAGTTAAGTGATGATCTGCCCACACGCTGCCAGTCGTAGGATTGGGATCTAAAAGCTTTAGATTTAGGAATAAACCAACTTAAATACATGTTGATGAGATCATTGCTTTTCAAATCCCAAGATGTAAAATTCATCTTGACTCGTAGGAACGTTGTTACCAGACCACCCAGCGTGCATATTCAAACTATTGACCTGTAACATTATTAGAAAACCAGGAATATCAACCAAGTTCATATGGACCAACTTAACACATGTATGCACATGCACCATACATACAGGGGTGCATAATGGATGTATAATGTGTGTACGTATATTTTTTTACTTATAGATAATCCTGATTTCCCATATCTAGCTATCTCTGAGTATTCATCTAGATGTCATAGTGAGCTATACCCAAGAAAATATACATATGCAAAAATCTGAATTCTTCTAGGTCCCAGACAATGAAATTATGATATGTTGCTTTCAAAACATGAATTACAAATTTGATTTTCGATCACGATTTGGGGAAGTTGTAGTAATTTTTGGATACATTAAAATTACTATTCAGTAATTTTCTTGAGAAATCTGGTTCTGGCCTTAGTCTTTAGTTACGACATTGTAATTATCTCCATGGCAACCCATTGTGATGTGACAGCTGCAGCGACTATAGGTTCACAAGCTCTTGAGCTGGAGCTGAGAAAAATGCAGGTTTCTGATGTGGGCCTGCATCTCTTCTCCCTCACACCAGTTTTACCATGGTGTGACTCCACTAAGTGGAGTTATTCCTTATTTACCCTGATCCAAGTGAGAGAAGAATCAGGCCCCATGAATTTAAAGGATTCTTTCAAACATATTAAATGGCTGGTGCTTATGTGATGATCTACTTGACTAAATAACGTAGAAAAAACACATATAGGAAAATAGCACTTTTAGGCCGTTAGTCACAAGAATATAGGTTCAGCATAGAGTGCGCCCTTGTTAAATGCAGAGCCTGTTCTTCAGTTAAAGAGATTTTATATTTCCATGAAGCATAGGGTAGCACCAGCTTAGGGAATGCTAAAGGAAAAAGAGAGAGGATTAAACAAAAACCTAGCCGTCTAAAAGAGGTAAAGAACAGAATCCATTATGACATTCCTTTGAACAGTGCTTTATGGTTCTTAAATGCTGTTCAACCCTAGATTTCTATGGTGATCGTTGCTACGGAAAACCTAAGACAGCTAAGGAGAATAGAGTAGTCCCGGCTCTCAAGTCTCTAACCATTTATTCGGGTCCTGATATATCTGAAGTGAGGTTGCATTGCAAGGTTTCTCCCTTCCGGGACCATGGCAGTGTCACTGAACTGAATCAGTAATCTGTTCTTACATCTCCACCCCCAGGGAAACAGCAAGTCCAGCTGCATGTCAAGGCTGAACAAACTCTCTTCCAGTAGCGTGTCTGCAGTTCTCACTGTATCCAACAGAGGCAGGAGTCAAACCTGTAGCTTGTTCAATGCAGCAGTTTAGAGACTAGCCAGTTTATAGTGTAAATGCATTGCCATTATTTGTTGGGTAAACTCTTAAATTATTCCTAGTACCTTGTTGAAATCCAGACTAAGTGGTAATGAGACACATTTTGTACATTTCACTGCCAGCTTTAATGCTTTAGTAATAGTAGACATAATCGTAAGCATTCATTAGACCAACAAGTTGAAAATACTGAGGGTTTATAGAGCCTTGGTAAACTTACATAATATCTATAAATCAGTCCCCGCTACCACCTTTTAAAAGAAGAGCGTACTTTCTGCAGCCATCATAACTAAGATGTACATGGCCATCCTGATATATTGGGAGTTGGATGAATAAATCCGAGGTAGTGAGATACGGATAATACTCCAAAGGGTTTCTTCTCATAAAACCTTTGTAGGGGTTTGATAAGTCTTTTTGTTATCCTGATGAACTGAAATAGAGCTGTATTGCAGTATTTTTACACTGTATTGCACTCCTTGTTGGAAGCTTGAAATAAGTCTTAGAACGAACTAGCTCTGATCAGCGAAAGGTGGAATTATGTACGCCATCCAAACGTGCATCAGTGCTGATTCAGTAGAGATTATAAAGGTTAAATGGGATAGCAAATGTAAATGGCTAAGCAAGTTAGCATTTCACATGGAATCAAAGAGGAGCAGCAGTATGAGCTGAGCCTGCAAAAAAGATTGGCACCCAATGTCTCCTAATTCTACACTCTATGTTCTTGGGCAATTGGAATAATCTCTCTGCCTTGGTTTCCCTTTCTGCAACATGGGGATAGCAGGGCTTACTGATGTACCTCTCTGTGGGACATTGTGAAGAATAATTACTGTGTGTTTATCTAGTGATAGATAAAGGGCAAAGTATTGTCCCGTTATGTTAAAATAGACTACCCAATCAGTATCCATTTCCATTAATGACCCACAGACTAATGCAGGGCTACTCAACACGTGGCCCTTAGGCCACATGTGGCCTGTGGCCTGTTTGTTTGTGGCCCCCGGTGTGGTTTGGGTTTATGCGGGGCTCAGCACATGGCCCGCGGGTGGGAGCGAAAACAAAAAAGTAGTCAATATAATGGTCTTCTGTTGAGATGCATTTTAGTAGTTAAATTCCTGGACTGTCATGGCTCATTAAAAGTGCTGTCATATGGATGGAAATTGGGTGAATATTGCATTTTATTAACATCAGCAGAACTGACTTAAATGGGGACTGCGTGTTGTGCAGTCATGCCTTAATCTTTGTATTCATGCCCATTAGTGTGAAAGAAGCTATTTGCATATATATTTGCATGTTTATGCAACCACACTTAAGTTGTGGCCCTCGGCATGTGCAGTGACTATCATTGTGGCCGCCGGGGCTTCCAAAGTTGAGTAGCCCTGGACTAATGTTTGGCTTTATTTTCTGTTTCCCATGTAAAGAATTGGAAACCTTAACTTACTGATGCTTATTAAAAACAGAACAAAACTAGGGTTGCCAGATGGTATCAACAAAAATACCAGACACACTTAACATTACATCTTATTTAGAAAATACCGGATATTTATATTTTGTCATTTATATTTTCTCAGTTTGTTTCCCGAACAGAAAGATCAAATACTGGACTGTCTGGTTCAAAACCGGACACCTGGTAACCCTAAACAAAACAAACCTCAGTACAGGTCTGGCCCCATATAGTGAAGGGACACTCTGGTTGCAGATTGGTTAGTCTAGAATAGATGATCTGTCCCTGGAGATGCAGGGATCAGCCCAATGAATGAGGGAGGGGCGAATAGGTTGTACCTCCTCTGTCCAAGGACTATGGAGGGCCCTCCAGACCCTGGCGCAGGTTAGAACAGCCCTTAGGGTGCCCTAAGTTACAGCCTGGCTGGAACGGCTACGACGGAGCACGAGATTGCAGACAGGCAGCTCTGCTGTGGCACATCCCCGGCTCTCCTGCAGCCTGCCTGTGCAATTCCTCCGCCTCACACCCACTCTAGCTGGTTTGCCCTGGAATGGCCTTTGCGCAGCTCTGGGGCAGATGCTGAAGTTGAGGCCGAATACCAGGTGTAGGGACTCCCTTCACTGGTGCGGGTGGTGGCTAGCTGGTATTGAGGGGCCTCGGAGCAATGTGGAATAGGGCCCCCAGGGGTGTTATTTTCTAAGTAAAAATATTTTGGTCAAAGTCTTCCACTATGAAGCCTGTTTTTGTTGATGCTAATGACAAAGCTCCCTTTGACATGAGCGGGGACTCATGAACAGAGGCCCTGCGGTTGTTTGAGTCTGCTGAGAAGTCAGCAGATCAGCTCCTGACAAGCTGCATGTGGGAAAACACGCAGCAGGGAAATCACATTCAATGTGGGAAAAAAAAAATCTAGGGAAACGATGAAGTGTTTGTAACTGATCCTGAGCGGCATAACTCCCCTGGCGTCAGTGGGGCAGATTCTCTCGTGCCCTGTGCCTTGCGTGGTTATTTACACCGCCGTAAAGAGTTTATAAATGTTTCCATTTGGTTCTAATGGCATCTAATGTTTCCATTGATGTCATGATCATATAAGTCAGGGTAACAGAGAAACAGACTCGATGGGTCTAAGATTTAGCCCTTGCAACATTTCTCAGCATTAGGCTCTTAAGGAGCAGGGCTTTGTTGTTGCACATTAAAATACCTTTGTGTGTGTATAGTTTGTCTTCTAGTCCAGGGTTGAGCATAAATCGGCCTGCGGGCTGGATCTGGTCCACCAGGGTGAGCTCCTGATGGGCCCCCTCCTCTTTATTTACCTGCATGGATGCTTTATTTACCTGTACCAGTGATTTCAGCTCCCATTGGCTGTCAATCACTGTTCCCGGCCAAAGGGAGCTATGAGAAGCGGAGTTCCAGCCCATGCTGCTTCCCGATACTCCCATTGTCCAGGTACGGCGATCCTTGGCCAGCCGGAACTGCAACCGCCATTACCTGCGGCCGTGTAGATAAATACAGTGGTGGCGGCCCATCAAGGACAGACCCGGGCACACCGCTACTATATTATCGCCCATCCCTGTTCTCATCTGCTGCAGCGATGAGACCTAAGAAAATTTGGAAAAGAAACAGGACGGAAACGTCTCTTTAGCCCAATATTTAGCACCATTTTCCAAAGTATAATTGTTTAATTGTAATTAATTAATTGTACTGTAATTAATTGTAATTGTTTCCTCCTCTGATATATTTGCAGATATATATGTCTTATGAGAAATAACCAGGGACAGATCCTGCCAACATTTGCTGCTAATATTGCTTTGGCAGGACTATTCATGATAGTGAGTACTATGCAGGGTGATATAAGCTTGATCCATGGTTACCCAGAGGCATTGAAACCAATGAGAGGGGAAAGTGAAGTCTGCTATACAGCACTGGCTAAAAGCTATGTGTCTATACCTTCTGATATCCCTGGTTCGATCCTGCCTGCTGACAACCTGGGTCCGTTGGCTTTATGCATTGTGGCTGAAACTAATGGAAAGTCTCAAATGAAACCCTCAGTTTCTGCCGGATCAGGCCCCCTAGAATCAGCAGTGCTGCAGAATAAATTCAGCCATCTGGTGAGCAACATCTCCCCTGGTCTTTGCTCATGTTCACCCTGACAGAGAGCAAGCTGGTTAGGTTTGCCTGGTGTTTCAGTTTCTACAGCAAGTCCCTCCTGATCCTCATTAGCCAAAAAGAAAACCCAATTCTGAAAGGGCTTGATTTCCTAATATTGTATCTTCCATATCTGCAATGCCTGTTGTGGCCTATTAAGAATTAAACTGAGATCACTAAACTCATTTCATTTATGCCTTGGGCCTCGTTCAAACCCAGGTTTCCCAGCAAAGTAAGGCCAATGGATTAACGTTTCACCTAGCTCTGTGGAGTGGATTTCATCTCTTTTAATGCCTTTGGCATTAAAAAAAATGCTATGACTGCAACCCCAGGATTTTGTTAGTGCATTGGCAGTGCATTTACTAGGATTATTATGTGATGTGCCTGGTTTTATCCTGTTTCCAGTGGGAGGGGAGGAGTGGGAGAAAAGCTTATTGCATCTTTATATTGTTAAGCAGTGTGTCTGACCACAAAATATTTAAAGGGATTTGGGTCTCTCTCTTTAAAAGACCAAACGGTCTTCTCTGGTCACAACCAACAGCATTAGCTGCTGTCAAACAAATTACAGTATGGATGAAGCTGTGATATTGACATGTGCTACTTGTTCTTTTTTAATGGGGGCACCACGGGGGTTTCTGACTGCCCCACTGAGCTTAATGTTCTGTGAGGAAAAACAGATACGGAACTGAAGGACGTTTCTAATGGGCTGTTAACTCTTTGTTGTCAGTGGGCTGCCTCCCCTCACAACCCCCCTTTTCCTCTTCCTTTTAGCCTTTCCTTTCCTTTCTTTTAGCAGGTCTTTAAAGGATCCCGTAGGGGCTGACATTCTCTTCCTACTTGTTATCTCGCATCAGAGGCAGGTTTCGGTTCATCTGGAAGCTCCATTTTGAAGTGGCATGAGTTTCAGATTCTCTCCTTTGCCCAATCATCATCTTCTTAGTACATAATTAAACCAAAGGGTTGCAAACTGTCTGGGAAAAGAAGGTGCATAATTATAAGCACAAAATATCGTGTACATTAAAGATGTTTTAAATAAAAAATACTAAAACCAGTTTTGTGTGTGCACAAGGCCATTCATTTCGACCGTTAAATAACAATTTGCTTCAGAGGGAGCAGAATGAGACAGCTGTGAATCCAGCAATGCAGGCCCATCTGGAGTCTGGGGAATTTGACAGATTCAGCTGCTTTTTGTGTGCGCGTATTTGTGTAGCAATGGTTTTTTCGCCTTGTTATCCAGCTTCTAAACCTCAACATGTTGTGTGTGACCAGAAGCGCTGCCATGGTCCAGTAGGGTGAGCTTTTTGGCAATAAATCTTTATCATCTCTGCTCGTTGCTCCAAAAAAAAAAAATTGTAAGACTCTCTGGGGACAGGGGCGTGGACAACATCTGTGTTGTGGAAACAAAGTCTGTCCTCATCGCAGTCACCACTAATTGCCCTCTTGCCTTGTTTCCCTTAGGTTAAAAATGTAGCCCGAGCATTAGTTATGCCAGGAAATCGGTTTCGATGGCTGTGGGTGTGACCCCCAGCATACCTACAGAACTCATTCTAACCATATTTCCACTGGCTTTATGATCGTTCAGCTCCACTGACTTCAGCAACGTTACTTCTGATTGAGACCCAGGCTACGGTAATGAAATTTGCACCAATGAAACCGCAACTGTTTCGTTACCCCCAGTGCAAATCCCCAGGTGCAAAGCAAGGGGTCCGCCAGTAATATACTGCACTGCAAGCTCTTCTTGGCTGGCACAGCATATCTGCCTTAGGCATTTGCCCCAAGGTGAGGTTCCTCCCTTGTTACACACAGGGCCATACACTGGGTTCAGAATTGGGACCGATACTGTGTGCTCTATGGTAGACTTTTCTGCATATCAATACACAGCCTACAGTTCTTGCTGTCATCACACTGCGTGCCTGTTTTCCCAATGTTGTTGACCTAGCTCTCCTAGTGACTTAATCTGGGGGAAGAAGGGGACAATATTGCCAAATGGTTAGAGCAGGGCTGTGGGTCAGGAGCTTTGGCTTCTATTTCAAGTCCCGTCGTTGGTAACTTTGCTCTTTGGCTCTTCCTGTGCTGCCATTTCCCAGTCTGTAAAACATTCATAATAAGAGTTGCCTGCCTCAGAGGGTTGTAGCGAGACTGTATTAGCGGGCAAGAAGCACTTTGCATTCATGTGCAGCCTGCCTTTTGCTGGAGTATCTCAAACTATTAGTATTAGTATCTATTATTAATTGTTATGAGCAACAGCACTTGAATTTCCTGAAACCTCTTAGCATCTTGTTTATTCCATGCAGTTCATACTGAGGTTGCCTTTAAGTCTTGAGATAGTGATGGTGTTAGTAGAATTTTTTTTTATTTTTATTTTTTTTTAATTTCTAACATGCATGAGGCAAAGGCTCTATAGGTGGCTTCTGCATCTCATGTGCCATTTATCTTTAGCGGTGACAGAGGTAGGAGCTTTTTTCACTGGGGTGCATCAGTGCTGCTCTCTAGTGTTTTTAGATTGCATCTGACAGCAGACCCCAGGGCCAGAGTGCATGGGAAGTGGCCAGGAGAACGCCATGGGGTTTCCAGGAGATAATACCTTCCATGGGGAAGAGAGTTGGCAGAGCTAAGTGCCTGTGGTGGGACAATCCTGCACTGTAAAGGTGGCCTAGCCCCAGAGAGGCACAGTTATTTCGGAATAAGCTATTCCGGAATAGTGATTCTGAAATAGCTTATTTCGAAATAGCACGTCTACACTGCAGGGAAGCCTCAAAATCAGTCCGAGGCAGGCTTCCCTAATCTAAACATGTTATCTGGATTTAGAGCCCCAGGAAGAATAACTTAGAATGGCCCTGGTGAGGGGCTATATCGAAACAGCAGAAATGGCACATCTACACGTCTTATTTCGAAATAGCTACTTCGGAATAGGCGTTATTCTTCGTAGAATGAGGTTTACAGAAGTCAGACTAAGCCGTCCGTTATTTTGAAATAACGGAATTGCTGTGTAGAAGCTCACATAGTTATTTCAGAATAATGCCGTTATTCCGAAATAACTTTGCTGTGTAGACACACCCTCGGTGCCACTCAAAAGGTCACACTGGAGCAGTCGTTCCATACTGCCCACCTAGAAGGGCTGTTGTTTCATGCCAGTTTAGACCTTTCAGTGTCTGCTATGGCTTTAAAATGTTGTGTGCCACAGGCTAAACTTACCAAAGGGCTTGGTCAAGGCAGGCCAGGGACTTGATTGGCAGGAGAGATTTAGCATTGAATGCATTGGGAGCAGAGTTAAGTTGGCACTGAGTGCCGTTATGAACTTCAAGAAGAGAAACAGAAGTTATTAGGAGGGTTAGGAGAGATTCAGGACTCAATCCTGCCAAAGCAGGTGCCACATGTTGGATGTATAAGTGCAAGGTAACTGGCGGTACGTCTACACTGCAACACTGTTCCAAAATAACTTAGCCCGCAGCTACACAGCAGGCAGTGATTTCAAAATAGTGTCATAATACTGTCAAGCCAGAGGACTTCTTACTCCGACTCCTGTAACCCTCATTGTATGAGGAGTAAGGAAAGTCCGAGGAAGAGTGCTCTGTTTCGAAATAAGTGCTGTGTAGACATGCCCCATTTTGAAATCAGCTATTTCGAAATAAGCTACACAATTGACATAGCTCAATTTGTGTAGCTTATTTTGAGTTAAGCCCTGCAGTTAACCCTAACTGATGGGCAGGAGCTGGAGCTTTGCCTCATTCTGTATTAAGGAGAATGTTGTTGAAATGCCACAACATTTCTTCTGGTCAGGAGTAAGATTGAAACCTAAGACAAAAGTTGAGGGCTTGTTTCTACTACAACAGGGATTGATGCCACAGTGATCAATCCACCGGCTGTCGATTTATCATGTCTGCTTAGACCTGATAAATTGATCTCCGAGCTCTTTCCCGTTGATGCTGGTACTCCCCCAGGCCGAGAAGAGTAGCTAGCTATTTGTGTAGCTGAAGTGACGTAGATTAGATCAACGATGGGAGTTAAAAGTATCAGAGGGGTAGCCGTGTTAGTCTGAATCTGCAAGAACAACGAGAAGTCCCGTGGCACCTTATAGACTAACAGATTTATTGGAGCATAAGCTTTCACGGGCAAAGTTAAAGTAGACTAGGAGGGTCTGATTGGCTGCTAAAAATCACACATATGCCTAAGACTCTTCATACACAGTCCAAAAGAGGGCCTCACAAGGAGAAATGGGCTGGAATTTAAAAAAGGGAAAGTACAAGCACAGCCTCTCTCTGGTGAAGTCTGGGAAGACTGTGGAACGTCTTCCAAGGGAAGGGTTGAGTTCACCAATATATGGGACTTTTAAAAACAAGCCAAGAGAAAATGGGATGACATACATCAGGACACAAGTCCTGTGCCGGCAGGGATCAGGACTAGATAACCTCAGCTAACTAGATCTTTCATTGATTCTCCCAGTCTGTAACTCACAAGTGCAAACCCTTGGTCACTGGGAATATTCACAAATAGCAGCAGCTCTCCAGAGTTCTTACTTAGACTTTGTTATTCTTGAATCCAGAAACATTAGCACCCAGTGGGTGATGGTGATGTTACTGTGTCAGGTTCAGACAACTGCAGTGTGGTGATTTCTTAGTTATGTAGAAGGTGATTAAGGCAATTAAGTGGGTGATTAATGCTGCTCAGTCAGATGTGTTGACTGATGTTGCTACCTTAAAAAGCCAGCAGCC
Organism: Pelochelys cantorii; assembly: GCA_032595735.1. Lineage (NCBI taxonomy): Eukaryota > Metazoa > Chordata > Testudines > Trionychidae > Pelochelys > Pelochelys cantorii. The sequence continues at coordinate 6,213,485 of CM064346.1, read as the reverse complement.
TACAATAGCCTGTGATCTGAGGTAGCGGTATGAATGCAGATAATTAAAGGCTGGGTGCTCTGGATTTATCGCAAGTTGGTGTGCACACCTACACCCCGCCTTGCCTGCAAGCTGTGATTTAATAAGGAATGGTCAAAGTGAAATGAGCACATATGGCATAAAGCACATGGTTAAATGAAAATACTTCAATGTTCCCTTTGAAATGAGCATTATTGGCTTTATTTAATTAAATATGGATTTACACTATAAATATAGGAGTTCATGATGCCCATATTTCAATTAATGGATCATTTCTATGTCATGTTCACTTTGTAATTACTGGAATGTGGAAATACAATGAACTGAAATTATTTCCCAAACTCTTATTCAAATAAATCTGAGCACATTGGATCGGATAGAAACCGTTTATTACGTGTCTGGGCAGCGGTGCTGGAACAGTTTTCACAGTGGGGGTGCTGGGAGCCACTGAACCAAACTGTAAATCCTGCCCCTAACGATAACGACTGCAGGCCAGGGGGTACTGCAGCACCCCCTGCACCCTGGGTCCAACAACTATGTGTCTGGGTGTGCACACATGCTCAGTAAAGCCATGCAAAAGTTTATGTGCATACTCAGCTAGAACGAGATAATTTTGGATGGATGCTAAACTTATCATTTATTCTTGTTTTGGGCCAGTCATTTTAAAAAGAGGGCATCGAGAATTTGTGTGTGTGTGTGGTTTCTGGTCCCATGCAGTTTGGCAAAGCAGGCTGTGTAATAGTGTAAACTCCCTATTTTAATCTTTGGGTGTGGCAAGCATTGCGCACTGATGGAGAAAGACAATCATTAGACTATTTCTCATGTCACCTGTACTAAATTGGTTGGGTGTGACAGATCAGAACACTGGATACCCTTGGTTTAGAAGCCAACCGCGCCTTCACAGGATATATCTACACAGGGATAAAAGCCATGTGACACAGCTGCAGCTGACAGCTGGCTCCAGGTGCTTCAGCTACGGGGCTAAGAATGGTTGTGTAGACATTTGCGCTCTGGCTGAAGCCCATGCTCTAGGGCAGGGGTGGGCAAAAGAGCAGTGGGTGCCTAGTGGGAAGGAGGGGCAAAGGGGCTCCCCCACCCCCAAACCAATCATGGTCTGTGGGTGGGGTAGCCCAGAAGCATATTGGCCCCGCCCTTCCTGTTTAGGCCCCGCCCCTTCTGGGCAGCCCGGGGGCACTTCAAAAATTTTTGAAGTGGCCCCTGGCCAAAAATTATTACCCACCCCTGTTCTAGAGCCCCCCACGCTTGCAGATGTCGACAACAATTTTTCAGTCCCACTCCCACAGCCTGTGAGCTCAAGCCAGACAACCTGGAGCAGCTGGGCTTTTTTACGACATATCCATCATGTCCTTGAGGGTGGGTTTGTGTTGATTTGCTTTGGCTGATTTTTGTTTGGCTCAGAGACGTTAGCAAAATGAAAAGCTTAGAAATAGCCTTGCTTCTGGTTCCCCAATGACCTCCCTGGCCTCCTTGCACCCTTGGGTCTACATGGACCTGATGTCCATTTTAATGTCAACTGCATCATCAATAAATATAAATAATATGTAACCTATGCCACTGCAGCCCAATAATGATTCTAATTGGCAAAGAGATGATGTCAGGAAATCAGGCCTCGTTATTTTTTGCTTGGGGAATGAAGCCCTCCCCCGGTGAGCTGGCCCCAGGACCTACCTATTCTTCCTGGCCGCTCTCCATATGCCTCTGCCTCACTGTCTCTTTTAAGCGATTGATGGCAGCCAGCAGACCAGCTGCTGGAGTCTCCCTTCGCCGCTGTTTCCTGACCAGAAAAAACTGGATTGAAAGGCCCGGCGATGAGCTAACATCGCATACATAATTCTATCAGAAAATATCCAAGGGTGGAAATCATTGTTCTCCAAACTAGCTGAGCTGCAGCCAGAGCAGAAATACTAAAGTCAGTTGTGCCTTTGAGCTGCCTATAACAGCGCCCTTTGGAGACCCATTTCATACAAAATTTGAAGCCTGTGTTTATTGCCCATTAAAGCAACCTTTATTTTATGGCAAATGTTGCAGTAATTGCCTTTTACGAAGAGCACTTTGTAACACACATGCACTGTTGAAAGAAAACCACTCTGGTATTGTCTATCGGGACTTAATGGCGCAATTAATTTTACTCCATCTGTTCCTGAGACTTTAAAGGAAAATGGATTTTTTTTTTGAGCGCACTTTAATGAAGAAGATAAAGCGGCCCGGCTGGTGTCCCACAGGCTCAGCGCAGTAAGTTCAGATTATTGCTCAGTCTGTCAGAATGGGCTGCTTCCCTCGGCAGCCGCCACAGCTAGCAGCCCGTTCTGGCCCCTCGCCGCGCCATTCCTGATGACAAACTGCCAGCCAGCTCCCACAAAAGCGCGATTAAAATGTCAGCACCGGATGACGAAGGGGCCAAGAGGGTCCTCGGAGACAAACTGTGTTCAGTATGAGTTAATACTTCACCGCAGTGTAGACCTGCGCTGCTGCCGCTACTGCTTCAAGAGAGTGCCAGGCAAAGACTTACAGTGGCCCAGCTTAAAAAAATATATCCGGCCAGGGCCAGATCTTCTGCTGAGGTAATTGGCAGTGCTCCCTTGAAGTCAATGGTCCTATACCGTTTTACAGCAGCTGAGACGCTTTCTATGCCATGGTACACCAGCAGTAAGATCAGGCCCACAGAGAAATACGGATACAGTATTCTCTCATGTACCGAGACACCAAAATTGGTGGCCTTGCAGAAACAGGGTGTGATTTGTCTGTAGAAAGGATCGCTATTATTAGCAATGTATTTATCACCTGGTTAGCCCCAGCCGTATACTCTCAGGGTTACAGACATCTACTCCTGAGGTTGCTTTGGAAGAATAGCTGCATTTCAGGAGCTGTGGCGCAGAGGGCGAGAATCTCCATTACAATGCGCTATGCACCAGAGGTGCCGTGGGGATGACATCTTTATCTGAATACCACTAAGGCTGCTGAAATAAAGCCCCTATCCCCAAGAAATTGATCCCCTTGTGGCACCCTCAGAAGGCACTGGAAAGCCTTCTGGGTTCATACCTCGACACCTTGCCTGCCATAGGTCTTTTAAAACCTCTCCCCATTGCTCGAGCTCTGGGTGGGTTCAAAATTGGTATCTGCGTCTGCAGAAATGATCCGCTGATATCCGCATCCACAGATGCAGATACCTGTGGTTATAAGGTAGACGTCCGCAAATTTGCCGGGGCTTAGATGCAAAATTGGCATCCACATCTGCAAAAATGGCCTGCAAACCTGCAAATATCTGTGGATTTGCAGGGTTCTCCCCATCGCAGCTCTTCTCAGTGGTAGAGGCAGCCAAACTATTAGCACTGGCACTGGGGGGGAGGTTTTAAGGGACATGGTTGTGCAGATGAAGGCTAAGGTGACCTCCAAGAATTCCCCAGGCCCAGATCTAAGGAGTAGTCCTTAAGGCTCCTGCTCGATCACAGGCACAGAGCTCGCATGATTTTTTTTGAAAGATGTGGTGTTAAATAACCTTTTTGGTGATGTGTCTTGTGTAGTTTCACTTCTGCACACCTTGGAGGGGGAAAATAATATAAATGTCTTTTAATCAATATGGATGCTTGACAACATTGTGCATGGTCTCACCAGTGTTTGCTAACTTGCTAGGGGGTAGGACACACTTTGTCACTTACACTTAATTCTCTTAGAATCCCCCTGAGTAGCTTTGTGTGCCTGCGAGAGGGACAAAAGCCTGTAATGAAAAGGGGAGGAGATTATCAGCCTTTGCCTCCTGCTGGGACAGATCCGCACTCGTCCTGGGCAGCAGGTGTGAGCCCTGGCCATTGTCCCTAATGGTTATTAGCCAAAGATAAGCAGGACAAATGTGAGGTCATCTCTCCTGCTGGCAGGTCAGCAGTTGCAGGATTTAAAGCCCCTAGGAGAGTAGGAAATTATATGGTTAGTGCCACAACTTAGGATGTGACCTGCACTGGTTTTTAAATGATCTATTATACTTTGGGGCGGGGAGGACTCAGACTAGCTGGGGTAAACTGAATTCAAAATATATGACGTCCTTGAATTAAATGCAATCAGTCATTTGCTGATATCACAATGACCCTTGAATAATCAGTGCCAGAGAGATCATGGGGCTGTTGACTCTTAGAGGGAGGATCAAGCAAGGTGGGGATTGCACTATGCTAAGCTCTGTGTGTGTATGTGTGTGTATATGTGTTTGTTTTCAATGCTGTGTGCTGTTTCTCAAGTAAGCTTTAAAGCAAAGGATAAGGCTGGGCTGTTTCAAAATTAGGTCCACATGCCGACTTCAAATAAAAATGCCAACTTGCCCTCCTGGTGGGCTCCTTGTGGATCCGCTCCAACCCACCCCTGTGACCTCCTCAGCCGCTAGTGTCCATGCCTGTTCAAGCTGCTCCTCCAGACATGGCCTCCTCTTTGTCTGCTTCTCTGAACTCTCCACAGCTGGGGGCTGGGGTTTTTTTTCCACTTGTGCCGGCCCGTTTAACTGGAACTCCTCCTTCAGAGTCGCATCCTTTCTTCAGATCTTCCCTCAAAGCCTTGTGGTTTGCCTTTCCCTGCATCCAGCACGAAACGCCCAGCTACCCTCCCATCCCCCACTGCTCCAGCCAGCCTTCCGTTCTTGCCTTGCCATGACTAGCCTGCGTGAATTTCGGTCTTTATTGCTGGGGATTCGTTTGGGCTCGTTTTATTTCTGTATGTAGCTTGCCCTGCGTGGGAGTCGCTGGTCCCAGCTTTGTGCAGTGAAGCATCCGCTTTTTGTATTAATAGCACCTTGACACATCTATCCAGGTATCTCCAGGCACTTTACAAACAGGAATTAAGACTCAGAGCCTCCTGTGAGACTGGGGGCATTCTCGCGTTCCGGTGGGAGAGGCTGACCTGAAGCCCAGGGCATAAGTAAGTTGCCCAGATTATCATCAGAGGCAGGGTGAAAACCAGCCTGGGCTGGGGAAAGAACTGGGGAGTCCAAACGGCCCAGTGCTTTATGCACTGAGCAAGACTCCCATTTCCTATGGCTGGAAGCGTTTTGTGATCCCTTCTCTGCAGGCTTTAGTATGAAATGAAATCGCGTTGTATCGGATTAGGGCTCCATACGTTTGCTGTTTGCAGTATCGCACGCATCTGCTGTCCGAGTAATCGCTCTTTGGATGGGAGGCACATTTCTTCTCCGAGTCCCTTCAGCAGGAAAATGCATGTGCTGCTATCAGTATGGGACTAAGGGAGTAGAGAGAGGCAGCTTGCAAACCCGCACAGTGACTTACAAGGCTGTTCTGGGCAGTCTATGCTGCAGTCTCTTCGCACCACTGCCTATTAATGGACGGGGGTGTGAGGAGGCTGCCTCAGAGCAAGACCTTTGTCTAGCCCTTAGCTTTCCAAGCCCCGTGGCATCCCCTACTGAATAGCGCTCCACGTTTGCTTTTCAAGGCAAGGTAAAGGAGAGAACAGAAGGGTCTGCCTTCCTATTTTCTAGGGTTCTCCTGTTGCAGACATACCAATGACAGGAGCTCACGTTTTCCCACCTTATTTCCCAAAGGCTGACAAGTGAACTCCCCGAGCTTCGACCTGGAAAGCGGTTGAGTAGAGTGAAACAAACGACACCCCTGCTACGCGTGGCCAGTTCTTTCTCTCTTTCTCTTTTTTTTTTTTAAAGTACAAGACTTGTCACAAATGAGGAGCTTTGGAACAGAGCAGGACAAGAACCACTTGATGTTCAAATCAAGAGAAGAAAGTGGGGATGGCTAGGCCACACTCTCAGAAAACCGTCATCTAGCATAGTCCGTCAAGCTCTCACATGGAACCCGCAAGGAAAATGCAAAAGAGGAAGACCTCGGACAACATGGAGAAGATCCACTGAGATTGAAGGACAACTGGGGTACTCTTGGAGTCAGCTCGAAGTTCTGTCTCTAGACACAGTGAAGTGGAGGAGACTTGTAGATGACCTATGCTCCACTTGGAGTACAAGGGTTCAAGAAGGTTCATGTGGAGATGAGAATGACTGTCGCTCAGACTCCATCTCCAGCCCTGGAGAATGTCTCCCTGTGACTCTCGGGTGGGTTCCAGGAATCTACAGGAGATGGTTTTGAAAGCAGCCACAATGGAAGGATCATAATCTCCTTCAGTGCGAAGCCAGTCTTGATCTGTTTCAGACACAGCTTGCTCTGCTCCCTACCTCTCCGTGTTTATCAGAAATAAAAGAAAAGTGCCTCTTCTTGGCAATTGCTCTTCAAAACAGCTTCTTCTCCCTACGTGGATACTGATGAAGATGGTCAGAGAGATCAGGTGGTGGAGAAGGTTTAAGACAGCTCTCAGCAACTGAAGAAATTCGTTCCATATTGCCAACTCGTAGAAAGCCAAAAATCTTGAGATTTGCTTAAAAACCAGGAGTCTTTACAAATAACTCCTCTGGGACGCTTTTTATTAGCCTTCTGGGTTTCGAGTCTTTAGGATTCATGTTTGCAAGCTTTTCTCCGTAAGGGCAGAACATTTTACTTTTTATTTTTTTTCAATCGAAGTTGAGCTTTTCACCTCACTGTGTGAATCCAGGGGCCGGGAGACTTTAAACCAACAAGCAAAAGACAAACAAACAGCAAATGTCATGGTAATTGGCAACCTGGTGCCACATAGTGACCTAGAGGCACTAGTCTAAAATTACCATCGGTCGATCTGTTTTATACTCACTTGCCAAAGCTTTCATGACTCCACCCTGGGCAAGGCAGGCCTAAAGAATCAGGACTTTTTTCATTCATTATCATCAGTTATTTCCTAAGGGCTTTCTTTTCTTTTTTTTTTTTTGTGCTCAGTACTATAGAAGACATAATTATAAAGAAAATTCTTTATAATTATGGAGGAGTTCGCTTCGACTTGTTCATTTTTTTGCATAAAATCCAAAGCCAGGACTGATAATGCTGAGGTATCTGAGGAGTCCCATCCATCTGAGCATGGATATCACGCTATATATACACATGCTGAAAAAATGAGGAAGAAAGGCTCTTGCACAAGAGGGTTTTTTTGCGCAAAAAGAAGCTGTGTAGCGCAAAAAAACCTTACAGGACATCTGTACCATAGTTATGCACCATCAGATCCTCTTGCGCAAAAGCCTCTTGTGCAAAAACGGCCCCTAATTAATTATGCAAATGAAGCGTGGCAATGTGCTAATCCACGCTTCATTTGCATAGGCATTTGCATAAGAGGGATGCAATGTAGATGTAGCCTAGGTGTACTAGAAGAGATACAGGAGACACTGGAAGGCGTATCTTCATATGACGACAGCCTCATCATATTGCCTTGACCCTCAGAAAATGCACAACAGCATTATATTGCAGTTCTTTGAAGGCAAACGTAGCTAGGCCCACTGATGGGGCATTAGGGGGAGTGCAAAGGGGGCAATTGCCTCAGGGCCTGATGATTAATAGTGGTGCCCAGAGCCTGAGGTCCTTTAAATTGACACCGGAACATCACACCGCACACGCCAAACAGCTCTACGGGCAAGGGGGTGGCCAGTGTGGCATGCTCTGGGCAGTGCTCAGGGCTGGCTGGCTGCCTCTGGCCCCACCCTTTCCACCCGAGGCCCCTTCCGGACGTGCGGAGCTGCCCCTCCCACTTTGCCCAGAAGCCCGGCACGGTGGTTGGATCCCCTGAACGTAGCAGTCCCATGTTGCATTAGATCATTGGGCCAAAACCAGATGTTTCAGAAGAAAGGGTGGGGGGTGGAATAATGCACTTGAGTCATTTGACATCTTCTGGGGCCTGCAGTGGTCATCTTAATCTCTGAAGCTTGGTGTTTATTTGCCTTTTTGGTGATCTGATGGTGCATATCTACGGTACAGATGTCCTGTAATTAAAATGATCCTAAAACTGTTATAAAATGATCAAACATTTTTTAATTCCTTCAACACGATTTGATTTAGAGGTGAACTTGGACCAAAATACTAGGTCCAAATATCATTGAAGATCAAGGGTATTCATATGCAAACCAAGATATGGATACATATTTTTCCAAATAGTCTCATCTTCATAATTGACTCAAGCAAAGTCCCAGCTCTGAAGACCAGTGAACTTGACAAAACTCTGTCTGGGAGCATTTAGTTAGGGTTGGTTCTGCTTTGAGCGGGGGTTGGACTCAATGACCTCCTGAGGTCTCTTCCAACCCTAGGATTCTATCGTTCTAACTTTGAGATATTCCGAATCCCGATCCAATTTTGCAGTTCCCTGAGATGATTCTGCAGGTTGACTTAGCTACGCAGTGTGCAAAGCAAACATTTTCCTTTTTAAAATAAATGGAATCTATTGCCTTCTAATTTTTTTCGGTGACCCCTTTCCAACGCAGTTTGTACTAACTGTGATATTTATCACTTATGTAGCACCTGTGCTCTCTGGATTTCAAAGTGTTAAGTAAAGAGTGGATTTTTATTTCCATTTGGAGATCAAGATTTGGAGAGGTGATGTGTCTTGCCCAGGGTTACACAAAGGATCACTGACATTGCCTGGAATAAAACCCATGCCTTCTGGCTCCCAGTCCTGCACTTCAGCAGTGGCGCACCAGCACGGCAAGTTGGGATGGCCATAATGGCTCCTTTTCAATTGCCTGTGCTGTTTCTCTTCTGTGCATTTGACACACTGAAATAGCATCTGAATAACATGATGAGAAGCAGGCAGACCACCTGCAAGCTGGGGCATGTTGAGCCCAACTGTAGAGGGGATAATAAGGCAGAGCAGCCTTATGAACTTCTAAAAGGCAGCCTGGCAGAACAATCTGGTGGGGGCAGAAAACAATCCAATAAATTCCACCATTCAGACCATCTTAAAAACTTCCAGTCTTTTCAGGCTTTTGTGAAAAATTCCACATCTTGATCTTCAAAACCCAAATAATGATGAAAAAGAAAAATTCGAAACCACAGACCTCTACAGGGTTTTATAGATGCTATAATAAAATAACTTTCCCATGACTTCCAGAATGAAAAAAAAAAGCCTCCTTTTTGTGATTGGAGTTTAGCTTTCGGCTTTAATGGGCCACAGCCGAAGGTGAGTTCAAAAGGACAAGGATTTGTACACTTCGGTACGAGGTACTGGTGATGGCCAGCCACCGCGGAATGACTGGCGGGGCAACAGCTCTGCCTTATCATGGGGGGAGAAATTCTGCAAATGAACTTTGCAAAGAATTATGCCGGGGTTGGCGTGACAGTCTTGCTTGTGCGCCTGTTTCCAATCACTCACTGGAACTTATTTTGTAGTTAACCTCCATAAAGGACTGTACAGCCGAGCAAAGGCCTGTCACACACACATTATTTAGAAGCCCTTATTATTATTTTATTGCCAGTCCTTGACAGCTGAGGAAAAGCCAAGCGCTTTAATCTTTCTTTCCCTTTAGTTTACAGTGTAAGAGCTGCATGTAAGATGGATTTGATTAATATGTAACAGAGATGCAATTCTCTGTAAAATGTGCTGTACTTTAGAACCCTGGAAAACAAACTGCATCACAATGGCTTAAATCTCAGTCCATTGTATTATATAGACATCATAAATAATAGAGAGCAGGCAGATATTGCTGCAGGCTTCATCTACATAACACATCTGAGCTCTCTATAATGTGTTCAACTTGTCACTTTTAGTACAGAAGAGAGGCAATAAAGCTAACAGCTGACTAAACCACATCAGCCTGGCTTCCACTGCCAGGGTGGTGAATGCTCATTAAGCAATCTTAGCTGTGACTTTTAAAATCCATAACTCTTGCAAATGTAAAAAAGTTGCCACAAAAGATTAAGCGCATTATGTATGTCGCAGCATTCATTTTCCATGCATACCCCAATCGCCACCACCCTCAAGTATTTCTCTTTTATTTGTATGCTTCTGGTTGAAAGAAATCTTAATATAAAATATTTGCTTTCATCTGGAGAAAAAAAACAGCTGAATTGTATTTGATGAGGAAACCCGTGCATTTCATACAGCTAGCGCAGAACGCACTGCTGAGACCCATAGACATTTTCACGTGACATGCACGAAGGAGTTCCAATTGGAAGATCATAAGTGAAATTCACCCTATACATGTAGCTTGCATAAGAGCTGACTTGGGTATTAGAGCTTTTATTGGTCTTTTGCACATGGGTGAGTTTCATCCTATGAGTGGAAAACTGTTCTGAGCTATAGGAGAGATTTTCAAAAGCAGAAATGCAAGTTAGACACCCAACTCCCTGGGACTTTCAGCTGGGAGCCTAACTCTCCTTTAGATCTTATGTCGGGAATGTAAGACATGCTAGAGACCCAAAAGGAGAGAAATGAACAACTTATTCATACTTAAAATGTTGTGGGACTCCTTCCTTTAATGTGAATAACTTTATAACTTCATAATTCTTTATTCTGTATGTGAATGATGTTTACCAATAAAATTGCTGAGGGGACAAACAATTCGTTTGGAACCTACATAATGAGAACTCAAATGAAGGACGTGCAAAAGAGAATGTTGTAATGGTGTTGATCTGGAATAATGCCATTGGCATCAGAAGAAATACTTCAGATTCACACCAGTATAACTGAGAGCAGAATCAAGCCCTTTGTTACTCCTCTTTCTGTGTCTTTATGACTCCATATTTTTAATCACATACTGGGATCATAAATATTTGGGGTTGCTTTCATGTATATAGCATGGCAAACTGTGGATTGCAGTTTTACTTCATCTTTTTTTTAATGCTAACATTTGTGATTGCTCAGAATCATGCAATTTGGATGACTTATCACTTAGATCTTATGGCAAAACAGTAATACACGAGGCTAATTATTCTTGATTTCTTAAAGTGCATTACAGACCTCCTCCTCCTCCTTCTTTTCCTAATAATGGCACCTGAGACTTTCAAAGGGAGTGATACTGTCATACAAAATGTCTTTAAGAATCTTTTATTCAAAGCTGACTTATCCCCAAAGGATGCATTTTAGTGGTTACAGAAGCATTTTTGTCCCTTGATGGTTATTAAGTATATATCTCGTATACGGACCTTTTATACATAGCATTCACGTCGGATTGAAATCAGTCTGTTAAAAGTTCTTGTTAGTGTGTAAGGAAAATATTATGGAGCAAGGGTAGTCATGGGAGCAAAGCTGGGAGAGATACGATCACTAGGAGCAGTTGGTAGAGACAGAGATTAAGGAGGGAAAAAGTCACACTAAGGGAAGTGGTAGAAAAGCCATCCTATGAGTCATTTGACCAGAGCACTGGAAACCATATTGGGGAATAATCCTGTATTGGCTATGAAGGCAGAGAAGGTATATGACCTAAGAGGCCATGTTTTCCTTTCATGTCTATCATTCTGTGAAATATAAAAACCATTGGTACTGTTTACTGGAGCTCTGATATCCAGACAAAAAGGAGGCTTGTTCTTCTTACCTTCCATTAGCCAATGGACTTTGAGCAATAACACTTGTTAAAAAACAGAAACCAAAAAAAGCCCCCAAAAAGACCAGTGTGCTCTTCATTAAAAGGGAGTCCTGATTACAAATACTCACCAGCCTAAGTGTCTTACAATGTATTATACTGACAGACAAGTCTATTAGTGATAAATTTCATGGCCATACCATGGTGGGCAATAAGTGACCGGTGGGCGGGACATGGTTTGCCAGGGTTAGCTCATGGCAGGCTGCCTGCACTTTATTTATCTGCTTGTCCACAGGTACGGCTGCTTGCAGCTCCTATTGGCCATGGATCGTCATTCCTGGCCAATGGGAGCTGTGGGAAAGAGTGCGGATTGGGACACCACTTCCCGCAGCTTCCATTGGCTGGGAATGGAGATCCATGGCCAACAGGAGCTGCAAGTGTATTTACATGCAGACGTTCAGGTAAACAAAGTGACGGCCTGCCATGGGCTAATCCTGGCAAACCGCCTCTGGCTTATTGCCCACCACTGACGTAGGTGCTACAGAGATGGATAACGTATATATCTTGACAGACCATTCATACATGCTCTCAATATATTCAGAATATATGAGAATGAAGAGGGCATAGACAGTGAGGCTAAGCGTGTGTTTCTCTTCTCCTTCCTTTGTATTGTGCATGTTTCTTATCTCTTCTGTACCCTGTAGCTCAGATCAGACCAGCGATCACCAGCGCTTTACCCACGTTTGTTTCCATTCTTCCAATATACTTACTGTAGGGCTCAGATTTGAATGTGTCCTCCCGTGAAAGATATGGACCACCTGGCTTACCTATTCCGTTGGGAGAGATCCAGATAGAGGACATTGGAATAGGTGCACCAGTAAGGTAATTGGGGTGTTTGTTTTGTTTGCTTTGACGGTACCATTTACATAGACTTTCTAAAGATCTGATGCATCTGAAAGAAGTTTGCAGGGGAAACAAGCCAAAAGGATTTTAGTGCTGGTCGGAATCTCTGCATTAGTAATTTTATCTCCTGACACTTGTCTTACATTCATTCCTCTTTAGTACTATTGATCTCAGAGAAAATCTTTTAGCAGTTTCCAGACAGCTGATCAGTGCCAAGTAATGCCAGGGGCAGCGTGAGGAAGTTTGCCTGTGCTTGACCTGCTGGATGGGTAAATAGAGGCCGTCAGTCTCCAGGGCTGTCCATTCGACAGCTTTTGCGAAGTGCTACCTTCCAATCTACTGTACGGCCTTGCTGTTAGGAGGCCGAGTAATGTTAGCTTCTTGGCATCACTTATAAGGTATTGCTATCTCTGGGCTTACTGAAGTACTCCAACAGAGTTGTGTTTGCATGCAGGGAACAGCACAACAAACTTCTGCCACAAACACAACCCAAAACACAACCCCCACACAGGCCCAGTCACCAAAAAGAAATTTCAAACCACCGGTTTCACATTTGCAAATGAACAGTGTCGCTGGGGCAAACGGGGTCCGACAGGAATCTTTGCTCAGCAGCAGCTACTGAACTCTTTACAGCACAGCCAGATGGCCTGGTGCAACAACAGCCTTTCAGAATTAATAACTGCTTCTCTGGGGGGAGAGGTTCATTCAGGAACCGTTTCACTTTTCAGCAGGCATATTTTTTTCCTAGTGTTTTCTGGCTGCTTTGCTCAGGGTGGGATGTGAACCGTGCTCAAGGAAGGTTAAAAAATCCCCACCCTGCTCCCCCCTTTTCTCCCTGCCTGTGGCTTCTAACGGTGCAGCTTTTAATCTAGAAATTATGGTAACTTGTATGTGCATTTTGAGAGTATATCATTGCTGCAGTTAATTAACAGTTATTAGCGTTAGCGTACTGTGCTGTATTATATGTCACAAATCATCGAGTCTCCCTGTGCAGTTACAGCAATTAAGAACTCCATCACACCTTCTGCATAGTCATTTGGTTCTCTTCCAGGTCTTTTCAAAACTGGAAATTGCTAATCAAATCATTTCTGCTCTGTGCCTCGGTATCGTTTATTCCATTCCTAATGATGTGCGACTTTTTTTTCTTTGGCCGTTAACAGAGGCATCCGTGCGTCGAACCCATTTCACACCACCGTCATGCTTTAGAGAGGCGATAATGAACTTGCAGAGGAAGTGTTGGCTTTGGTGGGTCTCCCCCCCCACTTGGAGCAATGTCTTTCCTCGCCTGCTGTTGGGTGATTGAATTTTGAAACTGTAAAATGCATTGACAGACTTACAAACCCGACTTGCCAGAGCCCTAAGCCACCATAGTTTAGCTTCAATTCAGAGCTCGGTGAGTTTCCTGCCTGATCAATTTGTCATCCCTCTAAATGGGAACTAATTACTTCCCAGGGAAAGATTACAAGCAAATATCACCCTTTGCATCAGCAGCCGTCTGCAGTGAGGTTAAGGCAAAGTCCAGAGGGTTTTTAACTAAAGGGAGACAACACAAGACCACTTCACTTTCCCCTCCTAGCCTCAGGCCTGTCAGTTAGAGTTTATTTTATTTACGCCAGTGATAAAATTGCCTTCACATTTGCACAGGTCATATCTCACTTTTCAGGTCTGCTGGATTTGAACATCATAATCCCGGCAAAGATGTCAGGTGTCACGCAAAGACTAAGCTTCTCCGTACCTCAGAAGGTTTTATGGACCTGTACAAGTCAAAGCCCTGCCTCAGGAAATAATCATTAAAAAAAGTCTTTCCGGTGTTTCACTGTCGTCCCAGGCTACGTCTAGACTGCAGGCGTCTTTCGGAAGAAGCTTTTCTGGAAGAGATCTTCCGAAAAAACTTCTTCCGAAAGAGAACATCCACACTGCCAAAGCGCATCGAAAAAGCGATCTGCCTTTTCGAAAGATAGTGCCCACACTGAATGGACGCTCTCTCGCATGTAAGCTGTGATTGCTATGGACGGAGTGGCCACCAGGGCACTTGTGCTTTTTCTTCTTTCCTCTTCTTTCGAAAGAACTCCTTCTTCCTCATCTCCACACACCTTTTTCTGAAAGAGCTCTTTCAGAAAAAGGCTTCTTCCTCGTAGAAAGAAGTTTACCAATGTCAGAAAAACCCCCTCTGTTCTTTCGATTTTTTTTCGAAAGAACACAATTGCAGTGTGAACGTAGGTGAAGTTTTTTTTGGAAAAATGGCCGTTTTTCCAAAAAATCTCTGTAGTGTAGACATAGCCCCAGAGAATAGTCCACTAATGTCCATGCCTGAACTCAGCGGAAGCACCACGTGGACTCAAGAAAAAGGTGTTTTTATAGTGATGTCACAGGGCAGAAATAACTTTTAAGGATTATGCATGAGAGAGGAACCCAGCCTATCAAATTGCAAGTTCAGGCACCTAGTTTCTCTTCTTCGCTTTGCCTTGTGATCCATTTCGCTGCCTTATCTTGCCCTTTTGTAAAGGTCTGTCGTACGGTTCACCCCACATCATGAAGTTTTCCTGAGACTTGAGTAATGTTTGCAAAGTGCTTTGGAATGGTAGTATGAAAGGTACTATTGTAGGAAGGCAAAGTAACAGTTTTCAGTTCCAGGGCCTAACGCAGATGTGAAATGCACCCTTTACAGTACATTTCTGATTATTATCCCATGAACGTGCTCTCTACTCCCCTCCCCACATCTTGCAATGACCTTTTCTGCCCTTTCATGCAGTCTCACCAATAAAAATTGCAATAGTTTCCTCTTCTGCAGCCTTCAAATTCCTCTGGCCCTCAGTTCTCATCTACAACATTGGACAACAGGTCTTTCCTTCCTTGCCTAAATGTCTTGATTTTACTCCCTCTGCTCTTCTTATTTTTAATTGTAACTGTGCTTGTATTGTTTAACACAAAAGCCATTGTAGTGGTTTTGGGGTGACAGTTTGTGTGAGAGAGTCTGCTTGAAAGAAGGCTGAGAGATAGGAGCTTGTAAACAGCTTGGGGCAGATACCTTCTTGTTCTGTGTTTGTACAGTGCCTGTCGTTCTGGTCCGTAACTGGGTCCCTAGGCACTACTTCAATGCACCTAAATAATAATAATTAATAATAATGTGTTAATGTACCACATCACTGGCAGACCATTTGGTCTACTGAATGTCACCTGGTATTGTGTAGTGTTGAGCGTGTATACCTTCATACTCAACTTTTAGGTGGAAAATCAGAGAATGTGGCTGAAATTTAAACCCTGACACTACTGTGGGAACCAGCAAATGATTCTCTAAGGGAATTGGTAGAAAAGCCATCCCATAAGTAAAATACATTTGGCTAATTCAGAGCTAACTCATGGTATGATTTTAAACTAGTTTTAGTTACACTGATGCAACTCCACATGTGGACACTCATATTCCAGTTTGAATATCTTATTTTGGTTCAGCTTAGATCAACTAGGAACAGCTTTAAGCTTAATCAAAACAAACCCCTCTTAAAACAAAATCAATGTATGGACAGTCTGTAACTATAAAGTGGGATTTCTCATCCTTTAATCATTCTGTGAGCTCTTCTCTGAACTGTCTCCAACTTCTCAACATCTTTCTTGAATTATGGACACTAAAACTGGATTGCAAAATCTGTGGCAGAACTGAGACTCAAACCAAAGTCTCCTGAATTCTAGTTCAGCATTTTAGCCTCCTCCCTGCCTGTGTTCTGTTCACTGATGTCATTTCAATAAGTCGCTTCTTGCTGGATCCTCTGCCCATGTGGAGGACTACACTATATAAAGTAGCTGCCTTTTGCAATACTCCACTTTATACTTGTGTGGAGAAGTGCTCTGATTTGTGTCCTTAGATGTGTTTCGCGTGTGAAGGTCTCTTTTGTCAGTGAATGGGAAAGAGAGAGAGTCTGGTATTTTGAGAACTGGGCCTTTGTGAAAAGGAGATGGAAACAATCCCCTTGCCCTGGATGGTGTCATTGCTATCTGTTTAGACATCATTCACTTTTTCCTTTGACGATACCAGACAAAGTTGCCAACCCCATATGTTTTTTTAACAGGGTTAGGTTTCTCTGGCCCTCCTCAGATCAGGAAACAAGATGAAAATCAGTTGCTGAAAAGCCACTGTGTTTATTATTTGAATACAGCAGAGCATGGCTGCTGTGGCCACCTCATTAAAGGAAGGTATTATGAGCAGGCGAATATCGTGTTTCGTTTGATAAAATGTGTTGTCTAACAGGAAGCTCAGTGTAGCTCTCAGGCTATCCGCTCTGGCACATATTTTCTGCCTCAGTGGCTCCTCTCAGTAGGATAGGCAGCCTCTGCCTTTCTGTTTGACGTTTTTGCTAATAATTACTTGAAAAATCATCCACTTCTATTTAAAAATTGCTACATGAAGTAGTAGTCCGTCTTTGCATCGTGACAGCAAGAGGCCAATGAAGTAACGGGTGCTCAAGCATATGAAGCTAACTTCATAAAGCATTGCCCAGGGTGCACTGCGGGATGACTTGAAATAATTAGCCTCTGGAGGTTGGAAACCTATGCTGTAAATCCCAGAGCTGAGAGTGAGGATAATTTTTTATCACCGTCCTTGATGGAAAAATAGTAACATCATGGCTCCTTCTTTGACATTATAAACGTGTAGCGGCGCCTTCCAAGATGCTGTACTTACAGCTTCATTGACCTTTCCCGCTGTCCAGACCCATTGTTTCATGGGATAATCACTCAGCTATAACAGGGGTTGGCTTTTTTCAGGCCTAAACAGTACGTGATTTTATTTAGGATAGCCTTAAGAATCAGGCCTGTTTGTGTTAGAGAAATTTGCACTGATACATCTACATCAGCTTTACATAGTGACATACTCCTAATGAAGTTGCATACCACTGCTGTAAAGATTGTCCACACTAAGTACAGCTTTACTTGAGTAATTTACCAGTGCAGTGTACCTACAGTGCTGCCTTGCAGCAATATAACTACACTGATGTAGCTACACTGGCGTACATTTATCTGATATCAACAGTGTCTTACTAAGAAACCTTATGCTGAGATTCACAATCTAGTTATGCACGTGTGAATAAACACCAGGCATACTAGTAGTGTTTGATCAATAACAATAGATTGAGATATATTGCACATAAAGACCCTTTAAATTCTCACCTAATTTTTACAAATAAGTTACACAACACATTTTCTATTTTGTTATTTTGCTTTAGGGTCCAGTTTTTCAACCATTTACCATAAACAGTCACCTCCACTTGATTTGAACTGCTCACAGTAGTAAGCATTAAGGCCTAATCCAGTGTCTACTTCCGTCAGTGGGAAGTCCCTCACTGACTTCAGTGGCCAAGAGGATGTGCCTAGATCCTGTAGCAATTGTTTGCTGTTGCTGCTATGGTTGCTGTAGCAGCAGTTGCAGTCTAATTGCAGTGATGCCAGTCCCTAGATCAAGGAGGTGAATTTTGTTCTTTGTTGGGAGATGAAGCTTTTTTTCAAGCTGAAAGAACATTTTAGTCCATATCCATTTTGTGTTGATTCCTGCTTAATCCAACTTGGTTCACGTCTGTAGTCCAAACATTGTTGGACTTCTGACATGTATCCACAATATATACAGGAAAATCACAGAACACCAAACCTATCCTCATATATTTGTTGACCACCCCAAACACACTAGCAAATCTGTTGTCTATAGCCAGGCACTCAAATACCACAGAATCTCCCTGAACAGAAGGTCCAGGACAGACACCTTAATATTCAAAACCACCATCACCAAACAAGGACACTCCACCAGAGAAGTAGATTGCATCAAACAGGCCAGCCAAATACCAGAAGATAACCAGAACGAACCCCCCGCAGTCTGCACACCCTACTTGTCACCTACCAACCGATACTGGAAATCACACACGTTATCATCAAACAACTACAACCTAGACTCGATGGGGATCCCATCCTGAAAGAAATCTTCCCTAAGCCCTCTCTTCTGGCCTTCAAACCACCCTAACATCCCAAGCTCATCATCAGAAGCAAGCTCCCTACAGACCAGGAAACACCAACTCAAAGCAGCACCAGACCCTGTCAGAACAATAGAAGTAAAGCCTGCAGGATTATCTCCATAGTTACAATGATCAACACCCCACACAACACAGCTTTCCAGATCCATAGGTCCTATACATGCTTAGTCCCAACCCCACCCAGCACACCACCCAACACAGCTTTCCAAATCCATAGCTCCAATACGTGCTTAGTCCAACATATGGTGTATTTAATCCAGTGCACTATATGCCGCACTAACAACTATGTGGGTGAGTCAAAACAGTGAGGCTATGTCTACGCAGCAGCCTTATTTTGTAATAACTGACGTTATTCCGAAATAACATAGTCCGCGTCCACACTACAAGCAGTTATTTCGACATAATGCAGAAATAATGTCGAGCTGGAGGACTGTTTACTCCTATTCCTGTAACCCTCATTGTCCGAGGAGTAAGGGAGGTTGGAGGAAGAGTGCTCTACCTTGGACTTCCTGCTGTGCAGACAGCACCAAATGCCGAAATCAGCTATTTCGACTTAAGCTATGCAATTGGCATAGCTCAAGTTGCGCAGATTATTTCAGCTTTAGCCCTGCTGTGTAGACGTGCTCTGAAGTGCTCTCCAATGAGCTCATACAGGAAAATTATAAAAGGCAAAAACACCATCACCTGTGAGTGAATACTTTCTTTCATGCTTAAATCTGACACTTTACAAATGGGCCTTAACAAAGATGCTAATTACCTGAACCATTACAAAGATAACTTCCCCACTTATCACCCCTGATTAGCCATCCATTGACTCATAAATAGGTATTCCCTCCCTCTCTCTCCCTCACCCCACCATCTGTACTAAATCTGATTTGTCAGTTTAATAATGTGTTCACTTTTTTCATTGTATTCCTTTGGTATGTACGGTTATGCCAATTCTCTTCCAGAATATGATCTGAGGAAGTGGGTCTGGCCCACGAAAGCTCATCACCTACTAAACCATCTTGTTTGTCTTTAAAGTGCTACATAGTTTTTCCTTTTGTTTTTTCAAGATCAGACTAACACCGCTACCTCTCTATTACTATATCTGACCTATCAGTCTTCATCTTCAAAGGCAATCTGCACAACACTTCCAAAAGTTGGATCTGGGAGCTAGAGGCTAAAAATCATGGTCCTAAAAAGATGCTGGATTTATGGCTCATTACAACAATTTGTAACCCACTATATACCCCTTTTGTCCTATGACAACAGGGATGTTAAAAGACCACTTCACCTTGAATAATCTCTCATATGTGCTAACTACTTACTCTTTAAGGTGCCACATGACTCCTGGTTGCTTTTGCAGATTGTTTTAGGTTAACAAATTTATTTGGACATAAGCTTTCATGGGTAAAAGCTAAACTATCTGTTCGATCTTGTGTTTAACTGTGAGACTCTCAGTACCTTTCCCAGACCTGCAGAACTCTATGTAACATGAACGTTTGTCTTTCTCATCAACAAGATATTACCTCACCCACCTTGTCTCATAAATCCACAAAAGCAGGGCAACCAAGAGATAAAGTCGGAAGTTGGGATTTTCAAAGGCGCTCAGCCTTGGTCTAGCTCTGTTCTTATTGCAGTTAAGAGTAACCCCCCCTCCCCACTCCCACCACCAGAGTAGGAGAGTTAGGCCAACATGGAACTTCTAAAAATCCACCAAAATATGCCTTGTGTGACTTCATATGGTCTTCTAGTGTTCCTGCCCCACACTGTAAGATCTCAGTGTAACAGTGAGAACCTTTCAGATTTCACTTTCTTCAGGGTTGAAATAAAATTGCATGGGTTGAAATAAAATTGTGTATGAAATCCTGAGTTTAGGTAGTTTAGCACAGGGACTCTCAGCTAATGGATGGAGATATACTGATCTCATAAAGCTGGAAGGGACCTTGAGAGGTCATCAAGTCCAGTTCCCTACCCTCACAGCCTGACCAAGTACCATCCCTCACAGATTTGCCCCAGATCCCTAAATGGCTTCCTCAAGGATTAGAGCTCACAAATGTGGGTTTAGCAGGCCAATGCTCAAACCACTGAGCTATCCCACCCCCCCGCTTTACTGCTAAGAAGCAAGGGGAGATTTTTCTCAAGATAGACACCATTATAGAGCCCTTTTACAGCAACCTTGCCGCAGAGAGGGAGCTGAGAAGGGAAGCACAAAGGCAGTAATAATATCTGATTAGCCTAGCAGCTGGATAACTGATGGGGAATTGCGAAACCTATCAAGATATCATGGCTTTCTATGTGAGTGACATTCCTCTACAGGAATTGGCTACTGATTGAAGAATTGCTCTTGAATATTACCCTAAGGATTTGTGTTTTATTAGGAACCTTGCAATATCCTTGGCTAGTGTTGTATGTTTTTAAAAATCAGGTGACTAGACTTACTTGACAGCTATCATCACAGCCCAGGCTGCCAAATTCCTCCCTGGTTTTCAACTCCAAGAAAGTCAGTAGAGATACATGACAGATCAGCATGGCTTCTGTGTACACTGTCATTCTCCACCCTTCCGAAAGGCTGAGTTCAATGTGACCATGTGTCTGCTGCATGGTATTTAAGCACTTGATGGATTATTTTGAATTGTATTTTTGCAATGAAAGGCTTTGTTTTAAATAACATGCGAGGTGTGTAGCACTCCTCACACTTACACCAGTGTAATGCCCTGGACTTTTATGAAGTCACTCCTGAATTACACTATTAAGCACATATAATGGTTTCACTATCCAAATTTCCAAACTAGTAGCTAGAAGCCCTTTAACTTATAATGCTGAGTGAAGGCTGGATTTTTTACTCCGTGATCCTTTTGAAATTGCCTGTGCCTATTCTATATTCCATGATCTTTTTTAATCAAGCCTAGGATGCTTTTAGTGGGGGGGGGGGTGAGGGGGTTCAAGTTATACAGGAATTTAAAGTCCTTTCCTAAACTGAGTTATTAAGATCCATTGGGTTGTGTATGTGTGGGTGAAGGTGTGTTTTGGGGGGAGGTTATCAGTATAGTGAAGCTGGACCAATCCTTGGTGGCCTAAAGAATCTGTAACACCCATGGCTGGAGAATAGTATGTGTCAGGACATCCTAATAGTACCATTTAATACATAACCATTCAGATCAACTGAGGCTACGTCTAGACTGCAAGCTTCTTTTGGAAGAAACTTTTCTGGAAGAGATCTTCCAGAAAACCTTTTTTTTCAAAAGAGAGCGTCTACACAGCAAAAGCACAAGGAAAAAGTGATGTGCTTTTTCGAAAGATAGCGTCCACATTTATTGGACTCTATCTCGCATTTCATTTGTGATTACTGTGGATGGAGTGGCCACCAGGG
Source organism: Pelochelys cantorii (assembly GCA_032595735.1). Classification (NCBI taxonomy): domain Eukaryota; kingdom Metazoa; phylum Chordata; order Testudines; family Trionychidae; genus Pelochelys; species Pelochelys cantorii. The sequence goes on along the minus strand of CM064346.1, from coordinate 6,191,815 downwards.
CACCTGTGCTTTTTTCCTGGAGGCCTCGTCTTTCGAAAAAACACTCTCTTCCACGTCCACACACGCCTTTTTTCGAAAAAGCTTTTTCGGAAAAAGACTTCTTCCTCGTAGAAAGAGGTTTAGTGCTATCGGAAAAACATCTCCGTTCTTTCGACTTTCTGTCAAAAGAACACAATAGCAGTGTGGACGTAAGCCGTTTTTCTGGAAAAACTCTGCAGTGTAGACTTACCCTGAGTGACACAATTTAGAAGCTGAGGCGACATTTTGTAGGCCAAGTCCAAACCAGAGGCAGTTCTTCTAGCCCTGGTCTGCACTTATTTTGAAATAACAAGTGGAGCGTCCACACTACCAAGCCTGTTATTTCCAAATAAGGGGCTGGTTATTTCGAAATCTGTACTTCTGCTTTTCCTGAGGACTAACGCTTATTTCAAAATAGTTATTTCAAAATAGCGTGCGTGTAGATGCTTCACTGCTATTTCAAAATAACTACTCCCCAGAGTCATTCAAACTAATTACTCCCCAGTGCTTCTGGGGGCTCGACATTGAGGTAGCGTGTCCATATGAAGGGAGCCTGCCTTGGACTATAGCACATGCTATTTTGAAATAGTTATTTCAGGAGTTATTTCAAAATAAATTATTTTGAAATAATTTCCTAGTGGAGCCATGCCCCTATTGATTAGAATGCTTTGTGAAAGTACTGGATCCACTAAAATGCTGTTTACGTAACACAAAAATAGTGTTGCTCCATTTTGTTGCTTGCTCAAATACAGCTCTCCTTTTAGCTCTTAGAGTCTGGTTTTACACAAACTCCAGCTGAAGTGAGTGCCATCTGTCATTGCTTAATATTTCTAAAAATCAGAATCTTACTGTAAGTCTAAGAACCTAGAACCTGATGGTCTGTTCTTGCCTCCGTGAAATTATATTCATGCCCTGTTTTAGTTATTTTCAATTTCCAAAATCTGTTAAATGTTTTGCATTCAGGGACCTGGAAGTTTTATACTGACAAAGACCACCCAAGGATTTAGTTTAGCACACAATACAAAGTACGTGAACTGTAACAAATAGGTCTCCTAGCCCCCAAGTATTGGAGCAACTAGCTGTACTAGCTTAATTGGAGTCTACCTCCCACAAAGAGAAAGTCAGAAAGAAATGAAAAGTATATGTGAAGTTTCATGAATTCGATATTTTAAAAAATTGTCATAGATAACACCTGACTTCAATGACACACGCAAAGTGTGTTGCTGAGAAATATTGCATGGCTAATGCATTGTTTTCTTTTTGTTTGTTCTGCAGAAATGGAGGGATTTCATTTTTAGCAGAATTATTAGCACTCCTTTTATTATTCACATTTCTTGAAATGCATGACAGGATGAGCTACCAAGTCCTTAGTGATTTTAATACCAGCTTCTTTGCGAATCTAAACTGGTTTTCCAGTCCGCTACTTGGTGGGCCACAGGGGTTTTTACTTCAGTGTTATACATATTTAAAGCTTCTTATGAATGGCTACATCTGCAAATAAGCACCAAAAGCAGAAGAGGAAATTCACTGTGTTACCTGGGGTTGCATGGGGAGGGAATTGTCATCGGAAGAAACCTGCATGAGAAGTGTAACAAACTAAAAGGTGCTGACTCTGAGTTTAAAAGAGGCACAGGTAATTTCAAAAGGATCACAGAGTAAAAAATCCAGCCTCCACTCAGCATTATAAGTTACAGGGTTTCTAGCTACCAGTTCGTTTCCTTTGGAAACTTGGATAGTTAAACTATTATATGTGCTTAATTCAAATGTAATGTTAGGGTTGATTTTGGAGGGGAGTTCTGGGTGTGCTTTCAGGGAATAAATGAAATATATTCATCTGAGTAAAGTCAGACACTAAAAATGTCTGGGAGTCAGGACAAGAGAATTGGGTTTTATTTTATGCTCTTATGGGTCACTTAACATTTTGGGGCCGGAGAGACTTTATTTGGAAGATCAAAAGTCCGCCCGATGTATTGTTTTAGCTGTTTCGACCTCTATGCACGCGGTAAGTATTATTAGAATGAACGTCGTATTTCTTCTGTGCAGTGTTTATATTTCACTCAGCTAGGATAGTAAAAATGATTTAATAAACCCTCAGTGTTTGAAAGATATTACCCCACTAGAGTGTGTGCTTTAAACTTTCTAGGAATATTTACAAATACACTGAAATAAACACAGACTGGTAGCATATGGCCTTCACTGCTGTGTGACGTGAACACCCAGGTCTTGTTGCATTCAATGATTGCATGACTACAGCACTGGGAAGCGAACACCATGAAGTTGAATTAAAGTGCTTGAAATCCTAGCCAGTTCAGCTGAGGCTACAGAGCCCAAATTGGCATGATGAAAAGAAAGATGGCGCGAGGTTACACTGGCACTTTCTTTGACCTATAGTTGTTGTCAGTACATAGAATCCTGCTTAATCTTAGCTTAAGTCATACAGCCTGTGCTCCATCAATAGACTCTTCATTCTTGGCAGGTGACACCAGGCCAAATGACCAGAGATGGCTGTAGAGTGTGTGTGTGTGTGTGTGTGTGTGTATTCATTCTGAAAATTGACACGTTGATTGAAAGCTTTTCAACAATTGTCTGTGCTGTCCAGTGTTAAAATTATTGAAACCTGAGACCAATTCTAACAGTAGACACCACAGCTTGAGTAGTCCATGCAAGCTTGAAGAAGAAGATTCTGTTAAACATTCCAGTTATTTCTTTCTCCTACAAGTCTGTCGTTGGCCAGTGCTGGTGTGCCAGTGAATGGTGTGAAGACTCAAGACCGTAAGAGTGATGCTAGACATTTAAGAGGCAGAGTGAGGGGGGAGGGAGCAGCGCCAGTTGTCAGCTGCTTGCTATGCCAAAGCGACATCATGCGGTCATCCTTCTTTCTGAAATCCTGGCTTTGGGAGAGGGTTCTGCAATGAGCTGGCTCCGGGTACAAATCCCACGGCGAGAATGCTTCTTTTAATTTCACAGCTGATGGTGCATTTTGCAGCCGAGAATGTGTGGCCAGCTACAGGGTCTCATTAACACCGCTGCAGAGTCCAGGAAAATATGGCACTATGGTTAATGTAACCTTGCCATAGTTTTTTGATTCCACAGTGTCTCAGACATGTAGGGGAAGATCCTCACGGCTACCAAAACGTTCTCGGTGTACCATGATGCCAGCAGGTGGTCTGGGGATATTGGATGGGTTAATACGAATTAGAAAATGCTCATGTCAGTCTCTGTTGCTTCATGAAAACCCTGAGGTGGGACAGAGCTTTGTTATCACCAATTATCCATCTTAAAAGATACAGAATTGTACTTTGCTTTTTCTGCGCTGCTTGGAGGTTGCTTTGTTGTTGGTTTTTTTAAGCATCTAATGCCTGGTAACAAGAGGCCTTCGTATGTCCTGCGATGTGCTGAACAACCTGCATTCCCACTGCATTCCATAGGAGTTGGGTGTCCGTCAGGATCTTCCAGAATGAAGATCACTGATGTGCTACAAGAAGATGCAGTTTGTGGATTGGAACCATGTAGGGTGTCCAGTTCTGCAGCCCTGTTGGACACAAGGGGCACTGAAGAAACTAGTATTTTAGTCACATACTAGCACCAGAAAGCTCATTGAAAGTACTTACTCTCCCTAGATCTTCCATTTTGTAGAGGCAGGCAATCTGAATAATTATCCAGACATTCTGGTACATATTCAGTCCCTACTACTGGATCGCTGAGAAATTCCAGGCTGTCAGCACATTCTAATCTTTTAATTCCTCTCTGCTGTAGCATTGTGAGTCCTTCCACTCATGGAATAGTTTTAGCAGGACAGTGTAGTGATGCTTTTCAGCAGAATGTGGTGTGGCTGACCGTATGTAAAGACAAAAAACCTCTTTAGCCTGCTGCAAACGTTATACTTTCATTAGAATCAGTCACAGCGCTGTAATTTCGCACTGTATTATTTTTGTTATATGTATAAGGGGGAAATTACTAAGCCTTGTAATTTCTCTATCTAAAAGCTGTAGATAACATAACAATACAGAAATAATGGAAAATGAGATGCCAAGATGCATTAATGAATAAGATGTAGCCTGTAATGTACAGCATGTCTCAAAGGGACAGGAAAAGGAGAGGCAATCTTGAATGGTAAAAATGGGGTATTTAGTTAACAGATGGCTTCCATCTTCTTGACTTAGCTGCCAGTCACTTAGACTCATGCTTAACATTCAACATGCACGTTGCTCGCTGGTTTTGGAAAGACTTTTCATATGACTAAAGTTAGGACAGGCTGGGACCTTCGGCATCCATGCGATGTTTTTCTCTCAAGCATGACAGGATGGATTTATTCCTTGTCTTTTGGAATCTATCTAGGTGAGTGTCACCCTATCCCTGTAGTATCGGAGTGCCCCGTGTCTCGGCAAATGAGTCCAAACTCTGTATTGTGTTCGCTCTACTTCATTGCTGACAGATGGTTTATTTTTTTTAAACCCTCATATTATTGGGACAGGTTGAACCGCCCTAGGCTGGCACCCTTGGGAGCTGACCAGTGCTGAACCAGAGGAGGTCAATGCTGGTCCCTCTGCTGTTGCCGCTGGCTGCAGAGCTCTGCTTGAGTGGCAGCAGAGGGGCTGGCATTGACTGAGTGGGGTTGAGGGTGGCGCTTGGGGGAAGAGCCAGAGCAGCTGCCGAGTCTCGCACCAGGGGCCAGGAGTGCAGCCCAGCTGTGCTCCCAGCCCTGGCCTCAGGGCTGCACTCCCGGGGATCTGCCACTGGCCTGTGCTTCTGGCTCCTGGCTGCGAGGGCTCTGCAGCCATCCTGCCTCTTTCCCCGAGTGCCCCTTCTGTCCCTGCTCCTCCTCCTCCCTCCCTGAGCTTCAACACTGCGGATGAGCTAATTGCAGCAGGAGAGGAGCTACTGAGAGCGGAGGCCCCGGCTTTTCCCTGTGAGTGCTCCTGCCCTGGCGCGCCCACAGACACCGACCACCGATGTCGCCAGACAAACCTGTAAAGGCGTAGCCTTTAAAGCGTGGGTGAGCGTTGTGTGTATACATCCAATCTACATGGCAGAGGTTGGGTGAGACTGGATTGACTCAGGATACTCATCATGACCACTTTTACCGCCTGTTGTGTTCACTGTAAAGTCATAAGGACGTAGGGGGTCACGTGTTGATTTCTTGTTGGGGGTGGTTAGTTCAGATTGTGAAAAAGATTATGAAGCACAAATATGAGCTGAAAAGGTGGGTGTGTGTGTGTAATATGACAGAGAGACTTTTAATTACACAGTCCGTATCGTAACAATATTAGAATGTCAAGTAGAAAAAAATTAGATCTATTAGCAAAAGCTGTCATTTTTCAGTAAGAAAAAAAATCACTGTATCCAATTCTGTTCTGTTTTTTTCTGAGAACAACATATGTTGAAACATTTTTTTCTGTCTTGTCAAATGGGAAAATTTATTTTCTTTTCTCCTTTGGAGGCTGCTCCAATAAAGGGGCAAACTACAACCCTTGTGAGTAGAAGCAAAATTCTGTTGTTGAGAGCAACATCATGATGGGCTGTTGCTCATCCTTGTGTTCTAATAGCATTGCAAAACCAAACAACAAACCTCCACCCCCCCCCGGTCTTTATACCTCTCCGCCCCTTTGCACACGCGTGCACCTTGTACTAAGTACATTTTTCAGTCCTGACTTTGTGCAAACACAATGTTGTGCTGCAAGCATTAAAAGGCAATTTAATACTCAAAGGATTAAAAGCTCATGTTAAATTGAAGACTACACTTGGCATAAACATTAAAAATTGACAGAACACCCTGCACATTAACTGCACCAAGGCTCCATAATTAGCATTTAAAAGTAAAACATCATTTCCTTACTGTTTCCTACTTACTCATTTATAATGCATTTATTATAATATGGATGTGAGCATGAGGGTTTCCACTGTCGTCAGTGAGTGAAAAATATACTCACATTGGAAATATGGGCCTGTTTGGTGTGCAGAATGCAGTGGGGGTTGGGGATTTGTTAATCCAAATTACAAAAGCATGATGAATCAGCAGCAATTAACTGATTTCCTTTTGGGGTCTAATGCTGCAGGTGAAAGGCTCCAGTGTGCTCTCACTGAGGTGGGCCGGCTGTCATGAAGCATGGGAAAATAGGTAGATGTTTGTGGATCTCTGCAAAAAGTTCTTTCCACACTCAAATTTGAATGCAATATTTGTACAGCACCCAGCACAAAGGAGCATTGCTCCATGACTAGGCACTACAGTGAGACGAGTAAAAAAATAAAAGAAAATGTTAGCTAAGGGAGTCATAAAAGAGAAAATATCAAATATTTTTCTCCTAATTTTATCCTCCTGTAACTGAGGCTGTGTCTACACTACAAAGAAAAGTCGGAAAAAGATACACAAATTGTGAAGCACCACACACTTCTGGCAGGGCTGGAGGAGGCTTCACACGCCCCCTCCTCCCCCAGGCCAATCAGGGCCTGGGGGCAGAGGAGTGCGTGAGGTTTCCTCCACCCTGGCCCCGCCCTGTGAGGAGCACGTGGCACTTAGAAGTGCCGCATGTTCCTGGCAGTGCAGGAGAAGACTTCACACGCTCCCCCGCCCCCAGGCCCTGATTGGCCTGGGGGTGGGGGAGCGTGCAAAGCCTCCTCCAGCCCTGCCAGGAGTGCGTGGTGCTGCTTGCAGGGCGGGGACAGAGCGGAGGAAACTTCGCATGCTCCCTTACCCCCAGGCCCTGATTGGCCTGGGGGGCAGGGGAGCATGGGAAGTCTACTCCCAGCCAGGGGCATGAGCACCGAGGGGGAAGGGAGGGGCAAGTGGGCAAAGGTGCTCTCCCACCCCCAGACCAATTGTGGTCTGGGGGTGGGGAACCCAGAAGTATCCCGGCCCCACCCCTTCCACTCGAGGCCCCGCCCCTTCCGGTGCGGCCCGGGTCCACTTCAGAAATTTTTGAAGTGGCCCCCGCCAAAAAATTATTGCCCACCCCTGGTCTAAGAGCTGGTATTCTGCCTGGCGTGCAGTGAGAGCGAGGGGACAAGGAACCTCCTCACACCCTGTATTGCCTGCATAGGGCCTAGGCAGAATGGCATCCCTGTGCTGGGAGATACTCCTTCATTACTCCCCTGTGGGTAATACAGCGCCCTGAAGTGGGTGGAGCTTGGCTCTCTCCACAAGGACTGCCTGGCCGTGGAGGGAGTGGGGGAGCAAGGGAAGTGAAAATGCTTCCCGACCCCCAGTACCGGGGAGCTCTGGGAGGCGGATTTAGTGAACGTTTTCCTGAGTTTAAATGTATTGATCTGTACCAAACGGAATACAGTTTGCACCGTTTTGAGTGTGGCGACTCCTGTGGGATTTTTGGTGCAATCGTTTCTGTTTCTTGGCAACTCTGTTTCAGTCTGTTCTTTGAGGGTAGTGAGGAAGTTACTAACCGTGGTAAATTAGGGCCAGGCCCCGCAAACCTTGCCTGTGTGAATAATCTTTGCTCCCCAGAACAGTCAAGTTGATAGGAGGAGAACTGCTTGCAAGCATGAAGCTTATTTAGGCAAGTAAAGGGAATCAGAATGGTGCCTTTCCCAGTGTTCCCTCGGCTCTTTTCCATCCAGGTGCAGATTTCTGCCATCCATGGGTGGGGTAATTCGTATGTGCACTGCGGCAGTGGAAACAAAACTGTGGCCATGGGCACTTTGCTAATCAGCAGCGCCACATTTGAATCTCTCCTGAGCGGCTGCACAAGTGCCAGGCTTACAGGGAACACTGGCCCTTTCTCTGGCCCAGTTTTTATCAGGGGTTTCAACCTTTTTTTCTCATGTCCCAGTTGAAGAGAATTGTTGATGCCTCAACCCAAAATCATGTGACTAAATTGTGGGCTCCAGGGTGGGGTTGAGAGCCAATGGGAGTGCAGAGCTGGTGCTCGGGGCGGGGGCAATGTGCAGAGCCCTGTGCACTCTCCCCTCCCCCCACCTAGGAGCTGGGCCTGCTGCTGGCCCATGGCTAGGTGCAGCCCAGTCTGTGGTGCCAGGACAGGCGGGTAGGGTTTCCAGATGGTTTCACAAAAAAACACCAGGAAAACATTCTGTTGAGCAAAAAAGGCACAGAAAAAGTTGTTGAGCAAAAAAAAAAAAGGACTGAAATGCAGCCGCGGCCCCTTTAATTCCCAGGATGCTCCACCCTCCCTCCGCCCTAGCCAGCACGAGCTGTGCCACATATCCCAAGCAGCCTTGGGTTGGAAGGTGCAAATACCGGGCTGTCTGGTTCAATACCGGACACCTGGCAACCCTACAGGTGGGTAGCTGCCTTAGCCTCCCCCTTCCCCATTGCTCACTTGATCCCCCTGCAGCAACAAGACCCACTACTCACATTCCGCCACCCAGTCCTGGGCACGCCCCATAATTTGAAAACCGCTGGTTTACATACCTTATCTGAAGGTTGCATTTCCCTTCCAGAGTGTCAGGCAGGTAAAGGAGTGTTTAAAACAACAAGCTTCACCTTCTCAGTAAGTACAGAGGTGCACATGTTGCAAGCCAAGCCAAGCCCTGTGCACTCCATTGGCATCTCACAACTTTCTATGTGCAGAAAAGATTGCAGGATTGGTCCCTTTTCATTTTTAAATCCATCTCCGTTTTTCAGTACTCACTATTTTCTCTCCTCTTCCCAGCCCTTACCCCTTTTTGACTGAGGGGGTTTACTGAGACCTCGAACACGGAAAGTTCCGTTTTACTTACCCCAGTGGTAGGTTTAACAAGCTTCCTTCAGCTTTTTGTTTTCTTTTGCCCAGTTGGCACCATTCTTGCATTACCCAAGAGGCTTCCTCCTTATCTTTGCATGACTTGTTGACATGATAAACTCTTTTTGTTCCCATTCTGAAGTCTCAAATCATGTCCTGTTTCCAGTAGGGTGGTTGCTGTGTGGAAGACAAGCCTGCATTCTGTTCATTCTCTGTGAAATGCAAATCGGAGCCCTTCCAAAGCCAGCAGGAGCTTCAGTTGAAAGAGAAAAAAAAGACCTCCCTGCTGGCCACTGATCTGTTGACTTTGAAGTCCTGGGCCATCTTTTGTCCCTCCTAGAAGTCCTTTAATCAGGACCTTTGTCTTAGCCATTTGAAAAAAACCAAACCAAACCAAACCCTGACACAGCTGGTGGAGTTGTCCCTGTGTGTGCCTCGCACAAAAGTCTTTGTCATACATTTCCAATGACCTGGGTGCTTTATTTGTCTCCACTAGATACATTGTTTGAATGAAAAAGAAGAAGAACATTTTCATAGAAAAATGGAAGACTTTCTTGTGAGCCTTCTTGCTAGGCCCAAGATAGACACGAGGTTTTCAGTTTGAAGCCTTCTTAAAAAAAAAAATGAATTGGCTTTTTATAGCCTTTTAATCTGTGCACATTTGGGATGATATGCAGAGACTCCTTCTTACATGGGAACACCCTGATAAATGGAAAGATTTTATTATATTACTGCCAGGTATTTCTGTAAAAGATGCTGAACTTTCTAATTGCTAACATTTTATTTTTCTTGTTTACATGGCAGTAACCTGAAACTTGTTAAAATTTCCTAAAAGAGGAAAAACACATGATACATGTTATATAAGTATTGCAAAACACTGAGGTCAGGAGGACTGAGCATGGCCTGAGAGCCATAAACTGGATTGTAATGCTGGCTTTGCCACTGATGTACTGTATGGCCTTGGACAAGTCACATAACTTCTCTGGTCTTGGGTTCTTCACTTGAAAACTGGGGAGAATAACGTCAGGCACGAACTATGAAGTTAATGTGTGTACAGTGCTTTGAAGATAAACTAAAAGCATTATAGCAATGCTAAGTATTGGATCTAAATCCTGGCCACCATCTTGTTGTTTTTAAGTTTGAAAAATCGCCTGAAGTAATTTTATAGCAGAAGTTTTAGAAATGTTACAGTTTTCTTTGCTGAACTATGTACATTTAGTCTATCATGCAAGCGGAGGAATAAAAAAAGTATCCCTAAAATATCCACCCCCACACATACATATAGTTATGTATATAGAATGTACAAAATAACTTGATGGATTGATGCCGGCGATAAGATTTATTGGTAATTTGATGCCAGCGATAAGATTTATTGGTAATTGTGACTAAATCAAACTCATTTAGATAAACTCTACTATCATGCATTCTCTGGATCAAATCCAAAGCCCATGGAAGTCAGTGGACATGTTTCAACTGATTGATCTGGGTTTTGAATTAGGCTTTACCCACAAGGGACTTGATGTTCCATCATGGCAGTCAATCAGTGGGACTTTTTCAACTGACTTGAATGGGATTAGAATCTTTAGTTTGGCAGCAAAATATTATTTCAAAATCATCCACCTCTCCATTTCTTGACATGTACATTTTGATCTGTTACAAATCTCCTTGCCTTTAAATCAGCGCCCTGATCAATCACTAATAAAATTGTTTTTATAGGAACAAATATTCATAACCAACTACGTTCAGTTCTAACAGTCTGTCCTGGAGGTAGGTGTGAAGTAGACCATGCAGCAGTATTATGAAATCGGGTTCCATTTTTATCACCATTGGCTATGTCTAGATTGCAGGCTTCTTTCGGAAAAAGCTTTTCTGGAAGTGATCTTCCAAAAAAAACTTCATCCGAAAGAGCGCATCCGCACTGCCAAAGTGCATTGAAAAAGCGATCTGCTTTTTCGAAAGATAGCGTCCACACTGGATGCTATCTCGCATTTAAGCTGTGATTACTGTGGACGGTAATCTTTCCTCTTCTTCTGAAAGAACTCCCTCTTCCCCGTCCACATTTGCCTTTTTTCTGAAAGAGCTCTTTCAGAGAAAGACTTCTTCCTCATAAAAAGAGGATTACCAATGCCAGAAAAAATCCTCTGTTCTTTCGATTTTCTTTCGAAAGAACATGATTGCAGTGTGGACGTTTTTCCGAAAAAAAACCCTCTGTAGTGTAGACATACCCATTCTGATGTTTGACATTAGACACTCTGTGCACACCTTCAATAATGACTAGAATAAACCCATCTAGATCTAGATCCACTGATTACCCAAATGTCAGGAACAGTAGTAACTCATCCCTAGTGTTACTTCCTCTTTGTCCAGCTTCATGGTCTTATCTTTTTATTTTTATTTGTCTTGTGTTCTATCTGTCCCTTTGCTATTGTAGACATTCAGCAATTTACTTCCCAGTGAATATAGAGCTTTCATTGTTACAAATCCTTGGTGGGCTCCATTCTAGGGGTGTGTCTAGACTACATGGCTCCATCGACGGAGCCATGTAGATGAGTATGCCTTGTGAAACGAGATTTACTAGAGCAGTCAACAAAGGCTTCCCTTGTCGACAGCGGCATGTCCAGACTGCCCTGCTGTGCCGAATCAGCTGATCATCGGCACAGCGCAGCAGCCATTTTGATGTAAATGAAGCGGCGATTATTTAAATCGCTGCTTCATTTTGCTGTGTCTAGTAAACTCATCTACATGGCTCCGTTGACAGAGCCATGTAGTCTAGACACACCCGAGTTGTGAAACACCATATGAAAACAGTAACAAAACCTGCTCATTTTGAAGCATACTTTCTTGAATAGAATAGCAAAAACATATACACTAGTACATGGCAGCATTATTGGCATAGTCATTAATAATAGAGAGACCTTTGGTAATTTATCTAAAAGCTCTTCTGTGCTTTTCTGAGCTTTTCATTCGCCTTTACAACATACCTTCCTGTACTTCTTGCTTAGTACCGAACTATAAACTCAGCCTAGTAAGAGGACTGGCCCTAACCTAGCAAGGCACTTAAGCACGTGCTTTATTCGGAGCATATAAGTAGTCCCATTTAACATCAAAGGGGCTATTTTTTTGCTTAAAGTTAAGAAAATACTTAAGTGCTTTGCCTGCTCCGGGTGAGAATGCTCAGCACCTTGTAAGATTGATCCCTATATACCTCCACAGTGAGGACACATCAGAAGGTCTCTAGAATGTCTTTGTGAAGCAGAGAGGTACAGCCTCTTGCTTTTATGCAACAGCTAAAAGCGAAAGAGATCAAGGATGCTTGAGAGACAAAGAACTAGGGTTTGGTGAGAATCGTAAATGAAAGAAAAATAGACGTGAAAGCTAGCAAAATTATATCCGGTGTTAGGGGGATTTTTTTTTCCAGAGGATGCTAGAAAGGTCCATTGATGTAGAGGTTTAGATGCAAGGATGGGAGCTGAAGGGGAAGAAGACCTGCCTTTCTGACCTTTTGTTATGACTAACATGTATCTTTTTCAAGCTTCAGGGGGTAGCCGAGTTAGTCTGTACAGGATAAACTTAAAAAACAACAAATGGTCTGATAGCATTTTATAGACTAACCAAATGTATAGATGGTATCATGAGCTTTCGTGGGCACAGCCACCTGAAGAAGTGGGCTGTGCCCACGAAAGCTCATGATACCATCTATGGGTGTGTCTAGACTACACCTCTTTGTCGACAGAGAGATGTAGATTAGGCACATTGAAATTGCTAATGAAGCAGGGATTTAAATATCCTGTGCCTCATTAGCATAAACATGGCCGCTGCTTTTTTCAAAATGGAGTTTTTTCGAAAAAACGGCACTCTAGACGCGGATCTGTCAAAAATAAAGCCTTTTTCAACAGATCCTGTAAACCTTATTTTTTGAGGAATACAGGATCTGTCAAAAAAGGCTTTCTTTTCAACAGATCCGCATCTAGACTGCCATTTTTTTCGAAAAAAAACCAACAACCTCCATTTCGAAAAAAAGCGGCAGCCATGTTTATGCTAATGAGGCACGGGGTATTTAAATCCCTGCTTCATTAGCAATTTTGATTAGCTTGATTTGCATTCCTCTGTTGACAGAGGGATGCAGTCTAGACATAGCCTATATGTTTGTTAGTCTATAAAGTGTTACCAGACCATGTATCTTTTTGGAAGCTTCAGGGGGTAGCCGAGTTAGTCTGTACAGGATAAACTTAAAAACCAACAAACTGAGTGTACTCTTTGTCAATGGAAGCAGTGGCTGTGCATTTTGAGAAATAGAAGTCTTGAAAAAGGAGGTCTTATTAGCAAAGCTCAGATATAATTTTAATAGGTGTCTTAGAAAAATGAAGATGATTGATAGAGTTAATCCTAGGGGAATTTTAAAATATCTTGATCGTAGACCAAGAGGTAGATGACGTGAGCTAACGTTCCATTGGCACCCGCCAACTTTCCCAGCTTCCGAGGTCCTGACAGCGTTTTGTGTCTGGATTGTGCAGTTGAGTGCTTCTTGACATTACAAAATAAAATGGGCTATTTTTCTCTTTGTTTTTGCTAATGGTAGGGCCAAAAATACCTGTTGTCTAAACAACCCTTTTTTGTGATCATCCTTTTCCCCTTACTGTTCTGTAGGAACAAGCCTGAAAGTGTGACCGCCAAGTTACTTACTTACAAGTTGACTTATAATCACACTGCCGCAGCATACAGAAGAAGCAATTGAGTGGCAAGGTGGAGAGCTCTCGTTCAGCTGTGCAAGCCTCAGCTTGACAAAGCCCTGGCTGGGATGATTTAGTTGGGATTGGTCCTGCTTTGGGCAGGGGGCTGGACTCAATGACCTCCTGAGGTCTTTTCCAGCCCTAGGATTTTATGATTCTATAACACCAAACTATGTGTGGGTGCGTCTACACAGCAGCGCTATTTTGGAATAACAGCTGTTTACACAGCTGTCTACGCAGCAATTCCATTATTTCGAAATAAATTTGAAATAACAGACGGCTTATTCCGACGTTTAAACCTCATTCCGGGAGGAATAAGGCCTATTCCCAAATAGCTATTTCAGAATAGCGGTAGTGTGGATGCGCCACTGCTGCTATTTTGAAATAGCCCCGCCGCCGGACCATGCAAAGTAATTACTCCCCAGTGCCTCTTGGGGCTCTAAATCAAGGCAGTACGTCCACATTAGGGAAGCCTGCCTCGGACCGATTTTGAGGCTTCTGTGCAGTGTAGACGTGTTATTTTGAAATAAGCTATTTCAGAGTATTTCTTCCTGAATAGCTTATTTCGAAGTAAGCGTGCAGTGCAAACGTATCCTGTTTGAGGTTCTTTGGGTGAGGAAGAAGCTTATCACAACGGGGAGGAGACAGCGCTGGAGAGCACATCTCCTTTATAGGATACTCCCTGCCTAGCCTGGTTGATTTCTTTCTACCGCAAGCAGCACTGAATCCTTCTTTTTATACCTTATGAGAATGGGTGTGGAATACTGGGATGCTGTCGAGTAAGAGAATGCAGTGGCTGGGGAAATTTCACAGGAGAGGAAGGAAGTGCTTGTTATGGCTGGGCATCAGATCAGAGTTTGATTCCTGGCTCAGAACAGACTCCCTGGTGACACTGGGCAAGTTGCTTCATCTCTGTGTTTCGTAAATGGGAAATAGAATAATCCTTTCTCCCCATCCTCTGTCTGGTCTACTTAAATTGTAAAGCCAGGAAAATTCTCTTCCTGTGTGTTTGCACAGTACCTAACTCTGTGGAGCCACTAAAAACATGCAATACAGACTATAATAATAATAATAAGCATGCTGTTGAGGGGAAAGAGGGAAATATCAGCTGCTTGGATGACATTAGGTTCCTGAAAAAAATACAGCCTGACTTCCCCTAGGAAAGTCACCCATTGTGAGCTCACAACCCCTGTCCTTTTGAGAAAACCTGATCTCTGCTGACTCTTTATGCACAGGAAGAGACTTTCCCACACTAGTTTGTCTCTCCTCTCTCTCTTTTTACCCCTTCCTCTTAGATACAGCTAGAAAATCCCTCTTTATTAACAGAGCAGGCAAAAGATATAAACTAGGCGAGTGGCAGGTTTGCATTTATCCTTATAAGGCACATCAGCAGTAAATGTGCGTTTCTGGTAGACTTATTTATTAAAGCATTATCCACTGCAAAGGAAATATAGCCAGTGTTATTTTCAAGCTCAGTGAACTCAAGAATGTATTTGTGAGCCTTCCAGTTATTATGACATCATTGTATAAAGGCAAGAACCGGGACTTTGCAATGTCAGGCAGCTTTCCTGTCAATGTTAATTTACTGTCTTTCTGAGAACCAGATCCTAAACACTTGAAGTCTTAACATCATTTCAGCTCTTAAGTAAAACTAAAGAAGTCTTTTCATCTTTCCATTGACTGGCGGCTACTTAAATAGATCACAAGCTTTATGCTGCTTTGTCTGAGCTAGGAGAGAAACTTTAATTGTTCCTGTCTTCCTAGTGTAGGTATTGATTAATAGAATGTATTAGAAAAGATCTTGGCTTACTTTTTGCACCATCAAACAAGTCCTTAATGACTGTATTACTCTGCAAATGGCATCACTTTAAAGCACTGGTTTGAGCCTCTTTGTACTTTCCTTTCACTGAGGGCTTTTTTCCCCCATCCTGTTATGAACAGTAAAGTTTCACCTGCACTGTAGGATTCAGGAAATTGTGGGGTGGGAAGGATCCAAATGGCTCCGGGTTTGGGAGTGCCAAATTCAGCCTGTAGTTGGCAGTAGTCATGCCTATGGATATCCCTGGGCAAAACTGCATGTTACATGTTGGGTGTAAACTGAGAGGCCGTAAATGCTAAAATCTGAGTCACTTGTGTTGCATTAGCATTTGGCTATGCAAATAAATGGGGCTTATGTGCCAAATGGGAAAAGGAGGAAATGCTAGAAAAAGTAACTAACAGGCGCATGCATAGTAAATACACTTCCCAGCCACCTCATTTTATTATATTCCCCATTTTATTTTACACCCTTTTGTTAGTTGCCTTTTTTGCTACATTTTCCTTCCTTCTCACACTTCCCAAATGAGGTACCCTTTTTTACATGCTCGCTGAATGGCAAATCAGTGCCAGATTTACCACTTCCTTTCAGGACTA
Source organism: Pelochelys cantorii (assembly GCA_032595735.1). Lineage (NCBI taxonomy): Eukaryota > Metazoa > Chordata > Testudines > Trionychidae > Pelochelys > Pelochelys cantorii. The sequence goes on along the minus strand of CM064346.1, from coordinate 6,175,965 downwards.
TACAATGTCATTAGGTTTAAAGCAGAACTCCCCTGATTATTTCAATTGGGAGTCCTGCTTGAAGACCTATTGTACGCACTGTCTAGTCCCCATGTGCAATTTATGCCACGCGGTGTCATTGTTAAATCTGGCCTGTGTGAGAGTTTACATCCGAGTGACTATTCTATGTTGAGACCAATTGAGGAGAGAGGGGTGTCCCACAGTTGTTATGATCTGACAGTAGTTTGGTGCTTTTGTTCTAATTCCCATTGGAAAGCATCTGCATCACTTCACTCCTCCAGCTAGTCTTGGTACCCTAAGCCAACAAAGGCTTGTCTAGCTTGAGGTTACTTCTCTGGCGCAAAGCACTTTGTAATCTTGTACATTTTGAAGGAAGATGTTCTCTGTTTTATAATGGCAATACTGGGAGTGCTCTGTCCACAACAGAAGTGTGCATAGAAATAAGAATAATACTTGGCTCCTATCTAATGCTTTTATCCACAGGTCTCAATGATAGGGAAACTGAGGCACACAGCAAGGAAGTGATTTGCCCAATGTCACAGGCATGGGAAAGTGACACAGCCAGGAACAGACCCTGATTTTCATTTCAGTGCTATACCACGCTGCCTCCTAGATAGATGCATCCTTGTCAAACCCAATCTTTTGGGTGTCAATGTTGTAAGACCTCTGCATAGTAAACATAGCATTGTGTAGCATAGAAGATGCTTGGATGAAACTAGGGGAGAGGGATCAAGAAATGCACATGCATTGGTTAAAACAGCCAGAAAGGGTCCCTTATTCTCTTTCTCGTCTTGTTCTCTTCACATTCACAAATGTTCATCTCTCTCTCTCTCTCTCTCTCTCTCTCTCTCTCTCTCTCTTTTTCATCTTACCTAAGGGCAATGACTGACAGACTAATATATGTCTAGCTACGTGTCTTAGAAATCAAAAGGAAGGTGCTGTCAGAATCGCTTGTCAGAAAATGAGATTAGGCGCACTTGTCATTTGCTGTGGATTGCAGTGTTTCAGAGATAAGGTTGCATTTAATGAGTGTAAAAAGCCTCCTTGTGAAAAAGTGGGTGGTGTAGGGGAGAGAGAACGATTACTTTTCTGGTGTCAGCTGAGTGCTTTATCATAAAACTTGATACCGCGGCACCCTGGTAGGCACTGATAATGGTTGCTGGGATGATTGCACCTCTCCAGTTCCTCTGCAACTTCAAAAGTGATGACTTGTTACCTGCGTTTAAACTCTTCTTGGATGTTGAAACCCGCGACCCTAAGGGAAAGAAGCAAAAGCATGTACAGTATGTTTTAAAGACAGACCTGTGAAAACACACAGCGTAATGGAAATGTGCTAAATGTACAGCCACTTTCCCTAGCAAACTAAAAAGAATACTCAGTGGGTTTCAAGTGAAATATGGAACTTGTCTGACAAGTGAAGGATAACTAATGAGAAACAGAGCTGTATCCCACTGAAACCAATTGTGTTTTGTTATGGAAAATATGTACCAAGCCTTTTTTTTTTCATTTGTTGGTTCTTCTAAAGGTGCCATAATAACTCCTCTTACGTGTGGTGTAACACAGCTTTGCTCAGATGCATCTCAGTTATTTGAATTCTGCGGAAGTTATTATGCTGCCTGTTGGATATGATCACACTGTACATGAATATTTTAGATGGATGCTTTGTTCATTAGGGTAATGGTCATTCTTTTGCCAAGGTAGCTGGCTTCTACTCAGTGCACAGACATCAAATGTACAGCTTTATTGTCTATAATGTCAGATCAAAAGATGAAGTAACAGTCAAAGTTGAAATGTATCTGATCAGTGAAAGAGCTCAAATAGTTGCCACATGTTTTTGTAATAATATTTCTTTGTCAAGCATACGACTTTTAAAGTGATCCATGAAAGCCGGGATTTATGTCCTCTAGTCTCCTTGCCAAATTGGGCATGATTTTCATTATTGTGCTCACATGTTAGAAAATGAAAGAAATGACTCAGTTGGTTCCCAGTGCTGACTCAGCATTATCTTGTCTCAAAATGGTCTGATTAACAGAGTGCAGGATTACAGCACACAGTGATAGCTGCTTTATTGTGTCTTGAGAGATGCTCTTATCCTGTCTATGGAGCAGACTGGGACAGATATTGAATACATGAACTCAGATATTCGTAAACGTTTTTTCAAACTGGTCTTTTAGTTTTAGCACTAAATGGCAACTGGAAAATAAGTGATAGATAATGCTCAGAGAGTAATTTTTTTATGAGTGGTTCACATATAAAACCTGCTTACATCAGAGTTGGTGGGGAAGGAGGATTTCAATTATATCTTTTTACAACAAGAGAGGATTTTACAAATTTACATTAATTAAACTACGCAAACATCTAGTTTAAAAGCCACAACAAATTCTCAAAGCTGTGGAGCTAGGTAAATAGTATTTTGTACTAGCTTTAGTAAAAGATACTGGAAACCACAGGAAAGTACATAAAAGAGATGGGGGGCTATGCATATTCCCTTCCTGGAGAGTTATAGCTAGGAAAATTTGGCAATTTTTGTTTTCCATAACCGGAGGAAAAGAAGGACTATGTCTGCCTTCCTTCCAGCCTAAATATGTGACTATATTTGGAGACGTTTGGGAGGGAAGTGGGGAAGCAAAGTGCCTCAGCGATGATAGGACAGGGAAGGTTCCTTTCCCAAACTGTTGATGGTTTGGGGACAGAATCCATCATCCCTGAAATCAGTGGACAGCACTCAGCAGAGAATCAGGCCCTTCGCAAGGAAGAGGAGAAGAAAGCTCTGCTGTTCAGCCCAGCCTCGCTTTTCTGCTTTGTTTCCATTTGAAACCCAAATCATAAAACTGCCTGCAGAGTGACTGCCTTGCTGATGCGGCTCCTATAAATGAGAATTCCAGCTTTTATGCTAATTCAGTTTCAGGTCTCTTTGAACCTGCAGTTTATGGGCCTCTGCTTAAAACAGCAATCTGTTCTGCATAAAAGAAGGGATTACAAAGTGTTTTTAGTTCTGCCCATGCAGCGGAAAAATAATAAATACATAAAAGTTGCACTGTCATTAATGCTCCCCTGCGAAAGTTTTCTGCTTTGCCAAATTGCAGACTTTTCTTGAATTTCGATCTTATTCTGCAGCATTATAGGTCAGCTCTGTTGCTTTTTAGTTGCTGCTGTCAGGAATGTACATTTTGCACAGCATTTTCCCCACCGTCTCTTAGGGTAAAGACTGTTTTCCTCCCCCTATGCCCCAAAAGGCATGCAAGGTTCCCTTTCATCTAATGCCAAGAGCCCACCTGGTGGGAGAGGGGCAGTAGCTTACCTTGTAAGCTGAGAGGGCAACCATGCACAGTAGGGTGGATTCAATTCCCACGGCAAAATCCAGCCTATTTTTTATTGCCACCTTTTAATGTTTAAAAGAGCTGTACTTTTGTCTGTGATCACGCTCCTCTAGATCGTTACTAGGGACAGACTTATTTTGTAAAATGTCACATTATCTTCAGGTTCTGGCTCTTTGGGACATTGTGCCATCCGACTAGCTGTGTGGAGCCATTTCTTTAAAAACACTGATAGCTCCATCAATTTTTTCCTCATAAAGCCCCCCACTTCTCATATTCCCTACCAGATACAATTATGTATTTTTTCAAAGCATTATTAAGGAATTTATAGGGTATCATCACATTCACAATTCAGACACTGTAATGCCTTTTAAAAAGATAAGCCACGGCGAGGAACCATAAAAGCTTCCAGTTTCCAACAGAATACCCAAGTATTGGAATATCCAATTTTCACATGGCCAGGAAAAAAAGCTGTGCAGTTTTCCAGGTGAGAGAATGCTTGCCAGGAATGATTTAATACAATATAATCTGCCATAAATTCAAAATTCATTTGCACGTTGTTACAGAGACGGGTAATTCTACTTTGGAACTACTGCACTGTTTGGAAGCAAAGCAGTTCACATACTGCTCAGCATTTGGGCTGTTTCAAGTCCTCCTAACTAACTTCCATTGGACCTAGATACCTCCAGGCATCTTTAAAACAAGCCAAAAAATGCGGAGGTCCGTTCTGACACAAGTTCATTGGCTCTCATCAGATGCTGTAGGCCAGTGCCGCTGGAGAAACCGTGATAGCATGGTCAGAGACCACAGATAGATTAAAATAGAATTTGGGCAAGGTCCCACCTGGGCAAGGGACAGAAATGTCTTAAAACTGAGTCAATCCAGATTTGTATTCAATGGAAAGGATTGGTATAATTGAAAACCTACTCTTCTGAGACCATAAGCCTGATCCAAAGCCCTCTGAAATCAATGTTTTTTTCTTTGTTGTTGATTTCAGTTGGCTTTAGGTGAAGCCCTAAGATCCGACCCTTTCATTCTAAAGATTAAAGTGCACATGCAAGGTGCTGGCAGGAAAAATTGAGCCCACTACCGCTCTACAGAACATGTATAAGGAGCACAGCATGCCCACTGCCCTGACAATCTACCTTTGGGAGAGGAGAGCCATGAGTACTCAAATTTCCCGTTTGACCCGGGCTAACACAATTGAAAAGTTTTGTTCAGAGAAGGCACATTTGCTAAACAAGTATACACTGACTTGTCCACATGGAACTTTCAAATGTGTTCAAATATGTTAGCTAGCTTGCTCTAATTTTACATCTTCCATCCTACACCAGGCTTTACGGTCCATCCAGTCCTTGGATACTTTGCTTATAGTGCTCACAAATGCTCTATTTTTAAATATATTTGTAATGGAGACACCGGTCTACTAAGAAGTGGACTCGGGCCACCAACTTATTTCATTTAGCTCATGAAAGACCCATTAGATAGTAAAGACTTTAGGTCGTTATCCAGCTCAGCTGAACTTAACCAAGTAGCTAGAAGTGAAATATGGTCCAGTAAAAAGTTAAGAGATCACGTAATCCACTCCATTGCCAATGCAAGATTGTCATGTACAATATGTATGTATGAAGAGCTTAAAAAAGCTGTAAAATACTGAGGGCCAGTTTCTGTTCACAGCTGTAGTGGAGTGACTCTGGTCTACACCACTATGATTCAGATCAGAATTTGACCATGCGACTCACTGATCTTATCCTGAAGGTTTAGAATTTCTCTCACAGATTGCCTAAAGAACACCCTCTGTTTAAGAGTCATGTAATAATCCATCCCTATGCTATATTTATAGCTACTGTGTTTATATGGATCTGTCACTGTGAACATATTATTATTACTATTAGTACTATTTGTATAGTTGTTGTGCACATTCCCACTTAGTTGTCCCAGCAGAAACCAGGGGGCATGTAGTGTATCTGAAATATGAAATCTCGGGAAATGCACAGAAATAATTTTGGTGGGAAAGTCATCTCTGGTGGATCAGAAATTGAGGGATGTCTGCATAAAACCCTACAATCATTTATCAGAAACTGGTAGGAAGGCTTTTCCTAAGTAGTTGAAATAGGTTGCATGGCCTAGCCTCGCTGTACATTTTACATTTTGGGAATCAACAGCTTTGTTCATATAACCAAATTTCCCACACAAAGCCCATTGGTACTAAGGGCAGCATCGTCACTGACTTCTGTAGGGTTTGGATCAGGCCCCCAGAGTCTGAGGCCAGCGTGTGTCTGTTTCCAGTGAGTGATAAAGCGTGGCAGAAGGTGTACAAGGAGTCTTCAGCAGCCACACTCAGTATGGATAACAGTTCTAAGGGAAGGGGCAGACTGCGTGGGCCTATCTGATCTGTAGGGCTGTTAGATATCATGGACTTGAATAATCGTGTAAGCGCACCTCATAGTATTGGTTACACGATTATTCGATAGTCCCCGGGGACAGGGGTGGAAGCCAGTGCGCTCTGGCCCCACTCCCAGGGAGCCTCCTGACACCCCACGCTGAGGCCTCTTTATCAGAGGCAGCAGTGCAAAGTGGCAGGTGGGAGCCGGTCTGTGAGGGAAGCCTGTTTAAAAATTGGCTGCCTCTGTGGGAAGCAGCCAGGGCAGGGGCAGGCAGCTCCGTGGGACCCCCTACGTGTGGGAAGCTGTCCGTTCCCACCTGTCCCCCTCACCCTCCACACTGCTGCCTCTATGTCAGAGGGATCTGGTGCTCTGTGGGATCTGGGGTTTGAGGACGGCAGGCTTAAAAGCTGGCTCCACATGGGGGCGGAGGGAAAGCATGTATTCGACAGGATTAACTGATAAGCACAGAGGTATCCGTAAACATTGATGCCCCTACTGACCCTGCTAACACCACACATCAGCTTGTGAGCAGAGAAAATGAGAATTCCTCCAAAGCTCCTGCTAGGTTCCCCCCCACATCCGCTTCATCAGCCATTTGGACCTTTACAATGTAGACTTGCTGGACACAGGCCTGGTAAACTGTCGTTAATCCTGAGACGCCACTGGACTCCATTATGTCACTGATCCCCATGTTCCTTTCTACATATGTGTTGGCGTGATACACAAGCTACTGCCTGTCGTGTCTATATAATCTTCTGATTAGACTTCCACTGAAGATGTTCCACTTATGATCTCATTGCAGAAGTCAAAATATAGCTAGACAGTGTCCTTGGAAACATACTCGTCATATGCACCCGCATAGTACAAGAACCTACTCAGACCTCAGTGGCAAAAGTCACACCTGACTGGCCCCTCAGGCCTGCCTACGGGGAGGGAAGGGGGCAAAGGGGGCAACTGTCCCGGGGCCTGGCACGTCACAAAGGCCCAGGGTTCGATGGCTGCTGCCACTTCCACTGCGGCAGGGGTGGTGGCTGGAACACTGGGCTCTTTAAATTGCCGCCAGAGTCCCGCATAGTGCGCTCCCACTGGCCTTGAGGGCTGGCTGCCCCCAGCCCAGCCCCACCCCTTCTGCCCAAGGCCCTGCCCCTTCTGGGAGCATGGAGCTGTCTCCCCCACAACGTGCCCAGGAGTCCAGCAATTCTATTGCCCCCCCCGCTGCCCCTGCATGGGTATATTGGGAAGATGTGTATGCATAATCCTTCCTCCCCTCCCTTCCGCATCAACATACATGAATAGGAGGCAGCTACAATTTACTTTTCAGCACCACTCGGCTGCTTTCAGTGCTCGCCATCCCTAGATGGTGAAGGCATAACCAGGGATGATAGCTAGAGCAGTGGTTCTCAACCAGGGGTATGCATATCCCTGGGGGTACACAGAGGTCTTCCATGGGGTATATCAACTCCTCTAGATATTTGTGTCATTTCACAACAGGCTCACATAAAAAGCACTAGCGAAGTCAGTACAAAGTAAAATTTCATGCAGACATTGACTTGATTACACTGCTGTTTATTTGATACACTGAAAATGGAAGTATGTTATTTATATTCCAAATTATTTATTTTATAATTGTACAGTAAAAATGAGAACATAAGCACATTTCTCAGTAATGTGCTGTGACAGTTTTGTATTTTTATGTCTGATTTTGTAAGCAAGTTGTTTTAAAATGTGGTGAAACTTGGGGGATACGCAAGACAAATCAGATTCCTACAAGGGGTACAGTCATCTGGAAAGGTTAAGAACCACTGAGCTACAGAAACTCCCCACGGTAGCCATGAAACATGATATATTCCTCTCAGCATCTCCCCTTCTTCCCATCTCCAGCGCAGCAAACTTTATAGGAGTCTGAACCGCTACTGCGTAGCGTGAGTGAATAGCTACAGATATAATAATAATAATAATGCATTTGTTTTTATTTTTGCTGTGGATCTTACCATGTCTCTGGCGGGGGAGGGGGGGTACAGTGACTAGTTTAATAAATATAGTTCCTGGTGGTGCTAAACAGTTGGTATTGGAACTGAACTAGCAGGAGTCTGTGCAAAAACTAAAGATTCCCTGCCGTGTCTGGTTAATCTCAAGGACCAAAGTGTCTCACTTGTAGGGATGAAAGGGAGGAGTTGACTATCCGATAAGCATATGCTTTCCCCTTCCTTGCTGCCTCTGTATCAGAGGCAGCAAAGGGGGGGGGGGGAGCAGGAGCCAGTGCTGGGGGGAGCTGACTTAAAAGCTGGTTCCCCCCAGCTCTGTCTCTGCAGGGTTGGTGGGGGGGGGGGGAGGCAGAGCTGCAGTGTCCTGGAGCTGGCGTGAGCCTGGATTGTTCAATCCCAGCTCGTGCCAGCCCTGGGATGCTGCAGCTCTGCATTTTAAATGTAGTAAATGTCCGTTGGGCTCCAAAATGTGGAGCCGCTGTGGGATTAGGTCCCAGAGCTGGCGCAAGCTGGGACTAAGCACCGCCCCCCGGGAGCTATCCCTGCTGTGGCTCTGCAGTTAAAATGTAATAGGAGCCGGGTTGCTGCATGCCTGGCTCCTGCTACATTTAAACTCTAGAGCTGCAGTGGGGTAGTAAGTGCCTCTCCCCCCTCTAATCGACTAGTCGATGGAAATTCCATCGACTACTTGGTTAGCTGATTCACCGCAATTTAGCATCCCTACTCAGTGGTTACCCAAAAATCGAGGCACTCAAAATGTATCAACCCTCCAGAATTCTGGGTTTAATTTTTAAAACCAAATGATATATTTCTCCTAGCCTTAGGGATAAAAACGTCTAGTCCTTTCTTCAGTATGTTAGTGCATGTATGGTGCAATTTCTAGCATCGTTTCTTGTGCAGAGGTGCAAAAGCTGTACCAAATCGACATTTACCTTCAGCTGCGATCTTAACTGTCGTGGGCATAACCACCGATGGGCTCACTTCACCCACCGCTGAAACGTAGCCAGCTGTGGAGTGGCATGAGCTGCTGGTAGCAGCCCTGCACACCAGGTTAGGACGGGAGGTGTCAAATACCTTTTCCCACTTGAAATTCTGGAGTGCTATAGGTAGTAAGGCAAAAGGGGAACTTTAAGGTGGATGTTGACAGGACAGTACGAATAAGATTCCGACATTTGCTGAAAGTGCCATGTGATCCTTAATGAGCTCTAGTGATCAGGGCCTTGGTTTTATAACTCTGCTGAAACATGCACAGAGGTTTAGCCTGGGTCATATGTTATGCCTGATATGAAGTAGGGATGTGAACAACTAGTTAACATGCTAGTCAACTAATTGCTTCCCTCCCCCCCCCCCCACTTGCTGCCTCTATCAGAAAGAGGAGGGGGTGTTTCAAAGCGGTGCTGCCGCTTGAAATGCCGCGTGGAAGTCCCCAGCAGGCCCGGGCTGCATGCAGTGTTTCAAATTGGCAGTGCCGCGTGGAGCCCCAGGGTCAGGTGATGTGGGCTCCCCCTGGTGTTTCAGAGCAGCAGCGCCGCATGGAGCCTGGGGTCAGCTGGCCACTGACCAACTCCATGCGGTGCTGCCGCTTTGAAACGCCACACGGAGCGTGACGCGGGCTCCCCCTGGTGTTTCAGAGCAGCAGCGCCTCATGGAGCCTGGGGTCAGCTGGGCACTGACCAACTCCATGCGGTGCTGCCGCTTTGAAACGCCACACGGAGCGTGACGCGGGCTCCCCCTGGTGTTTCAGAGCAGCAGCGCCGCATGGAGCCTGGGGTCAGCTGGGCACTGACCAACTCCATGCGGTGCTGCCGCTTTGAAACGCCTCAGGGACCATCGACTATTCAATTAGCCAATTAATCAAAATGTTACATCCCTAATGTGAACTGGAAAAGCAAAAGCTGTTGGGTGAGCATCTACCTGGCCCTGCAACTGTCCCCTGGCATTTGAGCCCTGGAGCCGGTGCCGCCATCCCCATACCGTACTCTCTTGTATCAAATCGAGCTTCACTGACCCCAGAAACACAGTTGCCTGGGTACCAGAGATATGCACCAGCCCATCGCTCATGGGAGCTGCTTCTGGTCCTAGCGTGGGACAGCACAGCCACAGGACTGGTAACTGCTGCTTTGCACTAAATGTTGGAGCCCCGAGCAGTTGAGCAACTGGGTCAGGCTTGTGCACAGTAGCACAGAAGGGGAGCAGGTGCCTTTCAGCAGAATGGGAAAATACAGGACGGACAGACTGGGTGGAGGGGGGAGGACAGGACGGGGGTCCGACAGATTGTTGGCAGGGGAGGGGAGCAGAGGCCCCGGGGTTGGCCAGACTGGAGGCGGAGGAGGGGGGCAGAGGCCCCAGGTAGGACAGACTGGAGGTGGGGGGGAGGCCCGGGGTAGGTCAGACTGGAGGCGGAGGAGGGGGGCAGAGGCCCCAGGTAGGACAGACTGGAGGTGGGGAGAGGGGGCAGAGGCCCCAGGTAGGACAGACTGGAGGTGGGGGGGAGGCCCGGGGTAGGTCAGACTGGAGGCAGGGGAGGGGGGGAGAGGCCCGGGTAGGACAGACTGGAGGCAGAGGAGGGGGGCAGAGGCCCCAGGTAGGACAGACTGGAGGTGGGGGGGAGGCCCGGGGTAGGTCAGACTGGAGGCGGAGGAGGGGGGCAGAGGCGCGGGTAGGTCAGACTGGAGGCGGAGGAGGGGGGCAGAGGCGCGGGTAGGTCAGACTGGAGGCGGAGGAGGGGGGCAGAGGCGCGGGTAGGACAGACTGGAGGTGGGGGGGAGGCGCGGGGTAGGTCAGACTGGAGGCGGAGGAGGGGGGCAGAGGCGCGGGTAGGACAGACTGGAGGTGGGGGGGAGGCCCGGGGTAGGTCAGACTGGAGGCGGAGTAGGGGGGCAGAGGCGTGGGTAGGACAGACTGGAGGCGGAGGAGGGGGGCAGAGGCCCGGGTAGGACAGACTGGAGGTGGGGGGGAGGCCCGGGGTAGGTCAGACTGGAGGCGGAGGAGGGGGGCAGAGGCGCGGGTAGGTCAGACTGGAGGCGGAGGAGGGGGGCAGAGGCGCGGGTAGGACAGACTGGAGGCGGAGGAGGGGGGCAGAGGCGCGGGTAGGTCAGACTGGAGGCGGAGGAGGGGGGCAGAGGCGCGGGTAGGACAGACTGGAGGTGGGGGGGAGGCCCGGGGTAGGACAGACTGGAGGCGGAGGAGGGGGGCAGAGGCGCGGGTAGGACAGACTGGAGGTGGGGGGGAGGCCCGGGGTAGGTCAGACTGGAGGCGGAGGAGGGGGGGAGGCCCGGGGTAGGTCAGACTGGAGGTGGGGGGGAGGCCCGGGTAGGTCAGACTGGAGGCGGAGGAGGGGGGCAGAGGCGCGGGTAGGTCAGACTGGAGGCGGAGGTGGGGGGGAGGCCCAGGGTAGGTCAGACTGGAGGCGGAGGAGGGGGGCAGAGGCGCGGGTAGGACAGACTGGAGGCGGGGGGGGGAGGCGCGGGGTAGGTCAGACTGGAGGCGGAGGTGGGGGGGAAGCCCGGGGTAGGACAGACTGGAGGCGGAGGTGGGGGGGAGGCCCAGGGTAGGTCAGACTGGAGGCGGAGGAGGGGGGCAGAGGCGCGGGTAGGACAGACTGGAGGCGGGGGGGGGAGGCGCGGGGTAGGTCAGACTGGAGGCGGAGGCGGGGGGGAGGCCCGGGGTAGGTCAGACTGGAGGCGGAGGCGGGGGGGAGGCCCGGGGTAGGTCAGACTGGAGGCGGGGGGGAGGCCCGGGGTAGGACAGACTGGAGGCGGAGGAGGGGGGCAGAGGCCCGGGGTAGGACAGACTGGAGGCGGAGGAGGGGGGCAGAGGCCCGGGGTAGGACAGACTGGAGGCGGAGGAGGGGGGCAGAGGCCCGGGGTAGGACAGACTGGAGGCGGAGGAGGGGGGCAGAGGCGCGGGTAGGACAGACTGGAGGCGGAGGAGGGGGGCAGAGGCGCGGGTAGGTCAGACTGGAGGCGGAGGAGGGGGGCAGAGGCGCGGGTAGGACAGACTGGAGGCGGGGGGGAGGCCCGGGGTAGGACAGACTGGAGGCGGGGGGGAGGCCCGGGGTAGGTCAGACTGGAGACGGAGGAGGGGGGCAGAGGCGCGGGTAGGACAGACTGGAGGTGGGGGGGAGGCCCGGGGTAGGACAGACTGGAGGCGGAGGAGGGGGGCAGAGGCGCGGGTAGGACAGACTGGAGGTGGGGGGGAGGCCCGGGGTAGGACAGACTGGAGGCGGAGGAGGGGGGCAGAGGCGCGGGTAGGACAGACTGGAGGTGGGGGGGAGGCCCGGGGTAGGACAGACTGGAGGTGGGGGGGAGGCCTGGGGTAGGACAGACAGGAGGCGGAGGAGGGGGGCAGAGGCCCCAGGTAGGACAGACTGGAGGCGGAGGAGGGGGGCAGAGGCGCGGGTAGGTCAGACTGGAGGCGGAGGAGGGGGGCAGAGGCGCGGGTAGGACAGACTGGAGGCGGGGGGGAGGCCCGGGGTAGGACAGACTGGAGGCGGGGGGGAGGCCCGGGGTAGGACAGACTGGAGGCGGGGGGGAGGCCCGGGGTAGGACAGACTGGAGGCGGAGGAGGGGGGCAGAGGCGCGGGGTAGGACAGACTGGAGGCGGAGGAGGGGGGCAGAGGCCCGGGGTAGGACAGACTGGAGGCGGAGGAGGGGGGCAGAGGCGCGGGTAGGACAGACTGGAGGCGGAGGAGGGGGGCAGAGGCGCGGGTAGGACAGACTGGAGGCGGAGGAGGGGGGCAGAGGCCCGGGGTAGGACAGACTGGAGGCGGGGGGGAGGCCCGGGGTAGGTCAGACTGGAGGCGGAGGAGGGGGGCAGAGGCGCGGGTAGGACAGACTGGAGGTGGGGGGGAGGCCCGGGGTAGGACAGACTGGAGGCGGAGGAGGGGGGCAGAGGCGCGGGTAGGACAGACTGGAGGTGGGGGGGAGGCCCGGGGTAGGACAGACTGGAGGTGGGGGGGAGGCCTGGGGTAGGACAGACAGGAGGCGGAGGAGGGGGGCAGAGGCGCGGGTAGGTCAGACTGGAGGCGGAGGAGGGGGGCAGAGGCGCGGGTAGGACAGACTGGAGGCGGAGGAGGGGGGCAGAGGCGCGGGTAGGACAGACTGGAGGCGGAGGAGGGGGGCAGAGGCCCGGGGTAGGACAGACTGGAGGCGGGGGGGAGGCCCGGGGTAGGACAGACTGGAGGTGGGGGGGAGGCCCGGGGTAGGACAGACTGGAGGCGGAGGAGGGGGGCAGAGGCGCGGGTAGGACAGACTGGAGGTGGGGGGGAGGCCCGGGGTAGGACAGACTGGAGGTGGGGGGGAGGCCTGGGGTAGGACAGACAGGAGGCGGAGGAGGGGGGCAGAGGCCCCAGGTAGGACAGACTGGAGGCGGAGGAGGGGGGCAGAGGCGCGGGTAGGTCAGACTGGAGGCGGAGGAGGGGGGCAGAGGCGCGGGTAGGACAGACTGGAGGCGGGGGGGAGGCCCGGGGTAGGACAGACTGGAGGCGGGGGGGAGGCCCGGGGTAGGACAGACTGGAGGCGGGGGGGAGGCCCGGGGTAGGACAGACTGGAGGCGGAGGAGGGGGGCAGAGGCGCGGGGTAGGACAGACTGGAGGCGGAGGAGGGGGGCAGAGGCCCGGGGTAGGACAGACTGGAGGCGGAGGAGGGGGGCAGAGGCGCGGGTAGGACAGACTGGAGGCGGAGGAGGGGGGCAGAGGCGCGGGTAGGACAGACTGGAGGCGGAGGAGGGGGGCAGAGGCCCGGGGTAGGACAGACTGGAGGCGGGGGGGAGGCCCGGGGTAGGTCAGACTGGAGGCGGAGGAGGGGGGCAGAGGCGCGGGTAGGACAGACTGGAGGTGGGGGGGAGGCCCGGGGTAGGACAGACTGGAGGTGGGGGGGAGGCCTGGGGTAGGACAGACAGGAGGCGGAGGAGGGGGGCAGAGGCGCGGGTAGGTCAGACTGGAGGCGGAGGAGGGGGGCAGAGGCGCGGGTAGGACAGACTGGAGGCGGAGGAGGGGGGCAGAGGCGCGGGTAGGACAGACTGGAGGCGGAGGAGGGGGGCAGAGGCCCGGGGTAGGACAGACTGGAGGCGGGGGGGAGGCCCGGGGTAGGACAGACTGGAGGTGGGGGGGAGGCCCGGGGTAGGACAGACTGGAGGTGGGGGGGAGGCCCGGGGTAGGACAGACTGGAGGCGGGGGGGAGGCCCGGGGTAGGACAGACTGGAGGCGGAGGAGGGGGGCAGAGGCGCGGGTAGGTCAGACTGGAGGCGGAGGTGGGGGGGAGGCCCGGGGTAGGACAGACTGGAGGCGGGGGGGAGGCCCGGGGTAGGACAGACTGGAGGCGGGGGGGAGGCCCGGGGTAGGACAGACTGGAGGCGGGGGGGAGGCCCGGGGTAGGACAGACTGGAGGCGGGGGGGAGGCCCGGGGTAGGTCAGACTGGAGGCGCAGTGGGGCCGGGCGCGCAGAGGTCAGGCCGGGGCGCGGGAGGCCAGGCAGCCGTGCAGCCGGCGGGGGCTGGTGGCGGAGCGGGGGGAGGCAGGGCGGGGACGCCGGGGAGGCAGGGCAGCGGGAGGAGGAGGAGGAGGAGGAGCAGCAGCGCCGGGTGGGAAGTCCCTCTCGGCAAGCGGCGGAGTCTCTGAACGTGGAGCGCTCCCGGCTGGACGCGGCGCGGGGGAAGCCGGCGGGCCGGGGCGCACTCGGAGCGGTGCCTATGCGGCCAGGCGCCGGGCGCCCATCGGGAGGAGCTCGGGCGCCTTGTTTTGTGCAGCGCAGCCGCCCGGGGATTACAGGGCGCGAAGCCGCTCGGAGGGGCGTCGGGCCGGGATTTCGCCCCCTGCGCCGCGGCTTCCAATGGAATTCACTTGAGCCCGGCCGCCGGGAGCCGCTTTGTCTCCGCAGCGGGGGGCCAAGCCCAGTGACTTTGATTCACAAACCAGCCGCCCCCGCCGCGCGTGGGTCCAGCCGCAGCCGGAGCCCCGCGCTGCCCCACCTCCCGGAGCGCGTGTGAGGCCGGCCGGGGGGGTCCGAGCGCCCCCGAGCCGCGCGGCGCAGAGCGGGTCCCCGGCCCGGGGCGCAGGTTGGGGGGCCGCCGCGGCCGCACATGGTTTTCTTTGTCCTGCCGCCGCCGCTTGACTAGCCGCCCGCGGGCGCCGCTTTCCCCGCGCCCGCCCCGGGAACCGTCTAGCGGGAGCGGGGCCGCTCTCCAGCGGGGATGGCTGGCGGCGCGCTGCGGGGCCCCCGCCCGGGCGGGACGGGCCTTTGACGGATTAGTTCGGGTGCCGCGTGGAGACTTGGCCGAGCCGCGCTGGATCCGAGGTGGCTGGAGACGAGGACGCGCGTCCACACGCGCGCCCAGCAGGAACTTGGGGCTGTCAGTGGCGCCTGGCCCTTCGCCACCAGGTAAATGCCCCGCGCCCCTTTGCGCCTTCCGCTCTGCTCGGCCACAGCGCCGCGGGGGGGTTCGACCGGGCCGGGCTCTGGCAGCCTTGGGGTGGGGGAGGACAGCGGGGGGCCGCCTGCAGCGGTTCGGAGGAGCCCGGCGAAGTGTTTTGCTTGCGCTTGGCGCTATTGGGATTCGCTGCTGCCCGTCTGTTGGGTGCAGATGGCTCCGTAGGGGGGGGGTGGGGGCGGCTGAGAGACGGTCTCCGGGTGGCTGGAGGGGTCCTCTGGCCGCGACGCTGTTCCCAGCAGGATGTGGCTCTCTCTGGGACGGGGTTCCGGGGGGCTGGGCAGCTTCGCTCCGGTCTGGCTTCAGTGCTTTTCGGTGCCCCCCCAAGGCCCTTGCGAGGTGAAGGAAGGGACGGTGAAGCCCTCTCCCTCGGGGATCCCTGTGGGGGAGTCCCTCGCCAAACAAGCTCCATGCTTTGGTGCGCCCGGAACGCAGGGGGGGGGGGGGTTGCACTTGGGCTGGATTCGGCCTGGCGGCTCTCTGGGTCCGGCCCCAGAGGGCCAGCTGGGGGCAGGTCGGAGGGGCCTGGATGTTTCGCCCCATTGTTTGTTCGAAAGCCTGCGGCTCGCCCCCCACTGTTGACATTTGGCGGAGTGAATGTGCGGGAGAGAAAGAGAGCGCGGGGAAGGTGATCGCAGGAGAGGAATGAAGCGGAAGGGGGGGAAGGTGCCCTTAGTTCTGGGGGCCACAGCTGGCAACCGACCGCACCGCGGGGAGCGGGGGGGCAAAGGCTCCCTCTGAACACAAGAGTGAGGGGCTTCGCTGCCCAGGTTGCGGTGCAGATCAGTTTCCATGCCCCTAGCTGGGGGCGGGGAAGGTTGCGTGCAAGGGGAGAGCATTGCAAGTGTGTCCCGGTGCTGTCGAAGTGGCCTGGTGCGGAGCTGTCTCAGCCCATCACCGCATCTCGGGGTTCCGGGGTGGGGAGCACAGATGCGCGGGGTGCCAACCTCGAAAGTCTTGCCTGGGAGAGTTGGTGGTTTTGCAAGCCACGAAGGCGCCCAGCCTCGCGGTCTGGACAGGAACTATTTTAGAAATCCTTGCCCTTCATGCCAGTCAGTTCCTAAATGGGATAGAAGATTATTCTGCGGGTCATGAGTTAGCCCAGCGATTGCTGATTTCCATCGTTCGCTTTGTAGGAGACTAGGCTGTGCTTGCTAAGCAAAGTACAAAGAGCGAGCGAGCGAGAGTTGTTTATAATCCGCTTCCGCATCATTTCTCACACAGTCCAAGGCAGGCTAGAGGATGATGTTCAAAAGAAAAAAAATACATTGTATTAGCATAGATTGTATATAGAACATGCCCTAACACGGTTTTCCAGACATGTAATGACACTACTCAAGTAGGTCTCCAACAGTGGAAATGATTTAGATGGTGGTGAACTAATACACATTTTCTCTTGTCTCATGGAAAGGAAATCTCAAATATCCAAAAAGCCAGTCTCCCTTACTTAAAAAATCACTTCCTCAAATCATTAGACAATAAAGTAAAAACACTGTCATTTGCTGCTAGTAGATTTTCATTGTCTATGTGCAAGAGATTTTAAGTCAAGTACAGAGACAGACATATTTTAGTGATTTTTTTTCATTCGTGTTTAATGTTTTTTTGAAAACATTTTGTTTTTATTAGCTATAGGTGCCATTTGATTGGGCTAATTAATAATTGAATAAAATAAAGAAAAGAAAGCAATAATTGTGTAGGAATTAGTTAATTATTGGACCAAGGTTTGGTGGGAATGATTGGGGTTTTTTTACTGTTAGTTGTCTACTTTGCTGTTAATCTTAATGAAGGTTTCATATTTAAAAACAAAAGTTCCGTCTAGCTGTTGGAGTTAACCAGGTGACTGCTGATTATTTGCATACATTGTTGGGTTTGTTGTTGTTTTGTTTTTCTTTTATTGTTTAAGTTGTTGCTGGCACATTGACCTATGCAGTTATTAAGGCAAAAGAGGCATTCACTTTCCAGCAGCCTTTGTCTTTGTAAAATTATTTTTTTAAGTAAGTGTGTAGCCGTGCTAATAATCACATCTGTAATTTAAAGTGTAAAGGTTGTTCATGCAGAATGTATTATTAAACCTAGGTTTAAATAATGTCACACACAGGCTTTTCAGTGGTGTTTCTTAAAGTGTTTTGCAGTGGACAGGAAAAATTGTCACCTGCCAATTCTGAACGTGGGGAAAAAAAGTCTTTCTCCCCCCCCAAAAAATATATCAAGCTTTAGAAAAAATCTTTCCCCCTTTTTCCATTGTTTCGAGGGGGGGAGAAGGGGAAGGCAGAGAAAGCGATCAGGAAGCACACACATTTTCAAGGCTCTTTTGTTTCAAAATGCTGGAATAAAATAATTTCTAAAGCTATAACCAGTCATTGCCAATAAAAGTAATTAAACCTTGATTTTTTTCAAAAGCGAATGATTTGGGAAGAGGAAACTTTTAAGAGGAAACTGAATTTAGAAAGGCGGTAGCAGATGAGATCCAGCCTGAAAGGCTATTATTTTTAATCAAAGAACAGGATGATTGGCACGGTTATGAAAGCATGGAGAAATCTCCTAATTTGTTGCAATAATGTCCAACTGCTCTTTAAAATACATGGCTTCCTTGATCTCTTCAATTTATACTTTATTCCCATATTTTCATTAATTTAAAGAAGGGCATCACTGAATAATAAATCCATCACTGGATAATAAATCCAGTGTTTACAAGGTATTTAATCAGAAAGAAGTAGCCTAGCCCAGCTTTTAAATAATACATAGAGCAGTAATCTGGTCAAATCCATTTAGAATTCTGGGAGCAAACTGAGCAGTTTTTAATAAATAAAAATACAGGTGTAAAAAGGTACCTTAATTTGATGTTCAATGAATGTATACTTGCATGTGTTATTACATTATAGTTCATTGTATATAAACTGATTTCTGAATGTGTGTGTGTGTATATATATATCAGTTTATATATACTGTATTGTAATATAATATACGTTCAATAAATTTATTTTGGTAGACATAACTTAAGAAATGACTTCCTGATTTAAGTGTGTGTATGTGTGTATTAATAAAAAGTATTTGCTTTCCAAATACAGGATGCTTTAAAGCTGTGTTCACTGAATCCAAATGGAAAACAATGCTGTATCAGAGCCAAAGACCAAGAAGCTAAACATATTTTACAAATGTTGCAATCGTTTTTTGCACTCTCAATACAATATTTTGTTAATAAGCACATTTCATTTTATAAAATATCAATTATCCCCCAGAATGTTGTATCTGAAATAGTGTTACACTTTAATAGCTTCTAGATATATTTTGTAAATTCACATATAATACAGATGTAGGCTCAGATGTGTGTGTGATGTGTGGTATGTGTGTGTGGTGTATGTACACCCACATATGAACACACATGAACAACAGAGATGTAAACTCTTCAGTTTTAGGGAAATAAGCTGAGGATAAGAATAACCTCTTTTTATTATCGGGATATTTTCCCTTTGCTGACTTGTTAATATTTTGCCATTGGAGTAGAGGTGCGCAGTTATTTTACATCAGATTTAAATAAGGTTTCAGTTTTATTGATAAAAAATATTAGCCTACTGATGTGAAAATTATTGCAATAATTCAGAATGGGTATTTTTTAAGAAAAAGCAAAAATAAAGCAGGCATGATGGGGAATAATACAAAATAGTGATCAGTTTATGCAGAGAATCATGTCTAGATTATTTTGACCAAGGTGAAGCCAATGCTGAGATATTTCTGTTAAAGGTTAATAATGTCTCGTTTAATAAACAGAGCATTATAGCAATTCACAGAAGCCCTGGCCTAAGTTTGAAATGCTAAAAATGAGAAAGGTCAATACTCTGGGTGTTAGAAGAAATTTTTTAAAAACAAAGGAACCCACTTCACAGAAATGCAAACACATGAGACTGCAATGAGTAATTCAAAATTATGGTGTCTGTCCTAGGCTGCAAAATGATTGTCAGAACAAGTTGGGTTGCCTGTATCATTATACAAAAATATATTTTGTGTGCAGCTAATATGTTGAATAAGGAATAATTTTTTAAATGTATTAAATAGAATCTTTCCAAATCAATAGCTGCACTGCAGGACAGTGAAACACAGCCAAATAGCACCATCTATGGATGGTTTCTTTTTTCTGGAGCTGCAGCTTTCATCAGCTTTCTTGTTTTGTCAAACTGTTTTGGTTTTTCTAAGGTATATAAATATACATACACATTTTTTAATAATATGTATAATATGTACCTTCTTTTTCATTGGTGTTTCAGGCATCTGATGCCAGCTCCGAAAAACTATTCAACACTGTTACAAATAAAGGTAAGACTGCAATCCCCATCACAAGCATATTTTTTCTACATGCATTTCTTTTCATGGCAATTTCAATGAGAGATAAAATGTAACTTGTCTTGCAGGAATGTAGCAATCAGCTTGTTAGTGCTTTTTATGTTTCCCCTGGTTTCAGACATGTTCTATATGCTTCATAATTGCTTTGCAAAAGCAATATAAAATAAAGACTTTAAATAATGCATTGCCTGCCCAGTCAGAATTAATTTAAATAACAATATTAGGGAATAGTTTATTTTACAAATGGCTTTAATTTAAGTTCATTTAAATAACTGTAACAGTTTTCAAAATGTTTTAGCATGATTGTTACTCATCAGCTACATGATAGACATGGAATTATGAATAGCCAATTTGTACTGCTGACAGTAATAACCAGCCAGCATTTAGTATTCACGGGATAATAGTAATAAACCATGGCTTGCTGTGCAGTATGCTTTCTGTAAAGTTAATAAACGATATAGAGGGCCACATTTAAATATGCAATATCCCATTCATTTCTCCCAAACAGCAATGTAAAGAGAGAGTGGCTAATGATTTAACAGTACATTAAAGGAATACTTGCCTTAAATCCGTGTCAGTGGGTTTCTATGCAGTGCTTATTTGAAGCAGCATTGTTGAAAATAATGTGGGGGTGCTTTTCTTCTTGGGGGCAGGGCGGGGGAGAGAGACTTGAATCCCTAGCTGTGCCAAGGTGTATAATTCAAAGGCTTGAAATTACATAACCTGTTTGATCTTTTCTCTCCCCCACCCCCCCCACTATAACACCTGTTTAGTGGCAGTGCATGCCAATTGCTTCGTAAGAAGGTGTGCTTTCAGCTCTAATCTCATACTGTCTTAAATTATAATTTCATTGGAGCACTGGAGCAAGGTTTCAGTGGAAAATACAGGCTTGATTAAATTGAAATGTAAGCCTTTTCTGTTGTCTAGGTGAATACTTTGGATGGTGACTTATACTGTGTGTTTCTCACATTGAGCTTTTTTGGGTTTGGTTGGCTAGTTTGTTGTTTTGGTTTATCCTGGTAGATCATTTTTAAATTAGAAAAATGCCACATCTTGCCAATTTCTGTCTCTTTTAATTCCATGGAGCTGAGGGTGGCGGGGTGTAGCTGTGGACGTTACATAGCCCATTATATTTGGGATTCCCATGCTGATACACTACTTCTGAAAATTACTTTGATGCATATTGAATTATATCTCTTTTAATTGCCTTATGGATCAGCATTCCCTTTTTATGTATTAACATCCTTTTGAAGTACATTCTGAGGGTTTTTTTAAAAAAAATTTGGTTGAAATAAGTTATCCAGCTTGGAAAATGTATATTTTCTATTCTGTTTAAATTTGAATTTTCAGCCCTTCTTCCAGCTTCTTCCCCACCCCCACCCTTGAAAAAAATAGGTCACAAAAAAAAGGAAGACTTGTGTGTTCAGGGACCCAAAGCCCCCAAACTACATGTGACTGCATCTTTATTTTGCTAATTTGCTGTAAAAAGCCTTGGAATTTGAGTAGTCCTTTCTTGAGATGGAGCCAGAATAGAATAGAAGCCAATCCAGTGAATCAACATTCCTGAATGACAGCCTGTAACTAGGCTGAAGGGATCTCTTCAATTGAAGGATGAAAAGTGATTGATGAAGACTACGCCCCTGTTCCTCTTCCTTTCGTTTTCTTTCTAGAATCAAACACATTGCCCACATTCTTATTTTTGTTTACTTACCCAGTTTGATTTGTGGCATCTATTTGGTTGTGAATAACCTTGCTTGACAGGGAGCCTTTTCTTCTGAGGTACTTTTCTTTGGTGATTTAGTTCCCTTGAAAGGATTAGGGTTTCTTTGTGTAGCCTAAAATCAACATAGGCTTTTCTAAGCTTTTCTTGGGAAACCATACACAAATAAGCTTTTTAGTTGATGGTAGATTATTCCTTTGCCCCTTATTTCCATCAAAATGGCATCTTTCTTTTCTCCTCCTGAGTTTCCCCTTCAAGCCATATGCTAATTCCTGTTGGCAACATGAATGACAAGGGGGAGAATCAGTATAAATCCAGGTGCTGAAAAACTAGGCTGACTGGTTGTATTTTGTTTTGGTCCCTCCCAACCGCCAGGAGAAAGAGATTAAGGGGAAAAGGGTAGAAAAAATATAGGGGACAGTTTTGTTAAAGGGATTAATGTTCAGATAGCTAAATATCAGGAATACAATCTCAGAAAGTTCCATTATTGAAAGATAATGTCAGTAATTGCTTCCAGACAGGTGCAGGGATTCTCATTATGGGTTGTGGTTTGTTGTTAGCCTGTCCTCTGAGTGTCTGTTGGATGGATGGTTGACTAGGCTGTCAAAGAACTGTCAGTTTGATGCATTTCAAGTTCAAGTTCTCTTTTTTTCCAAAGTGGGCTGTTTGCTTTAAAGCCAGCTCTTTCCCTGTGTTGTCCAGTGTTCCTTTTGCCAGAAGCAATAAAAATCAGTCTAAGAAAGGTTAAATTTGCATTTGGTAAACCACGTCGAAACTCTTCAAAGCCCTTGGCTGATTGAGCAGTCTGACAAAGTATGGCAAACTGACAAGCATAGATCCCTGGCCTGCCTCTCAAATATCCCTCAATGTTATCTACATACCACATAAAGGTGGCATTCTAGTATCTTCATTGGTTTAAAATTATTTGCATCAGAAACAAAAGATTGTTAACACTGATGCTTCAGAAAAAGTTATTTGCACAAAAGAAATGATACCCTCCCCCCCAACTTTGCATTTTCATTCTTAATTTGTTGTGCCCTTCATTTTAGGTTTTTGTCATGTATATTATATTACCCTTTCTTATCATGTAGTTAGCTATTGTGTTACAGTAGCACCTACAGACCCAAAATGTTAGCAGGACCCAATTCTGCTAATCTCTGTGCAGACACACAAGAAGACACGGTCCCTCCTACAAAAAGCTTAGGGCAACATTTTCAAGCCGCTCAGAGGCTTAGTTGTAAGTTTCGTTGAAAGACACTGGCACGTAGAGTGCCTTTGACAATAGGATTTAAGTTTCTAAGGTATTTAGACACTTCATCACCTACTGGGGAGTTAGATGCCTAAGTAGTAGATGCTTTTGAAAATGTTACAATCAAAATAAGCAAGACAGCCAAAGGGTACGGGAAAGGAAGTGCCATTTTAGTAATAGGAATCAGAGGTATAGAGAGATTAAATGATTTCCTCAAAGGCATACAACAAGTCTATGGTTGAACTATGGTTTGAACTCAGATTTTTGGAGTCCCAGTCCGATGGATTAGCCATGAGACCTGTTTCCTCATTTGGGATTTGCCACACTGTGAGGTATGTCCATGCTTAGATTGACAGATCTCCTAGTTGATTTCAATCAGTATGTCTGAGTATAAAAATCAGTCACTGGGTGTGCCCATAGGTGTTTTAAAAGGACATATCAACTTTCCTTTGAGGCTGTTTTAAACATCAACGTTAACATCATTAAGCCTGGCCCAGGTACTCCAGGTTGTTAACCAAATTTTATAGTGTAATTTCCCAGAGTAATGAAGTTCTTCCTTTATCTTTTGATAACAGACACTGTTCAAAGTCATAGTTGTGGAGCAAGCAATTTCTCCTATTGCCTCTGTGTTGTATGTTAACCCCTCTGCCCAGAAAACTGACTTTCCTGAAGGGGAAAAAAGTGATTCTCAAGCTGTTAAAGTTTTATTCTGTACACTATACTGGAGTTTCCTTTGATCAGGGTCCCAGTTAGGCTGTTACAGCTTTTTATGTTCAAATTGTTTACAGGATGTTCATGTAAACTTTATGAATCCATCTGCCTTAGTGCCAAAGCCAGCTGTCAGGGAAATATTTAGCTTCTCAGCCTGAAGTAGATAGAGGGTTGTGGGTTGCCAGTTGTCTGTGATGGCTCAAATGCTGCTTTTGACAAAGCCTGGCTTTTTTAGGTTGTTCTGGAGAGATACTGCCCTCCAGAAAATCAGTTCTTGATCCCTATCTGTCTGTTTGGTAGATCATTTCTTCCAGATTCCCTGCCACATCTGTCTTTGCAAACAGGCAGGAAAGTGAAACAGACAAATACTTTTCTTCCCTGATCCAATTCACAGGAATTGCTATGATGGAAGAGAGGGGCTTCTCTCTCCAGGTAAACTAACTAGAATTCACCACTGCATATAAAAACATGCTCATGCTCTCAACATACCTAAGTATTACAGAAAACTACCTTCCCAACCCTCCATACTGGCTAGGCACATAATCCTGCCTCTGCCTTTTACTCTCTCAGGAGCCTAGAAGTTTCAGAGGGAGTAGCCCTGTTAGTCTGTAACAGAACCCTCCCCCCCCCCCCCCCGTAAAATAACAAATAGTCTTGCAGCACCTTAGAGAGTAACAGTAACACTCCCCTCCCCCCCGCCGCCAGCCCAACCTACTCACTCACCCACCACCTTCTCCTTGGCTGCCACCTTCACATTTTAGTGCTTCTCACTCTGCATGTCTAACAATGAGTGGAGAGTGCGTTCCCAGCCTACTATTTCTGTGCTACTTGTGTAGGGGCTCTGCTGCCCTTGGAAACTAACCAGCTGGCTAGAGAAGCCCAGGAATTATTGACCTGCAAGAGCAGCTCCCTGCCTGGAATCATTGTCTTTGTGCTTCTGAAGGGGGTTCACTCCTTAAATGGGACTATGACCAAGGTATGTCTCCAAAGGGGAGTTTGTAACTTGAGTCCATGGGCTCTGGATCACAAAGGAGCCTGATGCAGAATTAAAAGGCAAATTCATTTGGCAGGCCCCAACCTAGACATTAAATGTTGCCATCCAGCTAGGCTGAAAAATCACAAACTATTGGATGAAGCTGGCTGTTTTGAAGACTCCAGTATTCTTGCAATGAGGCAGTGCTTCCAAGTGGACTAGAAGAAAAGCTGCTTTGCTTCCATGTAATTCCACAGTTTAATAAAAAGTGTGTGTGTGGAAGGGTGGGGGGGCTTGCCTTTTGCTCTGATTCCAAGATGAGAGAATTAGTTATTTTGTGTGCTGAAGGCTTTATCTGAACACAAAGCTTGTTGTACGTGTCACATCTGGAAGCACATTTTGCACCACTGCATGCAAGATGCACTGCCAGCTGTTTACATGGTGGATGGTTCTGGTGCCCTTAGTGAGGGAGCATAGTTTCCCATTTACACCTGTATGCCATCTTCACAGTCTCTTCCTCTGCACACTTGCATTTTCTCCTCACCCTTTCTCCACAGCTACAGTTGCTAGAGGCAGGAGAGTGAAACAGAGCTGCCAACAGTGGAAGAGACAGTAGCTATAATCAGCTATAATTTCTCAAATTAAGTATTAAAATACAGGTACCTGTGAGCAATGATATTTTTATTGGAGTGCTGAAATTATAATTGGCAAATGTATTTTTAAGAGGCCTTGCCCATTTTTACTTGGAGTTTAATATAACTATCTGCTGCTCCACAGTGGATCCTGTTCCTTTAAGAATTTATTTGAAACTGTTGATTTTAGCAAAGTCAAACTAATCCAGTATCAGTGAGCAAAACGGTAATGTTTACTAAAGCATAATTTTATCTGTTCTGGCTCCAGGATTTATTTTGTAGATTAAGCTCTATTTGATTTTCTCAGACTTATCAGCATTGCACTGTAAAATAACAAGCCACAAAAATAAAGTCAAAATAAGATTAAAACTTCTTTGGAATAGAGTGTTTTGATTACAGAGTTTCTGACATGAACTGCTTCTAGATTAGTGGAGTCCAACTTGGGCTCTGGAACGATATTTTAGAAATGAAAAGCACTGCCGACCTCCTGGATCTAGACTATTGTTAGTCCTGCGACTGTAATAAACCGTTGTTTTCTCTGAAAAAATGTATGTTTATTTAACTAGGTCTCTTTTTGCTTCACAATCTGGATTCTATTCAGTCAGTTACCACTCCAATTAACTAACAATTATTTAACATTAACAGTAATTACAGACGCCAGTTAAGCGCCTACAGATGTCAACTGTTAGCTTTGTACCTAATCACTCAATGAAATGGAGAAAGTTCAACAAACATCAATTAGCCAAGCAATTAGTATGAGTTAGGAAAGAGCATGTTATCATGTGTGAGCTGATTCAATTTATTTTATTTTGTCAGTAAAACACACACACACAGACAAGCAGCAATAAATTATTGAGATTAGATAAAGCTGTATTGTTTTGTTGTTTACATGAGATTTTTCCTCCTCCTTTTTTCCTTACATAAGTTAAATATGCCTTACCATGTGTTTGTTATCTTAACAAATACATTTCATTTCCATTGGAAAAGGACAATAATGTTCTTTTAAGACTGGGAACTAGAGACTGTAGGCCCAGATTTTCAAATGTATTTAGACTCCTAACTAGTATTGAAATCTGTGCAAGTTAGGAGCCTGTGTACCTTTGGAAGACCTGGGCATATAAGCCTGACTCTTCCCACTTTCATCAGTTTTACACTCACATGAGCTGCCCACCTCAATGAAGTTACTCCTCTTTTACATATATATAGCTGCAATGCATGTGTGATTTAAGAAAATACTGAACAATATTAATTGATTCCCCCACTGTATTTCCTTTACGTTTATTTATATTTTAAATGCTAGCATGTTATTAAACCAGTTCATTTTAAGTAAATAACCTGGGCCCAAGTTGCAGTCTACTGTGTAGACTTCTTTTGCCACTTCTTGACAATTGGCCCTTACCCCAGCAAAAGATCACTCTCTTTGGCATCCAGGTCTCCTCCTCCTGCAAATATGCAGTTGATCTGCTGTTTGTTAGAGGCAAGGCGAGTGAGGTAATATCTTTTCCTGGACCAGTTTCTGTCTGTGAAAGAGAAAAGCTACACAGAGCTCTTCTTCATCTGCCTTCTCTCTCTCATATCATGGGACCAGCACAGCTACAAAGAATACTGCAAACAGCTATTTGTTATTGATTAGGGCATAACATCTCCTGTAACTGTGCTAAGCTCCCATACTGCAGATTTACCCTGTGTCCTGCTCAAAAGTACTGATTAGGAATGGACCCTAACTTAGCTTTATCTGTACAGTCTAGTTCATATGGGGGAAAACAGCTTATTTCTAGTGACTAACCTGACTCATTACTGAGCAACCTAATCATTAAAATTATTGTCAACAGTGCTCTACTTGATAAATGGCTTTTGTCTGGTAAGGAGGTACAATAGGACTTTCTCCAAAGGTCCCTTGAGAAACATATATTGTCCTAATATGTTATATCTTTTTTATGCCTAATGTATCAGCCATATGAATGAATCTCACCTTCTTCCCCAAAGGACGCTATGGATTTTAATATCCCTCCTAACTTAAAAGCTTGATTTTGAGTCTCTTATCAGGCTGTTTTATATTAAACGACCACAGTTAAACAAAAAATAGATTCAGCATCATGCTGGCCTACTGTTATACAGCAAAGTGTCTCAACCCTGGGCAAAAATAGACATTTAATATCACAAGATTTAGTGAGCACTTTTAAATACCTTCAAAGTTGTTCCATAAAACAAAGCAAATTGGCTTTTTATTTATTTTTACTCCCGAACAGAGTTGTCATTTAGCCTTGCCATAACACCAGCATATTTCTAATATGATTGATCATGTAAAATAATGCTGTACAGCACGACAGTACTTATTCATTAAGGCAGCCCCAGGAAAGACAGTGGGGTTATGCACGTTAGTGTTTCCCAAAGTGTGGGAAAGGAACTGAGGGTAGCAAACATATACCTCCTTATAGCTCTCCGGGGGAACGTCAGCACAAAGAATGCTTTACTGGTGCAGGAATACTGATATACTACTGGCAAAGTGCTCCCAGGGTAATCACATCTGCACTGGTGAAATCACTCCCCCTCCCCATAAGCCAACAAGCTATAAAAGCATAGTTTTGCAAAGTATAACTGCATCTATGCAAGCCCTACTGCTGCCAGAGCTATATTGGTTGGGGATCACATCTTTTCTAGCCACTAGCTGACACCGCTATGCTAGTAGAAGTCTGCAGTGTAGACCAGACCAGAGCCCCTACGCTTGTCTATGCTGTGTATTATGCTGCACGTGAGGTGTAAATTCTAATGCTCATTAACTGGTCCATGTAGATCCTGTTGGCATGTACTGGGAGTGCCTAGTACACACTAACATAGTACTGTTTGAAGCAGGACCAGATTAACATGCAGTGGTGAACTTCTAGTGCAGGGGCGGGGAACATTTTCTGGGCAGGGGCTGCTGACTTACAGAAAAAAGAGTCGCAGGCCACACAAAAGTGAGAAGCAGAAAAAGAAGAAAAAAACCCCTCACTGACGAGGGCCTGACTGAGAGGCAGAAAGGCACGTCCCATATTCCCAAGCTCTGGTGTGCGGGTGGGGGACTGGCTCCCCAATACTGGAGGGGGAGCCCCAAGCCTTGGGGGCCAGATCTAGGCAAGCCCAGTGGCCAGATCATAGGTTCCCCACCCCTGTTGTAATTCATGTCAGCAGAATCCACACAGACAGAGAGTGACACTCTAATGCACACTACAATTTACACCCCTGAGGTATGTCTAG
Organism: Pelochelys cantorii; assembly: GCA_032595735.1. Taxonomy (NCBI): domain Eukaryota; kingdom Metazoa; phylum Chordata; order Testudines; family Trionychidae; genus Pelochelys; species Pelochelys cantorii. The sequence goes on along the minus strand of CM064346.1, from coordinate 6,147,988 downwards.
ACTACATGCGTCTGTCTCACGAGGCATAAGGGAGCGGTCGACAAAGGCTCCCCCTGTCGACCGATCCGTGTCTTCACTTGCGCGCTGTGCCGATGATCAGCTGAGCCGACACAGTGCGGTGGCCATTTTTATTTTAATGAAGCCGGGGATATTTAAATCCCCGCTTCATTGACTGTGTCGGGTTGCCTATTTTACATGCCTCTGCTGACAGAGGCATGAAGTCAAGACATACCCCTGGAGTGTGGACACTGTACATAAGCCCTCAGCTCTTTGTTTAAAGAGAGAGAAGGAAAACAAGTAAGGGTATGTCGACACTGCAAAGTTAATTCGAAATAACAGCCGTTATTTTGAATTAACTTTAATAGGGTCTATACATGCAAACCGCTATCTCGAAATAGCGGTTCATTCGAATTTGGTAAACCTCATTCTACGAGGAGTAACGCCAAATTCGAAATAGCTATTTCGAATTAAGTGCTGTGTAGACACTTAATTCGAAATAGGGGCCTCCACCCCTTCCCAGGGAGCCCTGATGGCCACTCTGGGCAAAACCAGGAAAACTTACTCTCCTCTCCCCCAGCCCCAGAGCCATTAAAGTGGTAGACCCTGGCCACACTGCCTGTGCCAGCTCCAAGCCTGCCAGCCCAGAGCCAGGAGTGGCCACCGGGGCCCCTGACCCAGTGGCCCCAAAACAGGAACCAGCAAGCCACTGGCAGCCAACCCTCCACCGCTCCCCAGGAGCAGTCTGCCAGCTCCCAGGAGCCTGACAGGGGCTGGAGAAGGCGGGCACCTTCCTGGTCCAGGGTGGAGATCATGGTCCTTATTCAGGTTTGGGGGGGATGCTCCCAATGTCCATGATCTCTGCACTAGACGGAGGAATGCGGCCGTCTATGGCAGGATAGCTGCCAGCCTGGCCACCAAAGGCCACATGCGAACCCAGGAGCAGGTTTGCATGAAAATCAAGTTGGTCCGGCAAGACCCCCAACCCTGGGCCCTGAGCTTCCCCTCCCCCTTTTTCCCCTTGCTTCCCCTTTCCAGCTCCCTCCTCCCAGGTTTTCCCCTCCCCTCTCTCACTCTCTGTCTTCCCTCTCCCACCTCCTTTTCCCAGTCTCCCCAGAGGTTCATCCCCCCCAGTTTTGTTCAATAAACCCAGTTTCTATTTTTGAACATACATCTCTTTTGTTTGACATCAGGAAGGGGGGCTAGGGAGGGGTAAGTGGAAGGACGTGAGGGAGGAATGGGGCACGAGCCCCCGGTGGGGAGGACTGGGGTGGCTCTGAGGGCTCCTCAGGGTGGACGCTCTCCCGCAGGGCCTCCTGGATCCTGACACCCCCCCGATGGACCCCCCAGATGGCAGCCTGCGGCAAGTGCAGCCAGGCTGATGGCAACGACCCCACGAGACGCACCGGCGTGCCCAGGGGCAGCTCTGGCTCCATGTGGCCGAGTGCTGTGGTGTCCCGAGTGAGGGCACTCAGGGCACTCCAAGACAGGACTGCTTTGCTGTCCCTCATCGAGGTAGACAAGCCAGCGGGGAACCCTGAGAACTGTCTGTCTGGGGTGGGGGTAGGGAGCTCAGTTAGCCTCAGGCAGCAGCCCCACACACTAAGTCCTAAACTGATGCCCTGCCGGCACTGGTTCCGGCCAGCCTTAACTTCGGTTCAGGGTCCACTCAGTGTGGACGCGCTATTTCGAAATAGCAAAATGCTATTTTGAAATAGGTTTTGTGTGTAGATGCATTAATTCGAATTAGCTTAATTCGAATTAACTATTTCGAATTAAGTTAACTCAAATTAATGCTGTAGTGTAGACATATCCTAAGTGTCTAGATAGGTCCAGAGAAACCCTTAAATGTGACCCAATGGAACAATAGTTTCATGAATGTGTGAAGAGCCTGAAACAAGGCTCTGAGATGTGAACAACTCTATTTATTTCAGTGGGAGCCAATTCCCTGACTTATGAAATGTCAAAATTGATAACTATTTCACTGCTCATCAAGGCATGTAAGAAATGAGAGAAGATTCATCTTATATGTCCCTGTACGAGCATGCCCCAAGTATAGAGTGGATTGAAGGGTAGCTGAAGAATGGTCCTCTACTTTGTCCTTATTGAGGCCCCAGTTCATCGACTCCAGTGCATGCTTAATTTTAGGCACTTGTTAGAGTTAAGCCTCTACATAGGCGCGTTGATGGATTAGTCTCCTAGTGGCAAATCTCGAGAGGTTCTGAGCACTTTCAGCCTCTCATGATTTCATCTCACTACTGCTGCAGTCCCTACTGACTTCGCATGAGATTGCACTTGTGTAATTGAAGGAAGAAATTGACTCAGGCCTGGACTGCACCTAAAAATTCGACCTCCCGAGCTACATCATTCAGGGCTGTGAGAAATTTCATGCCCTGTGTGACATAGTTAGGTCAACCTAGCTGTGACTGTAGACAGATAGAAGAATTCGTCCATGGACTTAGCTATCACTTCTTAGAAAGGTGGATTACCTTCGTTGATAGAAAAAACATCTTCCATCCATGTAGGAACTCGCTACATCACAGGGTGACAGCTGCAATGCTGTCACTGCTGCTATAGCCACTGTAGCATAGACATACACGCGGCATCGGCCTGCATGTGAAATTTATTTGCTGTAATAATCTATTTCCTAGACTAGATTTGACTCTAGCACCCTGCATGTGTGTCTGGAGCACACGGAGGAATGCATCAAGTGGTGAGTGATTGTGTTTGTGAAAGGAGTGTTCACTGCTCAACAAGCTGTTTAAATGGCCAGTGTAAACTTACACTTAAGAGATAACAAATAAATTGCTTTAAGGGCCCTTTTGAACAGCAAATGGCCTTGAGTTGTATGTGCTAATAGACTGATGCAAGAGGTGGCTGTTCTTTTTTTTTTTTTTCTTCTATGGTCACCTGAAAGACAGTTTCCCTCAATCATTTCTCTTTCTTCAAGATTCAGACCTAGAATTTCAAATGCCAGCTAGCTTTCTGGATTTCCAACTTCCAGCAGAAGAGGCCTCATTTCCAAAGGATCTGAGCACTCACGACACCCCCCTGATTTTAGTCATAGAACTCCCATTGTGGAACTGTGGGGAGCTAGCACCTCTGCAGATTAGGCCAGGAGGTGTCTCAAGTTGATGATGGTAATAATAGCAGAGATCATCTGCTTGGAGGAAAACCTGTTTTTCATCCCTGCTATGATACAGACTTGAAAACCTTATTTTCAGCATCCAGCCATAATTCCTACCTTTCATACAATATTAATGAGCAGAGTGACTCTGGCTTTTACCAAAGACCGCACATGACATTCTTTGGTGAACCAGAATGTACAAACTAGAATCAAGATATTGCTGTAACCCCTTTGTCAGCTGATGTTAAGAGGTCCCAAGTGTTAGTCTAGAGTGCACAAGGAATGCAGGATTGGTCACTGCATGAGCAGACAGTTTGTGGTTGCACTGAAATTGATAAAGAATTACAAAGCAGATGGAAAAAAAAATACAAGTCATTAGCATTTTGTTAATGGAGAGATAGTGTTCCATTGACTGACGAGCTTTTGCTCATTTGCCCATGGGGCAGGCACAAAGCATATTCAGGGACAACAGCAGGAATAAAGTGACGCTGTGTATATTCTCTCTTAGTACATCTGTGTTGAAAAGAAATGTGTTTGAAGGCCTTGGTTTTTGAGTAATTTCCTCATTGTGACCCAGTTTGCGTTTGAAAAATGATGCCTGATTGCCAAATGGTGAACGGGCCTTAGAGTACACACATTTATCTGTGGGGTGCTGCACTGAGGAACCCATACAGGCAGCAGTTGTACAGTGGTGACCTTGCACATTCCAGCTCATACGGACACTTCTCCAGTGGAGAAGGGCCAGCTTCATAGCTCATTGGAGTTAATGGAAAGATTCCCATTGACTTCGGTGAGCTCCTAAGGCAGGGGTGAGCAGTAATTTTTGCAAGGGGGCCACTTAATGAATTTTGGTAGGTGGTCATGGGCTGGCTCCACCCCAGGAAGGTCGAGGCCTGAAGGGGCGGGGCTGGGGACCAGCCTCCCCCCAGAGTTGTCTGAGGCCAGAGGCTTTGAATTAACAACACAGCAAAGGGCTTGCGGCTTTGCTGCTACCGGGTTGCTTGGCAGCCGCCTGGGGTTGCTGTGGCTATTTTAAAGGGCTTGTGGCTCTGGCCCCTGCCAGGGTAGTATCGTGACTGGGAGCCATTTAAATAGGATCCTGCTGCCTGAGCCCCTGCTTAGAAATTCGGTGGCACAGGCAGCAGGATACAAATAGAAAGTGGCCAGATGCCATCTGTGGGCTGGATCAAAGTGTTAGGTGGGCCGGATCCGGCCCCTGGGCCGCATCTTTCCCAGCCCTGCCCTAAGGTAAGGTTTTTGCCTGTTTGTGTAAGAGGACGTGATTGAGCGCCAAGTTACCTACAACAAATGCAAATGTCTGGGAAGGTTTTTTTGCTGATAGATTTCCTTCTTTACATTATAAGCTTTTAGGTTATGTCTGCGGGTTGCGCCTAGCACATGGCATCCTGGTAGGGCCGTCCTTAGGATTAATTGGGGCCCTACACAGTACTATTAATATGGTGCCCCTCTCCCGAAGACAGCCCGGAGGCGAGGGGGAATGATGATTTTTAGAGATGCGATTTTATAATCTTCAGCGACACACTAGTGCAATATTTCTAAAGCAAATTTTAAACTAAGATCCTGTCGACTAACACAGTCAATTCAGAAACTGACAATACATACCTGGGGTTGGCAAATGCTTGTTCAGTGGCTTCATTACCCCTTAAATGTCCCTTTCACAGTTTCAGTGTTCTGCTAATAGCTCTGATAGGCATTCTCACTTTTCAATTAACTAGAAGGAGATACTCTCCAGAGGAAGCAGAACCATGGTCCAGGGATAGGAAGAGTGGGTGGTCCCCTAAATTTTTGGGTGCCCTATGCACCTGTGTATTCTGCGTAAGGATGGCACAGGATCCTGGTCCTATTAAATATTCCTAATGCTCTGGCAAACTGTTACAAAAAGGCTAGTGCTGCCTAGCTTGGCCTACTCCTCGTGTCTCTTCTGCTGTACATGCTTTTGGGATAATATAAATTGAAGTTGTCCTGTATGTAATATCTGAGGGCTTTGTTTTGAATTTGTAGCTGCCTACTTCAGGATTTTGGCATTTTAAATTGCTTTTACGTATTCTACCAGGTATCTTAGCATATTCTGAAAACCAAACTGCTGTCCAGTCTTTCAACAGCACATCATCTTAGCATCTAGCTGAGGAGACGGGTATTCACCCGAAGGCCTCATTATGCTGTGCCACACATTGGGGGGCCAAAAATAACTTGACAATCCTGCTCGACACCCAGGACTTGAACTGACAAACAAATAATTGGGTGAAACAAACACTAAGCACAGTGCAGCTGACATGGACCGTGGTGTGCAGAGTCCTCGACAGCAACAGTCACAGCTCTGACTGCTTCATGTCAGAGCAAATTTTTGAGTAGCAGATAGGGACGCCTCACAAGAATGACAGCTTTGGAAATAGCATGCTAGTTATTGCAGCAGGTCAGTAGGTCTCCTTTGAAGGCTATGACAAGTTGCTGTCATTTCCCTACAGGTGAGTGGCTGACATCCTGGAACAGAGGTGGAACAATAGCATTTAATAAAGAAATACATTAATTAATTAAATTTAAAAAAATTAAGAAATGTGTCCTCTAGGAAGGTTCATGTCCAAGGCAGGGAATTGCTTTCCTCCTTTTCCTTTTAATCTGTCATTTTAATCTCCTTCAAGTTGCCTGGTGGGAATGGCTGAATAGTTAAACAGCAGATTGGCCAGGAGAACACCACAAACAATGGCTGTTAGGGCTGTGCTGTTGAAGGAAAAGGGATGTGTTGTTTTGTTTCCAAGGGTGTGAATGCATTAATGAAACACTAAGGTTGTGGGAATCAAACATTTAAAAAGTCAGGAAATTGCCAAAATTGAAGGTTTCCTCATCTTCGCATTAGCTCGGGCATGTAGCTGCTGTTCATCAGGGGTCACTGAAGCCCTTAGAACAGGGGTCTCCAACCTTTTTAAGCACGAGATCACTTTTTGAATTTAAGTGCAATCTGAGATCTACCTCACACCCAGATGCTCTTGCCCCGCCTACTTTGTGCCCCTTTTCTGAGGCCCCGCCCCTGCTCACTCCATCCTCCCTCACTATCACCGGGCTGGGGCAGCGGGTTGGGGTGCAGGCTCTGGTCTTGGATTAAGTCATTTGGAGTGTGAGAGAGGCACTGAGCTGAGCTTGGGGCAGGCTGATGGGGTGTCAGAGGGGGGTTCTAGGTGCAGGCTCTGGGAGGATGCAGGGGTGCTTGGGTCTAGGGTGGAGGCTTGGGGTGCAGGAGGGGGTTCATGACTGGAGTAGGGTTTCAGGATGTGGGCTCCGGCTGGGCACCGCTTACCTCAGGTGGCTCCTGGGTGGTGGTGCAGTGGGGCTAAGGCAGGCTCCCCCCCTGCCCTGGCCCTGTACCACTCCCAAAAGCAGCCAGCAAACTCCATCCCCCTGTTGTGCCCCCCGCCCTGCTCTGTGGAGAAAGGATACAGAGTGGGAGGGGGCACCTGGACATCAGCACCCTCCTCTCCCTCCCCTGCACAGCAGGCAGGAGGCTTCTGAGGGGACAGCGCCAAGGCAAAGGGCAAGAGATGCGCAGCCATGGTGGGAGGGGCAGCCGCAGTGCCTGCACTTGATAACAGCCTCTTGGCCAAACCAGTCAGGATCTCGTGTCAGAGGCTCCAAGATCTACCAGTAGCTCCCGATCGACTGGTTGGTGATCACTGCTTTGGAAAGACTTCCATTGATTTCAGTAGCCTATGGGTCAGGCTCCACGCTGTGCCTACGTAAAGAGTTTTCTGTTTTCTGGTGTTAAAGGCCAGTCTTTATGCATCTACACAGGGACCTGCACCCACCTCTGCTGCCTGGACGCGAGAACTAAGGGTACGAGAGTGCTGCTAGCAGTGTCGGGCAACCTGAAGGGGTAGCCCCGGGCCCTCTGTCCCCTTTTGCCCCCTCATAGGGAGAGAATCCAGTGCAGGAGGAAATGTGTGAGAATCCAGTGCTGGAGTCACTTCCCAGCATAACCATGGACTCATTCTCCTGCTCAGCCTTCTCCGGGAGCAGAACAGAGTTAGAAACTGGCAACACGTCCTTGCCTACAGCAACACACCAGCACCTAGTAAAGGCAGAGTAGAAACCTTCCTACATTGGCCAATACATTGACCTTCATATATTGTTTATGGGCCCAATTGTGCAGCTCTTACTCAATGGCACTTTTTTCTGAATTCATTGGGAATTTTGAGAGAGCAAGGCGTGTGGGAGCTGACCCTATGCAAATTTATCTCCGTAGTAAAGTGCCCTGGATGTGTAACGAGGGAATGATACCTATGCAAATTGCGTACTTATTTCAAGTTTATTTTGAAATTGACTATTTTGAAATTTGGTGCTGTCTACACAGCAAATAGTTCTTGAAAATGCTATTATGGAAACTTTTATTCACCCAAGGGTACAACAAAGCATCCATAACTACTATTTCTTCAATGTTTGGTGGTTCTTCCGTATTTTACAGCTATCAATAAAAACAAAGAAGTGAAAAGGCAAATTCAAGATGGCAATTAAATAAACTTCAGGGACTGGCGTAGGTGACCTATTGAAGTCCCTTCCAATCCTACACGAAGGCCAAGTCTACACTGGCACTTTACAGAGTTGTAACTTTCTGGCTCAGGGGTGTGAACGTTACAGCACTGTAAATAGGGTTGCCAGGTGTCTGGTGTTGACCTGGACAGTCCGGTATTTTCACCTCCTGTCCGGTACAAAAAATTCAGAAAATACCAGACACCTCAAATGTCCGGTATTTTCTGGTTTTTTTCCCCTGCCAGGAGGCAAAAATACTGGACACCTGGAAACCCTGTGACACACTCAGCAACCGGACCCCGCCCCTGGATCCCCCGCCGGGCCCCCCAGATACCCTGCCACCCCCCGCCACTTACCTGGTTCCACAGGGGCTTGCCTTGTGGCTGCAGCAGAAAAACAAAATGGCCACCAGCAAAAAAAGCCTTTTCTTAAAGGGGCCATGCTGATTTTTTATTTTTTAATTTTAAATTTTGTTTTTGCTTAATAACTGCTGTCGGGGTTCTCTTCTTTTTTTTCTCAACAACTTTGGTCTCTCCTTTTTTTTTTTCTCAACAGAATTTTTTCCCCAGTGTTTTTGGGGGGGGGGGGGCGGGGAGGGTGTTCGGTATTTTTGGTTAAACCATCTGGCACCTAGCTGTAAAGCACTAGTGTGAACCAGGCTGCCGCTCTGGGAGCTCCTCCCCTCACAGAGGTGGTTTATGTGGAGTGCTGGGAGAGTGTTTCCTAGCGCTCATGCGATGGCCACAGTTTCTTTAAAGTGCTGTGCTTTAAACTGTTGATCTTCAAAGCCTAACAGTTCTATGATTCTGTGAAAGCTCAGAGAAACCTGCTGTCTAATTTTTAAATAAGGGTTGGATTGGCAATTAACTTGTGTATACTTGTATAGATGAAGTAACATTAGCACGTGTCAAAAATATCTGCCACGTATTCTTTAAGTTGGCTTCTTAGGAAAAAAGTAAATAGTAGTTAATAGTTCTTGCCCTCCCTCTCTGCCTGTCCTCCCTCTCTCCCCTGCACATAGGGTTGCCAATTTTGTCTGGATCTATTCCAGGAGGTTTGATCACATGGCATAGTCTTTAATTAAATATTAATCTTTAATTCCTGGAGACGCCAGGACAATCCTAGAGGGTTGGTAAGCCTACGCATGCACTCTTTACAAAATACACTCTTTACAAAATGTGACTGGTAGAATCACAGATGTAGATAATAGTTTCAATATACATTCATTTTCCCTCTGCAACTTAAACTCTGTCTCTTATAGAGAATATATTGTGTAAAGCTATTATTTTAATGTATAATAAGCATACAGATAACTTGCTCTGACAGGCAACAAGTAAATGATTCTATTAGATCAGGCAGTTTAAAAACAGAAGCGAGAACTCAATTGCTTAAACCCTATTTATCTTCTTTTCTGGGAGGAATAAACTAGAGGTGTAAGCACCCACATATGCTTTTGACATGTTGTATTTGGGTTTTTTTCTATTCATTCAGGAAAACTTGGCCTCCAGGTAAATATATCAAAAGCTATTTGATGGTGTAACATGCCACTCCCTGCCCTTTAAACAAGAATAATACTCATTTAAGTCATTTCATTCAATAACAGACTTGTTCTGCATGTTAAATCTGCATAACAAACTCCATGGGTAATGATTCATTATTGACACACACCATCATGTCAAACTCTCCTTTACATTAAGCCAGAAACAGCTGCCATCAGCTCCTAGCTGTTTAAATTTAAGCTTTGTCTAAGCTGCCAATTGAAGGACAAAACTTTTGTGATTCACAGGTGCTTTAAAAAAAACCCATCTCCAAAGGACAAAAGTTTTGCTGCAGCAAGTGGCAGTGTGAATGGCTTATTGTTGGCAGGAGCACTCTCCTGTCCACAAGGGGAACCCCTCTTATTGGGGGGTATTTTGTTAGCAAAAGTGCCCACAAACAGCTTTCACACTTTGCCAGACTTTTGTTTTTGAAAGGTGTGTAGTGTATACAAAGCCTTACATACAACATTGTGAACTTAAGAATAACTTAAAAAGATATCATCTTAAAGTTAAAATAGGCCATGCACACAGCAAAATAGCAGACTTAGAAGCAGACAGATTTAGAGATGGAAGTTCATACAAAGTGAATTATATTAAGAAACTAAAAGATTTGCCCAGCGTTCCTCAGGTCCTTAGCTCAGTGGATGTTTTTTCTTCATTTGAATCATTGCTCTAGGTGTGACTGGGGATGAGGGGTTCCATATGCAGGCTGTCCTGGGGAGAAAGGACTGCCCCAGCCCTCTCTCACCATAACGGCTTGGGGCAAGGTGAGAAGCACTTCTCCATGGCCACTGCAACTCCAGTGGGCACAGCTGGGGGCAGGGTGCATGTCCCCTGGCTGGGGCAGGTCCAGGTTCATCTGCCCCATGTGCTTCCCAGCCAGAGTGAGGAGTGCAGCAAACTGCTAATTTTCCCCTTGCTCCCTGAGGAAGGGGAACAGCCAGCAATATTCCAATATGAATCGGGGAAGGAAGGACCATTGCTCCTTGTTCTGCCATCTGTCACTACTGAGAACAGCCTCTCTCCATCCTCTTTGGAACCTCCCTTCAGGAAGTTGAAGGCGGCTCTCAAATCCCCCCTCACTCTTCTCTTCTTCACATCTAATACTTGCTACTTCTAACTCATAAGAGCCAGAACTATACCACATAGCAAAGATCTGGCCTTAATGCAATACAATTCACCATGTATTAATTAGTAACACAGGATTTTTTGAAAAATCATTAAGCTCAGAGTTTTAGATATCTGCAACACTCCAAAAAATTCTGTTAAAAGAATCTTTTTCTTTCTTACCTTAAGCCATTAACACCTATGACAACTTTGTTTGAAATGGAATCATGCAAATGTCCTGGCACACCCACTCCCCCTGCAGCCTTCTTTCCCTTCCCTCTCTCCAGCCCAGCCTGACAGAGAGGGCTGCCATCTGCACTGCAGCAAGTGAGTCAGGACACCCCAGACTCCCCCCGTCTCCACCTCACTGCACACATTCCAGCATTCACCCACCCTCTTTCCCCCACCTACCTCTGTGCAATCTGCTCCCTGCAGCCCAGCTGGGGACTGGAATAAAATCCTGCTTCTCAAACTTGCAGGCACCAGCAGTCTAGCTAGGAGTTAGAACAGGACACAGAGCACAAAGAAACTCCCCCCCCTGCCTCCACCTCACCCCAATGCCAACACCCACCTACCTCCTTTCCCCTACCTACTCCATGCAGTCAGCTTCCTTCCCCCACTTCCCAGCTCAGGAGGTTTGAGGAGAGTGCTGGGTTTCTGCCTCTGCCTCTCTCTGCCCTCCTGTAGACAGTAGTCTCCAAACTCCCCTCTTCTCTGACTCCTCCCAGCCAATTACTTCCCCCTTCCCCAAATTCCCCTACTCTACAACTCTTCCCCCAGCTACTTATTCCCTCCTTCCCTCACCCTTATCTCCCCTCCCTACCTGCTCTCTGAGCATCTCCATTTCAAGCAGGCAGCTCCTCTCACTGCCAGTCAGCTGAGCTCCCTGCCTGCACAGGAGCTCTGAGCCTCTGTACAGGGCTCATTAAAAGGCTGTGCAGTCACGCAGCTGCACAGCTTAGAGGGAACTTAAGTTGGAGGGTGCGGAGGGGCCCAGGGTAGAGGTTGCATCTGGCAGGGCTCTCTTCCTCCCCCCTCCAGCTAGCAGGGCCCTCTTTCCTCCCAGTTCCTTCAATCAGAAGGAGCTTCTTCTCTCCTCCCAGCTTACCGCTCCCCTGGCCAGGAGGGGTCCCTTCTCTCTTCCTCTAGCCCCCTGCTTGGCAGGGCTTTCTCCCACCTTCCCCCTGGGGCTGTGGCCAAGAACAGGGCAGGGAGAGGTTTGGGCTGGGGGAACCAATTATCCGGTTTGGTGGCAGTCAAGTTGGCAAGCCCCAGCCTCAGCTGGCCATTTTCTTGGTGTTGCAGCTGCCCGCAGTGGTCACTCTGCTCTTCCAATCAGCACCTCCCTTTCCCATGTTATGGAAAGCAGTCCCATTCCAAGGACTTCCCATTTTCTTGGCACAACCAAGCCCTGACCTTGCTTTAAGTTAGGATAAGAGGAAGCTGCCTACCAAATTTGGTGGTCCTGGCTCTTACCATTTAGCAGTTCTTGAACAAATGGACTCAGACAGTTAGACAAACCGATACGCATTTCTAAAATATATAGATTGAAGAAGATTGCCACAGTCATCTTGCAGGATATGTCCTAAAAAAAGAAATTTTCAAGGATGGACAGACCCAGAATGTTGGTTTGTGACCTTTTCTAGTTAATAAGGTTGTGCACGTCAATATTATAGATTTGCAAACACACCCTTCTAAAGCAATTGACAGAAAGGTTCAGTAGCACCATGTAAGCTCTAGCTTTTCATACAGTAAGATGAAAATCGCTCCTATGTTGTAATGGGATGCAAACATAAAAAAATAAATGGTTACACTTATTTGCTGAAGCAAGAGAAAAGAGTTTTAGTGTGCTGCTGATGTTTAGTTCTCCACAGCTATTAAATGATTTTGTGGAGACATGCTCGTAATAGTCAAATGGTTCTGGAGTGGGCAAATTTTGCTCAAGGCAGATTTTTTTAATTAAAAAAGGATTTAACTAATTAGACCTGGCTGTCAACTGACAGGATAATTGATAAGGGAAGTGGGGCCCACTAACCCAGAGGTGAAATTATATTATGACTTTAAATCTGTATAGTTCCTGATAGAATGTAGCCTTCCATTGTTATGTCAAAAAGTCAAGCTGGCTCTTTTACAAGACTTAGTCTCTGGAACAATTTGCAACAAGTCCTTCATGTTCCAAAGCTTCAGTTCTTTTTAAATTATTTTAAAAATTAAAGGTCTGACCTGAAAATCTTTATTCATCTGAGCAGACCCATGGACTACTCATTCATAGGATTATACCCCAAAATACTTAGTTTGAGTTGGCAAGTACTTTGGAACCCAGAGGCAAATATATATATAATTTTAATTGCAATTTGTTTTTAACCGTTTAAATGAGTAATCAAGTTGTTCAATGGATATTGCTTATAGAAATTCCACTTACTCAGAATTTCTACTTAAAATGATAAGGTTGAAGTTGAAGAACCATTTATTGATTGAGTATAGCCTAAAGCTCCATTCTTACTAGTGATATACAGAGCCAAGTTGGATGTGGATTTAGGCTTATAGACAGACTTTCTCTAAGGCTTTGTCTACACTAATCCACCTTCCCTTCCCTCCGATCAATCTACCCTATGCAACTTCAGCTACACAAATAGTGTAGGTGAAGTTGACATATTTACTGTGGTGTCTTCCACACGGTAAGGTCGGCGGGGGCTGCTCTCCTGTTGACTCCTGCTACTTTTCTCATCCTGGTGGAGGACTGGAGTCGATGGGAGAATGCTTGGAGATCAATTTATCAGTCTAAGCAGACATGATAAATCAACTACTGGTGGACTGATCACCGCAGCATCCATCCACCATGTAGTGGAGACAAGGCCATAGATCGGTGTTTCTCAGAGTGGTCTGTGGAGCCACTCAGAGAAAGCTGCTACTGGGCCACTTTGGTTTGTTTACTTACCGGCTCCACAGCCATGGACCTCGGGGCTCCCATTGGCTGCAGTTTGCTGTTTGCAGCCAAGGGGAGCTGCGGGAAGCAGCGTGACTCAAGCCGGTAAGTAAACAAAGCAGAGTGGCCCGGTAACTTCTTTCTCAGTGTGGGTCTGCAGACCACTTTGATTCTATCTTGCTTGCCATTCATGTTAATTATGACATTCAGAAATTGCATGCCATCTACGGCAGTGTTTCTCAGATTGCTGTGCTACATCCAAATGGAAACCATATTCCCTGTAACCAATGAAAAGACCCTGCAATCATGTCAACGCAAAATACCAAACATCTGTAGAAATCAAATCAACTGCAAAACAGCCCAACAAAATGACTAAAACCAGGCAAAATTGAACATAAATGCTGCTAGTCTGTCTTTACCACTTTCCTTTTGTGCCCAGGGTGTGGGAATGAGAATTTCATGTGTCCTTTAATACCTAGTCAGAACAAGGGGAATAAAAGTTGGATTTAGCAACCTTAACTGTGCAGTCCCTTGCAGTATGTGCCTGTGTAGTAGCTCCTGGGTGAACCAGTGGCTAAGGATGCTGAAAGAATCCAAAGAATGGGAATGGGGGAGTCTTGGGTTGCTTTCATTGCTGTAATATTCTGAATATGTTTTAACGGAACCTTTTATTTATCGTCTTGAAAAAAATAATAGAAAGGGACAAATTTTGCTGTCATGGAAATGTGCATAGCTGAGAGCAGAATATAGCACATAACATTTCAAGGACAGATTTGCCTCAAAGTGTAGTTAAAAAAATAACTCCTAGGGATGTATAATAAGGGTTATTTTCCTTGGTATTGTAAGGTCTCTGTGTAAATTGGTAAGACATGTCAGTTACATCCCCTTCTCTTTGATAGAATTAAGTCTATGTGCCCTGGTGATTTGAATGTACCATTAAAATCAACAGTCTAACAGACAGGGTTAAAAGATAGTAGGTCACATCTCACCATAAGGTCTGAAACTGTTCCTTTTTAAATTGTTCTTCATTTAAATGACTGAATATCAGTTTTTCAAAAAGGAAAAGAAAAAAAGGCCTTTGCATGTCTAACGTATATGCCGAGTTGCATCCTGATGTGAATGACAATGGGCAAATTAGAATCTTTTGAGACTGGACGGAATTATGGAAACGACGACTGACCCTTCCTGGCAGGCATGGCCAAAGTGAAACTGAACTTGGCAAATGGTTTACACTTACATCAGGCAAGAGCTATTCCTCCTGGCCATATTTGAAATGTATTGACTTAGCAATGTGAGGAGGGCTTGCAGTGTGGGCAGATGGCCCGAGGTTGAACAGAGGTCTGTCTCAGTAGCACAGGCTATAAGCATCCTCCTGTACGTTAAAAGAGAGAGGGAGAGAGAGAGAGAGGGAGATGTTTTTTGCAGTATTACTAGGGGGCTGCACTCCCTGCTCGCTACACTTGCCAACCCCCCATCTGTCCACAGCCAGATCATGGCCTCCCTGCCCATCCCTGCCACAGCATAAGGGGGGCTGCCACCAGCCCTTCCTGTGGTCAGATAGGGGCTTCCCCCAGGATTGGGGCTGGGGACAGGACACTGTGGCCAGATGGAGGCTGGGCCCCGATTGGGCAGGGTGTCTGGCCAGGGGAAGTGGTCAGGAGCAAGCTGGGGGCAGGGTACCTGGCTAGAGGGGAGAGGGAAGGAGCAGGCTGGGAGCAGGGTGTCTGGCCAGGGGGGAGAGGGAAGGAGCAGCCTGGGGGCAGAGTACCTGGCTAGAGGGGAGGGGGCAGGAGCAGGCTGGGGGAAGGGTGTCTGGTCAGAGAGGAGAGGGAAGGAGCAGGCTGGGGGCAGGGTACCTGGCTAGAGGGGAGGGGGCAGGAATGAGCTGGAGGTAGGGTGTCTGGCCAGGGATAGGGGTCAGAAGCAGGCTTAGTGTGTCTGGCCAGGAGGGAGGGTGCAGGAGCGAGTTTGGGGCAGGGTGTCTGGCCAGCCCAGGAGAGGAGGGAGCCGAGCCAGTGCCTGGGGAGTGCATGTGGATTGCTAGAGCCAGGCAGCAGCTGCACCTGGGCAGGCGAAGGCAGGGGATGGCATTTAGTGGGGGGGTCTCCCTTCTCCATGGAGGGCTCCATCTACGGCCTGCATCAGGCAGCTCTGGGAGATGGGGCTGGCCCCCTCTGGGGCAGTGAATGCACGGGCACCTTGGGCCGCAGAGACTCCTTGCTCAGGAGAGAACTTTCGGCCCCCGTTGGCTGGCGCTGTGCTCTCCACCCCACGCATCGGGACTGCTCATTACCCTGTCTCTCCAACGCTCTTCCCCGCCACCGCAGCTGGGCCCAGCAAAGAGTAACGGGGGAGAGAGCAGTGCTCCGAGCAGCATGCTAGGACAAAAGCCAAGTGTCTCGGTGCACGGGGCTGGGCTGGCAGTGGATAGGGTTGCCAGGTGTCCTGTATTGACCTGGACAGTCTAGTATTTTCACCACCTGTCTGGTAAAAAATTCAGAAAATATTGGACACCTAAAATGTCCGGTATTTTCTGTTTTTTTCCCCTGCCAGGAGGCAAAAATACCGAACACCTGGCAACCCTATGACACAGTCAGACCCCTCCGGACCCCTCACAAGGCCCCCCTGGAAGTCCCCCACCCCCCTGCTTACCTGGTTCTGCAGGGGCTTGTGTTGTCGCTGGAACAGAAAAACAATGGCTGCCGGCAAAAAAGCCTCTTCTTAAAGGGGCCATGCTGATTATTTTTAGTTTTAATTTTTTTTTGGCTTAATAACTGCTGTCGGGGTCTTTTTTTTTTCTCAACAACTTTGGTCTCCTCCTTTTTTTTCACTCAATAGAATTTTTTTCCCAGTGGTTTTTTTTGGGGGGGAGGTAGGGAGGTGTTCGGTATTTTTGGTTAAACCATCTGGCAACCCTAGTGGTAGAGTGCTCGTGGGGGCCAACTTGAGAGGCAAACTTTGTAGCTGCCCCCCAGACAGCCGGAGCATCGTGGGGGTTCACCGCCTCACAGCAGCGTGCGCACTTTCCCACAAGCTGGGTCCAGCACGGTGCCTCGGGGCTTCCTCCTCACCCCACCCTACCTCGCAGGAGGCTGGTCCTGGCGCTCTAATCTTACAGTGGCAGGGTGGGGCCACGAGGCTGGAGCACCAGGCAGATGGTGGCCTGAGGCAGGTGGAGGCAGCAGCAGTGGTTCCCTGCTGGGTTACAGAGTGGTAAGGCCCTAGACCCGGAAGTAGAGCGGGGCTGGAGGCAGCTACCACTGCCCCCCCCCCCCGGCCCTCCTGCAAGAGAGCCAGGGGCTACTGGGGAGCCCAGGGCGCCCCCAAGGAGGGGTCGGGGGCAAACCTCTTCCCCTTCTGATTCTGCAGAGGCTGCGAGGGGGGGAGGGTGGGGCAACGCAGAGTGAGGTGATTACATCACTCTGTCATCCCCAGGAAATTTTTTATATATAGAGAGAGAGATTTATAAACGCTTTAAACAAATAATGGATTAGTGGGTGTAACTGCAATTTGGAAATCTGCTTATGAAAATGTTGGTAACACCTGTATTTTTACTCTTTTCCCTTGCACAAGAATAATCTTTTGGTGCACTCTTCTGAGTCCTGGCTTCATTTCAATTTGTTTCCTGCCATTTCCACTTGTTTAAATATGATGGGTAAGAGATCACTGTAGTTGTAGTAGAGTAACATCCAGTCACTGGGGTCCTTAGTCTTTCACTTAAATTTAGAGCAATTTAAATAAATACCTATGTCAGGTGCCAAAAACATTTAACAGATGTGTGTATTTACAAATTTCAGTGATTAGAGAGGCTTTGGCAAATGCAGAGGGATTTCAGTAATTAGTGCGTATCTCAGATGGGGTCTTTATGCATTTTGTCTACTTCTTGTATCTGGGTGACTTCAGGGAAGCTTAGTGTACCAGGGTCTACATATGCATTGCAGAGATCCTGGCTTGACTCGGGCTCTGATTTTTCATCCTTTCAGGGCCCTGTCACTCTAAGTCTGAGCTAAAATTTCTGAGCTTGGTGTGTAGACAGAACCAGGGTCTGGGCTCAAGTCTGAGGCTTTGTCTGTATTAGCAACTGAGGCTATGTCTAGACTGCATCCCTCTGTCAACAGAGGGATGCAAATCAAGCACATCGAAATTGCTAATGAAGCAGGGATTACAGGATCTGTTGAAAAAGGGTTTATTTTCGACAGATCCACATCTAGACTGCCGGGGTTTTTGGGGTTTTTTTTCGAAAAAGCTCCATTTGGAAAAAAGCAGCGGCCATGTTTATGCTAATGAAGCACGGGACATTTAAATCCCTGCTTCATTAGCAATTTCGATGTGCCTAATCTACACCTGTCTGTCGACAGAGTGGTGTAGTCTAGACATGCCCAGAGAGACAAAGCTTTTGTCTTTCCCAGGTGCTTAATCTCCTTCCCCTACAATGATAAAAACTTTGCTGCTCAAGTACTAGTATAAACAGTGATTTATTGGTAGGAACGCTCTCCTGCAGACAAAATAAACACCACTCATAGGGGATGGAAGTTTCTTAGTGCCAACAAGCAGTGCTTACATTACCTGACTTTGAGCAACAGGGCTGGCTCAACACGGTCGGGTCGCTAAAAACTGTGTGGTGTAGATATACCCTGAGTGCGAGCCTGGATTTACATTGCAGTGTGCACATGATTCAGCCACATGGAGCAACTTCAGTTCCCCATGGGAGGTACAGTATGCCTGGAAAGCATGGTTCATGGGGAGAATGGAGGCACGAAGGACCGGAATTAAAATCCCAGGAGGTTTAGCTGGATGCACAGATGAATATCAACCGGACCCAAAACAAAAAGTTTCATTTTGCTATTCCTATGTAAAATTCCTCTGAAATTTAATTTTTCCCTTGGAAAATGTTAACATTAAGGAAACCTTATTTTCTGAAGGGAAAACGTTTTGTTTAAAAAATTCTCAACCAGTCCCAGTCAGAGCTCTTTGTCAGTCCCAGAGAAAACACAGGATGGTCTTAGAGTTTCCCTCATTCCCTCTCATTATCCCTTTTGTTGTTTACTATATCCCCATCTTGTTTTAATTAGATGGTCTCTGCCCAAAATAGCATACAGTCTTGGGATCTGTGTTTGGAAGCTGATAAAAAAAAAGGCAAATGTGTATGTGAAAAACGTCACCTGCATATGGCTGTTGGTGTGGAAACATCCAGCTTTTCAGAATTTTCTGTCCAGCTGTACAGTGCCTAAAACAATCATTTCTTGATCCTTGTTTGGGGGCGCTAGGCCAGTGATGGGCAGCCTCCGGCCTGAGGGCCCCATGCAGCACATCAGGGTTCTGTGTGTGGCCCAGGAGTCATCCTGTTTACTGTTGCTCACGCGCAGGGTTGCCAGCTTCTGCTGGTTTTCGGCCTGAGGGCCCCATGTGGCACATCGGGGTTCTGTGTGTGGCCCAGGAGTCATCCTGTTTACTGTTGCTCATGTGCAGGGTTGCCAGCTTCTGTTGGTTTTTGTCTGCATAGTTTTTTTCCTTTTTACAAAAGGGACACACGCTAAAAGCAAGGGCATGTGAAATGAGGTACATGCTAATTGCACACAACAGCGTGAGAGCCAGGCGCACCCCTTGCATCCAGTCTAAGTGCAGCCACGGTTCAGTCAGGATCCCCCGCAAATTCTAGCTGCGCAAGCGCAGTGAGCAAAACTACCCTATCCCAGGAGACCCTCTTGGTTACCACAATCTTGTGGCCCACTGAGATGAAGAAGGACCACTCATATGGCCTACTCACTAGCTTAGGTTGGCCCTCACTGCTCTAGACTCAACTGCAATATAAATAACCCTAATATTTACATAGACAAGTCGATGTGTCACCTGGGGGACAGAACAGACCGCATCTTACTTTGGTTCTATTAAGCGAGCAACTACTAAAGAGCAGTAATGTTTCTTCGCTTAGCATCTGTGTCATTTGAAGTCAGTTCTTCGTGGTTATGGATACTCCATCTGCCCTAAATTTGTGTGAATTAACTACTGCAGTGAAATAATCCACTGATATGGACAAGACCTTTCTCTGCAGATCAAAGTGCTGCAAAAATCTAGTCAAGAGCAGATAAAAACATAATCACAAAATCCAGCGAGCTAGCATACCTGTTCCGTTCATTCCTGTTTGAGCAGTCCCAAAGTGCTTTAATCTCCCTGCTTAAGCATTAGCTGTCAAGTCAGAAAGATTTAACGAACAAGGTAACATCTACCAGACTCTTATACGTCTACACTTGCTCCCTCGTTCGAGCTAGGGATGCAAATGTAGCTGACCGAAATTGCTAATGAAGCGGGGATTTAAATGTCATTTTTTGAGGAGTAACATTAGTTCGAACCAAGGGGTTTGATTCGAACTAATGCATCCCGGAGCGCACTTCCTGGTTCGAATCAGCTGGTGAGCAGAGTAATGCGCGGGCGAGATTATGCTAATGAAGTGCAGGATATTTAAATCCCCGCTTCATTAGCAATTTCGGTCGGCTACATTTGAATCTCTAGCTCGAACTAGGGAGCAAGTTTAGATGTACCCTTAGTGACCCGTGGACCTTGGGCCTGTTCTTTGGAGAAACAGGTGCCAAGGGTAATAGGCTGGATTTACCTTTCTTATTTAAAACATATCGGGACCAACATCCATCTCTCAGTCCTTCTAGTTTGGTTAGGTCTAATCATTTGTGTAATGTGGCTCAATTGACTTTTCTCCCTCACTTCTTGCACAAAAATCATGATACAGGTACAACAGATGATGGAGGATGTTGTTAGTAATTTTTATTTTATCTCAGTACACGGGATTCTGCCCCACTCAGCACTGTCTAGGTAAATGGATATTGGACGTGAAAATGAAATCATGTTGAAGCTTTGAAGGCTGCTGTAGGGACAGTGAGCACCAACAGGGAATGTTGGAGGTGAGTGGAAGTACTTTTCCCTGGTAACGCATGTGTACTGGCCATGGGAAGAAAAATAAAACCAGTAACTGCAGTTGTTTTCAAAGCAGCTTTTGTACAGGCGGTTTTAAGCAAGGCAAGAAGACATATGCTATTTTTTACAGTTAGCTTGGGGAAATGGCTTAGGAATGTAAAACAATTATTTGTTTGTATATTCCCCTCCTCCCCCTCCAGGAGTCCTCTTTCTTTATATTTTCTAAACAATCCAAGATATCCTTGGCAGCAGAATTCCTGAGGCGATTAGTGTCAGATTGCTATCAGATTTGACAGTGATTGTTTTCTAACTCTGTGTTTGTTTCCCCCATGTAAAAAAGGACAGTTTGCAGGGAAAACCTGAGAGAGACACCAAAGAAAACTTGGTACTGGCCATTTAGAGCATTTAACAACAAATAATCTAATTAGCTGGAATCTCTTTTATTGTTTTCCTGCCTCATTTTGGGGTAAGTTTGCTAAGCTTAGATGAGAGGTAGGTGCTGAATTCCTGATGGCTTTCAATGGGAGTTGGGTATCTAACTCAGTGTTTCTCAACCAGTGGTACGAGTATCCTTAGGGGTACTCAAGAGAAGTCTGGAGGGTATGTCAACACAACTGAAATTTGGAGAAAACTGAATTTTTGTTTTAAGATTTACAGCACTTTATTATTTTTGTACTTTTTACACCCAAATATTTCATCGCCTGCCTGGCTACGATTAAGTTATTTAAACAAATGTGTTGCAATGGTAGAAAAATTTTTTTGTGTGCCTGAAAACTGTAGGTACTGGGGGTACTTATAATTTTTTTTTAAAAAAGGGTTACTTTATAAAAAAAGGTTGAGAAACCCTGACCTAGAACAATGGATGAGTCTGGGCCCAAGCCTGAGAAAATCTCTTCCTTAGAGACTTTAACAAAAAAGTGTCTGAACCTCATACATATCGCTTTTCAGATAGAACCTCCAAGGATGTCAAAGTACTCTAAAAATCTCAGAGGGGTAGCCCTGTTAGTCTGTAACTGGAAAAACTTAAGAAACAATGAATGGTCTGTAGTCCTTAGAGACTAACAAAAATGTAGATAGTACCATGAGCTATTGTGGGCACAACCCACTTTTTCTGATTAATGGTGCCAGTGGTCCAGAGGTACAAATAAAGAGCAGAAAAAGAGGGGAGATGGGGAGGGAAAGAGAAGAAAAAAAAATCTTGTCAACTAGAGTGTCCATGCTAAATGAGGCTAATAGAGTAGGCGGTAAGTGCCCAATACTTAGCTTTTGATGTCATTAGGGTGTTGAATATAGCAACCCATCCAGTTCATGTCTTTGTTTAAACCTTGATTAAATGTGTCAAATTTGCAAATGAAGGCAAATTCCACAGATTCTCTCTCCAGCTGGTTTTTGAAATTGCTTTGTAAGAGTACAGTCACTTTTAGATCCAGTAATGAGTGCCTGGGCAAGTTGCTCTATTTAAGCTTCACAGCAGTTGAGTAAGATAAATTTCACTATTATCCCCAACATACAGAAGAGGAAACAAAACAGAAGTATAGAGAGGGCATGTAACTTGCGCAAGACCAGAGGAGGGCTGATTCTGGCACCCTTAGGTCTTGTATACACTCCCTCCCTCCCACCCCCCGGTCCATCTAACCTATGCAACTTCAGCTCCGCAAATACCATAGCTGAAGTCGACATACTTACCACAGTGTCATCTGTGCAGTAAGGTCGGCTGGTGCTGCATTCCTATTGACTCTGAGTACTCTTTTCATCCTGGTGGAGATTGATTTATCGCATCTAAGCAGATGTGACAAATTGAGTGCCGGTGGATTGATCACGGCAGAATCAGTGAAGACAAGCCCTACATCATAGAATCATAGAACCATAGAGCTGGAAGAGACCTCAGAAGGTCATCAAGTCCAGCCCCCTGCTCTAGGCAGGACCAATCCCAACTAAATCAACCTAGCCAGGGCTTGGTCAAGCCAAGACTTAAACACCTCTAGGGATGGAGACTCCACTACTTCCCTAGGTAACCCATTCCAGTGCTTCACTACCCTCCTAGTGAAATAGTTTTTCCTAATATCCAACCTGGACCTCTCCCACCGCAACTTGAGACCATTGCTCCTTGTTCTACCATCTGTCACTACTGAGAACAGCCTCTCTCCATCCTCTTTGGAACTTCCCTTCAGGAAGTTGAAGGCTGCTATCAAATCCCCCCTCACTCTTCGCTTCTGCAGACTAAACAGACCCAACTCCCTCAGCCTCTCCTCATAAGTCATGTGCTCCAGCCTCCTAATCATTTTGTTCACCAAACCAGGTAGTGCCTTATGCTCCAGCCCCCTAATCACAACCAGGTAGTGCCTTGTTTCAAGTGCCATTGGTGCCAACTGCTGTTGGAGTAAACCAGGGATGGGGAACCTAAGGCCTGGAGGCTTGGGGCTTGTCCCTCCCAGCATTGGGGAGCCTGTGCTGCCACTACAGGCCCCCCCTCCCCCTCACTATCCCACTGCAGAGCTGGAGCACACAAAATCTATTAGCCTGGGCCCCCGTAGGCTCTGGTGTGCAATGAATGTAGGAAGTGTTTTTCTCCTTCTCAGTCGGTGACAGAGTTGGACTAAGATCCAGATATCCTGGTTCCCAGTCTTGTGATTAGCTACAAATCCAGTATTCCCTGCTGACTTAATCAAGTTGTATATGTATTTTCCACTCACAGTCATAGTCTCTCAACTAGGCAGGCTGTACAGAGAGTGAAGAAGAGATGATTAGCATTATCTTCAGCCATGTTTCCAGGAAAATACGGCTACTCTCCAAACCCTAAACTCAGCCATCAATTTTTTTTCTCACGCCAGCCTGTTTCCTCAGCAAACCTCTCTGATTACAGGCTGTTTTACATTTCAATGAGGAATTCTGGCTACTCCCTTAGCTGCCATTTTCCTCTAAAAGTGAACAGGAAAGATAAACGGAATCTGACCCTGAGGCAGGATTAACAACCTCTGATGTGTAATATCAGAGTGGAAGGGGCCGCTTTTACAACCTCTGTCATCCGTTAATGGCAACAAAACAAAAATTTGTTAAATCCCAAATGCAGCGCCTCAGAAGGGGATTAAGTGGCTGAATGCACTCCTTTTGACTGAACGCAAGACTATGTTAAATATGGCTCTTTTTAAATGGCTTCTTAGTGGGGATTTTGCTGGCATACCAATGCCATTTGTGATCAATAACTGTTCTGTGATGCTGTCAGTATTAACTATAAACAAAAAACATAAGCAATGTAAGATGTCGTATTATTTTATCAGTCTTCATCTGATGATTATGATCAAAATGACACTCTCTTCTGGTGTATATGGAGGATAATTCAACAGGAAGGTGATCTATTGTAAGTGTTTTGCCCTGTGATTTGAATCGATTAATACAAAATAAGAAGTATGAGTTTTGCTTAATTTGGTTAACTCTATTCTGGATTAAAATATAAAAGGCAAATTATATCCTTTAAAAACAAGAGAGATGTATGTTGCAAAATGAATTCCTTATTCAGAACTGAGTGGCTTTAGCAGAAGAAGGTTTTGCAGGTTAAGGAAAAAGATAAACATCTACTTTCTGGAGCATTAATTATGTGTGACAGGAAATCAGTACATGAAAGGATTGGTGTCAGTTCAAAGATTAATTCTCTGCATGTTTAATTCCACAATATTTCAAATGATGGGAGAAATGTTAATAGACATCTACTACTTTATTTCTCCTATGGGTGTTGTGTTTTGTTGTGATTAAATGGTGATATTTGATGACTGATAACAAATTGGTAAATTAAATTCAACTAAATTAAACAACTTCACTTGGCAGTGTTGTTAGGTCAGGTCTACACTGGCAGAGAAAATCGATGTAAGGTACGCAATTCCAGCTACAACAATTGCGTAGCTGGAGTTGACGTACCTTACATTGATTTTCTGGGGTAGCTTCATAACGGGAGGTCAGTGGGAGAAACTCACCCATTGACTTCCCTTGCCGGGGATGCCCTCAGCATTGGATTTAGAAGGTCTTTACTAGACCCACTAAAGTGAACCCTGGAAGATCGATTGCCAGAGCATTGATCTTCCATTGTGTGTAGACAAGCCCACAGACTCCTCATAAGAGAAGGATTGGGGCATTAATTTCATAGCATTTTAGCCCAGAGCCGCTCTGCTGTCTTTGCTGTTAATCAAAGGATTTATGCAAATGTGGATTTCAAAGCAGAGCATTAGGATTACATCCTGGAAAGAAATATTGCAATCCTGACCTGTGCTTTCCTCAGGAACACAGGTTGTGAGTACTCATGTGTTGCCTTTCTGTTTCTATTACAAAGTTCCCATTATATGCTGGGAAATAATAAATGCTAGAAATCACTTATAAAAAAGTATGGTTGCAAATATTCAATGCTGGCGCTAGGGACGTGAATGGGTTACCAGGTAACCAGGTACCTGGTAAGCATCACCCTTAGTGGGTGATGCTTACCAGCTAACCGTTATCTGTTACCTGGGAGCTATGGGTGGAGGGCTGCTCTAGTCTTGCGGGGCTGCTGGTACGTGCCAATTGCACACACAGTATGAGAGCCGGGCGTTCCCCCTGCATCCAGTCTAAGTGCAGCCACGATTCAGTCAGCATCCCCCCAGCCCAGGATCAGAAGTAGCCCTTGCCTGTGGCACATGGGCCGTTGGAGCGGTACCCCTGCCCACCTCTGTTTAATCAGTTAACCAGATAAACTTAACGATTAACTGGTTAACTGATTAAATGGGATTTTCCATCCCTGGCTGGCACAGAGGATGACAAGGAATTTATGGCACTCCTTGGCCCTCACTGAGAAAAGCATCCCTAACCAGAACAACATGTTTAAGCTTTACGCTTTTTAAAAGTAACCAAGGCTAATGAAGGGGCCACGTAAGTGGCCCTTTTTCATGTCAGTGGGTCACAAGATTGTTGTAACTAAGAAGGTCTCCCAGGATAGGGTAGTTTTGCTAACTGCGCTCGCCTGTCTAGAATTTGCAAGGTGAGGCGATTGAACCATCGTGGTACTTTGGATGCAGAGGACGCGCCTGGCTCTCACAATGTTTTGTGCAATCAGCCCGCACCTCACTTTACATGCTCTTGCGTTAAGTGTGTGCCACTTTGGTAATACCAGTAGGGAAAAAATGACACGGACAAAAACCAGCAGAAGGCATCAACCCTGCTCATGGGCAACAGTAAACAAAATGTCTCGTGGGCCACACATAGAACCCTGATGCGGCCCTCGGACCACAGGTTAGAATAGAATCATAGACTCCTAGGGCTGGAAGAGACCTCAGGAAGTCATCAAGTCCAGCCCCCTGCCCAAAGCAGGACCAGCCCCAACTAAGTTGCCCACCACTTAGGTCCACTTGCTGCACGATCTCCACCGTGGGGGTTCTCCTGTCAACTTTCCTTATGTTTCTTGTTCCAGTGGAGTACCAGAGTTGACAAGAGAGCGATCAGTGGTCAATTTATAGAATTCCAGGGCTGGCAGAGACCTCAGGAGGTCACCGAGTCCAACCCCCTCCCCAAAGCAGGACCCACCCCAACTAAATCATCCCAGCCAGCGCTTTGTCAATCTGGGACTTAGAAACCACTGGGGGTGGAGATTCCACCACCTCCCTAGGGAACCCATTCCAGTGCTTCCCCACCCTCCTAGGGAAATAGTTTTTTCTAATATCCAACCTAGACTTCCCCCACTGTAACTTGAGACCATTGCTCCTTGTTCTGCCATCCGTCACTACTGAGAACAGCCTCTCTCCATCCTCTTTGGAACCTCCCTTCAGGAAGTTGAAGGCTGCTATCAAATCCCCTCTCACTGTTCTGCAGACTGAACAAACCCAAATCCCTCAGCCGCTCCTCATAGGTCATGTGCTCCAGCCCCCTAATCATTTTGGTTGCCCTCCACAGGACCCTCTCCAAAGCATCCACATCCTTTCTGTAGTGGGGGGCCCAGAACTGGATGCAATACTCCAGATGTGGCCTGGACTGACAGCATGAACCTGCTAAGGGAACATTGAAGAACATGTGGTTGAAACTATGTATCTTTCCAGCAACATAGATTCCATGCAGAGTTTCTGACAGACTTGGAGAATATTATTTGTATTATGGGGGCACCTAGGAGCTCCAGTCATGGGCCAGGGACACCATTGTGCTAAGTGCTGTTCAAATACAGAACAAAGGGAGAGTCCTGCCCCAACGAGCTTACAGTCTGAATAAGAACAACACCTTATTCTCTGCTGGGCTGGGGAGATCACTATTATCCTACAATGAAAATGAAATAGATTAATATAATAGTATAACTTTTTTGCCTCACTTCATCACTTTTTACATAAACTTTTATTCGTTATGAGCACCCCAGGACAGGTAAAAGTTGGAAACACAGTTAGGGCACGTCTATACTTACACTCCGGAGGTCAGTCTTCTGGCGTTTGATTTAGCAGGTCTAGTATAGACCCAGATTTCTTTCCTGTTTCACTGTGGGCTATTGACACTTTTGTTTCTTTTATGTACAGCAACCTCTTTGAATAACTTAAATTTTACAGGGCAGCACTTTGTAGTTTATGAAGTATGAAAAGTCCCTCTATTCACTTTGAAAAGGGGCGTAAATGCTTAGAGAGAGTGGAAGAGTTGAGAAGAGGAAAATGTTCCTTACAGTCTCTAATAAAACACTTGGAGAGAATCAGCAATTCAGTGGCTGCACTCTCACATCATCTAAATCAGGGGTGGGCAAGATTCATCTTGCAGGCCAGATCTGGCCCGTGGACCACCCTCCCAGGACCCTCAGGCACACAACAGCCACTGTTTTAAGCACTGGGCTGCTCCATGTGGCTTTCTGCTCTAGAGGGAGGGGGAAGCTTTCTGCCCCCTGCCCAATCCTCAGCTCCTATTGACTGGAAACAGCTGGCCAATGGGAACTGATCCCAGACATTCTCTCAGCTCCTACTGGCCAGAAATAACCAGCCAATAGGAGCTGAGAGATTGGCCTGGGGGATGGGGGCAGCTCAAGCCTCTCCCGCCTCCTGGAGCTGAAAGCCACATGGAGGGAACAATCTGCATTTTCAAACAGTGTGGGGCTGCAGCAGGCAGGGAGCCCAGCCTGTCTTGGAGGTGCTGCAGGGCTGCTGGCTGGGAGATGGTTAGGTAAGCACCTCCCAGCCAAAGCCTGCCTCTGGCACCCCTGCCCCTCCTGCACCCCAACTCCCTCCCCCAGGTCACCATCCAAACCCTCTGCACCCTCCTGCCCCAGATCACAACTCCCTCCCAGACCCTATACCCCCCTCATTCACCCCTCCCCCAGGCCAGAATCCTCTCCTGCACCCACACTCCCTCCCTGACCCTACATCCCAAGCCCCTGATCCAGGTCACAACCCCCTCCTTCACCCAAACTCCCTCTCAGACCCCACACCCTCTCCTGCTCCGCAGTCCACTTAGCCCGTATGCCCTTCTGCACCCAGCCTCCATCCTAGACCCCCACACCGCCTCCAAAGAAAAATGCAGCCCATAACCACTTTCCAAAATCTTGGAATATCCCCCCCCACAAAAAAAAAATTATTGCCCACCCCTGTGCTAGATCATTAAAATTGTAGCAGGGGTTATCACTCTTACCTGCTATAATGAAAGGCATTGCCAAGATTCAAAAAAACCCAACAACCATGAGTTACAGTAAAGCATCAAAAGCATGACTACGTCTCAGACCGCACGAAGACTCAGTTTTCCCAGCTCCCATCATTTTATCACTAGTCTCGTGATATTTGTTGTTTTTCTTAAAACCCAGCTCCTGGAGTGACATGAATATGTGAAAATTGGGGTTTTCTCACCCGCCATGTTTTGGAGAGTAACTTAAAAATGTGAAACCTAAAGGACCAAAAACCAGAAGGCAAATGAAAAAGACCCCACATTTGTTTTAGCCATTTGTTTATTTAAAACTCAGGATTTTTTGGTGAACCTGCCTCAAAGTATTTAAATGCTTGACGTTGGAAATATTGGAAGAGCTTAGTCAAGCACACACTACCAAAAGAAGCCTGTTACATAGGTCTGTTGCTGTAACGGGGGCATACTTGCCAGGGGTTACACACAGTGCCAGTGTGCCAGGTTGCAGCCAGTGTCTCAAACGGTAGCTCTTCTTTGCCGTCGCTACAGTTGACTCTTGTGGGGGCTGCTGAATTGCAGAGGCTGTTTCTTCTGCTGCCTGCAGCCCACCTGCCCTTACATCTGTCACCTGCTGCGGTTTTCAGGGCAGTTATGTGGGGACCGGATAACAGGGAGAGGAAGCAGTTGAACCCCAAACATGTCAGAGAAGACACAGACCTACCATCTACTCCAGTGAAGGGCAAACTGCGGCCTGCAGGCCACATGTTGCCCATTAGGGTTCTATGTGTGGCTTGTGAGACCTTTTGTTTACCGTTGCCCACACACAGCGTTGCCAGACGATTCTGGTTTCCACCCATGTCGGTTTTTTCCTACCAGTATTATTAAAGTGATATGTACGTAACGCCAATCACAGCGCTGCTCCGGTTCAGTCGGTGCACTTCGTAAATTCTCGGTACACGGGTGCAGTTCGCAAAACTACCCTATCGGAAGAGACTGCTGTGCTTATGACAATCTTGCAGCCCACGGCCCATCACTAGCCTGAGTTGCCCATCATGGATCTATTCACTCATAAGAGCAGGCCCCTAGTCTTTCTTCCTCGCTGTTCCCCTCACCTTCTCCCCTCCGCAAGAGAGACCCATAGATTAGAGTGAGGAACTGAAGCCTGTTGGGAAGGAGCAGAATGAGAAGGCATTCCATAGCTTTGGGAGGAGCATCCTGCATTTTGATGAGTTGACAGCCAATGCTTTAGCAAGCCAGTGCTGAGGTTGAGTAAATAACTTCTGACCTGTGGTGCCCCATAATATTTTGCTGGGTTTCCTGACACTAGCAAAACTGTAGAAGCCAAATTTTCAGTTACTGTGTTTCTGCTGACTCAATCTATCTGGAATTGTGGGCGCTCAGGGTCTCTGAAAAGTCTGCCCTAACCGTTTTATTTAAAAAAGTAGACGGTCTTTAAGGTGCTGCTAGACTATTTTTTGGTTTTTAAGTTTTTCCAGTTACAGCTAACTCGGCTCCCCTCTGAAGCGTTTTATTTAGCACTGGCATCCACATGAGTTACATGCTGAGATAAAACTTCTCCCAGCCGCACCCACATCAGTCAAGCTCTCTCTGTGAAATATATCCATTTACTTAAGTAAACATGATGACTACTTTGCTTTGTACCACGGGATTCTTTTTTTTCTTAGCATATGTAGATGTAATTTTCAGCACAGATGCAAACACTGGTGCATAATCCTAATTCATGTTTTACCCAAAATGGTGGCAAGCGATAACAGCAACAGGAAGAGACTTTCACCTCCATGCTTTGTACAGCCTGTGTTGTTATGTTTGTTTTTTATCTGCGGTGTCATTAAAAATAGAAGAACGTTAAAGCAACAAAAACAGCTGAGCATTGGTTCTGTTTTGATGTATTCTCTAAGGTGGTTCTCTGCCTTAAATCATCTCCCTAGGCAAAGGTTTAAAAGGGGACTTTAGGGAAGAGGCCAGCATTGAGAACTGTGCATATGAATTTCACCTTTGGATAGCTTTTATTAAATTCTTAATGGAGTTGAAATACCAGTAGCTAAATGCGGTTTTGTATAATGTGTAGGAAAGTCTATAGCTAGTGACGTGAGAGGAACAAGATTTTTTTTCCATGTTCATCACATCCTCAGACAAAATTATAGAGACTATTGATTGAAGTGGATCATTGAGATTTGACTTACTCTTGCAAACTGGTCTTTAAATTTTCTTCAGTTTTATGTAAACATCTTCACTGTGCAGAGAAGTGGATTTGGCTCCCTGTTACCCAGACCATCTTTGTATTTCTCTGTCCATCAATGTTCCAGAGGAGTTTGCAGAGTAAAAGAAACTATAATGATAATTAAATCATCCCCCCAAAAATTCTTTTTAATGGAGAAATTGGGAGCAACTACTGAAGCCTCGTCCACAGTGAATTTCATTCAAGACGAGACGACTATGGTTTAGCTTATTGTTTACCTTTGTCTCTCTAAAGTTGCAAATGGGGAAAATGCAGATCAATAGCGTGCTTTTCCATAAACTCAGCGGATGCCATGCATGCTTCATAATTTCTGCTCTTCTTAGGGTCTGAAGGCTTTTACTCTCTTATTTTATTGTTTGCTCATAACAAACTTTAAACATGTGGGGGCATCTCTACACTGGGGAGTTATTTTGTAATAACTCCCCTTATTTTGAAATAACAAGGCGAGTGTCCACACTACTAAGCCTGTTATTTCAAAATAACGGGCTTGTTATTTCAAAATAATAACTTCTGCTTGTGAAGAGGAATAAGTTTATTTAGAAATAGTTATTTTTGGAGTTATTATTTTGAAGTAACCTGGTAGTGTAGACATTGCCTAAATGTTAGCTGATATGAAGGAGGAAATCTTAGTCTATGCATATTAGAGCCATTCATGTCTCCATTTGTGCTTTGTGTATTTAGGATGGTGAATGCCTTATGTGAGGGAAATTTTAAAATTTCAGAGCATCAGATATAGATTCACCCACTATCTGACTGTCATTTTCAACATTTTAAAAATGAATTTTGGTTTGCAGCCCAAGGTCTACCTGTGAAACATCCCCAGGACAAAACTGGGATGCCAACATTCTCATTTGTTGAACTAGGGGTCACCAATGAAATTAATAGGTAGCAAGTTTAAAACAAACATAAGGGAGTACTTCACACAACGCACTGTCAATCTGTGGAACTCCTTGCCAGAGGATGTTGTGAAGGCCAGGACTTTAACAAGGTTTAAAAAAGAGCTAGAGAAATCCATGGAGGATAGGTCCATTAATGGCTATTAGCCATAATGGGTAAGAATGGTGTCCCTAGGCTTTGTTTGTCAGAAGCTGAGAATGGATGAGAGGGGAGGGATCACTTGATGATTTCCTGTTCTGTTCATTCCCTCTGGGGGTACCTAGCTGTGACGTAGTGGGGGTACCTTGCTGGTTGCTATGCTGGGCAGTGGGTTGTCAGTGACCTCCACTGGCTGCTGGCTGCAGCACGGCCCAGCGGGGCAGGGGATGAGTCATTATGCAAGGGGGCTTCGAAACTCGTCAGACAGGTATCTCCCATGGAGCAGAACAATGGGAAGGAGGGGGGTGGAGCCCTGGCAGAGGGCAGGGCTGGAAGTGAGTGAGTTAGTTTCTGTCTAGGATCATGGAGGAGACAGCCTAGGGAAAGGGGCTGGAATTTAGGGGCCCAGCATCCCCCATCTCAAGGGGGCTGAGGCATCCTAGGCCCGGTTCCTGTAACCAGATGACATCTGTACTGTGCTGTATCCTGGAGATGCAATAAACTCCCTCTATTCTACTGGCTGGTGGAGTCTGTCTGTGCCATTACGGGGGTGCAGGAGTCAGGGGACCCCGATGTGCCGCCACAGTGGTGTCAGAAGTGGGATGCACTGCACCCCGCAGATGGAGCTCCCAGTGGCGAGTGACAAGGCGCAGTAGAAGCAAGAGCCGTGGAGCCAGGCGTGCTGGAGACAGAGCGAAGCGGTTCCTGGGAATCGTGGGGCACTGCAGCACTAGACTGGTGAGTCTGCACCGAGGGGACCAGCGGGGAGATGGCCTACGCCCGACTCCTGAAGGCAGAGCTGGTGAAGCTGTGCAGAGAGAGGGGCTTGCCTGTGTGGAGCACAACCAAAGCCCAGCTGATTGCCCGGCTGGAAGAGAATGACCAGCCACAGGGCTGGGATTCTGTCCCAGTGGGGAGCAGCCAGACCCCCCCGGGAGCGTGTCAGGCTCTGAGGGTGGGCAGAGTACTGGACCCACCGGAGAGATGGGACAGCCTCCCAGGGGAACCCTGCAAGCCGTAGTCCACCCAGGGGAGGGTCCACCCCAGCGGAGCTGCGGCGGCTGGAGATCCAGCTGCAGATGAAGGAATTGGAAGTCCAGGACCGCAGAGAGCAGCAACAGCATGAGCTGGCCATGGCAGAGCGGAGAAGCGTTAGGGCCTCGGCTGCGCCGAGCGCGGACGGGCCCCAAGGGCCCCCGGCTGCCAGACACTTGGAGAAGCTCGTGGTGGCCCAACTGAAGGACGTGGGTGACATAGATGGGTTCCTCAGCTCCTTTGAGAGGGCCTGTGGACTGCAACGGGTCCCCCCAGCTGACTGGCTACAGGAGCTCATCCCCACACTGAACCAGGAGGCTGCCGGGGTGCTCAATCAGCTGGAGGACCTACAGCCAGGGGATTATAACCGAGTCAAGGAGGCCCTGCTGCACAAGTTCAGGCTGACCCCTGAAATGTACAGGAAGACGTTCCGGGGGGTGCAGAGGGGGCCACGGGAGACCTATGTGGATCTGGCCTCCCGCCTGGTGCAATACTGCCGCAAGTGGGTGTCTGGAGTCGGAGCCCAGACCGCAGAGGAACTGCTCAAGCTGATCATGATGAAGCAGTTCTATGAAGCGTGCACACCCAGCCTGAGGCTGTGGCTCAAGGACCGGAGGCCAGAGAACCCCCAGGAAGCCGGGAGGCTGGCGGACGAGTTCACAGAGAGCCAGTCCGGGTATGAACAGGAGTCCCGGAGAGAGAGGGAATTGCGCCGAGACCGGATCTCAGCTGAGCGACGGAGAGAGTCATCTACAAGGCGAGCCCAAGAGACAAGTCGTCTGCGCCCCAGAGAACCAGCCAGGGCCTGGACAGAGACAGCCCAAAGGGGCCCGCAGGGCCTAACTTGCCATCGCTGTGGGCAAAAAGGCCACAAGAGGGCTCAGTGCACCAGGTCCCATGACCTGGGACTTTCCAGGGTTAACTGGCTGGAGCTGGAGGAACGGCAGGCTGCCCCAGAGGCAGGGGCTGGCAGGCAAACCTCAGCTCAGAGTGGGGGGAAGGATGCTCAGTGCACCTCCCCTGGGAGGTCTGACCCTCGGGAGGCGGATTTCTCCGTGTACCGGGTGGGGGCAGGACGGCCCCTGCGGAGTGAGTGCCTCCTACCCCTGGAGGTGGATGGTAGGAAGGTGATGGGTTTCTGGGACACAGGGGCGGAGGTGACGCTGGCCCGATCCGACATAGTGGCCTCTGACCGGGTACTACCCCACACTCAGCTGACCCTGAGGGGCATAGACGGGTCCCCGTTTAAGGTGCCTGTAGCCAGGGTGCATCTGAAATGGGGGACCAAGGAAGGTCTCAAGGAAGTGGGGGTCCACCCACACTTGCCCACGGACGTGCTGATGGGGAATGACCTAGAGGAGTGGCCCCATGAATCCCAGCGGGCTCTGGTCACCGCCCGTAGCCAGAGCCAGCGAGGGGCTGGCAACCTGGATCCAGGAAAGGACTCCCGGCAGGGTTCTCAGGGTCCCATCCCAGTGGACACAGGGTCCAGCCAAGCTGGGACTCCGGACCTAGGCAAGGGCGGGGAGCGGGTCCTGATCCCTGCCCCAGCGGCTGAATTCCAGGCTGCGGTGCAGGCAGACCCCTCCTTGCAGAAGCTGAGGGGCCAGGCTGGCCTCCGTGTAGCTCAGCCCCTGGGGAGAGGTGGCCAGGAGAGATTCCTGTGGGAGCGGGGATTCCTGTTCCGGGAATGGCTTCCCCCCACAAAGGTGAGGGCATGGGGGGTCCAGCGGCAGCTGGTCATCCCCCAAAGGTATCGCCACAAGCTGCTGTATCTGGCCCACGACGTCCCCTTTGCGGGCCACCAGGGGATCCGGAGCACCCGGCTGAGGCTGCTGCAACACTTCTATTGGCCGGGGATATTTGCAGCCGTGCAGCGGTACTGCCGGTCCTGCAACTCCTGCCAGAGGGGCGGGAAGGCCGAAGATGGGAGGAAAGCTGCTTGGGGGCCCCTACCCCGTACAGAGGACCCCCTGGGCTTGCTGAGAGAGTTATGGGAGGGGAAGACCTCCCTGGATGGAGCGTTGGGGGTGAAAGACGTCCTGGCTTTCCGGGAAAAGCTCGCTGGGCTAGTGGGCCCAGCCAGAGAGACCCGGGCCAGAGATCAAGGGCAGTGGAAGGGCTGGTACAGCCACCGAAGACAGGCCCGTGCCGGCCCCCCCGGAGCTGTGCAGCAACGGGACAGGGGAAAGCTGGGCCCTGCAGGGCATCGCCGTGGCCGGCCCGAGTCAAGGGGAGCACCCATGCCCCAGGGCGGGTTCCCACACAGAGGACCCGAACTTCCCAAGGTCCCGAGCGGAGTGACCCTGCTCAGTTCACTCTGGGAGGGGGGAGAACTGTGACGAAGTGGGGGTACCTTGCTGGTTGCTATGCTGGGCAGTGGGTTGTCAGTGACCTCCACTGGCTGCTGTCTGCAGCACGACCCAGCAGGGCAGGGGATGAGTCATTATGCAAGGGGGCTTCGAAACTCGTCAGACAGGTATCTCCCATGGAGCAGAACAATGGGAAGGAAGGGGGTGGAGCCCTGGCTGGGGGGCAGGGCTGGAAGTGAGGGAGTTAGTTTCTGTCTGGGATGATGGAGGAGACAGCCTAGGGAAAGGGGCTGGAATTTAGGGGCCCAGCATCCCCCATCCCAAGGGGGGCTGAGGCATCCTAGGCCCGGTTCCTGTAACCAGATGACATCTGTGCTGTGCTGTATCCTGGAGAAGCAATAAACTCCCTCTATTCTGCTGGCTGGTGGAGTCTGTCCGTGCCATTACGGGGGTGCAGGAGTCGGGGGACCCCGACGCGCCGCCACACTAGCATTGGCCACTGTCAGAAGACAGGACACTGGGCTAGATGGACCTTTGGTCTGACCCAGTGTGGCCGCTCTTATGAGCCACACTGGGGATCTGACACAACAAGATGCATGTCGCCAGAATTGTACAAGATCCTATTTAACATGCCGTGTGCCAGCAAGGTGGAGGCATTTAAGTCATAGATAGGATGCTAATTGATGAGCTCCCTTGATTACTTTGTAACTTTGTCTACACTTATATTCATGGGCGATTAGTGAAGGTAGAGTTGGGGGAAGCAGGCCCCCAACCCCACCTTCAGCCCCACCCCTTCTGTTGAGGCCCTGCCCAGCATGGGAAGTTGGGGCAGTGTGCTGCATGTGCATTCCTCCAACCACAGGGAGAGAAGGGGAGCAGGCTCGCCCCAGCCCTGGAGCACCAGGGAAGGAGGAGGGCGCGTGGCATGGCTCCAGCTCCGGAGCACCCGGGAGGGAGGAAAGCTTGCAGCTCCAGCCTCCCCGCCCCAGAGCACAGGGAGGGGGAAGGCACTGAGGGCAGCAACACTCAGCCCCCAGAAAACCTACAGCAGGTGTTCTGGGAGGGGAGTGTGGGTGGGGCCATGCCTAGGCTACGGGATGCCCATGCTTGTATTTGATCAAGAAAAGTTTTGTCATTCCCAGGTGCTTAACCCCCTTAGCAGGAAAACACGGCCGCTTTGAAGCTGGAATGCCCTGCTGCCCACAAAGCCAAAGCCGCGCATGGGGGTTAGAAGTATTTTGTCCACAAAAGTGCTCACAAATAGCATTTACAGGCCAACTTTGAGTGGTAAAAGCTAGTCTAGTGTTGACGCAGCCTTGTTGCTGAAAGCTGCCGAGTGTAGATGTAGCCTTAGGGCCTGTCTCCCCTATGCCTGGGGATCAGTGCTGCAGAGATTGATCCACCGGCCATTGATTTATCGTTCCTGCTTAGACGTGAAAAATTGATCTCTGAGCACGCTCTCCCATTGATGCCGGACTCTACCGAGATGAAAAGAGTAGCCAGCATCGACGGGAAAGCAGCTCCCACCGACATTACCGCATGCAAGGTGCTGCGGTAAGTACATCGCCTTCAGCTACTCTGTTTGCATAGCTGAAGCAGGTCGACAGCAGGGGCTAGTGTAGACTAGGCCAGAATAAACAATTACACATGTTGATGGACCCAAAGCAGGTGACTGCTGAGATTTGGTTTGTGACAACAAGAGCCCTGATTACAGTTAATGACCCCCCTCTAGCAACCACAGAGATCAACAGCAGCGATCCCTGCTGCATATACATTCCCAGGTTTGTGAGATTATCTGCCTCCCTCCACCTTATCTTGGCAGTCTGGGCTGCCTTCTGTCTTCATGTGGAGGCATCCAAATGTCCTCGGGCTTTTTTGTAAGATTAACAGCTTCCCTGGGATTCTGACAAGGAGGGAATTTGAGGAACAAGAGTATTTAACTTAAAGCTAATCCGGTTTTTGTGAGAACGGGAGGATTAGACCATTAAATTCTACATGCCTGGCAGGTTTATACCATTGATGGCAGTGATGTGCAAAACATGCCGCAGAGAAAGCAGACCAAAGATTGATGGTGTGTTAGAGCTGGATGGAAGGAACCAGAACTTTTATAATGCTAGGTCTTTAGGCTTTGGCAGTCAGTCTATATGAGTTAATCCATGTCCTAAACATGGGTACACATATATTGCTTGATCCTGCATTTTATAAAAACAAGGAGTCCTATGACACCTTAAAGACTAACAATTTATTTGGTCTCAGAGGGGTAGCTCTACAGTCTATAACTTAAAGGTGCCACAGGACTACTTTTTTTTAGAGACCAACAAAAATATATATAGTGCCATGAGCTTTCGGGGGCAAAACCCACTTCTTCAGATGAGCTCATCTGAAGAAGTGGGTTTTGCCCATGAAAGTTCATGATACGATCTGTGTATTTTGTTAGTCTATAAAGTGCTACCAGACCATTTGTTGTTTTTAAAGTTTATCCTGTACAAACTAACTCGGCTACCCCCGAAGCATCTGTATATTTTTTGTTAGTCTATAAGGGTACATCTGCACTGCACGCTTATTTGAAATAAGCTATTCTGGAATAGTTATTCCAGAATAGCTTATTTCGAAATAGCATGTCTACACTGCAGGGAAACCTCAAAATGAGTCCGAGGCAGGCTTCCCTAATGTAGATGTGCTATCTTGATTTAGAGCCCCAGGAGGCACTGGGGAGGAATAACTTAGAATGGCCCTGGTGAGGGGCTATTTCAAAATAGCAGCAGTGGAGTGACCATACACGCTTTATTTCGAAATAGCTATTTCAGAAGAGGCGTTATTCCTCATAGAATGAGGTTTACAGATTTTGGAAGAAGCTGTCTGTAATTTCGAAATTGTTTTGAAATAACGGAATGGCTGTGTAGACGCTCACATTGTTATTTTGAAATAACGCTAGTTATCTCGAAATAATGGTGCGGTGTAGATGCACCCTTAGGTGCCCCGAGACCCCTCGTTTTTAGATTTATTTGGGCATAAGCTATTGTAGGTAAAAACCACTTTGTCAGATGTATTTTATAGAGGAAGGATATAACTTTGGGAGTAGATTGTGCATTGCCTTGCATGGAAAAAGAGAAGGGGATGTAAGGCTCACCAGCTGCTCTGCTGCCTCTTGTAGCTGAAGTTATTTCCCTTATCTATTTGAAGATAGTGTTGCAGTATCAATCTACCCAGTGCATCTTGGAGAGGCATAGCTAACAACTATTTACTGCCTCATAAGAAATGTGTGCTTTTCATTGTCTCTTCCCTGTAAAACCTGATATCGTCCTGGCAGTTATATAGCTAAATAACAGGGTTTTCCTATGTTGGAGCACATCATTCGTGTGCTAAAATGGATGCAAATTTTCTCTTATGACTTTTAATGCACTCCTGCTGTTTTGCAGTGGTTCAGGCATGGTTATTTATCATTACCGTTGTGCAGTACAACATTATATGCTGGAAACTGACTCATAAAAAGAAAAGACAGGTACAAGTGGAAGCTGATCGCACTAGGTGTCTGTTTACATATGAAGAATTTGTGATGCCGATCCATGCTTGACTGGAATGTAATGTTTCCTCATAGTGAGTCAGTTGTTCATGGATGCCCATCTTTCTTACCATCTTTAAACGCAGCTGGAAATGAGAGATATTTGTGTTACTTTGGGGATATGAACTGAAAATGAGCCAGCTTCTGGGGCCTCAGGGGACTGAGGCATTAAGAGAAATGCACAGCAGTCAAGCTCTTCACATGGGTATTATGGGTACCCAACATTCTTGCTTGCGTAGGAAGAAGTGTTGCTTTGCACTAGTTACCTCCCATTGCCCTGAAATGAAGCACAGAGGGTACTTCCCTGTCGTAGCACATGGAACAAAAGGAGTTAAAGTCCTCTTCGATATTGAAGAGCTTCCTTTGAACATGCTTCCATGCCATCATAAAAAAGTGCAGTGGAAAATGCCTGAACTCTAGCAAATTGGACAATTTGGTGGTTTTTATGCTTTCATCTATTCCAAAGTTTTATGCCTGCA
Source organism: Pelochelys cantorii (assembly GCA_032595735.1). Taxonomy (NCBI): domain Eukaryota; kingdom Metazoa; phylum Chordata; order Testudines; family Trionychidae; genus Pelochelys; species Pelochelys cantorii. Next base: position 6,109,551 of record CM064346.1, on the reverse strand, counting down.
GCCATGTGACAAAAGTCAATAATATGAATTGGAAGATATTGATTATTTTTGGGCCGCTGTTGAAACATCATATACGCTTGATTCGGTCTCCCATAATCCAGTAAACATTTGTTTTCAGTTTGGCTTCCCTCATGGAAGGAATTTAAAATAGCGTCACATTTTCAGTAGGTTCTCTCATTTTAAACTAGCCTTTTTGAAAACATAGAGAGTGTTATTTTTAAGATGTATTTTTCTTAATGTAGAAACTTAATTCTATATAGGGGTCTGTTTTTAATGAGCGTGCAAACTATGGACCCTGGACTCCAAACTAGTCTATGCAGTGGGATGAAATTGCTGTTCCCATGTGGAAACCAGTTACCTTTGGTATGGCTCCGCATAAACATAGGAGTGTCTTCATCAAATACTTTGTACAGAAGGCCCCCGACTTGCAACCGCCCAAGTTCCGATCCCCCGCACTTACAACCATTTTTGTAAGTGTGGAAGGGGCTGGAAAGCCTCGACTTACGTTCTTGGCCCTCATTTACAACGGCGCATGGTGCCTACCGTAAATGTGGGTTCGAGTTATGATGCCCCCAACTTGCGACGTTTCCTCCTGTACAACTGGGGCCTTGATGTAGGTTGCAGCTTACAGGAGATTATGCAGGTGTGTTGTTCCCAGGTATCTTTCTAATTAGCCATTCTGCTTAGTTTACCTTGCCTCAGTTCTAGAGAAATTAAAACATTAACTGTGGGAAACTCAGGATCCAAACAGTGTGGATGAGGTATGGCTGCTGCAGTCTTCCTTTCAGAAAGCCTAACTCTGTGCCAAGAGTAACTGTTACGGCTTTCTATACCCTAAGGGGTCTCGCTGCAATCTGATGCAAGATCCAGGCCTTTCACTTTCGTTGAGCACTTTTGCTTTCTACTGTTAAGCTGCGGCAACGTTCCACGCCAGACTTGGTTGCAGAAAAGTGAAGTGAGTCTTGTGGATATCTGTCAAATGCTTTGGCATTAGAGGCAGTATATAAGATTATAAACAAATATGACGCACCAATAGAATTCAAACAGAATATGGTAAAAAGCCTAAAATCCCAGTTGGTTAAACATCTGTCCTCTACGTCTATTTACATAATTAACTTCAAACTGTTTTATGTCTCCTCCTTCTGGAGATTTAGAAACAGCACAAGGGACAATATTTAATCTTTGGCTAATTTCACAGATTTACCTCTTCAGCTCTTTCTAACCTGTGTATTGTCACAGCTGGAGTGATGACGGAGGGGGCAGGTAAATAAAAGAATTTGGTTTAGATTTTGATTTCAGTGGGACTGTTCATAGGAATGAAGTTGATTATGTTCACAAGCTGTTGCAGAGGCTGGAGATGGATGGCAGGAGACAAATCGCTTGATCGTTGTCTTCGGTCCACCCCCTCCAGGGCACTTGGCGCCGGCCACTGTCGGCAGACAGGCTACTGGGCTAGATGGACCTTTGGTCTGACCCAGTACAGCTGTTCTTATGTTCTTAGAATTAGGACCTATGAAGGGAGTGGGCTACATTGCTGTGAAGATTGACATGAGAGGAAAATATGCAAGAGGGTCTCACCAACTGTGTTTCCCTATTCGGCACAGCTGATGTTAGCAAATCCCCTAGAGCAGCAGTTCTCAAACTGTGGGTCAAGACCCTAGAGTGGATTGTGACCCCATTTTAATGGAGTCTCCAGAGCCACATGAGACTTTTTCCGGTCTGAGCCCCATTGTCCAGGGCCAAAGCTGAGGGTGTGAGACTGAGGTTACAGGCCCCATTGGGCTTCAGCTGTGCCCGCCCTGCCTATGACAGTAGGGGCAGTAGTAGGCCCTCCTCCCCCCCCCCCCCCACCTGGTGCTGTGGGACTCGGGTGGACTCACTGGCTTTGGTCCCTACTCCTGGGCTCACATTGTAACTTTTGTTGTCAGAATGGGGTCCTGGTATAATGAAGTTTGAGAACCCCTGACCTAGCGTAAACACGACAGGAGAAGGCATTATTTCTGCATCAGCTCTGTAGGTCGGAAAAGCCGATCGTTGAAAGTCTGGCAAACCTACATTACAAGAACAAGGGGACAGCCAATGAAATGTAATGGTAACACATTTAAAACCAACAAAAGGAAATACTTAATTACACAAGATGTAATTGGCCCATCGAGCTTATTGTTAAGAGCTGGAGGTTTCAAAAAATACTAGGCCTTTATAGTAATTTAAAAAATTATTCCACAGTTACGTAAGAGAAATCAATTTCACAGTTCCTGATAAGCCAAGCACTAACTAACAAATGTAGTAAGCAACTTTGCTCACAGGCATGTTATCACCTAACACAGGGGTGGGCAATAATTTTTGACGGGAGGCCACACGAAGAATTTGGAAAGTGGTCGAGGGCTGCACTCTCCCATGATATTAATGGAGGAGGTGCAGGATCTGGGATGGAGGCTGGGTGCAGAAGGGAGCTTGGGGTAAGGGAGGGAGTTTGGGTGAAGGAGGCAGTTGTGACTTGAGGCACTGGGCTGGGGTGCAGGGGGTTGGATTGTGACCTTAGGGAAGGAAATTGAGGTACAGGAGGGGGTGCCAGGTTTTGGGTTGTGACCTAGGGCAGGAGGAGACTGTGATCTGGGGCAGGAGATTGGGGTGCCAGATCAGGGAGGGGATATGGGTGCAGGAGGGGGGCAGACGATTTGGATACGTGGAGTAGGGGGCAGGAGTAAGGGAACAGAGGGTTGGGGAAGGGAGGGATTGGGGTGCCAGAGGCAGGGTCTGGCCAGGAGATTTACCAGCCAGCAGCCTGCCCCTGAATCAGCCTCCCTGCCAGGCAGTGTTCCTTCTAAGCTGTGCAGCAGCACAGCTTCACAGGTGATTAATCAGCCCCACCCAGTCAGTCAGCTCCCTGCAGGGAGCCCTGAGCCTCCAATTGGGTGGGGCTGATTAATCGCCTGTGAATCTGTGTTGCCAGCACAGCTTAGAGGGAATACTGCTGCCTGCCCTGCCCCCGCGCAGGCTGCAGCCATGTGCTCTGGAGCCCCTTGTGCTTCCTGGCTGCCGGTTATTGAAAGAGGCAGCTCCCATTAGCCGGTTTCTGGACAGAAACTGGCCAATGGGATTGTGCTGGGGGAGGGAGCAGCTCCTAAAGCTTCCCCCCTCACCTCTGAACTCACAGTTTTTAAAGAAAAACTGCCCTCCAGCCACATTTCTGAGAAGCATGTGGGCCCAGGCAAGTGGGGAGCCTGCCTGGGGCTCCGCGCAGTGTCCATGGGCCAGATCCAGTGGCTTGGCAGGCCGAATGCGGCCCACGGGCCGTATTTTGCCCAGGCCTGGCCTAACATGACTGGAATGTGTACATCTTTTTGTGAAGAACCGATACGGCCCTTTGTTGGAGGAGTATATAGATTGTACTAAACGGATCATTGGTGTGATACACTAATGGCCAATTCCTACGTCAGATCCTGGAATAGGTATCTGACATGTCTATTGTCTCATCTGGTGACTGACATATGCCTGGACAGGCCTAGAATGTGGTGCTTTTTTGAGACAGAAGATACATTTGAAACTCCTAACGAATGAATGAATTAATTAATTGAAAGGCAACGCTTATGATTAATGGTGTAGCTTGTTTATTCATATGGCGAGCCTTGCCTCCAGTGGCAGTGAAACCAGCTGCTCAAAGCACTGAACTGCCCAGAATTAGCATTAAAATCTTGTTTTCCACTAATAGCATCATCGGGAATTTTGTAATATAGTCTCAATGACAATTGCAGCACAAATTCATTACCGCACGTACTGTATATCCCACATGACAGCTGAGCAAACTTATGAAATAGCACCAAGGATGATTATATTGGTTATGAGGATTAGCACAGCAGGCAGCCATATTGGCACAGGGCAGGGCTTGGGCCGAAGGATAAATAGACATTCTTTGATTACTGTTATTAATGGGAGGCTGCTCGACTTGCAAGCACAGAAAAGGCTCATTGGCCACCTGCGAGCTAATGACATGAATTTGTCTCGTTCCATATTTCAACTCACTTGGAACCTGTAATCTAATTTCCAGAGATGAGAAGAGCGAGTCGTTCATTTTCTGCTTTGTGCTTTGTAAACTTTTAATCCTTTAAAAATTACAGTTCTGTGCAAAATGGAGACAGCAACAGACAGCAGAATATGTAAGTCTTGTGTCCTTAAGTACACCAGTGGCTGGTTACTAATTAGCTTCACCTACGGGCTACACAAGCTGCCGCATAGTGAGAAGCAGATGACATGCCAACTGGTATACTAGAGCATATGTAGGTTAAGGATTTGAGCAACAGGTTGTACCTCCCTTAACCGGGACTCTCTGGTCCAGCAACATCCATGTTCTGGCATGGACCATGGATGTTCCTGGACCACAAAGCACAGGAACAGGGGGTCTGGCAACAGGGCAGGAGCATGGTAGGGGGGACTGGAACTCAGCCAGGAGCCCTGTTGTCGAGGGGCAAGGGTGCATGCAGCACAGCAGGGAGTTATGGCCCCAATGGCCCCTGCCCCATTCTGGCTCCAGTGGCTGGGGAGCTCCAGACCCAGCGATAGCCAGGGAGCTCCAGCCCTCTGCCCCAGCCTCAGCCCTCCGGCCCCAGCCCTGACTGCAGACCGCGAGCCATGGCACTCCGGCCTTGGCAGCAGCAGGTCCGGAGGCAGCTAGAGAGCCCTGGGGGGCTGTGCCAGCAGCAAGGCCAGGCTGGAGCTGTAGTCCAGTGGCAGTAGGGCAGCTTGGGCCATGAGGAGAGGGACCTTCCCTGGTCTGGCAAATCCCCTCATTCGGGACTGGTGAGATCCCCGGTGTGCCGGACCAGAGAGGTCCAATCTGTAGTAAGGAAAAAGGAGCTAAAGTAGGTAATATTGTCTCCATATTCAGACTTTTCATTCCATTGGTAGTATCCTTTTCCACACACAAGGCAGTCGCTTTCCAAATAAACATCAAATCCAGCCAGCTGATACATCTCGTTATATTTATAGCAGAAGTAAAAATGTGGGCGATCATACCTGAACCTGGAGTGGATTGCATGCTATTTCCCTTGGGAACGTACATACAATTTCTTTGTGTATTGTTAGCCAACTATTGAACTCACCTTTATCCGAAGATGATTACTTTTCCAAGGCCCCACAGTAACTCATGCCAATGTATTTTATGAAGTCGTTCTATGCGTATTTCTATTGGAATAAGATTACTCTGCCAGACAGCTAAAAGCTGTTATTGCTGTTGATACTTTAATTACCAACAAGTCCATGAATGATTAGCAACAAGCAAGCTGTGCGGTTTAGGGGTGATTCTCAGTCATGCCATGGCCCCTTTACACAACTCTGGCATATGTTCGGTGCTTTGGCTGCTCTCTTCTTCCTCCACATGGACATTTGGGATGAGAGCTCAAGTTAGAGTACATCTGAGAACTACATCTCCAGTGTAAAGGTGCCATTCATCTCCACTTACCTTGCTGTCAGATCACTCCCCCAAAATTAGATCCAGAAACTTCATTTTATACAAACTAACCCCGGCAGCGGTCAGTTCAAAGTGAATCTACTCTTCTCGAAGGGTATGTCTACACTACAGTGTTATTTCGAAATATCTAATTTCGAAATAGTTAATTCGAAATAGCTTATTTCGAAATAACGCATCTACACACAAAATGCATTTCAAAATAGTGTTTTTCTATTTCAAAATAGTGCGTCCACACTGAGTGGACATTGAATCACATTTAAGGCTGCTTGGAACCAGTTCTAGCAGGGCATCAGGTCAGAAGTTACCTTGTGGCCAGGGCGGCCAGTAGGGCGCCCTGGGAAGGGCTGGAGGCCCCCCTATTTCGAAATAAGTGTCTACACAGCGCTTATTTTGAAATAGCAATTTCAGAATTGGCACTATTCCTCATGGAATGAGATTTACTAATTTCAAAATAAGACCTCTACTATTTCGAATTAATTTCAAAATAACGGAATGGCTGTGTAGACGCTAGGAAAGTTATTTCGAAATAACTGCTGTTATTTCGACACATACCCACACAGAGAAAGACAGTGCTATGAAAGATTATAATGGGGACCAAATTCCATGCTTCATATTGTAAACTGATCACCCAAGGGGGCTAGGAAGGAATTTCCCCGTATTGAATGGCATGGTTTGTTTGGCCGGGCACATTATGGTTTATTATTCCTGCATCCCAAGCACCAAGTACCTGGCCACTGTTGGACTAGATGAATCAAAGGTCTTGATCCTGTGTGCTTGATCCTGTTCTACAATAATTGTACACGTTCTAACCCCCGCATTCTGTTTCATAAGGCTAATTCAGCTGCTTGCAATAAGACTTGTTTTGTTCTATAGCACTTGTTATGCCATAATGCATTCTTCACTGTACTGGAGGCTGTGGTAATAGGAGCCTCATTTCCCTCTGAGGTCTGTGAAATGAGAGCCAGCCCACGGTACAACCTCCCTGATTGTGATTAATGTTTATACAAATTGACAAGCACAAAATGGAATCTCTCTGTGCCCTGCCAAGCTCCCGTCATCTCCTGGCTTCAATGTTTGAAAATTAATTTGACTAAAACAAATAGTCACTTTTCCCTCAATTTGTTTGTACGGTTTCGGTGACGGAGGACAGCCGTGAGCCTGAATGCTGCCCGTCAGCTCCAGTAATTAGAACAAACCAGTCAGTGCTCTGTAGGCGGAAAGAACAGAAGAGGAGAGAAAGATGTGGAAGGAAAGGAGATGTCAAGGCAAAGCAAGTCCTTGTGTTGCTCGTGATACTTGGTGCTCATTGAGATGGAGAATGACAATGAAAGATCACAGGACAACATACCGCCCTCAGACGCACAGATGCACCTCCTATTGAATTATATGGAAGTTGTGGATGTAACCTCATGGAAAATCGTAGAGAATTTTATTTAAAAAAATAGATCTTTTCAGTAAGGCTACATCTAGACTGCATCCCTCTGTCGACAGAGGGATGCAAATGAAGCACATCGAAATTGCTAATGAAGTGGGGATTTAAATATCCCATGCTTCATTAGCATAAACGTGGCCACCGCTTTTTTTCGAAACGGAGCTTTTTCGAAAAAAAAAAAAAAAAGGCAGTCTAGACGCGGATCTGTTGAAAATAAAGCCTTTTTCAACAGATCCTGTAATCCTCAAAAAATGATGTTTACAGGATCTGTTGAAAAAGGGTTTATTTTTCGACAGATCCACGTCTAGACTGCCATTTTTTAAAAAAAATTGAAAAAAAGCGGCGGCCATGTTTATGCTAATGAAGTGCGGGATATTTAAATCCCCGCTTCATTAGCAATTTCAACATGCCTAATCTACTTCTCTCTGTGGACAGAGAGGTGTAGTCTCGACACACCCTAGATGTTTCTGAATAATTCTACAGAATTTCCTAGAACATTATGTCCCTCTCTATATTCCTACAGAATGGAGGGGCTGGTTTGTTTTTAAGCTATAGAAAGGAACTAATTTGTACTACATGTGTGGTGTTTTGTTAATATTTCTGTAGAATCCTGCTTGCTTAAACTCTTTTAAATTCCATGAATATTCTCTTAGGACAAAATTTGGTCAATGGCAACATACCCTCTTTTTTTTACATGCTGAAAGAGTCTTTAAATGATCACATCAATGCTCTTGAATTAAAGAAAAAAAGACAAAAACAAGGGGCACATATATTTGATTTCAGAGGAGCTGCGCTATTTTACACCTTCCGAGGATTTGGTGCTTTATTCTTTTAGAAAAATTAGCCTCATACATAGAATATGGTATAGTCCAACATAAGAAACTTGCTCAAAGGGAAATTGAGGCTTCAGTCACATCAGTCATTTGAGTCCCTATTAACTTTCATTAATAATTAGAATTTAAAAAATACACTTAAATGTTATCAGGCTTTCACTTGGAGAAGCAGAGGTGGTTGATGTGTGGTATATGAACTGGAGCGCCAAAGAAATCTTGCAAGCCAGAGAAATCATGCATGTAATTTATAGGCCTCAACTTACTACCAACATATATTTCTTTAAAAAGATGCTGTTGAGTAACTTCAGAACCCAAAGTGAGACAATTTAAAAAGGGGATAGGATAGAAGGCTGGAGACAGGATTGGTTAACAAACCTAATAGAATTAGATATATTTGTATGGGACCTAACTCTGTTCTCCTTTCTCATATGAATAGCCCCATTGAATTCACAGGTTTACCACTCACCTGATTAGGCAAATAAGTTTCTGCCCAGGAACACCTGAATTTAAGTAGAAAGAGTTTTACTGTAATTCCAGACATCTCTTCAGTGTTGGAAGTCCAAGCAGATTACAGATTGAACCTCTCTGGTCTAGAACTCTCTGGTCTGGAAACATCCATCATCCAGAATGATTTTAATTAGATGGATATTCATTTTTCATGGGCCAAGATTCCTGTGGTCCCATAAAGTTTGTTTACAGCTACCAGTCCTAGCTCTCAGTGTTCGGTGCTGTTATTTAGCTCTAATTTACCTCTAAATGTCTTCTAACCACCCAGTAAGCAGTGGAAGTGTTGATAATGCTGCTAGACAATATTGACCTCCTGTGGTCCAGAAAATTCTCTGGTTCGGAACTGGTCAGATCCTGAAGGCTGACTAGAGAGGTTCAACCTGTAGTATGAAGTTAGTGCATGATTACACCTCACCTTCACAGTGGAAAACCAGTGTAGCACCTTGTTAAAAACAAGCTGCTGAATTTGTGATAATTTCCACTTGATATTTTACAGTTAATTTCATAGAGGTGGTTGTTAGCAAGAGAAGCAAAGCAGTTTCAAAACTGGTTTTTTTATTGCTACGGTGCCTTTAAAAATTGCTTTGGAACCCTTCACTGTAAGACCTAGGGGAGAAAATTCTTGGCTGTGCAGAACAACTTCACAAAGGAAACACAGTGTTATGTGGCTAGTGAGTTATGGATATGACACCTCTCTAGGGGAATAAATGTGTTATTCTTCTGTATAAACATATCACACAGCTCTTTTTATCCTTCATATATTAAACTGAGCTGTCATGCTAAATTCGATCAGTGTTCATAAGGTGATACTTTTCAAGCTGCTTTTGAAAGCCAGTTTTTATTCAAGCTCATTCAAGTAATCCTGTCACATCCAAGCCGGATGAGCCAATGTCATGAGCATTTTATGGAAGCTGTGTGGCTGAAGCAAATCAATGGGCCAGGAAGAGGGGGATAAAACCAATCTATTTTTTCATCTCGGTGCCTATGAGAGAATTACTTCTATGTTAAGGTGAGCTGGAACCTATTGATAATGGGACATAAAAATCCAGCTTTACCATGATGTCTGTTTCTTCTTCCTCTTCCTCATTTATTTATCAATTTTTATTCAGTATTTTTTTAAAAAAACTCCCTTATTACCTCTCCTTAGTGGTAATTTTAGTAGGTAAGCAGTATTATATTATTTATATGTATTGTATATATGTTATGAGAGGGAGAGTCCTATGCTAAGCAAAAATACCCCAGTGATATGTGTATTGGAATTAATAGTCTGAAAATGTCCTAGTGTAAGCGTTAACTACTCTCCGAGGGTGCGTCTACCCAACACCCTAAATTCGAAATAAGATACGCAATTTGCGCTCTGCAAATTGCATAACTTATTTCTATTGTATTTTGAACTAGCTTATTTCGAAATTTGGTGCATCTTTGCAGCGCCAAAATAACGTGCTATTTCGACACATCCCTTAAGCTTGTGGAAGGAGGGTTACAGGGATGCCAAAATAACGTGCCAGTTATTTCAAAAAATATTTAAAAATAACGGGCACGTTTAAAAGACATGGGGTAGCTATTCTGGGGTACCTCTGGTATCCCAAAATAGCCCCGCTGTCTAGAGGTACCCTGAGAGAGGAAGGAAGGTCTTATGGTTACAACATTGGACTGGCACACAGGAGAGCTGGATTCTGTTCCCAGCTCTTTTACAGTTTTGATTACGAGTGCTTCCAGTTTTTTGGGATATCCAGTTTGGGACACATTGTACCTGGTTTTCAGAGGAGCTGAGCCTCTGTAGCTCCCATTGACTCATTTAAAGGTCAGTTCAGCCCCAAACGTCTCAGATTAGGCAGTTGTGCAGTGAGGCAACAGATTCAGCGACCACTTTGGAAAATGTTTACCTTAGACTTTCTGTACTCCTCCCTCCATCCAATGAGATAAGGGTCCCTACTTCACAGAGACTTTCTGATAAATGGCCTTTTTCATTACATGCATTTAATGCACAAAAGGATTTTGGAGATTATGTTGATGGGGATCACTAGTAAAGCCTCCAAATAAATATATACAGTTGTCCTGTTAACAGTGGTATAAACTATGCTCAGTAAGGCTATGTCTATACTACATAACTATTTTGAAATTAGTAAATTCAACTTAATAACTTCCAATTTAACAAATTCAAACTAGCATGTCCACACTATGGAACACCTTGAAATTAGAGATGGAATAGTGTAGTCAATTAACTGATAAGCAAAAGCTTATAGGTTAATGCTATAGAATACACGCATCTCCCCGTCCCCCCTTGCCTGTACATTTTTTAGCAGGCTGGCCAGCAGCCCAGCTCAGTCCTGGCTCTTGCCAAGTCTGGGACCTACCCCTGCTGCAGCTCTGCATTTAAATGTATTAGGAGCTAGGTGGGCAGGCATCCTGGCTAAGTTTTGGCTCGCACCGGGTCTGGGAGCTCGCCCCCCACCCCTGGACAGGGGTTGCTGCAACCTGTGCTGTTGCCTCTGTATCATGGGGTGACAGGCAGCCAGTTTGTGAGGGGAGCTGGTTTTTAAACGGGCTCCCCTCATGGTCCAGCTCCCGCCCGCCAACCCACGCTGCTGCCTCTGATACACAGGCAGCAGTGTGGAGTGGCAGGAGGCTCCTCAGGAGTGGGGCTGGAGCACACTGGCTGCGGACCCCAAAATGGTGGAGTAACTGATAAGAATTCATGAGGTTAATCAACTATTCAATTAAGCAATATTTAACATCCCTACTTGAAATTAGGCTGAGGCAACTCTGTTCATGTGGAGGCGCTACCTCTATTTAGAGCCCAAGGAAGCACCAGGGCAGTGGTTCCCAACATCACACCCCCTTTTTGAGAAACCCTCATGCCCTCCCCCCCCCAGCAGCAAAACTTGTTGAGGAAAAAAAAAAAGGAACTGACCGGGACCGAAAAACAAAAATAGCAGCAAAACTTGGGGAGGGGGGGAGAAATTAACAGGGGGGGGGGGGCTGGGTCGCCTCACACCCCCCAGTTTGGGAACCCATGCACTAGGGAGTAATTAGTTCTAATTACTCTCAGGAGTAATTATTTCAAAATAGCGACACCAGACCGTCCATGCTATCTTTATTTGAAATAACTATTTTGGAATTAGCATTACTCCTGATGAAAAGCAGGGGTACAGAGTTTGAATTCTGCAGCCCATTATTTTGAAATAAGGGGCTTGGTAGTATGGACGCTCCGCTTATAAATTCGATGTTGTGGAGAGTTATTTTGAAGTCAAGCCTTAGTGTAGACCATGGCTCGGTGTTATGAGGCCCAAAGGGAATTAATGCCTGGTAATAAAAATGAGGAGCTTTTAGAGGCTGAGATGTCAAAAGAAGAGGAGCAGCTTAATCATTTAAAGAACAGGAAGTCACCAGGTCCAGATGGTCCACCAAAGAGTTCTGAAGACACTCAAGTATAAAGTGACTGAGGTGCTAAAAAAATAGGCATCTTCTCACTAAGGGTACATCTTGTCTGTGTTGCTCTTTCAGGGTACCGGAAGTATCCCAAAATAGCAATGCCATCTCTTTAAGAGCAACTGCTTTTTCCTGAAATAGGGGACACACTATTCTGGCATTCCTATTGCCCTTGTTCCACAAGGATTAAGAGATTTGTCGGACTAGTGCCTTATTTTGAAATTTGACGCTGCGTAGACAGCGTCAAATTTCAAAATAAGCTCATTTGATTTAGACTTGGAATAAGCTACACAATCTGCATTGCGCAAATTGCGTAACTTATTCCGACAGAAGGGTGCTGTCTAGACACACCCTAAAACACCCATTGTTCCAAAGTAGTGGAGGGTAGCAAATGTATGGTATGATAGAGGTATGATAGAGTCTAACCTGCATGGTTCGATCAAAATAAATGTACGTCTCTCTATTCTCTTGGAATTCTTCTGAACATGTCACTCCAATATCGGATAAAGGAGAACCAGCTGACATAATTTTCAAACGGCCTTTAACAAGGCCCTACACAAGAAGTCATCATGGAGAGAAAGGTAAAGTATTTTCATTGATCGAAACATGCTAGTAGATAGACAACAAGCAATAAGATTAAATGGCCAGTTTTCACCAGGGCAAAAAGTTGACAGCAGGGCAGCCTCAAGATTCAGACTGTGTGCTGTGTCACTGAATATTTTTTAATGATATGGAAAGGAGGGGGGGGAATCAGTAGTTGAGGTAGGAAAATGTATGTATAGCACAAAAGTGTTTAGGTTAGTGAGGACCATAGAGGGATATGAGAAAATTTAGAAAAATCTAAATGAGATAGGGGAATGGGCAACAAGATGGGAAATGACATTCAAGTTGATAAATGCAAAAAATGTACATTTGAAGGGGAAAAATAAACTCAGATCTACAGCATTCTAAATTAGGTATGAAGAAAGGGATTTGGGTATTAGAGTAGACAGTTCAGTGTACAGCTGAAGTAAAAAAAAAACAAGTTAAAAGTTAGGATACATAAAAAATGGGATGGTGAATAATAAAGAGAATATTATAATGTCTTTCTATAAATCACCACCATAGCCTTTTGTCGATAAAACAGTATTATGCTCTCTATATGTATTGTGTATATGTTATGGGAAGGTGCCCCTATCTCAAGCCATGCCCCCTCCAGTGTAATGTGTATTGGAATTAATAGGCTGAGAACGTAGTACTGGTCACCCTATCTCTAAAAGAATAAAGCACGAACCGAGGGGGGGAGGAGTTGTTAAGAAGAGCAACAAGAATGGTCAGGAAGAGAGATTGAAGAGAGATTAAAAAGTTTGGGATTGTTCATTTTAAGAAGGAGATGAATAAGTTATAAAAAATAGTTACTGGTCTAAGATGTGGGAGATAGAGGGTTTTTGTTTTCCCTTTCTCAAAACACAAGTAGACATTTAATTCAACTAAAATCAGTGGTTCCCAACCTTTTTAATGCTGCGGACCAGCAAACCCGTTCACAAACTTTTGGCAGACTGGCAACATTTTATTTGCACATTTTCATATTCACTATGCAAATAATGAATATGCAAATATGCAAATAAAATGTTACCGTCCACCTAGCCTCATCCCAGCCGCTTGTTCCCCAGTGCCTAACATCCTTTGACCCCCATTCCTACAGCCCATGCCAACACCCTCTTGCCTCGTAACCACACTACGCCCTCACCCAAACACCCCTTTGCCCTCATCCCACCCCAGAGTGAGGCTCTAGGGCAGGGGGAGCGCCCCTCCTCCTTCGCACCCCTCCCTCACCAAGCGCGTCTTGTGTAGAGGAGGGGAACACAGAGCCCCAGCCGGCTGCCATTGCCAAAGGGGAAGGAGGGAGGGAGGCTTCTTCTGCCCCGCCTCCTCCTGCTGCCAACTTAGCCACCACAGCTGCCAGAGCTGAGCCGACTCAAACAGCCAGCTTTGAACTCCAACAGATGCCATGGCCTAGCAACCAGGAGTCTGCAGACCGGCACCAGTCCATGGGCCAGCGGTTGGGAACCGCCAAACTAAAAGGTGGTGCTGAACTCGATGGACATTGAGTCTGCTCCAGTTTGGCAATTCTGGTCTTTCTATTTTCATAAATATGCTTTACGAATAGTGTGGCTATGAGGGACCCTATATCTCTAACATGTTAAATGAAATAAAGAGAGAAAGGAGACACTGAGTACTCAACCTTTGTTAATGCAGAATTTAATTTGCCTTCCTTTTCTTCCCACATGGCAAGTTTGCCATCTCGTTTGAGTAAAGTTTCTTTTAACAAACAAACTCTGGCTCTTAGCTAGCTATTGGATACTTAGTTAGGTCTTTAACCTTGCAACTCTTTATAGCTTCTTAGCTGGATAGGTTAGAAAGTCGAGTGGTATGTCTGGAAATTAATCATTTTTGCTGTGGTTATTTGTTTCTATAGGTGGTTGGATCAGGACGGAGTTTTTACAATGTTGTTTACAATGCCAGGGGATGTTGTGAAGACTAGGACTTTGTAAGGGTTCAAAAAAGAGCTAGCTAGATTCATGGAGGTTAGGTCCATCGATGGCTGTTAGCCAGGATGGGTAGGCATGGTGTCCCTAGCCTCTGTTTGTCTGCAAATGGGTGACAGGAGAGAGATCACGTGAGGATTACCTGTTGTGTTCCCTCCCTCTGGGGCATCTGGCATTGGCCATTGTCGGCAGACAGGACACTGGGCTAGATGGACCTTTGGTCTGACCCAGTATGGCCGTTCTTATGTTTTCTCTTCAGAAATTACATGTTATTTGTTTTGCATTTCACAGGATTTTTGCAATAGGTTGTAGATGTTATGCATATCACCTCTATTCTGTAAAGCTACGACCCTAAGCTAAGTAAAGAGGCTCTGTAAGTGTACGTCTACACAGCAACATTATTTTTGAATAATTGACGTTATTTCAAAATAACAAAATGTGCATCTACACAGCAAACCATTATTTTGAAATAATGTTGAGCTGGAGGATGTCTTACTCTGACCCCTGTAACCTTTATTTTACAATGAGTAAGGAAAGTCAAAGGAAGTGTGTTCTTCCTTAGACTTCCTGCTGTGTAGACAGCGCCAAAAGCCGAATTAAGCTATTTCGACTTTAGCTAGACAGTTGACATAGATGAAGTTGCATATCATAATTTGTCTTATGCCCTGCCGTGTAGACGTGCTCCGAGAGAAAAAATCTAAATCAAGGGCTTTCAGTATGATACTCCTCATATACAGAATTTCAGAGGCAAGTTTGTGATATGTGCTCTGTTTAACAGCTGAATTAAATACATTGTTTTGTGTGAAATGTTGAAGCATTTTGCTTCTCAAATCCAAGCTGGGTACAGCTCCATGTCTGAAGAAGTGTCAACAGGTTGTTCAGTTCCACTGAGTGATTCTTTTCATTGATCTTCACATTTATTGTTTACAATTAAATCCAGTTCAGTGCAAAAGACAAACAATTTAACAGGCAATAGCAAGATCTTTTGTACCAAAAGACATTCTTCTCTGTTTGATACTTAAGTACAGTTTATGTCACAAGGCTTGCTATTCACTTGTACCGAATACGTGCTTAATTCAGCCTGAGTAGTATCAGCAGATGACAAAGCAGCACATAATCATATTCTAATTTTCTAATATATATGTTTTAATTTGGATAATCAAACATTTCATTACTGTCCTTGAGATTCAGGATGAAAGACAGTTATGTGCTGAAAACAGAAAAATTCTGTTTAACGTGTACTTTATCCAGTACAGCAAATGAGTGACTCTGAGGCTGTTGTTTTTTGAGATAGGTGAGACACCTAATACAATCTGTCCTTTCCGATAATAATTTTCTGTCTCTATCTTATTTCAGTCTGAATAACTGTTGCAACATATATCCCTTTATCTTCAGGCTGATCCTCACAGGTGGACAAAATAAGAGCAATTTACACCAGATATAATATGGTAGAGAAGTTTACATCAAATATAAAAATTTATACCGGCTGAGGATCTATCTTCTCTGTAGTTGGGTGAATAACAGATTTTTTTGTTTTGCTTACAGTTCCAACCCTCCACTCCCCCCCCCCAAAACCCCAAATCAAACCAGGTCAATCTGAAACCAAACATTTTTGGCAAATCAAAACATTATGTAAAAAAAATGTTTTGGGTCAAACAATCTGTTTTGTTTCCATCTGAGCATTGCAAAAATAAAATCAGAAGAAACTGCCAAAGGTGGAAGAATAGCCATTGCTTCTCTTCAGACCTTTAGCCCAATGGCTGAAGGACTCACATTGGAGGTAGGAAACCTAGTTTCAGTTTCCACCTCTCTGTGATGCAGAGCAGGATTTGAATGGGAGGCTTCCATCTAGTGACCTATCCACCAGGTTATGGGATATTCTGAAGGAGGTACTACTCAGTCTGTTCTCTTGAAGCTGTTGCAAAGCTCTTACAAAGAGCTTCCCCCTTCAAAGTGAACTTTAAGGTGGCCAGTTGAGTTATGTCCAGATTCCAACTCCCTTTTACTGTCTGTGTGGTACAAAGGATCCAGATTTCAGAAGAAATATATTTCCATGTTTTCTTCTATGGAGACTAGGAAAACTGATAAAGTGATTTCAGGAGGATGCCACATACATACTGTATTCCTTATACAAACCCTGGTGGTTTAATTAACGTGTGTTTGGATGTATTGTGTGTTCTTTCCTGTGCGCATAGCTATTTACAATACTTTTTATGTATACTGATGGATATAAAAAATAGGGTTGTAAAATGCCATTTCATTAGTTACTGATTAAACGTTAAGTTTAACCGGTTAACTGATTACACAGGTGTGTGCAGGAGGGCAGAGGCTGCTCCAGTTCAGCTACTTCCGCCCCGCGCAGACTGCGAATCAGCAGCCCATTAAGTGTGATGCTTAACGGGTATCTGGTGAAGCGATTACCTGTTCACATCCCTGATATGCATGCACATATATTACAGATTACAGATAGACTAATGGAAACACACGTGTGCACATTTTGAGGTGTATATGTTCAGAGTGTCGGTATTTCACACACAGGCCTGTGGTTGTATTACAAGTCTTCACAAAATCTTCGTTTCTTGAGTGTGGTTGAGGAGCTACTTGCGTAGCAATCGTATTCTGACATTATGCCCCGTTCTCTGGTGGTTTTGAGCTGACAGAGCAGGCGTGGGCAACCTGCGGCCCATTGGGGTTCTATGTATGGTCCACGAGACCTTTTGTTTACTGTTGTTCAGGGCAACCAAATTCCACTGGTTTCCATCCATATAGGTTTTTCCTCCTGGCATTACACACATGAAGCAAGGGCACATGAGTGGAGGTGCATGCTGATTGCACAGAGCATTGACTGTGAGAGCCATGCATCAAATCAGAATGCTGCTACAGTTCCATCGACATACTCTGCAAACTCTGGGTACACAAGCGCCGCTGGCAAAACTATCTTAGCCCAGGAGACCATATTGGTTACAATGGTCTTGTGGCCTGCTGAGATGGAGGGCTGTCATCGTGCCAGTGGTTCTCAACTTAGGCTGTTTAGTAGGGATATAAACAGTCTAGGCTGAGAATGGTCTAGGTTGAGAACCTGTCCATGGTAGGCCCCTGCAGGGCTGGAGTAGCCCCCTGGCTGTTAAGGGTGATGTTTACCGGTTAACCTGTTAACCTTTCATATCCCTACTGTTTACCGTTGTGACCCACATATACGGCCCCCTGGCTATGTCTACACTAGTCCCATTTTGTGAAAAAACAAATATGCAAATGAGGCAAAGCGTGGAATATTGCAGCACCTCATTTGCATAATTAATTAGGCTCCATTTTTGCGCAAAAACCCCCTCTTGTGCAAGAGCCATTCTTCCTGAAAAAAATGCAGAAGAACAGCTCTTGCTCAAAAACCGAGCCTCATTAATTATGCAAATGAGGAGCAGAGATATTCCACACTTCGCCTCATTTGCATATTTTTTGTGCAAAATGGGGTCAATGTAGACATAGCCCCAGTGTGTTATATAGGCTGCATCCAATACTACCTGTGTGGGCCTGAGGATGTCACATGGGCTGCAGGTATGTGCTGATTGGGCCGGAGGTCAAGAACCACTGATGTAGTCGCAGCAAACTATCTGGTAACTTCATTTGGATTGATCTGAGATTTGTGTCCCATATTTTGAGAAATCTCAGTATTCTCTGCTTCACGTGAAAAGTGGCAAAATTAGAGAAATGGAAAGACGGTGGGTGAGAGAATAGAATGCAGATTCCCCATGCACACCATTTGTCTGCTGCTGTAGCAGATGGGGTTTTTTTCCAAATACTTTTTAAAAATTCTTCTTTTAATAAAACTCTCATAGCTAACTGGCACAACATCACTACTGTAGGGAGAGGAAATCTATGTCACCATATCAGTGACATAATTATTATCTTTATAATTACTGGTTTGGTAAACCGACTTTTTCCAAACCTGTATATTGAGGCTGCTTAATAATAAGGTTGGGGAATACACCATATTTTTCCATTTGCTTGGATGGAAAGAAACTCCTGTGTGGTCTGAAAAAGAAAAGAAAACTATGCAATGAGTGGCCAATATATAAAGAAATAAAGTTCTCCTCCTTCCAATTTCCAGTGGGTAGTGAATTAAATATTCAAAAATAATGGTGCCTATAAAAAGTCTTAGAAGATTAAGGGAAAACTTGTATCTGTGACCTTGAAATGTAATGCTGAAGATTTAAAACCTTCCACAAAAATAATAAAGTAGATAACATTCATCATTGTGCTGGGATTTTAACTCCCTAAATAGGATACTGTGGACTGCATTGTTCTCGATGGACTATATACATTAATTATTGGTTATACAAAGATATATTTATTTGGAACATGGATATAAGAAAAACTTGTAGGCCTTGGATACCATTTTGTGCTGTAGCATACATGTAATGGTTGGTAGGAAATATCAGGTTCAGTGTTTGACATCTCCCAAATAAATTAAATGGGGAACAACTAAATGTTGCATCCCCATAACTGTTAACTAATGCACCTGGGAATGGTAGTTAAGGGACTGCACAATGAAGATATAAATAACAGTGTGGAAAAACTACACAGGGGACACCCACGACTTTCTAATGTCTTTTTCTCTAGGGGAGAAGTAGGTATTGTGTAAGGAATATCACTTCACAGCAGAGGGCTATGCTGAATACATTTTGTGCACCCAAGAGAGACTAAAAATATCAGATAAGAAGGTTAAATGAAGGGCTTTGAACGCAGGGTATTTCCCCTGGAATTGAAGGTGTCACCTCTGCTGTGTTTTCAGACCACCACTGTATTCACCTAGTAGGCAGTTTCTAATGATAACACAAATCCCCTAAAGCCATAATTGGCATGCCTTTTCACTAAAACTCAGCTAACACAACTTAGCCCTTTGGGGACTGGGGACATCTATCCATGTCCTCCTAAGCAATCTCTTGCTTTTTCCCCCCTCTTTCCATGCGTGGGCCCTATCTTAACAAATGCCATGATTTTGTTCTGTTTAACTTCTAATAGCATTTGATCAAACACAACTGATCCAAAGAATTAATGCAAACTGAGTTTCCGGTATTGATAATCTACAATTTACTTGCACTGAGATACGCCTTGGGCACACATCAGAGTAACTACTTGTTATTCTTAAAGAGTCTCGGAGCTGCTGTATTTTTCTGAGCCAGATTCCCTGGATTTCTTATTGCAAACTGCAAAGTGCCCTGTTGGTCAACTTTAGGGGCACCAGTAGTTAAAATACATCAGTATCAACTAGGGATGTAAGTGACTAGTCGACTACCCAATAAGCATTAACTTACCGAGTAGTTGAGTCACGACTCAACTAGTTGTTTCCCTTCCCTGTATCAGAGGCACCAAGGGGGTGGGGAGCAGGTGCCGGTGCTGGGGGGAGCCAGGTTAAAAGCTGTTGCCACCAGCACCATCTCCTTGGGGGGAGGGAGATGCAGGGGAGGCAGAGGCGCAGCGGGGGAAATGGCATGAGCGGGGACTGCTTCCGTTCCCACTTGTGCAGGTTCCTCTTCCTCTGAAAGGTACAGAAGCTGCAGGCGGCTCTTGTAGATTTCAAAGTCAGAGGCACAGCAGGATAGCGAGCCCCTCCCCCCATCGACTAATCAAGTTGTCGGTGGAAATTCCATCAACAACTCGATTAGCTGATTAATCTAAATTTGACATCCATAGTATCAACCAGCTCAGCTCACAGTTCCCCCTGAGACAACTGTTTCTCCATTTCCTCTATATACAGTGTCCAGTACTTTCTAGACTCTTCCTAGCTTACTCCACAAAGTGCTTGCCACTCGGATGATATTCCTCCTGTAATGAGGTTTAACAGGCATTTCGAACTAGGGCTTTATTTCGAACACCCATTTCACTGCCGTGTGTAGACGAGGGCAGTTATTCCGGGCTTGTCAATTTCAAAAAATGGCACCCGGCCGGGAAGATGCAAATCAAGCATGGGATATTTAGATCCCGGGCTTGATTTGCAATTTCGAATGCCTACATTTGCAGCCCTATTTCGAATTAGGCTGCTAGTGTAGACATACCCTAAGGTTTATTGAGAAGCAATCCTATTTCAGGTTCATTCTATTTTTTCTGGCTCATCTTGGTTCAGTCTTTTTCAACATTTGCTCATTTATGGCAATTTTGAGGGCTGTACTTGATTTACTGATTGTGTCTCTTTTCTGTATGATTTTGTGAGAAGCAATCCTGTTCCAGGCACATCCTGTTCTCCTGGCACAACCAAACCCTTATGTTGCTTTAAAGTTATAAGAGGAAGCTGTAGACTGAATGTGGTGGTCTACAAATACTAATTTCTTACTATTTAGGAGGAGTTCTTGATCAAACAATCAAACTCTCTAAACTATATAGCAGACTAGAAGATTTAGCCAACGTTGCTTGGGTCCTTAACTCAATTAATTTTTATTTTTTGGAAAATACAAGGAGGCTACGCCCCCTGCTCGCTATGCTCACCAACCCCCTCTCTTCGTGGGTAGGTATCTGGCCAGGGGAGGGGGCAGGAGTGGGCTGGGGGTGGGGTGCAGGGTGTTTGCTTCAGGGGTTATGGGTGAGGGAGCTGCAGGCTGTCGGCTTGGGGAGTATGAATGAGGGGGCTGGGGGTGCAGAGTCTCGGTGGAGGGGGTGAGTGAGCGGGGTCTCGGCAGGGCAGTGAGTGAGGGGGTGGGAGTGAAGGGTCTCGGCAGGGCAGCGAGTGAGGGGGTGGGAGTGAAGGGTCTCGGCAGGACGATGAGTGAAGGAGTGGGAGTGAGGGGTCTCGGCAGGGCAGTGAGTGAGGCGGTGGGAGTGAGGGGTCTCGGCAGGGCAGTGAGTGAGGGGTCTCAGGTTGTGGGGGTGGGGGCCACTTGCTTTTGCATGGCTCCCAGCACCGTAGCTCAGGCACCGCCTACCGCTGCTTTTTAAAATCTAGCTCATTTGTGTTGCATTAATCGCTTGAGTTAACTATAATTAATTGAGAACCTTAATTTTCATGCCATTCTATAAGCTTAGAGTTTGCCCTCTCCTGCAGTGCCGGCTGTGTTCACTTCTGGTCACCCTACTTCCAAACCTGGAGAGATTTGCAAGCCAGGCAGTGAAAATGGTTAGAGAGCCAGAGAGGTTCTGTGTGAGGAGAGACTGAACAGACTGGAAATGCATCGTGCTGCCAGCAGACAGCTCCCTGGGCATGCCAATGCCACACACACCAATGAATAAGCAGCCCACAATGGAGGCTCAGATGGTGGAGGGGACCCTGCATGGCCCAGTGCCGGGCTCGGATGGCGGAGGGGATGTGGAGCAGCCTAGTGGAGGCCGTAGGGCTTGGATAGCAGAGGGGACCCAGCCCCAGCAGCTCCTCTCTGGTGGCGCAGCCCCCCGGGGCGTGAAGCTAGAGCTGGAGCAGCCCATGCCCAGAGGGGACGGCGCTGAGGCTGGCCACAGCAAGCAGTGGAGGCGGGTGGACACGGATGACGTTGCTCTGTCATCCCACAGGAACATTTTTTATATAGAGAGAGAGAAAATGAAAATGCCCAGGCTTCCTTTGGATCATTGCTTTGGGGGAGCTGGAAATGCGGGGCTCGGGATGCTGGCTGCCTTAGGGAGAGAGGACACCCCCAGCCCTCTCTCACCACAGCAGCTTGGGCCCAGGTGAGAAGCGCCTCTCCTTGGCCGCTGCAGTTCTAGGGGGCACAGCTGGGGGAGGGGTGCATGTCCCCCGGCTGGGGCAGGTCCCGGTTTGCCTGCCCCCTGCGCTCCCCAGCCAGAGTGAGGAATGCAGCAAACTGCACTTTCCCCACACTCCCTGGTGAAGGGGGACAGCCAGCAATGTCCCCATACAAATCAGGGAGCGGGCTCTTCAGTACCCCCACCCTCCCTAAAGTTCAACTCCAGGGTGGGAGGCTCAGGTCTGGGGCAGTGCCGATGGGCGGAGGGGGACAGCACCCCAGCCCACCCCTGTCGAAGACATTGCAGGCCCAGTTTTTCACAATTGTTAAGCCCCAGTTGCCTGCAGTCAGAATTGCAAGTGCCCAGCGTTTCTGAAAATCAAGCCCCCACGTGCAAGTGCAATAGTTTGAGACTCTCCCTCAAGCAGAACCTTTTTCGAACATTTGGATTAAAAATAGTCCGATAGCATTCAGGTGGGAGATTGTTGTTGAGAATGGATGAGCATGGTCTCCACTGCGCGATACGTATCACTTAAGTCACTGCTATTAGTGAGTGGTCCTGTGGCACCTTAGGCTACATCCACACTGCACATCAATTTCAAAATAAGCTATTCCGGTATAGCTTATTTCGAAATCGCATGTCTACACTGCAGGGAAGCCTCAACATTAGTCCGAGGCAGGCTTCCCTAATGTAGACGTGCTATCTTGATTTAGAGCCACAGGAGGCACCGGGGAGGAATAATTTAGCCCCTCACCGGGGCCATTCTATTTCGAAATAGCATCAGTGGAGCGTCTACACACACCTTATTTCAGAATAGGCATTACTGAAAGAGGTTACAGTGTCCCCCACTTTATTTACTTTGTTCCAGTTGGACCTCCTTGGTCTGGCACCCTTGGGACCTGACTGGTCCCGAATGAGGAATTTGCTGTATCGGGGGAGGTTGATTCTGGCCCCTCTGCTGCCTTCCTCTGGGCTCTCCGGGGTGGGGGTGAGGGCTACCAAGCTCACAGCTGGACTTCCCTCATGGTCGCTAGTCCTGCTGCCGGTCCCTGCTCCCCACCTGTCCAGGTTTCCTGCCTCACCACTGGACTGGCTGTGCTCCCAGCCCGACTCCCAACCCCACTGCTGCCAGACTCCCAGCTGAGTCCTGCACCTAGCCTCTGGGGCTCTCTGGTCTAGCAACATCTGTGGTCCTGCAGGTCCTCCTGGAGCCATAGGATTATATGAATATGTCAGCTTTTATTTAAAAAAAAATGTTTTCAGCCCTCACGTCTGCAGAGAGAAGCTTTAAAATATGAACCTGAAAGATCTGAAAAGGAGAGGCATATTAAACCAATCCCAAACTGTAAAATAATGTTTTTCTTTTAGCCAGTTGGATGATTTTGGGGGGCCTGACATGATTTTTGAACGCTTGGTCTTAGCAATACTACTACTCTTTAACTCAGTGATTACTCATGTATAGATATAAGCCTGTGCATAAGCGCTTCTTGCTGGATCAGGGATGTGGTCAGTTTCTGCCATTTATTATTTGCATTTTCACAGCACCAGGGAGCTCTGTTCATGGACCAGCATCCTGTTGTGCTAGATGCTGTGCAGATCTTTTCTGAAATAACAGAGGCAGGGAGATTCTATATGCAGAATTGTGAATGGTAAAAGGAATATCAGGGGCACGTGTACTGTGGGAAATGACTTTTAACATGGTTTTTGAAGTTGATTCGATTTCCAATTGACATTATCCCTGTAAAAGCCAACTATGACATTGTCTAGAATGGAAGCGTGCCAGTGGCGTCGCTTGGTTTTTCTCGCCTCTTTGCACATGTAGCCATTTTGTGTTTCTTCCTCTCAACATTGCAGGTCAAGAATTAGGGGTCAATACACTACCTGAAAATGACAACCAAGGTGCTAGGGGGCTGGCTGTCCCAAAAATATCAGGCTTAGAAAGGAGCCAAGAGAAGAGCCAGGACAGCAGTAAAGAACCAATACTCGAGCCTGTGGTGCCTAAAGACACTTGTCCTCAGGTTTCTCAGCCTTTGGCCCAGCCTGAAGCGCCTTCCCCAAGTCCTGTACTGGGTCAGCGTACAGAGGTTCCAGCCCAGCCGCCGCAGTCTCAACTCTCACAGCCGCTGCAAGGTCCAGAAGAAGCCCAGCGTCCGCCTGTACCTCAGCCTCAAGTACAACGTCCACCCAGGCCACAGTCCCCTCTGCAGTCTGTCCATCAAAACCTGCCGCTGGTACAGCCTCACCCTTCCTCACAGAGTCTCTCTCAGCCTTTGTCAGCGTATAACAGCAGCAGCTTGAGCCTCAACAGTTTAAGGTAGGTACCGTCTGTACTATGGCCCACAGTAAAGGAAAGCCTATTAAAATGTGGTGAAGATGCCCAGATTGTTAGCTGAATAGGCCCACAAGAGGACATGCTTTTCAGGGACACTCCGGAAAGTTCAGAGGAGTTCATAAAAGGTGCATAGTTAAAGCACATTAAACCCCTGTGTGGATGCTCCTTCGGCGATAAAGTGGCCTTAGTTTCCTTTAGCTCAATGGTTCTCAAATTTTATAGCACCGCAACCCCCTTCTATAATAAAAGTTACAACAAGACCCCACGAGAGGGAGGCGTTGGCTTCAGCCCAGGGCAGTGGAGCTTGGGAGTAGGCCTCAGACCCAGGCCAAGTGAGTCTAACGCCAGCCTGCGTTGCAGTAGGGTCACGACCCACTTTTATTTGAGAACCGCTGTGAGCTGAATCCCCTTTGCTGCATTGGGGTGAAGACCTAATGACAAAAGCAGAGTTGCTACGCTGGCTCGGTATATCTATCTTATGTCCTTATAAGAGCCCCCGTTACTGCAGCATTTACTATATTTCTCTGCACCACACCCCAGCGAGGTATTATTCCATTTCTACAGCTGGGGAATGGAGGCACTGCGGGGCTAAGTGTTTTGCCCCAGAACACACGGAAAGTCCGTGGTGCAGCAATTACTTGATCCTAAATCTCCCCAATCCAATTAGTGTCTCCACTGCTGGACCCTTCTCTGTCTATCCAAGCTGGCGCCAGTTAAACCAGCTTTCTAGCTGCTTTTGCCTTAAGTTAGCGGTGCAGAATGTGACCCAAGAGTGCTCAAGAACTTGATTTACTTTGAATCAAAATCAGGCTATTTTCCTGTAGGATCCCATGCAGTAAAAGTATGAATGATTACTACATGAAATAGTGAAAAGTAAAACAGAGCACTAACTATTTTAAAACATTAAAAAGTTGTGTAGTAGTTCATTAAACTGGAAAACCTGCAACCAGTACATATACAAATATTTATTGCTGTGTAATCTACCTAAGACTTCATATTATTTTCAAGTACCTAAAAGGGTGTCACAAGGAGGAGGGAGAAAAATTGTTCTTCTTGGCCTCTGAGGATAGGACAAGAAGCAATGGGCTTAAATTGCAGCAAGGGAGGTTTAGGTTGGACATTAAGAAAAACTCCCTAACTCTCATGGTGGTTAAACACTGGAATAAATTGCCTTAGGGAGGTTGTGGAATCTCCATCACTGAAGATATCTAAGAGCAGGTTGGACAGACATCTATCAGGGATGATCTAGAACAGTGTTTCTCAACCTTTTTTTATAAAGTACCCCTTAAAAAATTGTATCCCCAGTACCTATAGTTTTCAGACACACACCGTTTTTTTCTACCATTGCAACACATTTGTTTAAACAACTTAATCGTAGCTGGGCGGGCCGTGAAATTTTTGGGTGTAAAAAGTACAAAAATAATAAAATGCTGTAAAACTTACCACAAAAAATTCAGTTTTCTCCAAATATCAGTTGAGTTGATGTACCCCCCAGACTTCTCTCGAGTACCCCTAAGGGTACTCGTACCACTGGTTGAGAAACACTGATCTAGAAGGTGCTTGGTCCTGCCATGAGGGCAGGGGACTGGACTTGATCTCTCGAGGTCCCTTCCAGTTCTAGTGTTCTGTGATTGTGGGAGGAGAGAGGAAGGCATTAATTATATAATAAGAATGTAGACATCACCATTTTTCTGGCACACCTCTCATCTTCTACAATCTTTCATTTTATTTAGTGATAAAAGAAACTGAAACGGATTTATTAATGTGAACATCACTCATTTGAGTTCAGTTACCTGAAACAACAGTGCAGGAGCATTTGTGTAGAAAGGAATTGACAAGTAATAAATGTACACAGGCGATTGTTCCTTTGTGTGTCATTCATGTATTGCTTCAAGGCTGATACCATTTAGCTTTCCAACTCAGCCTCTTGCCACCTCCATTCCTCTGATGGGAGAGTCGATGGGAGGTAAAAGAATACCGTAAACACGAAGGGGGCAGATGTCAGGGAATGTCAAAGTTCCGATGTTCTTAGCATGCACCCAAAGGAACTTCAGGCGGGTGTGTGAGGGGAGGAGGTTGCAGAGCGTCATGAGACTTTTCTTCCTTTCCTTCCTGGCTTAATTATTTCCCCTCCACCTTTTTTCATTAACAGCAGCAGCAGAAGCAGCACTCCAGCCAAGACTCAGGCCCCTCCTCCACACATAGCCCACCACCCTTCCGCGTCACCATTCCCCCTCTCTTTACCTAGCCACAGTCCATTGCACACCTTCACGCCCACCCTCCAACCCCCTGCTCATCCGCATCACCCCAATATGTTTGCCCCTCCTACGGCATTGCCTCCTCCACCTCCATTGACTTCAGGGACACTGCAGGTTCCAGGACACCCCGCTGGTAGTACTTACTCAGGTAAGAGGAGAAGAAAAACATTTCCCGGGTGAGACATACAGCGTAGCGCCTGGTTTTACGTCACATGATTTTTTTAGCCAATAGAACGGGCTGGCTGTATGACAGAGGATGTGCCCATCGCTGATATGCTCAGGGCTGTGTTAAAATGGGAACCACCAGTCCAGCCTTTCCCAAAGGTATTCCCTCCCCTCCGGGAAAGAATATTTCTGGGAGGCTGAGTGTTGTGTGTTGCTTTTTCCCCCCCTGCATGGTAAGATCATGGTAAAGTGCCTGCGTGCCAGCCCCCATTACATAAACCCTTTGGGGAGCTGTCTTCACTGCACAGTTAACTTGAGTCCCTCCACTCCAGTTAGCCCAGAGTGAGAGCAGCCACACTGCAATAGGACAATCGAGGCACCGTACCCACCTTCGAGTATGACACTAAGAGGTGTGGGGTGGATTCCATGATGCTTAGTGCTATGGTAAGATGTGTCCCTTCTCTGTGAACTATTGGGAGTACTTCTTCCTGGAGCCACGGGAGGAATTGTGGGAAGGCGCTGGAGGATTAGCTGCGCTTGAGTGATGTTAGCATTACACAGTGATCATGTTAGCAGCTGACAAGTTAGGTTCAGTCAGTTTTTAGCTGGTTTAGTCTTGCTTCAGGCGATGCAAGTTAATAACCCCACATTCCCTGATAGAAGGACTTTTGCATGTAGACCTGTCCCGATTTAGAGACAAGACTCCCCATTATAAATCGAGTTAAGTTTGCAGTGAAGACAAACCTGGGAGAAAGGGGAAATTGATGGTTCTCGTGCCCTCAGTGCATTTGGGGAAAACCCTCATGGTTTGTGACACAGTGATTGGTAGCAGATAGTTTTCTCCTAATAAGGAGAAACCTAAAGTTAGTTTTGGCAGCCAAACCTAGTAGCCACCCATAGGGACTGCCAGCAAATGCCTGAGCTCACAGCTTTCTTCTTTGTTTCAGAGCAAGATCTTCTTCGGCAGGAACTCAACACCCGATTTTTGGCCTCCCAGAGCGCAGATCGTGGGGCCTCCCTGGGACCACCTCCCTACCTGAGGACCGAGTTCCACCAGCATCAGCACCAGCACCAGCACACACACCAACATACACACCAGCATACCTTCACGCCTTTCCCCCACGCCATCCCGCCCACTGCCATCATGCCAACGCCAGCACCGCCCATGGTGCGTACCCCAGGCAGAAATGTGAGGATAAGTAGAGCACAACTCTATTCTTTATTACAAATACAAAAATGTCCGTGTTAAGGGAAGAAAATGCTGTTGAGCAAGATAACCCTTTGCCAGAGACTCCTTCCTCAAATGTGTCCTGGTAACTAACTTTAAGTACCAAGTTGCAGCATTTAAGCTGATGATTTCAGCCTGTTGACCCTGCGTCCTATAGTGCTTGGAATATGTAATGCTTTTCTGGTGCCTGTTCCCCTCCTCTATTGTATGAAGACCTCATATTCCTCAGACGGATGCAAGATCCAAAGCATAGTCTTATGCAAAATGTGCTTGTTATGTATTTGTTTATCACTGTTGGTTGCTAAATAATAGAAAGGCAGTCTTTGATATTACCAACAGAAGCAAAGGTATGAACAAGGAAATACAAAGTAACTAGTTTGTGCTTTGATCCCTTTGCAGTTTGACAAATATCCAACAAAAGTTGACCCCTTCTACCGTCACAGTGTGAGTTTTATTACTGTGTTTAAAAACTGACTTAATTGCTTTTTTCCATACTGGGCTGGGTTTGCCACTCAGTAACTAGCGGAAATTTCAGTCTGTCCTTAATCATCACTCCAGAAATGATCATTATCATTCTTAGTCACTTTAGCTTTTGCTTTTAAAGGCTTGCATTTGTGGTGCTTGTTTCTGATAAAGGTGCAGTCTCATCTTTTTTAATCAAAAGATCTTTTGCATATAAACCATTTAAAGGCAAACTGGATGTGAAGATGAGGCAGGAGATCTGTGTGCCCCATAAAGCAGGATGCACCAGTAATTTCATCACCGTTTTTCAGTTGTGTCATAAGCCATTAGCCTGAATTTCTTCCTAAGAAATGTGTAATGAAATGACAAACCACCATACATACCCTTCAGGGTTAGATAATCCAATAGATTTACTAATATATTTTATTTCACTGTATAAAAACTGAATCCTCGTCTTCTGTGTGCTTCAGATTTCAAAAGTCATACCGTTCCACTGGGCTTGTTATATTTTGAAAGCTCTATTTTATGACGGCAATGAAAATGTAGCCCTGTGGTTAAGAGCTACAAGATAAAAACATTGTAATGTAATAACCAATGTGCTATAAATCAAAATATATTATAAATCAATAGATTTCACTTAATTTTCAAGCTTTTTGTTTTTACAGTTGTATCATTGATTCATTTCCTGCTGAAATGTAGGTTGCTCTTTCCCATTGTAAGAAGCTTCATCATATTGGGGAAAAAAACAAGTACTTGATTGGCTGTGGAGATACTTTTTAAGTCTCTGATGATGTTTTGATTAGAGAATGAGTACTGCATCAATATTATTCAGAAATTTGTAAAGCACTTGGCTTTTTGTGTTGGCTCTGTTTAGAAGTGGAACTGGGCAAGAAAAATGAGATGATTGGGGGTTTTTTGTTTGTTTTGCTCACTCTGGAACCTGTTTAGGTCCAGATGCTGAAAAAAATTACTCACGTACTTAACTTTGAGTCTGTGAATACTCCTTCTGACCTTCCATAAAACTCTCATCTGTGTAATTCTAAGCCCATATATAAGTGTTTTGCAGGATCAAGGCCTGTATATGAAATTGTGCAATTGTGCAAACATGCATGCATGGGAACAGTTTACTCACATGAGTGAAATCACTCACAAGCTTGAATGTTTGCTTGAAGCAGGACTTCCTTCCTTAGTCATTAGGTTTTACATCAGTTTATAAGACATGTTGTCAGTGCGGCATGTTGATTCAAGCAAGAATGCAGAACCGGAGAAATAGATAAATGTGCATTAAGCAAATAAAGAACAAAAGCCAATGATGAATACAGGAAATCACTGAGTGAGTAATCATCCATATAAGCTTTTTCAAATTGACGATGGCGTGTTCTCTTATGAAAACTGCAGTTACTAAAATCCTACCAAACTAAATCACGAGGTTTTCCTTCTAAATGTAACAAAGGGCGTCATGTTGTTATCTGCTTGTGCAGGGGCAAAATCCTTAGCTGGTGTAAATTGGTGGGTCTCTGCTGTAAGGTCTCACATGTTGCCACTCTCTTCTGTAGGAGAGAGCTTTCCTGCCGCACCAAGCCTCTCTCACTGCACCAAGCCTCTCTCACTGATATATCGCTGTTTACCCTGGCACTTATGTCAGTCAAGGGGGTGCTTTTTCACACCTTGACCAACAAAAGTTTTACCAACAAAAGTGCTAGTGTAGCCCTGTGATCCCTTTAATTTTTTTCCATCTATGGGTGGAATAAATTTTGTGATATGCACCAAATCATATGCAGATGTGCACCACCAGTACAAACATGCTACCAGCTGTGGGCGCTCTGCTAATCAGCTGGGCGGCACCTGAATCTCTCCTGGGCGGCCGCCCAAGTGCCCAGCTTACAGGGAACACTGGTGTAGACATAGCCTTAGTAATCATTGCCCTTTCTGATTGATGCTCTGTGAAGTCTGTTAAGTTTTTTAGCCTTAGGAGTAGTGAGGCATTTTGTCACATATTGTCACTGGATTCATATTCTTATTTCAGCTAAGACCTAGTCTACAGTAGAAAAGATGCTTGCTGGTGTATACTGGCAAATTCTACTAGTATAGATGTAGCTTATACTAGCAAAAGAGATGTAGCTTGTACCTATTCCCCAAGCGATAAAAGCTATACCCCAAAAGCACTTTAGGTTCCTATAACTGCAGCTACACTCGGGATTTTGGCACTATGGAAATGTCTTTTAAAAAATCACACCCCGACTGTACCAGCAGAAGTTTTTAGTGTAGGTCTGCCCTGCGAATTAGACTAAGCTCAAGAAAATCTGGCAGTTGTCTTAAAGCCAAAGAAGAATCATTGACCATATAAATGATCACGGAAGGAGAACAAATGTAAGGACCTTTTTGGAGTTGAATCCAATCTGTTGTAGAACTGAAAATGCACAGGGAAGGAATGTAATGTGGTCTGGTGCAGAGGCCTCCTTGGTTATAGTATCGCTCTCTGTTTGAGGTCTTTATACCAGTAAGAAATTATCCTTAACAGTTGATGTTAGGTCAGTATTAGAGAAACAGCCACTAGGATTTGCATTATCATTAGGGTGCACTTCAGGGGAATTTAATTTCACTGCACAAGTGGCCACTGAATGTTCTATGAGGAACACTGAAGGGCAAAAGTGTGCACAAATCGATGATATTAAAGGTCAAAAGGAAACACTGAGGATGGAAAGTTATTTATAAAAGCTGACCTAGTTTGATTGATTAATTCATAATTGAGAAATATCATCTGTATTTTATAATAATTCTGACCTTGAAGAAAAATCATATATATTGAATTATAAAACTGTAGTCATCTTCAATAACTTATTAAATAATATGTCTCTCTTCACCTTTTGGAATTAACTGATTATATGGAGAATTAAATGCGTGAGTAGACACTAGGGTACGTCTAAATTACGGTCTATTTTCGAAAGAGGATATGCAAATTCCGTGGGAATTTGCATATCTTCTTCTGATCTCACTTTCTAAAGCGTGCTTTCGAAAGTGAAAGTAGTCTGGATGCGGATTTTTCAGGAAAAAAAACCCTTTTCAAAAAAACCCGCGTAAACCTCGTTTTTTAAGGAAGAATGTTTTTTTCGAAAAAGGGTTTTTTTACCGAAAAAACCCCGCATCCAGACTACTTTCACTTTCGAAAGACCTGCTTTCGAAAATAGAGTGAAATCTAGACATAGACTAGCATATTTAAAACACATTTTAGGCATTAGAAGTTATTATAAGGGAGGACACTTGTCTAATGCCTTCAGTTGAAGATTAGCTAATCTGGAAATGTTTTCTGCAGCGTCAAAAAAAGTGTACTCAAATAAAACAGAGTTAAAAGCGATGGTGGAAATGTGTTATGAAAGAAGGAGACTTCATACCAGATGTTTAGATAATAAACCTTTGGGAACAGATACAATATTGAAATCGTTTGTCAAATCTTAGTCACTATAATATGATTAACTGACCTTGCAAGAAGATAATGGGGGGGAAAGGAACTCAGAAAAAAGTGTCTCTTCATGTACAAAGATATATTAGATTAAATAAATTGGCCAAAACTTTTGAAATATTTGGTTTGCATGGGAAGGTGTCTTACTCAGTGTATGCCCATTCTGCAGGTCCAATCTTTTATTTTGCCCAGTCCCACTTCTGTTCAATTAGCCATTAACTCATGGAACACAGCATTTATTTTGATCTTAAAAGTAGCATGCACAAAGGCTTTATCTTAGAAGAATTCTGTTAGGAAGTGGATTTTTAATAGACATACATGATGTATGTGCCCACTAGTCTGGGTTTAAAGCACCACCAAATCTGAGTTTTTTCACATGTGGCCATGAAAGTGATTAGGAGCAACACCCAGGTAAGATGCCAGGGTAACTCTTCAGTGAAGACGTACTGTTAGGTCACGCTGTCATCCCCTGATTCCTATAATAGGCAGTTGCCCAAGTAGACTCATTGACTTTAGTGGAACTGAATATGCGAGGAACTGTTCCTTGGTGTGTCCAGTCTGACCACAAACGCAAGATGAAATAGATGGTTAGGGTTGATCGTGGTTTGTTTTCAATTTGTGTTTGAGCACTACAAAGAAAAGCTTTTATGACTCAGCCCATTTTGTGGCTTCGAGGCCCATAAGAAGGTGCCTTGAAGCCCTCTGAGTATATTTCAGGAATATGTTCCCTAGGGATTTGTCTCTCTCTGTGCTTCAGGACTCTAGAAATTGATACTCTAAATTTGGAATTTTTTTGCTGCCGCAACTACTTATTTAAATGATGGGCTTTGACAAATCAAATTATCTCTAATATCAGATGTGACAGGATATCCTCTAAGACAGGCTAATGAAGTAAGAATTGTGTATATTTTCCCATTTCTTACAGATACTGTTAAAATCTAAAGTACTAATTGAGTTTTAAATGGGGTAAAATCCTAGAACTCATGAAGATTTGTTTTTTTTTCAATTAAATAGTAATTTTCTATGAGTCTTATTTGGTTTAGTCTTCCTCCCTCCTTTTTGATATAGTTTAAAATCTATGACTTCTATCCAATTTAAAAATTAACAATTGCAAAACATATTTTTATATTATGATGTCCTCACCCAGGGAATAGCTTGCTGGCTATTGGATTTATAAACTACTTTTAAGTTCTAAAGTAAACATTCATGACATTTGTGAACATTTCATTGACTGCTTTAACTAACATCGTTGCACACAGATCACGTCTTCAGTGCTTTTCAGTTTTCTCTGTGTCTTGTTATACAGGAATGCTCTTTCTTTCTTTCTTTCTTAGCATCTACTTACGTTTTTTTATCTTTTGATTACAGCTGTTTCACTCCTATCCTCCAGCTGTATCAGGTATTCCTCCAATGATTCCTCCCACTGGTCCTTTTGGCTCACTGCAAGGAGCATTTCAGCCCAAGGTAAAAATCAGAATTACTTGTGTAATCATTCACATTTGCTTCAGATTTAGGGTTTGGATCAGATTGAAATATCAGTTACACTAATGTAACTGAAGAGTAGTTCCACAGATGAGAGCTGGGTAACTCCAGTTTTACATTGGTAGAACATAAGAACAGCCATACTGGGTCAGACCAACGGTCCATCTAGCCCAGTATCCTGTCCGCCGACAGTGGCCAATACCAGATGCCCTAGAGGAAGGGATCACAACAGGTAATCCTCACGTGATCCCTCCCCTGTCACCCACCTCCAGAGAAACAGAGGCTAGGGACACCATTCCTACCCATCCTGGCTAATAGCCATAGTGTAACTGAAATGGGAAATAATTTAACCGAGTTCAGCTTTATACTGTAGTAGCTGAGTTCAGAATCTAGCTAAAACTAATTTTCAAATATAATGTGAAAACTCAGGCATTTAATAAACAAGATTTTTTAAATTCCTTTTTTGAATGTATTGTTATCTGCTAATTCCACTGCCACTGAAAACCATTAACCTGGTTCTCCTCCATCATCGAAAACCCTGGACCCTGGTTTTCCTCTCACTTATATCAGTGTCTATACTTATACTCTGGAGATCAATCTTCCGGGGTTTGATTTAGTAGGTCTACTAAGGACCCGCTAAATCAAACACTGATGGCAAGTGAGGTGGTGAGGAGTAAAGGAAGTCGATGGGAGAGTTTTTCCCATTGACCTCCTGCAGTGGGGCTGCTGCAGAAAGTCCATTTAAGGTACGTCAACTCCAGCTACGCTATTCTTGTAGCTGGATTTGTTTATCCCTCCCCCAGTGTAGACCTGGCCTCAGTCATGAACCAGTATAATTCTTTTGGCTTTAATGAAGTATCCTTGAGTAAGAAGAGAATCAGATTCTATAGCCCCATGGTCTTTTGCTGGATCAGGGGCTAAATATCTACAGAGAAGAGCCTCTCTTTTTTCTTAAATAGACCCATCCAGCTTATTGATTGAATATGTAGATTGCAGTTCATTAGCGGAGTTCTTCATATGTATGATAATCAGGCTGTTAACAACTCTGCCGCTTAATTGTTAGTTGTACTGCAGCTGATTTCTATACTTTTTTTTTTTTTAATGTGGGAAGTTACAATGCCTAGAGGTGGTACTTCCCCCAAAGTAATGCATTTGACTGAAAATTTAAATCCAAGCCATGGGCAAGGCTTTTTGTTTGTTTAACGAAGTGTTGCTATTTTTTGATAGCTGTGTGTTAACCAATGATTTTAGTGGTGTTTAAATCATTGGAACAACTAAAAAAAAATTACCGATAAATTGTGTATTGACAATGAAGTTAGAATCCTTAGTTTGTTTCAGTGTCTGGATGCCATTGACAGCCATCTGTGGATTATTTCCAAGTAGTAATATTGATGAGCATGACAATAGAAGCTTGATGCTCCAAACACCACTGCGGACATTATATAAATGCAGCTAATCAAGTTTTTAACTAACTTTCATTGTAACTATTGCTCTTCTGTTCTTTGTCTATTTACCCTGTTGTGAATAGCCAGAAGACCTCAGACAATGAAGTTTGGAAAATTGAGGCTGTATGATATATTTTTCTCAACCATGATGTGACTCTTCCCTTTTAACATGCCACCTTTATTCTTTAGGGAGTATTAACTCTAAATGGGGAACTTTTACCCACAATTTTGTCACAACTAATGATATTTTTCTTGTGACATTTGTAGACTTCCAATCCTATTGATGTTGCAGCCAGACCTGGAACTGTCCCACACACCCTCTTGCAGAAAGACCCAAGGGTATGTTGGAAATGTTACGCCAGCTGAGATCGGAATGCCGTTCAAATTAATGATCCAGATAAATATTAGGAGTACAAGAAACTCCATCATTGAATGATAGAATTGTAGGGTGGGAAGG
The DNA here is from genome assembly GCA_032595735.1 of Pelochelys cantorii. Lineage (NCBI taxonomy): Eukaryota > Metazoa > Chordata > Testudines > Trionychidae > Pelochelys > Pelochelys cantorii. The sequence continues at coordinate 6,074,395 of CM064346.1, read as the reverse complement.
AACAGTAGAATTCCTCCAGCACTGAGGCACAACCGTCCTTGGTACCTGGATGAGCATCTTAAGTTAAGTCTATACTTACGGCAGCTTGTGGAGTACAGACACTGCTCACCTAGCCGAGAGAGGTATCAACAGCAGAGTAGATAGTGATGCCTCGCTTAGGTAGGAAGAATAGAGTGCACTACACATTTGAACCCTAGGGAATGTACCATACCTTGCTCTTTATATGCCCGAGCAGGGCCTCCCACCTCAATACAGATATTTTTAGCAGCGTACTGTTCCCACCGTCTTCCTTCTATTGGGGCTTTACCCTGCAGCAGGGAGAGGTTCTGGCAGTTGGAAGGCAGCTAGGAAAAGATCAAACCTTTCCCTGCTTCCTCCCCTTCCTTTCATGGCCTTATGCAGCTGCACACTGCAGTGACAAGCAGCTTGCCTTTCACGGCAGCCGGGAGCCTATATACTACGCACTGCCATACGTGTAGACAAGGTGCTAGAAATGCTTAATCCTGCACCGTTAAAGTCAGTGGGAATTATACCATTGACATCAATGGGTGCCAGATCAGGCTCAAAGCAATTGAAAGGCCTGGCCTTTAATCATCACCACAAAGCATAGACCATGCAATGGAAAAGCCCTTTTCTGTGACATCCTCCCACCTCAGAAGTAAAAGGATCAAAGTCCAAAATCTATTATAAGGTTATAAACATCCATAGGATTGATGCTGATAGGCTGTAATTTTTCTGCAATGCTCGATAGTGACGTGTATTCCCATATTTACTGTACTACTGATTAGGCTGATGAAATACTGGTGCACTTATCATTTGGCGCGCTTGCATTTTTAAGTCCAAATTGCACCCATTATTTATTTATTTTAGCCTTGACTGCTTAGCTGTCGGTATTTTTCCATTTTACAGCCAAATGAACCCTGGTGTTGAACGGCCATAGGCAGGCTAGGAATTTATGTACACATGTTGCTTACTATCAGGCTATGTCTACACTATAGAGTTTTTGCACAAAAAACAGCCATTTTTGCTCAAAAACTTGCAGATCATCCACACCTCAAGCACGTTTTTGTGCAAAAAAATCAAAAGAACAGAGGGGTTTTTGCATAATAGTTATTCCTCTTGCTATGAGAGTTCTTGTGCAAAAAGGTGTGTGGAAAGGGCAACAGAGTTTTTTTGCGCAAAAACAGGAAAGAGGAAAAAGCACAGGTGCCCTGGTGGCTATTCTGTGGATAGCTATCAGCGCTTTCTTTTGAGAGAGCATCCATGCAGTGTGGACTCTCTCTTGCACAAAAGCACATCGCTTTTTCAATGCGCTTTTGCAGTGTGGTCGCGCTCTTGCGCAAGAAGGTTTTGCGGAAGATCTCTTCCCCAAAAAGCTTCTTGCGCAAGAAGCCTGTAATGTAGAAATAGCCTCAGTTACATCATGCTGTCAGTTTTTAAGCAAAACTCCCAGTTTGAAAGCAACGGAAAAAAACCAAAACAACCCATGCTGCTATAGCTAGCCGGGCTTTTATGTGTTGCAAGGCTATTTGCAATTGTTGATTGATGAGTTACACTGGATCCCAGTTGAGCTATGAGTTATGCTGGGTCCCAACTGAGCTGTTGCTGCACTTTGGCTTTGTACCAAAAGAAAGTATGCTTTTTGGTCTCTGTGAATTCTGTGTACTTGAAAAGATAATGAGAGCATCTTCCATTAAGTAATTTAGCTGTATACTTCCTTTCAGCTTGTAGCATAGTTTTGATTGTTCCAAGATACTATATTAAGCAATCACTGCTTCCTGCAAAGCATCCTCTTATATCCGTAAACCTCTCTTCCCTTTTAACACTCCATTTTAAGAGGGGCATTCAAACGTACCAGAAATAACTAATGAATTGATTTTGTATTTTCATTGTGAAATATTGAAACTAGTCAAAACCTAAACAGCTGACGCATGAGCAGAGGAGGAGGAGGACAGAAAATATTCGGCCAAAAAAAAAAAAAAAAGAACAAACCAACAAAAAATGCATATTGTGTAAACATTCTTTATCCACATTTGTTCCAGTGTGAAAATCCCTCTTTTAAGTCAAAGCTGATCCGTTGCAGAGAAACCATCGACAACCGGTCCATGCCAGTCTGTATTGTCTACTCGAATTGTATACGTAGAGCGCCAGATGCCCTTTTTTAAAAACCGTACTCACTGAACGGACACAGCCGCTGGTTTGGGGTGGCACTTTCAAAGTACCATTCCAGCCAGTTCCAACCCAATCCTTTCCAGCAGGTCTGCAGAAAGGTGGCCAAATCCCCTTCCCAAACACCTCCCTACTTAGCCCCTTTAGAAATAATATGAACAGAAATTTGCCCAAAGGCCATGTCCGTGTTTTCTCCAGAATAGCAAAATTTCCATTTTTATAGTGTTAAATAAACAAATTAATAATAGTGCTGGAGGGCAGAACACTCTTTATGAGACTTGTTTAGTTGCTTGTCAACACTTAAGTACAACAGTCACGGGGGAGGGAGGAAAAGATTGGCTCTAATACCGAGGAAAAGGGCTAATTATTCTCCAAAAGGACTTCATTTGAAAGTAAAATTATAACGTTTTAATTTTATCTCCTAATGAAGCAACACAAATTTGTTAATTAGAGCAATTGTTTGAGTGACAGGCATGTAACCAAGCTGTCATTTTTTCTTCACAGTTGACAGATCCGTTCAGGCCCATGTTGAGGGTAAGAAACCTTCTTCTGATACACTCTTCCCAGTGGGTTAAAAAAGGAGAGTAATTAAGAAGGAGTGCCCTGTTACAGCAGGAACATTTTGTGGCATGTTTGTTAAATAGCGTGGTAGGTCCCTCTGTACCTGTATCCTGTGGTCGCTCAAGTGAAATATGCATAGGTTTGAAGTTGTTTGTGCTTCGTCCATGACCTGTTAACATGATGAATTCAGGAGGTTAAATATGACAAGCTTTCTGTTTTTCTGGATCACAAGATTTATTGAGCCAAATCTTGCCATACTAGCCAGACTAAACTCCACTGTTGTTTCGCCTGAGAAAAGAACGCTGGAATTAGCCTTTTATGATCTATTTTGCAGTATCAGTCTTGTTCCGTGCTGTACCATATTTGGACTAAGATAACTGTCCTATCCCAAGGAGCTTACAGTTAAATTTAGACAGACATTTTGGATGAGACCTGGAAAGCCAAAATTAAAAGTATATCTCAAAGCATTAATGATGCCTTTTTTATGTGCAGAAAGTTGGGAGTTTTTTGTTTTGTTTTTTTAATAATTGCTTGCTCTATAAAAGCTCTAAAAACACCTCAGCACAGAATATAGGGCTACTTGCCATATTATGCTGCCTGTGAAGTCCAGGCTTGTAAGAATACTACCAAGTGGACAGCTTTTAAGTCATACATGGCTTGAAGAATTCCCCTCATCCCTGTGACCATTTTCATATCTGAACAGATACTAGATGTGGAGTATATACTCTTAATTAGGAGTGTTTGGGAATCCCAGATGTGTCTTTTAAAGAGGAGACTTCCTGAACTCTTAGCAGATGAACAAATAGCTCTCAGGTGTTCCACATCATGGCTGTATCTAGACTGGTCAGTTTTTCCGGAAAATCAGCCGCTTTTCCGGAAAAACTTGCCAGCTGTCTACACTGGCCGCTTGAATTTGCGCAAGAACACTGACGATCTAATGTATGATCGTCAGTGTTCTTGCGCAAATACTATGACGCTTGCATTCGGGCAAAAGCCCTCTTGCACAAATGCTTTTGCGCAAGAGGGCCAGTGTAGACAACCCAGAATTGTTTTGCGCAAAAAAGCCCCGATGGCTAAAATGGCGATCGCGGCTTTCTTGCGCAAAAGCGCGTCTAGATTGGCCAGGGACGCTTTTCCGCAAAAAGTGCTTTTGCGGAAAAGCGTCCATGCCAATCTAGACGCTCTTTTCCGCAAATGCTTTTAACGGAAAACTTTTCCGTTAAAAGCGTTTGCGGAAAATCATGCCAGTCTAGATGCAGCCCATGTGTTTTAGTAACAATCTAAAATACGGTTTAGAGTACAGATTCAGAAGGTGAGGTTAAGTAGGATTTCACCCACAGAACAAGGGTGAGTTGATTGGCCTGCCACCTTGTACAAAATATTCCACAGCTGAAAGTAAACTATGAAAGGACACAAAGACAAAGTTGACTAAGGAGGGAGTCAAAATCATTTTAAGCACTGGGCTGATTTAAAAAAAAAGTGATTTCTTTTCACCTCTTTGTTGGTAAAGCTGAGGTTTTAGAATCATTACACTTGATGTAGCCTTGTGAAGTGCGCTAGTTGTGCAAATTAGTTGATGTGGGTTAGCAATACCGCATCGCTGATTTCAGCGGAGGTAAGCGGCATTCTCAGCCCCCTGTGTAGCACTAGCTGACATCAAAAGGTTGTTCAAGTTGATAAAACCAAGATTGGAAGTAATTCTAGTATTTCTGGAAGGCCAAATGAAGCCCTAATCTAGGGGCAGAATCTCACCTCCACTTTGCAAAGGAAGCCGAGACTCCTTGCAACCCTTTTGATCTGCCATTCTCTAGCCCCCAGAGCCACCTGGAGCAAGCTGCATGGTGCTCCGGCAGCGATTTAAAGTGGCCTGGGACTCCATCTGCTGCTGCTGCTGCTCTCAAGAGACCCCAGGCCCCAGTTGCCCCCTTGCCACTCCTGTTCCCTGTATCTGTGACCCTCCTCATGCAGGTGACAGGAGTCGAGAGCGAATGCCTGGCTATCTCCAGTGGGGAGATAATCCCCTAATCAAAGTCTAACCTGGCACAGCACCTGGGAGCCATACGCAACACCCTAATGGCCCCTTGACTCTGGCTGCTGCAGAGCAATGGCCCTCAGGGTTTCTCCTGATTTGTGACTAACTTTTAGGGAGTCCTTATTATGAGCTTAAGGAGGCGGCTTAATCAGTGAAGCTTGTAACCTATAACCACAGCAAAGTGTCGTGTGTCTCTGAGGGTTCTTGAGCTAATGTCACTTCTTTGTTTCTCCAGAAACCAGGAAAGTGGTGCGCGATGCATGTTCACATCGCCTGGCAGATATACCATCATCAACAAAAAGTCAAGGTCAGTACCTTTGGCAGTCAAACCCCTGTAGGGAGTGCAAATCTGGGGTGGAAAGGATTCACCACTCATCGCGAGCTGTGGGGAGCACGGAAACATTTTAGTCTCCTATTTCTATTTCACATTAGTGGCTTAACTGACCTGTAAGATCCTGGAAGCAATCGCTTGGGAAATGCCTGTGGCCAGGGACACTATGGGTACGTCTACACTGCAGGCTTATTTCGAAATAAGCTATTCTGGTATAGTTATTCCGAAATAGCTTATTTTGAAATAGCACGTCTACACTGCAGAGGAGCCTCAAAATTAGTCTGAAGCAGGCTTCCCAAACGTAGATGTGCTATCTCGATTTAGAGCCCCAGGAGGCACTGGGGAGGAATAACTTAGAATGGCCCTGGTGAGGGACTATTTCAAAATAGCAGCAGTGGTGCATCTATACACGCCTTATTTCTAAATAGCTGTTTCAGAAGAGGCGTTATTTCTCATAGATTTTGGAACAAGCTGTCCGTTATTTCGAAATTATTTTGAAATAACGGAATGGCTGTGTAGACACTCACATTGTTATTTCAAAATAACGCTAGTTATCTTGAAATAACGGTGCAGTGTGGGCGCACCCAAGAATATAAACTTTCAGGGCGAACTGGTGACTGGGAAGAGCTCAGTGTGGGTTGTATATGACCCACGTGTGTGTGATTTGTTACAGGTTTTTTACTTTGAAGATATTTCCATTATATTCATAATGGAAACCCAAATAATTCATATATCTCTGCAGGAAATTAATAGTCATTAAGTTATAGAGACTCTCTGCTGTGAATAGTTTCACCTTCAGATGGAACAGTAGGCTGCGTTGATTCTGTGTTCGAAACTTACTGTCCAGAACGTGTAGCAAAATGAACATGGTGTTCCTATCATCTTGGAAACCCTGAGCATAACAAGGCAGATCTATATGGTATGTGGAGATGTTGAAGAGTTAGTAAGACCTGGAGCTAATAAAGTTTAAAAACAACCCTTTTAAGCAATGTTGACAGGTTAATTTGCTGTGGTAGACAGATCTCTCCTCTTTGCTTCCTTATGTTTCCCCTGCCAGCGATCTTCATTCATCTTCCCATTACCAAAAAAGCAATTATAGACCTAGAGAGTTATATGTCTGGTAAAGGATTTTTTTCTAGAAATGAAACAATCATTTCCATTTTATTCACATCCTTTGACTCCTCTGTGATGTGATGCTCAGCGAAAGGTCATGTTGGCAAATATGTAAATCATACTAAGGGCTTATTTTACATTGGTGTTTATTTTATCCAATGCTTCAGTTACACTCACAGGTTGAAATATGCAGAGTAGAATTGCGGAGGCTTTTGCTTGTCTGTGTGAGGCTGAGTCTATTAGCTTTCCAAACATAGCCAGAAAATATGTTTTATTATTTCAGTTCAGTCACAAAGTTATTTTTCAGACTTGCTGGTGGTAATCACCCTCCTCGTTATCCAAAAACCTTCATTGGTTTCTCTTTTTTATCACTTCCATAAAACACAGTTTGCTTCCCCCCCTTCTCCCCCCCTCCCCCCCGAAGTTAATGGAACTGAGCTTTGCAACCTAGAATGTTAACATCAAACACAACACTTGTGCTGATATGGCTTGTTATGGCTATGAAGAGAGATTAAAAAGACTTGGACTTTTCAGTTTAGCAAAGAGGAGGCTAAGGGGGGGATATGATAGAGGTCTATAAAATCATGACTGATGTGGAAAAAGTGAATAAGGAAAAGTTATTTACTTATTCCCACAATATAAGACCTAGGGGTCACCAAATGAAATTAATAAGCAGCAGGTTTAAAACAAACAAAAGGAAATTTTTCTTCACTCAGCGCACAACCTGTGGAACTCCTTGCCAGAGGATGTGGTGAAGACTAGGACTTTAACAGGGTTCAAAAAAGAGCTAGATAGATTCATGGAGGTTAGGACCATCAATGGCTATTAACCAGGATGAGTAGGAATGGTGTCCCTAGCCTCTGTTTGTCTGTAAATGGGTGACAGGAGAGGGATCACGTGAGGATTACCTGCTGTGTTCCCTCCCTCTGGGGCATCTTGTATTGGCCATTGTCAGCTGACAGGATATTGGGCTGGCTGGACCTTTGGTCTCACCCCTTGTGGCCGTTCTTGTGTTATGTTCTTACAGCCAGGTCCACGTTAGGGGGAAGGTCGGCTTAAGGTACACAATTCCAGCTACGTAAAAAAGTTAACGGGAGTCGGCATACCTTAAGCCAAGCTTCATTGCCGTCCTCACAGTGGGAGGCTGACGGGAGAAATGCTCCCGTCAACTTCCCTTACTCCTCCATGCAGCCTGGCCCGACACTTACTGAAATCAATAGGAATCTTTCCAGTGATTTCAGTGGGCATTTGATCAGGCCCATAAGCATTGAGTTAACTTGAAATGCGTTCTGCAGGATGTTCCGAAACAGGGATCTTTACCTGTGTCTGGGGCACCATATAAAGTACATTAGCTCTTCATCAGTGCTCTTGTAAGGCTAAAGCCCTCCATTCAGTAAATGCTGCCTCGTTCTCAGTACATCTGTGGTGTTCCTCTTAGGAGAGCAATTCAGAGGTGTTTTGTGTTTTTCATTATTATAGCAGCACTATTTATACTGCTGCAGCTAACGTACCTGCCAGCTTTTGCTCTTCTGAGCAGCTCTCTGCAGGGGTCTATCAATCAGTGGTTGGATTTTTGGGGTTTTTTTCTAAGATAGGCTAAATATCTGGCATGCAGGGCCTTGGCTGATAAGTGGGCATTTCTATGACTAGTTTTAATTATTTGAGCACTAAAATAGTACATCTTGGAATGGTGTGCCCTTAAATCAGATATCATTTGCATTTTAATATTTTGCAGGCTATTAGACCCAAACATATGAAAAGCCTTTTCTTGTTCTGACATCTACATGGACAAGTTATTAGCACTTGAAAACCAGCAACTATGCCTGCACATTTACTTGGTCATAGCTTTTTAATATGCATATTTATATCATTGTAAAATCCATACTCTGAGCTGGCAGAGTACTAAAAGTATTGATTTATGAGCTGCCACATCCTTCAGCATTACGTGTTTTCAGGGCTGACAAGGGGGATGGGAGGAGGGGCAAAAGGGTCAGCTGCCTCTGGGCCAGCGATTTAAAAGGGGCCGGGGCTCCTGGCCACCACCGCTGCTGCTACCTCTGCAGCACTGGATGGCACTGAAGGGCTGGATCAGGGAGGCTGGTCCCCAGCCTTGCCCCTTCCTCCTGAGACCTGCCCCTTTGCAGGTACCTGGAGCTTGCCCCTCCCCCTTCCTGGCCTGGTGAAGTCTCTTCTTAGATCTGTGTGGGTATGTCTACACTTGCTCCCTATCTCGAGATAGGGATGCAAATGTAGTGTACCGAAATTGCTAATGAAGTGTGGGATTTAAATATCCCACGCTTAATTAGCATAATCTCGTCCAGCCCGATTTTGAAATCATGTTATTGCGAAATAAATCGCCCCGTGTAGCAGCGTTATTTCAAGAGAAAACCCTTCTCTTGAAATAACTGTTAAACCTTATTGTATGTAGCCTCAATCATTAACTTGCCCAGTTCTGCCTGTGTTTTCTGTCTAGGGTCACTGTTAAAGACTGATATTCATCTCGGACAGGAGTGGGGAAGAACTGGCCTATGGGCTAGACGTGGTGAACTAGGGTTTGCCATTAGCAGGCCCCCAGACGCTTTATTTACCTGAGCATCCATAGGTAGAGTGGCTTGCAGCTCCTATTGGCAGCATTTTGCTGCCAATGGGAGCCAGGAGAAATGGTGGCCCTGCCCATGCTACTTCCTGCAGCTCCCATTGTCTAGGGATGGCAAACCGCGGCTAACGGGAGCTGCAAGAGTTCGGACCTGTGGGCGCTGAAGTAAATAAGCATCTGGTGACCTGCCAGCGGCGAACCCTATTGAACTGTGTCCTGCTTTCAGGCTGCATGTTGCCCACCCCTTATCTAGGATTTGGCAAATTGGGTCGGGAGGTTCACCATTAACTTTGTAGGCTTAAGCTGTAAAATTAACATTAGTGTGTGCGATTTCTGTAATTATGAAAACGTAAGTTGACAAGATGCACTTGTAAGCTGGTGGTATATCCATAAAACAGCTCAGACTTGTACAAACACCGGCCGAATATTGTCCAATCTAATTCTTTCCCTGGGTTTTGTTTTTATTATTAGGTTAGGCCTAAATGATTTGCCCAGTTAAGCACGCATCTGAATCCCTCGGAAGGCAATGAGAATTATGCAGCACTTGCTTAAGTGCTTCACCGACACTGAGCCTTTGAAGGCACGTCTACACAGCAAAAACACCCGGTGGCAGCAAGCCTCAGCGCCAGACTCAGCAGGTTTGGGCTGGTGCCACAGGACTAAAAATAGCAGTGGGAGATTCAGCTTGAAGCCTTGGTTACAGAGGCCAGCTCCAGCCCAAGCCTAAACACCTGTATGGCTATTTTTAGCCCTAGAAGACAAGCCCCAAGTCAGCTGACTTGAGCTCTGAGGCTCACGGCTGTGGGGATTTTTTTTTACTGTGCAGACGTACCCTAAGAAAACATCAGCCTGAGCCTGAGATTTATTTTCCCTCTCTGCCCTTCAATGGTTCTGGCTGTTGTGACTGTCTAGAACAGTGTTTCCCAAATGGTGTTCCATGGAACCCCAGGGTTCCGCAAAGTGAAAATAGGGGTTCCACGAGAAAGATAAAATTTTGTCATTTTCACATAAGCTACAGTCCAGAAAAGAAGAAAAACCATTATTCACATTGAAAACTGCCAATATAATGCATATTAGTTTTTGAGCTTTATTTATTGTACACATTAAATGTGATTTTTGTTTTTAAATATGTGCAGTTAAACTAAATGTTGATCTCATGACCTTGTTTAGCATTTGTTTATTATTATCCTTACTTATTTGTGGTCTACTTTTTCACTTCCATATATTAGACTGTTATGAGGGGTTCCGCAAAATTCTTTCGAGTTTAAAAGAGTTCCATAGCCAAATAAAGTTGGGAAACACTGATCTAGAAGAATCACAAGAATCTCTTTGCATCTCTCTTCAGGATCCCAGTATCTGACATCCTGTTACAATACCATTGCCTGGCAAGGTATCTTTCCATGTTCGGTGTGACAACATTGCTGGAGCCATGTGATTCTGAGGGTGCCTTGTACTACTCCCACTTAGAAGGTCTCTTTTCAAATCCCTTTTTCCATTTCAGAAACAGATGCAGTCTGATCCGCACAAGCTGGACTTTGGCTTGAAACCCGAGTTCCTGAGCCGGCCACCTGGTCCCAGCCTCTTTGGAGCCATCCATCACCCCCATGACTTGGCCCGCCCCTCAACTCTCTTCTCTGCCGCTGGTGAGTACTCAAGAAGCTCAGAGGTTTCTGCGTATTGAAGACTAGTGGGATGGCCGATGCCGTGGGTGCTAACAGGAAACGTTAGGGAGCGCGAGGCCAAAACCTTGAATGACGATTGCTCCGGTGAATCTTGTAGTTGTTTTCCACGGGAAAAGACAGGACCCCAGTGAGATGCCAGGTGTACACTGAATGGTGGAAAACTTCCACAGGGCTGTAGCTTATCTGCTGTGGAGATAGCGCATTAGAAATATGACAGATTTGGGTTTCTCTGTGCTTTCTAGACTGCAGATTTCTGCATCCCCTTCCATCTAGCTAGGACCCCTTATTTAAGAATATGGGAAAGACAGTGTGGCTGCAACCCCAGGCATCTGTTTCTGATCTCTGCTTGAGGGTCACAGTGCCCAGGTTGAGAACACCTGCAAAAGAGAGTGAATCAGGCTGTGTCCAGGGACTAAGATAACCTCTCCCTTGTACGTGTGCTCTCATTCATTTCACAGCAGGCGACCGTGACTGTAGCCAAGAGCACGGTGGTTCATTTAGTGATTCAGGAAATGGTTTCCTTTGGCTTTGCTTGGCAGGTGCTGCTCACCCAGCTGGAACCCCTTTTGGCCCTCCACCCCATCACAGCAACTTTCTCAACCCAGCCGCTCACTTAGGTAAGTGCAAGAACTAACAACGGATGATCAGTAAAGAACTAAACTGAACACAGCTGGGAAATAATGGATAAGCACAGCTTGTGTCCTGCCAGATTCCAGTGTGGGCAGTTACGTTACGTCTTCCTAAATAGCCGCTGAAATGACAACTCTCTGTGCTGTAGTAGTTCACCCTCTATTCTAAACTGTTCTCTAGTGCAGCGGTTCCCAACCGCCGGTCCGCGGACCGGAGGCAGGCCACCAACCTCTGTCTGCCAGGCCGCGGCGCACTGCCAGGCACGCCCCCAGCTGCTAATGAGCCCCTCCTGCTGGGGTTCCCCACACAGTAGCAGGGTGAGTGGCCCAGCGAGCAACTGGGCGCACTACGGCTGGAGCTTCAGTGAGGCCATGTGATGGTCGAGTGCTGCAGCTGTGCTCAGCAGGGGCCCAGCTGCCGCGGCACTCAGCAAGAACCCAGCATGCTGTGGGCTCTGTGCTCAGCTGGTGTCTGGGAGGCAGTGCCAGGGCTAGGTGAGGGGGGCAAGGCAGGCACTGGGGCTCTGGAGGCAGAGCTAGTGCTGGAGGGGTTCTGGGGGTGGGGGGCTCTAAGAGATGGGGGGCTGACACTGAGGGGCACTATGACATCCAGGTTTGGGAGCTGGCACTGGGGGTGGGGCTAGTAGTGAGGGGGGCTGGGGGCAGGGCTGGCACTGGGGACAGGGCTAATACTGGGGGCTGGGGGCTGGCACAGGGGGATCCTGGGGAACTCATGCAGCGGGGCTCTGGAAACAGGAGGCTGGCACTGAGGCTGGCACTAGGGGACTCTGAGGGCGAGAGGCTGGCATTGGGGTGGAGTTGGGTGCAGGGGACTCTGGGGTCAGTGGCTGGTACGGGGGGGCAGTGGAGGGGTGAGGGGCTGTAGGGGTTAGGGTTGGCAATGGGAGATCTGGAGGCTGGGGCTTTTTATACCGTGGACCAGCAAACCCATTCACAAACTTTTGGCAGACCGGTAGCATTTTATTTGCATATTTGAATAGTCATTATTTGCATAATGAATATGCAAATTGGAAATAAAATGTTACCAGCCTGCCAAAAGTTTGTGAATGTGTTTGCCGGTCCCCGGTATATAAAAGATTGGGAACTGCTGCTCTAGTGGACATAGAGTATTGTTAAACATCTGCCTCGCTTTACGCCTCTCCAAAATAATGCCCATCTTATTTATTTGTTTGTTCGTTTGTTTTCCTTTTGATTATGAAGACTATAAACTGCTCAAAGACTCTTCGTGCCATACTGGCTATTCAAAATTTACAAAACTAAATAACAGCATCGGTCAGTTCACTCTTTTCTATCAGGCTGCAGCCCTAGGTACAAATAACAGGTATCTAAAAGGGTGTCATAAGGAGGAGGGAGAAAACTTGTTCATCTTGGTCTCTGAGGATAAAACAAGAAGCAATGGGCTTAAACTGCAGCAAGGGAGGTTTAGGTTGGACATTAGGAAAAAGTTCCTAACTGTCAGGGTAGTCAAACACTGGAATAAATTGCCCAGGGCAGTTGTGGAATCTCCATCTCTGGAGATATTTAAGAGTAGGTTAGATAAATGTCTATCAGGGATGGTCTAGACAGTAATTGGTCCTGCCATGAGGGCAGGGGTCTGGACTCAATGACCTCTCGAGGTCCCTTCCAGTCCTAGTATTCTATGATTCTAACAGCAACCCAGAAATAATACTAGGAAATCACACTGAAAATGATCCACCTGGAATTTTGAGCGAAGACAGACACTTCTGATTCAGATTCACTGTAGTCATGACTACCAGAGATTTAAATTCTCTTGCTAAAATAATGATATCAAGTGAAATTGCCTGCACTGGTGAAAAGCAGCAACCATGATTTTAAAAAAGGAATAATTCAAGTCATTAAGTGAAAAGCCATGTTCTGTGTCAACATCGCAGTGTTGCAATAATACAACATGCTGCTCGTGAATCTGAGTGTGAGATCTGAAATTTGTCTTTCATTTCTAGACAGGCAGGGATTGAGAGAGCCACACAAAAGATACCCTCAGCTCATGGGAAAAGTTTGTCACTCTACATCAGGAATCCTTCAGCTTATCCCTTAGCAAACAGCAGGTCTGGTTCTCCTCTCTTTTTCACCAGGGTAAATCAGAAGTGACTTCACAAAAGTCACTAGACTTCACCCACTGCCAAGTGAGAAGAGAGTCAGACCCACAAAACGTACCTGTGTTGTACCTGGGTTAGATACTTAAAAGAAAAATGAAATTAAAAGACAGATCCAACATTTCCCAAAGAGTCTAAACTACTTTTCCATATATAACATTAACAATAACCTTGCAGCATGGGAAAATGCTGAGGTCAATCCCATGATTCAATAGCGTAGTAAATGTGGACATTCAGCCAGTTTGGCTATTCTAGCTGTGCCCTGTGTCTGGTTTAGGAGACGTGACCAGCGCTTAACCTAAGCCTATTCCTTAAAATCCAGGGTGCCAGTAATTCCTTGTTAGCAAGGTAAATATTTCACGAGCCCATGGCATAGATAATAGGGGTGTAAAATCCTGTTTAAAATGTTAACCAGCGGGCCCAGCCAGGTCAGGCACTGGCTACCTGGTTACCCCTGTGAGCATGCTGGTAAGGCAGTGCTTACCGGGTAACCAGCGGGGATGTGAATGGGTAACCAGTTAACCAGTTTCCCAGGAGCAGCCACCTGCATGGCTGGCAGCTAGGAGTGGGATCCCTGCATGCTAGGGGCTGCTCCCGCTGGGCTGAAGCCTAGTATCCCACTTGGTGGGTTAACCACTTAAATGTTAAACTAACCTAACATTTAATCAGTTACATGATTAGCCGGGATTTTATATCCCAAGTAACCAATTCATTGGTTAACCCTTTACTCCCTCTAAAATAAGTGGTTGTAGTGGAGTAAAAAGGGATTATTTTCAGCCCTTAATGCATTGGCAGTCACTCTCCAGAATGCAGGGACCCCCAGATAGTGTGTTCTTTGAAGTCCTGCTTTTGTTTGGAAGCAGAGATTTTCTAATCAGATGGTCCCATTTGTACTGTCATTGAAAAAAGATTTTTTTTCTCTGAACACAGCGGGGATGTTAGCTGGTAAGCACACCGGGAAGAATGAGGCTTACCAGTATGCCTCCTCATTAACCACTTAACCATCTTTTGCCAGTTAACTCTGGCAGTGACCAGCCACACCCGGCTGCAGCAGCCCTGGCCGCAACAGGGCCAGGCCACGAGACCCTACAGACATACCAGGGCCGGGCAACAAGAGCTCGGTTAAAATGGTTAACTGGTTATGTGCTTTCATTTAATAAGTAAACTATGGTAACTAAGGGTGTTAGAATGAGTTTAATCAAGTAAAGATGTAACTGCTGGAAATTTCACCAGGAGCCAGTGCCAGCTTTTAAACAAGCTCCCTGTGCATACTGGGAGCCTGTGTTTAATCCTGAAGGTTATTCGATGAGCCCAGGCTTATTGGTTAACTGTGTACATGGTTACACTTTCACATCCCAAGAACACTGCCATATTTTGGATCCTGTTCAGCCAGTGATAGATGTGGACTATGTGAGGAAGCATTCGTGAACTCTCCAACTGTAGTATGTTTGCATGAAATCAGGTACCAACTTGTCCGTGTTTTTCAACTGTTCCCATTTGATTTCAGAGCCTTTTAATAGACCAACTACGTTCACCGGTCTCACTGCAGTGGGTGGTAATGCCTTCGGAGGACTAGGGAACCCAACAGTTAGTGAGTAGCCTCTTTCTCTAGAAATTTGCCTTTTGATTATTTTTGTTCATCGCGTGCCTCAGGATGTTAAGTGAAGTTGACTATCTGCTATGTCAAGACCAATTAGGTAGATCATCACAAGGGGCCTGATTTTGAAAAACAGATTAGATGTTTAAAAAGTGCAATTTTGTGCTCAGACACAAATTATTATTATTGATGTTTGGGTGAAACACACCACCAACTGGTGGCTTTACCTTAGGTACTTTAAAAGACAAAGTAACCTGGAACCTATGAATTTAAGTAACTTGAGAAATTCCTAAGAGTTCATTGTAATGTTCAAAAATAGTTAAGGTCTGTTTCTTTACCTAGCCTTAGATGAGGATATTTTTTTCCTTTTTCATTCCTTATCCAGAAAGTGAACTTGAAAATGTTCACTGGTTATATGCTTCTTTGCACCTACATCTTCCATAGTTTTGGCCAGACACAAAAGATCCATCCCTAAAATCACACTTGTCTTCCTTTTGTCATGCTTCTCCCACTTTCAAATCCATCATTATTTTCATCGTTCCCATCTTGAAAAGCTAGAGCTAGAAGACAATGAATCAGAAGCCTCAGCTTCCAGACAGTAATGGTGGGTTAATGGCTAATTGCAGCTACTCAAAATCATGTCGAGAAAGTGAAATATGCCAGAGGGGAACCAGAAAGACATGATTTTAAGAGCTGCCCTGTAATGAGCAGCCCTGACCAGAAATGAATGTTTTGTATGCTTTTGAAAAGCTGGGAATGCCTGTTTTCCAAATTCAGTTGTATACAACATGTGTTTCAAATGTTTTTTGCGGTTTTGCAAGATACAAGATGTTTGCAATGGTCTTGGACTGAATCTGGCAAATCCTGTAGCTTGAATTGGTATAATTTTCATTCCCTGATGCCTCCAACATGTTTGGAATAAGAAACGGGTCTATTTTGCTGGATACGTCCCCCCTTTATGCACAGAATTTGCATTTTGCAGTTCAAACAGCTGTCAGTTGCCTGTCCCGTGTCAGGAATAAGACCCTCTAATGAATCTCTGTTAATCTCCTTTCCTTTTCCAGCCTCCCATAATATGTATTCATTTTAACTCTGAGTGCTGTAAAAGTTTGTTTGGTAAGTACCTTCCCTAAAGCAAACCTTCTTCTTAAACCTTTTTGTTTTCCACTTCACCATTTCAGCACCCAACTCAATGTTCGGCCACAAGGATGGCCCCAGTATGCAGAGTTTTAGCAACCCTCACGAACCCTGGAACCGACTGCACCGAACTCCTCCTTCGTTCCCGACCCCTCCGCCCTGGCTGAAGCCAGGAGAGCTGGAGCGCAGTTCATCTGCTGCAGCTCATGACAGAGATAGAGATGTAGATAAACGAGACTCATCTGTTAGTAAAGATGACAAAGAAAGGTACGAAAGAATGCTTCCAAGAATTGTCTAGTTCAAAGCGTGGGGCTCTGTTCCGCTTTTAACCCTTCCCAGCCTGGTCCCTTGTTAACACATAGATTCCACAGACTGACTCGTTCACTTACGACTTGCAGAATTACCACAATCAGTGTGGATGGTGCTAGGGTAGTACACACTTTTTGTTCAGGTGCTTAGAAGGCCTAGATGATCCCCCTCTCCTTTGCACCAGTATTAATGAAAAGTAACTTCACTGAAGTCAGGCGAGTTCTGCCAGTGTAAAGCAAGGCTAAAATCACAGAGTTTACAGTCCTTTGCGACAGATTTACAAAGGTATTTAGTGGCCTAAATATATAAATAGATGCCCAGTGCCAGGCAAGTTTTTTACTGGCAAAGGTGCCAGGAATTTTTTTAATAGAGATGTAGCCGTGTTAGTCTGGTCTTGCTGAAACAAAAGACAGCACTATGCAGCACTTTAAAGACTAACAAAATGGTTTATTAGGTGATAAGCTTTCGTGGGCCAGATCCACTTCCTCAGATCAAATTGTGGAAGAAAATTGGCATGATTTTTTCATATGGTTGATGGATTTCCATTCCGAACGGCTAAATGTAGGCACCTATCTGCATCTTTAAGGTCATATATATCTTTGTAAATCTGGGTTTACATGAATTAGCAACATTTTGTAAGGGGATTAATCCTTCATTTGCAACATTTAAAAGAAACAATTACAACACTGGAAACCGCTCATGCATGTCATGGTTCAATGACATAATAAGTCTTAATTTTCGTACAATACATTACATTTTCCCCGAGTTCTTAAAAAAACAACAGATTTGCATTGGTTTTATACATTTCAGAGCATTGTTTTAATTCAGTGCCTTACATGGACTCAGACTCTAGCATAAACCTGTCCAAGCTGGAAAGGGTTAATGAAAATTAAAACCTGATCAGTTTTTTTTCTTCAGAAATGTTCCCATTATAATGACGTCAATAAAAATTCTTACTAACATTTAAGAACCAAATTAAGATTTTTGTCAGTCAGTGTCATATCCTGTTTGAAAAACATGCAGAACTGATTTCAGTTTTTTCAACAAGTGTAGCTTAGCAGCTTTCCTGTTAAGACAGCATAGTAGTTATTTTGCTAAGTGATAGCTAATTCATATTTTTCTTTCTTTCTTTCTTAGATGAATTTTTTGGCGACTCTACTGAGTTATCATGAGTAACTTTTTTTCAAGGATATCACATGAACATGTTGATATTCTAAAAATAAATTTAAGCACTTTTTAAGTAAGGCACGCTACAGATTTGTTCAACTATATTTTCAATTTGGAATATTTTCTGTGTGATAGGATACCTCATTTTGTTCACCTCTATAGTTTTAATGCTTCAGAGGAAGCTGGGGAGTCAGTCCTGTAGACACATAGACATGTGAAGAATTTTACTTATGGGTGTGGGTAGATTTAAGAATTACATGAAAATTTCATTTGGTATTTGTTTTGTTACAATGTTGTTTGTTGCAGACAATCCCTTTCAGAAATATATTCCTTGCCAGCTGCTTTTGCATCACTCTGAACTCCATGTCATAGTTTCAAGCATATTTATTTTTAACAATCAGCCTAATCTGAGAGTCTGAAAAAATTAAGCTTCATTCATATGTCATACTTCTTTACAGTTTTATAGCAGTAGAATTTTGATTTCTCTAACTTAGTATGATCATGTATCAAAAAGAAAAAATGTGGGTTTTTTTTCAAGGCTTTTTCTTTGCAATACAGTAACGCTATTATCTGTACTTGAAGATGCTGAAAAATCCATTCTGGAAATGTACTAGCAACCTAGCTACTTCTGGGGCCACCATTCCACCATATCATAGAATCATAGAACCATAGAGCTGGAAGAGACCTCAGAAGGTCATCAAGTCCAGCCCCCTGCTCTAGGCAGGACCAATCCCAATTACATCAACCCAGCCAGGGCTTTGTCAAGCCGAGACTTAAACACCTGTAGGGATGGAGACTCCACTACTTCCCTAGGTAACCCATTCCAGTGCTTCACCACTCTCCTAATATCCAACCTGGACCTCTCCCACCACAACTTGAGATCATTGCTCCTTGTTCTGCCATCTGTCACCACTGAGAACAGCCTCTCTCCATCCTCTTTGGAACCTCCCTTCAGGAAGTTGAAGGCTGCTATCAAATCCCCGCTCACTCTTCGCTTCTGCAGACTAAATAGACCCAACTCCCTCAGCCTCTCCTCGTAGGTCATATGCTCCAGCCCCCCATACTATCTGCTCACCTTACGTACATGAATTAATGTATTCTCACAACATATTAGCTTTGCTTTATGGTTGAGAACTCGAAGTCCAGAGAAATCAACTAATTTGCATAGGTCTGGGACTTATCTAGTGCCTGTAGCACAAGACCATCCTTACTTTTATGAAGGGTTTAGATAGGCTCAGATAATTACCAAACAACATTCAGGCTACATCTAGACTGCAAGCCTCTTTCGAAAGAGGCTTTTTCGAAAGTATCTTTCAAAAAAGCCTCTTTCCAAAAAGAGCGTCTAGACTACAATCAGTACTTTCGAAAAAGCAAGCTGCTTTTTTGAAAGAGAGCACCCAGGCAGTCTGGATGCTGTCTTTCGAAAAAGCACAGTTTGCATTACATAGCGCTTTTTTTTCGAAAGAGCACTTTCGCAAAAAGGCATTCTTCCTCGTAAAACGAGGTTTTCCGCGGTCGAAAAAACTGCCGCGTTCTTTTGATTTACTTTTGAAAGAACGTGGCAGCAGTCTAGATGCAGGGGAAGTTTTTTCAAAAAAAGGCCACTTTTTTCAAAAAAATCCTGTAGTGTAGACACGCACCCTTACTGATTACATTAGCCTGATTAGGCAATAGTGCCTGATTCTGATCTCATTTACACCAGTGAATTACAAGACACTCCACTGAAGTTGGCAAAGTTGCATTCATATAAAAGCAGCATAGGAAAATCACAGTCAGGCCCAGAATTTGCTCTATCTATACAATGTTATATTCTGATATAGCACATTCTTTATCCTTCAATGTCACTTTTTTGTGTGAAGAAATCCACCACTGCAGTATAGCATGTAGAAAGAAAACAATTGCTAGTGAGTACAAGACGAGAATCCTTGTGCTCAGCTACAATAGGTAATTGAAAAGGCACCAGAGAGCAATTTGCATTTGTGCAGATGACATTCGAGTGGATGTAGTCCCAGAGCAGAAAATATCATAAATCCTTTTATATCCATAAATTCAGTAAAATAATCATAGTGAAATGTCTCAATAGGCACCTGGCAATATGTAGTTCAGCAACAATCATTACATGTTGTATTTAGTAATAACAGTACTTTGGCTGTTCACTTCAGGATCTCAAAGCAAATGTTGCCTGGTCAATATACGGGAAATGGGTGTACGGAAATTAGGCCAAGTTAACGCAGTGAGCCTGTGGCAGGCCTGAAAATAAATCTGAGCTTAAATGACTCCCAGTGTCCAGCTCTACCCACTAGACTACATTTTACTTAGCTGAGTTATTGTGTAACAGTAGATTCTTAATGTATCTTGAGGGAATTTCATCAGTTTATGCTGGTGGTTTAATTGAATAGGACAGAATTGGTATAGAAAAATGGTTATTTCATTTGTCTAAAAGGCTGGTAATTGGACACTTTTATTCATCGTGGTTACAGAAAGCATTTCTTTTAAGCACAATTGTAAATATATAAATTACAAAACAAATTGATTTAGCATCAGCTGAGGCCTCTATAGCTTCCACTTAAAATAAAAATATCAAGAAGTCCCTAAATTACTCCCCCATGTAAATGATTATCTAATAGGTGGTCATTGCAGAGGGCAATGAAAGTCCACAGACTTAGGTTCTTCGGGGAAACAAGAGACTCATGACTCCAAGTTGAGGGATGTTCATTAAAATGCTCTGTCTCCAGCTGTTCAAATCCAGCTTTTAATGCCTCAGCTAATCTCAGTTGTTGGTACAGAGCATGAGGAGAGATGCTGTCTCTAAAGTATCCAGGGTCCCAGCGCTGTTAGAAACACATTGCTGGGCAGCTCCATTTTACTATGACTGAAATTTCTGCGCAGCCGTCTGATGTGGACCTATGAAGTTATAGCTGCACTAATCTAGTCTGGGGGTAGCAAAGGCCTGGAGGCCTGCAGCAAGAGCCATATCCAGGAGGTTACCCGTAGATGAAAGGATGTCTTCCTCTTGGCTGCTGCTAAGTGCCCTTCCGAAAGCAGCTGCATTCTGTAAGCAGGAACCCTAGACAGTGTCACTTATTAACAAAAGGCAAGTCAAGGTGCTGAATGGATAGCGCAGGGTTACTAGTGAAACATCCCTCTGGCTGTGCCCTCCAACCTCCAAGGTGGCACTACCTTCTTTTCGGATTGAGCTTCAACCAACTAGCCTCCCCAAAGCTTCCGTCACCGCTAGACACTGGGAAAGCAGAGAGATGGCCTCACTTGGCTGGTGACAGAGACAGATGATGATACTGTTGCAGCTACCTTGTTATCCTTCCTAATAACAGAACCGGATTCTGCAGTGCCCTACATAAGAGAATTCCCAACATTAGGCTTTACACAGAGTAAATAGCGAAGCTACTTCATTTATCACAGCCAGAAACTGTAGCAATGTCAACTATATCTTCTTGTCGTTGGTTTCAAAGGACAATTAGGCTAGTGAGTGGGCTACCTGAGTGGCCCTCTTACATCTCAGTGGACCACAAGATTCTTGTGACCAAAGGACAGCTGATAGCGTAGAGCTAAAAGGATCAGTGCAGCTGTTTGGTCTCCGTCTGTCACCAGGAGGAGATGGTTGTCTAATGCTGTTTCTGTACCATATGTCGATCGAAAATAAAATGGGCGCAGGAAATGTGGAGACTTTCTGGCAATGCCAGAGGTGCATGGCCACCACCCTCTCTATGGTCTTCTCCAAAAAGGCAGGATAGAAGGGAGCACTAGACATGAGTGTTGAGAATTTGGTCACATGATTTGTAAAGCAGCTTTAGGGGTCTTCGTTAGCCTGGGTCTAAATAAATAGAACAAACACGGTATAGAGAAGGGTTGTTCTAACAATGACACGTATGCCTCTGCCAAAGGAAATAATGCATTAAAATAGCATGTGTCTAGCTTTCTGCACAACAAGGAACAGGGAGTCAGGACCTTGGTACTTTATTTTATTTGCAGAGTTTTGCAAACCTTAAACCTTTATACTTTGCTCTCTCTAGGGAGAGTATTGAGAAGAGACACTCCAGTCATCCTTCGCCAGCACCTATTCATCCATCGAACTCCCTCGGACATAACCGCAGCTCAGCTGAGCAGATCAGAAGCCATCTCAATCCTGAGATTCGAGAGAAAGAGAAACCCAAAGAACGAGACAGGGACCACTCCGAATCTCGAAAGGACATGAATGTGGAAGAACACAAGGTGAAGGACAACTATGCTTCAGAGAAAGAAGGCTTGAGTCATGAAAGCAGGGTGGTGGAAGAGTCTAAACAAATGTCCAGGGTACCTTCACCCTACGCTAGGCCCCCTGTTGTGGAGAGCACCAGGCCTAATAGTACTTCCAACCGTGAGGCTGAGAGGAAGAATGAGCCTGCGTATGATAATCAAAAGAAAAGCAGTGAAGTTAAAGTGAAGGAGGAACGGAAAGAAGACCACGATGTTCCACATGAAGGACCTCAGACTCATAGGTCATCTGACCAACCGCCACCAATATCTACATCCAACGTCCATCCAGGTCCTTTAGTGTCTATGCCCATGACTGTAGGCGTAACTGGCATACACCCCATGAACAGCATCAGTGGCCTGGATAGGACACGCATGATGACACCTTTTATGGGAATAAGCCCAATCCCAGGTGGAGAACGTTTTCCCTACCCATCTTTCCACTGGGATCCAATGAGGGATCCCTTGCGAGATCCTTACAGAGAGCTTGATATTCATCGGAGAGACCCTCTGGGCAGAGACTTCTTGCTAAGAAATGATCCTCTTCATCGTCTTTCCACGCCAAGATTATATGAAGCTGATAGGTCATTCAGGGACAGGGAACCTCACGATTATAATCACCACCACCACCATCACCACCATTCTCTGTCCGTGGATCCTCGACGTGAGCATGAGAGGGGCAATCACTTGGATGAGAGGGAACGGTTACACATGCTCCGAGAGGACTATGAACATGCACGCCTGCACTCAGTTCACCCTGCCGCCTTGGATGGTCATCTGCCTCACCCAAGTTTAATCACCCCGGGACTTCCCAGCATGCACTATCCCAGAGTCAGTCCCCCGACAGGACACCAGAATGGCATTCTCAATAAAACTCCTCCCACCGCAGCTCTCAGCGCCCCTCCTCCTCTTATTTCCACTCTGGGACCTCGGCCTGGGTCTCCCAGAAGGACTACTCCTCTGTCTACAGAGATGAGAGAGAGGCCTCCTTCTCACACCCTTAAGGACATTGAAGCACGATAAACAGAATAAGATATAAGGAGAGACTGAACATGATATAAAGACCTTCTTGCTAGTCATTGATACAGACTGTGGATGACACCCCACTGTATAAAATGTACAGACCCAAGCGCAAAGATTTTGAAATGGGTTTTTTGTATATTATATGTTGAAATTTTCCAGATCTTTTAGCTAAGTCCATACGTACCTTGTGTCTCCTACTCTATTTTATTTCTCGTTTAAAAATTTCAAAATTTGAACTGAAGAACAAGCATCAAAACATCATAATTTGGTTAAAAACAAGCCAACAACAACCGTACAAAGTTCTTTCAGACCAGAAGTGAAGACATTTGTAGATAGCTATGTAAAAAGATTGCTTCATGGGTTAATGGTTCATATATGCAAAAAGGGTAAGATGAAAGCTTTACTTTGTACAAATGTAAATAGATAAAATTAAGTAACATAAAACATTAATACTTCTTAAACTGTGCTATTTGCAAACTTAATATTGATCAACACAGTTTGCTTATACTGTGTTTCATATATTGTTATAGACAGCTAAACCCCTTCAACTATGCAATGAATTTTAAGGCTTTTCACAAAAGCCTGTATAACTGAAAGGAGCCTTTTCAACACTCAACCTACATAAAGTCATATTTTCCCTGAACAAGTTCATGATACAAATCTGTTTTCCTTGCTTGTTTTGATGAAGAAAGGACCCATCAGAGGTGTAGTTCTCCATACGAACCCTGGCAACAAGATGCTAATGTTACTGTAGCTCATGTTTTTCTTAGGTCTTGTGCAGGTTAGCAAAATATAATCGTCGACACTGTAGTGTCTAATATGATGTATGGTTTTTTCAGACTTATTAACCTGAGTTAAACAGAGTAACATCAAATGTGAGATACTTCCTGAAACGTTTGTCACTTAACATGTCAAGATTATTTTTGGAAAAAATGTCTGGTTATAGCTGTTTGAGTCTGTTGTTCTGATCAGTGTGCCATTTTTATCTATACACACTTTTTGGGGGTACATGAATTTAGCTACACTGAAACAAATCCTACAAGATAGCTAATACTTTCCCAAAGTGATGGATCTGTTTTCACTTTGGAACAGTAGTTTAGTCTGAACTCCAGTGCAGATTTCATAATGGAATTTATTGTGTTTCAGTTGGTAATAACATCTGTGAACAGCTAATAGGTCAGCTTTGTTTTTCCCTGATCACAGGAAAAATGGCACTTTTAAAAAAATGCATCAATCTTCTGAAATTTCTGTCTTTTCATAACACACTAACTTATAATGCATTACATTTCTTGTCTAAATCTTTGGAGAGAATATGACTTTATCAGAAAGAATACAATATCTTGTCTACTGGACTGTAAAATATATGTATGAAATAAAATTAGTTCCATTGGTCTTCTAGTGTATTAAAGTGCTATCTGAAGTTGTTATCTTGTTTTGGCAAAAAAAGAAAAAGAAAAGAAAAAAAGTCTAACTACAGACAGTTGTTTCTAATGATCAGAGATCTATTTTAGTAGTAAACTGAAGGTTTAGTTGTGAGCTTCAGATTTTGTGAATTCCAGATGTTGTGCAGTGTTTTTTTAAAGAACAAAAGGAAAAAAATTAAAAACAAAAACAAACAAAAAAAACAAAAACAAAAAACCCAAGCCAGAAGAATATGTACACTGGAACCGTAGTGGTAGCTTTCAGTATTGTAAAGAGATTGTTATATACAAACCTTTTTGCTGTTTATCCTGTATGTAATAAAAGTCCTTTCTAGATCCTATGTGAAAAGAAAAGTGAAGCGGCTCTGAATCTTCAGCATGTTTCCTCATCAGCGAAGACTTGTGTAATGTAAATTGTGCCATGTTATTAAAAAATGTGAACTAAACTGCCAGGTGCTTCTTTGTGTGGAGTGCCCCATCATTGCTACAGGGAAGAAATCATATTTCTTCCTAAGACTGGACTTTTGTTCCTAAGAAATAAGCAGCCATGAGAAAAATATAAAAGAAACCCTCTATGGGCCACAGTGTAGAAATAACCATGGTGCTATAACAAGGGGAAAAGAAAGAGAAGGACAGATCTTTAGTTGAGTCCCAATTGTGCAAGGTATTTGAACACCTGCCTTATCTAAGTGAAGCCAGGTGCTCAAAGTTAGACATGCGCCTAAGGACCTTGCTGAATTGAAATGTGAATGTAAATTAGTGCAATTCCACTCAAGTCAGTAAAGTGTTGCCAATTTACACCACTTGAGGACATGGCTTTAAACATTTTTCCTCCATTAAAATCAACATCTTGGGCTTTCTTGCATGAGAAATGTCAGTTCATAGGAGATTGTTTTTAATTAGTCTATGAATATTTTTATGGCTAAAAAATTAGTCAGTCCCATTTATCCTGGCTCTTTCCTGCAGCTGTTCTGCTTAGAAATGTCCACTCCTGTTGATGTCCGACTTTCAGTTTTTTAGTCTGCATTTATTATTAGCCCTTTGGAAGCCTTTAACCAGGCAACTTTTGCCATGAATTATGATGCTGAAATTTGTCATCTTGAACAAGACCTAAGTAATCTGTCCTATCCCTCTCTAAGGCTATGTCTACACTACAAAGAAAAATCGGAAAAAGATACGCAAATTGCGAACCACAATTTGTGTATCTTTTTCCACTTTTCTTCCGAAAGAGGCTTTTCCGACATTTGGCCTGCCTACATGGGGCCAAATGTCGGGAAAAAAACCTTCTTTCGGAACATCCCTTCTTCCTCATGAAATGAGGTTTATAGGGATGCTGACAAAATGCGTCCACTTTTCCAACATTTTTTTCAGAAAAGCAGACGCATTCCTCCAGTATTCCAGAAAAGCTCCATTGTCTAGACGTTCCCTTATACCCACGACATGTCTCTTTCTGTAAGCCTAATTGCTTGTATACAAGCCTACATGCAAGTTGTTTTGCTTGTCAAATTATACTCACATATCTTTACTTCCGTGAAACATTATTGTCCAAAGATATTGTCTCCGTTGTTACACTCATAGAAATCTGATGTTTAGCACATCTCACTCTAGATTTTCATCTGTGTAAAAGAAAGCCCTATCACTTATTTAACATTCAACTTTGTGTGAACTCTGCATATTCTCGGCAGCATGTACAGTTGTTGCATAATGAAACAAAATTGCTTCCTTTTCTTTTTGTATGGAAAAGGTCTTTTGGATCAGTATAATTAAAAAATCGTTCTGACTTTCTGAAGGAAGCCAGAGTCATAGATGGATCTGGAGGAATGAAAACTACTGAAGGAGGCTTATGGAATTGAAGCATCTACAGTAGCAGATCCATGGGGAAGGGACTTCAGAGGAGACATTGCCTAATGACCATACATTTATGTGGAGTCTGTCTTCCAGAAATATCCCAGAGCACTTTGCACCTCACATGACTGGGGCCATAATTTATATAAATCAACTAGGGGGTCAACCTTTATTCATTGTGAAAGCTCCCGTGATTCTTAGCAAAATATGTTCCTGCTTATGGATTTCCCTTTCCTCTGAAGCCAGTGGACACTCGGTCCTTCTCAGGTGTGGCATACACGAGAATGTGCCATTACCCGTAAAAGATGAAACAAGGTTTTAACATGTTTTTAAAATAAAAGTCTGAAATGCAGACGTTAGCTGACAATCGTTTTAGCAGCGTTTCTCCGTTCAAGACGCATCTTGCTTAAATCCTGTTCTTTAAATACGTAACATTAAAGCAGTTAGGTTTATTCCAAGCCCAGTAGAAATAGTTATTGACCACGGGGTATATGGACCACAGGGGCGTATGTATCATACAGCATGAAACACTCCAAATATAGAACATCCTTGTTTTGTTGGCCTACTACGCCCCCACAATCCACTGTGTTGGATTCATTTGTCAAACCTCTCTCCCTCCCAGGAGTTTGCTGTTTTGCAGATTTCTTCACATCACCAACAGGGATGCCAGTTAATGCAATGTGTGTATGAACTGATTCTTTGAGAGCGGTCATAGCGTGTGGTCCCTGGTGCAATGTTTATCTTTTGCCTCACATAATTTTTTGCCTTCTAATTCTCTTCATTGTCTTTGATTACTAGGTATGTAGTTCCAGTCTGGTTTGCTGCTACCCAAACTTTATCAATACTGTAATTTCCTCTTGGCCTTTGTGCTGATGATGGTTTCTTCAATATCTTACCCCAATTAAAGCCATTGATATGCAATAATTACAATTTTGGGTGATTCTCCCCTCCCCAAAGATCTTAGGTCTTTGCAGCTTTTTATTCCTTATTGCCCCCATCTAGACAGGGTAGTGAAAACAAGGAAAAACAATTGAAAGTTTAGTAGGATTTTTAACTAGTGTTTTCCTTCTCTATGAATGTGGCTTGTTACATAAATATATACACTGATACCATGTGGGAGTACTTTAGCTCTCTATACATGCAGGTGATCTCTGCTGAATGCTGCTTAAGTTGCTGGCTAAGTAGTATTCCATTTAAAGATACTTGATTTGCTTAATCACGTTTTGCCCCAATTCTCCATCTGCAAATTCCAGATAATATATATTTTCTCCTGTGCTTTCGCTTTTCTATTTAGATTATAAACCCTTTAGGGTAGAATCTCTCTTTGACTATGTATCTAGCACTATGGAGCCTTAATTGTGAATGGAATACCTATGTGCTACTGTGATATAAATGACAATAATTAGGCAGCATTAGGGACTCTAGTGAAGCTTCGGGCCCCACTGTTGTAGAAATTACATATCCACCCCTACTAACTGGGAAAGAGTCTTGTGCAATGTAAATCGCATTCCGTTTTCAGCACAATTCATATGTAAGCTACTCAGGTTTCTTGTGCTTTTGATTTTAGCCCAACCTCTTGCCATTAAAATGATTACTGTACAATGTACGATAGTTACTTGGCAGAGAGAATAAACTCCACTGCACAGTGCAGTCGGTTAGGCGTCTATATTAAATGCACCCAGTAGGGTGCAGTAGCGATGGGTACTTACGCAATAAGCTGCAGAACATAAGACTATATAAACTCCTTCCTGCCCACATCCTCCTTTCTAGTTGCCTGTTAGTGCCTCTCCATGCTCTGTTGGCTCCTGCTTATCTGACAATCATATTTGGTGTCATCCAGACTCTTCAAGTAACGGGGATTCTACTGTGCCATTATTGCAGTTTTACAGCTGGGAGGTGCCGTAAGGGATTAGCCTAAGCCACAGACAGGAGTTAGCGTTAGAAGTTCTGTTTTCCTATTGGGGTCTATGTTTCTATTCAGAATTTACTCCTCTCCACTCTACTTCCCCTCCAGTTACCTACCCACCCACCCATCCGTCTCTCTCCTTCTCTCTGGATTACAGGGATTTTTCACAAGAAAACTGTTAAAACCAAAGGAAGAGTCTGGTGTATTTATTTATTTAAAGACAATGGGCTCCAATGGTGTAAATTACCAGCAGAACTAAAATAGTGTAAAGGGGTCCTGGCTCTGGATTTGCTTCTGGAAATAGTGTGATGGAGATCAAGGCTGTCTGGTCATTCCTTTTTTTTGTCTCTCTTTTTTTAAAAAAGAAGATCATACAATAGATGCCAAGCTTATTAGAGTGGTAGAAATGATTTACTTGTTTGGATTGACAAGCTGCTTTTCACTCTAGAACCAGAAAATAATTTAGCAACAGTTAAGCAGAAACTCACATAGAGCGTATTGAATATTCTCATCACAAAGAAGAACCCCCAGCTTGCCTATTTCCCCCTTCAAGCTCAGCTTCAGCTCCTATTAAAGTCAATGGGAGATTTTCTTTCACTTCAGTGGGAGTTTAATCAAGCCCTAAGTGCCTTGGAGCAGATTTCTAAAGGTGTCTGAAAATGCAGGTGGGCATCTAATGAGATGACTAGCTATCTATAGGCACCTAAATGTCTTTAGAAATTTGACCCTGGGCACATGGAAAGACCAAGTCTGTAGGATATTTCAGACTAAAGGCCTGAATTTTCCACTGTGGCTAGGGATTTGGGCAGGGGTGGGCAAGATACGTCTCATGGGCCAAATCCGGCCTGGCAAGCCACTGGATCCGGCCTGCGGACACCTTGCCGGGACCCTCAGGCACACAGCTGCCACTGTTTTAAACGCAGGGTTGCTTTGTGTGCCTCTCTGGAGGGAGGGGGAGACTTGGTGTGATCTCCCACCCCCAGCCCAATCCTCATCTATTGACCAGAAACAACCAGCCAATATGAGCTGAGAGTTTGGCCTCGGGTACTGGAGCGGCACAAGCCTCTTTCCCCATCCTGGAGCTGAGACACACATGGAGGGAGCAGTCTGCATTTTCAAGTGGTCTGGGGCTGTAGCAGGCAGGGAGCCCAGCCTGCCTTGTGGGTGCTGCAGGGCTGCTGGCTGGGAGACGCTTAGGTAAGCACTTCCCAGGCAAAGCCTGCCTCTGGCACCTCTGCCCCTCCTGCACCCCAACTCCCTCCCCCAGGTCACCATCCAAACCCTCTGCACCCCCCTGCCCCAGGTCACAACTCCCTCCCAGACCCTGTACCCCCTCCAACACCTCTACCCCAGGCTAGAATCCTCTCTTGCACCCAAACTCCCTCCTAGACCCTGCACCTCAATCCCCTGACCCAGGTCACACCGAAACCGTCTGCAGTCTACACCCCTTTTTCCCAGGTCACAATTCCCTCCCAGACTTTTCATTTCCTCCTACAGCCCCTCCCCCCAGCCAGAATCCTCGCCTGCATCTACAGTCTCTCTCTGATTCTACACCCCAGTTCCCTGATCCACTGCACAACCCCTCCTTCACCCAAACTCCCTCTCAGACCCCACACCCTCTCCTCCCAGCCCCTTACCCTGGGCACCCTTCTGCACCCAACCTCCATCCTAGACCCCCGCACGCCCTCCGCAGAAAAGTGCAGCTCTTGACGATTTTCCAAACTCTTGGAGTGGCCCCCACCAAAAATCATTGCCTGCCTCTGAATATGGGCCCTGTCCAACCTGACAGTACGTCTAGACTGCATCCCTCTGTCGGCAGAGGGATGCAGATTAAGTAGGTCGACATTGCAAATGAGGCAGGGATTTAAATATCCTGTGCCTAATTTGCATAAAAATGGCCACCGCATTTTGCTGACTCAGCACTTTGTCGGCAAAAAGCGGCAGTCTAGAGGGGGATCTGTCGAGAAAGAAAGCCTTTTTCGACAGTTCCTGTAAACCTCCTTGCAGGAGGCATAAGGGATCTGTTGAAAAAGGCTTTCTTCCTCAACAGATTCCCCCTCTAGACTGCCGCTTTTTGCCGACAAAGTGCTGAGTCGGCAAAATGCAGCAGCCATTTTTATGCAAATTAGGCACGGGATATTTAAATCCCTGCCTCATTTGCAATGTCGACCTGCCTAATCTGCATCCCTCTGCTGACAGAGGGATGCAGTCTAGACATACCCTGAGATGCCTCGAAGGGGCCTGGCTTGCAGGGAGTGGGTGCTCCCCACTTTCTGAGTATTAGACTCTTTCACAGTCTCGCATGTTGAGTCATGCCACATCACCAGTCCCTGCGTGGTGGCAGCAGTGGGCAATGTTTTCTAATGCTGAGCTAGCAGTCCCTTTCTTTGATGCCAATCAGGCTCCCAGAAGAGCCTCTCTAGGGCAGGAGTCGCCAACCTTTTTAAGCATGAGATCACTTTTTTGAATTTAAGTACAATCCAGGGGCCACCTCAAACCCAAATACCCTGGCCCCGCCTCCTTGTGCCCCTTCTCCAAGGCTCCACCCCTGCTCACTCCATCCCTCTTCATCCTCCCTCCCTTTCATCAGGCAGGGGCAGAGGGTTGGGGGCGCAGGTTCTGGTCTTAGGCTAAAGGATTTGGAGTGTGAGAGGGGCTCTGAGCTGAGCCTGGGGCAGGGTTCAGGGTACAGGCTCTGTAAGGGAGTTTGGGTCGGGGGGGACTGAGGGCTGGGGCAGGGGCTTGGGGTGCAAGAGAGGTGTTCATGACTGGGGCAGAGGTTCAGGATGCAGGATCTAACTGGACACGTCAGGTGGTGCAGTGGGATTAGGGCAGGCTCACTGCCTCTCAAAAGCAGCCTCCATCCCAAGCCCTGTTGTGCCCTCCTCCATTCTGTGGGGATAGCCTACAGGGTGGGAGAGGGGGCACCCTGACATCAGTGCCCTCTCCTCTCCCTTCCCTGCCCAGCAAGCGGGGGAAGGAGGAAGAGAGGGCCAGCTCCAAGGCAAAGGGCAGGAGATGAACAGCAGTGTGGGGGAAGGGGTAGCTGAAGTGCTGGCGCTTGGTAGCCTCTTGGCCAAACCAGTCAGGATCCCCTGCCAGAGGCTCCAAGATCTACCGGTAGATCCCGATCGACTGGTTGGTGCCACTGCTCTAGTGACAGCCACAGGGGGACTGTGGTTGTTGCTGGAGGACGGCAGATCCTAAGTCATTTCGCGCTTTGGAGAGGAGAGGCAGTTGCTAATTTTGCCCAAGGATAAGAACTGAGTGGCCAGGTCGCACTGGCAGACCGAATCACTCGTCAGGTACCTGAGAGCCCTTTGGCTGCGTCTAGACTGGCATGATTTTCCACAAATGCTTTTAATGGAAACGTTTTCCGTTAAAAGCATTTGCGGAAAAGAGCGTCTAGATTGGCACAGACGCTTTTGTGCAAAAGCACTTTTTGCGGAAAAGCGTCCGTGCCAATCTAGACACACTTTTGCACAAGAAAGCCCCGATCGCCATTTTCGCGATCGGGGCTTTTTTGCGCAAAACAAATCTGAGCTGTCTACACTGGCCCTTTTGTGCAAAAGGTTTGCGCAAAAAGGACTTTTGCCCGAACGGGAGCAGCATAGTATTTCCGCAAGAACACTGACGATCATACATGAGATCGTCAGTGTTCTTGCGGAAATTCAAGCGGCCGGTGTAGACAGCTGGCAAGTTTTTCCGGAAAAGCGGCTGATTTTCTGGAAAAAGTGGCCAGTCTAGACACAGCCGTTGTGTGTCTGGGTGGAAGAGCCAATGGAAAGGGAAAGTGCACTAGGGCTCGTATTGCAGGACATCCGCCTGCCTGAGGCAGAATCCCAGAGCTCGCAGGCTGCGCTCCCTCAGAAAGCAACGTTTCATTTGAGGTCGGTGCAGCAGAATGCTCACGTACAGCTGGATTTTTATCCTGTCCTCCCGAAGGAAGGTGTCATTCTTCAGAGACACCACAAGAGGGGCGTTTGAGCAGAGATCGAAATCTAGCCGGGGTGGGAGCAGGACTGTCGACATGCAATGCCGATGCAAAACAGAGCAGTAGTGAGGCTGCAGTGGCAGCCAATGATCATCCAGACTAGAGGTCGCCTTGCCATGCCATCGGTTATTGCAGGCACCAGGAAGGAGTAATGTAGGAACCACTAAGAAGGGAATTCCCCAAAATAAAGGGACTTCCTCTCCTGGGCAGTTCAGCCAGCTTGAAATGTGCTTTGTGCCACCCCGGACATAAGTGGTTACCATCTGTCAACAGCCGGTAGCGTTCTTTTCACTAACAGGGCATGTCTTTCCATTCAAACGGCGCGTGCGGCCTGACCCAGTACGTCTGTGCTCCTCAAACCCTCCACAGCTTCAGCTACTAGCTCCTAAGAGCTGCCGTCTTGTGCATCCACTCCCTGGTTGGGGAGAAGGCTGCCCCAGGGCTAAATCTGGCCCGCCCTCTGTGAGTGGTCTAATTAAGGAAAAAGGGGGGGGGTCAAAATCTCTACCAGCTTGTGCCACTGTTCCTCTCACAGCTGGGGAGCTGCCTGTTTTACACCAGCAGGGCATTTGGCTCTTCTGCACCAGCCCTCCTCACTACCCTTCCCTCTGCCCCTTGACTATGTTGTTGGCCCACCTCAGGAAAGCAGCAACACTGTCCGGAGCTTGTAAATCTCCCCCTGCCTGGCTTGGGGGGCAGGAGGGAAACGGGACTGAGGGACTTGGGAGAAGACTGACTGGAATGGGATTGAGTTCCCTCCGTGAGGCACCGGGAGAGGAGCAATCTTCCAGGGCCCGGACTGAAGAGGGCAGGATGGTACCAGGCCGGGATGCCCACACTGTGCTAGCTGTAGGGTGTGTTCAGGGTATGGGTGCATGAGTAGGGGGGTAAAGGGCGGGGGAGGGAGGTACGGGGGTGCCAGAGGCAAGCTCTGGCTGGGTGACTTACCCAAGCAGCTCCCAGCCAGCAGCCCTGCAGGTTTCTCAGGCAGACTCCCTGCCTGACTCACCCCCCCACTGACCGCAGGGGCCATGTGCTTCTTCAAACGGGCAACTCCCATTGGCCGAATGATTGTGCTAGGGACTCTGCAGGGTGTGAGGGAAGAGACAGGCTGGTTTTGACCACAGCAGGGCTGGGCAAAATACAACCCCTGGGCCGAATCTGGCCTGCCAAGCCTCCGAATCTGGCTCAGGGATGCAGCAGGCTCCCTGCCTGACCTGCCCCCACACACAGCTCAGAAAAGCGGCTGTGGACCCTGCTTGCCTTTGAACAGCTGCAAGCCCGGGGGGAGGAGGAGAGGCTTCGTGCACTGCCCCCACCCCTAGCACAATCAACCAGCCAATGGGAGCTGCCTGTTTGAAGAAGCACATGGCCCCTGCGGTCAGTGGGGGGGTGAGGCAGGCAGGGAGCCTGCCTGAGAAACCTGCAGGGTTGCTGGATGGGAGTTGCTTGGGTAAGTCATCCAGCCAGAGCTTGCCTCTGGCACCCCCGTACCTCTCTCCCCCGCCCTCTACCCCCCTACTCCTGCACCCATACCCCGCATAAGCCACACCCTCTGTCTCCCTCTCCTGCACCTATCCCCCTACCAGACACTGCTTCCCAATCCCCTGCCCAAACCCCTTTGCCCCCTTCTACCCTCCAGTCCCCTGCCCCAGGTCACAACCCTCTGCTGCCCTAGGTCACGGCTCCAAACCCCTACACCCCCTCCTACACACCAATCCCAGGTCACAACCACCTCCTTCACCCTAACCCCCTGCCAGCCCCCACCCTCCCTCCTGCACCTCAGTCCCGTACCCCAAGCTCCCTTCTGCACCCAACCTCCATCTCAGACCCTCGCCACCTCCTCATTAATATCATGGGTGGGTGCGGCCCTTGACCACTTTCCAAATTCTTGCCTGCTCCCGGCCCCCAGGAGTGTGGGGGCCCCCTGAAATGTCTCTCACGGTGTTGCTCTTCCCTCGGTGTCTCCCCTGCATGTTGGGGGGGAGGGAGGCCAAAGGGCCAGGCACTCGCTGCCCTAGGAGTGGCCAGCTGCCACCCTGTGCTCTCCTCACAGTGCTGTGGCCTGCGTGGGGAATGCAATAAGGAGAAGCCTGCAGGGCACCCGAGGAACGCAGCGGGGAGGCCGCAGCAGGTGACGAGTGTCAGTCAGCTCCTTGGAGGGTGTTTTCACGTCCTGCGGAAGAATGAACCCAACAGGGCTCCCTGGAGAGAGGAATTTTGTGTGTGTGGCTCACAGCTCCCTCCACTGCCCCACTGGCCCACACACCAGTGGCAGACCCTCCTCCCTCCCCAAGGGCACTGACACTCCCCAGAGCAAGTGCTGCCTCTCCCTAGCCAGCAGCTGCAGCTGTGAATTCCCCTGCTGAGTTTGCTGCGGTGGGGCAAGGAGAACAGGCCCCTGGTTCTCTCTCATTGCCCTGCCCCAGGAATGAGGGTGAATTGTCCTCCCTTGTGGTATCTGGTACAAGGAGGGCAACATCTGTGCTAGGGAGCTAGGCAAACCCTCCCTTGTTCCTTCCCAGGCTAGCGCCTGTCAGGGTATGTGACCAGGTGCTTTGCCCGCTTCTTAATCTGTCCCACTCACGCCCTTTAGACAGACCTGTGCAAGCCGGCTGGTTGGACACACACGCTGCGAAAGCAGATTGGACTCTGACCGTCTGAAAACACCTGACATCTTAGAATCATAGAGTCCTAGGGCTGGAAGAGACCTCAGGAGGTCATCAAGTCCAGCTCCCTGCCCAAGGCAGGTCCAATCCCAACTATCCCAATCTTGCAGCTGAGAATAGGGATGTGGTAAATTTGCCAGGCCTAACCCTGGGCTATCACCCTGTAAGCGCATCAGTGACGATTGTCAGATCTCCTGTTCCTCTCCTCCCCATTTAAACAGCTTCTTAATAATAATCTCTGGCAAATTCAGCCTTGACGGTGTGTGCCATCACCAGCTTTGGCAATACGTTATATGCTCGTATCACCACGAGATGGCACCAAAAGAATAAAAAGTGATCTCTGAAGCTGGGAAATCCAGACAACCGCAACAATCCATGTGGTTGGGCTATAGAGAGCAAATAGCTGCTCTCAGTTTTGAACGGTGTTGTCCACCTCCCATGCTGAAGGAATGTGTATTTGGCCTGGGCCGCTTCTTTTGCAGAGGGTCTCAAAAGGGTTTTGTATAAAACGTAACCCCTCAGCACCTTGTGTGACATTGACATGAAACATCCCCGCTTCATAGCTGGGTTACTGGGGTCACAGAGAAGTAATGCGCCAAATGCAACAGCACGCCAATGGCAGGGCCAGGAACAGACCTCTAAGTCCTGAGCTCCAGTCTTCTGCTTTGATAGAGCTCACGATTCAGCACTTTGGACTCTATATAGTGGATGCGGCTATTACGGCTGCATCACCGTGCGCCGCCATTACTGCAACCCACCTAGGCAGGTACCCTCCACGGCAACTGCTGCATCATTGTGGTGACTTGGGGCCCTTACCCCAGTGATGCGCTCAGGCTGTTTCCCAAAGCAGTAGTTTATCGTCGGAGCGACATTATTAGACTCCCCGTGGTTTTAACTGACTCATATGCCACTTAACGCTATTTTCACTGCTTATAGAGCACTTGGAGCGTTGCGATGATCTCTGCTGACTACATCAGTGCCATTTACTTGCATTTCTTTGGAAATTATCTTCAGCAAAAATACTGGGGAAACATGTGTACCTACTAGATACATGTCCACTTTCCATGGTGTTTCCATGCTCCCGTTAGGACTCCTTGATTAAGGCTGTTTAGCTTATTGCAGTGTTTCTCAACCAGTGGTACGCGTATCCTTCGGGGTACTTGAAAGAAGTCTGGACGGTACGTCAACAGAACTGAAATTTGGAGAAAACCGCATTTTTGTTTTAAGTTTTACAGGGCTTTATTATTTTTGTACTTTTTACACCCAAAAATGTCATCACCTGCCCAGCTATGATTAAGTTGTTTACACAAATGTGTTGCAATGGTAGAAAAAAGTTGTGTGTGTGTGTGTGTGTGTGTGTGTGTCTGAAAACTGTAGATACTGGTTGGTTTGTTTTAAAAAGGGGTACTTCATAAAAAAAAAGGTTGCGAAACTCTGGCCTATTGTATCAAATAGTCATCACTATCTGAGTTACAGTGGCATCTCATTGTACTGTCTGAGACATCTGCACAAAAGCTTATGATGAAGTTCAGTGTTGTTGCTCCCAGACTCAAGTCTCATCTTGACAAAGCCCTGGCTGGGTTGATTTAGTTGGGATTGGTCCTGCTTGGGCAGGGAGCTGGACTTGATGACCTCCTGAGGTCTCTTCCAGCCCTAGGATTCTATGACTGCACCATGATCCAGGGTGTCACCTCTTGGTTGACTCTGTGTTCCCTGATGATTTTTGTTTTTTCCACACCACAGACATGAATACAGGAGGTGGCAGGGTCTCTGTTTGACAGACCTGGAGGTGGGTTAAATGCAGCTTTAGTGCAACTCCATCAGGCATGAAGTGGCGCTTTTGTGGCTGAAAATCTTTTCTGGAGAGAGCCTCCTGGGATCTCAACTAGAGAAGCAATTTTAGATGTCACAGGTGTTGGTGCAGTCTAAGATTCTTTAACTTAAGCCCTTTCCAACTCATTGCAGTTATTATTGTACTTGTCCTTTGTCCTCAGGGCCAGATTAAGGGGCGGGCTAGCCGGGTAGCTGCCCAGTGTGCCAACCTACGGGGGGGGGGGCGCCTGATGGCAGCTGTAAGGGGCGCCGCACGCCCAGGGCCAGGAGCCACGCGGCACCCCTTAGAGCTGCCATCAGGCGCCACGTGCCCGGGGCCGGGGGCCGTGCGGCACCCCTTAGAGCTGCAATCGGGTGCCACGCACCCGATTGCAGCTGTAAGGTGCGCCGGGGGGGGAGGGGGGGGCTACGTATGCACCGTGCGCCTGGGGGGGCGGAGCCACACATGCGTCGCGCGCCCGCTGCCCGGGGCGCAGGAATGGCTCGAGCCGGCCCTTTTCGTCCTTGAGGATCAAAGTTTCAAGGGACTGGGCCCCATATGTACCAAGCCAGAGGGAATGTTTTTGCAGGATTCAGAAGGGAGGCCATGTTTCTTTCCATTTCAAATAACTGCTGTCCCATAAATGTGAGGATTTCTGAGCTGTAGGCGACCGCGGCTACGGAACCAATGCTAGCACACACCCGCACAAGGAAACACCCTGATTGACATTAGCCATACTGACTGCAACACACTGCTGTTGGGATTGCCGTGTGTCTAGACATGTTGGTCAAGGGTGTTTTTCCACACTCCTGAATATCTGACCTATGCTGATATGTATTCAGAGCGGATCCAGCCTGCAACTAAGAGAGAATCCACGTCCTGTGCTAAAACTACATTTAAGTGTTTCCATGTATTTCCTATAAAAGCGCTGCTAGAAATCGGTTGTTTCTCTAGCTGGGCTGCAATGAAGCATAGGCATTTTATGGGTCAAAAGGGAGCATTGTTTTTGCTTGGAAACCCAGTAGGTCGGAGGCCCAACTTTTCATTGAAATGCTTGGCCATGCAGTACTTGGCGATGTGCTGCAGAGGGCACCGTGGATGAGTTAAAAATGTCCTTGTGCAGCGCGTTATGTCTTCAGGCCCAGCGTATGGGGTGTGTGCCAGTCGCAGGGGCCCTGCAGGAAGTGTTCAGACAGTAGAGGGCATCCACTTCCCAGACTCGTGGCCGGGAGGAGCTGCTCATTACACTACTGCGTATAACACAGCCTGCTCATAGCTTGTACTTTTCATTTATCGTAGCGACTCCCTTCTCCTGGCTCTGCGAATGGTTTTGAAGTGGAAGATCTGGAATCTTTCAAATGTATTTGCTTTTGTTTTTAATTTTTAATCCAGGCACCCGGGCACCTTCACACACCGTTTTGCAACATGTCCCCTCCTCAGGCTCTTGGCTACATTCCATGGGCTTGCTCCTGTGTTGATTTGCACCGATCGTACTCACTGAAATCCACTCCACATGGGTGTGAAATCACAGACCTAGACGGACCCTTGAGAGGTCACCAAGTCCAGTCGCCTGCACTCCCGGCAGGACCAAGCACCATGTAGACCCGTGGTGCCCAATCTTTTTTATA
Organism: Pelochelys cantorii; assembly: GCA_032595735.1. Classification (NCBI taxonomy): domain Eukaryota; kingdom Metazoa; phylum Chordata; order Testudines; family Trionychidae; genus Pelochelys; species Pelochelys cantorii. The sequence continues at coordinate 6,036,387 of CM064346.1, read as the reverse complement.
CTGAGGACCAGCAAACCCACTCGCAAACTTTTGGTGGACCAGCAACATTTATTTACATATTTGCATATTAATTATGCAAATAACAAATATGCAAATATGCAAATACAATAAAATGTTACTGGGCCGCCAAAATCCCTGGCCCCCGGAGCCACCGCAAACAGCCAGCTTCAGCTCCAGAAGTCACCACGTGGCGGGTGGCTGCTGCAGCTGAAACCGGCTGTTGGTGGAGGCTCTGGAGCTCTGGGCTGGGGTACACCCTGGCTGCCTGAGCCACCGAGTGCCAGCCCTAACCCCTAACCCCCACCTCTCCACTACCCCCCCAGCACCAGCCACTGACCCCAGAGTCCCCTGCTCCCAACCCTCTCAGTGCCACCCCCCAGCCCAAATGCCTTATTGCTCGCTCCTGCTCCTTAGAGCCCCCCCCACCAGACCCCCCCTGTGCCAGCCTTCTGTTTCCAGAGCCCCACTGCATCAACTCCCCTCAGGGCCTCCCCCAGTGCCAGCCCCCAGTCCCCAATATTAGCCCTGTCCCCAGAGCCCCCAGTGCCCCACTCCAGATGCCCCAGTGCCTCCCTAATGCCAGCCCCCTACCTCTTAGAGACCCCCCCTTAGAGCTCCCCAGTATTAGCCATGCTCCCCGAGCCTCACAGTATTAGCTTCATCCCCAGAATCCCCAGTGCCTGCCCCACCCCCCTCACCTTGCCCTGTGCTGCCTCCAAGCCACCAGCTAAGTTCTACTGCCCAGGTCACAGCTGCCGTGCCACGCAGTGAACCACTCTTCCATGTCTGGAGGGAGACCCTGCCCCTGCCCGGTGCTAGCTGGCTGGAAGGGGAGGCAGGACACGCCTCCCTCCACAGTGATGGCAGGAGGGGCGGTGGGGGACGGTGTACCCCAGTCCTGGCTCCCAGCAGCCAGTGGTTCACGGCCTGGCACTGGTCCACAGACTGGTGGTTGGGATCCGCTGATCTAGACCATTCCTTACTGCTTCTCTAACCAGCACTTACACTACCACTCCAGCCCGGTAGGAAACATGGCGGGTTATCTGTGCCCTAGCCAGGCACGCCTGAACTATCCCATTCTTCTGACTTCCGGGCTTCTTGGGATTGGAATAGAACCTCATCCAAGTACTACCCTTTGTTTAGGATTGGCTACAAATATGCCTATCTAGCCAAGTGTCGTGGTCACATTTCTGACCACACTAAATCCAGCTGCTAAAATCTATAGTTACCCTTCTTTTTGGAGGAAATAAAGGAAAAGGCATGCCAAGTGCCATTGGTTTTGTTAGTAAAAGACGACCAGAAAATCCCCTCTTCTATATGATATTTTATGAAGGATTTCCAAACTGGCATGCATTGCATTTCTGGGAAGCAAGGGCAAGAGATCAAGGAGTCTTGTCTCGGTTTTCAGCCTTGCCATAGATTGCTTGCGTGACTGCAATTTGTTGAGGCCTCTGATACAGTGCAACACTTAACCCCAAGTATTGCTACAAGTACAAGTAGCCCCATTTAGAGTGGGTGGGGGAAAGGATGTTTAAAAGAAACGCTCCGTTTTCTATTCAACATCTGCAACCCCAGATGGTTCATTGTAATATCCCCCCCTCTCTTCTCTCCCTTTTCCATTTTGTGGTGAAAGCAGGGAGAGGGCAAGGGGAAAACCAGCCGAATTTGTTTCCAAGGTTGAATGGTTTTCCTGGATAATGACAAGAGTGAAACATTTCCACAAATAAGTGCTTTGTTTTAGAAAACAGGCCATTCTGTGACTGTACAGCCGTGGTGGGGCAGCTGCTGCACACTGGCCAGAAGGGGTTAAAGCAGGCAGGAGGAGCCTGCACAGAGCCCAGGCCAGTTCATGGGAGGCTTTTAAGGAGCCAATCAGAATGTAGCTTGCTGGGGGCAGCCCTGTATAAAAGGAGCTGCTCCGGAGAGTGTAGTTAGTTAGGCCCTGACCTGGGAAGGTGTGGCTCGTGGAGAAGCTCCTTTGGGAGAGCCGTGCTAGGCAGGTGAAGGGGGGAAAAGAGGGCAGGTCCTGCTTGATACCCGCCAGGCTGCTGGCCTTGCCAGGAGGGTGCAAGGGGTCACAGGGGAAGAGGCCCAGGGAACAGGAGGCAGTGAAGAGGAATAGAGGAGGGCAGGACAAGACTGCCACCAGAGGGTCCCTGGATCGGGATCCAGAATAGTGGACGGGCCTGGGTTCCCCCCCCACACTTCCTCCTTGCATCGCATGTGGCCACCAGGGTGTGGCCTATGAGATAGAGGGGCTGGGCTTGGAGGCCACAGCTGGCCACAGTGGTGGGTGAATCGGGGGACTGCTGATCCCCTCCTGGGAGGAAGGTGTGGCCCATACAGACTGTGGCTTGCCCTGGGGCAGAGGGGCTTGGCTGGGAGGCCACAGTGGTAGCAGAGACTAAGGACTGCCAGTACCACTCCCGGAAGGGGGATGAGAGATCATTGGAGTGGGCACTGCCAGAGGGCAGTGTCCTAGGGTTGCCAGATTGTCTCCCAAAAAATACCGGACACACGGTATTTTTGTCGAGCAAAAAAAAAAAGGAACGCGGGATAATAAGGGATGATAAGTACGGACACTCCCCCCCACCCCTCCCCGTTCTGACGCGCCCAGAGCGGCAATCGCAACCCCACCTCCCAGCTGGGACCCCCCAGGCTGGGAGGTGGGGCCACAATCGGCGCTGGAAGTCCCAGCCACTCCCCCCGCCCCCGCCAGGCTTCTGCGCAATCACGGGCTCCGATCGTGGCCTCGCCTTCCAGCCACTCCCCCCACCCATGCCAGGCTTCCGTCCAGTGCGCAGCCGGAAAAATCAGAGAATACCGGACATTGCACATGTCCAGTATTTTCTGACTTTTTTTTACCGGACAGAGAGCGCAAATACCGGACTGTCCGGTAGAATACCGGACACCTGGCAACCGTACAAGTGTCCTGAAGAGGATGCCGTGGTCGGGGAACAATGTGGGTCCAGAACTGGAGTGTAGAGTGAGGGGGAGAAGACACCAGCCGGAAGGAGGCGTGCTATGGACTAAAGAACTAATTCCCTGGAGCTACCAGAAGGAGGCACTGCAGTGGTGAGTCGACAAAAACTGTTACCCCCTCCATTCCCCTTGCAGCCACTGGATCGGTCTCATGCATATAAAGCGACGGCAGCATGGAGGTGCTTTGCTAAATAAGGTCTGTGGTTTAACTCGGTTTTGTAAAGTGAATATGTTATTTGCCTACTTGCTGGGGATGCTGAGGTTCGAATAATCTTTGTAAAGCGCGAAGGGCATGTCTGCATGACAGAGAAGATCGACCCTCCGGATGTTGATCTAGCATTCGCTGTAGAGGATCTAGTGTAGACCCCCAAGTTGAACGCTGAGGGCAGCCCCCGCCAGCGTCCGGTACTCCTTGATCTGAGAGGAGTAAGGGAAGCAGCATAGACACCGTAACGGCTCAGCTGAAGGTAAGCCAAATCCAGCTACGCATTTTGCACCTTAAGCCGACCTGTCTGCTCTCCCATAGACCACCCTTAGAGATCTGCTGGTGGATAGAAGACAGAGAACAACAAAGTAGCGTTATAAAGTACTGGACTGGGACAGTGGAGACATTGGTTCAGTTCTGGGCTGTTCCACTGGCTGATGGGTGATGTTGGGCAAAATGAGTCTCTGCCTAGATGCTGAAGGACATGATTCCATGTTCTGGGTGTTCCTAAATCTCTGACTGCCAGAACTTGGGACTGGACAAATGGGGTAGCTCCCTCAGCTGATTGCCCTGGTCTGCTCATTTCCTCTGAAGCATCTGGCACTGGCCACTACTGGCAGACAGGATACTGGGCTAGGCGGACTATTGGTCTGACCCAGTATGGCTGTTCTTATGTGCCTCAGTTTCTCCATCTATATAATTGCAATAATGATACTGATCTCCTTTGTGCAGTGCTTTGAAATCTGCTCCTGAGAAGTGCTTTATAAAATCATAGTGGTGGAATTTGTTGGAGGTTTGAGTGATACCTACTGCCCAATTTGCAACCTGAACAATTTTGACTAGAGATGCAGTTAGTCAATGTTTTGAGGTTGGGTTTGCTTGTTTACTTGTAAGGATGGCCTATCAGGGTGAGCATCAGATTTTAAGCATTGCTCTGCAAGGATTTGTATACGTTCATACTACTTATCCCTTGCAAAGCACAAAATCAGTGACGTAAAATTCTGCACTAGACAAATGTCATAGAATGCTTATTTAAAGTGGAGGTGTCATTTTTGTCCCATTCATCCTAGTTTTCAGTTTACTCTAATTGGCATCCAAATTGCTGTCTGCATAATAAAAGGAAGCATACTTAGTCTCCATTAGATATTGCATGAAACAGACAGATCTGTTTCTATTTGAACACCAAGATGATTTGTCATGTGCTTCCTGAGGCCAGGTACTCATAAACTATATCAGAAGTGGTCAAACTTACCCACCATCTGAGCCACATAGGACAACCTTTAGATGTTTGAGAGCTAGAGCACACCTGCCGGGGTTTGGGGCATGAGCTCTGCTCCTGCTGAAGCCATGAGTCCTGGCACCCTACTGGGCAGAACAAGCCCTAAGCCCCCCCTCCCTCCTGGGCAGAACAAGCCCCAAGTCCCGCCTCCCTACTGGGCAGAACAAGCCCCAAGTCCCGCCTCCCTCCTGGGCAGAACAAGCCCTAAGCCCCGCCTCCCTACTGGGCAGAACAAGCCCCAAGCCCCCCCTCCCTACTGGGCAGAACAAGCCCCAAGCCCCCCCTCCCTCCTGGGCAGAACAAGCCCCAAGTCCCCCCTTCCTACTGGGCAGAACAAGCCCCAAGCCCCCCCTCCCTCCTGGGCAGAACAAGCCCCAAGCCCCCCCTTCCTCCTGGGCAGAACAAGCCCCAAGTCCCCCCTCCCTCCTGGGCAGAACAAGCCCCAAGTCCCCCCTCCCTCCTGGGCAGAACAAGCCCCAAGTCCCGCCTCCCTACTGGGCAGAACAAGCCCCAAGTCCCGCCTCCCTCCTGGGCAGAACAAGCCCCAAGTCCCCCCTTCCTACTGGGCAGAACAAGCCCCAAGTCCCGCCTCCCTCCTGGGCAGAACAAGCCCCAAGTCCCCCCTTCCTACTGGGCAGAACAAGCCCCAAGCCCCCCCTCCCTACTGGGCAGAACAAGCCCCAAGTCCCGCCTCCCTACTGGGCAGAACAAGCCCCAAGTCCCGCCTCCCTCCTGGGCAGAACAAGCCCCAAGTCCCCCCTTCCTACTGGGCAGAACAAGCCCCAAGCCCCCCCTCCCTACTGGGCAGAACAAGCCCCAAGCCCCCCCTTCCTCCTGGGCAGAACAAGCCCCAAGTCCCCCCTCCCTCCTGGGCAGAACAAGCCCCAAGTCCCTCCTTCCTCCTGGGCAGAACAAGCCCCAAGTCCCGCCTCCCTCCTGGGCAGAACAAGCCCTAAGCCCCGCCTCCCTACTGGGCAGAACAAGCCCCAAGCCCCCCTTCCTACTGGGCAGAACAAGCCCCAAGCCCCCCTCCCTACCTGGGCAGAACAAGCCCCAAGTCCCCCCTCCCTCCTGGGCAGAACAAGCCCCAAGTCCCCGCCTCCCTCCTGGGCAGAACAAGCCCCAAGTCCCCCCTCCCTCCTGGGCAGAACAAGCCCCAAGCCCCCCCTCCCTACTGGGCAGAACAAGCCCCAAGTCCCCCCTTCCTCCTGGGCAGAACAAGCCCCAAGTCCCCCCTCCCTACTGGGCAGAACAAGCCCAAGCCCCCCCTCCCTCCTGGGCAGAACAAGCCCCAAGTCCCCCCTCCCTACCTGGGCAGAACAAGCCCCAAGTCCCGCCTCCCTCCTGGGCAGAACAAGCCCCAAGTCCCCCCCTCCTACTGGGCAGAACAAGCCCCAAGTCCCCCTCCTCCTGGGCAGAACAAGCCCCAAGTCCCCCTTCCTACTGGGCAGAACAAGCCCAAGCCCCCCCTCCCTACTGGGCAGAACAAGCCCCAAGTCCCGCCTCCCTACTGGGCAGAACAAGCCCCAAGTCCCGCCTCCCTCCTGGGCAGAACAAGCCCCAAGTCCCCCCTTCCTACTGGGCAGAACAAGCCCCAAGCCCCCCCTCCCTACTGGGCAGAACAAGCCCCAAGCCCCCCTTCCTCCTGGGCAGAACAAGCCCCAAGTCCCCCCTCCCTACTGGGCAGAACAAGCCCCAAGTCCCTCCTTCCTCCTGGGCAGAACAAGCCCCAAGTCCCGCCCTCCCTCCTGGGCAGAACAAGCCCTAAGCCCCGCCTCCCTCCTGGGCAGAACAAGCCCCAAGTCCCCCCTTCCTACTGGGCAGAACAAACCCCAAGCCCCCCCTCCCTACTGGGCAGAACAAGCCCCAAGTCCCCCTCCCTACTGGGCAGAACAAGCCCCAAGTCCCCCTTCCTACTGGGCAGAACAACCCCAAGCCCCCCCTCCCTACTGGGCAGAAGTCCTGAGACCCTTCTCCCCAGTGGTCAGAAGGCCCAACCTCATCATCCCGCTGCAAGGCAGAGGTCCTGAGCGTCCAGCCCAGTGTGGCAGATGGAGAATGGGGGAGGGGAACACAGGGGGCTCTGCGAGCTGCATTTCAATGGTAAGAGTTGCATGTGGCTCACAAGCCACAGTTTGGCCACCCCGCACCATTTGCTCTGGGCCAAACAGAACCTTGGCAGGGGGGCATTAACTTCAAATTATGCATATGCCAGAGCTGAATTTGCTGGTCTGTATATGGCAAGCTTATGAGTGCGTTTGTTCCCTGTCTTACACAGAAATCCCTGCCTCAACCAAATTTCGACACATGCATGTTTGTCGGGTGCAACTTACAAACCTGTGTTGGACTAGAATTTTAAATGCAACATGAAACACACAATAATATAGGGCCTTTATCTAGTTCCCTGTCATCCCAACCTGGGTTATCAAAACCCTATAGGCTTGATCTTAATTGGGGTAGGGGCAAGGAATGAGTACTGTACTCTTGTTTTCTTCCACAGGTGATAGAATTACTGTGGCTTCTGGTGTCTAAATAAAGGCATCTCATTACTGAAACTTGCACTCCTAATCCAAGCTCAACTCCTCAGACAAGAACTCAGCCTGAGAAATCATGTTGTTCTGTGGTGGTTTGTCTGGGGTTTTCTACTGAGAAAGCTCCTAGGATTGCCAGATGTCCAGTATTGACCTGGACAGTCCGGGATTTTCGCCTCCTGTCTGGTAAAAAATTCAGAAAATGCCGGACACCTAAAATGTTCGGTATTTTCTGTTTTTTTTTCCCCAGCCAGGAGGCAGAAATACCGGACACCTGGCAACTCTCCACACACTCAGCAACTGGGCCCGGCCCCCTCGCCAGGCCACCCTGGGTGCCCCCCCAACTCCCTGCTTACCTGGTTCCGCAGGGGCTTGTGTTGTGGCTGGAACAGAAAAACAAAATGGCCACCAGCAAAAAAGCTACTTCTTAAAGGGGCCATGCTGATCTTTTATTTTTTTAATTTTTAATTTTTTTTTGGCTTAACTGCTGTTGGGGGTCTTTTTTGTTGTTGTTTTTTGTTTTGCTCAACAACTTTGGTCTCCCTCTTTTTTTTCCTCAACAGAATTTTTTTCCCGGTGTTTTTCTTTGGGGGGCGGGGGGTGTTTGGTATTTTTGGTTAAACCATCTGGCAACCCTAAAAGCTCCCTCCTTCCCATTCCTTAGCAGCCAGTTTTATTTTGTTATTTTCTTTCTCTTTTGGGTCACGTGTTTGGAGAGAGCTTTGAGACTGCAGGGGCACTGGCTTATCTGTAAAACAGAAAGCTGTTCACCGGGGCATATTTTTCATGTCTCCTTTTCAGCCATACTGTAATAGGAGGAAGTTCTGAGGGTTCTGCTGCACTAGGTTGCTAGCATTTGTTTTGGGAACTGGAAGAGGTGTTAGTGTAACCTACACACCTAGTGTGGTTACTGAGCAAGGCAAGTGGTACCTAGACCACAGCAATAGTTAAGAATAAGAGACCTCTACAGCATGGTCTGACTTTCAGCTCAGAGGGTAGCAACTACTTTCAGCTCAGAGGGTAGCTCCAGTGATCCCAGGTTCAAATCTGCCTGGTGGTAGTTACATTAGCAGTTGGCTTGTGAGCACTAGAGCTGGCCTTACCCATATGCAGAATATGCCTCAGTGTGGGGCATCTGAAAATTTGAGGCACCTCTGGGTCTTAATGTCCACCCTATTTCTATTCTGTGGCTCTGCTTTCTCCAGAGAGGACCTAGTTAACTAAAAGTGAAAGCCTGTCAGAGCTATTAGCAGAACCCTGAACCTCTGAAAGAGCCATTCAAGTGGTAATTAAGCCATTTAACAGGCATTTGCCAACCCCAGGTACATACTGTCCATTTCTGAATTTACTGTGTTAGTTGACAGGACCTGAGTTTAAAATTTGCTTTAAAACTATTTCACTAGTGTCTTTGAATATTATAAATAAGGATGTAAAATTTTGATTAATTGGGTAAATGAATGGTTGATGCAATTGGCTGTCCCTGGGGGGTGGGGAGGGTGGAGTTTGGGCCCTTGACCTCTGGCTCAGAGGTGGGTACCTTATCCACTGTGCTGCTGGGGGAGCCCCCCAGCATTCTGGGCCCCCCTTATCTGTCCTATGTCCCAGGGGTACCATCCATTGCCATGCTTGTGTTGGGTGACCCTAGGTTGGGTGGGTGGGTGGGACTTGGGCCCTCCACCTCTGGCTCTGGAGGTGCATGCCTTATCCACTGCACCGCTAGAGGAGCCCCCCCAACCTCCCTGCATTCTGGGCCCCCTTATCCTTCCTTTGTTCCAAGGGTGCCTAGTCCATCCATCACCAAGCTGGTGGTGGCTGTTCCGCTTTTGAAGTGTCCCCTTCTGACCCGGGCTCCATGCAGCGTTGCCACTTTGAAATGCCGCAGGGAGCCCAAGGCCAGCTGGGAGTCCCACGTGGCATTTCAAAAAAGCAGCACTACATGGGTCTGGTCCCGGGCTTTACATGGTGCTGCCACCTTGAAGCACCCCCTCCATGCTTCCCCCTTGTGGGAATGATGGACACTTGCTGGCTTGCAAAGACTATGAAAGAACTGGCTCTATCCAGAGCGCTAAAAAAATGAGATTCCTTAGACGTCAGCCCAGCAGCAGAGGATTTTGTAATGCTGTTACTAGAGGAGGCTTTGTTTCTTTGGTCCATCATGGCTGCTGATTTCATAACAAGTTCTAGCACTTGTTTAAAGGAATCTGATGCAATTCAGGATCAGTAGATCTGGGGAGGAGGTGTACACGGGCACCAGTCAGGCTGTGGTAGACGTCTTTGGATGCAAAATAAACTTTCTTTGCAACATGAAGCTCTGAATTGCAAGCCCCGTATAAAAAAACCTGGGTTAAAAAAAATAGCCAAGGAGTACAAAAGTGTTCTCACTGAAGCTTGCTGAGAAACTTCTGTCAAAAGAATTTACTGTGTTAATTCTGGCGACCTGTCAAAAATAATATTAATACCTTTTGGCTATTGGGTATCAGAGAAACCCCTGGAGTTTCTGAATCTGCCAAAGCTATAAAAGATTTATTACAATGTTGTCGGAAAAGTTAGGGCAGAATTGCCCTCTCTGATCCCTGCTACACAGCTGCTATTTTCTAGACTCTAAGGTGGGGACAAGAGAGAGATGGATGGTCTTGTGGCCAGTGCACCGGAAAGGGAATGGGGAGAGCTGGATTCATGTTCCCAATTGGACACAGAATTTGTGTGACCTTGGACAAGTCATGTAATTTCCCTGGGCATGGTTTGCAGCCATCTGTCTGTATATTGCATTCTTTGTATTGGTCTTGTCGAGTTAGCTCTTCAGGGCGGAACCGTCTGCTTATGTTCAGCACCTCGTACACTGTGATCTCTCGATACTCTTGCAATACAAATGGGAATTGTGTAAATTTCTTACATGGAAGGCGTGCTAATGGTATGCTATTGCAAGCAGCACTACAGATGAGAGAACCATGGCATGGGTCACAATTTATTTCCCATCCCATTCCTCCATCCCTCCCCTAGATGTCTTTTAATACTGTCCTCACATTATAAGGACCGGTTGGATACCTCAGGAGCCTGCTAAGCTATGGGCAATTGATGGTGGAAGCTTGGGAACTGCTGATCTCACAGTTCTTTAGAGTTGTTTGAAAGAAAATATGGCCCTGACACTGAGGTGCTGCAATTGGCCAGCACACAAATAGCTGTTTTACATTTAAAACTGCATGAACCTAGACTTAGGCCTTGTCAATACTAACCCCTGCCACCGACCTAATGCATGTGATTTGAGCTATGCAAATAGTGTGGTTGAAGTCGACATACTTACTGCAGCATCTTGCGTGCGGTAAGGTTGGTGAGGGCTGATCTTCCATTGACAACCGGCTACCCTTCCCATCCTAGCAGAGTACCAGCATCGACAGGAGAGTGCTCGGAGATTGATTCATCATGTCTAAGCAGACACGATAAATCAACAGCCAGTGAATTTATTGCTGAACTGTGGATTCCCGGCATACTGGAAACAAGCCCTTAGGTAAAGCATCCCCTGGTTTCTTCTGTGTAACTCCCAGGAACAGCTATGGGAGTTTGTGTCCATACAAAAAACAAAGCAGGGAATAGATGTTTGTGTAACTGCACAAGAGACAAATCTACTTACAGACCACAGTAGTCTATCGACAACACATTGCCACTTTATTCTGGGCAGCCACTTAGTGCAAGCTTTATGCCTAGGTTGAATAACAGTAGAGGATGGGTGTAAATTAGAGAGCAGCAGTGTATATCCCTGGAATGGCGGATCAATTAAAGGGTGCCCTAATAAAAACAATAATGGGGGGGAAGGAGAGAAGCTAAAGAACAACGTGTTTGGAGAAGCCTGGAAATAGGTATACAGAGGCTGTAAAGGGGAACGTTTGTGAAATAACTGTGATGAGCTTGTAGGAGGGGTGAGAGACCGCGGCTGTCTGCATTCTGAGCTGAGGTAGGGTACCTCGTTGGAGGAAATGCAGCCACACTGGCTCAATGGGAGCTCTTGTGCTAGAAGTAAAGTGTAGCGATCAGGGCTGGTCCTAACCAGCTTGTCAAGAAAAAAAAAAAGCAAGCAAGTCAGGGAAAATTTGTCGGCAGCCCCTTCAAAATGGCGCCCCTGGACGACCACCCGGCTTGCCCACCCCTAAAACCGGCTCTGGTAGCTGCAGCAACCCAAGAGGTAGATGGGGCTAGCCATTCTCAGTGTCTGCCTCTTACAGACACTAGGTACATAGGCTGGGTTGGCTTGGCTTGGATGGTCTAAGGGACTGATAAGAGAATTTGGGGTCACTTTCCCTCCCACCTCTTAAGTCACGGCTTCAGATCTAGTGTGGCTCAGTACTCAGTGGGCAAACGTGTCTCTCTTACATGCATTACCAGTGTCAGCGTTTTTTGGGGGAGAGTGGAGATTTTGGACATCTGATAATGCGTTAGTGCAGGGCCACTCAACTTTGGAAGCCCTGGGGGCCACAATGATACTCACAGCACATGCCAAGGGCCGCAACTTAAGCATGGTTGCATATGCATGCAAGTATGTATGCAAATATATATGCAATTAGCTTCTTTCACACTGACAGGCATGAATACAAAGATTAAGGCAAGACTACACAACACGCAGGCCCCATTTAAGTGAATTCTGCTGCTATTAATAAAATGCAATATTCACCCGCATTCCACCCACATGACAGCACTTTTTAATGAGCAATGACAGTCCAGGAATTTAACTACTAAAACTCATCTCAGCAGAAGACCATTATATTCACTCGCTGTTGTGGAGCATGTTCCCAGTGGAGGCCATGTTCGAAGAACCCCACCTGCGGGCTGCGTGTTGAGCCCCATATAAACCCAAATCACACTGCGGGCTGCAAATAAAGGGGCTGCATGTTGAGTAGCCCTGCAACAGTGGATTGCCAGGTAAGAGAGATGAATTAATTCTGGCTGCCTAGGTACTGAATAGCCATGGCAGCTGTAATACCTGAGCGCCTCCCAATCGTATCTGTATTTATCCTCTCCGGACCATGGCATTGTTGGGGGGGGGGCACATGCCTCTTCGGACCCCCCCTCGCATGTCACCCCTGTGTGCGGGTAAACTCCTTCACATATGCTGTTTGCTAGGTAGTAAAATGAAGGTGTTCGGCCTCCAGGACTGGCAGGCTAGCACCTTTCACCAACCCTAAATTCATTTACGTTGAGCTTAATCGCTCTTTTTTTAATAAGACCGGCCTCTTGCTGTTTCAGCAATAATGATCAGAAGTTAGAAGAAGTTAATCTGACTCTGTAGCCCTATGGCCTTATTTGTTAGTAATAAACCATAAGGCAAATGCTCTGTTGTGTTATCTCAAAAGTGCAGTTAACTTAATTCCTAATCCTTTAAAGAGATGCTGCTGCTTTTAATAATGTCCTTTTGGCTTCTGCTTTACTTTCAAGTGACAGGAGAAACATAAAAGCAAAAATGCTCAGGGCGGGGAAACTATATCATCTCTATGTTTAAGTTAATTTTTGGTTGCTTCTGCAGCAGCACGCAGGGAGAGGGAGTTTTGCCTAATAGCAGAGCATCACGTTGGTAATAAAGCCGTTACAGGCTGCTACACTGATGACTGTGCATATCTAACATCTGCCAATGCATGGGCCAATGTAAATAGACACTATGGGGGAGAAATGGAATATTAGTCAAGCCTTATGTCTTAAACATTGGCAACTTCATTGAGAGCCTGGTTCCAGTCCAGCTGGTAGTATTTCTCTGAGCCCAGCCTCACTGTCCTCATTTTTTACAGTGGCTTGCTAAAGCTGACTATACATTTGAGTAATTGTCAGGGACAGGTGGGCTGGGCGCAACTTAATAAAATACGCTGTAGGCAACCAGCCCAGCCGGGGTGGTCTCGTTCTTTTCAATGCAGTGCAAATCAACAGTCACTGTGCTAATGTGCAGGACTCAAAGCAGGAGGCGTACAAGGAAGGACAGTATCAGGGATCTCCTTGGCAATGCTTCTATCTTCTTGACAAGACGGAAGACAAACTATTTCCCGGATCCTGCTCTGGACATTGAATGCAGACTGTCTGCAACATACACAGCTACATGGCTTTATCTTCGCCCACTGAAGCCGGGCTCATCGGCTTTATTTCTCTTTGTGAGGCTAGTCACTTGTGGTATAAGGCCACTGCAAGTCAGGTTGAGGTGAAGCACTCCCCTCTCTCTCTGCCGTGCCCCACGGCCACATTAGTGATCTCGCACCTCTGCTTTCCCTTCACTTTTACACCTCTCCAGCAAATTAGCCCCTTGAAGTCTTTGGCTTTGCTAACATCCCCAACACTCATCTTAATCCACTCAGCTAATAGAATAGGATTCAAAACCCAGTAGGTTTATCCTTCACGATGGATTGGATAATCCGTACACTTTATTCTACTGTCAATTTTCTTATTACCCTTTATTGGCTCCAGATGGCCGTTAGATTTCAGTTTCCCCTTTCTGCTTCATGCACACTTCTGCTCCATAGTCTTCCGTCCTTGCCCTTTCCACACTGTTCACAAGCACTTGATGTAAAACGTCAACAGGGTTAAAAATAACCTGCTAAATACAAAGGAGGCCCAATTCCCCACTGCCTTGTACACTTGTGTAGTTACTTAGTGATAGTCAAAGTTCATGCCAGATGCCACCAAATCAGAATGGTTGGGTGCGGGTTGCTATGGCAAGAATAGTTGGAGCTATAGGTAACGTTTCTACGTGTCGGGTTCTCTTCCCTAGGTTTAGGTTTCCCTTGGGTAAGGTTTCCATCCTAGGGTCACAGTTCCTATGGTAGGGTGATCAGCCAGGAGACTTTTTGCTTTAGGGTTAATGTTCCGACGGGTAGGGTATTTGGAGCTAGGTTTTGGGTTCCTATGGTTGGGATACTTAGAGCTAGAGTTAGGGCACTATGTATAGGGTACTTGGTGTTAGGATTATGGCTATTATGAGTAGAGTACCTATGGCTTACAGTGCTTGGAGTGAAGATTGGGGCTCCTATGGGCACGGTACTAAATTCTACTAGCTCTCACATAACGTTTTTCATCAGTAGACCTCAAGGGGCCATACAAAGGACAGCAATTTCATAGTCCCCATTTTATATGTGGGAAAACTGAGACAAAGTGTGGTGAAATGAATTGGGTCCTGATGCCATGATTCTCTCTAGTGCCAAGTAATTTTGGGTGCCTCAGCTTTAGCTATGCAGTGAAGTTCTGTTTTTTTTAAGGGTGTTGGCCACCCTCGATTTAGAGGACTGCCCTGGTTCCAGCTCCTGGGGGGAGCGGGAAGTAAGCTGCTGAACCCCAGGAAGTCCCTCCCAATCAGCACTGGAGAGATGGGGGACCACCACAACTCACATCCTAGAGCTAGTGCCCTGTACTTCCACCTTCACATCGGGGGTGATAATTGGTGGACCCATGTACACAGGTGACCTCGTTATTAACTGGCTGGGCTTCACCACTTTCCTGGAGATCGGGGTGACTGCGCTCCCAGAGACTGAGGGCCGTGGTCTCTTCTCTGTCTACCCTCACTGGCTTGGTATAGTTGCAGGGCCGGCCCGAGCCATTTTGGCGCCCCGGGCCCCAGGCGCACGGCCCTGCCTCCGGGCACACGGCGCATGTGTGGGCCCCATCCCTGGGTGCACGATGCATGTGCAGGCCTGCCCCTGGGGCACATGGGCGGACGCACGGCGCATGCGCTGCCCAGTCGGCCTGACCACCGCCGATGGCGTGCAGCCCGGGGCTGCCCAGGGCGGGCTGCGCCTGGCCACGCAGGGCCCTGCGGCTGTGGGGGGAAAGGGCGCTGCTGGCTGGTGCTGCAGGGGTTAACACGGCCCCCGCCACGGGCGGCTGCTGCAGCCCGCCGGGAGCCGGGCACCCCCCGTAGGTTGGCGCCCTGGGCAGCTGCCCGGCTAGCCCACCCCTTAGTCCGGCCCTGTATAGTTGTGAGGGGTAACCACAACCCTCACCAGACTGAGCAGGGAGAACAGGTTGTCCCACCCCTTGAGACTGCACTGCGTCAGCTCCTGGAGGTTGGGGTGGCCTCAGTTCCCTGCACCTAGAGTTTCTCTTCTGGCTCCGAGGAGGGGTCAGCCTTCCCGAGGTCCTTCTCCTCCCCCGGGACCCCTATGGGGCTTCACGCCCTCTTTTCCCCCACCTAGGGCTCCCTGGCTGCTTGGGCCCCTGGGGCTGGAATTGACAGCCCATCTCACAGGGGCCCTCCCTAGGGGGTGGGTCAGCACCCTGCCTGCTAACTGCTGCTCTACCAATGTGATCGTCTTGTTGTAGGTAATTGGGTTGGGTTGGGTTGGGTTGGTCTGCCCACATGCGAAGGTCTGGAAGCAACTTCCATATAAACGGCATGATGATCAGGGTCTCCAGGATCTCCTCTGGGCTATGTGCCGTGGGGCACAGCCATTTACATGTGAGGTGGACCCGATCAAATAGTTGGGCCCTCGGGGGTTTTTCCTCTTGGTACTCTGAGCCCAGACTGCTGTAGTCACCCCTGCCCGGGCCTGGATCTCCCCCTTCAGTCAGGGATAGTTGGCTGCATCCTCAGCATGCAAATCATAGTAGGCCCTCTGTGCTTCCCCACAGAGGCATGGGGCGAGTATGCTGGCCCCCTGTTCCTCCAGCCAGCCTCGTTGTGAGCAGTTCACTCAAAGGCCAGGATAGGTAGAGGTCTTTCGTCTTCCCTGAATCATCTTAGGGAGGCAATTCGTGGCTCTTACAGCTCTTGTTCCCTCTATCCTGGGTGGTTGGACAGTGAGTGCCCTTAGCTGGCACTCCACTCTCCATCACCTCTCGGAGGGGGCTCGATCTGAGGCCACCTGGTCAATAAGTAGCTAGTTGTCTCCTGTTGCAGCCAGGTGGCTGCCTGCTGGGTGGCTGTGGCCTGTTCTAAAGCCTTCACCAAGTCGTCCATTGTGATATACCCCAAATCTTCCACCAAATGGGGCAGGGGGAAAGCACATATAAGAAAGAAAAAGGGGAACCCCCACACCAGCACCACGGTGCACTTTTTTTGTTTGTTTTTTTTTGGTGTGGGTTTTTTGTTTGGTTTTCCTTTTCCTTTTCTTTTAATCTGCTGTGCTGTGAACAATCCCACCGCTAACACCAGTTGTGGCGGAGCTTGGGCTGTGCCCCCTCTGTCCTGAGTTTCCTGGTGGATTTTTGTATGCCTCAAAGAGGCTCATGGTGACCCTACCACAGCCTCTTGTTTCTCTCAGAGGCGAGGGTACCCTGTATCATAGGCCAGTCACTAGCTTAGAGGGAAAAACTCCTCCATGGTCCAAAGGTCCTTGTCCCCTCTTGGCGACCCACTGGCCGGGGGAGGGTTGAGGGGAAACTGGTCCCACCCACTTACTCTGGGCTTTGGCCAAGCGCCCTATATAGCAGCCACTAGTGGGGCTCTTGCCCTTGTCCCCACTGAATAGCAGCCCCTCCCTGGGCCACTTCCCCAACCACTCCGTCAGTGCCTCCTCCCTGGAGGAGGAAAACCCTCCTGCTTGCAGCCTGTAGTTTTTTCCTCCACTCAGTGCTTCCTCTTCTCCAGTCCGTCCCTCTTCTCCTTCCCCTGCCTTGTCTGAGGGGAAACCTTTTCTAGTGGGCCAACAGGCCTTAATTGGCGGCAGGTGTTCCATTAGGCGGCGCTGGAGGCCAGCGCCTAATGAGTTTCAGGTGCCCGCCTGGCCGGATGCCTGAGCAGCAATGTCTGGCAGCCTATTCAGGGTACATAAACCTACACGCCCACTTACCCTCCACCAAACTCCTGCAGGCCGCTGCCTTCGGTCTGCCACAAGGGCCAATGCCTAGATTGCTTCATTGCTCTCTAACAGCGGTCGCCCAAAAACGTGAAATATCCAAAGTCATGAAACGATTTGTGAAAATCTTGGCCAGCCTACAGTAGGGAAGTCGTCAGCTGCTGAGCACGCAAGCTTGGCTTGTGTCCAGCCATTGATGGTATTGACGGCTTGTCCAGGGCTCATTGCATCAGCAGAATCCCTGCTTCGGCCGCTGATGCTGTGTCTCTAAAAAGGCACCTTGGAGGCAGGGATTTTGAGCAGTGCAGTCATGGTATGTAGCGGAGAACAGCCACCTTGCTGATTGCCGGGGACAAGAGTGGGTTCAGACATGCCTGTCCTCTGCAGAGGTTTCACCTCACCATCTTTATTCATGGGAACTCCGATGTAACCAGCCATCAACAGTGTCTGTCTCTCCAGGCTGGATTGAGGTGCCATGCCTTGTTCTCCTTGCCGAGAGGGCCACATGCCAGTCTCCTATTGGAGGGACCTTCAGTTGGACCGAGGCCTCTCTGGGTACGTCTAGACTACAGGCTTTTGTCGACAGAAGTTTTGTCGACAGATACTGTCGACAAAGCTTCTGTCGACAAAGAGCATCTAGACTACATCCACGTCTGTCGACAAAGCAAGCTGCAAAGGACAGTGTAGATGCAATAACACCTTCCGTCGACAGAACTCTGTTGACAAAAGGCGTTATTCCTCATAGAATGAGGTTTACAGCCGTCGACAAAACTGCTGAGTTCTGTCGGCTTGCTCTGTTCAGGAGAGGAGGCCTCATCTGAACTGCCAATTGGTGACGGACTGACTCCCCCATACCAACAGAGACTTGAAAGGTGCAACTATATAAGAGTTGATGATTAGATCCTCCAGGAGTTACAACATTCCCAATGACAGGTTCACCCTGTTCCTCTAAAACCTCACTCTGTGACATTAACTCACTGTTTTGTTAGGAGAGGGGGAGAAGTTTGCCATCTGCTTGGCAGTCTGCTAGTAGCTGCACCAAAACGTTTTGAAAGCAGAGTTTATCCTGTGTTTCCCCATGCAGGCTGGCTGTGGCCACACAGCAGTATGGTCTGGCAGAGGTTAATGATTTCTTAAGCAGGATCTACCTGAATAATAATCAATTCTACCAGCGTAGGCAATTTCACATTCTGCCTCATTCTGCAGTTGTCATGGAATTTTAAAGACATATTTTTCTCATAGTGTGACAGATATAAGACATTTCATCGGTTTGACAGTTTCTACATAAGCACCCTATTTTCATCACACAAAATACATTTCTTTTTCATTTTCAATACCAACAGTTCACCTTTCTTTTTAAATCCAATGCTGTATTGCAAGGAGAAAGTGGAGGGACAGGCAGAAGAAACAGGCTGCCAACAAGAGATTTTTGGGAAAGCTGTCAGACTGAAGTAACAAAGGAAGATGAAATTGAGAGGGGAGAAGAAAGGTTGTATAGTGTATGAAGATTAATCAGTTTCACTTTAGCTCATAAGTTTAAGGAAAAATATTTTTATGCTAAAACTTGAGGACTGCAGTGTTTTGTTTTTATTTTTACTTGCAGTAGCACTGGGTCGGAACCTCAAGTCTCCCTTTGGCTATGTCTAGACTGCAGGCTTCTTTCAGAACAACCTTTTTTTGGAAGAGATCTTCCAAAAAAACTTCTTCCAAAAGAAAGCATCCACACACAAAAGCTCATCGAAAAAGCGATCTGCTTTTTCGAAAAAGTTGCATCCACACTGAATGGACGCTATCTCACATGTAAGCAGTGTTTACTATGGATGGAGTGGCCACTAGGGCACATGTGCTTTTTCTTCTTCCCTCTTCTTTCAAAAGAACTCCCTCTTCCCCATCCACACATACCTTTTTCTGAAAGAGCTCTTTCAGAAAAAGGCTTCTTCCTTGTAGAAAGAGGATTACCAATGCCGGAAAAACCCCTCTGTTCTTTTGATTTACTTATGGAAGAACACGATCTGGATCTGGATCTGCTGAGAAGTGATTATTCCCCTTTATTCGGCTCTGGTAAGGCCACATCTGGAGTATTGTGTCCAGTTCTGGGTCCCCCACTACAAAAAGGATGTGGACGCATTGGAGAGGGTCCAGAGGAGGGCAACCAAAATGATTAGGGGGCTATGAGGAGAGGCTGAGGGATTTGGGTTTGTTTAGTCTTCAGAAGCAAAGAGTGAGGGGAGATTTGATAGCAGCCTTCAACTTTCTGAAGGGAGGTTCCAAAGAGGATGGAGAGAGGCAGTTCTCAGTAGTGACGGATGGCAGAACAAGGAGCAATGGTCTCAAGTTGTGGTGGGAGAGGTCCAGGTTGGATATTAGGAAAAACTATTCACTAGGAGAGTGGTGAAGCACTGGAATGGGTTACCTAGGGAAGTAGTGGAGTCTCCATCCCTAGAGGTGTTTAAGTCTCGGCTTGAGAAAGCCCTGGCTGGGTTGATTTAGTTGGAATTGGTCCTGCCTAAAGCAGGGAGCTGGATTTAATGACCTCCTGAGGGCTCTTCCAGCTCTATGATTCTATGATGCTATGATTGCAGTATGGATGTAACTCAGGTTTTGTCGGAAAAACAGCAGTTTTTCCGACAAAACTCTGTAGTGTAAACATACCCTTTGAAACTTCTTGGAATGGGTTACAACATGAATATACAGATAGCCCCTCATGTCTTCCTGCATTTAGATATAAATAGAAAAGTTTTCTGAAATTGAAGGTGTTTACATGGCCACCATTTCAGTAGTATCTGAGCTCCTTGCAATCTTTTAATGTGTTATCCCTCCAACACACCTGGGAGGTAGGGCAGTGCCATTATACCCATTTTACAGATGGGGAGCTGAGACACAGGGTGACTATGAGCTAGATCCACAAAGAGGTCTTAGTCTCAGTATTGTAAGTGTTTAGGTGCCCTGCTTCCTAGTGGAACCAATGCCCCTGAGTTAGGTTCCTGTACAAGACACAGTGATAGGAGCTGGGTAAACTTTGTTGTTATAGGTTAAGCCTAACAGTTAAGCACTTCTTTGAACAAAGGCATACATAAGTCCACCCAGGTGTTTGAACTAAATGGGCAGAGGGCTTTATGCTGGGTGGTATTTGGATACAGGAGGGTGGGGGGGGAGGGAAGAGAGTGCAAAGCAGGACCAGAGAGACTGAAGTAGAAAGCAAGCCAAGAGGTCCTAGTGTGGGAGCATAGTGTGTGGCCCTGGGAGAAAGGGTTTTGGATTGGTGGTATTGGCTGAAAGAGGTCCTCTGAGTAAGGACAAGGTTGTCACAGCTGCACCGAATTTCCCCTCCGTGTTTCCCCCAGGGGCACCACCTCTGTGCTCCCCAGTTCTCAGCTGTTATCACCTTTATTGGGCAGAGACCTACATCTCCTTCCCTCCTGACTGGGTTTTTTCCAGGCTGCACAGTTCCCTGTCTACACTGTATTCCCAGCAAGTCAAACTGCCTAGATAGGCCAGAATCCCGACTCTGCTTTCTCTCAAGTTATGAACCACATTATTGCCCTCAGCAATAAGATACCAGACATCTCTTTGTAAGCACGCACACTGGAGTCTAACAGTGAATGCGTTACAGAGAGCACCTATTTAAAAACCATCTGAAGACCCTACACATGTGCTGCTAAGAAGCTCAGTGGAGGTCCTCCCAACAGTCTTAGGCTACGTCTAGACTACAAGCCTCTTTCGAAAAAGAGCGTCCAGACTACAACCAGTACTTTTGAAAAAGCAAGCCGCTTTTTCAAAAGCCAGCACCCAGGCAGTCTGGATGCTCTCTTTCGAAAAAGCAGTTTGCATTACATAGCACCTTTTTTCAAAAGAGCACTTTCGCAAAAAGGCATTCATTCTGCCTTGTAAAACGAGGTTTTCCACGGTCGAAAAAACTGCCACGATCTTTTGATTTATTTTCGAAAGAACGCAGCAGCAGTCTAGATGCAGGGGAAGTTTTTTGGAAAAAAGGCCACTTTTTTCGAAAAAACCCTGTCGTCTAGACACACCCTTAGGGAGTGTCCAAAAGTCAAAGTCCTACTAACCCCCTCTATCAAGAAGTGCCAGCATCACCTCAGACAGAACCTCCTGTCTGTTGCTGGATCAGAAAGAACACCCTGAGTCGGCTTACTCTCAGGCTATTCATCCAAGACTCATTTCCTTGTGAGCTGGTCACTGGTCAATCCCGTCTAAACAACTGTTTGAACCTTTCCAACTCTCTGGAGTTGTTACAACCGGAGTACATTTGCCCAGTCCCACGGCATTGTTCTTGGTTCCTAGCCCACCCCCCTTCCATAGAATTACATATGCCTCCTGGTCCACAGTGATACAGAAAGCTGATATAGTACAAGATGGCAACAGCCATAGTGAGAGGTCAAGAGCGATGGAGGCTGGAGTGGAAAAGCCACCTGGTGGAAGAGAAATGGCTAGAGCTGGAGGCCAGGTCTGAGTGAGAAGAGTCAGGGGGATTTGATAGCAGCCTTCAGCTACCAGAAGGGTCTCCTTTTCATAGGGACAGCCCCTGGGACTGAGCACACTCAGTATGATCTGACTGAGCATTGAAGGTTGGGAGCAACAGCAGCAAAGTATTGTGGTGAAACAGCCCTTCATTGGTCCAGCTTGCAGCCTTGACCCCCATATTACCCATCACCTGACATTTGTTTTCCTTCTTGCCATTATTGCTACAAGGGGCTTCTCATAGCTCTCCTCCTGCCAGGAACATTTGTGCCAAGAACACAAATCTTTTCTGCTGTCATGGCTCCTTCCCCACTCTGGCATGATAAATGCAGAAGTGGGGGCCAGCAAGTGTACCCCAAAACCTTATCTACCAGGCTTTGGTATAAAACTTCCTCCCAAAATCTAAAACCCTAGATTTTGGGGATAAAATCTCCGCTGCCACCACCCAAATTAATAAAGAAACCAGGGGAGAGACCATTTGGGAAAATCTCACCCCTAAAGTAAAAAGCAGGACACCACCATTAACCAATACCAGGTTAATAAAAGGAAAAGAGAAAACTTTTTTTATCACCACACTACTCCAGTTGCAAGCATAATGATTAGATGGAAAAGTAACAAAATAATATTCTCATGGAGAAACTCCATGGGCCTAGAACTTAGGGTATGTCTACACTACAAAGTTAATTCAAACTAACAGCCATTAGTTCGAATTAACTTTAATAGTGGCTATACATACAAACCGCTAATTCGAATTTAAATCGAACTAGTGGAGCGCTTAATTCGAACTTGGTAAACATCCTTCTACGAGGAGTAACGCCTAATTCGAATTAAGTAGTTCGAATTAAGGGCTGTGTAGCCACTTAACTCGAACTAGTGGGAGGCTAGCCCTTCCCAGGTTCCCCTGGTGGCCACTCTGGGTCAAACCAGGAAAACTCTCCTGCCCCCCTCCCAGCCCCGGAGCCCTTAAAGGGGCAGATTCTGGCCACAGTGCCTGTGCCAGTTGCCAGCCTGCCAGCACCCAGCCAGCAGACCCTGCAGCTGGCACACCATGAGCCAGCCACCTGCTGCCACCCAGCCCTCCCCCTCTTCCCAGGACCAGGCTAGCAGCTCTCAGGAGCCTGCCAGGTCCGAAAAAGATGGGCACCCGCCTGGTCTAGTGCGGAGATCGTGGACCTCACTGAGGCTTGTGGGGAGGCCTCCAATGTCCACGATCTCCACACTAGGCACAGGAATGCGGCCGTCTACAGCTGCATGGCTTCCAGCCTGGCCACCAGAGGCCACCTGCGCAGCCAGGAGCAGGTGCGCTGCAAAATTAAAGATCTGCGGCAGGCCTACGCCAGGGGCTCCCAACCAGGGGCTGACCCAGACACCTGCCCTCATTATGAGGCCCTAGACCGCATCCTGGGGGGCTCACACAGTCCGTGCCCCCCGGGTGGTGATAGACCCCAGGGCAGAGGGCCCAGCCCCTGAAACAGGGGAAGAGGAGGAAGACAAGGAGGATGACAGCCAGGAGCCGCAGGAGCCTGCAGGGAGCCTGCCCAGCACCCAGGACCCTCGAGCTGAGGCCAGGGAGGGCTCCACATGTGAGTGCCATCATGGTCCCCTTTTGTGTGTGTGGGGGGGGAGAGGAAGCCCAGGGACCGTGCACCTGGGCCTTGCCCACCATAGAGCAGCAGCTGGGTGTCATGCAGGGGCCCTGGCCCGTTCCCCACACGCCGACCTCGCCTTGCAGAGGGGGGCTGGGTTTCACCCACTGTGTCCCCAGGGAGAACTGACCACTGCTCTTGTTTCACCACAGCCGCAGCACCTGGGAGTGCAGGGCGCACCACCCTGCCTGGACCAGCCACCCGCACCCGGGCCAGCAGGCGCACCCGCACCCAGGAGGAGTTCCAGCGGCGGCACCCGTGGCTACTGGGGCAGCAGCTCCGCAACCAGGAGCACTGGGTCCGCGAGGACCTGCGGCTGCGGTAGCAGAGTTTGCAGGTGCTGGAGGAGCAGGGCCGTGCCCTCCGTGGCCACCTCCAGACCCTGGTGGACAGGTTCCTGCCTCCTCCTGCTCCAGCCCCTACGGCCGCCCCAGCTCTCGCTCCTCCTCCCACCCCTGCTTCCCCTCCCGCTTCCTCTGCCCCCCCATCCCTCCTGCCCCCCCTCCACACACCCACTCCCCCCTGACGCCCCCGCACCTGCAGTGCTGCGAGACGGGAGAGCCTGCAAGACCCCAAACCCTGAGCTTTCCCTTCCCATCCTCCCCTTGCCTCCCCCTTCCAGCTCCCTCCTCCCAGGTTTCCCCCTCCCCTCTCTCACCCTCACTCCCCCCTCCCCCCACCTCAGTTCTGTGAAATAAACAGACATATTTGTTGGCCAAACAAGTGTTTTTATTTACATTAGGAAGGGGGGTTAGGGAGGGGAAAGGGGAAGGAGGGGAGGGTGGAAGAAGGCCCCAGTGGGGCACGCCAGGGAGAGTTCAGTCCTCCTCCACCTGGAAGCTCTCCCGCAGGGCTTCCCGGATCTGGACGGCCCCCCGCTGGGCCTCCCGGACGGCGTCAGTGCGGGGCTGCATGTACAGGCCAGCCAAGTGTTCTGCCTCAGCCATCCAGGCTGGCAGGAAAGCCTCCCCCTTCCTCTCACATAAATTGTGCAGCACACAACATGCTGCCACCACGGGAGGGATACTGTGCTCGGCGAGGTCGAGGAGGGTGAGGAGGCACCTAAATCGGGCTTTCAGGCGTCCAAAGGCCCCCTCCACCACAATGCGGGCCCTGGTGAGCCTGGCGTTGAAGGCTTGCTGGTTGAGGTGCCCCGTGTACGGCTTCATCAGCCAGGCCTGTAGGGGGTAGGCTGCATCCCCCACCAGGCACACTGGCATGTCCACGTCCCCGACCCTGATGTGACGGTCGGGGAAGAAGGTCCTGGCGTGCAGCCTCTGGCACACGGAGGAGTTGCGGAACACCCGTGCGTCGCGTGCCTTGCCGGACCAGCCCACATTGATGTTCGTGAACTGGCCCCAGTGGTCAGACACGGCCTGCAGGAGCACGGAGAAGTAGCCCTTCCTGTTGATATACAGGGAGTCCTGGTGTTCTGGGGCACGGATGGGGATGTGCGTCCCGTCAATCGCCCCCCCCGCAGTTGGGGAAGCCGAGGGCGCCGAACCCCTGGATGACTGCGTCCAGGTCGGTGAGGTGGACAACCCTGCAGAGCAGCATCCTGTTGATTGATGGCCTTGACCACCTGCAGAGAGACACACAAAACTGAGAATCACTGGGGTGCCCGGGTGGCTGGGAGTGTTCGTTCCCTGGCACTGCCCCACGCCCCACTCCCAGAAGCAACCCTCGCTGCAATCCTGGCCACTGCAGGCGGTGTGTAGTATGGCTGGGACAGACCAAACCCTCCCTTGTGGGGCCCTTTCACCTCCTCCCCCTGTTTTCCCTGGGGCAGCCCATCCCCTCCTTGCAGCCCCCCCTTCCCCTCAGCCCAGTGGCCAGTGAGTGCCGTACCTCCATGAGCACTGCTCCGACAGTGGATTTCCCCATGCCGAACTGGTTCCTGACGGATCGGTAGCTGTCTGGTGTGGAGAGCTTCCATAGGGCGATGGCCACCCACTTCTGGAGGGGAATGGCAGACCTCATGCGAGTGTCCCATCACTGCAGAGCAGGAGTGAGCCACTCGCAGAGCTCCAGGAAGGTGTCCTTCTTCATCCTGAAGTTCTGGGTCCACTGTTGGTCTCCCCAGCGCTCCAGGACGATGCGGTCCCACCAGTCGCTGTTGGTGTCCAGACGCCAGACGCGACGGGGCACGCTGGCATCTGGGCGCTGCTGCGGCACCTCCATGGCCCCCAGGGAGGCCAGGGGGAGGGGCAGGGGGCTGACGTGCACCAGATGGTGCCAGGCAGCCTCAAGCCATTGCTGCCAGGCTTGCAGCAACAAATCCAAAAACTGCACCAGAATGCCCAGGGGCAGCTCTGGTTCCATGGTGCCAACTGCTATGGTGTCCCCAATGAGAACGACCGAAACAGGCAGGCAGAGAGGAAAACGCTTTGCTGTCCCTCGGCAAGGTAGGCAAGCAAGCGGAAAAGCTGAGAACCGGCTGTCCAGGGGGGTCCCTTTAAGTACGAGCCTCAGATAGCCTCAGACAGCAGCCACACAAAGCAACTACTGACCTGATGCCCTGCTGGAACCGGTTTCAGCTGGCCTTAAATGCGACCTAGCGTCCAATCAGTGTGGATGCGCTAATTCGAATTAGCAAAATGCTAAGTCAAATTAGTTTTTGGGTCTAGATGCGTTATTTCGAATTAGCTTATTTTGAATTAACTAATTCAAAGTAAGTTAATTCGAAATAACGCTGTAGTGTAGACATACCTTTAGTTACAAAGGAAAGCCAAAACATTTTTTAAAATGTGCACATACAGCAGATCCCATACCCAAACCATAAAACAATGAAACCTAACAGATTTATCTAAACTTTACCCTACTTAGAGAAAGTGAAGAAAGCATCTTTTCTTGGAGGGAGACATAGTGTCTGTCCCCCTCAATAGCTGGAGAGAACTGCTCAGAACAAAGGAGGGAAAAAACAAAAATTCCTTTGTCCCAGTTTGAAATTCCTACCTACATTCCTTTGGCTACTCCATCTGGGTAGGTAAGGGACATAGTTAATCCCTTAGGGTATGTCTACACTACCACCCTAGTTCGAACTAGGGTGGTTAATGTAGGCATTCGAAGTTGCAAATGAAGCCCGGGATTTAAATATCCCGGGCTTCATTTGCATCTTGCCGGGCGGGCGCCATTTTTAAATGCCCTTACTTCGAACTCCGTGCCCGCGGCTACACGCGGCACGGAGTAGGTAGTTCAAATTAGGATCTCTAATTCGAACTACCGTTACTCCTCGTGGAACGAGGTGTACCGGTAGTTCGAATTAGAGATCCTAATTCGAACTACCTACTCCGTGCCGCGTGTAGCCGCGGGCACGGAGTTCAAACTAAGGGCATTTAAAAATGGCGCCCGCCCGGCAAGATGCAAATGAAGCCCGGGATATTTAAATCCCGGGCTTCATTTGCAACTTCGAATGCCTACATTAACCACCCTAGTTCGAACTAGGGTGGTAGTGTAGACATACCCTTAGTCCCCAGGCTGCTGGCTAACCCTCATGATCATGACATCTGCCTAGACTATTCGTATTTGTTCTTTCCCCTAAACCATTCACAGCTTCATTTTGTATGCAATTGGGTCTTTTACATCAAAATTAGCTTATAGTGTTAGGAGACTTTGCTATAAGAACAGCTTCTGTGGGCCTAAAAAGGCTACCAAATCAGAATGGTTGCACTGGTGTAAGAGAGGAACGAGTTACTCTCTCACTGGGTTGTAATCTGCGATCGCAAAGCTTGGAAACCAATGTTAAGCAGGCTCTGACTGTGTCAAGCTGCTTGCAGACTCTCTAATTCTGTTTTCTTTACGAAGACCCTGATAGAATTCTCAGTCTGATCAGTGCTGCTCCTGCTTTGACTATGCTCAATCTTTTTCTCAACCAGTCACCTCTCTGGTCTGCACTTCTGAGACCTGGTGCAAATAGCAACAATGATACAGTTGTTTGGGGGGTGTGTGTTTGTGGGAGAGCAATTCTGTATTTCCAGGCTGGTGCCCTCAACCTACCCTGTTACTTCACTGCCAGCTTTCATTGTCTCCCTTACAACCATTCAACTTCCCTGGGTGGTTCTGTTGGGTTGATATCCTCCCAGGGAAAAACAAATTATGCCGGTAGCTTCTTTGCGAGATGTGATTATGAAATAGTCTGTTCACTCGGAGTGTCAGGTGAACTTTGGGAGCTCTGCCACACTATTTTTAGGCATTTCAGGAATTTCAGACCACGATATGTTTCCAAATGAAAACGCCCCTCCTGTCAAACAGCTTCACCAGGGTCATGCCGCAGGAAATTGTAGAGGGAGCATCTTTAACACATCCCTGGTCTGATGTCACACAGGAAATCCACACTTCTCAGGGTAACTAGGCTTATAGCCGCATTTCTCAAACTGTGGGTCCTGACCCCCCGGGGGGTCGCGAGCAATTTAGAGGGGGGTTGCGGTATCACAAAGTTTGAGAACACCTGGCTTATAGAAATGTAGGCACTGTAACCATGGCTTGGCATGGTCATGTGATCCAGCAAGGGGGCGCTAGACTTCAGAGGACTGATTGTGAGTGCCAGCAGGGCCTGACATGTATGCACACACTAATTGCAGATGACTTGTCTGGAGCATCTCCTAATCAGATCACTGACTCTGTGCTGGCAGACTGATGAGTATGGCTTTCTAGTTTGACATGGTATTGCTCTCAAACAAACAACCAAGCAAACAAAGGCTTGTTCAAAAACCCGAATTCACAAACTGGGGCTGTCTCTGGCAATAGCTTCCCTACAATTTTTAAAACCTTGCTTGGCAAGAACCAGGATGTGGAAATAGCGGATCAGCTCTCCATCTAATATAAATTGGCAGTGAAGTCAAGGGAGCTACAGCAGCTAATACTCTGGTGGCTTAAGATTAAACAAGAACTCTGTTATCCTTAACTAAACCATGCTCAATCCATAGCTAACGGGCATACACTTCTCAAGAGTTTATTAGCTATTACAGGTATTCACAGTGGGTAAAATTCATTTCTGTGGAGGGCCAAACATGCTACTTAAGCTCCTGTTACACCTTTATTAAGAACTTCCATGTTCACATGGCTTATGTTTGAAATTGCATTGCTCAGAACATACTGTACAAACTACAGTCAAACCCTCAAATGTCCCTGTTTTCCTTCTTCATGCATAGCAGAACTCTATCCGACATTCAAACCTAGTCAGCTGACTTTTCCAGCTGCTGGAGGCAGCTGCTGGAGGGCTGTAAGGCCATATCTATGCTATGATATTAGGCTGATTTTATTAAGGGTTTTTTTTAGCACCCAATTTTGCAAATTCGAAGGTGCATGTCCCCACTGGGCACAAGATTTCAGCAGGAGTGCATCCCTGGTAAGGTGAGTACCTTCGACTCTGACAGCAATGCACTGTGAGTAGCGATCCCACTGTCCCCGCAACTCCTTTGCATTCTGGGGTAAGCTCCATGTGCTTGATGGGCCAGAATCATTGCAGCCGGTGGTTCTGGGTAGATGTCATCAACGCCCCATAATGCAATTTTCTCCGCTCTCCCCTCCTGCTGGAAAGCAATGGCAAACAATTTTTTTCACACCCTTCCTCACCCCTAGTTATCCATGCAGATCCCATAACAGGGCAAGCTATGTTCCACTTCAAACTGCTGTGGTGAGCATTGCAAACACCTCGTCCTTTGTGTTGCGGTACGTCCATAGCCTAGCCAGGATCCATCAGTTACAGCTACAGATTGGTGACTTTTGCTGCTCTTTGAGCTGCCCCTCTGAAAAGCTGGCCCCGTCTCCAAGGACTTAAATAGTCACTTGGTGCCACACTTTATGCGCACAAGTTTTAAAAAAACATTGCCCTTATCTGCGAAGTGCCATTTTAAAAGTAGGCCTTTAAAAATTAGGAGGGACCACACATGTAATGTGGCTTTGGCTTGTTTTGTATCTAAACTTTTTGGCTTGTTTTCTATCTAAACTTTTTAGCAGAGTCTGTTGTATCTGTAGTTGGGATGAGATCTGATGTAGCCAACTAGTTTACATCTCCATCGAATTTAATAGGGTTGGAAAAAAATAAGCTCTTGAAAAGGAAAACCTTGAGTAAAACTTAGCCGTAGCACATGAATATTACATTGCTGGCTACAGGGCTGGATTGAGACCTTTAGACGCCCTAAGCGCTGAAAAGATTAGGGTGCCCCCCCATATGTAATTCCAAATAAAAACAATACTATACCATAAAATCTCATTTTTTTTGGTGCCCCTGCTTTGCTGGTGCCCTAAGAACGTGCTTAGTCTGCCTATTGGGTAATCCAGCCCTGGCTGGCTAAGAAGGCCAGTCTTCTCTAGGCAGAGGAAACCAGTCTGTCGTACTAACTGCAAAGGGATAACACTGCACCAGCTGAGCCTTTCAAGCTAATACCTGTAGTAATTTAAGAGGCACCACTGACATATTAAGAATCAGAACGTTACAAGTACGGAAGAAGTGCAAAGAGATAAAAGAAACTAAGTATCAAGTTGCGCATCAATAATAAATTAACAATAATCATGTGACCAGTATAACTAGGCAAATAAAAGTAAATTCTAATTGGCTTGGAGAGCGATTGTCTTGTTCAAAATACTCAGGAGGTTAACAAATTCTCTGCGTGCAGCCCGACTCTGCTGTGGAGCTGGGTAGACTTCCAGGCTCCAGCAACAGTCCTAACTCTGGACCTTTACACCCTGGTGGGTCCTAGAACTCAGGGTCTAATCGCTGCCCAGAAGTCTATGAAGCAATGAAACAGCACTGCAGCTGGGGTTGGCTTTGCTGTGCAGACAGACCTCTAGGATCTCAGTGCAGGATTGTGCTTTGTGCCGATAGTCCTAAATTCAATTAAATGAGGCCAGGTATAGATACAGGGTTCCGCTTGTATAGAGCTCATTGTAGGATCAGGGCCAAAATCATAAATGCAACCAAAGCAAATGATTACTTTGCATGACAAATTGAACTCCCTTTAACATCACCTAAGATCTGAAATGGTTCCTCCAAATGGCAGCTGATGAGGAACTGTCTGAACACATCCAGCAGTGGGAAGTGCCACTGAAATGTTTTTGACACTGTGTATAGAGATGTCAAGCTTGTTTCTAATTCACTTTTGGTGAATTTACTTGTGATTCAAGGTTACTGTCTTACCAACTAGTGCACCTGTTTCAGAGAACACACCAGTTCTAAATAAATTCTAGATGAAGTATGAAGGGTTTTTTTTGTTTTTGTTTTTTCAGAAGCAGAGAAAAGCTAAACTGGGTTTTGGAGTGGGTACCTACCTGCAAAACTTACTTCTGTATGTGGGTAACATCACATTATTGTAAAACTGTTCCTGCCACCATAAATATTAATGGCAAAATCTGGACGTGAGAGATCATTTGGAATAAGAATTTTATTCTTTGCTGTATTTCTATCTTGGGAATTAAAAAGGACAGCACGAAATTCAAATTATTGTTTAGGAATATGGGTCTGAATAATATTGCTAAGAATAAGTGGGATCCAATTATATGAAATATCAAGGAAGACTGACAAGTAGAATTCCCTGAACCTGAACTTGTGGGGTAGATCTCATGCAGGGAAGATGACTTCTGCCGCGCAATTACATTTCTCTCCCTCAGACGCTTCATCTGGAGGTTAGAGAGGCACACTTTAATAAAATGGAGGCCTTTAATTCCCCATCTTTTGGAGAGGAGAGTTGGCAAAGCTTTAAGCTTTTCTATTAGGCACAAGCTAAAATCACTTAAACGGCATCTTGCATATCAAACTGTTCTCCTTTTCTCAGTGTTAGCACAACACTTGTCCATTTCCATTTCACTTACCCTCAGGCTTGGGTGTAAATTTCTGCTGAAATGTAATGCTGTAATTGCCTTGCCGTTTTAATCACATTTTAAATAGATAAAAATGACCTATCGATACGTAATGAACAGATGCCATGTAATATTTTATTCATGTTTTCAGTTATTTCTGTTTGGGAATTGCTTGTATTTTGTTTTTTAAACAGGATTCAAAGAGCTGTCATTTCACCTATTTATTTTCAGTTAGAGTGTTTCACTTTATCAGTTGCTTGTGACTACCTACCTTTAGTTGAAATCAATAAGATTGCAATGGATTTTTACTTCATGCTGTAGTCTAAAAGTAATAAAATCCCTGTTTAGTCCAGAAGGCATAATTTCTTGTGGCAGGCTTCTATACATTCTTATACGAGCATTGGATGGTCACAGTTTTAACAATCAACATTGAAAAAAAAATTGCTAAGCAGGGCAAACATAAAAATCAATTTAACTCAATTGACCTCAAATGCAAATTAATAGAATACTGAGTTTGTGAGGCTCTTGTAGACTACATTCCCACTTGTAATATACCTGATTCTTTGTTATAAATAATCAGACCCTGGCACATACAATATATGCCACTTTTAATTCAAGGCTTGGAAACTTAAAAGCTGGGCAAGACAGGTACAGAAAATTATCGGCATGTTGCAGCTGAATAAATTGAGTCACAAAGTTGAAGTTACTTGTACCCAAGATCATTCCATGAGTTCTGTGGGAGCATTGATCTCACGGAACAGGAAGCAATAAAAGTACTCTGGTATGCTGTATTGATTTAAGGTTTTATTGGTGTTTCCATTATGAACCTTTTGGGGATTCATAGGCCTGCTACACAACATCTGTCCCTCTTGAAAACTTAGTTCCTGCCATTTCAAACCAGAAAACGAGCTTCCTAAAAGTTGTCCTCTCCCGGTAGGGTTGCCAGGTGTCCGGTATTGGCCCATAAAATGTCCGGTATTTTCTGTTTTTCTTGGGACAATCTTCCCTTGCTGCATCTGGCAGGGGCGGGGGGAGCGGGGAGATTTAAAAGCGCAGCACGTCTTTTTTTTTCTGTGCGGTGGTTTTTTTTTTTTTTTTTGCTCAACAAGTTTGTTCTCCTGGTTTTTGTTTTGTTTTGTTTTGTTTTGTTTTGTTTTGTTTTGTTTTGTTTTGTTTTGTTTCTCAACAGCTTTGGTCCTGTCCCCCACCCATCCTTCTGTGTACAATGAAGTAGTGCGGGTGGGATAGGTGGGAGAGGGGAACTAGGAAGGATAATGGCACATAACCAATGGCATGGGCAAAAAGCGTCCATTGATGGGGAAACCTACCATGGTATTTGTTGCTCAAATGCAACTTGCAAATGAGGTGGCTGGATGACTGCAGGTCAGCCGCTAGAAGATGACAGAACAAGATGATAGGGATTAGCTACATACCATAGGCTACATCTACACTACACAGAGAATTGACTTAAGCAATGCAATTCAAGATAAGCGAATAAGATAAGTGAAGTCAACGTACCTTAAGTCGAGTTACTGTGGTCTCTACACTGGTGTGCGTGTGTCAATGGGAGAAACTCCCCCATCAACTTCCCTTGCTCCTCTCGTCTGTAGAGCAATCTGTGGTCGATGTGGCATGTCTCACCAGACCCACTAAATCGACCACCAGTGGATTGATTCTCAGAGCATTAATTCAGGCTGTAGTATATAGATGGCAACCAGCCCAAGTAATGTGTCTTGATTACAGAGCCTTCAACCTGTCTCTGTGAAGAGCCCAGTGGAGGAATTGTTGGCATGCACTGTGCACACTGTCTAACCAAGGTTTCTCATCAAACTGGGATGGAGGAAGAGCTTTGCTGGGATGGCATCTGAAGCTGACATTCTGACTCTCATCTGCACAGATGTTCCTGCACAGTTGTGATGCCTGGATTTCCATTACAATCTGAATGCTCAGCTGCAGGCTTGGAAAGTTAGCAGTTGGGGGCACAGAGACCCTGCGTAGACATACCTTGAGGCACTGGAGTGGAGAATTACATTGTCATTTGTCTTAATGGAAATGTTGACTCATCTCCTTCTCCTGTAGGTCTACATGTTGTTCCCCTTCTCTCCTGGGTCTCTGTCCTCTGCCTCATTTAAGTCATGCATTATATATTTTTTCTCCTTCCCTTTCCACAGCCAGGTTCCTGTTAATAGTAATGGCAGCCTAGTATAATATTGGTTTTCCAAGGCTGAATTGAACTTCATTCTAGATCTTTAAAGAAGCAAATTGGCATTTAGGGGTGGTGGTATTTGTTTGAAATCTTTTGTCAATGTTCCCTCTAATTTTTTCCATACAGGTGCAGAATAAATTTTATGTGCACTGAGGCATATGCAGATGTGCACCAACAATAGAAACACACACTGCTGGCTGTGGGCAGCTGTGGGCACTCTGCCAATTAACGGGGTGGCCCCTGAATCTCTCCTGTGAGGCTGCCCAAGTACTCAGCTTACAGGGAACACTGGCTTTTGTAGATCATGAAAGGGCATGGGTGGTGGGTGAAGGCCCAGCTGGGGAAGGCGAACCCACACTTCACCCCTATGGAGCCAAGTCCAGCCCCCACCCCTAGTTACTGCCCTCAGCCTCCTGAACATCCCAGACCCATTAGTTTCACCGTCCTAGCAGGTGGCATGGCCCCAGCCCTCCGGACCGGTTGGAGGGCTGGGCAGTCACACCATGGCCCCAGCCCAACTGAGTGATCGGAGAGCCAGGCAGCCCTACTGTGGCCCAGCCCTCCTGGGCAGTTGGGAGCATGAGCAGTTTTGGGAAGGCAATGCCTTCCCTTGCCTACATTACCCCCCGCCACCTGTGTGAAAGGCTAAGGAATGAAGGGCATGTGGAGAGTAGTTGCAAGGGAAATAAACCATAAGGGATGAACACAGTGTAGGATCTATGGGTGTGTCTAGACTACATGGCTCCGTTGACGCAGCCATGTAAAGTAGTTTACTCGACATAGTCAATGAAGTGGGGATTTAAATAATCCCCGCTTCATTAAAATAAAAATGGCCGCCGCGCTGTGCCGACAATCAGCTGATCCGGCACAGTGCGGCTGTCTAGACGCGGTGCGGTCGACAAGGGAAGCCTTTGTCAACCGCTCCGGTATGCCTCGTGAAACGTGACCGAGGGTTGATTAAAACGTATTGTTGATAACAGGGCCTCAGTTTATATTATTGCCCATGGTCTAGATAGCCCTGCAGGGAAGATCTGTACTTTCCACTAACTGTTTCTCTAAAGGTGTCTCTCAGTGGCCATCTTGTCTTTAAACAGGCGTTGCTTTACTGAATGAGTATTCTATTTCCAAATTGGCCACTCCCACTTAGTTGAGTGGTTGGGCTATGGAGACCATTGGTGGTAATTTTGGCATGCTCGTAGCACAGAAGTAGCTGGGGGTAGTGACAGGGGAGGGCAAGGCAATGATATGGAGATTGAGGAAGTTGTGGATCCACAACAAGCTTGGTAACAAATTCCATCTGCTTGTGGTCACTCCCCTTCCACAGATAGAAGTGCACTGGGCTGTGTATTATTCTCTTCATTTACCTGCCCCCATCCCGCTTCCATGGTGAGTTGTTTAATAGACTAACCTCCAACCCATGTGTGTTTGTCTCCGCATGCTGCTTTGCAACAGCCTGTTATTAGTCTCTCAACACGAGGGATTGTTTTGCATCTGAGTTACTTGAACACTCTAATTTTTAAAGCTGGTTCCAGTGAATCCAGGCTTCCCCCTTCCCTAGGTCATCCTAAAATTATGAGACATGTAGGTGCAGCTGTGTAATTTTCTGCTTTAATTTGTTTAATTTAGGTGAGGCTATTAGCTCCTTGGCGTTCATAGCATGTGTGGGTATGTACGGGCTATATAAATTCCTCTATGGTAATATGTGACTTTACTGCATTCTCCCCTGTAGCTCATTCGTGAATTATTTGATCTTGGAAGTCAACCCAATGGGGATAAGACTCCAGTATGGCCCCTTTTTAAATGGATCTCTTCTTTTAAAAAAATATGGTAATGATCTACACCGCTGTAGAGCTGCTGCCTGATGTGATGGTGGTTAAGTCTTAAAGACTCTGCTTTGGGAGAGTCCACAGTGTTCCCTCTCATTTTTTTCCATCAATGTGTGGAATAAATTGTATTATGTGCCCCAAGGCATGTGCAGATGTGCACCACCATTACAAAAATATGCTGCTGGCTCTGGGCACTCTGCCAATCGGCTGGGCGGCATTTGAACCTCTCCTGGGTGGTTGCCCAAGCATTCATCTTACAGGGAACACTATCCACAGATGATTCCTCTGTACAAAAACTCAAAACCACCAATTTGAATGCCTCGTCCTAGGTTTTTCACCTCACACAGAGCAGGGCATTCCTGTTGGCCTGGGTCAATGAAGGACCACTTTAAACTTAGAGTCTTTTCTTTAGAAATCATGATTCTTAATATGTCCACTTCTCACTGGAATAAAGTTGTTTTTTCTTCACAACCGAGCCTCTTTCTCCAATTAAATCTGAATATAAAATCCTTAACTTCTATTCCTTGTATTTTTTCCCTCTGGGGGTGATTAGATTCTGAACAAACAGTTTACTGATGAGCCTCCATAGGGAACCAAAGCCCAGATGTATAATCTATCACAGGCATTGTACTATTGTTAAAAAGTTAATGCCTACAAGGGTTTTGGCTTCATTAATATTGCTTTGAGATGCACCCGATCAGAATTTTCAGCCTCCCTGGTATTTTTATATTTTCTGATATAGGGTTTTCTTTAGAGTTTCCTTTCCATTCTTGGTGCTTTCTGGTAGGTATACAGGGTTCTGCATCCAGCCATCATGCAATACTTCTGGCTAAAGAGATGTTTAGCTACGTACACATCTGAAACTTACTTCCTAATTCATGTGGGACGTTACAATTTTCTTATGGCAGAAAAGAGAGTATTTTGCACAACTGCTTGCACCAAGCTTCTCGAGTTCATGTATCACCTCATGAAATGTGCAAGATGGCTGAAAGTTATCTATCCAGGTGCTAGAGGACACAATAACTGTCTAGGAGCAGGACTCGCTAGTTCACATTTAGAAATCAGTCCGATGCAGCTGTATTTCATGCCTACATCTCTCTTTTTAGGATCATTGTCTTTCTCTGTTAATCATGTTACAAATGTGCTTTTTAAAATTGATGCCCTGCAGCTTCTGAAATGGGAAGAAACATTCATTTCTGGACACTTACTTAAGGATACCCTTCTTTCTCATTATGTCAGGTAAACCTTGAAAGTCTTTTCACTCTTTTCGGGGCAATTCAGGAATCGCTAACAAAGATACTTGTCCCAGCTAAAAAAAAATAAAACTGGGCCAGAGCCAGGAGCAGAAAAGGGAGACAGCTACCCATAATGTTCCTTTTCTCATTCATTTTCTTTTCTTGTTCCTTTTCTCTTCTTGATTTGTATGTTCTGGTACAGTAAAATATGTGTGTGCTGGCAGAACAGCAGAATGCAGAGCTGCTTCCCTTCCTCCGCTCCCATAAAGTGGGGGTTTCCTGGGAGCGTGGGGGTGCGCAGTTCTGTGTGTGCCTCCAGGAGCAGAGCAGTGGGTAGCTACTCCACCCCCTACCCCGTCATGCCCAGACCCCACAGCACCTCCCTGGCCTAGCAAAATCTTTAATGTGGCATACCCTGTGTCCCAGGATTGCTGCATCAAAGAGGTTCAGGTGTACTAACATGGGATGAGATGCTTAGCTCAGAATTGGTTCCGACAGATTGAGGTAGGATGGGTGTTTCTGAAGGGGGTGCCCCTCGCCCTCCACAT
The DNA here is from genome assembly GCA_032595735.1 of Pelochelys cantorii. Classification (NCBI taxonomy): domain Eukaryota; kingdom Metazoa; phylum Chordata; order Testudines; family Trionychidae; genus Pelochelys; species Pelochelys cantorii. The sequence continues at coordinate 5,999,895 of CM064346.1, read as the reverse complement.
ACCTGTCGTGATACCATTTTAACCAGCTCACTTTACTGTGTATGCCATGATGTGGGTGTTCAGACTTAGTTTTGTGAGGAAGAGAATATAACAATGATTATTCACAGAAAGAATGTACCTTAGGGTACGTCTACACGGTGAAACTGTTTTGGGATACCGGAAGTATGCCGAAATAGCTACTCTGCATCTCTTGAAGCAATCCGTTATTTTGGAATAGATTTTGAAATAACGGGTGGCTTATTCTGACATCCTGGTAGCCCTCATTCCACAAGGCGTAAGGGGAATTTCAGAATAGCAAGTCATTTTGAAATTTGGCGCTGTGTAGACTGCACCAAATTATGAAATAAGCTATTTCGAAATACACTCGAAATAAGCTATGCAATGTGCATAGCGCAAATTGCATAGCTTATTTCAAGCTAAGTTTGCTGTGTAGACACACCCTTATTGTCTTGTCAGGACTAGGCACACATAGTCTTGAGATTCCTGGTCTGTGCTCTTCCATTCTCTGTCAGCACAACTTCCTTCCAGAGAGTAAGTGCATCGGCTGTCTCTTGTACTATCTTTTAAAACTGCTCTTCTACTGACTCCGGCCATGGCTTAGGGCAGGGGTGGGCAAAAGGACCTCTGCGGGCCGGATCCAGCCTGCCAAGCGGGTGGATCTGGCCCACAGAGGCCCTGCTGCTCCCCTGCCTCCAGGCCAGTTAGGGCTGGGGGGCGGGGGAACGTGCAAAGCCTTCTCCGCTCTGCCCCCCACCCTGCACTGCTTGCAGTGCTTTGCATGCTCCCCCGCCCCCAGGCCCTAACTGGCCTAAGGGCAGGGGAGTTAGGGAAGTCTCCTCCCATGCCAGAGGCATAGGCACCTTGGCGGAACATGGGGTGGGGGCAAAGGCACTCCCTTACCCCCAGACCAATCATTGTCTGGGGGTGAGGAACCCAGAAATATCTTGACCCCGCCCCTTCCTGTGTGGTCTGGGGCCACTTCAAAAATTTCTGAAGTGGCTCCCAGCAAAAAATCATTGCCCACCCCTGGCTTAGGGCAACGGAAGATGTTCATTGTCCCTACCACTCCCCAGCGTTGCTACTGCACACGGTAGTAAGAGTGGCCAACAGGGGCCCAGTTAACTTACCTGCGGTCAGTGTAGTTGGTGGCACATAAAATTTTACCTATTGCTTAGGTGACTAACAAAGTGCAGTTAAATAACCTCAGTCTGTGCCACATTCAAAGCAGAGCTGGTCAAAATGACTTCTTCTAATGAATATTCATGGGGCATTTAGCCTCCTCCCCTGCTTTTTTTTTTCCTGCTCATAAACCATTTGCAGTCTGGTCACAGCTCGCCATAACATTTCCTGTGCCTTCTAGGCAGCTATCTCACTGAGCAGATGTGCTTGAGTAGCACACAATGGTAGGTTTTGTAAAAGCTGGTTAGCAAAAACCTACGGATAGCCTCCCACACTCCTGCAGGAGCTTCCGGCTGACTGATTTCCTGCTCACTGGGGGAGAATGGTGCTGAGACAGGCAGCTGTCCTGAACCCCAAGAGATGTCACAAGGCTGCGATGGAAGGAAATGATCCAAGGACCCTCCCTAAAAGCTGCCCCCAAGAACAGAGGTGTGGAGGAAAGGGAGAGTCGGTTCTGAACATGCCCCCCCCATCCTCCCCAGAAAAATTGCGGGAAAAGAAAGAGGGCAGAACACTGTTCTCCACAGATAGAGCAAAGCATTTCCTTTACTCTTTATGGACAGAGCCATCCATCTGAAGATCTGCGCATATCTGCTTTACATCTGCGGATGTAGATGCGGACCATGTGTGCAGATGGGGTGCAAATGTATCTGTACAGGGCTCTATTTATGGATGCCAGTTTGCCATGCTGCTTTCAGTTTCTGTCAAATCCCTCGGGGGCATCCATTCGATATTGATCTGGAAGCCCAGTAGTCTCTGTGTTCTTCTGAGCAGCATCCTTTCAGAGGAATAGCTGGTATAGTCACACACTGTTTCCTAGCTGCCTCTCCCCTGCAGGTAGTCATTGCGGATATCTGTCTTTCAGCTGTTACAGCAGTGCCAATCCCCTAGCACCATTTCAACTCTTGTGGATTCCTATAGGCTGATTTTCATTGACATTTAATGAAACTTTCTGGGGGCATGCAGCCAGGCAGTTGTTAACTTGGGATTTAAAATTACCTGAGCCCTGTATCTGTTTACTAGTTATGGCACTTTTGGAAATCCCCTTTACTGCAGCTTTGAGAGTGATAAGCTAAACTGCTTCTGCTGCTTCCCTGCTGGAAGAAGGTCGTGGAAAATCCTACAGTGACACAAACATCCGCATAAATCCTTCATCTCGAAAACTATTTGTAAAAATTACAATTGTGATTGATGCACAGATTTTGAACTGAGACAAATTTACATTTTTCTGCCTCTGAAGTTCTTTGGCTGTGTCTACACTTATCTTGAGATCGATGCTCTGGAGATTGATCTTTTGGGGTTTGATTTAGCAGGTCTAGTGAGGATCCGCTAAATCAACTGCTCATGTCACCCCAGTTGGCCCTGATACTGCGTGGTGTCACGAGAAGTAAGGGAAGTTGATGGGAGATTTCTCTCATCAACCTATTGTAGTGGGCATGTGGCAGAAATGTGACTTAAGGTATGTCGACTCCAGCTCCGCTATTCTCATAGCTGGAGTTGCATATCTTAGGTCAACTTTCTCTAGCACTGTAGACCTAGGCTTTCTCTTATGAATAGGGCAATATTTTAGTTAATCTAATAGTAAAGTCTACTCTCTGCTTTTATTCTCTGTGTTGAGTAATGAGTGAACAGGGCAAGTTAGAAGTGAGTTAAGAGACAAACTGCATGAATGACCTCATCACACAGTTCACTAATTCAAACTTACTTCAATTGCAGTTGCTATTCTTAACTCTGGCTATTCTTAACTCTGGCTACCACTGGGAACTGGATAGATATATAAAACCCTTCTCAGATCTCTTCCTCTGCTATTAAACTATTTTTTTATCTCCTGAGCAATGGTGGGGATTATATTTTGTTCTGAAACTGTCCGATCCGCTGGCAAAAAAAAAAAAAATCAGAAAATATATAACTAAAGTTTATTCACACAGAATAATTGTTTGATTTTTATAATGTTTGTGCAGAATAGTTTAGAATCCTTCTGACAGAAAATGCTATATAAATGTGTGTGAAGACTAAAGGACTGTATTAGATTCCCAAGTCGTCTTCTCCACTGAAGGCACAGTTTAATTCTACCTCTGTTAACCGGGACTCCCTAGTTTGGCAACCGGACCACAGATATTCCAGGACCAGAGAATCCCAGGGGAATGGCTGGTGGCTGGGCTCCTTGCAGGTGGGCTGCCCAGCACTACGCATCTGTACTGCTAGGTACAACTCAGAAGAGCTGCTTGGCAGGGCCAGGAGCCTGGTACACAGGGAGCTGGGCTAGACCTGGGCTGTTTGGCTTAGCATGGAATGGGAGGACTGGTGGGGCAGCGAGTCTGGCAGTGGGGTGTGTGTGTGTGGTGACTGTGGTCAGGATTCCGGTGGCTGTTCCAGGGCTGGAGGGGCCAGTAGCAGGCGGGACAGATATAACCTCCCCTGGTCTGGCAAAATCCCTCATCCAGGACTGGTCAGGTTCCAAGGGTGCCAGACCAGGGAGGTCCAACCTGTATCAATAATCTTTAGTTTTAAACACCCTTATCAATATGGAGTTGGGACGTATGATTTTTCCATATCCCTGGAGCCTATCACTATATTTAATTTCTAATACAAGCACAGACTTGTATGGCTGATAATTCAGTATGTGTCTGTCTCATGAAACGGTGCATAGAATCATAGAATACTAGAATTGACAGGAACTTCAAGAGGTCATCGAGTCCAGTCCTCTGTGTTCCTGGCAGGGCCAAACACTGTCTAGATAATGCCTGACAGGGGTTTGTCTAACCTGCTCTTAAAAAATCCCCAGGGGCGGAGATTACACAACCGCCTTAGGCAGTTTATTCCAGGATTTAACCACCCTGACAGGGAATTTTTCCTAATGTCCAACCTAAACCTCCCATGCTGCAATTTAAGCCCATTGCTTCTTTTTCTCCCATCTCCTTGTACCACTCTTTTAGGTACTTGAAAGCTGCTAGCATGTCCCTTCTCAGTCTTCTCTTTTCCAGACTAAACAAACCCGGCTCTTTCAGTCTTCCCTCATGGGTCATGTTTTCTAGACATTTGATAATTTTTGTTGCTCTTCTCTGGACCGTCTCCAATTTGTCTATGTGTTTCTTGAAATGTGGCACCCAGCACTGGAGATAATACTCCCATTGAGGCCTAATCAGGGCAGAATAGAGTGGAATAATTACTTCTAATATCTTGCTTATGACACTCCTGTTAATAAATCCCAGAATGACGTTTGGTTTTTTCGCAGCAGTGTCACACTGACTCATATTTAGCTTGTGGTCCACTATGACCCCTAGATTCTTTTCTGCAGTACTCCTTCCTAGGCAGTCATTTCCTATTTTGTATGTGTGAAACTGATTGTTCCTTCCTATGTGGAGGACTTTGCACTTCTGTGTTGAATTTCATCCTATTTACCTTAAACTATTTCTCCAGTTCGTCCAGATCATTTTGAATTCTAATACTATCCTCCCAAGCACCTGCAACCCCTCCCACCTTGGTATCATGCTCAGACTTTGTGAGCATACTCGAGAGAATCAGTCCCAAAACTGATCCCTGCAGAACCCCACTTGTTATGCCCTTCCAGCATGACTGTGAACCATTAATAACTATTTTCTAAAAATGGTTATCCAACCAGTTATGCACCCACCTTATCTAGGTTGTAGTTTCCTAGTTTAATGATAAGAAGGTCGTGCCAGACTATATCAAATTCTTTATTAAAATCTAGGTATACCACACCGACTGCTTCCCCCTTATCCACAAGGCTTGTTATCCTATCAAAGAAAGCTATCAGGTTGGTTTGACATAATTTATTCTTTAAAAATCCATGCTGTTACTTATTAAATGATTATTTTCTAGATGCTTGCAAATGGATTCCTTAATTATTTGCTCCATTATCCTTCCTCACACAGAAGTTAAGCTGATTGGTCTGTAGTTTCCTGGATTGTCCTTATTGCCCTGTTTGTAGATGGTTACCCTCTTCCAGTCTTCTGGAATCTCTCCCATCTTCCATGACTTTCCATTTTGTGTTGAATACTAATTCTTTAAGAACTTCAAGTGGAAATTGATAGGTCTCCATTTTGGGAAATGGATAGTTTTACCTATACAGCTACAGTTTCAGTTGAAATATAACCAACTCAAATTTGAGCGAATGCTTGGTGCAACAGTATGAACTGCAAATGGGAACAGACTATTTCTTTTCTTAAGTCTCACATGCTTTCATAATAGTGAATCAAGTGTTTTCCCCCTCTCCCCTTTGTGGCTCATCCACAGAAGACAGCTGCCTACTACTTCTTCCAGGTAGTGGAGTTACTCCTTTAGGTGTATTGAAGTCAGTCCTGTGTTTTGATGCTGAAGGTTCTGCATTCTAGTCCTGCTTAGCACTATGAAGTGGTTTTGTATGACAGAAAGGGATCTGGCTTGGGTGTCAAAACAACTGGGCTCTGTCACTGATATGCACTTCACCTCTCCATACCCCTGCTTCTCCTCTGATTTGCTCCATCTCTTCTGTCGGTATGCTGGGAAACTCAGGAAAGAATCTCCTGTGTACATTTTCTACCACCAAATGGTTTAATCTTAGTTGATGGCTCTAGACAATATCATAATGCAAATAACTAGTAAGATGCTCATATTCTGCAGTGATGGAAGTGGCCTAAGAGCTGCAATAAAACAGACATCTTCCATCTGTCTTAGAGAATCTGATATCTTTCTGCCTTGTTACAATTCAGGAATAGCGCCTAGAGTTCTCGAAAATGTATGAGCTTATGTTATAGTTCTCTGCCAAAACTGTTCAGGGATGATCATTTTTATTGTCCTGATCTCCATTGTCTGTTTTTCCTTATTATCTCCCCAGCTGAATTTTTCCAGTGTCCATTTACTAATAAACCAAATGGGATCAAATTACTGCTTTCACAAAGAATTCCCTCCTCTATTCAGTTTGCTAGTAGGTATAGTGGGGAACTGCCATTGTAGAATGGCAGGGGGAGAGGACAAATGGCAGAGGATGGGGTCAGACCTACTATATTTTAGACCTGTGACTTCCTCTGTGGTTTTTCAGTGGCTGTACTCCGTATTTGGCTGATGGCTGGCTTTCTTTCTCTTGTCTTGATGACCAACCTCAGCAACAGGTCCCAGTGTTACTTGTTCCCTGTGTCTGACTCTTTGGGTATGTCTACACTACAGAGTTTTGTTGGGAAAATGGCCATTTTTCCTACAAAACTTGAGGAACATCTACACTGCAATTGCGTTCTTCTGAAAGTAAATCAAAAGAACAGAGGGTTTTTTCTGGCATTGGTAATCTTCTTTCTACATGGAAGAAGCCTTTTTGAGAGAAAGCTCTTTCAGAAAAAGGCGCGTGTGGGTGGGGAAGGGGGAGTTCTTTCGGAAGAAGAGGAAAGAGGAAAAAGCACAGGTGCCCTGGTGGCCATTCTGTCCATAGCAATCACTGTTTACATGCGAGAGAGCGTCCATTCAGTCTGGACGCTCTCTTTCAAAAAAGCAGATTGCTTTTTCAATGCACTTTGGCAGTGTGGACGCTCTCTTTCAGAAGAAGTTTGAAAAAGCTTCTTCCGAAAGAAGCCTGTAGTCTAGATGTAGCCTTCCATGCCAGTTCTCAGTCAGAGTGGATCTTGAGGGTAGCCTAATTCAGTGTCTTCAAAGATCAGTTGCAGATTACAGCATATGACTTAACAGAGGTAATCAGGTACTGATTAGTTCAGCTGAAGCCTGGAAAGAGGCCCAGTTGCTATTTGTCGCAATAAGGGTATAAGCGGAAAACCAAGAAGGGCTGGGATGCACTGACAGTAATCTATTGCACCTTGCCCATGTGCTTCCTTAGGGGATATATTTCTAGTGCTTTCTCTAGTCCAGTATTAAATGACTTTCGTCAATGATTGATTTCATGGTCTTCAAAGTTTCCCCTGTCTGCTTGGTGTTCCTGTAGGCAAGGCTTTCTAGCTCCCCAAGCTCTCAGCAGTATGCTGCTTTTAGTATAGAAAAGTTGCATTTATCTTGTTTATTCTCTCTCCCATTTTTGTGACAGCTGAGTTAGACTGGCTGTAACAAAATGATTTAAGCCCTCTGTCTAGCCCCAAGGGCTGAAGACTGACTTTTTCCAAAAAATTATAAATTCAAAGGTAATTATTACCTTTCACATCTTACCTTTTCCATTTCTTTTGAAGCCATCACTTCTGTCCTTTGGTGGAATGAAAATATTAATTTTCAGCCTCACAGCTGATGTAAAAGTCTCTTGCTTTATAAATGGCTTCCCGTGCTCTTAGTGGAGAAGTTACATGTACTGAAATAACTTGAAAACAACAAAAAAATCACTAAACATTTAACCAACTCTTAACAGCTATTAATTGCATCATGTCTAGCAAGTGTCAAGTGTGAATTCTGTGGAAAATTTTTTTTCCTGGTGATTATACTTTCCTGCTATAAAATTGTGCTCTAAAGACTGATGAAATCTTCTATTAATGTGGTCTACAGAGCTGCTTGTGTTCCGGAGGGAGGGGGGAAGAATCCATCAATAGCATCACTACCTGTCAAACATATTCCAGCCATATCCACTCAGAGGCTTTTTAACCACGTAAGCCTCTTATATGGGTGTATTAGCTAAACACCCTCAGCAACTGATCATGCGAAATTTGAGATAAAGACTAACATTGTGGTTGCATGGATAAGCACTCAAAAGACAGGAAATGCAAGAGTTCAAGTTGTACATACGAGCTTAACTTGACCTCATTTTGTCTATGCTTTCAGAAAATATTTGAGAAACAGAATGTTATGTTAATTAACAGAATGTTATGTTATATATGTCAAACTATGTAACTAACATACAGTACAACCCTTCTTTAAAAAATGGCGTGACGCTGAAGAGATAGCATGGTGTAACTGTGAGGGTGTGTCTAGACTACAGGATTTTGTCGACAAAAGTGGACTTTTATCGACAAAACTATACCTGCGTCTACACTACCACCGAGTTCTGTCAACATAACGTCGACAGAACTCAGCAGTTTTGTTGATGGCGGTAAACCTCATTCTGCGAGGAATAATGCCTTCAGTCGACAGAGTTCTGTCGACAGAAGGTGTTATTGCATCTACACTGTCCTTTGCGTCTACACTCTCATGTGGACAAAGTGGCTTGCTTTGTTGACAGAACTGGATGTAGTCAAGATGCTTTTTGTCGACAGAAGCTTTGTCGACAGTGTCTGTCGACAAAGCCTCTATCGACAAAAGCCTGTAGTCTAGACGTACCCTGAAGGACTTCAGGTTGTGGGTAACTAATTTACTTAAGGGCTATGGAATTAGAACAGGGGTCTCCAACCTTTTCAAGCACGACATCACTTTTTGAATTGAAGTGCAATCCAGGATCTACCTAAACCCAAATACCCTGGTCCTACCTGCTTTGTGCCCCTTCTCCAAGGCCCTGCCCTTGCTCCCTCCATCCCCCCATTCTCCCTCCCTTTCACCAGGCAGGGGCAGAGGGTTGGGACACAGGCTCTGGTCTTGGGCTAAGGGATTTGGAGTGTGAGGGGCTCTGAGCTGACCCTGGGGCAGGGAGTTGGGGTGCAGGAGGGGTTCAGAGTACAGGCTCTGTAAGGGAGTTTGGGTCTGGGGGGGCTCAGGGCTAGGGCAGGGGCTTGGGTGTAGAGGGGGTACATGACTGGGGTAGGGATTTGGAGCTGGCTCCAGCTGGACACCACTTACCACAGGTGGCTTCTGGGTGGTGGTGCACTCTTTAAAGCAGCCAGCAACTCCTTCCATCCCAGGCTCTGTTGTCCCCTCTCCCCATTCTGTGGAGATAGAATACAAGGTGGAAGAAGGCATCCTGACATCAGCATCCCTCCTCTCCCTTCCCTGCTCTGTACCACAAGCAGGAGGCTCCCCGAGGGCGGGGGGAAGCTCCCAGGCAAAGGGCAGGAGGTGCGCAGCAGTGAGGGGAGGGGCAGCTGAAGTACGAGCACTTAGTAGCTTCTTGGCCAACCAGCCAGGATCCCCTGTCAGAGGCTCCAAGATCTACCAGTAGATCCCGATCGACTGGTTGGTGACCCCTGAATTAGAATATTCATCTCCAATGGGAGTTCTGTTGCTTTAAAAAGTTTGCAGGATTAACTCATTAGCCATAAAAATAGTGTCATCTAGAAACGTTGGTGGTGATTAAGATAACTCTTTGTAATATGATGAGACAATAATGCGAAATTTTACTTTCCTTGCTCATGTAAGTCGTCCATTCATCATCCCTGTCTTTCTAGGTGAGATGATCTACAACAACAAAAAAATTGTAGTCCTCTTAATAACAAAAGCACATACTGATTTGATTTTTATCTTTATGATATTTTTTTAAATCTCCTGAAACCACAGGTCTTTTCAAATGTTGGCAGCATGATGCATGTTACTGAAATGCTATCTCTGCCTACTAAGAATGTGTTAGAGCACGGGCAAGCTAGATAGGTGGCATTCTTCATCTTCGACATGGAAGAGAGATGCCTGAAAAATCTGAAGTTCTGACCTCTAACAAATCCATTAAGAGCAGAGAAATAAGTTTTGTGGTGTCAGGCGTCTTCTAGAAATGACAGGGTTTCCAGTCAGCTCTGTAAACTAGAGTTAGGTCTCGGTCCCTTCCCACATCTTTAATTTGCAGACAGGACTCTATGATGGAGTCTGCTCCCCACTCTGGCCTTGCAAGAGGTGAATTAGGCCACGTGTGCCCAATCAGCTAATTAGGCTGCAAACAGCTTTAGCCTGGAGACCTCTAATTAGAGAGCAGTTCAGCTGCAAGAGACTGGCATGGGTTATATCAATGCTTCTCATCCTTTCCAGGTGACTGTATCCCTTTCAGGAGTACCCCCCAGGTTTTACCTCTTGCTTACAAAATCAGACATAAAAGTAAAAAAGCGTCACAGCACGCTATTCCTGAAAAAAATTCTTGCTTTCTCGTGCTTCTCATATTATTATAATTTTAATCAACTGGAATATAAATATTGTATTTCCATTTCAGGGTATAATATGTGGAGCAGTAGAAATGGTCATTGTATGAAATTTTAGTTTGTACTAACTTCACTAATGCTTTTTATGAAGCCTGTTGTAACACTAGGCAAATATACCTCTGATACCCACTCCCCTATAAAAGACAGGAGAGGGAAAGGGGGTGGGTGGGGGGAACCTACAGAGAAAGAGTCTGCTCCCACCCAGAAGAAGGAAAGGGGTGTCTGAAAGGCTGCTGAAATGAATTGCCTGAAGATATTTCTTGGGAGAAAGAAATGAAAACTGACAAACCCAGGTGAATGGGGAAGAGCAGGTGGTTGGGAAGAGGCTCAGGGAACAGCTGCAGCCAGGTACAGGGAATAGCTGCAATGCCTGAGAGGAAGAGGAGATACTCAGTGTGTACCCACTGGAAAGGGTGGAAACCTGACTGAGCTAATACCAAGAACTGCGGAGAGGTGGTGCCATCCAGCAGGGAGCAGAGCAACTGATGACAGGTTCCTTTTCAATTACCAGTAGTAATATATAAAACACTGAGTCAAGGAGTCAGTGCCAAGCCACTTCGTACTCTGAAAAAGGGGGTGATGGTTATCACTTGGAGAATCATAGAATACTAGAACTGGAAGGGACCTCAAGGGATCATCAAGTCCAGTCCCCTGCTCTCAAGGCAGGACCAAACACCATCTAGATCAATCCTAATAGATGCCTTTCTAACCTGCTTTTAAATATCTCCAGTGACGGAAATTCCACAACCTCCCTAGGCAATTTATTCTAGTGTTTAACCACCCTGGCAGTTAGGAAGTCCTAATGTCCAACCTAAACCTCCCTTGATGCAATTTAAGCCCATTATTTCTTGTCCTATCCTCAGAGGCCAAGAAGAACAATTTTTCTCCCTCCTCCTTGCAATACCCTTTTAGGTACTTGAAAGCTATTATCATGTCCTCTTCTCTTTTCCAAACTAAACAAGTCCATTTCTTTCAGCCTTCCCTCATAGCTCATGTTCTCTAGACCTTTAATCATTGTTGTTGCTCTTCTCTGGACCTTCTCCAGCTTCTCCACATCTTTCTTGAAAGATGTAAAGAACTTGAAAATTGTGTTAATTTTGGTATCAAAAATAGATTTCTGTTGATCCTGTTTTGTAAATATCAGAAAGTAGTATTTTGCGGGGGAGCTGACTGACTAGGAATGTAAGTAGCCACCTTTTTTTTTCTTACATCCTTATTTTCTCATTTAATTTTATTTTGAGATGTTGGCCTGTCCTTTCTGAAACTGTCAGCTTCTAGTATTGGAAGAATAAAATAACCCCAGAAATGAACTCTGCAGTTTTTATGTTCCATTTTAGAATATGATGTCAGATAGCTGATAAAGTGCTTTGCAAATAAGCTCTTTCACCAAAGTCACTTCACCCATTCCTATTGAATACAGCACCTGTGGAGTGTAGCACTGCTAAAGCTTAGTAGAGCAGAAGTACTCTCTCCAACTATATTACAGATCAGAACATGAAGTGAAGAAAATCGTGTCTTGCTGAAACTGCCCATGGGGAAGTTAGGTAAGCAGAATGCATCTGTTCATACTAGGATTAGAAATTGCACCAAGGGTCTTCCTTTGAAAATGTTTCCAAATCATGAGAGTATGGAGGAGCCAGCTGTGCTTCTTGTGTGTTTCTTTTGTATGACAGAAGAAATCAGTCACTGAGCTGGAAACCAAAATGAATGGGTGTTATTGTATTTTAAGGTGTTGCTTTTAATACTGTCAACCTTGACTTGCCTCTGACGTAAAGTTTTGTAACTTGAGGAGGAGGGAGGGGATGAACCAAGGCAAAGCCAAAATGGGGTCAGCTATACATTTAGGAGGCTGTTAATAAAATATAGAATGGAGAGAGGAATTGTTTTTAATTGGAAGGGACATTGGTATCTTCTCATGCAAATTACCATATTTAATTGACTTGTAGGGAAATGCTCTTTCTGTGTAGTTCTCTGCAGTGGGGTTGCTAGGAAATGTTGCTAGGCAACTGTTCATTGACTGACTTAAGATAAATACATTTATTTTTCCTTTGATGCAGTAAAGCATAACTCTATGATTTAAGTCTTGTACTGGTGGGTCACTGGGCAGTGGAGAATATATGAAGGCAGGTGGTTATGAAGTAATGCTCTGCTTAAAATATTTGTCAAAGCTGTTTGCAGGCATCAACCTTTTTTTTTTTTTTTTTGTGACACTGTCTTAATTCCTGATAACTCCAGTTCCTCTTTCAAATGCTAACAACTAGTGCTAGTCAGATAATATATGTTGAATAATCTGATTAATTTTGTGATCTTTATTGAATAAATCACTGAACAGTTGCAATAATTCACCCAGCTACACCGGTTGCACTATCAATGCATCTTGACAAATATGATTTTAAACAACCAAATGCTGACAAAGCTGTCTACTAATTGTGGATGGTAGGACAAGATGTGTATAGCAGCTGTGTCATAGCACACCTAGTGATATTTCCTTATACAAAAGGTCTTTAAGTTCACCTTTTAAGCATGTAAGTCTCTTGTTTATAACATTGTGCAACTATATTTTTTTATGTCTGCTCATTCTAAAATGAATAATCAAAATTTTTTTTTCCAGAGGAGCATTTAAAGAATTTGCTAACTAAATAATACTAAAGTACTGCTTATAAATTCTGCAGATAGCCGAGAAACTGTAGCTTCTTTATGTGACCAGGGCTAAGGTTTGAAAAGAGACGTATGCTTGCACTCTAAATATTAGTGCAGTCGGTTGCCTATGCTAACTATAGAACTTACACAAAGTTACATATGAATCGGGTGGGGAGACGTCTAGATAGACTCATCCTTCAGTGATATCAGCATGGGGAGTAGGGATGCAAGCGACTAGTCAGCTATCCAATAACCAGAAACTTATTGGATAGTTGACTAGGGATGAGATTAGTCACTTCCTCCTCCCCCCCCCCGCTGCCTCTGTCAGAGAGAGGTAGCAAGGGGGGAGCAGGAACCGGTGTTGGGGGGGAGCTGGCTTAAAAGCCAGTTCCCCCTGCACTGTTTTCACGGGGGTCAGGAGAGGTAGAGGCACAGCAGGAAACAGCACGAGTGGGGACTGAAGAGGTCTCTGATTGCACCGCTTTTGCTGCGATTCTGCTTTTGAAATGTACAAGAGCCTCAGAGGGGCTCTTATACATTTCTAAAGCAGAAGCCCTGTACGGAGCATGGGGCTAGCGGGGACTCCCCCACTGGCCCCACACTCCCTGTGGGGCTTCCTTTGGAAATATACAAGAGCCTCACTGGGGCTCTTGCACATTTTAAAGGCTCAGGCGCCGCAGGGAGCATGGGGCCAGCCCCCTGTTGGCCCCTGTGCTCCCTGCGGGGCTTCCGCTTCTGAACTGTAGCAAGAACCTGGCAGGGGTCTTGCTACAGTTCAAAGGCGGAGGCGCCCTTATAGACTAATCGAATAGTCGATGGAAATCCCATCAATTATTCGATAAGTTAATGAATCTAAATTTAATATTTCTAATGGGTAGACCCCTTCTCCCAGGTAAAGATCAAAGACAGGGGTCTTTGAAGCTATATCTTGGTCTTGTTATTTCAAGTACTTGGTGGGTTTCCCCCCTTTACTTGTCTCCATGCTCCACATTTAGAATGCATAGCACATCTGAGCAGAGCAACAGACCCAGGCCTCGGAAGTGATGTCACTTTGAGGTCGTGATCGTGGATAGCCAGTGTTATCACAGGTAAGGTGCTGCACCCCAGTGCGGTTGGTCGTGTGAATCGTCAATACCGATCTCTAAGGTACATGACTAGGTTCAGAAGCAATTAAGCTAAAAGAAAGGTATGTTAGTGGTCCAATTCTAATGCAGAGCAAAGAAATAACTTCTCTCCACGGGAATTTACAGTGGCTTTCTGTTTATGCATTGTGCACAGCGGGACCAACAGCCACCATGGGCACCTGGACAAGGTGTGTGTGGGAGGGCCACATACGCCACTGGCCTCAGGCGGAAGGGACAGGGCTGGGCAGCCAGCAGCGCACCCCCCTCCTCAGCCCTCAGAGTTGCATGTGATGCCCAGTGTGGCAGTCTGATGGTGATGTAAAGGGCCCAGGACTCCGGCCTCCACTGCTGCTGCGGTAGCAGCCAGGCGCCCAAGGCCCCTTTGAATCATTGGGCCCAGGGGCAACAACCCACTTTGTGTTCCTCTCCCTCCTTCCTCCCCGTTGGCAGGCCTGATTGCACACCTAGCACACATTTATACCACACGTAGTCAACATCCCTGACTTCAACACGGTCCCCCAAATCCACGTGTTGATTAATACTATGGACTGGCTGTGAGACGTCCCATCCACTGATGTTGGTCTAATGCTGGGATCAAAGGTGACTAAACCCAGTGACCAGAGCCCAAACCAGAAGCTGAGTTATGAAGGGCTGGGAGTGCACTGGAGCTGAGAGCCAGGAGTCAGGAGCCGAGCGTCAGAGCCGTGCTCGGAAGCAGAGAACCCGGATGTGACTCTGAGCGGAGTGCCTGGAATCAGGAACTGAGGATCAGCAGGAGCCAGGAGTAGGAAGTGCAGGGAGACGGAAGGAAAGGAGGTGAGAGCAGGAAGCAGGGCCAGAAAAAGAGCAGAGGGAGTGGAAGACTATTGAACAACCTGGGACCTGGGCCTGGTGCAGGGTTCAGAATGTGCCTGCTGGAGTCTTCAGCCAGTCAGGCACGTCGGCGCATGATCTGGACCAGCAGAGGACAATGAGCTGGGTGTGGATGGGGCTATGGGTCTCTGGCCCTTAGCATGGAATTTAACTTGTACTAGTCAGCATGAGACAAGGGGCGTGCAGAGCTAACTGGTTGCATTGCTTTTGATCTTCTGACAGTAAAGTGATGCCATGTGAACTTGAAAAGGAATTTGTTAAAACTTGGCTGTCCACTGTCATAATCAACCTTGGCAATGCAAATTGGCAAGCGAGTTCAGATTAAATGAATTGGCTGGAACCTTTGCTCAAAAGCTCAGGCTGAAGCTGTGCGGAGCCCCCTTTGTGATTCAAACCTCCCTCCCTCATTTTATTCTCTTCTTAGTCCTCTGTACTCCTCATCCATAAGTGCTGCTGTTATTCTAGACCACAGCGGAAGCACCAGAATGCCCTGCAAGGATATTTTGGAGACATTTTCCAGACCAACTTCACAAACATAAGTCGTTCTGGTAGCTTTGATGGCTCTTTCTAAATCTGAATTTGAATACATATGTGAATTTGAATTATTATTCTGTGTTTGTATATAGCACCATAGACATAAATGAAAGATAAGACCAAAGACACAGTAAATTCCTTTTGGTAGGGACTACTTATGGCTCAGTTCCTGCAAACATTTACACACGTGCTTAACAGAAAGCACATAAGCAATCATACTGACATTATTATGGCACAGTTTTTACAGGTCATATAATGTCTGCAGAATTTGGGGCTTCACTTACCCTTGGACTTGGATCCTCTCCCCAGCAGTAATGAAATATGGGAAATAGTATCTCCATTTTGCTAAAAGGTATGGAAACCTATCTAATGTCTTCCAAAATTCCTGTGTCATCAGATTGGGTTTGGTTCTATCTCTAATACTTAGATATTGACAAGAGAAATAAAAGAATGCAATTCATCAAGGGAAGATGTTTCAGCCAAATTATGTAAATTCACTTGTACTTGAAAGAATGCATTCCACAGCTCCCACCTTGCAAAATGGTGGTCTGTCATGGAATGAGAATTGGTGATTGATGTGAGAGAGTGGGTTAGTTTAGTACTTAACAAAAATATTGTGAAATAAAAATAAGTGTGGTTCCGTTTACCAGAAACCCTACGGTAGCTGTAAGAGAGTAATGCACTAACTTGGCAGCTTTAGACAGTATGTGCCATGGCCTAAATTGGGAACATTTCAAGATGAATAATTTACCACCTAGAGAGAATGAGCATGTCGTTTTCAGCTGCAAGAATAATAGCAAAATCAGCTTTGCAAACTGAGATTCTTTGTCTTCCAAGCTGAGTGTTTTCTTACAAGTTGAACCATCTAATCTTGAAACACCTCAGGAGGCTGAGGCTTGTGAGAAATTTTTCAGCATATCAGGCAAGAAGAAATGTGTCTCTTTGATCCCCCTGTATGAAAACATGAAAACTTCAAGATGAGGGTTTTTTGTTTTTCCTCCAGCAAAAGTGTGGGCTGTGCTTCTTGGGTTGATAAATTCAAACTCTTACCACTTGATGCTCTGACTAGTTGCTTGTGAACTGGAAAGCTAACTAAGGGAGGCAAATCAATATGCACATGAAAAGAAATTTCTTGAAAACTATGTGTTTGGTAGACGGGCTTATTGCATATAGGCATTGTTGAGACAGCCTAAGCTATACTACCTGTGCATGCTTTCCCTAGTTCCGATTAAAAGAATAAACACACCTACTACACTGGACAAGCGATTTGAGCGGGTCAAAAATGAAATTTCCATCTCATGGGAAATTCTGAAATTTGATTTTTGTCTCTCATAGTGATGAAAAAACGAAACCTCAAATTTTTAATCAAATGAGTAATCCGAAATCTTTTATTCGGACCTTCTAGAAATGTTGCTTTTTCTGATCGCTGCTGGCAAATTTTGATGAAATGAAAACATTCCCCTGAAATATTCAAGTTTGTCTTCATCAATGATTTAGATACTGGCAGAGTGGCTGACTACACCTCTCTGTCGACAGAGAGATGTAGATTAGGCACGTCGAAATTGCTAATGAAGCAGGGATTTAAATATCCCACTCTTCATTAGCATAAACATGGCCGCCGCTTTTTTCAACATGGAGCTTTTTCGGAAAAAACGGTAGTCTAGACACAGATCTGAAAAATTAACCCTTTTTCGACAGATCCTGTAAACCTCATTTTTTGAGGAATACAGTATCTGTCAAAAAAGGGTTTATTTTTCGACAGATCCGCATCTAGACTGCCGGGTTTTTTTTGAAAAAGCTCCGTGTTGAAAAAAAGCAGTGGCCATGTTTATGCTAATGAAATGCGGGATATTTAAATCCCTGCTTCATTAGCAATTTCGACGTGCCTAATCTACATCTCTCTGTCGACAGAGGTGTAGTCTAGATGTACCCAGAGTATGATTATTAAGTTTGCAGATGCTACCAAGCTGGGAGGGGTTGCAAGTGCTTTGGAGGAAAGGGTCATAATACAAAATGATCAGGACAAACTGGAGAAATGGTCTGAGGTAAATAGGATGAAGTTTAATAAGGAGAAATGGAAAGTGCTCCACTTAAGAAGGAACATTCAGTTTCACACATACAAAATGGGAAACAACCTTCTCAGGATTAGTACTTCAGAAAAGGATATAGGGGTAATAGTGGACCACAAGCTAAATATGAGTCAATGGTGTGACACTGTTGCAAAGAAAGTAAATGTGATTCTAGGATGCATTAACAGGAGTGTTGTGAGCAAGACACGAGAAGTCATTCTTCCAGTCTACTCTGCTGATTAGGCCTCAATTGGAGTATTGTGTCCAGTTCTGGGCACCACATTTCAAGAAAGATGTGGAGAAATTGCAAAATTCCAGAGAAGAGCAACACCAATGATTAAAGGTGTAGAAAACATGACCTGTGAGGAAAGACTGAAAGAACTGGGTTTGTTTCTTCAGGAAAAGAGAAGACAGAGGGGACATGATAGCAGCTTTGAAGTACCTAAAAGGGTATTATGAGGATGAGGGAGAAAAATTGTTCTGTTTGGCCTCTGAGGATAGGACAAGAAGCAATGGACTTAAATTGCAGTATGGGAGGTTTAGGTTGGACATTAGGAGCAACTTCCTGCCTGTCAGGGTGGTCAAACACTGGAATAAGTTGCCGAGGAAGGTTGTGGAATCTCCATCACTGGAGATATTTAAGAGCAGGTTGGATAGACATCTCTCAGGGATGATCTAGACCAGTGTTTCTGAAAGTGTTCTGCTAAATCACTTTCAGAAACACATTAACTGGCCGCCCTGGTTTGTTTATTTACTGGCACTGAGGCCACAGAGCCTCGCGGCTCCCATTGACTCTGTTTCATCCTTTGCAGTCAAGTGAACTCGTGGAAAGTGGTGGCCCGGGCTCCGCTTGGCTGCAAAGGATGAAACAGAGACAATGGGAGCCACGAGGCTCCGTGGCCACTGCACCGGTAAGTAAACACACTGGGAGGCCAGTTAAAGAGTTTCTGTAAGTGTTCCCATGCAACACTTTCAGAAACACTGATCTAGACCATGTTTGGTCCTGCCATGAGGGCAGGGGACTAGACATGACGATCTCTCGAGGTCCGTTCCAGTTCTAGTATTCTATGATTCAGTGTTGCACGTACTGTTTGCATGATGCTGGGGGAATTCTGACTGTGGTTCAGCACTGAGTTTAGTTATGATTTACATGCATGGGACTTTTGTAATAAATTAATCCACAAGGGTCGCTGCTATTGGGCAAGTCTGCAGGAGGCAAGGTAGGCAGGTGTGCTTGTCTTGCAGCAGGACAGCACTTCAGTAGAGGTTGCCTCATGACATTCAGATCAAAATCACAGCTTTGTCTTCAGAGTGCTTGTGGCCATGAGAAGCATTATGAAACAGTGACTAGGATGCCATGCTGAGAGTCAGAAGACCTGTATTCTTCCCCTTGCTCTGCAGTTGACCCTGGGCAAGTCTTTTTACTTCCCCATGCCTCAGTTGTCCCATCTGTGAAATGAAGTAACCTACCCACCTTTGTAAAATGCTTTGAGGTCTGCACATGTGCAGAGCTGTATAAGACTAGACTACAGAGCTTTTCTGGGATACCCGAGGTATCCCGGAAAAGCTCTCCCCTTTCCAAGAAATGCGTCTGCTTTTCTGAAAAAAATTTCGGAAAAGCAGACACATTTTTTCTGCATCCCTGTAAACCTCATTCTACAAGGAAGAAGAGATGTTCCAAAAGAGGGCTTTTTCCTGACATTTGGCCCGTGTAGATGGGCCAAATGCCAGAAAAGCCTCTTTTGGAAGAAAAGCAGAAAAAGATAAGCAAACTACGGTTTGCAATTTGTGTATTTTTTTCCGGCTTTTCTTTGTAGTGTAGACGTAGCCTAAGACTAGTTCTCAACTTTCTCATAACTTGCCAAGACCCAAGAACTCTGAACTGAAACTGATAGACACTTAACATGTCCTTTTGACACAACCTGACCAAAAGTACCCATGGATATTTCTGCATGTATCTCTTTGGAAAATCTGATCACCTAGTTATAGGGATATGCATAAAATGAGGATTCTGGGCTCTACTGCTGTGCTGTTGCCCTGGATTGATGTAAGTTGCAGATTTTTTTTTATAACAACGAGTAGTCCTGTGGCACCATAGGGTATATCTACACAGCAGTGTTATTTTGGAATAACTGACGTTATTCTGAAATAACACAGTCCGCATGTACACTACAAGCAGCTATTTCAACATAATGTCAAAATAATGTCGGGCTGGAGGACTTCTTACTCCAACTCCTGTAACCTTCATTGTATGAGGAGTAAGGGAAGTCGGAAGAAGAGTGCTCTTTCTTGGACTTCCTGCTGTGTAGACAGCGCCAAAAGCCGAAATAAGCTATTCCGACTTAAGCTACGCAATTAACATAGCTCAAGTTGCGTTGCTTATTTTTTCTTTAGCCCTGCTGTGTAGATATGCCCTAAGAGACTAACAAGTTAGTTTCTAAGGTGCCACGGGACTCTTCATTGTTTTTAAAGTTTACAGGCTAACACGACTACCCCTCTGTCTAGTTTTGCTGGCCCTCTGGATCTTTGTCTGTTTTTTAGGTTTTTTTGCAGTCCAGTTTCCTGCTTTTCTCATAGATCCTGCTGAATAAACACTGCCTACCTTTATTCTGTGCATGGCTTTGTCCCAAAGACAGGAGTGTGTGTACAGATAACCTTTTCCATAGTTTCAATTAGCAGCATAAAAACAATTCATTGGACGTATTCACCGTCTCCCTTCCAAATCTTACAGGAGTGAAGAAAGGACACGAAATAGCAGTTCTGGGATCAAGCGCTGTTATGCAATGATGAAGACTTTGTCCATTAGTATGCATGCTCCTTGCTGGATAACTTTTTTGGCAGCCAGGAGGGCAGTAGTGTGAGTGATGGGACATGCTGTTTACTAGACAGGCCTTTTCAATTCTTTTCTATAACAAGACATCCCAGAAACCTGGAATTTGTCATTTATAAACAGTGGCTTTCCCCCATTTCGTTTCCCAGCTTTTTTTTCTCCCTCATCTGCATCAAGAACTGTCTTGCATGCAAACCCAGCCCTTCCTCCTGGCTCAAACTTCTCCCCCCTCCTCTCCTCTCCAGCAGCCGCTCTAACTTAGAACCCATCGGCAGTGATTGATGAGGGGGGACAGGGAAGAGGGCACCATATCAGTGGCCCATTATGCAGCATTGTATCAAGAAATCACGTGACTCTTCTGAAATTTGGCTTGATGTAGCCACGAAATCTCTTGCATAACAGGTTGGACCATGAACAGTGCTCATAAGACCATCTCACCTTTAGGTCTGACTTAACACAGTCTGTGTTTCAACAGAAGAGGGAGTCTCCAAATTAAAATCCTACATAAGATGAGAATTTGATATCTACTCACCAGTCTAATATCCACTCAGCATGTCAACTTCATCATGGTAGTAAAATAGAGGAGTTCCTAGAGGATTATATTTGGGTCAGCCACTGGGCCGACAGAATTGCTGGGGCCCTTGGACAAGATGTGGAGGGGCCCGGCTTGCACTTCTTGAAGGGGCAGGGCTTTGGGCGAAAGGGCAGGGCTGGGGGCTAAGCTTCCCCTGCCAGCCCTTCAGTGCCAGCAGGGTTGTGCCCCCTGGGGCTCTGGCTGCAGCAATGATTGAATCACTGGACCCCGAGGCAGCTGCCACCTTCCCTCCTGACCCCTTCAGTGGCCCTGAGTCCAGTTTCTCAGTAGGGGTGGAATAATTTTTTAATGGGTTGCTGAAGGTGGAAACCATGGATCTGGGTTATTAGTATTTCAAGCCAGCAAGGTGCAGCAGCAGCTCCAGGATCCCCAGTTCCAGCACCCTCAAAGTGTTTAGGGTATGCAGTGGTGTTGTAACCATGTTGGTCTCAGGATATTAGAGACAAGCTGGGTGAGGCAATATCTATAACTGGGCCCAGTTCTATTGGTGAGAGAAACAAGCGTTTGAACTTACACGAATAATTAGGCAAAAAAGGAATGTGAAGAACAGCTAGCCAAAAACTCAAAAAGTAATAGTTTTAAGTATGTCAGAAGCAGGAACTCTGCTAATCAACCAGTGGGGTCATGGGACAATTGAGATGCTGAAGGAACACTCAAGGATGATAAGGTCATTGTGAAGAAACTAAATGAATTCTTTGCATCGGTCTTCATGGAAGAGGAGATTCCCAAACTTGAGTCATTCTTTTAAAGTGACAAATCTGAGGAATAGTCCCAGACTGAGGTGTCAGCACAGGCGGTTTTGGAACAAATTGATAAACTAAACAGTAACAAGTCACTAGAACTAGATGGCATTCACCAAAGAGTTATGAAAGAACCCACCCGCCCAAGAAGAGACCACACAGCCAACACAGGCCACCCCAAAGATGGAGCTAGCTCCCACATTAGAAAGGTGGGATAAGGGAGCCGGTAGAAAAAGGGCAGCGGGTTGGGTTCTGGTGTGGCTTAGGTGCTAGGGCTTTTTGCCTTGGGAGTTCAGGGTGGTGGGCTCAAGGCCCGCCTGGGAAACAACCGGAGGAAGGTGGGAGAAGGGTCCTGCTGGAGATAGGGAGGTGGGTTGGGATAGGGCAGTCCTCTTGGGAATGCAGGGTGGTGGGTTTGAGTCCTGACCCCTTGGGAAGCAGGAACTGCTAACTATGGTTTGTAACCTGTCCTTTAAATCAGCTTCTGTACCAAATGACTGGAAGATAGTTAGTGTGATGCCAATCTTTAAAAAGAGCTCTACAGGCGATCCTGGCAATTACAGACTGGTAAGTCTAATGTCAGTATCAGGCAAAATGGTTGAAACTAAAATAAAGAACAGAATTGTCAGACACATAGATGAACATAATTTGCTGGGGAAAAGTCAACATGGCTTCTGTAGGGGGAAATTGTGCTGTACTAATCTACTAGAGTTCTTTGAGGCTGTCAGTAAGCAAGTGGACAAAGGGTATCCAGTGAATATAGTGTACATAGATTTCCAGAAAGCCTTTGACAAGGTCCCTCACCAAAGGCTCTTACATAAAGTAAGTTGTCATGGGATAAGAGGAAAGGTCCTCTCATGGATTGATAACTGGTTAAAAGACAGGAAACAAAGGGTAGGAATAAATGGTCAGTTTCCAGAATGGAGAGGGGTAACTAGTGATGTCCCGCAGGGATCCGTATTGGGACCAAGCCTATTCAATATATTAATAAAAGATCTGGAGAAAGGAGTGAACAGTCAGGTGGCAACATTTGCAGAAGATACTTACCTGCTCAAGATAGGTAAGACTAAAGCAGACTGGGAAGAGCTTCAGAAGGATCTCTCAAAACTAGGTGACTGGCCAACAAAATGACAAATGAATTTTAATGCTGATAAATGCAAAATAATGCACATTGGAAAACATCATTCCAACTCTATGTACAAAATGCTGGGGACGAAATCGGCTGTTGCCACTCGAGAGATCTTGGAGTGATGGCGGATAATTCTCAGAAAAACATCCAATCAATGTGCAGCAGCAGTCAAAAAAAGCAAACAGAATGTTAAGAATCATAAAAAGGGATAGAAAATATGACAGAATATCTTAATGACTCTGTATAAATCAATGGTACATTCACATATTGCATACTGCATACAGATGTGGTCGCTTCATTTAAAAAAAGATATCTTAGCACTGGAAAAAGTTAAGAAAACAGCAACAAAAATGATTTGTACTTTGGAACAGTTGCCATACGAAGAGAAATTAAAAAGACTGGGACTTTTCAGTTTAGAAAAGAGGAGACTAAGGGGGCATATTTTAGAGGTCTATAAAATCATGAGTGGTGGAGTAAGTGAACAAGCAAATATTATGTACCTGTTCCCATAAGAACTAGAGTGTCCCCAAATGAAATAAATAGTCAGCAGGTTTAAAACAAACAAGAGGAAGTATTTCTTCATGCAACACATAGAATCATAGAACCATAGAGCTGGAAGAGACCTCAGGAGGTCATCAAGTCCAGCCCCCTGCTCTAGGCAGGACCAATCCCAACTAGATCAACCCAGCCAGGGCTTGTCAAGCCGAGACTTAAACACCTGTAGGGATGGAGACTACACTACTTCCCTAGGTAACCCATTCCAGTGTTTCACCACTCTCCTAGTGAAATAGTTGTTCCTAATATCCAACCTGGACCTCTCCCCCCACAACTTAAGACCATTGCTCCTTGTTCTGCCATCCGTCACTACTAAGAACAGCCTTCCTCCATCCTCTTTGGAACCTCCCTTCAGGAAGTTGAAGGCTGCTATCAAATCCCCCCCCTCACACAGTCAACCTGTGGAACTTCTTGCCAGAGGATGTTGTAAAGACCAGGACTTTAACATGGGTCAAAAAAGAACTAGATAAATTAATGAAGGAGAGGTCCATCAATGCTTATTAGCCAGGATGGGCAAGAATGGTGTCCTCAGCCTCCATTTGTCAGAAGCTGGGAATGGGTGACAGGGGAGGGATCACTTGATGATTCCCTGTTGTATTCATTCCCTCTGGGGCACCTGGCATTGGTCACTATCAGAACACAGAACACTGGGCCAGATAGACCTTTGGTCTGACCTAGTATGGCCGTTCTTATAGAGCTCTTCTTTAGAGTTAGTTTCCCAGACCTGAAGAAAAACTCTGTCTAAGCTGAAAAGCTGCTTCTCTCTCACCAGGAGCGGCAATTGGTTCAGTAAAAGATACCAGGGAGCTGTGCCTCCTGCTTGCTATGCTCTCCAACACCCTTCTCTCGGGGGGTAGGCAGCCTTAGCTCTCCCCCTCAGCCACCAAGGAGGGCCGGGCCAAGACCGCGGCATGGCAGCCCCGGCTCCTCCCACCCCCGGCTGCTAGGGAAGGCCAAGGCTGTGGAGTGGCAGCCCTGGCTGTCCCCCTCCCTCCTTCCTCTGGCTGCTGTACTGAGGCTGCGCCATCCCTGGCTCTTTTCCTCTCCCCCCCAGCCGCCAGGCTGAGCCCACACCAGCCGTAGATCCTCCCTCCCGCCCCCCCAGCCGCCAGGTTGAGCCTGCAGCAGCCCCGGCTCTCTACCCCTGGCCTTTGCGCTGAGGCCGCAGCACGGCAGCCACAGCTCTCCCCACCCCCGAGCACTGGGAATGGGGGAGGACTCGTGGCACCTCCCTTCCCCCCCCCCCCACAGCACCAGGGAGGAAGGGAGGAGGCCACGCAGCTGAGGGTGGAGGCAGACGGCAGGATGCAGAGTGATATGATGACATCACTCTGTTGTCCCTTAGGAAATTTATATATATATCTGTATATATGTAGAGAGGGAGAGAGCGAGAGGGAGAGAGAGAGAGATTACCTCACCCAATTTGTGTCTTTAGTGATTATTTCATCTGAACACACTACACTTCAACTTGACCCAATATTTTAATAGTAGACAATAAAAATTATTTCCTGCCAACATTTTTCTAAATATGGAAAACTAGAAAATATCTGTAAGCCTAAAGATATGTACATAGTTATGTAATGGATTCCTAAAAGTATATTGAATCAAGATGCAGCCAAGCGTATGCTAATTTTCCTTTTTCTTTTTTCTTTTGCAGGAGAAGTCTATTTCTTTAGGAGACCAAGAGTAACCTTTCTAGTAACACAAGGTAACTTTTTTTAAGTCTGACTATAGATTTTGATTGCCTCCACTTTTAGGTGCCCTTTTTGAAGACATAATAGAAAGGGGTTGATTTCCAGAAAACAATACCCTCTGACAATCCAACTCCTTCAAGTGGGGTATCCAAAGTGACTGGTCACTTTTTAAGTGGAGACCAACGTATATCAGCAACAGTTCTTAAAGTGAAATCTGATGTTGGGCAAAGAAATCTGTTCAGATCACTTGCAGATGGCTTCAGTATTTCAGGCTGCCTTTTTCTGAAAGGAACAATATCTTCTCGAATAAAGGAATCGCTTTGGCTTTGTGGTGACCACCTGTTTCATTGCTGGTATGGCTTTATTTCAATACACATCACATTCTTCTTAAATACAGAAATGGTATGGCGAAGCATACGCATCTATGGAATACACACACACTCTGTTTTTCTTCTTCCTAGGAGGGTTTTCACTGCTTCTTCAAATCAGCATATTTGTGTAGCAGGTACGCATGTATATACTGTAGCCAATAATGAATAAACACAAAATATAATATAATATAATCGCAAAAAAAGTGCCAACTGCTTACAAAGCATCTACAGGTAGGGTTGTTAAATATCAGTTAATTGAATAGTCGAGTAACCTCATGAATTCTTATCGGTTAGTCGACTATTCTATGGTACCCCGGAGCGGGGCCAACAGCCAGTGCACTCCGGCCTCACTCCTGAAGAACTCTCTGCCACTCCGCACTGCTGCCTCTGTATCAGAGGCAGCAGCATGAGGTGCCAGGCAGGAACTGGTCCGTGAAGGGAGCCAGTTTAAAAACCGGCTCCCCTTTCAGACCAGCTGCCTGTTGCCCAGTGCTGCAGCCTCTGACAAAGAAGCAGCAGCACGGGGTGGCAGCAGTCCCTATCTAGGGGATGTCTGAGCTTCTGGACCCGGTGTGAGCTGGAACTGAGCTTGGCTGCCTGCTCCTGTGGCACCTAATATACTTGAAATGTAGAGCCACAGAGGGGGTAAGTCCCGGACCAAGCATGAGCTAGAACTGAGCTGGGCTGCCTGCCTACCTGGCTCCTAATACATTTTAAATGCAGAGCTGCAGCGGGGTAGGACCCAGACCCATCGCAACTCAGGAGTAAGCTGGGCTGCTGGCCAGCCTGCTAAAAAATGTACTGGTAGGGGAAGGGGGTGGGAAATGCATGTAGTCTATAGCATTAACCTATAAGCTTTTGCTTATCGGTTAATCAATTAATCAACTGTACTAGTACATCCCAACCTACAAGTGATTATTTTGAAATCATAAATGCCAATGACTCAGTTCTACCTTTGCTTCTAGCATCAGCTCAGAAGACGATAAAGAACAAACGAAGTCAGTCATTAATGAAATGATGGAAATACTATTCTTTGCATTCCATCTTCTTTCTTATGCTATACGCCAACAGCATGTAATGGGAGCACCTTCCAGTAGTGCAGTAAGCAAAGTAACTAACATCTGTCACCTGTCCGTGCTCTCATCCTGTCCCCTTTGGGGTTTTTTAAATAATAAACATATAACTGGGTATGTGTGTAGTCTATAAATATGGTCAGAAGGCAAGGCCAGAGAAATGTGCTTTGTGCTTGGAGAAGACAGTGAGATTGGTGATGGGCTGTAGTTTCTATGGGAGTTCATTCCATAATCTCAGGCTGGCCATGGAGACAGATCAGTCCTCTGCACAGACAAGCGTCCCTTTTAGGGCAGAAAGTTCTGTTGTGCCAGAGGAGCCAAGCAGATGGCCACACTCTTCCATCCAGAGCTTTTGCTGATCTTTTAGAGCCCCTTGAAGATAACAGCCAAGATCTTGCATGAGATTAGATATTCTATGGAAAGTGAGCATGGGGCATGGAGGACAGACAGGATTTGATGTACTTTGTGGTACCTAATGTGGCTGAAGAGATGTGCTACAGCCTTCGGTACTGTCAACTCACAGGGGCAGAGCCCAACAGGGTTGTGGATTCGCTTCAGGATAGAGTTGATTAGGGATAGTTGCTTTTATTAATCTCACTACATCGCTGCTATTATAGGCTTAATACTGCCAGATGGTTACACGGCTACTACAAAGTAATACGCCAATAAGCATAGGCAGAACAATGCATAAAAGAGTAACAGTCCCGTTCCGGTCACCTCGCACCCGGCCGCAGTGAACGTGGCTCCAGCTAGGGGGATCCAGGGCACCCTTCGAGGTCTAGGTCCCTGGTGAGACTCACAGAGGGGCGGGACTCCCAGTGATCTTATACTTTAGCTGTTTATTGAGTGTGCGCAAGTTGGCCCAATGCCACTCCCAGCGTTCCTGCGGGGCTGAGAACCGAGGTCATGTTATTTATCCCATACTCGGCTCTCAGCTAGCAAGCATAGGGATTTGTGGCTGATGAAGGCCGTCTGATAAAGAACACCTGGTATTTTTGCCAGCAGGGCTCATGGCTGTCCTAGAGGAATACAAATTTAACCCGTGCAGGCCTACATATGGCTTTTTATGTGAGAGGTACCAGCTGGAGTTTTCTATGTGCTGAAGGCTTCATGGCCACCTATACACAGCTCAAAGAAGGGACTCTGACTAGCTCTTATCTAGTGCTTCTAGTTCTAGGCAAGTGTCATTATTACCAAAATGGGGATATGGAAACGGAGGCAAGAAACAGATGTATCGCAGCTCACAAAGGTCCAAGGCAAAGTAGGGAATAGAATCCAGTTCAGTGTCCTATATAGGCTTGTCACGGCTGTAGGTGCCAACCTGGCACTTCAAGTGTAGGTAATGGGGGTCAGCTAGCAAAAAACCCCAAACCACTGTCAGATCTTGTCTCTGCAATTCCCAGAGACAAAAAATTTTTCCTGATTTCAGTTTCCCCTGAAATCCATTGGTACTGTCACCACCAAGGGTACAAATTCCCTTTGCCAGGGAAGAAGTCACTTGGAATCTCTTCCCTGAGGGCAAAACCCCCACGCTCCTTTCCCCAAGGAGTTGGGGAAAGAACAAACAAGAGCACCCTCGCAGAGAACTATGAACCGGTGCATTCTCTGGTAAAGTGTCTGCAGCCAGGCACGTAAGTTCAAGGACATAAAAGATCAACCAATACCAGTTAACAGAACAAAAAACCCACGTTTATTATTTAAACAAGACTACCGTTGCAAGCAGAGTAAATGGCTTGGTGTTAAAAACCCTGAATTGACCCAAAGCTCAGGGATACTCCCTGGGATTACTTCTTGGTTACAGAAGAGAAAAAAAAGAACAATTAACTAGCTCAGACATAATTTCCAAATCCCAAACAATGAACACAATAAACCTGACAGACTACCTAAATTTTTTCCTACTCACACATTCCGATGAACCCAGGGGATTTATTTTGGGAGAGCTCATTTCTTCCCTCTGTACCTGGAGAAGATCCCCCGTCTCTCTTTCTCTCTCTCTAACAAAGGAGACAGTTGCTCCTCAGTTTGAAATTCTTTAGCTGCATTTCATTGGCTCAATGCCCAAAGCCCCCCCTTCAGGTGCAGAATAGCTTAAGGTTAGCTTAACCCTTTCCTCTCTCTCCAGGTAAGTTTAGGCTCTTCTTTGCAGCCCCCAGTCATGACTGGCTTCTTCTCCATGTTTAGGGTGGAGATGTCACACACATCACTATGATGGAGAATGTTTTCCTGGTACATTCTAGAAGGAATCCTTGGACAGTAAATAACTCTGTTCTAACAGGATGTAGGCTGAAAGATCCTAGAGTACTAAGGGCTTTCTAAGGTGGCGGTAAAAACAACATTTACATAAAATCATACCTTGGAAAATGAGGTATGCAACCTAAATCTTTAGTCTCATTTCCTGAATATGCTCAGATTTTCAGTCCATGCATCTTATTGTTTTGGGGTCACAAAGGCTCTAACTAATTTCTATACATGGCTGGTTCAGCCACCAGTCATGCAGATCAATAGTTGAGGTACAGTGAAACCTTTGTTATCCGGCACTCTGTTAACCAGAAAACTTTGTTAACCGACGTTGCCCCCAGCCACAATACTGTCATGTCTTCAGGTGCACTGGCCTGGCTTGGTTTACCATGACTGGCTTAACAATTTTTTATTTAAGAAGTACTAATCATCTTTAACTCAAAATAGAAATGTGAGACCAACTGCCTCACACTACAAAACTACCGATATTAAAAACTTGAGTTTTACTATTATTGTCCATTCATTTTTCCTAGGTTGAAGGGACCCTCAGATAACCGGAATTTTTAGATAACCAGAACGCTGTAATCCCCAAGCGTGCCAGATAACATAGGTTTTACTGTGTATACTACTCATATCTTACAATAAAGGTTTTGTTTATGGTGCACAGAGCTTTTCAAAAAGTTTTGCTCTCCCGTATTGGTATTTTTGTTTGTTTGTTTTTTAAATATAGACTCTTGGGTTCCTTAGTTCAGGATTGACACCTATAAACTTAGGTAAATAGAAGGACGCACATGCACGTACACATGAATAGAGCCCCGGCTTAACTGAGAGATCCTGACAGAGATGGTTTTTGGTTCTTTGTCTATAAAGCACCTAGCACAATGGTGTCCTCGTCATGACTGGGGCTTCTACAGTAATGCAAATAATAAGGAAGAGGATGAGTTTTTCCACAGGAATGAGAGGAACTGTGACCATTAAAACTGAGGAGTCATTTTCCTTCATCTTCCCTTGCTGATCTAATTTACTGTTTCCATGCATAGAGCAAGTAACAATTTTGAAATCCTATTTTTGTTTTGAGTCCACAGGGAGAAACATAAATTCTTAATTTTCTGTGTCCAGAGTATGTGTAATAATTTATTATAATATGTCATATGCATATTCCCCTGACTATAAAGGATAAATATTTTAGGAGCTCTAATGAAGAAAGTTATCTAAATGTCTTTCTCACCCATAAAGAATTCTTCTATCTCCGGAGAAGAGGTTTCATGTGTTTTGAACATCAACATTCTTTTTCAAATACCTGGATAGGCATTTGTTACATGGGACCCCAATGATTTTGCTTATGAATAAGGAAGAAGCTGTTAATCCATGTATCTTCTTATATAAGACACTAAGCAATGCCTGAAATAATATTGTATCCTGTTTAAGAATACATCAAGTGAATAGAGCTTAATGTTGTTCATAACCTCATATATTCATCTGCCGTTAATATATCTTTTTAGGGCTGTCAATTGACATGCATTAATGCTTGCGATTAATGCAGGGCAGGATTAACGCGTTAAAAAAATTAATTGAAGGCGTTACTGCTGCGCTGCCCCTTTTAAGTGCTGCTCTGGAGCTTCAAAGGGGCAGCGCAACACAGAGCCTGGGATCAGCTTTGCAGTCCCCTGCTGACCCCAGGCTCCACTGCACCTTTGAAATGCGCGGAGGTGGCGTTTCAAAGGGGCAGCCGCCTCACAGTTGAGCCACGCATTTCAAAGGGGCAATGGAGCCCAGGGTCAGCTGGGGACTCCCCAGCTGATTGTAGGTTCTGGGAAAATGCCGCAGGTAGCCCGGGATCAGCTGGGCAGTCCCCAGCTGACCGTGGGCTCCATGGCAGCTTCCCCTTTGAAATGCCGGAGGCAGCGTTTTAAAGGGGGGGCTGCCACACAGCTGAACCCCGGCTCATTTGTGAGGCAGCTGCCCCTTTGAAACGCCGCCTCTGTGCACTGCAAAGGGGCAGTGGAGCCCAGGGTCAGCTGGGGACTGCCCAGCTGATCCCGGGCTCCCTGCGGCATTTCCCCAGAACCCGGGGTCAGCTGATCCCAGGCTCCGCCTTGCACTGCCCCTTGGAAATGCCACCCCAGCGCTTCAAAGGGGCAGCACTTCATGGAGCCCAGGGTCAGCTGGGGACTCCAGCTCATCCTGGGCTCCATGCAGCACTGTCCCATTGAAATGCCGCGGAGGCATTTCAAAGGGGAGGCGCACGCAATTAATCGCGCGATTAACCATGATTAAATTTTTAATCGCTTGACAGCCTTAATATTTATAGAAATTTAAAAAATCTATTTATCGTAATTTAAAATTATTCCTACATTTAGGTTACTGTAACAATTTGGATCACTATTTGCTGTGGATGAGACAAATTATGCCTCGGGTGTTGCTAATTAGGTATATAACTGTGACTTTGCTAGTTGTATTTTTGTATGAAGACATAGGTATTAGTTCTTGAAGAAATAGCTTATTAGTTGTGAAGCAGTTTTTGAGAAGTTGAGTATTTTGCCAATAAAGTTTGTTCTGCTAAGTCACTATGGTCTCATGGTTTCTCTCTCAGAATCATGCTGAAACATGGGTGCTGCATATCTGCTATAACCAGACAAGCAAACCATAGAGGCAATCTGTTACTGGATCCGTGCTCTAGGCAGGCTGTATCTGTTCCCTGGCTCCGAGTAAGGGCAAGGAAGATGCTAGAGTGTTTTGGAGGGCAGTGGATTTCTCTTGGCTTCACACATTTGGCCTTAATATATATATTAAGCTTAAAACCTGCCAATGAGCACTGATAAAGGCAATTTTCTTCTACTTAATCCCTCTCTTTTTATATTCTACTTCCAACAAAAATGCCAAAACAGCCAAAGAATTGGGTTAAGAACTGCAAAAAATGCAAACATAAATTGGGACCATTTTTTGTTTATGATACTGTTTTCTTTTTTTCTCTGTACTTAACTAATGTGTTAATTAAAATGTGCAATTTCAACTAGCAATTAAGAGTTTGTATTGCTAGTAATCAGCAGTTATCAGCAAAGCAACCTTTAGAATGCTCAAGGACTTGCTTTCCTTAAAAAAACAAAAACAGAACAACTTTGATTTTTGACCTACCTAGCACCTGTGTTTTTTTTGTTACCTAAATTGTTACACAGACGATTAATTATAGTGTACTTATATCTAAATCAGTAAGCCATCTGTAAAAATTACATTAAAGGCAGCAGTAATTCTTGCAACCCTAATAGCACTCACTTGTGATTTATTTTTGCAACAGTTACTCTGAAGTTTCCTGGAAACGATATTTCTGTGTTGGTCATATAATATACTAAAAGACTACCTGGCATTGCTTGGATCCTTCAGGGCATGGAGCTGGTGGCGTATAGGCTTGCCAGATAGTTTCACAAAAAATATCAAACATGGTGGGAAAAAAATTGGTTGAGCATAAAAAAAAAAAGGAAACCAACGCTGTTGAGCAAAAAAGAGTCACTGCACCTTTAAATCCCCATGCTCCCTCTGCCCCCACGAGATACGGCAGGGGAAGAATGTCCCAAGCTGCCTTCCATCTGAGAAAAACAGAAAATACCAGGCATCTGGCAACCCTAGTGGTGTGGGGGGGGCAGGAGTCAGGACAGGGCCTTGGTGATGTGGGAGGGCAGGAGGCTGAGGGGGGTGTGTGGCGGGGAGGGTAAGAAAGTGAGGGTTGGGAGGTGAGGAGGGGCTCAGTTTGGGGGGTCCCAACTGGCAGGGCTTTCTTCCTCCTGGCTGGAATGAGCCTTCCCTCCCCCCACCCTGGTTGGCATAGGCCTTTCTCTCTTCCCCAGCCCCCCAACCGGCACGAGCCTTCTCTGTCCCCCCAGCCCCTCCCAGCTGCCAGGGGCCTTCTGTCTTCTCCCTACCCCCCTGACTGACAGGAGCCTTTTCTCTTCCCACCTCTGGCCACCGGGGGCCTTTTCTCTTCCTCCCCACCCCGCCATGCTGCAGCCAAGGTCCAGGTAGGTAGGAGAAAGGGTTTGGGGCAGAGGGGCTACTTTCCTGGTCTGGTGGCAGGCAAGATGGTGGAACCCAGCCCTGCTGGCCGTTCTGGTGGTGGTGTGGTTCTTTACCCCAGGTGGCCACTCTTCAGTATCCTGTCCCTCCTGTCTGTGCCCTCTCCGTTTCCATGTTATAGAAAACAGTCCCATTCCCGGCACTTCCTGTTTTCCAGACCTTGCTTTAAGTTAGAATAAGAGGAAGCTGCATAGCAAATTTGGTAGTCCTAGCTCTTACCGTTTGAGTCTAAACTTTAAGAGGAGTTCTTGAACAAACAAACTCACAGATGGACAGACAGACAAACAGATATTTCTAAAATATATAGACAGACATATACATAATTTTCAGTTTCACTGCCTATTCATAGCTTCATTTTTCATCTGTTTAGGGGTATTCTTTTAATTTCCTCTGGGTTTCCAGAAGAAGCACACATCACAGGAAAACTGCAACGGCCCATCCTATGGGAAATACACCAAAATAACCCCTCCCCCCCCCAAAAAAAACAAAAACAAAGAATCCAGCCAAAACTTAAGTAGATCAAAATCTAAGAAAAAGGACCGAGTTCAAGTGAACTTGAATCATATGTATCTAATGGGCTTCCAAACGTATAAAGATCTGCAACTGTCATTTTATGGAAGTAACTTTGCTTTTATGCGTTTCTCCAACACAGCAGAATTCTTATTGTGAATGGGGTCCATTCAGCTTTAAAAGAAAACCACATCCCTTTGGTTCTAAGAGTCTATGAGTTCAAAAGGTAAAGATTAATATTTCTTGGCATACATTACATTTATTTGAAAACTTAGTTTTTAAGATATGATCAGCCCAGGGAAATAGTCGAAGCTTTATTGCTCTTGAAAACAGTTCTGTGGAGGAACGGACAAGATGACCCTATAGATTTCTGCCATCTTTAATTGATTCTGAGCTGACTGGCACTGTTGAAAGTCTTCTTTAAATTAAGATATAACACATGTGACTCTGGCATTCTGCAGGAAGCTCAATGGGGGTCCTTTTTTTAAAGACTGATTTCCATTCTGCTTTTCTCTGTAGCAGCCTTCTGGCTGTTGGGAACTTATGCATATCAATAGGACTAGCAACAATACGGTCCCATGTTAACAGGCATTGCACTGAAAGCATGTGGTTTCTGTGTGCACACACAATAAAGCTCTGAAAGGTCCAGATGCTGTTTTCTCTTACACTTACGTAAATCCAAAGTGCCTTGACACGAATGAAATGAACTTCACAGCTCTTTGGGGTAGGCTAAATATAGTTATTAACATTAAAATGTCATAGCTGGCTCAAAGTTAGCATCCTCCTATACTTCGACTGGAATAACTACAGTGGCCTAGTTGCCATGGAATGGTAGCTGGTGGTAAATGCAACTTGAAATGCTGAAATTAATTCATATTACAAAGAAAAGAAAAAACAATAGCAACTCTCTTTATTTTACCATTGCAAGGGGGAAACTGTAATACTTTTACTGCCAGTGGTTAATGGTACGCACTATGTTATTGTCCCTGCTTCGATAGATGAGAGAATTCAGACAGAGGACTTAGTCTGGGGTCACAGGGTGTGTGTGTGTGGTGGGAGGGAGGGGGGATGGAAAGAGAGAGAGAGAGAGAGAGAGCAAGAAGAAATTAGAACACAGGAACTCTGGCTCCTACTTCTGTGTTAAGAACATGCTGCCTCTCTGTCAGGCTGAGATGTGTCCTCAATAAGCTTTTTTTTTTCAGTTGCACTTTGAATCCAGAAGGTGTATCCATCCTCCAGCCAGAGCCCTCCTTACCCATATGCAGAATGCAGTTACCTTGGGCACCTGAAAATCTGGGGCAATGCTGGGTCTTAATGTCCTCTTCCTATCTCTGTTCCGTGGCTGCTTCCTCTGGAGAGAATCTAGGGCTATGTCTACACTACAGAGTTTTTTCCTCGAAAAATGGCCACTTTTCCAAAAAAAATTCACTTACATACACACTGCAATCGAAAAAAAAAAAATCAAAAGAACAGAGGGGGTTTTCTGACATTGGTAAACCTCTTTCTATGAGGAAAAAGCCTTTTTGCAAAAGAGCTCTTTTGGAAAAAGACGTGGGTGGACGGGGAAGAGGGAGTTCTTTTCCAAGAAGAGGAAAGAGGAAAAAGCACAGGTGCCCTGGTGGCCACTCCCTCCATAGTAATCACAGCTTACATGAGAGAAAGCATCCATTCAGTGTGGACGCTATCTTTCGAAAAAGCAGATTGCTTTTTCCTTGTGCTTTTGCTGTGTGGACGCTCTCTTTCGAAAGTTTTTCTGGAAAAGCTTCTTCCGAAAGAAGCCTGCAGTCTACACGTAGCCTGAGCTTCTCCATCTTGTCTATTGGTTTCACAAGGGAAGCTTCAAGTGGGAGGGAAAGGCACAGACTTTGGCACAAACAGGTGAGTCTAAGCCAGGAAGGATGTCTCTGGCAGTAATAATGGAGCTGCTTAGCTGCTATGGCCATGGTTCCCAAACTTTTCGGCATCACGCCCCCACCCCCTTTTTGATTTTTGAGAAACCCTCACGCCTCGCCCCCCCTCTCCCAAATAGGAGGAGGGGGGGGCTGGGCTGGAATTTCTTCACACCTCCCCAGGGGGGCACGCCCCCCAGTTTGGGAACCCATGTGCTATGGAATGTTCAGCCATCAATCTCAAAGTGCCTTACAAAGTAGGTCAGTATTATCACCCTCATTTTAGAGAGGGAAAGTGACCAGTGATGTGGCCTGCCCAAAAGTCATCAGCTAGCCAAGAGCAGAGCCAGAAATGGATCCCGGAGTCCTGAGTCCCAGGCCAGGGCTCTATCCATTAGGCTGTGGTGAGTAGGAGTGGAGCTATGCCTCACTTAGAGGTAGTTGAATGTTGGCTGGCAAGCAGTAGGGTTAAGTGGTCCTTTGTTATGGACAACAGACTTTTTTTTTCAACACACATTCAGCTGGATTTCTCAGTTGTCCTGAGCACCCACAACTCCAACTGACTCCTAACAGTCAGCCTTCCTGAATAGTAGGCCCATTGCTACTTTCAATGGCACAGCAATGCGCCGGGTGGGGCAATGATTTTGGAGCTTGGGGGAAATCAGTCTCATCACTTCAATTTGTCCCCTGACTTCTGTATGCTTGAGCTAGGCTGCTGCTACTTACCAACTGGGAAGCGCCAAGTTAGCCTGCTCCCCCATTGCTATAGACCTCCAGATGGGCTGAGCGGGGACTGCAAAGCATTGCATCTGGCTAGCTAGTAACGAACACAGCCAAAATCACCCTTCCCGGCTCAGAGCAGGCTACACTGTTATAAGCAGATTTAGACAAGTTTTCCAACCCCACCCACTGGTTAAACAGATGCAGAGTGGCCAGCAATGTGACATATCTTTTTTAAAATCACTTTTTAAAAACCCGTATCTCAGACACGTTTGGTGGCAGTGTTACTTCATGCTGGCACTCATGAAGAGCACGGGATTGTCAGCAGTGGAGGCAAACATTTTCAGCCCAAAAGAGAAGTGGTATTAGGCTATGTCTAGACTGAAGGCTTCTTTCGGAAGAAGCTTTTCCAGAAGAGATCGTCCAAAAAAACTTCTTCCAAAAGAAAGCTTCCACACTGAAAACGCATAAAAAAAAGCGATCTGCTTTTTCGACAGATCGCGTCCAGACTGAATGGATGCTCTCTCGCATGTAAGCTGTGATTACTATGGGCGGAGTGGCCACTAGGGCACCTGTGCTTTTTCCTCTATCCTCTTCTTTCAAAAGAACTCCCTCTTCCCTGTCCACCCACGCCTTTTTCCAAAAGAGCTCTCTCAGAAAAAGGCTTTTTCCTCGTAGAAAAAGGTTTACCAATGTTGGGAAAACCCCTCAGTTCTTTCGCTTTTTTCCCCCCAAAAGAATGCGATTACAGTGTGGATGTAATTGAAGTTTTTTTTCAGAAAAACTCTGTAGTGTAGACATACCCTCAGTGTGTTTCTTAAGCTTAGTGTTGTTCACTGGCACAGATGGAGATTTTTGCTTTTACCCCATCTCCATCCTTTATGAAGTCTGCTATAGGAGATCATAGCTATAACAAGCTTTGGAGTGACTCCTACTGGTCATGGGATACCTGGAGCTTTGGAATCAATAGAAAAATTTCTATGGACTTAACCTGACCTTCGGCATGCCCTGACCAGCTCTCACTTAGACCTACAGTAGGGGGTGATGTTAAACTAAGGTACACAACTCCAGCTACATGAATATCATAGTTGGAGTAGACATGAATAGCATAGCTTGAGTTGACATACCTTAGTTTGCGTTATCATGGTGTCCCCACCACAGGGGGTTGACGGGAGAAACTCTGTCGTTGACTCTCCATACTCTTCTAACTCCAGCAGAGTACCAGAGTCAATGGGAGCAAGATCAGCAGTCAATTTAGCAGGTCTTTACTAGACCCACTAAATCAACCCTGGGGAGATCGATCCTCACAGTGGTGAGTGTAGACAAAGCCTCTGGTAAGAAATGCCTTCTTAATCCTGTGCAAAAACTGTGAGCGAGCCTTTCCTTGGGAAGTAGTTTGGTAATATTTTCTCTGCCTCTCTGATTCTTGGTTCCAGCCAGAAGTTCTGAAATACCCCACAAGGCTGGTCTTGCAGGTTTTTCTGGCCTGAAAAAGTGTCATCATGAGGCTGTCCCATCCAGTTTCGCAGATTAAAAGATGTCAGTCTAGTGGTGTGGTAACATCTGTACCTTTTCCGAAATGCCCATTTTCAGTTACTCCCTGGCGTTTTGCAGTTAGATCTTCCTGAAAGAGTGCTGGTCACTGTTTTGTTGGCAGTCTGCTTGCTTGGGTCCCCTCCCTCTTTTCCACTTACCTTCTCATATAGTCTGTTTTTACTATTTCAGTCTTTTACTTTGTGTGAGCCAGTGCCCTTCAATCTTCCCTTCATTCAGAGCTTGTGGGGAAAAGAAGCATCCAGGAGGTCTAGGGTGGATATTAGGAAAAACTATTTCTCTAGGAGGGTGGTGAAGCACTGGAATGGGTTCCCTACAGAGGGGATGGAATCTCCATCCCTAGATGTTTTTAAGTCCCAGTTTGACAAAGCCCTGACTGGGTTGATTTAGTTGGGGTTGGTCCTGCTTTGGGCAAGGGGCTAGACTCGATAACTCCTGAGGTCTCTAGGATTCTATGATTTTACTATGGTAAGTGGAGATGAGTGGGATGGAGAGTCCTGAGTGGAAATGGGCATGGAATTCACTTCGCCTAAACTTTGAGTTTCACCTTTGCTGCACAATGAGTTCATCCATCTAATAATTCTCTTGTTTTCTTCAAGGGGAAATGCGCAATGAAGATAAATGCACAGGTTTCTTTTCTCATCATTCCCCTTTTTATTTTCACACCGTGTAACATTTTGTGGCCTCACAAGGTTAAGTCCTTCCTGATTAAAAACCTATTTGGGCATAAACTATTGACTCTTGCAGCTTGCAAGGTAGAAAAAAAAGCAACGGAGGTTTATTATATTACTGATTTTAGTTGGAACATATTGTATCAAAGGGCACTCTTTATGGCAGTGTGCTCATTATGTATAAATGCTCTTTAGTAAGGTTGTCATAAATGTAATAAAAGCCCTAAATCTTCCTGAAAGTACTGCCATTTCAAATACAATGTAGAGAGAGTGTGAATAAGGACGACATGTCTCCCAGCTCTTGGCCCTGACTCAGCCCCACAGTCCAATATTACCAGCTGCTCCTCTGCTCAGTGACCTGTGTAAATGACTTGTTGAGGGATAGGTGCCTATAACAGAGCTGGCACACACAGAGGCTTTCTCAGCAGAAATCCTAAGCCCCGGCTGTTATCGCAGGTCCCTCTAGATCATTGTGTTTGCTGGTGTGATAGGCTATAGGAGAGAGAGGCTTTCATTGCCACTACCTGCAAGGTACCTGATTTGTGGCTATGCAAAAGGCTTCAGTCTAAAGGACAGAGTGGCTATTTTTACCAGCCCTCGATTCAGTTCGAGCCATTTGAGTTCACAACCCTAAAAACAACAAAGTTATGGAAATGGATACAACTGCATGTCATCCCCTCCCTCCAGCATGCCTTCCAAGTAACCACATTAGCAGGATGAATCTAGAGATTGAATTACTTCTGGGAGAAAGCTGTTTAAATTCTAATTGAAGATTCAAAATGCAGTTTTGGGCAGAGCATTCAGTTATGATGATTCATGGTCAATAAAACGTAATGTTCTAAATCCCTGAAAGGACTAAGATGCCTTGGCTCTATTATTCTATTGTTTAGAAACCAGTATTTCACATTCATAAACTTCTGCAGGGCCAACCTAATCCATGACAGTCAGTAGGTTGTGGTGTCGATGTGATTTCTGGCATGAAATGTTAGGTCTGGTTCCCAGTGGGCCAATCACACATGATCTTCTTGACAAGATAAACCTACTTGGGTCATACCAACAGATGTAAATGTTCATTTCAGCCCACTGATCGTCTCTTCAATGCTGCTCCTGTTGCCATGTCTGCCGGCCAAAGTTTCTACCAACAGGGGCGTTTACCAGGAGTTGTGCTTCTTCATGGCGGCTTTTATCAGACCTGTCTCTTACTTATCACTGACTCTCCAAGATTGCGGCAGTATTTTTCAGTTCTGCATCAGCTGGTCAGCAGCACAGTCTGATTAGCTTCTATGATGAGACTCTGTGGACATGGGAAAGTCGGTGGATGTGATATACCTTGACTTTAGCAAAGCTTTTGATACGGTCTCCCACAATATTCTTGCCAGCAAGTTAAGGAAGTATGGATTGGATAAATGGACTTTAAGATGGATAGAAAGCTGGCTAGACTGTCGGGCCCAATGGGTAGTGATTAACAGCTGGATGTCACATAGGCGATTGGTTTCTAGCAGAGCACCCCAAGGATTGATTCTAGGGCCGGTTTTGTTCAACATCTTTATTAATGACCTGGATGAGGTGATGGAGTGCACTCTCAGCAAATTTGCAGATGACACTAAGGTAGGGGGAGAGGTAGATACCTCGGAGGGCAGGGATAGGGTCCAGAGTGATCTGGACAGATTAGAGAATTGGGCCAAAAAAAATCTGATGAGGTTCAACAAGCGCAAGTGTAGAGTGCTGCACCTGGGATGGAAGAATCCTAAGCACTGTTACAGGCTGGGGACCGACTGGTTAAGCAGCAGTTGGGCAGAAAAGGACCCGGGGATTTACAGTGGATGAGAAGCTGGATATGAGGTCTAGAGAAGTGATTATTCCCCTTTATTCGACTCTGGTGAGGCCACATCTGGAGTATTGTGTTTAGTTCTGGGGCCCCCACTACAGAAAGGATGTGAACGCACTGGAGAGGGTCCAATGGAGGGCAACCAAAATGATTAGGGGGCTGGAGCACATGACCTATGAGGAGAGACTGAGGGATTTGGGCTTATTTAGTCTGCAGAAGAGAAGAGTGAGGGGGGATTTGATAGCAACCTTCAACTTCCTGAAGGGAGGTTCCAAAGAGGATGGAGAGAGGCTGTTCTCAGTAGTGACGGATGGCAGAACAAGGAGCAGTGGTCTCAAGTTATAGTGGGGGGAGGTCTAGGTTGGATATTAGGAAAAACTATTTCACTAGGAGGATGGTGAAGCACTGGAATGGGTTCCCTAGGGAGGGGGTGGAATCTCCATCCCTTGAGGTTTTTAAGTCTCGGCTTGACAAAGCCCTGGCTGGGTTGATTTAGTTGCAATTGGTCCTGCTTTGGGCAAGGGACTGGACTTGATGACCTCCTGAGGTCTCTTCCAGCCCTATGATTCTATAAATTCTTATGGTGAATAATTCTCCAAGAAAATCAACCTCTGCATTCTGGCATAAGGAGAAAGCTGAGTAAATGAATTCTTGAGATGACAAATCTGTGCTTACTCTGCTACCTTACTTGTCCTTTAAAAATATAATATTTGTAAAGGACAGGTAAGGTAGGAAAAGCTTATGAATTACTGTACAAATTTTCAACACCCGCAGAAATAGGAACCTAAACTAATCTGGGTTTTAGAGCCAACAAATGTGCAAAGTGATAGATACTTTCTCAGTAGTAAATTATACTTTGACCAGTCTTGAAATGGAAATTGCACATGGTGTAAAGGGAGGAAGAGGGATATTTATAAATAGATCAAGTGAGAACAAGAACTAGTACAAAAGTGGGCTTATTAATAATGAAGACATTATTGCAGTGGATTGTTTTTTGGAATTTTTCGATATTAACAATTTGGCAAATTTGACACATATTTGTTAAATGTTTCAGTTGACCTGCATATTTTGTTGGAAAAAAAGTTTCCATAAAAAATGTTGTGTAATGCTAGTAAGGATGAAAATAATAATGCTTATCTTTGAGATGCTGAGCTCCTTGCAAAAGTTAGCAAGGAATAAAAGTAAGTTTTTAACTTAGAATTGAGATGTATAAAAAGTAGCTATTGATATAATGAAGTGTTGGGGAAATGCAAGCATCTGCCTTCACTGATATGTGTACTAGGGAAGTAGTGAAATTAAGTGAACTATTGTAGACAGTGGGAGTTTTGACAGTGACTCCCCGGAGAATAAAATTGGGTCCTTTCATCCTGATTTCGCAAGATACTGACCAATGTATATACTTTAAGTACAGATGTTTTTCTCCTGCCCCATTTCCTAGTTGGACTAAATTGCTTACTGCAGAGTTAGGAGAAATTTAAAAGTGTGTGTGTATGTGTGTGTGTGTATTTATTGCAGAGTTAGGAGAAATTTAGAATGTAATCCATGGTTATAGTCCCAAATCCATATCAGGGGGATTCCATATAGTCTGGATAGCTGCGTTCCTTTGCAAAATTGTGTGTTCCATTGTTGATCCTTGACCAGCACCCAGAATCTAGGGGTGAGTGTAAAGTTACTTTGTGTACGCAGTTCGAAGTCAAACATGCTCTTGCGAGGTATGTGAAATATGAAATAAAAAGTAGGATAAAAGCCCCTTCACAATGAGATCACTTTATAAATCACTTCCTCTCAATAGTCAGATATTGGCTCTGCCCCAGCTTCCTCCCTGTGCCTGGTACAATCTCCTTGAGCTCATCCACAAGCCCATATACCACCCTCCCTTTGGTTGGCCATATGCACAGTGCCCCCTTTGGTCATACTAACTACAGTGAATTGAGTGGACTTGCTTGTAAATAGCTTGCTGTTGCCCCATTCCCTAGTCTCTCTTGTCACATGTGTCTATCTGTCCTTAGGTTGTCAGCTCCTAGGATCAGGGACTATCCTCCCTTGACAGCACCTACTGGCCTCTGCAATAAACAAGCCAGAATTCAAATCAGAGCTGTACATTGTTATGTCTCTGTTTACCAGATTTATCAGGCAGCACAACTGGCAGAACCTTTTAAGTTAATTAACTGCAGAGCCCCCATGGTAACTCACTTTCTTATGAATGCCGCACTGTGGGCTGGGTTTAGTTTTTGTAATTTTCAGGGGGAAATGGTGGACTTAAAATAGTGAGGGGAAAATGGAGTGAATGACCCACTTTTCTGTGACCATCTGAAGTTCAGAGTACATGTGTAATCACCCTGATGCATCCCTCCGAGCGCAGGGCCAGCCTAAGGGTTTTTTGGCATCCTAGGTGAACTATGCCTTTGTGCTCCCCTCTCCACACATTCAGTATAGAGGAAAATGAGAGGTCTAGAATGAACTTTTACCTTTATTTACTTGGCACTCGAAATGAACAATGTAAACATGAAAAATCATAGTAACATAAATCTGGTAAATTTTAATTTATTTTATCATTTGAATGTCCACTTAAAGCTATTTAAAAAATTAAACAGAAGACATTAAACAGAATCATTGCTCTGGAGTGGGGCTAGAGATGAGGGCTCAGAGTGCAGGCTGCCCAGGGAGAGAGGATGGCCCCACCCTCTGTCATGGCAACAGCTTGGGGTTGGGTGAGAAGCACCTCTCCATGGCCACTGCAGC
The DNA here is from genome assembly GCA_032595735.1 of Pelochelys cantorii. NCBI lineage: Eukaryota > Metazoa > Chordata > Testudines > Trionychidae > Pelochelys > Pelochelys cantorii. Next base: position 5,957,297 of record CM064346.1, on the reverse strand, counting down.
TCCAGTCGGCACAGGTGGGGGAGGAGTGCATGTCCCACAGCTGGGGCAGGTCCAGGTTCACCTGCCTTGTGCGCTCCCCAGCAGGGGCAGATGACCATTTTGTGGGGCCCAGGGCAGCACAATTTTGCAGGGCCCCCCTTTGCCATGGCGCATGCGCGGGGCTTTTTGAAGCGCGGGGCCCAGGGCGGCCGCCCCGCTCGCCCTGCCCTATATCCGCCCCTGCTCCCCAGCCAGAGTGAGGAATGCAGCAAACTGTGCACTTTCCCCTCACTCCCTGACGAAAGGGAACAGCCAGCAATGTTCCTGTATCAATCAGAGAGTGGGGGAGCGCTTCATCTCCTCTTGCCATCCCTAAAGGGCTCCTGGGGGTTGGTAGGCTTGGGGCAGTCCAGGGGAGGGGGCAGCCAGCCCTGTTCACCTGCCTGGTGATTCTGTCTCTTTTCTGTATGGGTTTGTAAAAAGCAGTCCCATTCCAGGCACAACCCATTGTCCCAGGACAATCAAATTCTTACCTTGCTTTAAGTCACGATAAGAAGAAACTGTGTACTGAATTTGGTGGTCCTAGCGCTTATTGTTTAGGAGAACTTCTTGAACAAACAGACAGACTGACAGACAAATGCTCTCAAATATATAGCAGATAACATATTTTTAAATAGAGAAAAAAAATCATTTCAGTCTATTTTGGCATCCCTTAAAGACTGGTGCCATAGGCGATGGCCGAGTTCACTGCTGTGGTTGGGCCGGCTCTGTATGCATGTTAGCTTATGTTACCACAGCACATATGCATCATACGGTGTTGAAAAGAAACCACCCTTTTAATTCAGCAACTATATCATGGCTTGATACTGCAATTTGCTGAGCAGTCTGGTCCCACTCCCACAAAGTACCTAATATGGGTAGTTCCACAGTCAAAGCATAAAGGCCCCTGGTTATTTTTAATCCTTTGCTCTTCACCCAAAGGGTACATAGCGCTATACAGCATGAAGAAATTTGTGCTCATTTTTAAAGAAATGGCTCCTGAGTTATTTTAATCAGCTGCTGTCATGGACTTCCAGAGGAAACAATCTTAAGCACTCTTGATGAGTAGGGGGCTGCAGAACCAGATGGTTCCATGAGCAAGGGGTGAAGATAGTACTGTAGACTGTCCCCAAAGGGGTGTACTCAAGGACTAAAAGGAATCTAAAGTGCCGCCTCAGACTGCAACGTCTGAGATGACAAAAAAATGGGCCATCTGAGATTAGCATGATCTCCTAATCCCTGAGGGATAGAAGCTGTCTTTACCCTGAAGGTATCACAGATTGCTCTCTGGTGGCATCCCCTTTCTTTAGACAATGGATACTCAGATCTCAGGAGTCTAATTAGCAATCATATTATCCCCAAAAGCCACAGTCATGTGAATTCATTGTTTCATTTACCCTGTATATTATTATCATAGCAAAAGGACTGACCCAAGTAGTATTATTTTATCAGCTACAATTGGTTAATAAAATGTTTTTATTAACTTTGATTGGCCAGCAACGAAATCACAGCATTTTATTATTGTGTTCTGTGATGAGTTGCAGGAGATATTTGCAGTCCGAGAGCTTTTTTCTGAGTAACGCTGCGTTAGACGTTCTTCCTTAGAGCCCTGATCATTCGTCTCACAAGCAGAGAGAGCGGTGGTCTTTCAGCGAGCTGGCTCTCTGAACAGTCATGGCCACAGAAGTTCTAATGGAAAACCTGGTACTGCCCAGACACATGAATAAGCAGTGAATGAACACCAGCCAAACTAGTGATGTGTCCACTCATATCACTATGCCTATAAAGGAGAAAATTGTAACCTGGTTTCTCCCAGTTTACAATACAGAAATAATTGTGTTCGTAATTGATACGTGGGGTGAAAGAAAAAGGTTACATCTGTATATTGTAGCCAATTACCCATAGCACACCGATTTCTTTTCAATTTTATGTAGTTGGGAGCAGGGGGGGCAGACTTGATTGGCCCCTGTGCAAGGTGAGGGGGGCACCTCCACATTCCCTGGGGGGGGGACCTTGGGTGGAAGGGGCAGAGCTATGGAGGCAGCCAGCTCTCAGAACTGTCTAGCACACACTGCGCAGTGCTCCAGTGACAATGTGAAAGGCCTAGTGCTCCTGCCACTGCTGCAGTAGGGGCGGCAGTGAATGGGAACCCTGCCCCTTTTGAATCCCCAGGTCCCTGGGCAACTGCCCCCTTAGCTCCCTCCTATCAGCGGGCCTGGTTGGAGGTGGAACAAAATGGGCACAGCACGGGGAAATAGACCGCTGCGTGTTCAAACACAGGCCCACTATGGCAGTAAAGCAAACTAGGTTTGATTAGACCAATCAATATGAGCACTTACAGCTTACAATTCAAGGAAAAGCTGAATGAGAAACAAAATGCCATCACGAGGGGCCCGTGTAGGATAGCTGATTCTCTGTGACACTGACGATGCTTACAGCGGGCTTCCAAAAGTGAGGATATGGATATACCTGTGCATCCCACCACTAAAAAGTGTATACCTGGTGCAGAATCATGTACATCATGAATCAACATGATGGGTCCCGGGTCCAGTGGAGGGCAACCAAAATGATTAGGGGGCTGGAGCATATGACCTATGAGGAGAGGCTGAGGGGTTTGAGTTTGTTGAGTCTGCAGAAGAGAAGAGTGAGGGGGGATTTGATAGCAGCCTTCAACTTCCTGAAGGGAGGTGCCAGAGAGGATGGAGAGAGGCGGTTCTCAGTAGTGATGGATGGCAGAACGAGGAGCAATGGTCTCAAGTTGCAGTGGGGGAGCTCTAGGTTGGATATTAGGAAAAACTATTTTCCTAGAAGGGTGGTGAAGCACTGGAATGGGTTCCCTAGGGAGGAGGTGGATTCCCCATCCCTAGAGGTTTTAAGTCTCAGCTTGGCAAAGCCCTGGCTGGGATGATTTAGTTGGGATTGATCCTGCTTTGGGCAGGGGGCTGGACTTGATGACCTCCTGAGGTCTCTTCCAGCCCTAGGATTCTATGATTCAACATAGCCGCCATCAACATTGTACAGGATCCCCTAGTTGTGACTACTCCTTTTCTGCCCCTTCCTTTGCTGCAGCTGGAAGTGGGTAAACTCCACTGAGACCCTATCCCCACAGCAGGGGTTGGGAGAAGGGATTCCTTTTCCTTTGCAGCAGAGCTTTGTGGCCTGATCCAAAGCCCAATCAATAGCAATAGCAGACTGTCAGTGGGCTTTGAATCAGGGCCTTCTTCCATTTACCCTAAGGCTTTGCTCCCTTTTGTCAAGTACGCTGTGTGTAGGTCAGCAGAACATCTCCTTTAGTTGGCAATGCCTGTATTAGGAAAAGATGGAGTACTCCATGACCCTGAATCACATACAGTTAGACCAGTGTTTCTTAAATTTTTTAAGACTAAGGAACACCAAACAATAATTTTTTTTATGAGGAACACCAAGGATGTTTTTTAAGCAAAAAAAAGTCAGGGGGAAAGTTATTGAGAAAAAAAAAGTTGCCTGCCCCTTTAAGGATGGCCATTTTGAACTCTGTTGTTCTCCACACACCTCCGACTGCCTCATGGCACACCGGTATGCCATGGAACACAGTTTAAAAAACACTGAGTTAGACCCTATTGTTCTTTAGTTGAGCCATTCTTTAGTATATCTCATGTGAGCATGAACAAAACCATCCTTAGTGAGCATGAGAGCTGGGCTAGGACCACATTTGTGAAATATCCTCTTAGCCGAAGCCCCATTGGTGTTGCACAAAGGAATACAACTCCAGTGTTTGTGTTGCCCTTAGTCAATGGTGGAATCAGACTTCTTGAATAATTCATTTTGAGGCTAAGATTAGGTACTAAATTCTGTCCTGGGTAGAATTGGTATTAGAAAGTTGTATGACTGATTTTAAGGGCATCTCATTCCAGGAGGTACTAATGAACTACTGTAAACCAGACAAAGTCCTAAAAGTTAGTATAGACTTGGACGAAGAAGTAGTATATTTTCAAGGTTCTCTGCTTTGAGCACCTCTCAGGGCTGTTCCCCACTCTGGCATGACGAATGTAGAAGTGGGAGCCCACAAGAGCACTCCAAACCCTTGCCTCACAGCGGTTCCCAACCTTTTCCAGATGGGGAGCCATTTTGACAATTCAGGAAGACTTGGTGACCCAGAACAATTAAAAAAATATGTGAATGGCTCCTTAAGAGCCACCTGGGGAGACACCTGGCGACCCTTTTGAAATGTAATGGTGACCTATATTTGGGTCCTGACCCATAGGATGGGAAAGCCTGCTCTACAGGCTCTGGTACAAAAACTTCCCCCCAAAATCCTAATACCCGGATTTTGGGGAATCCACTGCCACCATCAAGTGCTTTTGAATCCACAAACAGGAATGGACACTTAAACCAGCCCCGGAGTCAAGCTCTTTTTCACCAAAAGAGCTTGAAAAAGAAAACAGAAAAACAAGCTGCAGTCTCTGGTAGCTGACCCCTCAGTCAGGCATACAGACCCCCACAGACAAACCTTCCAGGACTCAAAGATCAACCAATACCGGTTAATTAGAAAAAGAAACAAACTTTTATTATCAAAACAAAACTACAGTTTCAAGCATAGTAAAGTGGCTAGATGGAAAGAGCCACCAATTGCTAAAGATACTCAGGGAAAGTCCTTGAGCTAAAAACTTAGTTACAAAATAAAAAAAAACCAGTTACGAGCTCAGACATTATTTCCACATCCTCAAACAAGGAAAACAATAAATCCTGATGGACTAGCAACACTTTTTCCTACTTACACCTTGTAAGAAGTCCGTTCTTGGAAAGAAAAGGGTCTCCCATCTCCCTCAGTACTTGGAAGAAAAAACTCTGCCTCTCAAACACAGAAGAGAGAGAGAAAACCCCCTCTTTTCCAGTTTGAAATTCCTACCTGCATTGTTATTGGCTGACCACCCGATACCTGCCTAGGTACAGGGTAAACCCCTTAGTCACCAAGTGCTGGTCAGCACACCTGATTATGACAGCTCCCATCTCATGTTTGATGAGACCATTAAAGCTGTTTATTACACATGTAACATTGCTTCCACTAGGGATCATATCTGAGATGTTTTGATGTTGGCACTGGCATTCTTCATGAAAATTAACTGGTATTGGTAAAAGGTGATTTCATTTCATGACATGAGAGGAAGTTTTTATACATTGAACCTACAAATAGTTATTGTGGCTTGAACTAATTTGAAACCCAGCTTGGAGAGATTTTTACATTTATTCTTGAAAACACCCAAAAGAAACTATAAGGCTGTCCCTTTGGGAAAGCTGAAAAAGTGATTATGGGAAATCTACACTTGAGTGCATCGCTGATCATTAGCTGCAGCATCAGATAGCCTAACCTTTAAAGGAGAATAAATGGAAACATTTTAGACATGCTGGAGGAAACACCCACACTCTGGAAAGGAAAAACATCAAAAAGGGAAAAGAGGGCTTATTTGTAATGAAATTTAGGAACTTAAGAAATTATGGAGGTCACTTGGGGTTCCAGTCGCCCTCAAGCAAAACTGTTTCAAGACATCTTAGTTTTTGGACCTTCCTTATATATATTTGCAAGTCACAGACTTTTTTTTTACCTAAAGCAGCCTGAGAAAGATTTAACCGCTTTCTAACATCTGCTGTGTTCATGGCATGTAAAGAGAACTACCAGTTTCAGTTGCTGTTAAGATAAATGGAGCTGTCTCAATTTAGAAAAAGGTATTTAAACATACAGTTTGTCTATGTTTGTACATTCTGTCGCCGGTCGCACATTCAGTAATAGCAATGAAGTCAGCGTGCCTTACTATGGTTCTTTTTCTTTTAAAAGGAAATCAGGCTTTAGAAACAAGACAAAATGTGCACAGGGGTCAGTTCATGTGCTGGGATGAATTACAGCATCTGTTTAACAGCAGGCAGCAACCCTTCAGAGTGACATGCACCAACTGAAATTTCTAGGGAAAATTTAAGGAACCAAAATGTAAGTTAATTTTTGAATCGGAAAGACTCTGCAATTAACTTCCATGCTCTCCCCTATTCAGAGCAAGTGCCATTGCATGCTTAATAATCTTGTGGGAAACGAGGGAGTTTTGCATGTTTCCCTGGGTCTCCATCATAGGTGATCTGTGGTAGCACTTCGGAGGCGCGCCACCTCCCTGGGCCCTTGCCATAATTGTAACTGCTAACTGGGGTGCCCTTTTATGCCCAATCCCTGTCCTTCTGGGTGGCCTTTCCTGCATCTCCCCCCCCTCCCAGAAGCTCCAGTCACCTATGGTCTCCATTTATATGGATAATAATAGCCTGTCAGAATGCACAGAGTTAAATATCCAAGGGGTGAAAACAGAAAACAAAACAATGCAGAGATAAAACTCTTCAAGGGATTGGTATTGGTGGGGAGATGTTAACTGGGGAATGCCCCACCTGGATTCAAATGGGCTCGCAAGGCTTATTCTTCCCTGTACAGAACATGTTTAAAGGGGATATTAAAGCCTTCAAATTGCTAATGTGTGTGTGTGGTGGGGGTTGAGTTGTCCATCACAGGGCGTACACACTGACAGACACGGAGGCTATGTCTACACTACAAAGATAAATTGGAAACAGAAACGCAATTTGCGGTATGCAACTTGCGTATCTTTTTCTGATTTACTTCCGAAAGAGGCTTTTCTGAAATTTGGCCTGTCTACACTGGGCCAAATGTTGGGGAAAAAAACCCTTTTTTGGAACATCCCTTCTTCCTTGTAAAATGAGGTTTACAGAGATGCTGAAAAAATGTCCGCTTTGCAAACTTTTTTCCAGAAAAGCAGACGGGTTCCTTGGACGTGGCAGAGCTTTTCCGGGATACCGATCCTGGAAAATCTCTGCAGTCTAGACATAGCCACATAGAAGGAGGGAGAAAATTCAAGAAGACAGTCTGCTCACAACTCAGGGATGGCGGTAACTGAGCTGAATGGCACTTACCAAAGCTTGCAAGAGAAGAGGAAGGTTTAGTTAAGGGGAAGGCTTTGTTTTTATCCTGTTACTTTGCATGCTCTGCATCCTATGGATAGATAAATAAATGCTTGGTCCTGAAGTCGTTGTTATTGAATGATTTCAATCAGCAGCTGTCACACACTTCTGGAGCAAAAAGACTTACCTGTGCCTAAAACACGTGGGCCTGTCAAATTAACTTGGTCAGCAGACTGGAGAGAGCCAGTCCCAGAGTGACCGAATAACCCTTGAGAGATGTGCAAACAGCCACAAATATCACCTAAAGGGTGCGCTTGAGAAGGACTAACTGGGGTTTAAAGTGTAGCTTGCCCAGTAAACTTGACAAATCTCACAGGAGTCAGTGTAATGTTTATGCCACCATGAAATGTTTTGTTTGCCTCCATGTGTATACCCTGCTGAATGCTGCTGCACAGAAGGAAGGATTTGGGCAGTGAGCCTATGTACCTGATCCAAAGCTCAGTGAAATCAACTGGAGTCTGTCTACTCATTTTAGTGGGCTTTGAATCTACCTGGAAGGCAGAAAATACACTTCAAATAAATTGCGCCAAAACTAATAATAAGCATTTCTCCTGGTTATGGGCTTGTCTACACTGGCAAGGTACTACACTGTAACTGTCTCACTCTGGGGTGTGAAAAAACACCCCCTGAGAGCAGCAAGTTACAGTGCTGTAAAGCACCAGTGTAAATAGGCTCCCAACACTCCCCTCGAAGGCTCTTGTTGTGACCACATTACCGCGTTAAAGCAAAGTCAAAGCCTAAGTCTATAGACAATATGTCAGACTCTGTAATAGTATTGTTATGCTGGAAGGTTTTTAAGTGGGTCTTTAGCTATAGAATAAATACCCTCCATTCTGGCCAAGTGCAAGGGGGCAATGAACCCTCTTTTATCTAGCGATATTCGTCAACAATAGAAATGACTACGCAGGCAAAGAGCCACGTGGCAGAGTCCCAGCGAGAGCTAACCCAGGGAGAATATGAAGAGTTTCCTGGGACTGGCTGAGAACATAGGGGTTGAAGGATTGTTGGGCAGGCAAACGATGTGCTCATAAGTGGTAGAAAGCCATCCTGTTGGCAAGAGAAGCAGACAGTCCAGAGCTCAGCTTTAAGAGGAAGCAGCGAGATAGAACTCACTCGGCATGGAACATGTTGGAAAAGCCGCCTTGGGGATTTCTGAGCAAGGACATTGCCTGCTGCTGTTCCGACTGTGTTCAGGGCGATGGATCTTTGGAGTTGGTTCTGTCTCAGTAAACAAGATTGCACCAGAGCATATGCCTGACTAATATTGCACATTTCTCCTTCTCATGGAAACAGCTGTGCAAGGACTTGAACATTGACTTACTTGCTTATGTCAAAGGGGGGATGGTACCTTCTAGTGACTTTGTCAATTTCATGTCCTACTGAAACAGCACTTAACAGTAGCACAGTATTGCTGGGCATTCTGGGGTGGCAATAGTTTGGCACTGATCTGAAGAGAGAAGCTCCATTTCCTTCATTGCCATCACAGCTTCTGGCAAGGTAAGTTTTTCTTGGAGAGCCTCCTTCCGGGGACTCACCCAAATCTGGGGCACTAGTCTGACGTGCAAGGATCACAGTCAAAAACAGGGTGGTTCTAGACATTGAAAAGATAATTGTCTGATCTTCTGTATATTTTACAGAGCTTGGTGTGTCTCTCTATCTGTCTGTCCATCTGTCTGTCTGTGAGTCCATTTGTCCAAGAATTCCTCCTAAATGGTAAGAGCTAGGACCACCAAATTTGGTATTCCACTTCCTCTTATCGTAACTTAAAGCAAGGTCAGGGTTTGGTTGTGCCAGAAGAACGGGCTCTCCCTGGCATTTGATTGTTTCTCATAAAAGGGGATGGGAGGGGTCTGGTAGGAGGGACAATTATACTGCAGAATGACCACAGAGAGGCAGCAATGGGCCAGAGATGGGGACCAGGGCAGTTTTAACCACATCAGGCCAGGAGTGGAGAAAGGGACAGCTATCTACTGTATAGTTCAGAGAGTTTGTCTGTGTGTCTGTTTATCTGTGCGTCTGTCCTCAGTCAGGGGACATGCACCCCTCCCCCAGCTGGCCATGGACAGGTGCTTCTCACCTGGCCCCAAGCTCCTGTGGTAAAAGAGGGCTGGGGTTATCCTTTCTCTGCGGGGCTGCCTGCATACTGAACCCCAGCTCCACCCCAGAACAGTGACTTAAATGGAGAAAAAACAACTTATTTGAGTTAAAGACCTGAACAATGCCAGGTAAATCATTTACTATGGATTTGAGAGAGTTTGTCTGTCTGACCAAAAACTCCTGCTAATCAGTAAGAGCTAGGACCACAAAATTTGGTAGACAGCTTCCCCTTATCATAGCTTAACACAACGTAAGGGTTAGGTTTTACCAAAAAAATGGGATGTGCCTAGAATGGGATTGCGTCTCATAAAACCAAACAGAATCACCAAAGCAAGTACAGTCCTCAAAATGGATATAACCAAGATAATGTCGAAAGAGACAGAACCAAGATGAGCTAGAAAAATAGGATGAACCTGGAATAGGATTACTTCTCAATAACCCTTACAGAAAAGCAATAAAACGGAGAAATTTGGAACAGTGCTCTGTTTTGCACAGGTAAATCAATGCTTAAGTTTGAAAACTAGACAATAAAGTTACTAAAAACCATATTGTTCTAATTGTTTATAGCCTTTTTTTTGTTAAAACATAGTTCATTATAAGAGTTTATAGGGATGAAGAAAAAATACACTTGATGGAATTCCCATTTAAAAAAATAAAATGAACTTCATACAAATAACACAGTCTTTTTGAAAAGTACAATCATTTCAATAAAGCACTTAACAAAATTATTGAGTTAAGGTCCCAAGCAACACTGGGTAAATATGCTAGGTTGTAATATATTCTAAGGATTCTCATTAGCCCCAGTATGGTGACTCTCTCTCATTCTTTGACTTTATATATAAATTCCTATTTATATATAAAGTTTCTGCCTGAAATATGTTTCACACATTAGTAAGAGATCTTTTTGTAGGCTTGAAGAAATGATTATGGATTTCTGAGCTGCACACAGGAGAGGCCAGACTCTTACTCAGCAAAAACTCCAGTTGACTTTAATAAGAGATTTAACTGAGTCCAGGCTTGAGGGATTTGGCCTGAGGTTTTTAAAATTCTCATTTGCCGCTGTCTGATACCTGCTGCCCTGCATTGAGTTAATTAGTCTGTACTGAAGCGGAATTGTTCTTCCTGTTCACTACACACATACCTTGCATTGAGGTTGCTTTTCCTGGGATAAAAAAATTACCCTTTGTGAGCTAGTGATAATGGGATATAAAATTGTGAAGCAGAACAGTACTCGTGGTAAATGAAGCAGCCTGTAAGTTCAATGAAAATTGTCCTGTGAGCACGGTTTTCACTTTAAACGGTGTTCCTGCGGGGGCACTGAGGAATCTGCATATTGATGCTTTTAAAGCAAATACATGGCCCTTGTGGGGATAGACTGTTCCATTTAGACAGAAGAGGGGTTTAGTTTGAACTTCCTTGAATCTTGTTCTCTGGAACCAACTCTCACAAGGTTGGCTCAGCTCCCTCACCCAGCCCACTTCGAACACTGAAGTGTGTTGGGGTTCAGGGATAAGGGCCCTAAAACTGACATCCTGATCCCGCTGCATGTATATTAAGGACCCCATGGCACTTCCACTACAGAGATAGAGGATTTCCCTGGTGTGTGAAATTAACATTTCCCCTCCTTACAGGGAGCCAGTCACCAGGAAAACCACTAACATCACGCTTTAGTGCAGGGGTGGGCAATAATTTTTGCCCGGGGGTCACTTAAAAAATGTTTGAATTAGCCCCGGGCCACCCCGGAAGGGGCGGGGCCTAAACAGGAAGGGGTGGGAGAGCCCCTTTGCCCTCCCTTCCCACTAGGCACCCATGCCCTGGAAGAGGCTTGGCATGCTCCCTCACCCCCAGGCCAATCAGGGTCTGGGGGCAGGGGAGCACCGGAAGCCTCCTCCCACCCTGCGAGGTGCTGCGGGCTCCTTGCAGGGCTGGGGTAGGGTGAAGGAAGCTTCACATAGCTCCCCTGCCGCCAGGTCCTGATTGGCCCGGGGGCGGGGGAGCACACGAAGTCTCCTCCAATCTCCCCGCTGCCCTGCGAACAGCACGTGGCTCTTTGAAGTGCCACGCACGGCTTGCAGGGTGGGGACAGAGCGGAGAAGGCTTTGGGCACTCCCCGGCCCCCAGGGCCTAATTGGCCTGGGGGAAGGGGAGCAGGAGGGCCTCCACAGGCCAGATCTACCTGCTTGGTGGGCCAGATCCAGCCCGCAGAGGCCCTTTTGCCCACCCCTGCTTTAGTGTCTGCAATTCTGGACTTATTTCCTACTCTGAATACTGCACCTATCAATCTCAGAAGCCTTGATCCTCCAAAGACTTATGCAAGTGCTGAATTCTTTGCAGGATTGAAACGGCAAATACAACTGTAGAATTGTAGGGTACATCTCATGGCAGAGAAACACCTGCAGTTGGACCACGTCAGCTGACTTGGGAGCTGCGGGGATAGGGCTATAAAACTGCAGTGTCGACATTTGGGCTCAGGCTGGAGACTCTGGGATCCTCCCCAACTCATGGGGTCCCAGTGCCTACTGAGTCCAAACTGCAATTTGACAGACCCACGGCCTAGGTCCTGGGAGCCTGCTGCAGAGGCCAGCTGTGGGTATTTCACTGCAGTGTTGACATACCCTGATTGGCGATTACCCTTTACTTGCTTAGAGAAACTGAAAGGAGAATGTTTCCATCATTTAATCATCAAATTAGCATCCCCGTGTTTCCAATAAGGTTTAGAATTTGGGGAGTAGGAACTTCATAGACCCACAATGCTAAAAACTGCCTCCAAATTGTAATTGCACAACTTTTCCCATCTTTCCCTTTTACTTTAGCTGATTGCTAGCATGTTCCAGCTGGCTTGAGCTGTTGTGATGAGTTGGAGAGGAGAGGAGAGAGGCCCAATATTTGATCCCAGCAACATATTTGTCACATGAACGGTTTGAGTGATAGACACTGACTCCCTCGTTGTTGTTTTGCACAAAATAGAACAAACATGCAACACTTGAAAGAACCACTAAGAGGCTCAGGTTATTTTACGTCTGTCTTACAGATCAGAATATAACAATAGCTCCCTCCAAACCTCTGTCGGCATGCTGATAGTGGAACAGGTCACTGGATGGGAGCTGGGTGAGTAGCTGATTTCTCGGTTCACTGGCAATTCTGAAAAATAAAATTAAAAAAAAACAACCCACGCCTGAATAGAATCCAGACTTCTTCAGAATTTTCAGCTAATCAAAAAAAAAAAAAGAGCCACCTGGGGTTGAACTGTGTTTTATTCTGGCTGAAATGATTTGTTTCAGGGCACTTCTAAAGAGTTAGATTCACAAAATTGCCAGAGGAGGAAGTAGTGATTGGAGCAAAAGAAATAAATCATCCTGTTGCTGGCCCTTTTTTGTGACTCTATCTCCTGATTTAACTGTTCAGCAAGTTTGTGAATAGCTGAGAGTTTACTGAAACTGCATTTTTTGGCAAATGAATTATTCATCTAAAATATTTCACTGTGTCCTACCTTAGATACTCTTGCGTGGGATGGCATTTCACCTACCCTCATTCAGGGTCATATCCCAATATGTTTTCATTCTCTTCTAGCATAAAAATAACCACTATTCAAATGTAGTGACAGCTCTCCTCCTCACCTGACTATTCCCTCAACTGAGCTGTTCACAGTAGTGACGGATGGCAGAACAAAGAGCAATGGTCTCAAGTTACGGTGGGAGAGGTCTAGGTTGGATATTGGGAAAAATTATTTCGCTAGGAAGGTGGTGAAGTACTGGAATGCGTTGCCTAGGGAGGTGGTGGAATCTCCATCCCTAGAGGTGTTTAAGTCTCAGCTTGACAAAGCCCTTGCTGGGTTGATTTAGTTGGGATTGGTCCTGCCTTGGGCAGGGAGCTGGACTTGATGACCTCTTGAGGTCTCTTCCAGCTCTATGATTCTATGATCCTATGAAAAGCTTTTTCCAAAAGAAGCCTGCAGTCTAGACGTAGCCAGTTTTAACAAGCTTAAATAGTTTAGGTAAATGGGTTTCAAAGAGACACCACTGCTCTTGCCTACAGAAAACTGCCCAATCAATAATCTCATGACAGACACCTTTAATAGTTCACTTTTCTGGACCACATTAGACAATGTAAAATAAATAAAATTCTTTCTATCTATCACTTTTTTGGTAGCTATGAGTTCTGTAATATAAATAGAATTTGTGTTACTTAAACACCAGGAAGTTAATTACGTTTTGTGAGATGTGATTATTTCTGCCCCATTTCTGCCTCATCGTTGCTTAAAAAAAAATTGAGATCATGGAGTGACGTAGAATCAGTTTTCTTTCCTTATCACCTCTTCCCCAGTTTATTTTGTCTGAGAAAAGTGATTTTCCAGTACCACCAGATTCAGGACATTCATTAATAGTATCAAGAGTAGTATTTTATATTCTACATAAATAACATGGACCCAGTAATCTAAGAGACCTCAATCGTTAGGGAATCCATTATACACCTCTCTCCTCACACAGTTCCTCTGCAACTGAAATCATTAGAGGTGCTCAGGCTGACCCCTTTAGTTTACAGGGATCAGCTGGCAGAGAATTCTCTGTGATGGGAGAAGGAAGGTCTAGTGGTTAGAACACTTGACTCAGTGGTTATAACACGGGATTCAGGAGCTGTATGTTCAGTTTCTGGCTCTGCCATAGCCTTTTTTGCAGGAACTGGGCAAACAATTTAATCTATCCTGGGCCACAGTTTTCCATCTGTGAAATGGGGACTGTGTTTCAAAGTGGCGTTGTAGGAATAAAGCCCATTACTGATGCAAGGTACTCAGTTATTCCAGTAGTGGGCAGAATGGGTCTCTGCTTTGGAAGTCACCCCCTTGCTGGTCCATCAGAACCCATGCTCAATCATCTTGTGAGCATGATGCAAAGTCCTCCTTTTTGCAGAGGACTTGTTTAAACTGTTTTTGCGGGGAATTGTTTAAACTGTCACTGGTCATGGAGGTTTATGCATTATTTTGATGACTTGATGGGATTGTTGGATTGTCAGGAGCACTGGGAGTCAAAAAAAAAGGATGATAAAATTAATATTGCTACTTAATATTGTTGCATTTATATTGCACTCCTGGCGTGTTAAATAGGCAGTTTAAAATCGAAATAAACAAAATATTGACTCACTGTGGAAGAGACAAAATGTCCTAGACAAATATGTACTGCTGATTTAATTATCTTAATCAAAAGAAAAACTATCAATATCATATGCCGTTATTAAAGATTGCAAAGGGGCATGTCAGCTGAGGTATAGAGGATGCTGCTCTTTCTAACTGGATATCCACACAAATGCATATTGTGGTTCCCAAGTGCTTTAATAGTAAAATGTCTGCATTTCAGAATATAACATTGTCACATTTAATCTGTATCATGGCTCTACACAATGTTGGTAGTTCTTATGCTAACATTGTAGGCACACACTACAGACACACATATAATAAAATCATAAGGTGGGACACCCTGGACCCACTGAAGTTAGCGTGAGTTTTGCCATTGACTTCATAAGCTCAGGATTCCATGCTTGGTGTATGTGTAAACTGGAGAATCTGAATTAAATTCCAGCTAGATTCTTGAGAGCTGAAAATTGGTATTATAGATCATGGTAAAAGTATTTTCCCCTATCCTTGACCTGTGCACTCAATGTTATGGTCTTCAGGTAAACAAACAAAAAACAACAACAAAAACAGAGAAAAGAAATCTGAAACTTTGGTAAATTTTCTAGGTTTTTAATCCATCAACTAGAATAAATTGAATTTGTAGAACCCCAAATTCATTGCAAACTCCTTATTTACATAAAATGTATTTGTTCTACAGACAGTGAGCAACATTATTCAAAAGAGCACGTATATATCTGAATATATGACTTCTCCATCTCTCCGTTCTCAATGCAAGACCTCTCTCCATTGCTGTTCTGTGTTTTCTTTCACCTTGACTTTTCATCAAGTCACTTCAAATACCCACCAAAAACATCATTCTCCTTTGTCTCTGCCACTTCCAATATTTCCTTTTGCTGTGGTTTGTCTCTGTAACTCTTTTTGGTTTTGGTTATATGGAAAAAATAGCAGTCAGGAATGTGAAACAGGCATTTATACATCTACATATCAATTTAACATGCCACATCCTAGGGGCACCTTTATGAATATGCTGAGTTTAAACCACTGGGATAGGTAGTAGTAACCGTACTAATTAGGCTTTACATTTGACATATTCATAGAGGACTGGTTTCCGACAGCCTCTCCCACGCTCACCTCCATCTTATTTTCTGAGTAGCCTCATGATGTCAATGACATGAAATGATGTGCTTTTTATGAGGGACAGAGGTGGTGGGAAAGGTCCAGGTTGGATATTAGGAAAAACTATTTCACTAGAAGGATGGTGAAGCACTGGAATGGGTTACCTAGGGAAGTAGTGGAGTCTCCATCCCTAGAGGTGTTTAAGTCTCGGCTTGACAAAGCCCTGGCTGGGTCGATCTAGTTGGGATTGGTCCTGCCTAGAGCAGGGGGCTGGACTTGATGACATTCTGAGGTCTCTTCCAGCTCTATGGTTCTATGATTTTATGACATTTGATGGGTTTCAGCTGCACTTCTCCCATGAAGTCCTCCTCCTCTGTGTGACACCACCTTTGGCTTGCTGGGAAAAGGAGGATGATAACTCTGTTGGGGTCATGACTTCAGGTTGGGAATAAGCAGCAGGAGCAAGCAAGCTTCCAAATAAAGCTCTTGCTTTCATGCAGATGCCCTTAAGGATTCAGGATGAGGGGTGATCACTATGTATCATGGGAGCCAGGTGGTTTTTTCCAAAGCAGAATGTGACCAGAGTTCTCTCTCCCCCCCCCCGCCCTCTCCCACCTAGCACAAACAGCTCTTTAGAGAAGCAATGGGCGCTCCTTGTTTCAGCGAGCAACAAACTTAGTGGCTGGACCACACTCCTTAGGGATGAAAACAACCCCCCTCCAGCAAGAGCCAGCAGATCTGTCGGCAAGTCTCCCCTCCTCCTGAAGCACTGGAATAGGGTTGCTTAGGGAGGTTGTGGCATCTTCATCACTGGAGATATCTAGGGGCAGGTTAGACAGACATCTATGAGGGCTGGGCTATATCTATGAGGGTTGGTAGCCTACAGCACGTGTCGTAAGTGGCACATGAGCCGATTTAGAGAGGCACGTGCGATGGGTGCTCAGCCCCCTTCCCTGCCCCGGCAGCAGCTGGAAGCCCTTGTGGTTGCCAGGCAGCTGCAGGCTGGAGAACCAGCTCCGATTTCCTGCTGGAAGGGCAAGTGGGAGTGGGGCAGGCGGGGACGCGTAGGGGCCTGGGTGGCCCAGCCAGCAGAGTGGGGCAGCCTGACCCTGCACTGGGCTCTTCCTCCCTGGGGCTACCCCTGCCCAGCCTGGCCATGCAGTTCCTGGGAGCTAAGGGGGAAACCCTCACCCCCACTATAGGCTCCACTCCCTGCTCTGGGAGGGGCAGGGATGGAGGTGCTGTGCAGGATCCGGGGAGGGGTTACCGGTCACAAGTTGCTGCTGCCTTGGTGGGGTGCCGGGGACTGGAATGCATCACGTTGCTCCCCACAAGGTGTGTGCAGGGGCAGGGATCCCCTTCCCCAGTGCCCCAGTGCACCTGGCCAGGCTGCAACCAGCCCCGGGCTCGGCCCATCCCAGCCCCAGAGCACCAGCCAGGTGAGGGGCAAGCCCTGGCAAAGGGCTGGGACATGCAGGGAAGTGACTCTGTCCCCCTTGGCCCCTCCTCACCTTAGCGCTGTTCCCGGGGGGCTGCGAGTCCCAGTGCTGCTGCCCTGACATTGTGTGTGCTGGGGACACAGGGGTGTAGGGGTAGCAGGGGTGAAGGAGGATGCAGGGGCAGGATGGAAGGGGGCTGGGGTTGCACTGAGGGGGATGGGGGATGCAGCGGATCAGGCTGGGGAGATCATGGGGCTGAGGGGAGTGAGGCTGGAGCAGAGGGAAAATGTGGGGGGGATACAATTTTACTTGGCAGAAGCTGCACTTTCCTTTATTCCCCACTTCTTTGCCTCCCTCCTCAACTAGCTATTTGGCTGCGTTCTTACCCTCTCACTTTTCTGTGTTACTCCCCCAATCCCCTCCTGCCCCCAAACTCCCTCTCATATCCCCACCCCACACCCTCTCCTGCTGCTAAACTCGCTTCCAGACCCCGCTCTCCTCACTCCCCTGACTCCACCTTCTGCCCAGATCCTGCATCCTGGTCCCACTTGCTGGCAGCCCTGAGCCCTTCATTTTTGTCCTCACTCCACAGCCTAAGGGGGTCCACAAAATCCACTAACTCCGGAACCCCAGAGAAGTAAATCTGGCCTATGGGAAACCCTGAACCTCAGTCCTCCCTGTCCATTCCACTCACCCCGTGGGGCTGGAGCACCAGAAGAGTGAGGGTGTCTCAGTTGAGGGCCACATCAGTGAGGGTTGGGGGTTTTGGAGGCGTTTTTTTTTGCTTCTCACCTGTGTGGTCCCCAGCTGATTTTTCTGTGGGTCAGTGGCCTCTGCCCCAAAAAAGGTTCCCCACCCCTGCCATAAATAAAGAAAACATGGAAACCTTTTGTGTTGGACATAAATTACTATTTTACTTTAGTTAAAATGAAGTTTGATAAACGAACATAAGAAGGTTAAAATGCTTAATCTGTTTAATCATTTAAATTAAACCATTCTCCCTAGCTGCAGCTGGTTCAGAAAATATGGTCACTGAACCCAGCCTGATCCGTAAATAGAAGTGAATAAGTTAAATCTTGGCATGCTACTTCTGCTAAGTTGCCGACCCCGATTTAGATGGTGCTTGGTCCTGCCATGAATACAGGGGACTGGACGACTTCTCAAGGTCCCTTCCAGTTCTGGCATTCTGTGATTCTATGAATGTTGCTGAAATACCTCTTTTTCTCCTGCCTAACCTGAAATTGCAAAAATAGGATAAAATGCTAAGTTTTCCTGTCCTGGAAAACTGGATCATGACAGAATCTTGTTCAAAGGCAGATCCAGGAAGGCGGAGAGCGAAATGTTAGAACTACCATATTGTCCATATTTAATCTTGCATTCACTTTTCATGGACGTTCACTTGAGTGCAGGTTGGTTTGTATGAAAGAGAAGAGAAGAGAAGAGAAGAGAAGAGAAGAGAAGAGAAGAGTGAGGGGGTATCTGATAGCAGCCTTCAACTTCCTGAAGGGAGGTTCCAAAGAGGATGGAGAGAGGCTGTTCACAGTAGTGACGGATGGCAGAACAAGGAGCTGTGGAAGAGGTCTAGGTTGGATATTAAGAAAAACTATTCCCTAGGAGGGTGGTGAAGCACTGGGATGGGTTTCCTAGGGAAGTGGTGAAATCTCCATCCCTAGAGGTTTTTAAGTCTTGGCTTGACAAAGCCCTGGCTGGGTTGATTTAGTTGGGATTGGTCCTGCCTTGGGCAGGGGGCTGGACTTGATGACCTCCTGAGGTCTCTTCCAGCTCTATGATTCTATGAAAGTTCATACAAAACTAATAGTCACACTTTATATTAAGGATTCAATTTACAAATGGTTTTAATGGTTTAATAGATGTTATAAGCATGTTACAGACCTGAGTAGTCGGTGCTGTAGGCAAAACCAAGAGAAGATCATAGACAGGGTTATAAGCTATAGTTATAAGAGACCCGTAAACCTTTTGGTCTCTAAAACAATTAAGTAGCTCTTTAGTGAATAATCTGTTACTCATTTATTTATATTTCATTGTTTATTTAAAATTGGTGTGACCCCACTAATTTATCCCCTAACTGAAATTCATGTAATCACAAAACAGAGTTTGTCTTATGACTCAATTGCAATTTAGAGCTGCTGGTTCATTCAGTAAGCTGCAGAAATAATATCAGGGTATTCAGGTGGCCAGAGAGTGTTCACACGGAATTGCAGGATTCAGTGCAGTGAAATTTAAATGTGGGGCTTAAATGTGATTGGAATGGTGCCTAGGTCTTGTGCTGGTCCTCTGCAAGGAACAAATTTCCCCTTTTGTCAGCAATAGAGGATACAATTTGTGCCCCCAAAATACCCATTGAATTATAGAAAATATCAGTTAGCCAAGTAAAATCAGCTTGTTTACAAGCAATTCAATGGATCTGGTCTTTTCTCCTATTAATGAATAGTTTTCTCTGAGGCTACGTCTACACTATGAGTTTTCTCGGCAAAAAATATGCTAATAAATATACATGAGCCACGATCTCATTTGCATATTTTCTGCCAATCTGTTTTTGCGTTAGGGGTTTTTGCGCGAAAACAAGCAGTGTGGACGTTTTCTTTTTGCACAAAAAAAACTTTTTCTGCAAGATCCTTATGCCCCCAAAAAGGAGGTATACCGATCTTGCGGAAAAAGGGGGTTTTGCGCAAAAAGAAAATGTCCACACTGCTTGTTTTTGCCCCTAGCACAAAAACGGATCAGCAGAAAATATGGAAATGAGATTGTGACTCATGCAAATGAGTCCCTCATTAGCATATTTTTTGCCAAGAAAACTCTTAGTGTAGATGTAGCCAGAACAATTGTCCCATACCCAGTAAAAGACTTAAAAATAGGCTAGCTATGGTGTAACGGGCTAGCACTCAGCCCCCGCAAATGCCCCTTCTGTGCCTGCATTCTCTCTCTCTCTCTCTCTCTTTTTAAGCCTTCTTCAGCCACTCAACTTATATTCTTTGGCTACTCAGCCCTCTGGCTGAGTTACACCCTGTGTGTATCCATGAGCCCCTTCCAGGGTATGCCTTCAACAGAGGCCCATCTCAGTGCCCTCGGTAGTGTCCCAAGTTTGTTCCCCACTCTGAATCAGGGTAGTGCCCCCAGGGCTTCCCTTCCTGGCCACAATGTCTCTGCCCTCACTTCAGGGCTTTATCTCCAAGTCCCAGCCCAGACCCTGGTTTGTGATAAGCTCGCCACAGGCAGCTTTCCTCAGTACTGCTGCTCTCTCAGCCTCACCTAGTTTGCATCTCTTGAGCTCTGCACTGAGACTGACTGCTGGTCTGCATTGCAGATCCTTTTATAGGGCCTTTCTGGTCCCCAATTGGCCACTTCCTCTGCTGCCACTCTAGCCTGCTTGGAGAACTTCTCTATTGTCTCTCTGGGGGCAGGATGTAGCAGGACCACAAGGTCTCCAGCAGGGGGGCCTCAGGACTGCACTCCTCCCGTGTGAATAGGCCCATTGACTTGCTTAAATTTAGGCACGTGCTAAAACATTTGCAGGATCAGAGCCTAAAGTCCCACTTCTGCAAGTTCTTTGATTCAGGTGGACCCCCGATTACTTTAAAGGGGCTCTCTGTAGGTGTGCAGATTCATCCTTAGGCTCTCAGGATCATTGAATATTGCCTTCTGATCTTGCCTGTGGTTCCTCCTTCATCTAATGCTACATCCCTACAGACAGCTTAGTAGCAAAACTGAGTGAATAAAGGCTTTTCTACTTTACTTTATACACAAACACAATTTTCAAAATGACTTAGTTGGTGCTTTCCTTTATCTAAATTTGACCAGCCAGCAAAAAATTGACTTGCACAATTTTTAAGAACATAACAACGGCCATACTGGATCAGACCAAAGGTCCATCTAGCCCAATATCCTGTCTGCCGACAGTGGTCAATACCAGATGCCCCAGAGGGATCACAACAGGTAATACTCACGTGATCCCTCCCCTGTCACCCACCTCCAGAGAAACAGAGGCTAGGGACACAATTCCTACCCATCCTGGCTAATAGCCATTGATAGACTCCAAGATCTTTTTCTTGAGTAGTTGTAGCCAAATTTGTTCCTATCATATTGTATCTATAGTTGGGATTATTTTTTCCAATGTGCATTACTTTACATTTATCAACATTAAATTTCATTTGCCATTTTGTTGCTCAGTCACTTAGGGTACGTCTAGACTACATGCCTCTGGCGACAGAGGCATGTAGATTAGGCTACCCGGCATAGGAAAATGAAGCAGAAATTTAAATAATCGCCACTTCATTTAAATTTAAATGGCTGCCGTGCTGAGCCGATCAGCTGTTTGTCAGCTCAGCTCAGTAGTCTGGACGCTCCATGGTCGACATCAAAGGCATTTGTCGACCTCCCAGGTATGCCTCCTGGGATGAGGTTTACCTGGGAGGTCGACAAATGCCTTTGATGTCGACCGCGGAGCATCCAGATTACCATGCTGAGCCGACAAACAGCTGATCGGCTCAGCGCGGCAGCCATTTAAATTTAAATAAAGCGGCGATTATTTAAATCGCAGCTTCATTTTCCTATGCCGGGTAGCCTAATCTACATGCCTCTGTCGCCAGAGGCATGTAGTCTAGACGTACCCTCAGTTTGGTGAGATCTTTTTGAAGCTCTTCACAGTCTGCTTTGGTCTTAACTGTCTTGAGCAGTTTGGTATCATCTGCAAATTTTGCCACCTCACTGCTTACCCCTTTCTCCAGATCATTTATAAATAAATTGAATAGGATGGGTCCCAGGACAGACCCTTGGGGGACCCCACTAGTTACCCCTCTCCACTTGGAAAACTGACCATTTATTCCTACCCTTTGTTTCCTGTCTTTTAACCAGTTATCAATCCATGAGAGGACCTTCCCTCTTATCCCATGACAACTTACTTTACGTAAGAGCCTTTGGTGAGGGACCTTGTCAAAATGCACAGTTCGAAACCCACTTTCTGCCCACTGGTGTGCACAAGGAGGACGTGTCAGGCATACATGTGAGCTCAAATCTGTACCCATTTTAAATCTGTCATATGCAGCTAATTCTCTGTCTGTGCTTTCACATGTACCTGCCTTTTCTCATAATTATGTGCAGATGGTGCAAAGGGGGATTTAAAGACATAACCTAATGAGTCAGGGATAGAGAAGGACGACTAGGGCATGTCTGTGCTAGGAAATTATTTCAAAATAACTAAATTCAGCATCACTCTCGAGTTAACAAAATCGAAATAGTGTGTCCCCACTACCGGGATGCATTGAAATTAGTCAGAACTCTTTCAAAATTGCACATCCATACTAACTTACACCACCTCCAACTTAGAGCCCCCAGAAGCACGCCAGCGACAGCACCAGGAGGGTGGTCGCTTCCTGTGGCTGCTTGGTCAGGCAAACTGTGACACGTGTTCTCAGGGGCTCCTCTCTGCGGCCACGTCTCACATGCTCCTCCTCCACGGCCTGGTGGGCATGGTTGCCTGGCTGGCCACCTCCTCCTCCTCCTCATCCACAATCCCACCCTCCTGGAGGCTGACGCTGGGCATCCCCAGAATGGCATCCAGCTGCTTGAAGTAGCGGCAGGTCTGTGGTGCTCTGCTCCCTGGCCTTGTGGTAGGCCTGCTGGAGCTCCTTGGCCTTCATCCAAACCTGGTCCAGGGTCCAGTTGTGGCCTTTGTTGGCCAGGCTGGCAGTGATCCGGCCATAGACATCTGCATTTTGCTTTCTGGTCCAGAGGTCCTGGAGATTGGTCTCCTACCCCCAGACCTCTATGCGGTCCAGGATCTCCATACCAGTCCAGGCTGGAGCTCTCCTGCGTCCCTTACCAGTGGCAGCCGAGGGAGCAGCAGGAGTGCTGGCAGCCATGGGAGGTTCTGAGGGAGCATTGCGGTCAGTCATGGCTCCCTCAGATCCTGCTGTGTGGTACAGGGCTTGCAAAGCTTGTCACATGGCACAAGCCCTTCTCCTGCTGCCTGGAGTTTTAAGCTCTGCAGGAGAAGAGGAGCAGTGGAGACGCCAGGTGTGGCCAGAGCGGTCAGAACTACAGCTGTGGGAGGCCTCTGGAGGTCAATTATTTTGAATTAGCAGCACCAGATCATCCACACTAATGGTCTTTTGAAATAAGCGTCATTCCCCGAGGAAAGTAGGAGCATAGATTTCGAAATGACCAACCCGTTATTTCGAAATAACAGTCTTGATAGTGTGGACACTCTGCGCATTAATTCAAAATAAGGGGGGCTGTTTCGAAATAACTCCCTAGTATAGGCCAGGGCCCAGCTTGCAAAGAATCGCTCTTCTGCCTTTCGGAAGCTGATTGTTCTACACTCACCCACTAAAAAGCAGAACCATAATCTGTTCAGTGTGAATTGTCTACAGTAGCTCTGGAGAATATCAACTGAAACAACCACACCACATTGTGTTTTCCACAAGTACATTGGTGTATAATACAACCTATGTTTAAACAGCTTAGCCTTACAGCTTTTCAGTGTGTACTCAGGAGATAGAAGTATATTTACTAATAATGGCAACATGATTGGCAAAGTTACTGTTAAATTCTCTTTAGTCTCCCAGGCTGTTGATGTCTGAGTGCTTATTTACTAGACATCCGTGGGCTGAATTAAAATTTCCCAGGGCTTGTCTCCTCCTTTATTCAAATGCCTCCTGTTTTGAAATGTTTACACTGCCAGTGACATTCGAATGAACCAGCTCTTGTTTATGCAGGGATGCTAAGGGTTTAACTTCAGTACCAGGGTAGCCTATTTGTGACAAGCTCTAAAATTCTGGGTGACACTGCTGCAGTCCTTTCACCATTATATATACTCACGTTAGTTCTGGTATCACGCCTAAGCTGATCTATATACAGCAGAGCCATGTCATCTATGGGAGTGCAAATTCTATTGTTTGCACCAAAGGAAATCTGGAATAATGCCAATGAAATCAATACAGATACTCCAGACAGACACTGGTATAAAAGATAGCAGAATCATCCTACCATGTTTCAGGAGTTCCCTAATCCAAATCCGGCTACAACACATCCCTGTTGCTCTATTTCCATCTCCCTTTTCCAGCGCTCCCTGTCTCTTTCAAGTACCCCTCCAGGTCTTCCTCTTGCTGGATGTTGGATTGATGTTCCCTGATTCATTTGCTACCCACCGGCCAACTTCTGCAACAAATAATAATACTAATCCCTGCCTCTTCTAGAGTGCTTTTCCTCAGTGGATCTCAAAATGCTGTAAAAGGAAGTCAGTATCAAGAGAGGCAGGGATCCCGCACAACATCCTCCACAACTCTTACTATTTTTCTCGTCTTCCTGCCCCCGCAAGGAATGTGTGCTGTGGCTGGCAGGTGGAAGCTGTGAGCTTCTAATCAAGGTTTGAAATCTAGAAGACTCTGCTCATCGGTTGAGCCTTAATCGGGGGGGGGGGGGGCCTATCAGGCAGTCCAGGGCTTTATATAGCAGTGAGTCAGTGACCAGGGAGCTTCTGACCAGGGGCTGATGACAGGGAGTTGTGAGAAGGAATTGGGAAGGGGGCGCGATACACTTGCCATTCTTTACAAAACCTTTTCATTAAACTATTATCAAAACGTCCTGAGCTCTGGTGGGCCTTCGGGGGTTGACTGCATCGGAGGCAAGGCTTTGAGCCGGGCCTAGCCTCAGCCTTCTAAAAAAGGCCGCCAGAGCGAACGCAGAGAGCAGCGAACAGGGCAGTGGCCAATGCAGGAGCTTGCCTGGGAATTCACCCTGGGAGACCCCCATAGTGTTTGGTGCTCTTTTCCTGGATGACATTTTTTTTCTTTTCTCTCTCCTGCCCTTCAAGGAGGCATTTAATAACATCTAAGGATTCTCTCAGAGGGAAGGCAGGTATGGATGGTGATAGGTCTGCTGTTGTTACCTGCACAGCATGTGCCATGTTTGTCTTCATCCCAGAAGATAGAAGGGATTTCATCTGCACTAAATGCAAACTGGTCACCATTTTGGAAGAAAAAATTAGAGGACTTGAGGCCCAAGTATCAACCCTACATTCCATCAGAGAGGGTGAAGACTTCCTCGATAGAAGGCAGTGTTTAATCCTGCAGGCACAGCAGGCTGCAGAGCCAGTGAGGGCAGTACAGGACAAGGAAGAGAACTGGCAGCATGTAACCTCTAGAAAAAGAAGGAGGCCAACTCAGGTCTCCCCCATTCCTGTGGAGATAAGTAACCGCTTTCAGGCTCTCTCCACAGGCACTGTGGTGGAGAAGGCTTTGGCAGGGACCTCTCAGGGAAGAAATCAGAAGGGAACACCGTCTACTGGAAGGCATGGGATGCGTAGTCCTAGGGATGGGGGTTCTATGACCACCCCCCCAAAAGAAGAAGATGGGTGGTGGTAGTTGGGGATTCCCTCCTAAGAGGGACTGAGTCATCCATCTGCCATCTAGACCTGCAATCTCAAGAAGTGTGCTGTTTACCGGGAGCTCGCATTCAGGATGTGACCGAGAGTCTTCCAAAACTGATCAAGCCCTCGGATCTCTACCCCTTCCTGCTTCTCCATGTAGGAACTAATGATACAGCCAAGAATGACCTTGAGTGGGTCACTGCAGATTATGTAGCACCGGGAAGAAGGATCAAGGAATTTGAAGTGCAAGTGGTGTTCTCATCCATCCTTCCAGTTGAAGAAAAAGTTCCAGGTAGGGATCGTCGAATTGAAGAAGTAAGGTTTCTTAGACCATGGGACTCTATTCTGGGCACAAGGATTGCTAGGAAGAGATGGGATCCACCTGACCAAGACAGGAAAGAGCATCTTCGCGGGCAGGCTTGCAAACCAAGTGAGGAGGGCTTTAAACTAGGTTCGTTGGGGGATGGTGACCAAAGCCCTGAGGTAAGTGAGGAAGTTGGCTACCAGGGAGAAACACAAGGAGGAACAAGCAACAAAGGAGGACCTCTGACTCGAATGGAGAAGGTAGGGTGATCAACTGGGTATCTAAAGTGTTTGTACACAAATGGAAACAAACAGGAAGAATTAGAAGCCCTGGCCCAGTCAAAGAACTATGATTTAATTGGAATAACAGAGACTTGGTGGGATGACTCGCATGACTGGAGCATTGTCATGGAAAGGTATAAACTGTTCAGGAAGAACAGGTGGGGGAGAAAAGGAGGAGGAGTTGCATTGTATGTAAGAGAGCAGTATGATTGCTCGGAGCTCCAGTATATAGAGGGTGAAAAACCTGTTGAGAGTCTATGGGTAAAGTTTAGAGGTGGAAGCAACAGGGGTGATGTTGTGGTTGGTGTCTGCTATAGACCACCGGATCAGGTGGATGAGGTAGACGAGGCTTTTTTCAGACAACTAAGAGAAGCTTCCAGATCGCAGGCCCTGGTTCTCGTGGGGGACTTTAATCACCCTGACATCTGTTGGGAGACCAATACAGCAGTACACAGACAATCCAGGATGTTTTTGGAGAATGTTGGGGATAACTTCTTGGTACAAGTGCTGAAGGAACCGACCAGGGGCCATACACAGCTTGACCTGCTGTTCACAAACAGGGAGGAACTAGTAGAGGAAGTAGAGGTGGGTGACAACCTGGGAAGCAGTGATCATGAGATGGTAGATTTCAGGATCATGACCAAAGGAAGAAAGGAGAGTAGCAAAATACACACCCTGGACTTCAGAAAAGCAGACTTTGGCTCCCTCAGAGAACTGATGGGCAGGATTCCCTAGGATGCTTACATGAAGGGGAAAGGAGTCCAGGAGAGCTGGCAGTATTTTAAAGAAGCCTTATTGAAGGCATAGGAAGAAACCATCCCGATGCGCAGCACGAAAAGCAAATATGGTAGGCGACCAGATTGGCTTACCGGAGACATCCTTGGTGAGCTTAAACACAAAAAGGAAGCTTACAAGAAGTGGAAAATTGGACAGATGACTAGGGAGGAGTATAAATATATTGCTTGAGAATGCAGGGGAGTGATCAGGAAGGTGAAAGCTCAATTGGAATGGCAGCTAGCAAGGGATGTGAAGGGTAACAAGAAAGGTTTCTACAGAGAGGGTGTGGGGCCCTTACTGAATGAGGGAGGTAACCTAGGGTGTGTCTAGACTACATGGCTCCATCGACAGAGCCATGTAGATGAGGCAGGATGACAAAGTGAAATAAAGTGGCGATTATTCATTGTGCTGATCAGCTGTTTGTCGGCATAGCGCGGGAGTCTAGATGGGGATCTGCGGACCCCAGAACCCTTTGTCAGCAGATCCTTTATGCCTCATGAAACGAGGCTTACAGGTTCTGTCGACAAAGTGTTCTGGGGTTGGCAGATCCCCGTCTAGACTGCCATGCTGTGCCGACAAACAGCTGATTAGCACAAAGCGGTGGCCATTTTGATTTAAATGAAACAGCGATTATTTAAATCGCCGCTTCATTTCCCTTTGTCGAGTAAACTAATCTACATGGCTCCGTCGATGGAGCCATGTAGTCTCAATGTACCCCTAGCGACAGATGATGTGGGAAAAGCTGAAGTACTCAATGCTTTCTTTGACTCTGTCTTCATGGACAAGGTCAGCTCCCAGACAAATGCACTAGACAACGTAGTAGAGGAAGGAGGTGGACAGCGCTTGGTGGGGAAAGAACAAGTTAGGAACTATTTTGAAAAGCTAGACATACACAAATCCATGGGTCCGGATTTAATGCATCCGAGGGTACTGAGGGAGTTGGCAAATGTCATTGCTGAGCCTTTGGCCATTATCTTTGAAAACTCGTGGAGATCGGGAGAGATCCCGGATGATTGGAAAAAGGCAAATGTAGTGCCCATCGTTAAAAAAGAGAAGGAGGACAATCCAGGGAACTACAGACCTGTCAGCCTTACCTCAGTCCCTGGAAAAATCATGGAGGGGATCCTCAAGGAATCCATTTTGAGGCACCGGAAGAGGGGAAAGTGATCAGGAATAGTCAACATGGATTCACGAAGGGTAAGTTGTGCCTGACCAATCTGATTAGTTTCTATGATGAGGTAACTGGCTCTGTGGACATGGGAAAGTCAGTGGATGTGATGTACCTTGACTTCAGCAAAGCTTTTGATATGGTCTCCCACAATATTCTTGCCAACAAGTTAAGGGAGTATGGATTGGATAAATGGACTTTAAGATGGATAGAAAGCTGGCTAGACTGTCATGCCCAACGGTTAGTGATCAGCGGCTCGATGTCAGGCTGGCGGTCGGTTTCTAGAGGAGTGCCCCAAGAATCTGTTCTTGGACCGGTTTTGTTCAACATCTTTATTAATGACCTGGATGAGGGGATGGGTTGCACCCTCCGCAAGTTTGCAGATAACACTAAGCTAGCGGGAGAGGTAGATAACGCTGGAGGGCAGGGATAGGGTCCAGAGTGACCTGGACAGATTAGAGGATTGGGCTAAAAGAAATCTGATGAGGTTCAACAAGGACAAGTGTAGAGTTCTGCACTTGGGATGGAAGAATCCCAAGCACTGTTACAGGCTGGGGGCTGACTGGCTAAGTAGCATTTCTGCAGAAAAGGACCTGGGGGTTACAGTGGATGAGAAGCTGGATATGAGTCAAAAGTGTGCCCTTGGAGCCAAGAAGGCTAATGGCATATTGGGGTGCATTAGGAGGAGCATTTCCAGCAGATCTAGAGAAGTGATTTGATTCTATGTCCCTTTTTTTCCCCACCAGACTTCTGATTTATTCATTGCAGAAGATGAATAATGCTTTGGGAGTTAATAGAATCATAGAATCATAGAACTAGGAGAGACCTCAGGAGGTCATCAAGTCCAGCCCCCTTCCCAAGGCAGGACCAATCCCAACTAAATCAACCCAGCCAGGGCCATCTCAAGACGAGACTTAAAAACCTCTAGGGATGGAGATTCCACCACCTCCCTATGTAACCCATTCCAGTACTTCACCACCCTCCCAGTGAAATACTGTTTCCTAATGTGCAACCTAGACCTCTCCCACTGTAACTTGAGACCATTGATCCTTGTTCTGCCATCCATCACTACTGCGAACAGCCTCTCTCCATCCTCTTTGGAACCTCCCTTCAGGAAGTTGAAGGCTGCTATCAAATCTCCCCTCACTCTTCGCTTCTGCAGTCTAAACAAACCCAAATCCCTCAGCCTCTCCTCATAGGTCATGTGCTCCAGCCCCCTAATCATTCTGGTTGCCCTCCGCTGGCCCCTCTCCAATGTGTCCACATCCTTTCTGCAGTGGGGGGCCCAGAACTGGACACAATACTCCAGATGTGGCCTCACCAGAGCCGAATAAAGGGGAATAATCACTGCTCTAGATCTGCTGGCAATGCTCCTCCTAATGCAACCTAATATGCCATTAGCCTTCTTGGCTACAAGGGCACACTGTTGACTCATATCCAGCTTCTCATCCACTGCAATCCCCAGGTCCTTTTCTGCAGAACTGTAAGTAACATGTAAATAATGGCTGTATCATTTGCACACATACACACAGGCCATATTAAGTCTTCTTTGGCAACCTTAATTCAGGCTTTATGTAAGTTTTGAAAGCTTGATTTTTCAACCATAACACTCTTTTATTTTTATATGTAATTCAAGTCCACATTGACTGCATACGGTAGCATTGGAGCTCTCCTCTGGTCTATAGTGTTGGAGGCGTATTGCACAGTAGGTAGTATTGCATCTACAGAAACGCCTAATACATATATTGTCACTTTTTGTGACAATTTACGTACAATATATAATCATGTTTCATTCTAATACAGCATATTGGACTCCAAAGGATCTCACAGTGTTTTGTAAATATATATGTGGGGTATCACTGAAGTTGTAGAGCGGATGGTCAGCAGTGGTCAGCAAATTGTACACTAGTGAATGGTGATAAAATATTTGGGCAAAACCTGTGGATCAAATTCCTGTACTCATGAAAAGTGCCGTGTATTGTTTAATGCACACAAAGAGCAGGCATCCCTAAGTCTTTCAAGTCTCACCCAAAAGAGTGTAAGATTGCTGTAACTGATCTGCCCCTAAAGGATGAAGGGTTGAGTCAAATACCCTGCAGGAAGAGACAGTCATTTTGGGGAGTCTTTGGGGACCCAGGTGAACTCATCTGTAAAGCCCAGGCTCTAGTGTCTAACCTTACCTAAGGGGATAAACCCGCTTCTAAATCAGAGCAATGTAGGGCAGGAATGGACCTCAAGTGTTCAGCTAGTCTGTCTTCCCCATACCATGGCAGGATTCATGAATCTAGACCATTCCTGACAGGGGTGTTTGTCTTACCAGTTCTTGAGTGATGTTTGGAATGAAATTTGCTTTGTCCACAAGGTAGTCCATAAATGTTCAGAAAAGGGCAACTAAAATGATTAGGGGTTTGGAACGGGTCCCATATGAGGAGAGGTTAAAGAGACTGGGACTTTTCAGTTTAGAAAAGAGTAGACTGAGGGGGGATATGATAGAGGTATATAAAATCATGAGTGGTGTGGAGAAGGCCGATAAAGAAAAGTTATTTATTAGTTCCCTAAATAGAAGAACTAGAGGACACCAAATGAAATTAATGGGTAGCAGGTTTAAAACTTATAAAAGAAAGTTCTTCTTCACACAGCGTGTAGTCAGCCTGTGGAACTCCTTGCCAGAGGAGGCTGTGAAGGCTAGGACTATAACAGAGTTTAAAGAGAAGCTAGATAATTTCATGGAGGTTAGGTCCATAAAAGGCTATTAGCCAGGGGATAAAATGGTGTCCTTGGCCTCTGTTTGTCAGAGGCTGGAGAGGGATGGCAGGAAACAAATCGCTTGATCGCTTGACCTGGTGCTGGCCACTGTCGGCAGACAGGACACTGGGCTAGATGGACCTTTGGTCTGACCCAGTACGGCCATTCTTATGTTCTTATGTTCACTCTATGGATTCTTGCACCTTCCCCTGAAGCAGGGTGGCCAACCCATGGCTCGCGAGCCACATGTGGCTCTTCCCCCATTAAAGTGTGGGGCACAAAGTCTTCCCCATGGCTCGCGAAGCCTCCCCTGCACCCCTAGAAATGGTCCCTGGCCCCCTGTTCCCTGTGCTCACCGGGACAGGGGAGCCGTCCGGTGTGGCAATTCAAAATGGTATCACCAAGATAGCGTCGTTGTCCGGGAGCCTGATGTGGCTAAAAAGCCTTGTCTTTTAAAGGGGCAGTGTCCTTTTTTTTTTGCTCAACAAAAATTTCTGGTGTGGCTCTTTGCATTTTTTCTGCTGCTGTTTCAGCTGTCTTCATTGAATGGGTTGGCCACCCCTGCCCTGAAGCATCGAGACACTCTCAGAAACTGGATACTGGACTAGATGGTCCATTGGTCTGGTGCACTGTGGCAATTCCTGTTTCTCCATGCACCACATATCTTTAACCTTGAAACAACCAGAAGAGCTGGGAGCTGCTCAGGGCTGAAGGGAGGAGAAGTCTGTTCCAGATGGGAGTGGGGGGGTGTTCCTGGAGACAATTTGCAGGAAAAAACCAAAGGGAAGTTGCTTCTAACCAAGAGGAGCAAAAAAGCACCCACCGTTCCCAGCCAGACCTGTGACAAAGGAGGTGTCTCCATGGACACAAATGATTGTCCCCAAAGAGCATATAGCCAGTAGAAAGGAGGTCACACGCCACACCAAGCAGCACTTCAACAATAAACATGACTTCATCGTTGATTCCTATGGCCCAGGGACCGGCTGTGGCTGCTGCTGTGGCAGTAGCTTCTGAATCAGTCAGGCTGCTGGGATTTGCCTCTGGTGACTGCAAGCCTGATGCCTGGATCCTGACCCCATCCTTTCAGGCATCCCAATAGGAGTATAAACACATGCTGCTGGAAATGGAGGCCCGCTGTAAAGTCAAGTACATGGCGTGGTTCTGCTCGCAGAGAAACAGGTGCAAGTTGCTGCCCGCTGTATAAAATCAGCCACAGCTTGTCTGAGCCCAAGGGCGATGCTGGTTGCTGACTTTACAAGCAGCACTCTGTTGTGTGTGTGTGTGTGTGTGTGTGTGTGTGTGATCAGAGTGGCATTGCTGAAACTGTTAATTTTCACGCCCCAAAAGGTGCAGGTGCGGCAGCACAAAATGAGCCGTCACTCCTGTTAATTATCCGGGCGTCCGTCTGC
The DNA here is from genome assembly GCA_032595735.1 of Pelochelys cantorii. Classification (NCBI taxonomy): domain Eukaryota; kingdom Metazoa; phylum Chordata; order Testudines; family Trionychidae; genus Pelochelys; species Pelochelys cantorii. The sequence continues at coordinate 5,925,442 of CM064346.1, read as the reverse complement.
CCCCTGCATAAGGCACTAGGGATGAGCTCATCTTTGCAGTACAAAGATATTTCTTTTTTTGCACATGCGCAGCGGTCTCCCTGCGAAATGCCAACAATATGTCCCCCCACAAATACGGTCCCTTTTGCAATATCCGCTGTGGGCTGGGAATGCAAATCTGCTGCACACGCCAAAAATCCTCCCCCCCCCCCTTGCAAAGAATGCAGGCACTACCCGCACCCCAGCACGGGCCTGGTTCTCACTGTCCCCAGCCTTAGCTCATTGCAGCTCTGGCACCATCACTGGGTAAAGAAAAGTGGTCCGAGTAGAGCAGGAGTGCTCAACCTTTTTTCATTCGTGACCCCCAAAGCTGGGAAAATTTTTGTGTGTACACCAAGCCGGGAAAAGAAAATGCCAACCGGCCACTGCAACCCCACAGGAAGACAGCCATGGTGGTCGTGACCCACGGGTTGTGCACCGCTGGAGTAGAGAATGAGGAGCCAGGATCCTCTCCTGACTTCTGCTCACTGCATAAGCACTAACACCCTCTGTGGCCTGGGGAAAAATCATCTGAAACCTGAGGCTGAGTGTGCGACTTCCCTTTGCCGCATGGAAAACACGAGAAAGGAGCCCCCTTCCCTCTGTGATGCCAGCCTCTCGCTCCAAGCCTCCCTAGCTGCCTGGCCTCCGTACGTGGCAAAAATTCCTTGTTCTTGGAAGCTGAGGCTTCTATCTACTCCCTCCTTCCCTGTAAGCTGTGAACTCGGGCAGCCCCCCCAGGAAAGAGTCAAGTGCCACCACAGCCACCCCAAGCCGGCAGCATGTGTCTCTGTTTGGTGGTGCACAGCTGTACGTTTCTTGGTGCACATAACAAAATTGATCCCACACACGAATGGAAATAGATCACTGCCATCCACTCATTGCTGTCTCCTACTCTGCTTCCGTGGCCACAGGGAAAAGTGGGGCAAGACTTGCAGGAAGAAGAGGGGAAGACTGCAATGTCCAGGAAGCTAAGCCTGGACTGGCTTCTCACTGACCTCCTATTCCTTCCAGTGTCTGCACGCAGCCTCTCCTCCCTATTGCAGCAGCCCCTCTAGGCCCAGTCTGGAAGGTAGCAGCAGAGGTAACAGCCCAGCCATCTGGGGGTTAATGTAGGTGCTTCTGCAACATGGAAATAATAACCCGTACATTGGAGAATTATTCAGTTACTGCTTTGTACACTCATTGAAGATGGAGGGCCCTGTGTAAAAGCAATGTAATATTTACCACCTACCCTCCAGTACCCGTGCTGTATAACGTAGGAGGAGATTTTTCCTCAGCAAATCCTGGTTTATGAATTGTTCAACTATTTTTTCAAAGTGCCTCATTATTCCAAATATGGGTTTTTTAGGGTTGAAGGTCAATCATCTCCACAGATGCGGTGGTGGCAGGAGGCTGCCCTCCACCCCTTCTTCTGCGTGCTGGAGGGCAGCAAGGCAACCCACCGCCGAAGCTCCACTGGGGATGCAGCTGGGGTGTCGTGGGGTGTCGGACGGGGACCCACAGGGGAGGGAAGGGGAAGGGGCCGGAGGAACGCTCCCGACATCCGCCGCCCACGACCCGCCATGGAAGCACATCGGCCCCGTAGGGGGCCCGATCCAATGAGTTTGGGGAAGAACGGCCCAGCGCGAGAGGAGAAAGTGAGCGCATAGACGACAGGGCGGGGAACCCCGACAACGGGCACCGCCATCACTCAGGGAAGGGGAGCAGACTGAAAACCCCAGTGGGCAGCCGTGTCGCCACAGACAGCCTCGCAGGGCAGGCCCGTCTCCCCTCGGGACCCGGGAGCTGGCACCCACGGCTGCCCCTGGCACCGCCCAGCCCCGCCCTTCCCCACCCTCCGCCGGAACGCCCCGCCAGCCCCACCGAACGATTCGGCAGGGGTGGCGGTAGGAAAACCAGGAGGGCGGGGGGGGAAGGGGGCGACGAGGCACGTGGGCGGACAGCCACCGCGACACTGCTCCTTCGCATACGGGATGAGCTCCCCGAAGCAGACGCTCCGGGACATCGGGTCTGAACTTAGGGGTACCTGCAACACCCTAGCCGTATCTCTGACGGAGCTCCGGTGGTGGGTTGCCTCGCTGCCCTCCAGCACCGCAGGAGGAGGAGGGCAGCCTCCTGCCACCACTGCATCCACGGAGATGATTTACCTTCAAGCGACAGAGGAATCTGGGACTGCAAGTGCGTTTGAAGTGTCGATGATCAATGTGTCCTGCAATTCACATGAATTCTCGCAGCTAGCTGTGTTCTTCATTGATGCATGAGCCGAGTGATCCACCACTAAGAGTTGTTGCAAGGTTTTTGGGTTTTGTTTTTTTCTCCATGTTAAACCCTTTCGCGTGCCCCCCCCCCCTTCTTCATGCACAGTACCCAAGGCGGTGTGGCAGGGGAGGGGGGAACCTTGTCCGTACCAGTCAGATTTAAGGGACTATGTGAAATAGACTTCATGTAGCAGAACAAAATAGGTAGCAGTTGTGTTCCAGCTCCTTCCCCCTACACGCCATGTATGGTTCCCAGACAATTTCAGTATTTCAGAGTGCCAGCCACCAGATCAAATTCTGTGTTGCTTTTGGTTGAAACGGCACAAATAGGTTTTAAAAATATGTCAGTGTCTGCTGGTGATGGATTGAAGATTAGTTGCTTATCCATAGTTTCAGGTAGTGTACAGCAATCAACTCTGTAGAGCAATACACTTTATGGAGATTTCAACGAGCATTCCTGAGTGTGTTGTGTTTTTAAAAAGCAGTTAAGGAAGGAAGACCACAAAACACAGCTTTGAAAATGAGGAGTCCTGTGGCACCTTAAAGACTAACAGATTTATTTGGGCATAAGCTTTCATGAGCAAAAACCCACCTCGTCACGTGCACACAGCATGCACAGATGCACACCAGTGTTTCCATCTGATGGTCCAAGATCTTTCCCAGGATGGCACTGTTAGCAAGCAAAGAATACTGCTGGTGGCTGAGAAAATCTTCCTCTCCAACAAGCCAGCTTTGCAGGAGAAGTCTTCTAGAGGCATTTGAGTACTAACCTGTGAACAGAGAGACTGGTGTCAGAGCCAGCTGTGTGTGAAAGAGAACCCCACCCTTGGGGGAGAACCTGGAAATGGTGCTAGAAATCACTGCAATGCCAGGATACAAGATGGCAAAGTGGATGAACTTCCATTGAGTTGTATTTAGTGTACTTTTTTTAAGTGGCTGTCAGAATAAACCCTTATTGTTGTTGCTTTGATCTTCTCGGGTTCTTTACTCAACAGGACGGCCAGTGTGTGTCTCTGTGAAGGGAGGGCGCCAGGTCCCATTTTAGGGTGCTAGTCTGGGATTTAAGAGACCCAGGTTCAATTGCCTGCTCCATCACAGACTTACTGTGTGATCTTCAGCAAGGCTTTTCATCTCTCTGTACTTCAGCTCCCTCAGCTGTAAAAGTGGAGATAATAGCACTTCCCTCCCTCACCGGCGTGTTATGGGGATAAATGCAAAATGTGAGAGGATTATTGGATCTAATAAAAAATTAGCACTATGATAATGGCGGATAGACTTTCTGTGCAGCATTGGTTGTTGTCATGTACTGGCTATCTGCCTTCAGCTAGAAGGAATTATTCCTTCCCAAATATTTGTCTAAGTGTTTAGAAGCTGGAATACCCAAAAAAGAGGGCATAAGTCCCATATTTATGAAGGGAAAAAATTCCAGAGACAGGGGCTAGTACCCAGAATGCCTGTTCTGCATGTCTTGTGAGTTTTACCGCATGGAAGCAATTGGCAACCTAGACTGGTGAGTGGGCCGCATGAGTGGCCCTTCTTCATCTCACTGGGCCACAAGATTGTCACAACCAAACCAGTCTCCCAGGATCGGGTCGTGTTGCCAACTGCGCTTGTGTTCCTAGAATGTGCAGGGGTGCCAGTTGGGACCATAGCAACAGTTTGTTTGGATGCAGGAGGAGCGCATGGCTCTATCAGTCAATGTTGCGTGTAATCAGCACGCACCTCACTTCGCTTGCTTTATGCATGTGTCACTTCAAAATTACCGGTAGGAAAAAACCCCAACATGGATGGAAACCAGCAGAATCTGGCAGCTCTGCATGTGAGCAACAGTGAATAAAATGTATCGTGGGCCACATACAGAACCCCCAAAGGCCAGATGTGGCCCATGGGTCGCAGGTTGCCCACCACTGCCATAGGGACAGCATGCCCCAATGCTCGAAGTACGCCTGTATTTTATAAGTCAGAAATAGTGAAGCGGCATTTTGCACTTACCCAGGCAAAGGCTAACAACTGCTTTAACAATCGGGTTCTAGTCGGTTTAGAACGTTGTGTACACAGGCTGGACCTCCCTGGTCCGGCACCATTGGAACCTGAGCCGTCCCAAACAAGGGAGTTTGCCAGACCAGCGGTGGTTAGGCTTCCGGGCTCTCTGGGGACTCCCCTCCTGGTCCCACCTGCTTCCCCAGCCCACCTGTATGGGTTCCACTGCTCCACTCTCCCTGGCTGCCAGGGCTCTACTCTGGCTGCCAGCCCCACTCAGGCTGCCAAGCCTGCTAGTGGGGTTCTCCTCCTGGCCACTGGGCCATGGGCTGCTGGCTAGGATCCCTGTCCCCAGGCCACTGGCCCCATGGCCATTGGCAACCCCTGTGGCTGGGGCTCTCTGGTCCAGCAACATCCATGGTCCTGCTGGACCAGAGAGTCCCAGACCAGAGAGGTTCCACCTGTACCAATTTCAGCTAACAGTCGGATTGGCAGTGGCTGTGGCGAGTGGAGCACACATGTGCTACCTGGGTGTTGCTTTTACTATAAGTCTGTTGTCAAATCCACTGCAGCAATTCAGACGAGAAGCTAAAAACGTCTGTGAGTGCATGAGGGAAGAATAGCAGCTGAGAGCAAGGGAGCTGGCCTGGTGTCCCGTACAATCCCGAAGCAGGGGTGAAACTCATCAAATCTTGAGAGCAGGGATTATTTTAGTGGTTGGGCATGCATAAACCCTCGTTTCATGAAGCAAGATGCGGATTTTGCCAGGTTCTGCACATCTCTGTTCCCTGCCCTCCAGTGACTAGGTTCTCCAGAGTCTTGACCTGATTGGCTTTCATCAGGTTTCCATTTTCTTCTGACTTTGAATAAACCCGCTGGCAGTAGTGTAAGGGTTGGATGAGGAAAGACTTGGCATTGGGAGACATCATCAAACTGGCAATGTTTTTGTCTGTATCCACTTTTAATCTCGCTGAGTAACTTCACTAAACAGAAGAAGGTGATTCTGCAGGATCCTACAGGCAAGAGAATGCGTGGTGACCAAAAGCCACTTATCACCATTCCAAGCACACTGCCCTGTAAGGTGAACTTGGGCAGCCACCCAGGAGAGATTGTGATGCTGCCCTGCTGATTAGCAGAGCACCCACAGCCGGCAGCAAGTGTTTCTACTGGTGGTGCACATCTGCACATGCCTCAGTGCACACAACAAAATTTATTCCACACATGGCTAACAAAATTAGAGGGAACATTGACTCTGAGGAACTAGCCCTACCAGGCATTGTATGCACAAATTATCTTCTTCAGCTGGTGCTTTGCAAGGTAAAGTAGTTTGCAAGGCTGCCTAAAGATGGGAAAGTAGCAACAAAGACAGAAAAGCTCAGCACGCAACAGTTGGGGCCAGATCTACACATGAGCTCAGCTCCCATCTAGGCACCACAATAAGTGGCCAGAGTTTTGAAACAGCTTAACGTTCCGAACATGTGTAGCAGGAAAATTCCTTTTTCCTATTTTTAGTGTTATATACACATACAGTCATATGTATATATAACTACAACATATTAAGTCGGGGTGGCCAAAAAGTTGTAGAGAAAAAAAGAGGACTGGCCCTTTAAGAAGGCTTTGTGGTCTTAGCAGGGTCCTGTCGGTGGCTGCCATATTGGATCTGCCATTTTGATCCGGACAGCTCCCCTGCCCCACAGAGCACAAGGGAGCCGGGAGGCATGGGCCATGTTCAGGAGGCACAGGGGTGGCTTCGCGAGCCTCGGGGGTGGTTTTGTGAGCCGCACTGATGTGGGGGAAGAGCCGCAGGTTGGCCACGCCTGCATTAATTATTCAAGTCTTAATGTACTAAGTCTTAGTATGTTTTATGTTATATTCTGCTAAACCAGCGTTTCTCAGCCCTCGGGGTACTCGAGAGATGTCTGGGGATGGTACGTCAGCACAACTGAAATTTGGAGAAAACTGAATTTTTGTTTTAAGTTTTACAGCGCTTTGTTATTTTTGTACTTTTTCCACCCCAAAATTTCATCGCCAGCCCAGCTATGATTAAGTTGTTTAAACAAATGTGTTGCAACAGTAGAAAAAAAAATTGTGTGTCTGAAAACTGTAGGTACTGGGGGTACTTATAGTTTTTTTTAAAGAGGGTTATTTTATAAAAAAAGGTTGTGAAACACTGTGCTAAATCATTTTGAGGCAGAAATAGACTTAGATTTTCATGGTCATTATTCTGTTTCTAGTTCTGGAGTAGATATGGTACTATAGTTTAGTAAAATAATGTAATGACCGGCTCTTTTAAAATTCTCTTTGTCTACCCTTGTGTGAGAGTAAGGAATGTGCGGGAGATAAGTGTGAAGGCCATCATTGGACCAGATGCTAGGAGAAGGACCCAACAACCGATCAGCTGCGCCAGAGATTTCTGCATATCAAAAGGGGGCAGTTTGGCAACCCAGGGGAGTTGAAAATTTATCAACTGGGACAAAACATTTGTGATCGAAACCAGCTTAGCATGGCAAAAGGAACATGAGGGACAACTGGAGATAACAAACATCCATCAGAAAAACAGCATGATGATGCAAAACTCACTGATTCTGATGAAGAAAAACCATTATAAAAGGAGTATTCCTTTTCCATACGGGCCAGGTTATTCCTGCCATTACCACTGACTGGAACCTCAGTCCGGACCGAAGTGCACCTGGTTCCTCCCACGCACTTAGCCTACGTGGCGGGCAGGCTAATGTGAGCAACAGACTGGTAACTATACCATCATTGGCAGGTGTGTGTATGTGTGTGTGTGTGTCTGTCTATGTAAGCATATGCTAACTGCTTTGCCATTGTATTTCAATAAATGCAGCATATTGACTTTCCCCCTGAAAAGAGCCCATGTGCTTCTTAAAGGCATAAGACATGAGCTCCTTTGAATATCTGGCTCCAGTTGTGGATGCTGTAGGCCTGATAATCTGACTTTTGAGAATGTGACTTGCCCAAGGTTACAGAACAACCCAGTGTCTGAGTTAAGAACAGACCCTCATTGGATGCTGTTGCTCCATTTAAAGAAGCATTGCAGAGGTACGTGATATCTATTTATTTATTATCAAAGATGATAAAGTCATTGCGGAGAAGCTAAATGAATTCTTTGCTTCAGTCTTCATGGCTCAGGATATTGGGGAGATTCCCAAACATGAGCCATTCTCTTTAGGTGACAAATCTGAGGAATTGTCCCAGATTGAGGTGTCAATTAGAGGAGGTTTTGGAACAAATTGATAAACTTAACAGTAACAAGTCACCGGGACCAGATGGCATTCACCCAAGAGTTCTGAAAGAACTCAAATGGGAAATTGCAAAACTATCAACTGTGGTTTGTAACCCATCCTTTAAATCAGCTTCTGTACCTAGTGACTGGAAAATAGCTAACGTGACGCCAATATTTAAAAAGGGCTCTAGAGGTGATCCTGGCAATTACAGACCAGTAGTCTAGAGTCAGTACCTGGCAAATTAGTTGAAACTATAGTAAAGAATAAAATTGTCATACACATGGATGAATATAATTTCTTGAGGGAAAGTCAACATGGTTTCTGTAAAGAGAAATCAAGCTTTACTATTCTACTCGAGTTCTTTGAGGGGGTCAGCAAACATGAAGACAAAGGGGATCCAGTGGATATAGTGGATTTCCAGAAAGCCTTTGACAAGTGACAAGTGACGAGGTTCATCAATGGCTCTTAAGTAAGTTGTTATGGGATAAGAGGGAAGGTCCCCTCAAGGATTGATAATTGGTTAAAGACAGGAAACAAAGAGTAGGAATAAATGGTCTATTTTCAGAGTGAAGAGAGGTAAATAGTGGGGTCTCCCAAGGGTCTGTCCTGGGACCCATCCTATTCAACTTTTTTTTATAAATAATCTAGAGAAAGGGGTAAGCAGTGAGGTGGCAAAATTTGCAAATGATACCAAACTGCTCAAGATAGTTAAGACCAAAGCAGACTGTGAAGAGCTTCAAAAAGATTGCATCAAACTATGTGATTGGGCAACAAAATGGCAAATGAAATTTAATGTTGATAAATGTAAAGTAATGCACATTGGAAAAAATAACCCCAACTATATGTACAGGATGATGGGGACTAATTTAGCTACAACTACAGCCGCTCCCCAAGTTACGAACAAGTTATGGACCAACACTTGGTCCGTAACTCTAAGTGTTTGTAACTCGGATCCCATAGAGTTACATGGCGACCGCGCTGTTCGTAAGCGTGGATCGCCGTTCGTAACTCGGATCCGCATTTGTGACAGCTTTGGTCGTAAGTGCGGATGGTCGTAAGTGGAGGTGGTCATAACTCAGGGAGCAGCTGTACTTAAAAGAGAGAGATCTTGGAATCATTGTAGATAGTTCTCTGAAAGCATCCACTCAGTGTGCAGCGGCAGTCAAAAAAGCAAATAGAATGTCAGGAATCATTAAAAAAGGGATAGAGAATAAAACAGAGAACACCTTATTGCCTCTCTATAAAACCATAGTATGCCCACATCTTGAATACGGTGTACAGATGTGGTCACCTCATCTCAAAAAAGATATATTGGCATTGGAAAAGGTTCAGAAAAGGGCAGCAAAAATGATTAGGGGTTTGGAACGGGTCCCATATGAAGAGAGATTAAAAAGACTCTGACTTTTCAGCTTAGAAAAGAGGAGACTAAGGGGGGATATGATAGAGGTCTATAAAATCATGACTGGTGTGGACAAAGTGAATAAGGAAAAGTTATTTACTTATTCCTACAACATACAAACCGGGGGTCACCAAATGAAATGAATAGACAGCAGGTTTAAAACAAACAAAAGGAAGTTTTTCTTCATTCAGTGCACAGTCAACCTGTGGAACTCCTTGCCAGAGGGTGCGGTGAAGACAGGACTTTAACAGGGTTCATAAAAGAGCTAGATAGATTCATGAAGGTTATGTCATAGACTCATAGACTTTAAGGTCAGAAGGGACCGTTATGATCATCAAGTCTGACCCCCCTGCACAATGCAGGCCACAGAATCTCACCCACCCACTCCTAGAATAATCCTCTCACCTATATCTCAGATACTGAAGTCTTTGAAACAATGGTTCAAAGACCCCAAGATGCAGAGAATCCTCCAGCTGTGATCTGTACCCCATGCTACAGAGGAAGGCGAAAAACCTCCAGGGCCTCTGCCAATCTACCCTGGAGGAAAATTCCTTCCCGACCCCAAATATGGCGATCAGCTAAACCCTGAGCATGTGGGCAAGACTCACCAGCCAGACACCCAGAAAGTTCTCTATAGTAACTCCTATCATCCCTCCATTGACCTATTTACCACTGATAATGAATGGTCAATTAGTTACCAAGATCATGTTATCTCATCGAACCATCCCCTTCATAAACCTATCGGCTACGTCTAGACTGGCATGATTTTGCGCAAATGCTTTTAACGGAAAAGTTTTCCGTTAAAAGTATTTGCGCAAGAGAGCGTCTAGATTGGCACGGACGCTTTTGCGCAACAGCACTTTTTGCGCAAAAGCGTCCGTGGCCAATCTAGACGCGCTTTTGCGCAAGAAAGCCCTGATCGCCATTTTAGCCATCGGGGCTTTTTTGCGCAAAACAAAACTGAGCTGTCTACACTGGCCCTTTTGCGCAAAAGGACTTTTGCCCGAATGGGAGTGTCAAAGTATTTGCGCAAGAAGCACTGATTTCTTACATTAGAACGTCAGTGCTCTTGCGCAAATTCAAGCGGCCAGTGTAGACAGCTGGCAGGTTTTTGCGCAAAAGCAGCCGCTTTTGCGCAAAACCTTGCCAGTCTAGACACAGCCATCTAGTTTAATCTTGAAGCAAGATAGATCTTTTTCCCCCACTACTTCCCTTGGAAGGCCGTTCCAGAACCTCACTCTTCTAATGGTTAGAAACCTTCGTCTAATCTCAAGTCTAAACTTCCTACTTCCATTTGTTCTTGTGTCCACATTGGTATTAAGCTTAAATAATTCCTCTCCCTCCCTGGTATTTATCCCTCTAATATATTTAAAGAATGCAAGCATGTCCCCCCTCAGCCTTCTTTTGGTTAAGGTAAACAAGCCAAGCTCCTTGAGTCTCCTTTCATAAGACAGGTTTTCCATTCCACGGATCATCCTAGTGGCCCTTCTTTGTACCTGTCCATCAATAGCTATTTGCCGGGATGGGTAAGAATAATGTTCCTAGCCTCTGTTTGGAAATCGATGACAGGGGAGGATCACGTGATGATTACTTGTTGTGCTCCCTCCCTCTGGGGCATTTGGTATTGGCCACTGTCGGCTGACAGGATACTAGGCTAGATGGACCTTTGGTCTGACCCATTGTGGCCATTCTTATGTCCTATATACGACTGGTATATGAACATATATACACGACATGACAGGAGGAAATGCAACTCTTTAACTGAAGGTAAACAAGCATTTATTTTTCTTGACCTACTTGCATTTCCTAAATCATCAGAACTGCTTTAAAGGATTTCTTGCTGGGATGCAAGCTTCTAGACATTTTTATAAGAAGCATCTTTGAATCCTGTAACAGGAAGTTTCTTTGTGGATCTCATTGAGATGAAATTAGAATGATGCCATTGCTGCAGAAGACTAGTATTTGATGACAATTTCTTGCAATGTTTGGTAACTTTTTACTGGGAAGGATTTAACTTTGTAGGGTTAAAATGATGTATTACTTCCAGATAATCACAACAGGGTACGAACTGCCCTTGCATGACTATAGCATAGCTTAAGCAAGAGATCCTTTAATTATCTTATAAAATATCTCATTTTAAAAAATACAAAAGCAAGTTATTCAGAACTCCAGCCTACAACACTGGTGGGTTACAAAAAATCTAGCAGCCGTACTTAACAGCTGCCTATCTGCAAATTACTCCCTTTGTATCTTAGGCAATAACATATGGCAGGCTTTAGTAGATAAGAAGGCAAAATTAAGTATCTGTTTCCCTTTCATATCTGTCCTAGTCCCTGTCTCTTTCCCACTACAGCTGGTCCCCAACTTACAAATGGTCTATTTACGACAGTTCGCATTTACGACCAAACCTCCCATTAAGCAGTCGTAAAGGCGGTCCTTGAGTTATGAACGCGACCTGCGCTTACGAACAGTGCAGTCACAGTGTAACTCAATGGGGTCCGACTTACGAACTTTTTGAGTTACGGCCAACTGTTTGGTCCGTAACCTTTTCGTAACTTGGGGACCGTCTGTACATGTCACTGAGGCTACGTCTAGACTGCAAGCCTCTTTCGAAAAAGAGCATCTAGACTACAACCAGTACTTTCAAAAAAGCAAGCTGTTTTTTTCGAAAGAGAGCACCCAGGCAGTCTGGATGCTCTCTTTCGAAAAAGCACAGTTTGCATTCAATAGCGCCTTTTTTCAAAAGAGCATTTTCGAAAAAAGGTGTTGTTTGTCATAAAACGAGGTTTTCTGCAGTCGAAAAAACTGCTGCGTTCTTTCGATTTACTTTCGAAAGAGTGTGGCAGCAGTCTAGATGCAGGGGAAGTATTTTCGAAAAAAGGCCATTTTTTTCTTAGGGGGTAGTCTAGACACACCCTAAATGCTCCCAGCCAAAGTGGAAGGTTTGTAATTCCTCCTCTCTCTCCTAGCAGCAAATTGCCCCAGCTGCAGTAGACCCAGTAGAATTCCATTCCTTGGATTGGAGCATGCTGCATAGTGGGTATACATGACCTGCATAGATAAGAGCCCATGATAATGCGGGCTCAAGGCACATCCCCACCAGCTAGGGGTGGACGGCTATCCTAGGGCATTGGGGAAGGACAGCAAGTAATTCTTCATAAGAACATAGAACATAAGAACATAAGAACGGCCGTACCGTGTCAGACCAAAGGTCCATCTAGCCCAGTATCCTGTCTGCCGACAGTGGCCAGCACCAGGTGCCCCAGAGGGGGTGGACCGAAGACAATGATCAAGCGCTTTGTCTCCTGCCATCCCTCTCCAGCCTCTGTCAAACAGAGGCCAAGGACACCATTTTATCCCCTGGCTAATAGCCTTTTATGGACCTAACCTCCATGAAATTATCTAGCTTCTCTTTAAACTCTGTTATAGTCCTATAATGTGTCATGCAGTGCACAGTCAATCTGTGGAACTCCTTGCCAGAGGATGTTGTGAAGACCAGGACTGTAGCAGGATTCAAAAAAAGCTAGATAAATTCATGGAGGTTAAGTCCATCAATGCTTATTAGCCAGGCTGGGTAGGAATGGTGTCCCTAGCCTCTGTTTGTCAGAGACTGGAAATGAGTGACAGGGGAGGGATCACATGATAATTCTCTGTTCTGTTCATTCCCTCTGGGGCACCTGGCATTGGCCACTGTCAGCAGACAGTACACTGGGCTAAATGGACCTTTGGTCTGACCCAGTGTGGCCGTTCTTATGGTACACGGGAGTGTCAGGATCTTGGGGCTGTAATACTGGTTATGACATAGCTCTGCTAATCTGCACCTGTGAGAGACGATTTCTCTCGCAGGGCCCTGTGGAGTTCCCCATTGCTAAACCCAGCTGAATAATGGAGGGTAAAATTTGAATATTGGCTGCAATATCTAGAAACCAGCTCTGAGCCCTCTTAAACAGGAAGCTTTTCTGACCCGGAAGGATTTCTTTCTGCACTCCCTATAAAACTATTTCCAGCACTGGCAAAAGAGCTAACAATTCTGTATTGCTGTAAGGATGAGGGAACAGTTCTGTGTACTTTCACGACATTTCAATTGAGCTCTGACCCTAGTCTCACTGGAACAGTGGCTGAACTCCCAGTGACATCAGTGGGAGCAGGATTAGGCCTTTAGTGACAGGTGACCCTTGAAAGATTTGATTATACACTGCATTATCAGATCTGTGACTCTGCTGCAAGCCAAGTTAAAGGGAATTTTGCCATTAATGGCACCAGGATCAGATTCTTAGACCAGAAATCTCAGGAGAATTGGTTTTCATGAGGTTTCTGGATTTCTCTACTTTCTGTTGGCTTGGAAATATTGTTCTGCAAAAAGCAGCCGTTCTTGTGAAGGGAGGCGGGATGCTCCAGTGTTTAAGATGCTAACCCAGCTCTAGATTCAGTTCTCTCCTCTATTGTACATTTCCTGTGTGACCTTGGGCAAGTCGTTTTCTGACTGTAGCTGCTAGGCCAGACTGCCTCATTGGAGACGGGGTGTAGTTATTGGCCCTGAGCCATAGGGACTAAGACACACTTGGGGTGGAGCACTCTTTGGGAGGCCTCAGAGGCTTAGTGCTCTGCCCTTGAGGGAGTTGGGTATATCCACCTGTAACGGATGTGGGCACTCTCCTCCTGCAAGCGCCCGCCTTTTGGCCGTGTGCGGGTTCTTGCACTGCCTCAGTCTTAAAAGCCTTGTGGCTACTGAGCCCTCCAGCCGAGTCACACACGTGTGCATTCGCAACCCCCTTCCGTGGGACATCTCTAACAGAGACCCATCCCGGTGCGCTATGCAGCGTCTCTGAGTCCAGTCCAGTCTCAGTCAGTTTCCTCTCTGTCTCTTTCCCCACTCGGTAGGAGAGTGGTGCCTCCAGGGCTTCTCCTCCTGGAGACAGTGTCCTGAACAGCTCCCCACTGAGCTGTCCCTGGTTCTTCCTTGACCTTCTCCCTTCCATATCTGGGCTGCAGCTGCGCTGCTTCTGCTCCTGCAGCTTCTCTTATAATCCTCCCAGCTCCTGATTGACCAGTTCCTCTAAACCAATCGGAGGTGTGCCACGGAGAACAACAACATTCAAAATGGCTGCCCTTAAAGGGGCAGGCAACTTTTTTTTTTTGCTCAATAACTTTCCCCCCCGACTCTTTTTTCCCCTCCGACCATTTTTTTTTGCTCAACAAAAAATTGTTGGTGTTCCTCATAAAAAAAAATATTGTTTGGTGTTCCTCAATCTTAAAAAGTTTAAGAAACACTGCTCTAGATGCTCTCTAGCCTCCTGGAGGACTTCTCTATGACCTTAGGGCCTAGCCCCATTACACCACCCCATGACAAGGATAAGTGATCTAAAATTTCAAAGTGAAATATTTTGAACAGACTCATGAAACTGTTTCACAAAATCAAAACTTGACATGTTGACAAATTTGAAAGTTTGGTTTCCTTTATCCCATTGAGGTCCAATCCAGTGTGGGAACTAAGCAATATTGGATTGTAAAGAAAGCCTTATTAAAGTTGGTCTCTAAGGTGTCTTCCCTTTCTCAATTCCATGTGTGCAGGTATTCATCACCCAAGAGTAAAAATCTCTTGAGTTTAAGCCTTCCAGTTTCTTCTCTTTCTCTCACTACAGTAGCAGGTACATTAAGAAAGAAAGATTCTTTGCAGCTAAATCTTTAAAGCTTTGGGGATTCATTTAGTTTCATGCTACAAGCATTCTATTCACATTTTACGAAATTTTAACCAAAGCATGTGACTGTGAACAGCTCATCAAATTATGGCACATTAGTGAAGTGGACTAGAAAATGGACAATGTTTTGCATTGTGCTTTTGGCTTGTGAGAGTGGGTGCACAGGCTTTTCGAGACACTAAAACAGAGGTTTCACCTACTTCTGCCAATATCTTTAGGGCCCAACACTTCTGAGGTTTCTTCAAAAGGTCTGTAGAGGCTTTCATTTTTCACTCAGATAAGGGATAAAGAAGCTATTTAGAAACTTTGTTGAAAATTGGCCCCAAATTTAATTGTTTTTCTTTTGCGGCTCTCCAAATCAGTGTTCCAACTAGAATAAGAAGCAGCTGTGTTACGTTATCAGTATATAATTAGAGCACTTGTTCATAGGAAAATGCTGTAGAGCTGAAACTAGTCATGGGAAAGGGTCATCAGTTCTGATGAATCTGCCACATTGAACTTTGTTTTTGAAAAACAAGTTTTGAACCTGGACAATTGGCAGGTACAACAAGAAAATCTTGATCCCCCACAAAACCATATTGCTGCATAACTCCATCAAGTCATGCCAGGGGCATAATTTCTCAGATTGTAACAGTATTATTCTGCAAACTACCTTGTGCCTTCAACTCCTTGTGGTTTTGATGGAAGTTGAGCAGATTTGACATCTTGTAGAAATGTCACATTTTTTAGGACTGAATTCCAAGTCCAATAAAATTTTCAAAAGTCCCCAGGTGGCAGGGGAAATTTGAATGCTTCAGCACTGACGGGGAACAGAGCCTTTCACCAGTCGTTACACATGGTAGGGAAGCAGAACTAAATTTAAACAGGAACAAGGAATCCTGCGGAGTGAAACAGAAATGCTAGAATGCCAGGTCAAGTGGATTTATAGCAGAAGACCCAACTGTCCTTTTGTAACCCACACAGCTAGTATGGTTCACTGTCCCATGCAATGGCACCTAGACTGCAACAGACAGAATCAAGAGTCCTCTACAGCATGGGCTGAGAAGTAGCTAGCTTTTAGCTCAAAGGGTAGAAGCTCCCACACTAAGCTCCCGAGGTCCCAGGTTCAAATCCACTAAGTGGGGGCTAAGTGGCAGTTACACTTTCACTTACAGTAATGAATTTAAACTGTTGTGTCAAATTGACATGCAGAGAGCCAGTTATAACCCCCCTTTTCACTCTTATGCCCCAGGATCTGGTTAGAGTGGACTGGAGTCAGCTCTAACCTGTGCAAGATGATAACAGGGACCATTCCCAGTGGATCCTTCACCAGCTGGAGTACAGACTGCTCTGGCCTCTTTTCATTCTCATCATCCTGTTCCTGAGGGGGTAGGTGAACAAGGCTCTGTGCCTTTCTGGGAACTCCCTAAGGGTATGTCTACACAGCAAAGTTATTTCGAAATAACTTTCCTAGCGTCTACACAGCCAAACTGCTATTTTGAAATTAATTCGAAATAGCGGAGGGCTTATTTCGAATTTGGTAAACCTCATTCCACGAGGAAGAGCGCCAAATTCGAAATAGCTATTTTGAAATAAGTGCTGTGTAGACACTTATATCTAAATAGGGGGCCTCCAGCCTTCCCAGGGTGCCCTGGTGGCCACTCTAACCTCAACCAAAAACATTCCTCTCCCTCCCCCCCCTCCCCGGAGCCCTTAAAGGGGTTGACTTTGGCCACAGTGCCTGTGCCAGCTCCATGCCTGCCAGCCCAGAGCCAGCAGTCACTGCCCCTGACCCAGTGGTCCCAAAACATGAGCCAGTAAGCCACTGGCAGCCAGCCCTCCACCGCTCCTCAGAATCAGTCTACCAGCTCCCAGGAGCCTGCCAGGGGCTGGAGAAGGTGGGCACCTTCCTGGTCTAGGGTGGAGATCGTGGACCTTATTCACGTTTGAGGGGATGCCCCCAACGTCCATGATCTCTGCACTAGACAGAGGAACACAGTCGTCTATGGCAGGATAGCTGCCAGCCTGGCCACCAAAGGCCACATGCGAACCTAGGAGCAGGTTCACATGAAAATCAAGCTGGTCTGGTGAAACCCCCAACCTGAGTCCTGAGCTTCCCCTCCCCCTTCTTCCCCTTGCTTCCCCCTTCCAGCTCCCTCCTCTCAGGTTTCCCCCTCCCCTCTCCCACCCTCTCTTCTCCCCTCTCCCGCCTCCTTTCCCCAGTCTCACCAGTTTCATTCTGGTGTCCCCCCCCCCCCAGTTTTGTTAAATAAAGAGAGTCTGTGTTCATGGGTTTGTGTTGGGATTGGTCCTGCCTAGGGCAGGGGGCTGGACTTGATGACCGCCTGAGGTCTCTTCCAGCTCTATGGTTCTATGATTCTATGAAAATGCACATATTTTATTTGACATCAGGAAGGGGGGTTAGGGAGGGGTAAGTGGAAGGACATGAGGGAGGAATGAGGCACAAGCCCCCAGTGGGGCAGACCAGGGAGGCTCTTAGTGCTCCTCAGGGGAAAGCTCTCCTGCAGGGCCTCCTGGATACTGACAGCCCCCCGATGGACCTCCCAGATGGCAGCCTGCAGAAAGCGCAGCCAGGCTCGCAGCAACACATCCACGAGAAGCACCAGAGTGCCCAGGGGCAGCTCTGGCTCCATGTTGCAGAGTGCTGCGGTGTGCCAAGTGAGGGCAACCAGAGCACGCAGAAACAAAATGCTTTGCTGTCCCTCATCGAGGTAGGCAAGCAAGCAGGGAAACCTGAGAACTGGCTGTCCAGGGGGG
The DNA here is from genome assembly GCA_032595735.1 of Pelochelys cantorii. NCBI lineage: Eukaryota > Metazoa > Chordata > Testudines > Trionychidae > Pelochelys > Pelochelys cantorii. The sequence continues at coordinate 5,908,080 of CM064346.1, read as the reverse complement.
ATCCCTTTAAGCACAGGCCTCAGATAGCCTCAGGCAGCAGCCACACAAAGTAACTCCTGACCTGATGCCCTGCTGGACCTGGTTCCAGCCAGCCTTAAATGCAATTCAGCGTCCACTCAGTGTGGAAGCGCTATTTCGAAATAGCAAAACGCTATTTTGAAATGCATTTTGTGTGTAGAGGCGTTATTTCAAAATAACTTATTTCGAATTAACTATTTAGAAATAAGATATTTTGAAATAACGCTGTAGTGTAGACGTACCCTGACGTTGAGGGAATCCCCAGCAACTGACTCCAGGCCAACCTTTGCACCCTGAGCAGGGGTGAGCTTCTGTGGAGTTCCTTCCCGTTGATGACCCTGCCATCAAGAGGACAAGCAGGGCTGCGTAATCTCAGAAAGCTGAGTTACTTTGCCAAAACTCTTGAAGTAACAGTGCTCATGGCATTCAAGGAGCAGAGCTTATAGCTAAGATAATTATATCAATAATTGAGGAATGATGGTTTGGGGGATTTTTTTTCTCAGCTACAGGGAAGAGATAATTTTGCCAGCAGGTAAAGTGCTATTGACTTTGATACCCTAGTGTGTTTGGCAGAAATGGAGTTTTTCCTGAGTATTGGACACACCGATTGGCCATCTGTTTTCATGAATGGCAAATGTTTCTTTGTTCCACTTCTTCTTTGCTCTGAACATTTTTTTATGTAGCATGTTCTAGGAAAAAAATGGAAATGGGCAAAGAGAGAAAAACAAAGCTATGATTGGAATTTATCTCATCCCTATGTGAACCGACACCATAAATTAGTGGAATTATCATGGTAGATGTTTTCAGGTTTTCCCCACCCGTAGAAAATTCCTACCTTGTATTTGGAGAATTCCCATAGATTTTTTATAAATTGTATCTTATTAATGGAGAATTGGTTTGTTATCCACACTTAAAGTAGCATTTGTGTGCACATGGTATTTTTCTTCTAGAATTTCATGCCACAGAGCATAACCTTTTTTGGTCTCTTACAATCTTATATGGCACCTTCCTCTATATGGCTATGTCTAGATTACAGAGTTCTATTAGAGAAAGATACGCAAATTGCAAACCACAATTTGCGTATGTTTTTCTGGGGGGTTTTTTCCAGAAAAGGCTTTTGCAAAATTTGGCCCATCTACACGGGGCCAAATTTGGAAAAAACCTCCTCTTTCGGAACATCCCTTATTTCTCATACAATGAGGAATACAGGCATGCGGAAAGAACGTGTCTGCTTTTTCAGAAACTGTTCCCCGAAAAAGCTGAAGTGTTCCTTGGATCCGGAAAAGCTGCACAGTGTAGACATAACCTATGCTTCAGTGGCCTTTTCTCATTATCATCAGTTAATCACAGATGATGGCACTTTGTTGTGTGTCAGCAGAGTTTTGAAGTCCTGCAGAGTGGTGATCCCTTTTCCTTCTTCTTTACTTTTCTTCTCCTTTACTTTTCTTCTTTTTAGAAAAAGAAACAGGAAACTCCCTTAAAAAATAAAGTATGAAGAGCATATTAAGGCGGTCTAGTTAATTCTATATCCTACTGCATGTGCATTCCTAAATTCTTCAAAGAGCCCATGATATTTAATAATAATAAAAAATTACACGAGACAATTTTGTGCATCTTTTTCTACATGTGTAGCTTGTCATATTACCATGCATTACCCATGTACGCTAGACAAACTGTTACTGGAGCTGGGGGTGCTGGAACTGTGCTGGAGGTGCTGGGCTACACAACATGGGCTGTGGCTTGCGTTAGATCGACTGCAGGACCTGTGAGGTTGGGAGTTTAACTATGGTTCACTGTGCAAGGAGAGAAGACAAACACTAATCCCCTTTCCCCATAATGAACTGAACACAGGCTTCCCCTGTTAGCTCCTGTCGGTAGACTTTTCTGTGAGGAAGCAATCTAGCAATAGAAATTAAGAAGCTGAGCAGAATATTATTAGAAAAGCAAGTTATTCTGCAACAAACTCTTGTCACTAGAAGCTAAGGGTTCTTTGTATTCCAGTGGCAGAATTTTTCGCTAGACAACTCTTCTAGCAGTAATCAAACTATTGAATATTCATGTTGTAGTGGAATTTTGTTTTCATAGAAATTAAGAATTTGCATTTTACTTTTGAAAACATTAACAGCATTAAGGCCCTATTATGAGTTGTGTGTCCTTTTTCTTTTAAACCTAAGCTTTTATTTTGGGGGCTTTATCATTCAAACTATTTTGCTCAGTATATATAATGCAACTATGTTTACTTGAGTGAGAGTTCTGTGCAGTGAAGACCTAGTAGAATGGGTAAGGTACTATTTTTCCAAGACTAAATCCCATCTTTCAGAAAGCAGCAGTTAAAAATATGTGGGTAAATAGGGCATCTTCTCTGCTATGCCGCTTTTCTTTTTAGTAAACAATTCTACCAGCTCAAATTATTATTATTTGAATAAGTACATTTAACTGCTGGAGGAAGGTGCTTGGATTGACAGCTCTGGAAATGGAAGTCTCCTGTTTCTTAGAATCAAAGAATCATAAAATACTAGAACTGGAGGGACCTCAAGAGGTCATCAAGTCCAGTCCCCTGCCCTCACAGCAGGACCAAGCACAGTCTAGAGATCATCCCTGATAGATGTCTGTCTAACCTGCTCTTAAATATCTCCAGTGATGGAGATTCCATAACCTCCCAAGGCAGTTTATTCCAGTGTTTAACCACCCTGACAATTAGGAAGTTTTTCCTAATGTCCAGCCTAAACCTCCCTTGCTGCAATTTAACCTCCCTTGCTGCAGTTGCTTCTTGTCCTATTGTCAGAGGCAAAGGAGAATATTTTTTCTCCCTCCTCCTTATAACACCCTTTTAGATACTTGCAAACAGGTATCATGTCCCCTCTCAGTCTTCTTTTTTCTAAACTAAACAAGCCCAGTTCTTTCAGTCTTCCTTCATAGCTCATGCTTTTTAGGCCTTTAATAATTTTTGTTGCTCTTCTCTGGATCTTCTCCAATTTTTCCACATCTTTCTTGAAATGTGGTGCCCAGAACTGGACACAATACTCCAACTGAAGCCTATTCCTCACAGTGTGGAGAGCAGGAATGACTTTTTGTGTCTTGCTTACAGCATTCCTTTTAATACATATGCATCCCAGATTCATGTTTGCTTTTTTTGCACACTGATTCATATTTAGCTTGAGGTACACTATGACTCCTTTCTGCCGTACTCCTTCTTAGACAGTCGCTTCCCATTCTGTATGTGTGAAACAGATTGTTCCTTCCTAAGTGGAGCACTTTGCATTTGTCCTTATTAAATTTCATCCTGTTTACCTCAGACCATATCTCTGTTTTGTTCCGATCATTTTGAATTATGACCCTATACCCCAAAGCAGTTGCAACCCCTCCCAGCTGGGTATCATCTGCAAACTTAATAAGCTTACTCTCTATGCCATCATCTAAATCAGTGATGAAGATATTGAACTGAACTGGCCCCAAAACAGATCCATGTAGAACCCCACTCGTTATGCCCTTCCAGCATGATTGTGAACCGTTAACTGTGAACCATTCTCAGAGTAGTTATTATCCAGCCTTCTTCACATATAAGGAAAAAAATGAGCAGAAGCAATGTAGACTTTCTCACATGTTCTTGCAAATCTCCCTTAATCGTTGTCTGAAAAAGGTGGAATAGTTTACTCTTCTTGGCAAACACAGCACCCACATCTTAGCTTGTCCGGTGAAACTCTCCATAAGGGTGTGAATGGTGGAAATGGATTTTGTGTTGTGGACACGTGAACACTGGAAACTTGCCGAGAGACCATTTCAGGCAGGCTGTTGCAAAGTTTGGTCATTTATCAACCTGACATTGGATTTGAACCAGAGAGGCACCATTATAAATCATCTGAAATGCCAAGTCTCCTGATGTGTGTGTGTGTGCACCTGTGTGTGTTTGGGGAGGGGGGGGGGTATTTTCAAAGTAAACCCAATCTGCCCATCTCTGCTTTGACACTGTGCTTCAACTTGGATTTGAATTTCTGCTGCATTTTATACTGTGATTCCTCTGAAAATAAAGCTTCATAATGATGCATTATCAATGATGGATCAATCATGACAGCTGTAACTCTAGGGGGCTGTCCTCTTAAGAGTCCATGATGTGGGGTTATAATATGACATCTTATATAAGTTTTACAGTGGAAATAGTTTACCCCTTCTCTGCACCTTCCCTTCCCCTGCCCTCCAGGGATTTATTTCAGACCCATCCCATCTTCCATCTGAAAATGTGATCATGTGTAGTGCCAGGGTCTCCAGCTAGGGCAGAGGTCTCCAACCTTTTTAACCACAGGATCACTTTTTCAATCTAAGTGCAATGTAAGATCCACCTCAAACCCATATACCCTTGCCCGGCTTCCTTCCCGCCCCGCCCCTGCTCCACCCTTTCTCCGAGGCCTCACCCTGCCCACTCCATCCCCCTCCCTCTCCCATCTTCACTCATTTTCACCAGGCTGGGGTAGGGGGTTGAGATGCAGGCTCTGGTCTGGGATTTGGAGTGTGGGAGGGGCTCCAGGCTGAGCCCAGGGTGGGGTTGTGGGGTCCAGGAGGGGTTTCAGGGTGCAAGCTCTGGGAAGGAGTTTGGGTGCAGGGGGATTCATGTCTGAGGCAGGCAGTTGGGTGCAGGAGGAGGAGGTTCAGGGCTGGGACAGGGGTTCAGGAAGCAGGCACTGGCTGGGCACCTTTTAACTGTGATGGTGTCTGGGTGGTGGAGCAATGGGGTAGAGGCAGGCTCACTCCTGCCCTGGCTCTGCACCACTCCGGAAAGCAGCTGGCATGTACAGTGATGGCTCCATAGCACCATATGCTGCCCCTCATCTCCAGGCACTAAGCCCACAGCTTCTACTGGCCACGGTTCCCCATTATTGATCAGCGGTATCTGCAGACAAGGACAGCATGTGGAGACCCCCTGCTCTGCCTTTCTCAAGGGCTGCAGGGACATGCCTGCCACTTCCAGGAGCAGCAATGACAACAGGGATAATGACTCCAGACATGACAGGTCAGGCATTTTAGAACTCACTCCTCAAAGAATTACATTTAACCGTAAGAGAGAAATGAAAGTTATGAAATGCCCGGACCAGTCAAAAACCAAACTAACCCACTTTGCAAGCAGTAAAAGGAGTAACAACCCCCCATGTACGTGTTGGGTCGGGAGAGGAGAGCAAAGGGTAGAGTGTGTTTGTGAGAGTGGCAGATTTGCATTGCCAAGCTCCCTCCATCCCCTTCTCTCTGTGAGGAGAGACAGGGTACAGGAGTGGGGGGAGGGGGGCCACCCTGGCATCAGCACCCCCCCCTTCTCCCTCCCACACCCTGCACAGCAAGCAGGAGGCTTCAGAGAGGGCAGGAGCAGCATGACAGTGGGGGGGAGGGGCAACTGAAGTGCCAGCGCTTGAGAGCGTCCTGGCCAAACCAGTCAGGACCCCCTGTCAGAGGCTCTGAGATCTACTGGTAGATCGCGATCTACTGGTTGGTGACCCCTGAGCTAGAGACTAGTGGTCAAGAGTCCATATTGCAAAATCCACTATTCCAGTCAATACCCTCCCTGGCTTTCCCCCAGGAAGGGGAACATAACATCATAGAAATGTTGGGCCTCAAGAGGCGGCTAATCCACTCCCCTGTTCTGAGGCAGAACCATGGAGCTCTGAAGACTGAACAACTCTCTCCAGATGTGGATCAAGGGTCATCAGATTAACAACACAGAAAGCTTTTGTGTATGCGTTTTTAAAGGTAAGTTTGTGCGTGCACTCACGTGGTTTCCCCCGGTCTCTCAATACATATCATTTTGCTGATATTATATAATTTTGTGTTATGTTAATCCAAGATTTTTTTTATTATGCGTATCGGACCGCGATGGGTCACTTGTTTCTAATTAGGACAACAGTAAGGAAGAGAAAGGTATGCATCAGACTGAGAAAGTTTCTCATCTCTTTATCAAACACTGGCTGTTTATAAAAACATAGACCCTGGCACACATCTTCAGGTCTGCCTCTCTGTAAAGAGAAAATGCATGAGCTCAGAGTTCACTCTATCTGGCTCCAACCTTCAGTTGTTCTGGATAAGTGTAGATCAGTTGATTTCAATGGTACTACATCAATGGAAGATCTGGCCCGTGTATATTTGGAAAGTGGATTAACCTTCGGTTTGCTTGTTTCAGGACAATATTTTAAAAATATGTTTGTTCCCATGTCTGCCAGGCATTTGAAGGACTTCGGGGGCAGGTGCTGCTGTTTGTAGCTTTAAAGCCAAATCTAGTCTCCAGTTGGCCAGTGCTCTGCAGATTATTTTTAAGAAAAAGAGGAAGGAGAGTCACCCCCTTCTAACTAACCAGAAGTCCTGTGGCACCTTATAGACTAACAGATTTACTGGAGCATAGGCTTTTCCGGGCAAACGAAGAGGGTCTTTGCCCACGAAAGCTAATGCTCCAATAAATCTGTTAGTCTATAAAATGCCACGGGACTTTTCGTTGTTTATGCAGATTCAGACTAACACAGCTCCCCCTCCGTTACTGCTCCCCTTCTAACTGTGCATTAAAAAGAAATGCAAAGGTCTAAAGCTGGAAAAAGCAAAGGGAATTGCAGGGAGTGGAGCTGGCTGGCTGGAGAACTGGTCACTTCTGGTGCCTTGGCTAGGGGCAACGCCCCTCTTTAGGTGTTGCTGTGGAAGAATCTCAACCGTGCCTCAGTTTCCCCGACTCTCCTCTTCTCCCGGGATGTATGTTTGTACCGGGGGAAGGCAAGGGCAGGGCAAGCCTTTATTTTGAAACAGCGCCTGTGCTCGCTCTCCAGCCACCGGCACAGACAGACAGGCGGACACCCCCGCACTCCCACCCGCCCGCAGGCTCCCAGTGGCCGGTGGAGTTCAGCCCGGCAACAAATCCCCTTCCTCCAGCCCAGATTTTCCATCCAGCCCGGGCGCAGGCATGCAGCGGGGATTCAGGCACACGGGAGGGATGGTCTCCGCATCAGCCCACAGCCATGGCAGTCCAGAGGCGAGAGCGAGCCGCGGCTCCACGCACCGGCCCCCGAGGCTTCCTTGGACCTGAGTAGCCGCAACCACCATGGCCTGATCGCTCTCTCGCCGGGCCCCACGCACGCCCCGCCCGCCGGCGAGAGGCGGAGGATGCTCCGGGCGCAGCCGGCGCTGTGGTGCTGAGGTCCGCGGGGAGGGGGGGCGGGGGGGGAGCCCCATTTTCCGTGCGCGCCTGTTGCGGGGTGGGGAGGGGGGCGCGGCGGGCTTGGCCAAGGGGCGCGTTTGCCGCAGCGCCGGGCTCCCGGGGGGGCGGGCGGCGGCGGCGGCAGCGGGGCGGTGGGATGCTTTGGGCCCCCTCCTCCCGCAGCCCCGCCCCCCCCCCCCCCAGGTCCTGACGGTCTCTCTCTGGATTCGCAGCGGAGCCCGAAGTAGCGCCCCGGGGCGCAGAAGCGGCGCAGAAGCGGCGCAGGGCGGCGAGCGACTCCTGGCGGCTCCGGGCCGGGCGCGCCCTGGGAAGCGCGGGGCGAACTCCCGCGGACGCGGGCTCCTGCCCCCAGCCCCGCAGGGACGCGGCGTGGAGCGAGGATGGGGCGGGCGGCGTCTCCCCGGGAAACCCGCCGCTCCGGGAGCCTGAGCCGGGCGTGAAGTTGCTCCGACAGCCTCCAAGCGGACTTGCGGCCCAGCCTCGCTGCTCCCGTCCGGCCGCGGCGGAGACATCCCCCCCCGGCTGGTATCTCCATCTCTTCTGCACCTGCTCGCCCCACTGGGACGCCTTCGTTCGCCAGCACCCGCCGGTTCCTTCCCGCTGCGCCCAGCTTGGATGCTGTGACTGGGGCGTGAGACGACTCCTGGGCAGGTGGGATGCGCTCCCACCTGCAGCCACCTCCCACGCCAGCCACCTTGGCATATCTAGCCAGGAGGCGCCACAGTCTCCCTCATTTGCCAAGCAGCAGCTGAAGTGGCCACACTCGGGAGTTTGATGGCTTCTCTGAGGAGAGTCAAAGTCCTGCTGGTGTTAAACTTGATTGCGGTGGCTGGCTTTGTCCTCTTTCTGGCTAAGTGTAGACCCATCACTGTCAAGAGTGGGGATTCCTTCCATGAAATCCATCCCAGAGCAGAAGTGGCCAACTTGACCGCCCATGGCAGCAGTCCTATTCAGGATGCAGTCCTGAAAAGGCTCTCCCTTCTAGAAGATATAGTCTACAGGCAGCTAAATGGTAGGAATAGCTGTCATTCTATTAATACCTTTTGGGCACAGACATCCTTGGCACTAGCTATATTTAAAATAGAGAATCAAAATCCTTGAAGTTAGCAAAAGTAGAAAGCCACTTTTGGGTGTCCTCATGCAAGCTGTATCTTTAGGAGATACAACTGGGTGAATGAATCAGTTTAGTCACTAATTTCTAAGCTATGTTTGTGTCTTAAAAGATTGCATGTACTTTGCACTGAAGGGGAAGAATGTGTAATAACATAATGCTGGCTCTCTGCTTTGTTGTTCCCCTCAGGAAATTATACCATCATGACTTTTCCCTCAGGAGATCAGAAACCAGTTCAGCAGCCAACTATAGGGTTGAAGAAGCATGTTGTTTATTGAATGAGGAAATGTTGTTGTTTTTTGACCACCAGAAATTTGTTATTTGCAACCTATAAAAAAAATCTTTCCAGGAGGTAGTGTGGGGATGCAAAAGATTAAAGCATTTTGCATCATCCAAGTTCAGACATCAGACAGTAAATGCACTTTTCTGTAATAAGTTAAGCAAACAATTCAACATTTCCTATGGCTCAGCCTTGACAGTTGCTAATTAAAACCTCAAGTAATGCTTCTCTTTATAGCACAGTGCAGGGATTTCCATTAAAATCTCACCAGGTTCAATAGTTTGGAGATGTAGACAGGGAGTTTAAAGATGCCATGTGGAATAGAGAAACATGTAGTAGAAATGTAAGAAATCTAGGTGAGATATCTAATTAAAACACAGACTGTGAAGAGCTATTTTTTAAGTGTTCCCCATAGATTCACTAGTGGCAATGTGATCTCAATGAAGAGTTTCCAGTCGGTGGGTTTAAAGGCTACAGATTTAGTATTGCAAAGTTAATGTAGTTGATATTTTTCTGTAATGTTGGTATGTCCTCTCCTCCCCTGATTCTTGAATACTAAACTAAGGCATGATTCTGTACCATGCACGTTGTCTATTTCTTTTGTGTACTGACTCAGAGCTGTTACTGTTGGCAGTACTGTAACAGCGGATGCTAGGCATGTACTGGAATGCAGCATACATATGCTGGTGTTTTGTGTTTGGGAATAATCCCAAACGTGGTCAATCTCTGGGTCTTGGGGTTATATAAATTGAGATGCACTAAGACAGTCGAGAGTGGATCATTGTACATTACTACTCCATCCACATGCCTGAGAAGAATTTCCTGCTTGTGAAGGGGGTTGACTCCTAATCTAAACCCCAGTGTTATCTGACAGAAGCAGTTGAGACAATGTGGTGTGGCAATGTGAGGAGTGAAGTAAAAAGATAACAAGATTCTATAGTGTTTGGTGTAACGAACCTGTGAAAAGCATTGCTGCAAGATAACAGGGCAAACAACTGAATGGTTTTCAGAAAGGAATGGGCACGTCTGTAAATAAGTCTGCAGCTGTATTTATTTTTTTTTTAAATCGGTGGGATATCAATCCTCAATCTTCAGAGCATAACAAACAGCAGGCGAGTTCCTCCCATCACTATCGTTATTATTTATTATGTGCATTGGGGTGGCACCTAGCAGTACTAGTGGGGTTATCCAAAGCACTGTTCCTGCACTGCACAGTAGTACATAGTCAAGTGCAGACCTTAAACACTGTGGGAGAGAAGATGCCCAACTAGATGCACCAATGCTCAGTTCCATTATGTAACAGAAGGGAATTGAAAAGGAACACTAGGATATAGGGTATCTAAATGATCGTGCTATACAAATGTTTGGTGAAATGAAATCTGATTACTCTCGTGGAATATGTAACACTACCTGCAGTACTTGACAAGGGAGCTCAAAACAAGACCTTAGCTGGTGTTTGTCTCCTGGTATTCCCAGAATGAGAGAAGGGGAGTTCATCAGAAATTTCCCCTCTTTTCCTAAGGCTATGTCTAGATTGCAGGCTTCTTTCAGAAGAACCGTTTTTTGGAAGAGATTTCGGAAAAAACTTCTTCCGAAAGAGAGCGTCCACACACAAAAGTGCATCAAAAAAGCGATCTGCTTTTTCAAAAGAGCGTCCACACTGAATGGACGCTCTCTCGCATTTAAGCTGTGATTACTATGGACAGAGTGGCCACCAGGGCACCTGTGCTTTTTCCTCTTTCCTCTTCTTTCGAAAGAACTCCCTCTTCCCTGTCCACACACACCTTTGCCCAAAAGAGCTCTTTGGGGAAAAGGCTTCTTCCTCATAGAAAGAGGATTTCCAACACTGGAAAACCCCCTCTGTTCTTTCGATTTACTTTTGGAAGAACGCGATTGCAGTGTGGACAGAACTCAGGTTTTGTTGGAAAAATGGCCGTATTTCTGACAAAACTCTTTATGTAGACATACTCTAAGATTGAGAGCTGGGGAGTTTCTGAACAACCCTGGAGGGTGCAAACTAGACCTTTCGGTGCCTATTGATGCCTCCAATGCTCCATTGAGTACAAGAGGTGTTTTCTTCCTCGGTCTGAATGGCCAGCTCTTAGTACTCTCCCAGCAGGTATGCGGTTGGAATGTAGAGTAAAGATAGCCTGGTGCAGCAAAATGCTGCCATGCACTTAAACTCTGTGAAAGGTGATGGGATCAATCAATATGCTTGTCCAAACCACAAATGATTTCCTGAGGTGGGCTATAACTCAAGTGCATGAAGGTAGCTACTTATCTATATGGCCGTGCCAGGGCCATTTTTAGCAATATTGATGAGTCTGGTTCAAGTTTAGCTGCGGTGTGAGGAGTGTTGATCAAATTTATATTTCAGGGTTCAAGTACAGTTTATTTCTGTTAATTTTGCTTATACACCCTGTCCACTGATTACTGTACTTAAATGTTGTGCTTCAGCAAGGTATGTGATTAGACACAGGTCAATGAGAGACAAAGAAAACAGGCTATACCAATGCTCCCTGGAGCCCATCTTCTGTCATTGCAGGAGGTAGTCAGAGGTGCCCAAATGATCCTGGCCATTGATGACCCAGAGGGAGATGGAACCACTCCCAGGTGGAGAATTTCCTGTGTCTATATTTGGAGTTAAAATTAATCCCATTCATGAGAGAGAGTTACCGAATCTGAAGCTCTACAGTAGAACCTTGGAGTTATGAACACCTCGGGGATGGAGGCTATTCGTAACTCTGAACAAAAAGTTCTGGTTCTTTTAAAAGCTTGCAATTGAACATTGACTTTATACAGCTTTGAAGAAGAAATACACTGTTTTAACTGTCCTAATTTAAGTGGAAAAGCACAAACAGTTTACTTACCTTGTCAATTCTTTAAAATATTTTATATTGTTTTAGGAGTTTACATTTACATTTAGATCATTAGGTCTAGAGAACATGACCTATGAAGGAAGGCTGAAAGAATTGGGTTTGTTTAGTTTAGAAAAGAGAAGATTGAGGGGAGACATGATCGCAGTTTTCAGGTATCTAAAAGGGTGTCATAAGGAAGAGGGAGAAAACTTGTTCATCTTGGCCTCTGAGGATAGAACAGGAAGCAATGGGCTTAAATTGCAGCAAGGGAGGTTTAGGTTGGACATTAGGAAAAAGTTCCTAACTGTCAGGGTAGTCAAACACTGGAATAAATTGCCCAGGGAGGTTGTGGAATCTCCATCTCTGGAGATATTTAAGAATAGGTTAGATAAATGTCTATCAGGGATGGTCTAGACAGTATTTGGTCCTGCCATGAGGGCAGAGGACTGGACTCGATGACCTCGCGAGGTCCCTTCCAGTCCTAGTATTCTATGATTCTATGATTTAACATGGTACTTTGCAGAGGGGTGGTTTCTATCTGATTGTGTACTGGTTCCAAATGAGACTTATGGTTGATTGGTCATTTCCTAGCTCTGGTGTTCATAATTCTGAGATTGTACCATCGTACTGTGCCTAGAGACCGTGCAAGTTTCTGAAAATGTACACTTCACTTGTGCTTTTAAAAAAATTGTATTCTTTAAAAATGGCATTGTGGTGACAACTGACTCATAGGCCCTAATCTGTACATTTGGTATAGCTCCTTGCAAAATCCATCAGCCAATGAAATTCTTCTTTCATGCTACCCATTCGCATTTGATTTTATAATTTGCCTGAGGCCTTGGTGTTATGTTTTATGCCAAACTTCAACTACCAGTGAATGAATGTAGCATCCTCTTACTTTGAGGGAATCCTGTGTTCCTCCGATAGTTTTGCTTAGTTGGAGGAAGCAGCTGGTGTTTGGGCAAACCTGGTCCAGGACTAGGGCTTCTACATGCTAAGAGAATACAGATAATAATTATAAGTTAAGTCTAAACTGTTGTGTGCTGTTCTACTTTGCTGTGTTGCACTCCAAGTTGGCTGCATTTCAGTGGTAGATGAAGTGATTCCTAAATAAGTGCACTATTTATAAAGCTCTGTTGTATAAACAGACGCTTGTTATTATTTGGATGTAGCAATTCCTGTGTTTCCGATTGTTTCAGGATATAGTATAAAGCAGGCCGGCCAAATTATCTATCCACAATCTCTCCTTTGAAACTTTTTTGTGAATGTTGGCCTTAAAAACAGAATCAATGGAATTTTTGTGCTGATAGTCTGATAACTGCACTGTGCTACAGAATTAATATTTGATTAGTAACGACATTTTGTAACCAACACCACACCTCCCCTGCCCACAAAGGACATTTCTGGGAAGGGCCATCCCAGATCTGCAAGCTTATGGAGAGTGGTCTAATGGATACGGACTAAGTAGAAAGCATTCAGTCCTTACTTCAGCCATAGACTTTCCTGTGTGACCTTGGGATTCTCCTACATGAACCAGAACTGGTGTTTTAAATGACTCTGCAGACTAGGAGAAACAGGAGAGACCGTGTAGGTTTTTGAAAATGTACACTGGCAGCTTAAAATTGGTGAGCTAGTTAGAATCTGCTTGCCCTTGCTTTGCAGATGTTACACATGGATGAGGCTGGATGGAAGTGGGGTTACTTCTTATATTTGGCGCAGCGCAACCCACTCTGTAATTTAGCCCTCGGAACGCTGACCTTTTCCAGCCAGATGAATGCTGCATGTGTGTACAGTATTGTATTACGGCTGGGTAATTATTCGTAGTAAAGGGTAGATTTGATTAATTCATTCCCCTTTTGTTGTTCTTAGATTATCTATGAACAGACTTAGATCTTCACCAATTTATTTGCTCAAAATTAGCCTGCGGCTTGCTTGTGAATGATTTGCTATAAGTATTGTTCTTTCTCATTTTCTATTTCTATTCTATTTCTGTCACACAAGTCACATGCGTTGTCCTGCCCCATGGTCAGATAATTCTCATACTATCCAAGAACTTCCATACATGTGGCTATGTGTTCTCGCCTTCCATGGATATTCTGGGGAATATATATATTTATAAGAGTATTTAGGAGACTTAAGTTCTGCCGTCTTTTTTTTTAATAAGCAAACATTTCCCGTATTCTTCAGACGTACAGAAAAAGCTAATGAAAGGGTTGTGAATGCTGCTGAAAGGAACCTGTGGCTTTTATTCCAGTTACTATTTTGCAATTTTCTTTTTCACTCCTACTTAATCACTCTCTCTGCTTCTACATTTCCATAACATTTAGCAATGGTTTTGATCCAAATAGCTTCAAAAGATGTGGAGGTTCATACCGAAATATCAAGAACTTTGCAACATGAACCCCCCTTCATGGAGGGGGAGAGAGAATGTGCATGTGTGTGCGTCACAGACCTAGGTTAAGGAAGACGGTCTAACGCAGGAGTCTCCAACCTTTTTAAGCACAAGATCACTTTTTGAATTTAAGTGCAATCCAAGATCTACCTCAAATATAAATACGCTGGCCCTGCCTCCGTCCCGCCCCTTCTCTGAGGCCCCACTCTTGCTCACTCCATCCTCCCTCTCTTGCCCATCCTCACTCACTTTCACCAGGCTGGGGGAAAGGGTTGGGGTGCAGGCTCTGGTCTTGGATTAAGGGATTTGGAGTGTGAGAGGGGCTCTGAGCTGAGCTTGGGGCAGGCCGATGGGGATGTAGAGGGCGTTCTAAGTGTAGGCTCTGGGACGATGTTTGGATGCAGGAGTGCTTGGGGCATGAGGTTACAGGAGGGGGTTCATGACTGGGTAGGAGTTAGGGATGTGGGCTCCGGCTGGATGCTGCTTACCTCAGGTGGCTTCTGGGTGGTGGTGCAGTGGGGCTAAGGCAGGCTCCCCATGTCCTGGCCCTGGACCACTCCCTAAAGCAGCCCGCAAACTCCCTCCCAAGTCCTGTTGGGCTCCCCACTCTGCTTTGTGGAGAAAAGATACAGAGTGAGAGGGTGCACCGTGACATCAGCGCCCCTCCTCTCCCTCCCCTGCGCTGCACAGAAAGCAGGAGGCTCCCTAGGGGGAAAGGCAGCTCCCAGGCAAAGGGCAGGAGATGCGCAGCAGTGGGGGGAGGGGCAGCTGAAGTGCGGGCACTTGGTAGCCTCTTGGCCAAACCCGTCAGGATCACCTGTCAGAGGCTCCAAGCTCTACCAGTAGATCCTGATTGACTGTTTGGTGACCCCTGCTCTAACGGATGAAGGCTCAGGAGGAGGCATTCATGTCTTTCCTCCCCCATTGACTTTCCATGCAATCTTGGGATTCTCCAGATTCTTCTGTTGACCTTGCTACCACCTCCCTAAGGGGTGGATTAATCTCGGTGATGGGAAAACCCCTTCCACTGCTGTAGTGAGTGTCTACACGATGGCTCTACGCTGACTCAGCTGCAGTGCCATCGCCACACTAGGCATAATGTAAACATTGCCTGTGTATGTTCGTGCTCTACTCCATTAAAGAGGGCTCCCCTGCCCCGCCAGAAATTAAGAACAGTTGGTGTTTCGATCAAATC
Organism: Pelochelys cantorii; assembly: GCA_032595735.1. Classification (NCBI taxonomy): domain Eukaryota; kingdom Metazoa; phylum Chordata; order Testudines; family Trionychidae; genus Pelochelys; species Pelochelys cantorii. The sequence continues at coordinate 5,893,046 of CM064346.1, read as the reverse complement.
AGCCTGCGTGTAAGCACCTCACTCCTCCCAGAGAGGTTCTGCTGCGAAAGTGTCTTGTATTTACTGGGTTAAACTGGAGTCTCCAAAGACAGACAACAGGATGAATAGCTTGAGTTGAGAGTAACTCGGAGTCTTCGTTCTGGTCCAGCAAACAGAGAATCTGCTGTCCAAGAGGAACTCAATCCTTCTGTGTTTGCACGTTTTCTCTGCAAGGCTTTTACTGGAAAACCCAATGGCTGTGTCTAGACGGGCAAGATTTTGCGCAAAAGCGGCCGCTTTTGCGCAAAAGCTTGCCAGCTGTCTACACTGGCCTCTTGAATTTGCGCAAGAGCACTGACGTTCTAATGTAAGAAATCAGTGCTTCTTGCGCAAATACTTTGACGCTCCCGTTCGGGCAAAAGTCCTTTTGCGCAAAAGGGCCAGTGTAGACAGCTCAGAGTTGTTTTGCGCAAAAAAGCCCCGATGGCTAAAATGGCGATCGGGGCTTTCTTGTGCAAAACCACGTCTAGATTGGCACGGACGCTTTTCTGCAAAAAGTGCTTTTGCGCAAAAGCATCCGTGCCAATCTAGACGCGCTTTTGCGCAAATACTTTTAACGGAAAAACTTTTCCGTTAAAAGTATTTGCGCAAAATCACGCCAGTCTAGACGTAGCCAATGTGTGTGCTTAGAAGGAGTCGTGTGGTAACGTGTCACGGCTGGCGATGTGCCACTCACACTGAAAGTAAAGGCCAGGCACCGGCGTTTTCAGGCAGACTGGGCATGGAGTGTTCAGCTTTAAAGGCCCGGTCAGGCGTGATCAGCAGCTGATCTCTGCCCAAAAAAGGTGAAGCCTGTAAGTGCAGACAGTCAAGGGATCCCCAAGGGATAGGACAAGTTCATTTACCCTGAACGTGACGCGAGCCGGAGGCTATGAAATCACTATACAGACAGTTCGCTAACTACACAGCCGCTGCCATTTGAGAGGAGGGATGATGGTCCAGCACAATAGTGGGCAACCTGCAGCCCGAGCGCCGTGTGCAGCCCATGTTGTTTGCTGTCGCCCATGCACAGGGCTTCCAGATTCTGCTGGTTTCTCTCCATGTCTTTTTTTTTTCCCTACTAGGACTACTAAAGTGAAACATGCATGTAAAGCAGGGGCGTGGGAAGTAAGGTGGTTGCTGATTGCACACAGCGTTGACTGAGAGCCGTGTGCTCCCCCTGCATCCAATCACAGCACTGCTACAGGTCAGTCGGCACACCCTGCAGATTCAGCATAAGCAAGCTCAGTTAGTAAAATTGAGTCCATTTGGGTTATGACAATCTTGCAGCCCACTGAGATGAACGAGGGCCGCTCATGCGGCCCACTCACTAGCCTCAGTTCCCTTCACTGGTCTGATGGGTAGGCCACTGAATTGGGGCTCAAGAAACCAGGGTCTATTTCTTAGCCAGGGTTCCTGTATGAACCACTTAGTCCAGTCTGTGCCACAGTCTTCCATGTGTAAAAATCCTTCACTATCTCAAAAGGACAAAACCCATTAAGGATTGTGAGGTCCTCAGACTCTAACAATCAGGGCCATGTAAGTATGTAGATAGCCAGGCCCAGAATTAAGATCCCGATTTGGACATTCCCTGAAATTGGGGCTGTTAGAGACCATAGCAAGTTCGTTATTAGCAAGTTCAATGAGTCTCAGTCCTGAAAAACTAATTCTGTTTAGTGCTTTCTGTTTGATTTACACAAATGGTTTGACACGGAAATCTGTATGGTGCATGAAATCAGTGGGAGTGAAGGTGGCCAGCAGTGAGAAATTACTTGTTAGTTCAAAAGCTCTGTGCACTGAGCAAAAATATTTACAAGAATACTGACAAAGCTTTAAAGGAACCCCCCCCAACTCATTTTAGGCCCAATATTTACGATGTTGTTTAAAAACAAAATGGATATTTTACAAAATTTAATAGGAATAGAAAATATTTTAAAGCTGCTTTTAATGGATGCACCTTTGAATGTTAAGAGTAAAACATCCTCCTGCAGCAGCATGGATGTTTCCTGGGCTGCAAGACTGTCCTAACCAAGATGGTCTCCTAGGATAGGGTAATTTTACTAATTGCACTTTTATACCTAGAATTAGCGTGATGTGCCAACTGAACCATAGCAGTGCTTTGAACACAGAGGGCGCGCACGGCTCTCATAGTCAATATATGCAATCAGTGCGCACCTCACTTCACGTATTCCTGCTTTAGGTGTGTGTCACTGTAGTAATACCGGTAGGAAAAAAACGATGTGGACAGAAACCAGCAGAATTGTGGGCCATAGTAATCGTGGGCCACATATAGAACCCTGATGGACCACATGCAGCCCTTCAATGCAGTTGGCCTCCCACCAATGTCCTGCAGTATTAGAATTTCAAACTGGACTCTTGTGCCAGTGCACACCATGAAACTGACTAGAAAGAAAGTCAATTTTACATTCCTTTCTAGCCAGTTTCATGCTGTACACTGGCAGTGAAGTTGGCTACCCCCATCTGGAAGAACTGCAAAAAAGAGCAAATAGGTATTGTATAAATGTTAAAAAGCAAATCAGAAGTTTAAACTCCTTTCCAGTTGAATAATGTAGGCTTATATTTTGAAGAAAAGCATCCATTAAATTTACATCTGCAACTTTGCACCTCCAATAATTTGACACAGTCCAGTTTGAACTGGGGCAAGCAAACAGCATGTGTGCACACAAGCTGCATAGTTATCTTTTTACTCAGTTGATACATGAAACTTGTGGGGAGTGCAAAACTGAGGCACTTTTTGAAATGTGGCCTTTTGGATGATTTTACTGAAATACATATTTTCTTTTAAAAGTGGCATTCATTTTAAAATACTTCAAAGAAATGTGAATTTGATCACATTACAGCACATAATAATGCTCGACACTTATAGCACTTATCTTTAAAGTACTCTGCAAACATTAGCTAACGACTGACTATGAAAACTATATATGTAAACAAAAGCCGACTGCCATCAGAGCCATCAGCTTTTACTGGAATGAAGCAGTGTGGCACCCACAGAGAGTAGCTGCATACAGATTTCCTAATGACTAAGTAATTACACAATGAAAGGGTTGGTTCTAAGGCCTGTTTTGTTCAACATCTTTATTAGTGACCTGGAGGAGGGGATGGATTGCACCCTCAGCAAGTTTGCCGATGACACTAAGGTAGGGAGGGAGGTAGATAGGCTTGAGGGCAGAGATAGGGTCCAGAGTGATCTAGACAAATTGGAGGATTGGGCCAAAGGAAATCTAAGGACAAGTGCAGAGTCCTACACTTGGGACAGAAGAATCCCAAGCATTGTTTCAGGCTGGGGACCGACTGTCTGGGTAGCAGTTCAGCAGAAGGGGACCTGGGGATTACAGAGGATGAGAAGCTGTATAGGAGTCAACAGTATGCCCTTGTAGCCAAGAAGGCTACCGGCATATTGGGGTGCTCTTAGCAGAAACATTGCCAGCAGATTTAGGAAAATGATTATTCCCCTTAATTGGCACTGGTGAGGCCACATCTGGAGTATTGCGTCCAGTTCTGGGCCCCCCACTACAGAAAGGTTGTGGACACATTGGTGAGAGTCCAGAGGTGGGCAAAGAAAATGATTAGGAGGCTGGAGCACATGACTTACCAGGAGAGGCTGACGGATTTGGGCTTATTTAGTCTAGAGAAGAGAAGAGTGAGGGGGGATTTGATAGCAGCCTTTAACTACATGAAGGGAGGTTCCAAAGAGGATGAAGAGAGGCTGTTCTCAGTTGTGACAGATGACAGAACGAGGAACAATGGTCTCAAGTTTCGAGTCTAGGTTGGATATTAGGAAAAACTGTTTCACCAGGAGGGTGGGGAAGCACTGGGATGGGTTCCCTAGGGAGGGGTGGAATCTCCATCCCTAGAGGTTTTTAAGTCCCGGTTTGACAAAACCCTGGCTTTGATTTAGTTGGGGTTGATTCTGCTTTGGGCAGGGGGCTGGACTTGATGACTCCTGAGGTCTCTTCCAGCCCTAGGATTCTATGATTCTAAGAAAGGGCTAAAAGATACTTTGATGTAAGATAAACAGATAAAAACAAATAGGGAAGAATGAGGAAATACAGCGCATGGGCCTAACCCAGGAAAGCTGTACTCACAAATTATGTCAAAAGGATTTCCATCCTCATAATGAGATGATCTTGCTGGGCAAGGCCCATCGGTAGGGAAAACGTTGCTATGAGTAAGTATATATAATGATATGGTAGATTCTGGTGCTAAATTGTGAAATGTCATCAACAGATGTCACACTGTGGTATGAGACCTTGATTTTTCCTCTCACCCTGGGCTCTGCTCATAATATGAATTCTGTGGTATCTCACATAGCAGTGATTTTTTTCCCCAAAACTTTTTAGGCTGAATACCCCTTTGCTGCTAATTTAGTCTACTATGCTCCCCCCATCAGAGAGAGCCTCATAACATGGCTATCATTAGATTGCCTAGTCTTACTAAAGAGAAGTGTTTGTCTGCCGTTATAGGATTTCCCTCACATACGCCAGTTTGAAAACCACCATCCACCTAAATCACAAGGTTGTAACTCCTTAATAAATGCTGAAGCTGAGTTTTTTTCAAAAGGTGCCTAAAGAGATTTGGCTCCCCCATTCCCATTAAATTAATGGAAATTGTACATCCTGTAGGTACCTTTGGAAATCTCAGCCTAACTTTTAAATGGCAGGATAATGGATTTTATAGACTTCACTCATCCCTTGAGGCAACATGAGAGCTGTTGACTTCAGAGTAAATTGTTCTTATCCGGAGCATCTAAAGGAAGTCTGATATCCATCACAGAATGATAAAAATAAATACTTCTTAAAGGAATAATAGAGTTAAAAGACTAGTCTTCTGGTAGTCTGTCAGTTTAGAAGTTAATGTGACATTTGGATGACAACCAGACTGACGAGGAATTGATAGATAATTTTTGTTTTCAATTATTGTTTGGCATTATTATCCGAATATTCTTTCATGTTGGCAACGGATGAGTAATAAACTGGGAACACATTCATCATGCAGAGACGACACACTTATCATGAGCTGTAGAAGCAGTAACTAGGCCGCAGATACAAAACTCTGGTATTTTACTCTTGTATATTAATCTGAATGTACATCAGCAAAAGTTTAGCTACATGGGAACCTACGTCTCATTGACTTTTAATGGGATTTAGACTTCTGCATGCCTGAGATCTTTCTGAAAAAGGGATTTAGGCTCCAAACTCATTAAGATGTTTGAAAATGTTACCCAAGGGTAAAAATTTTTAATTATTAATTGTGTTACTTGGACCTAACCAAGACCAGAGCTCTGTTGTGACAGCTACTGACTGTACATAAGAACGGCCATACTGGGTCAGACCAAAGGTCCATCTAGCTCAGTATCCTGTCTTCCGACAGTGGCCGGTGCCAGATGCCATAGAGGGAGTGAACAGAACAACTAAACATCAAGTGATCCCTCTCCTGTCACCAATTTCCAGCCTCTGACAAACAGAAGCTAGGGTCACCATTCCTATCCATCCTAGCTAATAGCCATTGATGAACCTATCTTCTATGGATTTATCTAGGTTTTTTTTGAATCGTGTTAAAGTCCTAATCTTTACAACATCCTCTGGCAAGGAGTTTCACAGGTTGACTATGAGCTGTGTGAAGAAAAACTTCCTTTTGTTTCTTTTAAATGTGCTATCTATTAGTTTCATTTGGTGACCCTTAGTTTGTATGTTGTGGGAACAAGTAAATAACTTGTTACAACACTTTTTCTGAAGAGTTTATGGGAAGTGATAGAGTTGGGTATACAATCCTGGTCTTTGTAGCACTTTTTTAGCGGCCTGCCATTGGACCATGCACTCTCCTTTTAAAACATAAGAGAAAATTAAAATGAATATTTTAAGTTTTGCCTGTCTACATTGCAGGATCTTATCTTATGTCTATGGTCTTAACTGCCAATACTCACAGCTGTCTCAAAAGCTGTGGCCAAAAGTTCAGAAAAGGGCAACAAATTATTAGGAGTTTGGAACAGCTGCCATCTGAGGAGAAATCAATAAAACTGGGACTTTTCAGCTTAGAAAAGAGGAGACCAAGCGGGGATATGATAGAGGTCTATAAAATCATGACCGGTGTGGAGAAAGTGAATAAGGAAAAGTTATTTACTTGTTCCCACAACATACGAACTAAGGGTCACCAAATGAAATGAATAGGAAGCAGGTTTAAAACCAACAAAAGGAACTATTTTGTCACACAATGCACAGTCAACCTGTGGAACTCCTTGCCAGAAGGATGTTGTGAAGACCAGTACTTTAAAAGGGTTCAGATAAGAACTGGATACATTCATGGAAGAATTCTGTTTGTCAAAGGCTGGAAATGGGTGACAAGGGAGTGATCACTCAGGCTATGTCTACACTGCCCCCGTTTTGCTAAAAAATATGCAAATGAGGCAAAGCATGGAATATTGCCGTGCCTCATTTCATAATTAATGAGGCTCTGTTTTTGCGCAAAACCCCCCCTCTTGTGCAAGGGCCATTCTTCCGGAAAAAAATGTGGAAGAATGGCTCTTGCGCAAGAGGGGGTTTCTGCACAAAAGCCCCTTGCACAAAAACGGAGCCTCATTAATTATGCAAATGAGGCCCGGCGATATTCCACGCTTTGCCTCATTTGCATATTTTTATGCAAAATGGAGGCAGTGTAGACATAGGTGTTTAGCTGTTCTGTTTATTCCCTCTGGAGTACCTGGCATTGGTCACTGCTAGAAGGCAGGATACTGGGCTAGAAGGACATTTGATCTGACCCAGTCTGGCCACGCTTATCTTCTAATACATCCATCAATGGCTGTTAGCCAGGATGGGTAGGAATGTTGCCCCTAGCCTCTGTTTGTCAGAAGCTGGAAATGGGTGACAGGAGAGGGATCACTTGATGATTCCCTGTTTCTGTTCACTTCCTCTGGGGCCAGGGCCGGCCCGAGGCATTCTGGTGCCCCGGGCACGGGTGCGCGGCGCCGGCCCTGGATGCACGGTGCATGCACGGGCCCACCCGTGGGGAGCGGGCCCGCCCCCTAGGGTGCGCAGGCCCACCCCCAGGGCGCACGGCGCATGCGCGGCCCGGCTTCAGCCGCTGGTGCGCAGCCTGGAGCCCGCCCACAGGGCGCACAGCACAAGTGCAGCCCAGTCTGGCCTGGCTGTTGCTGCTGGCGCGCGCACCGGGCCGTGCAGAGCCCCGCATCTGTGTGGGGGAGGGTGCTGCTGGCCGGCGCCGTGGGGATGGGAGCAGGCCAGTGCTGTGGGAGCCGGGCGCACAGCGCCTGATGGCGGCTATAAGGGACGCCATGCACCCCTTACAGCTGCCATCAGGTGCCCCCCATCGGTTGGTGCCCCGGGCAGCTGCCTGGCTCGCCCACCCCTTAATCTGGCCCTGTCTGGGGCATCTGGCATTAGCCACTGTTGGCAGACAGGATACGGGGCCTGATGGACCTTGGGTCTGACCTAGTACAGTCGTTCTTATGTTCATCTCTTGAGCAATGTTAATCAAGGCAAATTGTGAACTCATTTTGTCTTGTGCATAAACAAAGACATGAATGTAAGCACCAAACGTGTTACCGTTGTGTTCTGGGAGCCAGCATGCTGAGGTGAAAGGCCAGTATGTTACATTTGGGCCGTACGAGAGGTCTTTAAGGAAGTTGTGAAGACCTCTTGCCACTGTGTTCCCATAAAACTCCACCACAGGTGAACTCTGGGAAATCAGCGTTAGTAATGTATTCTATTTTTGCTATGTTATTTTTCCTAAACAGTTTTGTCAGTGCAGGCAACCATATTTTATAACCCCAGCTCCCTGTTGTCTAATTTTCTCAACAAACTGTCATCCACTTTCTGTTTTATTGACACGTCTGCTGCTCGTTCTGACAATAAATCTAATGGCCATCGACCCATGTTCTGACATTACAGTGACAATTATCTAAAAATAATGTGGTAATGAAGTGACAAGAGCCTCTACGTCGAAGGTTAAATTAAAGCAAAGTGCAAACTGGGGTGAAGCTCCCGTGCGGTACTTAGACAATGACACACTCGACTCCTGAGGCTGTCCAACAGATTTTACATTTCTGTCAATGGGAGATGCAAGGGAAAAAAGACCCTTAAAACTGGGAGTGGGGTGAATTACATCAGGTCCTTTGCCTCCCCCAGGCTTTGCAATGACGGCTTTAAAATGTATGGTCTGCATTTCCCCTGTACAAAATAAATGACACAGTGGCCTGTGGATCTGTCTCCTACATCTAGACTGCATCCCTCTGTCGACAGAGGAATGCAAATCAAGCACGTCGAAATTGCTAATGAAGCCGGGATTTAAATATCCCGCGCCTCATTAGCATAAACATGGCCGCTGCTTTTTTTTGAAACAGAGTTTTTTCGAAAAAAACAGCAGTCTAGACATGGATCTGTCGAAAATAAAGCCTTTTTTGACAGATCCTGTGTTCCTCAAAAAATGAGGTCTCTTGCACGACAGTTGGCAGAATTCATTTTACTCAGGTTTTAATCTTAGATTCTTGTGTAGTGTTTCGATCAGCCTAACCTCCCAAGGTGTGTGTGTTGATGATTTCAGTGCAGAAAGGTGAAGGGAAAGGTTGGTTCAAAAATGGAACAATTAGAATTTCTTTCTGGTTCTCTGCTTGTGTGGCACTTTAAATTAAATCATGACAGCATTTACGTTTGCACCAAATTACTACACTAGCTTCCCAAACAATTGCTCAGTTGTGCTCGCAAGATAAGAACAGTTAAAAAAAAGATGTGGAAAGCCATTTAGCAACGCTGTGGGCTTGCTAATTTGCCATAATCAGTTTTCAAATAACTTATGTTCGACCTTTGTATATTTCAACTGTGCCACCTACTTTCATACAATAAGCCAAGTGCTGAGAGACTTAAAATAAGCTGTTCCGTATAAAAAGCCTGTTCTATTAAACTTCACGTCTATTTTGTTATGTACGTATTGCTAGGGAAATGCGGGTGATGATTCATTCCTTGCACTGGCCAGATACTCTAGTGAGACCCATTGTGCCAGGAACTGTACAAACATAGACAAAGCATGAAATTCTGGCTCCACTCAAGTCAATGGGAGTTTTGCCATTGACTTCAATGGGCTTAGGATTTCATCCATAATTTCTACCCCTGAAGGATTAGAAGCTCAGCTTCCAAACCTACAACGTACAATGTTCAGGCAAACCGCTGCACCTGCACGGAGCCTCAGAGCAGGCTCTGCAGTCCACTGGCAACACCGAAGAAGGATGGTCCAGTGGTTAATGTGCTGACTTGGAAGATGCGGATTCAATTCTCTGCTCTGCCATCGAGTTCCCGTGTGACCTTGGCACAAAGCAGTGGAAGGAACATTGAGATCAGGAAGGAGCTGGGGGAGGAGAAAGCCTGGGGCTGGGTGGACAAAGAGCCAGGGAGGAGGCATGGAGGATGCTCTTGTTGGATGAGCCACTCAAGGAGGGAAAATGGGACTGGGAGCTAGTGGGTAGCGGTGACAGAGGTTGGACGAGGAGCTAGAAGGGGAAATTAGGGACATCTCCATTAGTGACCTGAATGAGGGGTTGGATTGCACCCTCAGGAGCACTAAGCTGGGGGGAGAGGTTGGAGGGCAGGGATAGGGTCCAGAGTGACCTAGACAAATTGGAGGTTTAGGCCAAAAGAAATCTGATGAGGTTCAACAAGGACAAGTGCAGAGTCCTGCTTTTGGGAGAGAAGAATCCCAAGCATTGTTACAGGCTGGGGACCGACTGGCTAAGCAGCAGTTCGGCAGAAAAGGACCTGGGGTTTAGAGGGGACAAGAAACTGGATATGAGTTAACAGGGTGCCCCAAGAAGGCTAGTGGCATATAGGGCTGCGTTGCCAGCAGATTTAGGGAAGTGATTATTCCCCACTATTTGGAATTGGACAAGCCACATCTGGAGTACTGTCCACTTTGGGGCTCCCGCCACAGAAAGGATGTGGACAAATTGGAGAGGGTGAAGCGAAGGGCGACCAAAATGATAAGGGGGCTGGAGGACATGACCTACGAAGAGAAGCTGAGGGAGTTGGGTCTTTTTAGTCTGCAGAAGCGAAGAGTGAGGGGGGATTTGATAGCAGCCTTCAACTTCCTGAAGGGAGGTTCCAAAGAGGATGGAGAGAGGCTGTTCACAGTAGTGATGGATGACAGAACAAGGAGCAATGGTCTCAACTACCTAAAGGGAGGTTCCAAAAAAGGATAGACCTAGGGTGTTTTCAGTGATGATAGATGACAGAAAGAGGAGCAATGGGCTCAAGTTACAGTGGGGGAGGTCTAGGTTGGATATTAGGAAAAACTGTTTCACTGGGAGGGTGGTGAAGCACTGGGATGGGTTACCGAGGGACATGGTGGAATCTTTATCCCTAGGGCTATGTCTACACTGCAGAGTTTTTGCACAAAAACTCGCAGAGCGTCCACACTACAAGCGCATCTTTGCACAAGAAAAAGTACAGTAGATCGTCAGAAGACAGGGCTTTTTGTGTAAAAGTTATTCTTCTTTCTACGAGGAATAAGCCTTTTTGCGCAATAACTCTTGCACAAACAGGCATGTGTGGACGGACACCAGGGGTTTCTTGCGCAAGAAACCCCTATCGGAAAAAGCACAGGTGCTCTGATGGCCATTCTGTGAATGGCCATCAGAGATTTCTTGCGCAAGGGCGTCCATAGCAGTGTGGACGCTCTCTTGCGCAAAAGCACATGGCAGTTTGGATGAGCTCTTGTGCAAGAAGTTTTTGCAGATCTCTTTTGCAAAAAGTTCTTGCACAAGAAGCCTGCAGTGTAGATGTAGCCTAGAGGTTTTAAGTCCCAGTTTGACAGAGCCCTGGCTGGGATGATTTAGTTGGGGTTAGTCCTGCTTTTAGCAGGAGGGTGGACTAGATGGCCTCCTGAGGTCTCTTCTAACCCTAATTTGCTCTGGTGCTATGACTGGCGGTTCAAGGAGTCTGGAACTGAGTGTAAGGAGGAGTGGAGATTGGGACTGAGCAGGCAACAAAAGTAGGTGCTAGGGGGAGAGAAACGATGGGACAGAGCAGAAGGGGTGAAGTTGGGGGAAACAGAAGAGGCTGTGCAAACAATAGCACACTGGCCTCCACTGCCTGGAATGGAACCAAAACATCCCAAGTATCAGCTTCCTCTGCTGTCAGCCAGCTTCTGTGAAATCCACTGGCAAGGTTTCCCCCCCCAAATCTAGCTCTGGTCCACACAGAGGCTACGTCTAGGCTGCATCCCTCTGTCAACAGAGGGATGCAAATCAAGCACATCGAAATTGCTAATTTAAATATCCTGCGCTTCATTAGCATAAACATGGCCGCCGCTTTTTCGAAACAGACGATCCTGTAAACCTCATTTTTTGAGGAATACAGGATCTTTCGAAAAAGGGTTAATTTTCAACAGATCCGCATCTGGACTGCCATTTTTTGAAAAAAAAAAAAGCGGCGGCCATGTTTATGCTAATTAGGCACAAGATATTTAAATCCCGGCTTCATTAGCAATTTCGATGTGCCTAATATACATCTCTCTGTCGACAGAGAGGTGTAGTCTAGACACACCCAGAGGGTGGAACCTTCCGCCTGCTCTCAGTTACTCCATGAGCTGAAATGGTAGAGGTCTGTGTGGTGGATCGAAAAGTTCAGCCCTGCTGATGAACTATGTGCATTGCAATATGAGGCTATGTGATGGAATTTCAGGTTTTTCAGTTTGCCTAACCCCTCCCTGCTAGGAAATGACACATCAAAGATGCTGTGAAAAGAATGTCGTTAATGTGGCTTTGCAACCTGAAAAATGTTCTTTTAATGTATTTTTTGTTGCATAGGGATATTTCAAGACAAAAAACTTAAAATTAAGATTGTCACAGTAGGTAACAACTAAAAGAATACAGCATACCAAGGATATTTTATAAAATATAATCTCAGCATTATAATGTATGGAAATGTAAACATAAGGTAAATGATTCTAGTACCCATGGAGTCCATACATTCTCTAACAAATACATGTGTGAAATGTAATGTTAAACATCCCAATAATCTTCTTTCTGACCTCCATTTTTCTTTTAATTATCATTAGGGAAAGGTTAAGATATCATACTAGTTCAATAGTTTTTATAGTCAGTTGTGGAAGGACAATAAATGCAAAGATTGTGTGTTTATTTTTAACCATATACTGGATATCAAAGCAGTATTTCTCAACCAGTGGTACAAGTATCCTTAGGGGTACTCAAGAGAATTCTGGGGGGAATATCAACAAGACTGAAATTTGGAGAAAACTGAATTTTTGTTTTATGTTTTACACATCTTTATTATATTTTGTACTTTTTACACCCAAAATTTCATCGCCTGCCCAGCCACAATTAAGTTGTTTAAACAAATGTGTTACAACGGTAGAAAATTTTTTTGTGTATCTGAAAACTGTAGGTACTAGGCGTACTTATATATCTATATATATATTTAAAGGGGGTACTTCATAAAAAAAGGCTGAGAAACACTGTATCAAAGCAATGCACGAGAAAGATCTGATTTACATTAACGTCAGTTAGAAAGTTCTTGTCATGTCTCCTTAATTTGATGATTAAATTATTTATATTCCACACAGTTTAAAAGATGTGTGTACACTAGACCATGAAGGGTATATTTATCATCTTGTACAAGACAGTTGTGCTTTTTGTGTTGAAACAACTTGAAAAAAAAACGCATTAAAGAAGTCCTGCGTTACTGAGTACTGTCTTGGTGGTCACAGTTAAGGCAGTGGGTGGAAAGCAAAGTGAGAATTTTCATATTTACATGTATTAAATGTGGTGGTGGTAGATTCGTCATCAGAATTAGTTTTTTTTCTATATTTTCTTATCCTTGACTTTCAGTTATTGTCTCTGTCGTTCTCATTTGTAGCCATTATGGTTTCCGGCAGGAACATAACTTCAAGTTGCAAGCTAGGTCGGAGTTTTGCAGCTTAGACTCCACTATGCTCACAAGTCAGGCCTTCCAAGATGCCAGACACTTCCACAACGTTAAATGTGGCTGTCATTCCTCATGAGGCTATAAAAAGACGGGTTATGCCCCTTCTGTTGAATTCAATCCCACCAACCCATGCCAATTCAAGTGCCCAAAGAACAGCATCCCAAAGAATGGGGAACCTTTTCTGGGTCAGGGGCCACTGACCCACAGAAAAATCAGTCAGGGGCTGCACACAAATGAGAAGCAAATAAAAAACCCCAAACCCTCACTCATGTAGTTCCCACCTGACAAGGACAATATACATACACCATCTCATAGAGATGGAAGGAACTTTGAAAGGTTGTTGAGTCAAGTTCCCCACCCTCACAGCAAGACCAAGTATCATCCCTGACAGATTTGCCCAAACTCCTCAATGGCTCCCTCAAGGATTGAGCTCATAACCCTCAGTTTAGCAGCCCAATGCTCAAACCACTGAGCTATCCCTCCCCTCTTAAGGGAGAAAGACACTCTCCCCATTCCCCCTGCACACCAGAGCTTAATGGGGCTCAGGCTAGTAGACTGTGTACTCCAGCCCCATGGGAGGGCAACAGGGGGGCTGGAACACCAGCACAGGTTCCCCAATGTGGGAGGGGAGGGGCCCTGAGCCTCTAGGGCCAGATCCAGGCAAGCCAGGGGCCACATCCGGCCCCTGAGCCTTAGGTTCCCCACCCCTGAAATAGACCCTGTTCCTTTTTCCTCTTCTTTACGTCACTGTGATAAGAGTATGTGTTTCTTTGGAATAGTGGTGTCTGACAGGAAGAATCGCTGCCCAGCACACAGAGATGAGACAGTTCTGTGCGAAGATATGCACTGTGCTCAGGGGCTCTTTTTGCTAATAATGAGCCAAGACAGAAGCACAGTCAAACATTTTAGTAATAAAAATGGAAACATAAAAATATTAAAGATGGTTGCAAGCAGGGTTGACTTAACTCTCCTGAGAGCCTGGGCCGACTAGATTTTGTGGGGCCACCTAGGTTTTGTGGTGGAGCCAAAAATTAGGGGATCAGTGTACGAGAGGAGGCTGAAGATTGAGGCAGGAGGATGAGTGCGGGGCAGGAGGCAGTGAGGGCTCCAACTGGGGGGGGGCTGTTGGGTAGAGAGATAGGGTGTTGGGGGTTCTGGGGTCTCCAGGCTGTAGTGAAGGAATTTGGAGTGTGGAAGGGGGCCCAGGGCCGGAAGCTGGGGTGGAGGTGGCAGGGAACGGTGGCTCCAACCAGCCTTCAGGCACCACTTCCGCAGCTCCCATTGGTCAGGAATCACAGCCAATGGGAGCTGTGGAGGGCAGAGCATGCAGCTGAGGGCAGAACCAGGACAGTGCTTTCCTGGTTCAGTGCTGGTCGCGGTGACACAGCTAGGTAGGGATTGGAAGAGTGGTCATGCTTGGAGTTCCCTCCCTCCCCCGCCACGCAGGGCTGGCCCAGAACACAGCACATAGGGGCTTTAGGGGCTGCAGCCATGGGTGTAAGCAACAAAGCTGAAGCCAAAAAGTTCTGAGGTGTAGCGAGACTGTGTTTTGCATTGGCTTATTATGGCTTTGTCTACACCAGTGATCACCAACCCATAGGTCGGGATCTACTGGTAGATCTCGGAGCCTCTGACAGGTGATCCTGAATGCTTTGGCCAAGAAGCTATCAAGCGCTAGCACTTCAGTTGCCTCTCCATGCACTGCCATGCTGCTCCTGCCCTTTGCCTTGGAGGTAATCTCCTGGGAGTCTCCTGCTTGCTGTGTAGGATGTGGGAGGGAGAAGGGGTGGATGCTCATGTTAGGGTGTCTCTCCTCCCCCCATTTCTGTACCCTATCTCCACACAGAGAGAAGGGGATGGAGAGATCATGGCAAAGCAAAACTCTGTCATTCTCACAAACATACACTGTTCTTTACTCTCAACTCCCAACCCAATACATACCTGGATTGTTGTTTTTACTTATTTTACTGCTTGCAAAGTGTGTTTTTGGTTTTTGACTGGTTTGTGCATTTCATAATTTTCATGTCTCTCTTACCCTTACATTTAATTCTTTGAGCAGTGAGTTCTAAATTGCCTAACCTGTTGTACCCGGAGTAATTAACCCTGTGGTAACTGCTGCTCCTGGAAGTGGCAGGCATGTCCCTGCAGCCCTTCAGAAAGACAGAGCAGGGGGTCTCCACATATTGTCCTTGTCTGCAGACACTGCTCCTGCAGCTCCCATTGATCAATAATAGGGAATTGTGGCCAGTAGAAGCTGTGGGCTCAGTGCCTGTAGATGAGGGCAGCATATGGCACCATGGAGCCATTGCTGTACGCGCCACTACTTTCAGGAGTGGTTCAGGGCCAGGGCAGGAATAAGCCTGCCTTACCCCCATTGCTCCACCACCTGGAAGCCATCTCAGGTAAACGGTGCCCAGCCAGAGCCTGCTTCCTGAACCCTGTCCCAAGCCTGAACCTCCTCCTACATCCAACCTCCTGCCCCAGACATGAGTGCCCCACTGCACCCAAACTCCTTTCTAGAGCTTGCACCATGAAATGCCTCCTGGACCCCAATCCTCCACCCTGGGCTAAGCCCCTCCCACACTCCAAATCCCTTGGCCCAAGACCAGAGCTTGCACCCCAACCCCCTACCCCAGCCTGGTGAAATTGAGTGAGGATGGGAAGGAAGGGAGATGAAATGAGCAGGGTGAGGCCTCAGAGAAGGGGTTGAGCAGGGGTGGGGCCTCAAAGGGAAGGAAGGAAGTGGAGCAAGGCTATTTGGGTTTGAGGTAGATTTTACATTGCACTTAAATTAAAAAAGTGATCTTGTGGTTAAAAAGGTTGGAGACCACTGGTCTACACTATGGCTTTTGCCCTGGGGGAGGCAAAATGGAAACATCCACACTGCTTGTTTTTGCGCAAAAACCCCTTGTGCAAAAATGGCTTGGAATAGATTATGCAAATGAAGCATGACAAAATGCTAAACAGTGCTTCATTTGCATACCTCTGCCGGCAAAAGCCAGCAGTGTAGACATAGCCTATGATGTTTGAGGCAAATTTCCAAATTCAGATCTGGGGTTTGAATCTGGATCAGTCCAAAATTAGAGGGTGTTTTGAAACAGGGGTTTTGTTTTGGCTCATCTTTAAAAAAAAACAAACCCAAATAACCCACAGTAATAATTCTAGTAACTTTAAGACTTTTACTATTACTTTTACTACTACACTGAAAGGAGTGAATTCAAATGGCAGGAAACACATAAGCAGGATCATTATTTCCTGCACTATGCTTCCTGGGCCAAACTTATAGAAGTAAATGCTGAAACTTTGGCCCCAAAATTGTCATTTCACCCATTTGCTTGTGCAGTTACCTAATTTTCAGGAGCAGCTCTGTGTGCCTTTTTGAGGAAGTGACCCGTCAGTGGGTTAAGTAAATCATCTAGAATGCTCAATGCTTTGCCCACCCAGTTGATTGCAAGTACTCAGTGGGTGTTTGGTAATAAAATATATGGCTCTGTGTGAGCCTGTAAACACAACCATGTGAACTAAGAGGTCACCCAATGGAGTTCATGCTGATTTATTAACCTATATACTTAGACGTAAGTAATGAATATGTACCTTCTACATGCCATCTACCCTGCCTCTTCTCCATCACCTCCCTTGAAATGATAATGAACTATGACTTTAGAGAGTGAGATGTTTTCAGGGCTGGGGTGACGTGCTGCAGTCCAGCCATAACTCCTAGGCTTCGTCTTCACTGCAAGTTCTTCGGGCAGAAAATATGCTAATGAGACTGTGACTTTGCTAATGAGTACCTCATTAGCATATTTTCTGCCCGAAGAACTCGCAGTGAAGATGTAGCCCTAATGTACATGCTTGGGGTTTTTTAAATCCAGTTATATATTTTCAGTGCTTGCTTCTTGCCTTCCTACCCACTGACTTCGTTTCTATCTCCAACTACGGCTAGAGCTTGATGCTGGACTCACTAACGGATCAGGACTTTGGTCTCTGCTTTTGAATCTGTATGTATTTTTTTTTTTTTGCCTGCCCCTGTATTTGCTTTTATCCAGTCTCTGTACTGAGACTTAGCACGAAACCTTCAGAGCTGAAACAACATGAAATGGAAACCTCCCAGATCAGCTGTTTTCAACCTGCTGTATCAGTGACGCCACGGAGGAGCCCAAAGTTGCACAGTTGAGAGCTAGGAGGACTTTGCTGGATTCCCTGTGTCTGGATCTTGCACCGCTGAATGTGTTTTGTCTCTGGAAATCCCCTCAGACACTCAGGTTTGAAATTGCTGCTCTTTACAGTTGCTAGTAAGAACATGGGCCTAATAATAATAATGAATAATGCATTTATTGTTCATCATCTTGGATTTCGTTTCCACTGTTATTAGGTAGATGCCTTCACTATTTGTCTATGAGCACTGGAGTGTCTTTGCTGCTCTAGCTGTCAAGTACCATAGAATCATAGAGCTGGAAGAGACCTGAGGAGGTCATTGAGTCCAGCCCCTGCCCGAGGCAGGACCAATCCCAACTAAATCAACCCAGCCAGGGCTTTGTCAAGCCAGGACTTAAAAACCTCTAGGGATGGAGATTCCACCCCCTCCCTAGGGAACCCATCCCAGTGCTTCCCCACCCTCCTAGGGAAATAGTTTTTCCTAATATTCAACCTAGACTTCCCGCACTGCAACTTGAGACCATTGCTCCCTGTTCTGCCATCCGTCACTACTGTGAACAGCCTCGCTCCATCCTCTTTGGAACCTGTATGCACAGTTTGAACCTCTGGCATTCTCCTCGCTGGTCCGGCAACATCCATGGTCCGGCATGATTTGAGTTAGCTGGTTGCCCATTTATCATGAGTGTCTCCAAGCTTCCCATGGTCCCTTAAAGTTTGTTTACAGCCACCAGTCCTGGCTCTCAGGGTTCTGTGCTGTTATTTAGCTCTAAATTGACCCCTCAATATCTTCTAGGAGCCCAGTAACCAGTGGAAGTGTTGATGATGCTGCTGGACAACATTGGCCTCCTGTGGTCCAGCAAGTTCTCTTGTTCAGCACCAGTCAGGTCCTGAGGGTGCCGGACTCAAGAGGTTCAACCTGTACTGCCATGTTATGCTCAATGCAGCCATGTGCTGAGTTGCTCCTGAGAAGCACTGTGTGCCATCCACAGCCAAGGGAGTGCCTACATGTGGGCCTTCTGATGGGGGAGGGGCAAAGGGGGCCAGAGCCCGGCAATTCAAAAGGGCCCACAGCTCCCAGCCATGGCTGCTGCTATTGTGGCAGCAACAGTGGCCGGAGTCCTGGGCCCTTTAAAACCACTGCTGGGGCGCCAGGCGGCACTGACGGGCTGGAAATTGGAGAGGCACTGCACTACATGCCTGAAGATAGCTCTGTTAGATCTTACTTCTAAGATTCTCTCCAAATATATCCTAATATCAGGGGTGGGCAATAATTTTTACCAGGGGCCACTTTAGAAATTTTTGACGTGGCCCTGGGCCACCGTGGAAGGGGCGGGGCCTCAGGCGGAAGGAGCAGGGCCTCAGGTGGGAGGGGCGGGGCCTCAGGAGGAAGGGGTGGGGTCAGGACACTTCTGTGCTTCCCCACCCACAGACCCTGATTGGTCTGGGTGTGGGGGAGTGCACAAAGTCTTTGCCCCTCCCCCCCCCCACAGAGAGAACGACCAGCTGTTCTGAACAGCTTGCGGCTCCCTGTAGGTACCCGTGCTCCTGGCGGTGGGAGGAGACTTCACGTTGTCCTCACTGCTGCCTCCAGGTCAATCAGGGCCTGGGGAGGGAGAGCACGGGAAGTCTCTCACTCCCTGCCCCTTGCCCTGCAAGGGAGCGCTGTGCTTAGAGTCAGGTGATGAGCCCTCTGCAAGGCGGGAGGAGTGGCAGGGCCTCCGTGGGCTGGATCAACTTGCTTATCGGGCCAGATCCAGCACCCAGAGGTCCTTTTGCCCACCCCTGACTAATATCCATGTTTACTGCCTTTGCTCCCTACTCTTCACTTTCCGTAACTTTTGCCTGTGAAGCCATGTGACCAGAAGAGGATACGCATGTTGTCCGTATTGCATGTCGATAACGCAGATAGCCTCTTCTCTACCCCTGGACCCATTTCCCTCTCTCCAGTGCCATATTGGAAGCTCAGTCTTCCTGGATGGATTTGTGGCCTCTCAAGCCTGACGTGGCTAGGAATAAGTGGAGCCCTGCATGGATACAACATTGCTAGCGGCATGTGCATCTGCACAAAGGATCCGTGGCTACCCGTGTCCGGACGTGGATGCAGATAGCTGCAGATTTGAAAAGCCACACAGATAAGATTGTTATCTCTTCTCTACTTTTCCCACTTCTGCTACCACCAGCTTATTTACAATCCTCCCACAGCAGCAGTGAAGTGTTAGCAAAGAAGAGTCACACACAAGGGGTAGAGAAGAGGCTATCTGCGTTATCGACATGCAATACGGACAACATGCGTATCCTCTTCTGGTCACATGGCTTCACAGGCAAAAGTTACGGAAAGTGAAGAGTAGGGAGTCTCCAGGGTCCCAATCTGGGCCCCATCTTGACTCCTCCCTTTCTTTCTCCTCTCACCCGGAGCCTGCTTCTACTTTCCCATCATTTGCCCCCTTACTGCGTGCGTGTGAGTCATTGTTGCAAGCTATGTGAAATTGTTCTTCTTTGTTCACTCATTGTTTTGTATATAGGCCACTCTGAAAGAAAAAAAAAAGATTGGAGGAGAGTGGAACATAAAGGGATGGCTGAAGTGAGCCTTGTGTGTGACTCTTCTTTGCTAACACTTCACTGCTGCTGTGGGAGGATTGTAAATAAGCTGCTACTGTAGCTTGAGTTAAAGATCAGCAAGAATTTTAGTTCTAACTATGAGATCAGATAGTCCTAAGCAGAGCAAAAGTGAAACCTTTTTCTCTGTGTCTCCTCATTGTCAGTCACATACCATTGTGCAAACCGGTAAGCTGGGAAGTCTGGCTTTTAAACCCATTCCATGACTGGGTGCTGAGCTTCCAACTTTGCTGTTCATTTGGGAAATTAGGGAAAACCCACAGAATTCTAACTCACCCCGAAGAGCTGCATGCTGCTTTTCATGCCATCGATGTGGGGCCTGACCCAAAGCCATAGACAGGAAGGAGGAAAACGCCCATTGGTATCAGCGGTATTAGGACCAGGTCTGTGGTAAATTAACCACTCGTTCAACTGGTTACAAGACTTAGGGCCACCTTTAACCCACAGGACACGTGCTGTCCATCAGGGTTCTATGTGTGGCCCACTAAACGTTTTGTTAACCTTTGCTCAAATGCATGGCTGCCAAATTCCACTGCTTTCTGTCCGCATAGGTTGTTTCCTGCCTGTATTGCTAACATGACGTGCGCACCACGGAAAGCAAGGGCACGTGAAATGAGGTGAGTGCTGACTGCACACAACATTGATTGTGAGAGCTGTGTGCTCCCTCTGCATCCAGTCAAAGCGCTGCTATGGTTCAGTCGGCACACCCTGCAAATTCTAAGTACACAAGCGCAGTGAGCAAAACTACCCTGTCCCAGGAGACTATCCTGGTTACAACCATCTTAGAATCTTAGGCTATAGCTATACTGCCTCCATTTTGTGCCAAAAATATGCAAATGAAACGAAGCGTGGCATAGCGTTGTGCCTCATTTGCATAATTAATGAGGCTCTGTTTTTGCACAAGAGGGGGTTTTTGCTCAGAAAGGTGCCATGTAGACAGCTCCTTTTTGTGCAAAAGCCTCTTGGGCAAAAAGCGGCCACTCATTAATTATGCAAATGAAGTGCAGCCATATTCCACGCTTCGCCTCATTTGCATATTTCTTACACAAAACGGGGGCAGTGTAGACATAGCTATAGAGTACTAGAACTGGAAGGGACCTGCAGAGGTCATCAAGTCCAGTCCCCTGCCCTCACGGCAGGACCAAGTCCTATCTAGATCATTCTTGATACATGTTTATCCTGCTCTTAAAATGAGCGAGGGAGATTCCACAACTACCCTAGGCTATTTATTGGAGAGCTTCACCACCCTGACAGTTAGGAAGTTTTTCCAAATGTCCAGCTTAAACCTCCCTTGCTGCAATTTAAGCCCTTTGTGTCTTGTCCGATCCTCAGAGATTGAGGAGAATTTTTTTCCCCTCCTCCCTGTAACACCCTTTTAGGTACTTGAAAGATATCTCACTAGCCTAGGTTGTCCATTACTGACTTAGGAGTTATGGTAGCTTGAAAGTTTTCCATCTTCAGCTGCAGCAGCGAGTACTCAGCCCCTCTGACAATCAGCCTTGTAAACTTTTGCAAATTAATTGAAATGGTTATTTCATTAGGGGCACGTAAGCTCATATATGCTTTAAGTTCCTTTGCAGCGTGTGAAAAGTTGGATACTTGGATTTTTTAAATCCAGCATCAAATTCAGAAATTGCTGTGCTGGAAATAACACTGCAAGTTTTCATTGACTTGTCTCACAGTTTTTTCCCCCATAAGTCAATGCTGCTTCATATTTGTAACCGTGCAAGAAATAAATCAAATGAGTCTGAAATTAGTCTTTGCTGTTACTATGCTTTGCACATTTCTAGCATTAAGGAGATAAAGCAGGAGAGAAGCAAACCTGCTTTGAAGAGAAGCTGATTTCCATAGCTAGCAGACTGACCTACTTAGAAGGGGGAAAATAGTTCAAATGAACTATTTGGTAATGTATTTATTTTAAAGATCTGCTTCAAGGCTCCTGTCACTAAGCCCTGTCCTGACATTCCTGCTGCAGAAATCTGAAGGACATTGAGCCAAACACAAACGTGTCTTTCAAGAGCTTCCTTTGTATTACAAGGTTTCTTGTTTGTATTGCTAGAATTTGTCCTTAAAGAGCTTCCTTTGTGTTAAGAGGTTTTTGTTTGTGTCGCTGGCTGTGACCGGACCACATAGCACAGCACCAAGGCATTTGGTAGCTTACCGCTATCCACGTTGTCTGAAATGTTAGGAGCAGGAGGTCAAAGTGACCCTTCATGCTGCTAATCTGAAAAAGATCCTCTCACGCACATACACACACACACACACACACACACATACACACACACACACACACAATCACCTCTGAAATCCACCGAGCTCTGTTAATCAAACATTTTTGCACAACACACAGGGTACACAATGTTAATCTGTTTGTTTGTCATGTACATTTCAAAGCCTTGGTGTTTGCCAAGGCTGTATTACATAACACATTGCAAGGGCCACACGCTTTCTGTTTCTCTCTCTCTTCATTGAAGAAAAAGGACGTTGATTATCACATAGTTTGGCATTGGGGGCCTAGTCGTGAGGTGTGATTCTACATTCTGTCCGGACGGCTTTCTGCCCAGCAAGCCATTTCATCTCCCATCTAATTATAGGCAGGGCCCCATGGACCCTTTTGTTGCTGCTGGAAAAACATGTCAAAGGGCTTCTTAGATCTAGGCGAGAAGGGAGAAGTCAAAGATCTGACTTTGGGGGATGTTAATCACAGTTTAACACTTGTAGGAAATCTATTTAATTACTTCACGTAACGGAGAAGTCGCCGAGTTCCTCGAGTCTCATGCTCCTGGGGGTCGCTTTCGAGAGCCCGGACTGTTCGGGAACAAATTCTCAAGGAGTGAAGGGGGAGACCTGCCAAGTGCTGCAACTGATCCTAAAGGCTGCTTAATGGAGCCAAGCAGGAGTTCAGCAATAGATGGGCCCTGAAGTATATGGAGCATGTTAGCTTTTGCACTAGTGTGAATCTGGTAAACAAGGGCAACGTGATTTTATAACTATAATCAAGTAAGCAAAGTGCATGGACGCGCACACACACATGCACACACACGTGTGCACATGCACACACATGTGCGTGAGTGTGTACACACATGCACACACACATGCACACATACGCGTGTGTGCATGCATACACACACACACACACACATGCACGCACACGCACACATGCGCACGCACACACGCACACACACTCTTTACCTGAAAAGGAATGTTGCTCCTGCTAATGAGCCTGGAATATTGTGTTCCTCTGGGTAGGGTGAGTAACAGCTCTGTGAAACAAAATGAGCGCACTGAGCGCTGATGCTGTGCATGGGACACTGGGATGGGGCATGGAAAGCAATTGCCATCATGTATACCGAGGCAAAGTGGATGTAAAATGTGCCCAGCTCAGACTGTCCGTGGTGTCGCCTGACTTTGCACTGGTACAAATGGCTGCACAAGCTGAGGAAATGCATCCAGGTCAGTGACCGTAGCGCTTATTTAAGGGACCAGTATCTGGCTGGCCAGTGAGAGCTGCTAAGTTGCCCTCAGTGGAGTTGCTTGTGCCCTAAGGACTCCTGACTGCAGCATAAGTTAAATTCTGCTCAGCTGGGCTGGGTTCAGCAGCTCTCATTGACACACTGGAAGGGACGGAGAGGTCATGTGCAAGACAACCTTAGCAATCTCTCTGACTCCGAACTTGCTCAGTGCTTGCAGCACTTTTCCTGCCAGAAACCATCCTGAGCTGAGCCTTTCAGTGGCCAGAAGTGTATTGATATGCGGCTGTGGCGCTGAACTGCACAGGCAGGCGTATCAGTCTAAGGCAGGGGTCTCCAACCTTTTTAACCACAAGATCACTTTGCCACTTCCTTCCTGCCCTTTCTTTGAGGCCCTGCCCCTGCTCCACCTCTCCTCCGAGGCCTCACCCTGCCCACTCCATCCCCCTTCTTCTCCGAACCTCACTCGCTTTCACCAGGCTGGTATAGGGGTTGGGGTGCAGGCTCTGGTCTTGGGCCAAGGGGTTTGGCATGTGGGAGGGGCTCGGGGCTTAGCCCAGAGTGGGGAATTGGGGTCCAGGAGGAGTTTCAGGGGGCAAGCTCTGGGAAGAAGTTTGGGGGCAGGGGGGGCTCACGTCTGGGGCAGGAGGTTGGGTGCAGGAGGAGGTTCAGGGCTGGGACAGGGGGTTCAGGAAGCAGGCTCTGGCTGGGCACTGTTTGACTGAGATGGCTTCCAGATGGTTAAGGCGGCTTACTCCTGCCCTGGCCCTGCACCGCTCCTGAAAGCAGCTGGCATGTACAGCAATGGCTCCATAGAATCATAGAATCCTAGGGTTGGAAGAGACCTCAGAAGGTCATCAAGTCCAGCCCCCTGCTCTAGGCAGGACCAATCCCAACTAAATCAACCCAGCCAGGGCTTTGTCAAGCCGAGACTTAAACACCTCTAGGGATGGAAACACCACTACTTCCCTAGGTAACCCATTCCAGTGCTTCACCACTCTCCTAGTGAAATAGTTTTTCCTAATATCCAACCTGGACCTCTCCCACCACAACTTGAGACCATTGCTCCTTGTTCTGCCATCTGTCACTACTGTGAACAGCCTCTCTCCATCCTCTTTGGAACCTCCCTTTAGGAAGTTGAAGGCTGCTATCAAATCCCCCCTCACTCTTCGCTTCTGCAGACTAAACAGACCCAACTCCCTCAGCCTCTCCTCATAGGTCGTATGCTCCAGCCCCCTAATCATTTTGGTTGCCCTCCACTGGACCCTCTCCAATGCATCCACATCCTTTTTGTAGTGGGGGGCCCAGAACTGGACACAATACTCCAGATGTGGCCTCACCAGAGCAGAATAAAGGGGAATAATCACTTCTCTGGATCTGCTGGCAATGCTCCTCCTAATGCACCCTAATATGCCATTAGCCTTCTTGGCTACAAGGGCACACTGTTGACTCATATCCAGCTTCTCATCCACTGTAACTCCCAGGTTCTTTTCTGCAGAACTACTACTTAGCTGGTTGGTCCCCAGCCTGTAACAATGCTTGGGATTCCTCCGTCCCAATTGCAGGACTCTGTACTTGTCCTTGTTGAACCTCATCAGATTTCTTGTGGCCCAATCCTCCAATTTGTCCACGTCACTCTGGGCCCTATCTCTGCCCTCAAGCATATCTACCTCTCCCCCTTTAGTGCCTTTAGTGTCATCTGCAAACTTTCTGAGGGTGCAATCCATCCCCTCATCCAGGTCATTAATAAAGTTATTGAACAAAACCGGTCCTAGAACTGAACCTTGGGGCACTCCGCTAGAAACCAACCGCCATCCTGACATTGAGCTGTTGATCACTACCCGCTGGGCCCAGCCTTCTAGCCAGCTTTCTATCCATCTTACCATCCATTTATCCAATCCACATTCCCTTAACTTGCTGGCAAGAATATTGTGGGAGACCGTATCAAAAGCCTTGCTAAAGTCAAGGTATATCACATCCACTGACTTCCCGATGTCCACAGAGCCAGTTACCTCATCATAGAAGCTAATGATGGTGCCATGTGCTGCCCCACATCTACAGGCACTGAGCCTACAGCGTCTACTGGCCATAGTTCCCCATTACTGATCACTGGGAGCTGCAGGGGCGGTGTCTGCAGGCAAGGACAGCATGTGGAAACCCCTCCGCTCTGCCTTTCTCAAGGGCTGCAGGGACATGCCAGCCACTTCCAGGAGCACAGTTACCACAGGGATAATAACTCCAGCCATGACAGGTTCGGCATTTTAGAACTCACTGCTCAAAGAATTAAATGTAAACGTAAAAGAGAACTGAAAATTATGCATTCAAACAGACCAGTCAAAACCAAATCTAACCCACTTTGCAAGAAGAAGAAGTAACAACAACCCCCCAGGTATGTGTTGCATCAGGAGAGGAGAGGGAAGGACAGTGCACGTTTGTGAGAATGACAGAGACACACACAGAGTGTGCGTGTGACAGAGATTTGCACTGCCAAGCTCCCTCCATCCCCTTCTCTCTGTGTGGAGATAGGGTACAGGAGTCGGGGGAGGAGGGATACCCTGGCATCAGTGCCCCCCTCTTCTCCCTCCCAGCACCCCACTCCCTCCCACACAAAAGCAGCAGGCTCCCAGTGGGGCAGCTCTAAGGCAGAAGGCAGGCGCAGCATGACAGTGGGTGGAGGGGCAACTGAAGTGCCAGCACTTGAGACTTTCCTGGCCAAGCCAGTCAGGATCCCCTGTCAGAGACTCCAGGATCTACCAGTAGCTCTTGATCTCCTGGTTGGGGACCACTGGTCTAAGGTGACTGAGACAGTCATGCTGAAACAAAAGACAGGACTATGCAGCACTTTAAAGGCTAACAAGATGGTTTATCACCCAATAAACCATCTTGTTAGTCTTTAAAGTGCTGCATAGTCCTGTCTTTTGTTTCAGCTAGACCAGACTAACACGGCTACATCTCTATTACTATGGGACAGTCATGGCTGAGTTGTTTATCCTAGCAAGGTGGGAAAGAGGTACTGAATTCCATGCAGTACTTTTAGGGTGGTTCCCTCAGATGAGATCATAACAATCCTTTGCGTTCTGTCTTCAGAGTGACCTCATGGCATCCTTCGTAAGAGCTAAAGTTTGTCCAGTTACAGTGGTGGCTTGCTGGTTTGATTGGTTTGCCAAGGCTTTTCACTTCAATCATTGATTAAGAATTGCAAATCAGAGGCATTTCATGGGTGGGATTTTTCTTGTTTAGTAGGCTTTGAAATCTAAGTGACCCACTGCAAAGAGAAAGTCATCCAAAGCCACAGCGAGGCTGGGGCCACGAGAGGCAAAAAGAATGCCTCTTTGCAACATGAACTGTAGAACTGGCTGCATTGTTCCATGCCCCTTCCTCCAGAGACTGAGCAGGTCCCAAGGGTTTGTCGGTTGCACCACTTTCTACCAGCATATAGACTCTGTGACTGCAGCTCCTGAAAAGGTTCCTGTGACATCCGATCCCACCGCACCCCCTCCTTGTACTTCCAGTAAAAACAGTGAACAAACAATGTGGCTGGGTTCCATGGAAAGCTCTGGAGTTCCATCCCAAGTACACAAAACCGATCCGGGCAGAGGTGTCCAGAAGAGGAAGGGAGTGGTGCTGGGAGCGGGAGGGGAAAGGAGATCGGTAAGGAAAGCTCCCCATCAGCCCTGTGATGCCCTCACTTCTTATTGTGAAGCCTGAGGAAATGAGGGGTGACCAGTAAGTTCTAGGATTGGGCCCCAAACATGCGGCAGGAGCTAGGACATATGTTGGCAATATGACTCTGTAACATTTCTAGGAAAATGGAAGGAGCCCCCTTAAATGTATCACCAAACATTTCTGCACAAAGAAATCCAGTCCTCCGACGCTGGAGACATTATTTATAGGATCTCTTATGATCTTTCTTATTTTTGATGTGTTGGGTTTTCAAGCTGGAAATCTGGATTTTTATTTATTAGAAGAAAATAACTTCCATTTCCCCTCCATGTTGCTTCCCAAGTCTTTGTTTCAGGCCATGGGTTTGATTCAGCAGTGCCGATAGTGTTGGGATTGCTGACACAGCTGGTGCTGTTGCAGCCATATATTGCAATGAACGAATCAAAACAACAGGCAGAGCGGCCAAAGATAATGCATATTAGGCATGCAGCAGAAGGAAGCGAAAGGGTAAGGGAAGGACAGCAGGAGGAGGGTAAAAAATGTAATGGCAGCTTCCTCTCCTTCCAATTCAGCCACATTTTCCAGCCATTTTGGCCTATCTGTGTTAGTGGGGTATTACACCTCTTCCAGACAGTGGCTGTGTTCCGGCTGACTTCAGTGGGTACAAGGTCAGGGTTTTAACTTCTGGGCTAACCACACCGCTGCAGGTTTTGTGAACTTGCACATCTCTGTGGCTTCCCATCATGAACAAGGGCCTCCTTGTCTATTACAGATTCAGGGTCAAAGTCTCTTTTACTCCAAAGCACGTTTATGCGGCTCTAGCTATAAATGCAATTCCATCCAAATGTTCAAAAATGGCCAGTGATTTTCAGTTCTTCCATTTTCAGGTGCCTGATTTCATTCCACTCCCTCTCCTGGGGCCTTGTTTTTGGAATTTGACGAGCTCCAGATGTCAAGTCAATGAGGCACAGGTTTTTAACAGTGAGAGTCATTAGCTGTTGGAACAACTTACTGGGAAGTGTGGGGGACTCTTTACTGACGGGCAGCTGTAATTTTTTCTAAAAGAACGGGGTGCACTGAAGCTACTGACAGCCACTGCAGGCCCAGGGGCAAGGTGTGGGGGGACCCAGCTCCACGCCCTTGAAGGGGCAGGGCTTTGGGCAGAAGGGGCAGGGCCAGAGGCAGCAAGTCCTCAACGCTGTCTGGATTGCAGTGCACTCTCCGTTCTCCAGCCCTTAGAGCCACGTGGAGCTCCCCGCATGGCACTTCAGTGCTTTGGTAGTGATGCAAAGGGACCCAGTGCTCAGCAGAAGCAGAAGCTGGAGCCTTGGGCCCCTTTGACTCACCAGCCCTAAGGACAAATTACCTTTTTGCACCCTCACCCTCCGGCCCATCAGTGGGCCTGGCCATGGACCTGATGCAGAAATTATTGGACTGAATTCTTTGGCCCGTGTTATGCAGAAGGCCAGTCTCTCCAAGCCTCAGAAATCTATGAATCGGTTTAAAGAGTATGAATAGGAGCTGCAAGGTTTTGTATTTGGAAAAATCAGACCCAAAATGCCGTAGGCTGGGACTCCAAACTGAAGGCACCGAAAACCACTGGCCGCTTTTACAGAGACTGACCTTTGGGGTGTGTCTAGACTACACCTCTCTGTCAACAGAGAGATGTAGATTAGGCACGTCAAAATTGCTAATGAAGCTGGGATTTAAATATCCCGCACCTCATTAACATAAACATGGCCGCCGCTTTTTTCGAAACGGAATTTTTTCGAAAAAAGTGGCAGTCTAGACACGGATCTGTCGAAAATAAAGCCTTTTTCGACAGATCCTGTAAACCTCATTTTTTGAGGAATACCGGATCTGTTGAAAAAGGCTTTATTTTCAACAGATCGGCGTCTAGATTGCCGGGGTTTTTTTTTAAAAAAACCTCCATTTCGAAAAAAAGTGGTGGCCATGTTTATGCTAATGAGGTATGGGATATTTAAATCCCTGCTTCATTAGCAATTTCGACATGCTTGATTTACATCCCTTTGTCGACAGAGGGATGCAGTCTAGACGTAGCCTTGTTGTTGGTTTAATTTTTTAGATGAAAGCTTTTGGATTCTGCAGATGTTGATGCCATTGTACAGGAAAGTGCTTTCCCCATTGCAGATGAGGAGGCAAATGGATTTTTTGAAGCCCCGAGTGTGGAGAATCTGGAAATTTCTGTAATTCTCAATGTGTAAAGTTCAGCAAGTTGGATCTTGTTCTCTTCCCAACTACACCACTTACATACAAACTATGAGACTCGGATGCTACCGACTCATTCTTTTCAATATCCCACAATCCAATTACTCCTTGTATAATGTTAGAAATCAATAAGTCATTGAATTCTATAGCAGTTATATGTAATATTTATATTGACATTCTGTACATTTATATGCCGTGGAATATAAACAATCCAACCCCAAATAGATAATCAGAACAAGCTCTGTACTATAATTCCACACCATTGGAATGAATGTTTCTACAATGGAATGGTTCATTTCAAGAGGATGTAATTTAATTCAGTACTTACAAAAATGGACCTTTATTAGCCCTAATGCATGTGCGATAACAAGGCAATGGCTTTTGATCTATTTTCCCATTTGCTTGTGTGGGAAAATGGGTATGTTCAATATTAAGAATCTTTGTACATTTATGGGGCTCTTAATTCTCCCGGTGCTTTATAAATGCTCACTAATTCATCCCCAACACAGCTCTGGGAAACTGAGAAGTACCGGAAGTTTCCAACTTATTTACAGGTTGTGTTCCTAAAGTTAGTTTGTAAGTCAGTTGTTTGGAATATGGAACACATTTTCCTATAGAAACAATGTTATAAATGGTGCGTGTCAAAGCCAGGATTAGAATTCAGAACTTCCTACACCTCATCCTTTTGCTCATGTTACTAGAGCTTCTTTCTCCTCCTATCCTTCCTCCTCCTAGCTCCTTCTACCCTTCCACTTGAGTTGACTCATCCTGCTGTCATTTTGGAACATCTGTCTCTTGAGAGTGCTTGTCCATTTCCTTCCATGGGTTTTAAGGAACAAGTAATTCCCATTGTTGCCACTAACTTTCTGTCTTACCTGTTTCCTGGTCAGTGGAAGTGGATGAAAGTAAAAGGGACCATGTATACATGAGAGGCAGAAAATCCCCAGAAATGCTCAAATTGAGATTGCAGTGTTTGGGGATCATGGGTGAGTTTAGAACGGAGTATTCCAGGAAGTTGCTGCTGCAACCTAGCTCAATGGGGTCCCAGTGCTGACCGGCATGGACGATTTCAGCCCTAGTCACAGAACTGATAATGCACCATTGTGCCCACAGAGCTGTGTTGGCTTCAGTGGAGCTTTTGGAGACATGGTACCCTACGTCTTTCTGTACTTGCAGGATTGACACCTTTTTGCTACTGGTCCCAATGGAATTATCTGCAAACCCATGTTTTACTAATCTCTAGCTGGAAAACTGATGAACTTGTTGGGTTGTGTACGGTTTTGTTTAGTGCATTTTGTGCTGGCACTTGTGTTGTAACACGTGGAGTGCAGCATCGATGGACTATCTTTTAGTCTGTGTTAGGGCCCTGCAATGACCTTATCTCTGAAAAAACTTAAAAAACAACAAATCATCTTGCAGCACCTTAGAGACTAACAAAACACGTAGATGGTATCATGAGCTTTCGTGGTCACAACCCACTTCTTCAGATGAATGGAGTTATTAAAGGTCCAATTTCTAAATAAATAGGGCATGAAAGGGGGGAGAGAAGGAAAAAGAAGGAAAACAAGAAAAAAGGGGGAAGAAATAGTCAATTAGATTGTCCATGCTACATGAAGCTGATAGAGAAGGTACTAACTGTTCTTAAGTACCCATTGTTTGTTTTTTTATGTCATTAGGATGTGGAATGTAGGGGGCCATCCAGCCAATGATTTTATTGATACCTCTGTGATAGGCTTCCCTGTGGAGTTGGCTTGTGAAATTGGCATGAGATAATATGGTGACTTTGAGATCCATTAATGAGTGTCTGGGCAAGTTAAAATGTTCCCCAACAGGTTTCTCTGTGTTTCCTTTTCGGATATCTGATTTGTGTCCATTAATCCTTTCTTGTAGAGACTGTCCAGTTTGGCCAATACACATGGCAGAGGGGCATTGCTGGCACTTGATGGCATGGTTCACATTGGTGGATGTGCAGGTGTATGAGCCTCTGATGTGGTAGTTTATGTGGTGAGGTCCTGTGATGATGTCACTTGTATAGAGGTGTGGACAGAGTTGGCACCGGGCTTGATTGCAGGGGTGGGTTCCTGGGTGAGTGTGATGGAGTGGGCTGCGTGGTTGCTGGAAAGAATTTGATTGTGGTTTGGGAGTTGTCTGTAGGTGAGGATTGGCCTATCCCCCAAGGCCTGTGAGAGTGAGGGGGTCATTTTCCAGGGTAGGTTGTAGGTTGTTGATAATGCGCAGGTAGTGAAATTACAATGCTCGGAAATCCATGAGTATGATCTCCAATCCCTACCACAGCAGCAAAGAAAACATATTTCTTCTCTTGTGTGAAAGAAATGCAGCAACTCTCGGGGGTGATTGCTTGAATAAATGATACATGAAATAAGACATAAGTGAAATGACCAAGAGATTCCATCTTGGTAGGTAAGGTACACAGAGGGCAGCTGAAGACTATGGCCTACAATAAACTTGCGCTAATGAGCAAGAAAACAAGCCCCTCCTGCTCCCTGTTTCTGGGCTTGAAACTTGTTAAACTGCAAAGTTTGAGCAGGGCTGAAGGTATTGAATGCTAATCGAGAACTGCATCTGCCGCATTCCACAGTCTACACTGCAAAGAAAAATCTGCTGTGAGGAGTCTCAGGGTATGTCTACACTACAGAGTGTTGTCAGAAAACATCCAAACCCACAAGAGGAGAAGCAATTCTTGATTTAGTCCTAAGTGGAGCGCAGGATCTGGTCCAAGGGGTAAATATAACTGGACCTCTTGGAAATAGTGACCATAATGTTATAAAATTTAACATCCCTGTGGTGGGAAAAACACCTCAGCAGCCAACACTGGCATTTAATTTCAGAAAGCAGAACTACAGAAAAATGAGGAGGTTAGTTAAACAGAAATTAAAAGGTACAGTGACAAAAGTAAAATCCCTGCAAGCTGCATGGAAACTTTTAAAAGGCACCATAAGAAAGGCACAACTTAAATGTATGCCCCAAATTAAAAAACACAGTAAAAGAACCAAAAAGTGCCACCGTGGCTTAATAACCACGAGGGATAAAAACAAGCAGTGAGGGATAAAAAGGCATCATTTAAAAAGTGGAAGTAAAATCCTAGTGAGGAAAATAGAAAGGAGCATAAACTCTCAAATTAAGTGTAAAAATATAAGAAAAGCCAAAAAGAAGTTTGAAGAATAGCTAGCCAAAAACTCAAAGTAACAGCAAAATGTTTTTTAAGTACATCAGAAGCAGGAAGCCTGCTAAACAACCAGTGGGGCCCTTGGATGCTAGAGATGCTAAAGAAGCACTCAAAGACGATAAAGTCATTGCCGGGCCATGAAAGCTACGTCTATACTATGATCCTCTTCTGCAAGAGGAAATGCAAATATAGTGCTCATTTGCATATGTCATGCTCTCATTTGCATTTCCTCCTTGGATCCCTTTTGCGCAAGAGGTTTTTGCACAAAAAAGCGCTGTGTAGACGGCTCCTTTTTGCGCAAGGAGAAAGGGGTAAACACTGAGGTAGCAAACTAAACTGCTCAAGATAGTTAAGACTGTGAAGAGCTTCAAAAAGATCTCACAAAACTAAGTGATTAGGCAACAAAATGGCAAATGAAATTTAATGTTGATAAATGTAAAGTAATTCACATTGGAAAAAATAATCCCAGCTATACATACAAAATGATAGGGACTAATTTAGCTACAACTACTCAAGAGAGATCTTGGAGTCATTGTGGATAGTTCTCTGAAAATATCCACTCAATATGCAGCAGCAGTCAAAAAAGCAAAGTGAATGTGAGGAATCATTAGAAAAGGGACAGAGAATATCTTATTGCCTCTATATAAATCCACGGTACACTCACATCTTGAATACTGCAGACAGATGTGGTCGCCTCATCTCAAAAAAGATATATTGGCATTGGAAAAGGTTCAGAAAAGGGCAGCAAAAATGATTAGGGGTTTGGAATGGGTGCCATATGAAGAGAGATTAAAAAGACTGGGAATTTTCAGCTTAGAAAAGAGGAGACTAAGGGGGGGGGGAGGGATATGAGAGAGGTCTATAAAATCATGATTGGAGTGGAAAAAGGGAATAAGGAAGAGTTATTTACTTGTTCCCATACCATAAGAACTAGGGGTGTCACCAAATGAAATTAATACGTAGCAGGTTTAAAACAAACAAAAGGAATTTGTTCTTCATGCAGCACACAGTCAACCTGTGGAACTCCTTGCCAGAGGATGTTGTGAAGACCAGGACTTAAACAGGGTTCAAAAAAGAACTAGATAAATTCATGGAGGTTAGGTCCATCAATGGCTATTAGCAAGGATGGATAGGAATGGTGTCTCCAAGCCTCTGTTGTCAGAGGCTGGAAATGGATGATGGGAGATGGATAACTGGATTATTCCCTGTTCTGTTCACTTCCTTTGGGGCATCTGCCATTGGCCAGTGTTGGAAGACAGGATTCTAGGCTCAATGGACCTTTGGTCTGGCCCAGTATGGCCATTCTTATGTACTTATGTAACCTTCTGGGGCTCAGGATCCATTTGTAAATGTTTATGGTCTGTCACAACCCCGTAAATAGTAGAGGCCCTGAGACGGTGTCAGTAGGATCCTGCCCCCTGGAGGGGAGGGGTTCTGCCAAGCACTTACCCCACAGCAGCAGCTCTGGTAGCTCCGGTGCTGTGAGGTAACTAGGCCTGGCTCTCTGCTTGGGCCTTGCAACCCCTAGGACTGCAGCACTGTATGGGTGTGGCCCTGCCCCCTGACTGAGCTAAGTTTGTGAGAATGGAGCTGTGACCTGGCCTGTGGGGTTTGCAGGGCCACTCTCTCAAATTTGGCCTAGATGGACTCCCATCATCAAGGGCCAACTCAGCTCTGAGACTCCAGAGGTTGCACTGTCTGGAGCAGGGAGAAAAGCCCCATGGGATGGGAATCACAACAGCCACCATGTGACCCTTTGAAAAATTCTGTTGATACATTTTTGGGTCCCGCCCCCTGGGTTGAAAAAATCCTGATATAAACTGCCCAGAAGGTGCTGGATTGAGGGAGGTGCACCACACCAGTGGTGGAAAGAGAAGGGTTGAGGTGATCCATGGTACCATTTCTTGTGCATGCCTCTCCTCTTGGTTGTGACCAATTACAATTGCCCATGCCCATCCACTGCCCCTGAGAAGCAGCAGGGTGCACTGAGGAAAGAAAGGTGGACCATCCTGAAGAGTGGTGCAGTCTTTGAAACCACTTGAAAGCGCACAGAGAGGAATTGTGCCTATTTACTTCTCTCACCATTTCCGAGGCTCTGCAGTGACGTACTGATTTATAAGTATCTGGAGCACTGGGTGGCTCAAGAGATGGATAAACCTTTCAGTGGCCTGCATGAAATGAGTTGCTAGAACTCTGTCTGGCTCCTGGTAGTCAGCTGTCCATGTCAGAAAGCAACAGGTACTCATTTTGAACCCTTGTTAGCATTCTTGGCCTATTAGGCCAAGACTCAATGAGCGAGGAGACTGAATTCCTCTGTAAAGTATTTTTATTGTGCTTGGTCCTTCTTGGTCAATGCTGAGACATTGTCCGCAGTTAGTGGGGCAATGTGGGAGAAGCTGTTGAAAGAAGAAGGATTGTCCACTGGGTAGGGAAGTACCACAGGATTTTGGAGACCCAGGTTCACGCAGGGTTTCTAACTGGCAAAATCACTTTATACAGATGGGGGACTTGATGTACAATGGGAACAACTCTTTCATACCTCACAGGAATGCTAGCGTGTTCAGAGTCTATGGCTGTGTGACAAGTGGTGCAGCCAATGTGTGTGAGATGAGGTAGTGGGGGTGGCGTCTCAATGCCTCACCTAGACAGAACTTGTATTGCTCATGCCTGAATTCCATAGGAAGGATTTGAATGCCTTGAGAGCAATAAAACATCACTATTATAAAACTAATGGTAAGTAATGAAATGAGTTCTGAAAGGTTAAGAACATATTAAACTATTAAAAAAAGCTGCACCTATGGTCTACGGCAGTGTTTCCCAAATGGTGTTCCACACAACCCCGGGGTTCTAGGAAGTGAAAATAAGGGTTCCATGAGAAAATTCCATTACAATAACATTTTATGATTAAAAAAATAATTAATATTTAAGCATTTATGAATTTTATTGAAAACAATTTTCATTTGTGTTGATCTCATGACCTTGTTTTAGCATTTGTGTATTATTACCCTGACTTATTTGTGGTCTATTTTTTCAGCTCCATATATAAGACTGTTATTAAGGGTTCTGCGAAATTCTTTCAAGTTTAAAAGGGTTCCGTGGCCAAATAAAATTGGGAAACACTGATCTACAGAGTGAATCTCTTTATATATTGAGTATCCCTAAAGCCCACCGCTAAGAATTGTTCCGTTGTTTCATTCAGTTAAATTGCTAGCTGGATGTAGGGAAGGTGGGTGCTTTTGCTTTATATCGAGCCTGTGATACACAGCTTCCTTTTGGCAAGAGATTGCTATGTCTTTCCAACCCCTTTTGCTTGATGGCTTAATTTCTCTTGGTTTACCACAGTTTGATGAGGCCCTGAATCATTTCTGTCTATTTCTGGGATGAGTGTTTTTAATTAAACAGAACTCATTCTCACCCTGGATCCGCTGCCGCCACGACTGTGTAATCAGCAGCTAGTTGGAAGGCGTCTCAAATGGCCCCATGTAGCAGGTGGCAGAGCTGCGCTGTGGGTGTTCCTGGGCCACGCCTGTGTGTGGTTTGCATGGCTCCTTTCCTGTGATTCACCCAGGATCAGCCACTCACGCCTGGGCTGCCGCTGCCACTTCATCCATTCCCTAGGCTCTGGCGGGTCCCTTGGACTGATGTGGGTGCAAAAGATGATGTGAGAGGCTTTGGCTGGACCAGGAGGGAAGGGCAATGTTCATGCAAAGGGACTTCCAACTAAGAGGATCTCAGCACTGCTGCTTCTCTCAGCCCAGCCAAAGAAAGCTCTTTTTATTTTTGGCACTCAGGTTAAACATCTCCCTATGACAATCAAGGAGATCCAGCTTCAAATTATAAGGAACAGGACATGTACACAGCTGGCAGGTACCAGCTGCAGGACTCTAAGTGGTTTACAATTACTTTAGTATCTGCCCACCAAAACTAATAATAAAAAAGAATCCCACTGGTTGTTGATTATCATGCAGGTCCAGGAGGATGAAGCACAGAATGGAGGAGTCCCTAGTCTGCAGGACAGCTGGTAGGCTAACAAAGCTCTTACTGGCTTCTCTGGGCAGCGGAGGGCTGCCTTTTGGCTCCTTCCATCAGCCACTGCCTACCTAATGAATAGATGATGGGTAAAATCTCCACTGCAGCAACAAGTACACCACACGAGTCTCTCTCTGATGCTTGCTGTTGAGGATTAGAAATGGCCCCAAGACACAGATCCAGACTGAAACTTCTTCAAAAATGAGATCTGTCGTTTTGGTGCAAGCCCATTTCTGGTGAGATTCGCCGGACTGTCGTTTTGTTTCCTGGAGCAGCTTAAGCTGGATACCAGCTGCTGATTTTGGCTTGCAAGACTCAGTGGCATGGGAACATTTTTAAATGTGGCAGTGCGGAAATCCAGCCCCCTTATCTCTGTCCAGCTTCCCCCCACTCTCGGCCGAGGCCAGGAGCAAAGCCCTGGCACGTGGGCCAGCAGCCAAGATCCCAGGAGCAGGGGTGGCAGCAGATTCCGCCAGTGCACAGGGATGCTGGGCATGTGGCCAGGAGTCTGCGGGTGCTGGAGCACCTTTTGCACCCCTAGATCCCATGCCAATGGCAAGACATATGAAAAATCGGCCAGTAGGCAGAATGATACGGTATACCGTGTATAAGTGCAGCTTGTTTAATCTAGTTTGTGTTCTCTTGCTGTATTTCCTCTCCGGTCTCCGCTAATTACTGATAATCAGTATGTTGAGACAGAAAACAGAGGTGCGTAAATGCAATGCACTTTTCCAAGATTAACTCTCCTCTTCTATTGTTTTTAATTTCCTCACCACCCTCCTGTTGTGCCTGTCCTCAAAGTGTAAAACCTTTAACACCCTTCCCCTTTTCCTGCTTCTATATTTTCTCTTTTCCTGCCAGCCCCATGTTTAAGAACTGAGGCTATGTCTACACTGCAGAGTTTTTGCGCAAAAACTCACGGAGAATCCACACCTCAAGCATGTTTTTGCACAGAAAATTTACAGTGAATCCACAGAACAGAGGGAGTTTTGCAGTATAGGTATTCCTCTTTCTACGAGGAATAGCTCCTTTTTGCGCAAGAGTTATTGCGCAAAAAGGTGTGCATGGACAAGCAGCAGGGTTTTTTTTGCGAAACGAGCACAGGTGTCCTGGTGACCATATTGTTAATGGCAATCAGGGCTTTCTTGTGAGAGAGCGTCCATGCAGTCTGAATGCTCTCTTGCACAAAAGCGCATCGTTTTTCTGATGCACTTTTGCGGTGTGGACGTGCTCTTGCACAAGAAGTTTTTGCGGAAGATTTCTTCCGCAAAAATTTTCTTGCGCAAGAAGCCTGCAGTGTAGATGTAGCTGAATGAAAATACTTCTTAGAACTGTGGTGTCCACCCAGTTCTGAAGCAGTAGCCACTGAAGCGATAGCAAACTAGCCACGTTCAACCGGCCAAATAGCCACATGTGGCTAGTGGCTAGCGAGTTGGACATCACAATCTTAGAAAGATGGTGGTGAACTGAGAAGTTTCCTGGCTGAAGTCCGGCATTGGCATTGGTGAGGCAGGTTTGCCTCACATTGCTCCTGAGTGTGTGTGAGGGAAGAGTTACTTTGGATGAAAATTTTCCATCCAACCTGTTTTGATGGAAAGTTAGATCTCCAACAAAGCAAAATATTGTGCAAAAAAGTGTTTGCTTTCTCTGGAACACTTTGAATCATAATTGGGAACAAAATTAGAAGGCTGTTGGGTGCAACATTTTGTGTTGATGGAACTTTTCCAACGAGTTTGGTCCCAGGCTTTTCTGAAGAGATTGCAGCCAAGGTTCCTAGCTCGTTCCAGGGGGGACGCTGGTTTTATAATGAGAACGTCTGCTTCCTAGAAACAGGAGTGAGAGTCACATTTCAGACAGGCTGTTAAAGACCTTTCTGACCTTAACTGAATCCAGGCTGGAAGCCCAGCAGTGAAATCTCAGCATCTGAGCAATGGTCCACCCCTTCTTAAAATTTTACATTTCTCCCGCACGCTCATCTTTCCTCCAACGCTTTTCAAAGGGGTGTGCGGCTGCCTCTTCCTGAGCACTGGACCTCTGTCACAGACGCACAGCATGTCTTCTAGCCTCATCAGGTTTACATGCTATATTACAGAGAGGGCTCTTTCTGCCAAGTTGTTTAATGCAGGTGGTGGGGGTGGAGCAACAGGGCGAACAAGGAATTTAGATAATCTTTAATCCAGGAAAGAGAGCTCCCATGCTGAACCCGAACTTGCCAACGCTGGCCACGCAGATGTAATTATTCCTTTGAATGGTTTAATTCTGTGAGAATTGAGAGGGGATGAACATTTAGGTTGATGTCAATAGTATCTCAGGGTGTATGGATGAAATGGGATACTGACTCATATGGACTTTTGATAACACATGAGCACTGATACTTCTACAATAGGTTGGGAGACAGACCTTCAAGTCACGTGGGTTTTTTTTCCTTCTTCTTCTTCTTCCTGCCGTAGCATTGAACTTGAGTAAGCTTTTAGGAGCAGGTACATGTATCCCGGGTAGCCATTCTCCAATTATTGCAAGGATCTTAGTCTTCCCTATCTTTAACCTGTGTTTTTCTATTAAGGACTAGTGATTGTCCTTGCAGCTCCTGGTGTGGCTGCACAAAGAAATCTCTGCTTGGTATCTTCAGCCTTTCCCCTTATCTCCACAAGAATGGATTTCTCTTTGTGTGTATGTGTGTTAAGGGCATGTAGTGACTTTGTGGAATCACCACAGGAATAAATGATGTATGAAATGAGAAATCTCTGCCCAGTGCACACAGACATAGCCACTGCTGTAAAGTGTTCTGCTCAGAGATAGCCAAAAAAGCCCAGAAGTATCAGACATGATTCTTTCTTCCTTTTCCTCCAGTATTTTTTTTTTTAGTTTTGTTGAATCACATCATTTTTCCTCTCTTGCTGGCCTCACATAATCTGACTGAGCATTAGAGTGAGAAAGGTCTGTCCCAATTTATCCAAACCGCTATTTGAAAAGGTCTTAAAATACTTCAAATAGACAAGACAGGTGCGAGAGTGTCTTTTATTGGACCAGTTTCTGTGGGTGGAAGGGGCAAACTTTGGAGCTTCCCTGAGCTCTTTCTCAGTCTCAAAAAGGCAACCAGAGCATCTCAGCTACATACAAGGTGGGGCAGATTGTTAAATATACATGCTACAGGAGACCACTCACAAGGAAGTGGGCAATTAAGGGCTAGGAAGCAGCAGGGCGTGTTA
Organism: Pelochelys cantorii; assembly: GCA_032595735.1. NCBI lineage: Eukaryota > Metazoa > Chordata > Testudines > Trionychidae > Pelochelys > Pelochelys cantorii. The sequence goes on along the minus strand of CM064346.1, from coordinate 5,853,499 downwards.
CAAATCACCGTGATGAACTTTAATACAACATCTCTGTTAAGTCTATGGTTTTGCGTGCTTAGCGGAGTTAGGAATGTCAGTGTAAAGGTTCATCTTCTGAAAGCGTTTGTGTAGGTTTGCTTGGAGGGCAAGGCCTGACAGGGCTGACACGGAGGGATGGTTTTGAGACAAGTGTTTGCCCAGGTGCGATAGGGTGTTTCTTTCTTTTGTCATTTTTCTGCACCAGTTCATTTGAGAGTAGAGAGCTTGTCTGATTTCATTCACCTCATTGTCGTTGAAGCCTTCAGTGCACTGGATGAGGGACAACTCAAGTTACCATAGGCAGGTGTGGGTCTGATGGCTCTTCAGAGGTGTGTTATGAGGGGTATTGCTTGTGGCAGCATTGAAGACACAGCTGCAGGTTTTGCATCTGTTGTTCTGGTAGGTCAGGTGCTGCTTTGAGTTGATGTGTCCCAGTCTTCTGATGATGGGTTTGGAGAGGCTGAAGGGTTGGTTGAAGGCCAGCTGAGCCGGATCAGGGAAGATTTCTGTCCAGATATGGTTCCCATTGAGTACGGATTGTAATTGTTTGATGGGATCTGTATTGAAGCAGATTCTCTTGGAACATTTAGGTGGCTGGTTGCACGATGTGATCTACTTCTCTGGTGGAGTGTTCTTGTCTAGGGGATTCCATTTTAAATGTACTTACTTGTGCATCCTGGACTTGTTCTTCCAAGCAAAAAGAGCACTGGAAGAAGGAAATATTCTCAGGGTGCATCTACACAGCACCCTAAACCTGGAATAAGATATGCAATTTGCACTACATAAATTGAATATCTTATTTCAGTTCAATTTCAAAATAGGCTATTTCAAAGTTTGGCACATTTACACAGCGCCAAATTTTGAAAAAAACATGCTATTTCTAGACATCCCTTAATCTGGAAATGAGGGTTTCTGGAATGCCAAAATAGCGTGCCCATTATTTCGAAAAATATTTTGAAATAATGGGTGGCTTGTTAAGATGCGGGGTAGCTATTTCAGGATACCTCCAGTATCCTGAAATAGCCATGCAGTGTAGACGTACCCTCAGAGACAGAGGGTATGTCTACAGTAGCCCCCTAGTTCGAACTAGGGAGGCTAATGAGGGCGACCGAAATTGCAAGTGAAGCGCGGGATTTAAATATACACGCGGCAGAGAAAGGTGATTCCGAAATAAACCCCTTACTTCGAATTACCAGTTAAACCTCATTCCAAAAAATAGGCTGTCCTCTGAATTTGGTTAGAAGAATTGCAAATTGGATCTCAGTCTCTGTAAGTTTCTTGAATGTCCTGAGTAGGGATGTAATACTGTTGTCGACTAACTGATTAACTAATAAGCAAAAGCTTATAGGTTAATAATATAGACTATATGCATTCCCCTGCCCCGCCAATAAATTAGGCATTTAAAGTGTATGAGGAGCCATGCGGGTAGGCAGCTCGACCTAGTTCTGACTCGCGCCAGCTCCAGGAGCTCAGACACCCCCCCAGACAGGGGTTGCTGCCACCCTGCTGCTGTATCAGAGGCAGCAGCGGGGGGCAACGGGCAGCTGGTCCACGAGGGGAGCTGGTTTTTAAACTGGCTCCCCTTGCGGACCAGCTCCCACCTGGCACCCTGCAATGCTGCCTCTGAAACAGCAGCAGCAGTGCAGAGTGGCAGGGGGATCCTTGGGAGTGGGGCCGGCCTCACCCCTGGGGACTATAGAATAGTCACCTAACCGATAAGAATTCATGAGGTGAATTGACTTTTCAATTAACCGATATTTCACATCCCTAGTCCTGAGCTGGGAGAACAGTTTGGAGTTATGCAAAGATGCCATTTTTCTTCGCTTCCTTAATGAGGATGCAGGGGTGAGACGAGGCACATTCTGCTGGATCCAGACCATCCCCTAGATCCTGGGGGAAGGTCTGAAATGGACAGAATTGTATCATCTGGCTGCCCTGGCCAAGGCAGTGGAGGAGCTGTCAGTTTGAATCAGGAAAGCCAAACATTCTAGCATGAGATGTATGAGATGCTGCATTTCTATTCTCTCATAGAATCCTAGGGCTGGAAGAGACCTCAAGAGTCATCGAGTCCAGCCCCGTGCCCAAGGCAGGACCAATCCCAACTACATCAACCAGGGTTTTGTCAAGCCGAGACTTAAAAACCTCTAGGGATAGAGATTCCATCACCTCCCTAGGTAACCCATCCCAGTGCTTCACTGCCCTCCTAGTGAAATAGTTTTTCCTAATATCCAAACTAGACCTCCCCCACTGCAACTTGAGACCATTGCTCCTTGTTCTGCCATCTGTCACTACTGTGAACAGCCTCTCTCCATCCTCTTTGGAACCTCCCTTCAGGAAGTTGAAGGCTGCTATCAAATCCCCCCTCACTCTTCTCTTCTGCAGACTAAACAAACCCAAATCCCTCAGCCTTTCCTCATAGGTCATGTGCTCCAGCCCCCTAATCATTTTGGTCGCCCTCCCCTGGACCCTCTCCAATGCGTCCACATCCTTTCTATAGTGGGGGGCCCAGAACTGGACACAATATTCTAGATGTGGCCTCACCAGAGCTTAATAAAGGGGAATAATCACTTCTCTGGATCTGCTGGCAATGCTCTTCTTAATGCACCCTAATATGCCATTAGCCTTCTTGGCTACAAGGGCACACTGTTGACTCATATCCAGCTTCTCATCCACTGTAACCCCCAGGTCCTTTTCTGTAGAACTTCGGTCCCCAGCCTGTAACAATGCTTGGGATTCTTCTGTCCCAAGTGCAGGTCTCTATACTTGTCCTTGTTGAACCTCATCAGATTTCTTTTGGCCCAATCCTCTCATCTGTCCAGGTCACTCTGGACCCTATGCCTGCCCTCCAGCATATCTACCTCTCCCCCCTAGCTTAGTGTCATCAGCAATCCATCCCTTCATTCAGGTCATTAATAAAGATGTGGAACAAAACCAGTCCTGGAACAGATCCTTGGGGCACTCTGCTAGAAACCGACCGCCAACCTAACAGACCTGTTGATCACTACCCGTTGGGTCCGACAGTCTATCCAGGTTTCTATCCATCTTACAGTCCATTTATCCAATCCATATTCCCTTAATTTGCTTGCAAGAATATTGTGGGAGACTGTATCAAAAGCTTTGCTAAAATCAAGGTAAATCACATACACTGACTTTCCCATATCCACAGAGCCAGTTACCTCATCATAGAAGCTAATCAGATTGGTCAGGCACGACTTGCCCTTGGTGAATCCATGTTGACTATTCCTGATCACTTTCCCCTCTTCCAAGTGCTTCAAAATGGATTCCTTGAGGATCCCCTCCATGGTTTTTCCGGGTACTGAGGTAAGGCTGACTGGTCTGTAGTTCCCTGGATTGTCCTTCTTCCCTTTTTTAAAGATGGGCACTACATTTGGCCTTCTCCAATCATCTGGGATCTCTCCCGATCTCCACGAGTTTTTGAAGAGAATGGCCAAAGGCTCTGCAATGAGATTTGCCAGCTCCCTGAGTACCCTCGGATGCATTAAATCTGGGCCCATGGATTTGTGTATGTTTAGCTTTTCTAAATAGTTCCTAACTTGTTCTTTCCCCACCAAGGGCTGTTCACCTCCTTCCCATACTGTGTTGCCTAGTGCATTTGTCTGGGAGCTGACCTTGTCCGTGAAGACAGAGACAAAGAAAGCATTGAGTACTTCAGCTTTTCCCACATCATCTGTCACTAGGTTACCTCCCTCATCCAGTGAGGACCCCACACCTTCTCTGATCACCCTCTTATTGTTAACATGCCTGTAGAAACCTTTCTTGTTATCTGTTCTATTCTATTCTATTCTATTCTGTTCTATTCTATTCTAGTCCTTATTCTTTTCTCAGAACCATAGTATTCTATAGACGCCCATTGTTCATACCATGCCTTCTCATGGGGAAGATTTTTTAGATTGCTCACCTATCCTAAATATTTATTCTGCCTAAAACACCATAGCAAGTGATTATTTATGTTGGCTCAGCTCATTAACAAGATTGTGGATTGTTGAAGTTTTTATTTTTTTCTAACCTGACGAGGCTAGTGTTGCTGCAGATATTTTCAAACGCAGCATTAAATTATCTACACTGCTCATGGGCTGTTCATTGGCTGTTGTACGTAGCAGTTCAATAATTAGTTTCCAATTAATTTCACTCTGGCCCTCGTTTAACCTCTTCTTCACACGTAGTTTTGTTGTACCAGACAATACAATGTAATGCCATTCTCATGCAGTGACTAATGGCGGAGATGATATCATGTAAGTGGGAAAGTAGCTACAGTATTGGCTCCAACCAAAGAGCTGCACAGATGGGTTCATCTATACACTGCTGTTGCCCCCAGCACCACATGATGAGTTTTAGCTAGTATCTGCTATTCACGTTGCTCTCCTACCTGAAATGTGTGTGTATGTGATGGGATGGGAGAGTCCTACAGCTGGAGATTTTCACACACAGCTTCCCTGAAAATTAAACTGTAATCATTCTGCAGGGCAGTCCAACAAATGTCATTTGACATTAAATTATATATGATTTTTTCATAAGGGCAGTGTCAGTGCTAGAGACGAGGAGTACTCTTAATAACCCACAGAACATGTATCTCGTGGTCTGCAGTTGTATACATTTTCCCACAAAACAGAGGTCTTCCATGAATGTATAACATGCCTCAGGGGTACAACTTGGAACTGGGGATGACAGTATCCTCTTAACTCTCTTCCCTGGGCTTTCTCTTACAATGCCATGCTAGTAAGAAGCAGCAATCCCCTCCAACTGCATGCAGACACCCAGCCAGTTAACTTGCACAAATGCTCCCTAAGCCACTCATGAACTACATGGAGCGACACTAGCAAATATCCCCAGCCGCAAGGCCTTGCCTCCCAGAAATGTGCTGTCTCACACTGCTGAAGACGTTCCTTTGAACAATGCCAACTCATTAATTCGTTTGCCATTTTGTCAAAGGAGTGTGGATATGCCAGAGCCTTTGTAATCTGAACAGATTCATCAAGCATTGTACGCAGCCTCACTGGTAGGGTTAAAACATTAAAAATAGGTTTATTAACACAGAAAGATAATTTTTAACTCTTTATAAGTGTTTGAGATAGAGGTCCAAGTTGGTCACATAAGAAATAAAAAGAAAATCATGGTCTAAATTCTAACTTCATAAGAATTACTGATAAAGCCAGACTTGAATCAAACAGAGAGCTTCTCTGTCTTCCTATCTGTTTGTGCAAGAACTCCTCCTAAACGGTGAGAGGTAGGACCACCACATTCGGTACATAGCTTCCTGTTATTATAACTTAAAGCAAGGTCAGTGCCAGGACAATAGGATGTGCCTGGAATGGGACTGCATCTCAGAAAAACGTACAGAAAAGAGAATCACCAGGCAGGTGAAAGGGAGTGGCTGGGAGTGGGCTCCCCTCCCTTCCAGGCCTACTCCCAGCCCTGAGCCTCCCACCCCCCAGGCAATTTGAAGGGGAGAGTTTGTGGGGGCTGAATCTCCCCACCCCCAATTTATACGGGAACATTGCTGGTTGTTCTCCTTCACTTGAGTGAGGGGAAAGTGCACAGTTTGCTGCATTCCTCACTCTGGCTGGGGAGTGCAGGGAGCAGATGAACCTGGACCTGGCTTAGCTGGGGACATGCGCCTCTCCCCTGCCTGTGCCCACTGGAGCTGCAGCGGCCATGGAGAGGTGCTTCTCAGCTGGCCCCAAGCTTCTGTGGTGAGAGAGGGCTGGGGGTGTCATGGGTGTCCGGTGGCTTAGGCAGGGGAAGGCTCTGCTTTCCCAAACCGCCAGCCTGGTCCCGCCCACAATCTGCCCCCAGAACACCTACTATAGGTGCTCCTGGCCAGGGAGGCTGGAACCATGTGAACACCTCTCCTCCCCTGATACTCCAGGAGCTGCTCTGCACGCACACTCCACTTGCCTCTCTGCCCCTCCCCAGTGCTCCGGGGAGGCTGGGGAGTGCTTGGCTCACTGCCCTGTCTCCTCCCCTGGGGAAGCATGTTCGGTGCGCTGCCCCGTCTCCTCCCCTCCCCATGGGGGGCGGGGCCTCAGCAGAGGGAGCAGGGCTGTTGGTGGGGTTGGGGGCCTGCCTCCTCCAGCCCCAGCTGCACCAACTGCCCATAAGGGTTGTCCCCTCTCCCTGAAGCAGCTTGTCTACCGAACCCTTCATCCCCAGCCACACCCCCGCCCCGGAGCAAAGATTTAAAGTCAGCATGGACATTTTTGTTTTATTTTCCAAAAAACAAAAATGAATTGAGTTAAGGACCTGAGCAATGCCAGGTAAATCTCCTAGTATTAACATAAAACTAAGCCTCAGACTTTTTGTGCTCTGTTGCTCTAGTATGTCACCATGAACAAAGCCAAAGGATTTCAGTAAGTTTTCTGAAACATTAGCTCCTGGGCAGGAACTTGTATGCCAGGTTCCAGCCTGGAGCAAATTTCTACGTTCAACTTAAAACATGATTTCGTGGAAAAAGTGACAGCATTCTAACTATCCAGTCCTAGCAAACACCCCGGGGAGAATGCATGCTGGCATAGATCTTCTATAGTGTTAAGGAGCTAGAGACTCAGTGAGTCTTATTATGCCAGTCCTTGACTGTTAGGTTTAACCCTACTCATAGAGATAAATGTCAGGCAATACCCGAGCCATTGTGTGTTCATCGGTCAGTCTTTCTGAATTACTTACCGAGGTGCATACATTTTTGTCCTACATTATTTCTAAAATCATAGAATCATAGAACCATAGAGCTGAAAGAGACCTCAGGAGGTCATCAAGTCCAGCCCCCTGCTCTAGGCAGGACCAATCCCAATTAGATCAACCCAGTCAGGACTTTGTCAAGCCGAGACTTAAATACCTCTAGGGATGGAGACTCCACTACTTCCCTAGGGAACCCATTCCAGTGTTTCACCACTCTCCTAGTGAAATAGTTTTTCCTAATATCCAACCTGGACCTCTCCCACCACAACTTGAGACCATTGCTCCTTGTTCTGCCATCCGTCACTACTGAAAACAGCCTCTCTCCATCCTCTTTGGAACCTCCCTTCAGGAAGTTGAAGGCTGCTATCAAATCCCCCCTCACTCTTCGCTTCTGCAGACTAAACAGACCCAAATCCCTCAGCCTCTCCTCATAGGTCATATGCTCCAGCCCCCTAATCATTTTAGTTGCCCTCCAATGCTGAATGGCCAATGATTCTATAGCTGTATAAAACTCCAGTGTAAAATGGCTGTTTGCAAACAGCCTTTGCTGAAAATGTATCTTTTTTTATCCATCTATTCTGTCTAATCTGTTCTATAATGTTGCAACTTTCTTCTGGCAATGCAGCAGTAACTTATATTTCCTTTCTTATCTATTAGAGTAATCATCTCAATTACTTTAAAATTAAACTGTATACCTCTGTCCATAGGCAGCGTGGCTCAGTGGTGTTTAGAACAGGGTCGGGCAGCTGAACAAAGGAAGGATGACCCACTGGTTAGGACATGAACATAGACTTTGTGAGCTCTGCAGTCAGCCTGCTGCCTTGCCACAGACCTCCTTTGTGACCTTTGTCAAGTCACTCAGCTGTCCTGTGCCTCAGTTGCCCAGCTATAAAATGAGGTTAATAGCACTTCCTTTACCTCACAGGGACGGTATGACAATAAATACACTAAAGACTGTGAGATTCTTAAATGCTACAGTTTTGAGAGCCTTCAGAGTATAGCATGAGATCAGTGCCACAGAGCTGAATCCTAATCATTTACACACCACTGAGGAAAAGTGAATTTTCTAATGAATTGTGAAATTTAGCTAGTACTTTGCAGTGATCTTTGTATGCAAATAGGATCACAAATTCCATATTCCCTGTTGAGATAATAATGAGGTAACTGGCCTGGTTTTGTATGAGGTCCAGAAAAATCGAAGCAAGTGGAATAAATGATTCTACCAACCCAGATGAAATTGGGTGACTCTTAAGAGCCATAATGTGCTCAGTGCGGCCTTCAGTCACTTGCATTTAATACAAGTCTGGGTTAATTGTGAGCGAAATAGGCCCGGGCCCACAGTCTCATCGTGTGCAGCAGGGCCCAAGACACCCCAAGATGTCAATTGTATCTGAGGCTGAAGTTCCACAAGAGCCTGCACCAGACATTTCTCCCCTCACCCAAGCAGAGTAAAAATCTGCCTCTTGAATCGTCTACATGCAGTTCTGCAAGTGGTGCGTTTTAATGGACTTTTTTCTTCCCCCTCACTCACTCGTTCTTGGACTGGAAGGGCCGACCAGCGGTTGGCCAACTGGCATTCAGTTCCACCAGCTCCTGCATGACTTTGACAAGCCCCTTCACCTTCCAGAGGCAAAAAGTGGGTGGGTCCGGTGTACTGGTAAGAAGTAGCCGCTGGTACCAGCCCAAACACAGCTGACACGAAACACTTCCATGGCAGCGTTTTAACATCACTGCCTCTTCCCCCTTCCTCCATGTTGGCAGCCCTTTAATGCCACTGCCTCTTGTGACACCTCCTCCCTCCCTCCCCCCCGCCAGGCTGTCACAAGGGTATGGTAGTGAAAGGTACAGCGACATGAAAGAGCTGCCCCGGCTGCACTGCCAGTCCCTGCTGGTACGGTATGAGGGTGGGAGGACAAATGTAAAAGGGCCCATGCTGCCGCTGCTACCATGATAACAGTCAGAGCTCTGGGCCTTGAAATCACCGCTGGAGCCCTGGGTGGCGTGCCCCTGATGGGCAGGCTGTAGGAGGTTAGTCCCCAGCCCTCTTTCCACTGATGACCCCACCCCTTCCAACCGAGGCCCCACTCTTGCTACATGAGGCCCCACCCCTTCAGGGGGCCTGGAGTCAGGCCCCAATACTGGAAAGATTTTTAAATTACTTTCACCCCGGTTCACGTCCCCACTTGTGAAACCCCACAGGGATTCAGTGAGGACTCAAATAGGTGGATTTCCATCTTGGCCAGAGCACAGAGGACCTTTGCATGTAACTTTCTGTGCTGCCAGACGGCAGACTTCTGTCTCTGAGGAGAGTACAGAATAGGTGCTCTCCCTCAAACACCACAAACACCTGCTGGCTGTGGGTGTATGTGCTAGGTATGCAGTGGACTTCACACAGTTTACAGTGGGCTTTGTTGAGGGGAACGGATAGATTCTTGTTGTCTCCTAGGCCAGGAGTGCATGTCACTTTGAGGCACTGAGTTTCTGCAGAGTGCCAGATCGCCCTGGCAACGAGACCATCCTAGGCTTAGACACAGGATGAAGTGGGAACAGGTTCAGAGCTCCCTCCATAGCAAACTCACTCAGAGACACACGTTTAGAAATGAGCGGCTTGTGACATGAACATGATGCAAGCCTGTGTAACAAGCTCCAGCGTGCTTCTGCAGTGTGATGCAGAGATGACACAGGAGATGGCTTGGGAGCAGAGCTACTGAAATCCACTCGAGTAAACATCCTAGTTGATTGTTGTATCTTCCTTTTAGTTACCCTTGGCCTGTTTTGCATCTTTCTTGTTCTCATTGCGCGTTAATCATGGCCTCTGTCTAGTAGTATTTAAACAATATTTGTATATGATTGGTATTTTGTTTTATTATGCTTGTGCTAACAGCTCTATGACAAGTTCTGCTTTCTTTTTCCAGTGGTCTCCTTGAAACCAGCAGAGCTGACAGTCTTCCTGGGCCCCTGGCCAAGATGGGGAGGGAAGGCAGCTCTGCACTCCCAGAAGGGGCGGGGCCAAAGGTGAAAGAGGCGGGGCTGAAGGCAGCTGGTCCTCAGCTGAAATGTGAGATAGTGTCCATTCACAGATCGCTTTTTCGATGCGCTTTGGCAGTGTGGATGTGTTCTTTTGGAAGAAGTTTTTTCGGAAGATCTCTTCTGGAAAAGCTTCTTCCGATAGAAGCCTGCAGTCTAGATGTACCCTCTAATACTTGAATGGCGACTATAAGACTTGCATGTTCCATCACATATATCCTATTTTCCTGGTGTAAATCATGATATGGTCTTTGTCCAACAATAATTTAGGGTATGTATCTCAGACTTCACTTTTGGTGAGTGATTGTAACCAGTTTGGATACAACTGTGCAGTGCTCTTTACTGTATGTATCGATTGAGTAGTTCTTACAATATCATTGGTGGAATGCTAAAGGAAGGTTGCCCGAGAATTTTTATTGTAACAGATGTTTTCAAGTGTTCGTAAATTTCTAAAACATTCACCTCACAGGCTGACATTTCCCAGACTTGGTCTTTTTTGTTTTGTTTGTGTGGTTTGCAAAAGGTCATGAAATGCTGGCCCTTACACCAATTACTAGACTATTGCCTGTTTTACACCTTAGATGAAGGTGACTGTGTGTGGAAGATTGAAAAACATATTAATTGCAAGAATTAAGCTGTTCCGAGCTGTGGAATATTAATTTGGGTCGGGGGGGGAGGCATATAGTGGACTGTTGGGCAGAATATAGCTGATACACACAATCATGAGGCTGTGTCTACATTGGCAAGATTTTGCGCAAAAGCAGATGCTTTTGCGCAAAAACTTGCCACCTGTCTACGCTGGCTGTGAGTTCTTGTGCAAGAACACTGACGTTCTAATGTAAGAAATCAGTGCTTCTTGCGCAAGAACTATGACTCTTCCACTCAGGAATAAGCCCTCTTGCGCAAGTGTTCTTGCGCAAGAGGCCAGTGTAGACAGGCAACATGAATTTCTTGCGCAAGAAAGCCCGATGGCTAAAATGGCCATCGGAGCTTTCTTGCGCAAGAGAGCGTCTACACTGGCATGGATGCTTTTGCGGAAAAGCACATCTCTTGCACAAAAGCACATGGCAGTGTAGACGCTCTCTTGCGCAAATACTTTAACGCAAAAACTCTTGCGTTAAAAGTATTTGCGCAAAATCTTGCCAATGTAGATGTAGCCTCAGGCTCTACATAGTATCTGCCTGGACATTGAAATGATACTATTCAACCATTTTCTCTTCTAAATGATACTATTCAACCATTTTCTTGGCCCTTCTGCCAGGCCGAGTTAATAGCAGCAAGGGCCGGGTTCAGTATCTAGGGGTCTCCTCCCAACAAGGTAATACAACACCGGCTCGAGCCCCCACCCAGTGACCTGGGAAATTGTACATACACCCCTGGGCGCCTCAAAGAGGCAATTCTTCCCCTCTCGCAAGCACAGAACCTCAGTATAGCAGCAAATCTTTAATAACATGAGGTAACCGACATCAGTATTAAATTGGGAAAACACCACAACTCGGATTCAAAGACCAAGCATGAGCAGACCCACCCCCCAGCCACGAATCACCCAAAGTCCCCAAAAGTCCAACACCCCAAGAGTCTCTTGAGTCCAGTAACCCAAAAATCACCCAAAGTCCCAAAGTCTGACACCCCAAAAGTCTCTGCCCTGTGTCAGTACCGCCCCAGGGTTTGAAAGTTCACCTGGCAGGGTTTTACCATCCCAACCTGGGTGGAATGGCAGGGGGTAGGGGTTGATACACCTTATGTGGTCCACCGACAGCTCTGCCTCTCCGTAGTGTTCTGCTGCCGCCGTCAATGCGAGTCACTCCGCCACACTCCACCTGCTGTCCCGTGAGCCACTCCAACCATCCCACGAACTGCCCTGCTCCGCCAGCCGTCTCGGTCCACACCCCTGGCCACCAGCTGGTTGTTCCTGCAACTGCTCCACTGGCTGCCTGCTGCTGCTGCTACGGGCTGCCCGCCGGTCGTCCCCGCCAGCTGCTCTGCTGGCCGCCTGCACCTGCCAGTTGTCCCCGCAAGCTGCTCTGCTAGTAGCTTAGCAGTGTAGCATCAGGCTCCCCCCAGCAACAGTGATCTCAGCTCTTCCGCAGTATAGCACCAGGCTCCCCTCAGCACACACTGATTTCAGCTCATAATAGAGGAGCCTCAGTGCTAGGGCTCTATTGGCCCACAGTGAAGTTAGCTCAGCAGCTTGCAACTAGACTCCTAATGGAATCCAGGTTAGCGCTGATATTCCACAGTGGAGAAAGGGGTGTGTGTGTGTGCAATCCGTGTTGTTTAGACCCTCAGACAGGGCCTCACCACCAAGTACAAAGACCTGTCTCCAGCCTCTCTTAACTTGACTGGGTTTTGCTACTTAGTTTATGGCGAATCCCTCTGTCATAAACAGTTCCACTATTCCATTGTCCTTGATTCACATAATCAGGGTAACAACACTTTATCCCCCCTGCCTCAATAACAGAGAGACTGGGGATCCCACAGTGGCCAAAATGACCATTTGGGCTGCTGTGAGCACATACTAGGCGGGGTGGGTGTGCCTATGCAAATGAGATCAGCCCCTGAAGTCTTTTTGCACCACTGGCCACAATTCACCACCAGATGTCAGGGTAGAGCTTATCCTGACCCTGCTTACATCAGCATTTATCGGTAGCTCTGCTCTGACCCCGTCGGCTAATACTGATTTGCAGTGTAGTAAGTTGATCTTCTCACAAGCTCATTTATCTTCTTTTTCTTATTTTACTCAATTTTCTCCTTTCCCTGTTTTTCTTATTAAATTAATGTACATCATGGACTACTAACATATCTCACAAGTTGAGTAGCGCTAAATGTAGTTACTGCTTGGATGAAAGACCTATAAAGAAACCCAAAGTACTGCTGGTCATGTTAATACATAATTTATTAGGTGGCACTATGCCCTCTGAACTATAGCTGGATCATCTATTAACTGTTTGGAAGATCAAGGCCCATGAGTGCTGCTGGGACTCTTACTGATGATAACAGTATGTTACTGAAGATGCCATCTTTTGGAAGAAACTTAAATCCATCATCTTGACTGCTTGTGGTTATTAAAGAACCCAGATTTATCATAAGTAAAGTGATGTTAGTCCAACTAGTTGAATTCAAGAATCATTCTGTCTCCCTACAACTTTGGGACACAGTATGCAATTTAAGATACAGGGGTGGGTATTTGTTTTTTCACTCCTTGGAGCAGATTACTGCATGGTGTTGCTTTATGTTATATTCAGAAAATAGTGCTCTTCAGAAAGTAAATGTGTTGAAAGCAGGTTAAAATTAGCTTTACAAAGCCATCACTAGTAGTCTCAGAGACAGCCAGGATTTCTGTGCGGTAACTGATTCTATTTTTTTTTCAACCACAAATGTGACAGTGATGTGTATTAATGATGTGTTAACGTAAAAACATAACAGAGCTATTTTAGATTGAAAACCAGTAATTACACTAGTCACAGCACTGACGTACACAAGTTGTGCCATATCCCAAGGAGGACTTTCCTGAGTTTTTTACATCGTCATTACTCAGGATTAAATAAAAACTCAACAAGGATTTTCGGACTTGACCTCTTGACAGTGGCAACAAACACCATGTAATACTTTATTGAAAAAACTCTATGCTTCTGCAAGGCCAGACTTTTTATACTTGCCATGATTTGCCACTGCATGATACTTTATTTGATTAATCTGTAAATTAATAGCAAATTCACACAGGCGGTTTTAACCAGGGGCATGCATAATAGCGGGTTCTTTATCCAAACAAGTGGGTCGATTTCTGTAATTGGTGATATCCACATCACCTCCTGAACAGCAAATGCCATAATGAGGGCTGAACTCCAATTCATAGGTGCATATGGAAAGCATTTATCCTACCAGTCTGTGCAGAAATTGTATGCAACCCACTTTTCAGTATAGACGCGGAGGGTTTTGCATTGCAGTCATGTGTCCTCCATGCTGCATGCACAGTTCTGCATTAAAATCATGTTTCGTTTTGGTAAGTTTTTTAGGGGAAAGATTTAAATTGCCTTGAAAATGCTCCACAGAGCTTTTTAGTCATGTAATGGAGTCTTTGAAAAGTTGGCTTAAACACTCCATGGCCCTATTCAAAATATTTGTTTGTATTTACTAGCTTTTTTAAATACGAGGACAGCTTATGCCAAAGATTCATCAACACAGTCTCTTCATAGAATACCAAGAAGTGGCCTTATACATCTCACAATCTATTAAGCATGTAATTCTGGTATTTCCTGGAGTCCTGGTTATTGGGCAATAGTAATGTAGGACAGAAAGGACATAGACTTGAAGATATTTTCTATTCCAAATGAGGAACAGCTGGGTTCTTTTCCCAACACAGGAGAAGAGACTCATTCATTTTTTAACATAAAGATATAGGGAAGTGTTTAAAAACAGGTCCGCGGAGCTGCAGCTAGAGATGTAAATTATGAAAGCTTAAAGATAAAAATAATTCTCAGTTACAATGCCCTTAAATACTTGAAACCAGAACTATATTGATGCAATTATTAATTTTTTATAGTTTAGAGCAGGGGATCTCAAACTCCCAGCCCGCAGGCCATCCCCGGCTGGAGCAGTTGCTCATTCCAGGCCAGGGGAAGGAGTGGAGGAGACTGTCCATTCCTGCTCCCCAAGCTCCTTCCTGCCATTGCCCCTCCCTCTTCCCACCATGGCTCCTCATCCCCCAAGAGACGTGACTTCAGAGATGGCCAGGGCGGGGGGCCTGGAGTGAGGTGGCAGCAGCAGTCAAGCCTCACCACACTCCCTACAGCTTGGGTGGGACCGCCAAGTGCGCTTTGCTTCCTCGTGTCTCCTGCCACGCAAGGGAGTGTGAGGTATCCAACAGCTGCTGCCGCCCCATGCCAGGCCCCCTCCCTGGTAATCCTCCAGGCAGCTCTCTCAGGAGATGGGGTGAGGGGCAGGGCTTGGGAAACAGGATCAGACAGCCTCCCTGCCCCTCTGGACCACTGGGGTGCCCAGGCCAGATTGGGCAACTGCACCAGTGGGCTGGGTTTTGAGAGCCCTGGTTTAGATTGTCACTCCAGGATTCTTGATTGGCATAATTTTTTTTGTATTTGTTTTGAGGTAGCACATAGAGGTCCCCACTGAGAGAGACATTTTACTCTGTGCTCTAAGAGCACAGTTCTGATACTTGTATACTGATTAGCAGCATCTTTATGAATTGTCCCACTGTCCACAAAACAGTTTGTAATAATTGCTTAGGGAAGCCCAGTTATGTACCAAGATCCCTACATTGTTAAGCACTGTACAGTCGCATAATAAAACATCCCAGCCACAAGAAACTTACATTCTAATTAATTAACTATTAACTAATTGTACTAATTAAACCATCCAGAAAATGCAGAATCTTTTTTTTTTTTAAAGTTTCTAATCTATGAAATCCCTTCAGTCCCCAAAATGGCAGACACATCTTTGCAGGTGTACCCTGGTGTCTGCTTGACATCTGTTGATTTCAATCAGACTTGTTCAGTTGTAAGGAATTTGCCTGCATGGATCCCAATGCAAGATGAGGGCCTTACGGTGTTTTTTTTTTTTGTTTCTTTGTATAAGATGTGTTAATTGCCTTTCTTTCAAATGAGTCTGCTCTGAGAAGATCAATTTTAAGAGTATAACTGAATGCTTTGGAATGGGGACCTCTTTTCCTACAAGAACGTACAAATTCAAAACCATGTCCAATTGTTTAACCTAGGGGACTTGAGAATGTCCTTTTAAATTCATCCTTTTAGAAATCTGACCTTTAAAAAATGAAGTAAATATGTATTTTGGCAAAGTTTTAAACACTGAATCATATTAACATGCTTCTTGATTGCCAGTATTGTAACTAGAGCTCTACCAGAACGTGCTTAGAGTTTTCAAAAAGAAAACACATGTATTATTTGTAATAATATATATTTTATATCTGCACACACTGAAAAGTACTGTTCATGCTGTTGTCTACGTACTAGTAAAAGAAGCTGGGGACTGTTTGGTCTGATTTGCAGCTTTTCAAGGTGTGTAAAAAGAGAGAAAATTGGGCTAGGTACAAAGAAGACAGGGTTCATATGTCTGAAATCGGATTGGTCTAGCTATGCTGTAAGGGCTACATTCATCCCTAAATTGACCTACAGTGGCTATTCATACCAGTTGCTTTAGGGCTTGCCTAGACCAACAGTTAATGCGCAGGAAGCAGTCTGTAAATCTGCAGTGCGCTAGCGTGCCATTCACTAAGGGTGCATCTATACTGCACCTGTACCTCAAAATAAGCTATGCAATTTGAGCTACGCCAATTCCAGAGCTTATTTCAAGTTAATTTCCAAATAGCTTATTTTGAAATTTGGCATTGTCTACGCGGCACCAAATTTTGAAATAGAGCCCTATTCCGAAACGCCCCTTGATCCTCATGGAACGAGGTTTACAAGGACGTCGGAATAGCACACCCATTATTTCAAAAGCTATTTTACAGTACCGGGTGTGCTGTCAAGACACAGAAAACTCTATTTCACGATACTGGAAGTATCCCGAAATACCGCTGCTGTCTAGACGCACCCTAACTGTCCATGAGTTGCCTGTTACAATACCCTAAAATAGGGGTGGGGAACATTTTTCGGCTCACAGGCAGCATTCCCTCTAAGCTGCGCCTCAGCACAGCTTCACAGGTGGTTAATCAGCCCTGCCCACTCAGAAGCTCAGGCCTTCACACATGGAGCTGACTGACTGGGTGGGGCTGATTAATCACCTGCAGCTTAGAGGGAACACTGCTGAGGGGCCACTGACCCACAGAAAAATCAAGGGAGGGATGCACACAAGTGAGAAGAAAAAAACAAAAACAAAACAAAAAACAACCCCCACCCTTCATGGCTGTGAAGGAAAAAGACACTCACCACTTACCCCTCGCACAGAAGAGCCTGGGGGGGGCAGTCTAGTAGATTTTGTGTGTTCCAGCCCTGCGGTGAGGCAGCAGGAGGCTGGAACACAAGCACAGGCTGCCCATTACTGGGGGGGGACCTAATCCTTGAGGACCGGATTCAGGCAAGGCGGGGGCCACATCCAGCCCTCAGGCCTGAGGTTCCTCACCCCTGCCCTAAAAGTTTCCTTGTGTGCGCTGATTTACTCCTGTTTTAAAGCCAAGTAGATCCATAAGAACATAAGAACGGCCATACTGGGTCAGACCAAAGGTCCATCTAGCTCATTATCCTATCTTCTGACAGTGGCCAATGCCAGAAGCCTCAGAGGGAGTGGATAGAATAGAATCCTAGAATCATAGGGCTGGAAGAGACCTCAGGAGGTCATCAAGTCCAGCCCCCTGCCCAAGGCAGGACCAATCCTAACTAATAGGTAATCATCAAGTGATCCCTTCCCTGTCACCCATTTCTAGCCCCTGACAAACAGAGACTAAGGACACCATTCCTACTGATCCTGGCTAATAGCCATTGATGGACCTATCCTCCATGAATTTATCTAGCTCTATTTTTAACCCTGTTGAAGTCCTGGTCTCCTCAACATCCTCTGACAAGGATTTCCATAGGTTGACTGTGTGCTGAATGAAAAAAAACCCTTCCTTTTATTTGTTTTAAACCTGCTGCCTATTAATTTCATTTGGTGAGCCTAGTTCTTAAGTTATGGGAACAAGTCAATAACTTTTCTTTATTCACTTTCTCCATACCTGTCATGATTTTATAGACCTCTATCATATCCCCCTCATCTTCACTTTTCCAAGTGCATCAAACCCTGTTAGGCTATGTCTACACTCGCGGTTTCTTGCGCAAGTACGGCTGTTCTTGCGCAAGAATCTGCAGAGTGTCCACACTGCCCGCCCGCTCTTGCGCAAGGAAATGTACAGTACAGCGTGGTAAGAGAGGGCTCCTTGCGCAAGAGTTATGCTCTTTTTTAACAGGTGTAAGCCCTCTTGTGCAGGAGCTCTTGCGCAAGAGGGCAGTGTGGACGCTCGGCAGGGATTTCTTGCGCAAGAAAGCCCTATGGCTAAAAAGGCCGTCAGAGCTTTCTTGCGCAAGAGAGCGTCCACAGTGCCATGGGAGCTCTTGCGCAAAAGCACAATGCACACAGGGCAGTGTGGACGTTTTCTTGCGTAAGACTTTTTGCACAAGAACCCTTTCGCAAGATGTTTTTGCGCAAGAAGCCGCGAGTGTAGACATAGCCTAAGTGTGCACTGAGGGTGGTTAGTGCATGCTTCTACTAATCATTGGGTAACCCACAAACCTAGTGTGGTTCACTGACCAATGCAGTGGCACCTAGACCACAACAACAGGTAAGACCAAGAGACCTCTACAGCATGGGCTGGGAGCCAGCTGGCTTTTAGCTCAGAGGGTAGAGGCTCCTATATTAAGCTGCAGCAGTCTCAGGTTCAAATCCACCAGGTGGTAGTTACAATTGCTTGTGCTAGCAGGGTTACAGTACTGTTCATAGAGTGCTAGCCTGATGAGAGCAAGCATGAGCATGTCTGTTCCACTTGAGAATCACACTCCCAGTGCAGGTGTTGCCTAAATAGCCTTAAAAAAGATGATTAGTCCTATGGCACCTTCGAGACTGACAGGTACATATGAGCTAATCTGAAAAAGTGGGTTTTGCCCACAAAAGCTCATGATACTATATGCATTTTTCTTAGTCTGTAAGGGTATGTCTACTTTGCATTCCTCCTGCGAGAAAGGAATGCAAATGCAGACAAACAAAATTGCAAATGAAGCGCGGATTTGAATTTCCCTCACTTCATTTGCATAATCGTGGCTGGCCACTTTTCCGAAATACTGTATTTCGAGAAAAAAATGGTGTTATTTCAAAAAGAAACCCTTCCTTCGAAATAACCCTTAAATATGAGGTTTAAGGGTTATTTCGAAGGAAGGGTTTCTTTTCAAAATAACCCCATGTGCACTGCAGGTTTTTTTCTCGAAATACGGTATTTCGGAAAAGCGGCCGGACTCCATTATGCAAATGAAGCACAGGAAATTCAAATCCGCGCTTCATTTGCAATTTCGTTTGTCTGCATTTGCATTCCTCTCTCGAAGGAGGAATGCAATGTAGACATATCCTAAGGTGCCACAGGATTACTCATTGTTTTTAAAGTTACAGACTAACACAGCCACTCCTCTGAGACTAGGTAACCTTAGTTACCTAGGCATTTGCTTGAGTTTGGATAGGCAAGTGTGAAGTACTGATAAACCATTGGGTAATAATCATCCATAAAAGCCCACAATGGTTAAAGTGGAAAGACAAGCTTTCTGCTATGTTGTCATGTCAGAATTAAGGAAGCCATTTTCTCCCTCATGGGAAGAATGAAAGTCATAATATCCCTTCTGGAGAAACTATAACAGATACTTTACTTCTGACAGTGGTCCTCCGAGTGGATTTTCCCAATGCTTAAAACGAGTTTGTTTTCACTTTGTCAGGAGTGGGGAACCTTTTTTGGGTTGGGGGCCACTGACCCACAGAAAAATCAACCAGGGGCTGCACACAAATGAGAAACCAAAAAATGACCAAAAAACAAAAGAAAACCCCCCAGAACAAATCCTCACTGACGTGGTCCCCAAGTGAGAGAGAAAGACACCCCCCACATTCTCCTCACACAGCAGAACCTACTGGGGCCCAGGTTAGTAGATTTTGTGTGTTCCAGCCCTCCGAGGGTGGGGGTGGAGGGCCAGCACAGGCTCTCCAATGCTTGGGGGGAGCCTTGAACCTCAGGGGCTGGATCTAGGCAAGCCAGGGGCCACATCCAGCCCTGGGTCCTAGGTTCCTCATCCCTGAATAAAAACCATAAGTACCATGTCTAAAACGTGTTGGTACAGCCGCTGGCTTCCTCCTCTCTTGTTCCCTTGATTTACTCCCAGTCATTTGTTATTTCTTTTGTTAGGCATTGTAGGAAGGCGGTGTATCCTTCATAAGCAAATTTGTATCACTTTGACTTTTCTCCTGACCTACATTTGCAGCACAAATATGTCCCAATTGATAAATAAATCATGTGCAAATAGAGAAACAATAAGTGATGATATTTCTTTAGTCTAATATGAATAAGGAATAAATAGAAGTCTCATCTCTTTCAACACAAGTACTGGTCAATTTAGGCCTTATTCAAGCATGAGCTGAATCCTTATACAATCTCTCCTCAAAGATAAGATTTAGTCTCCACACATTTGTTTAGCTTCATGTAGGTCACTCCCTCTAGCATCTACTTGGGAATTTGAACTGTTCTGATTGCTATGAAACAGCAGCTGAGTTGTGGAAGACATGTCTTAAGTTCAAGGGGCTGCTATATATAATGTAAACAAATTTGGCTAAGCAAAATAACCGGGGATTTCAATAGTCAAGACGAACTACTGTGCGTTTCCCTGTATTACCTCATCTTAAAATGCAGCAATTACAAAGAAAAAGGCAAATTTACAAATTTACCACAGAAAAAAGACATGGTGCAAAATGCAGTGTAGATTGGAAGAGAGAATATCTTAAGGGGAAACATTGTGACCCAAGTATAACATTATATATCTAGACAACAAATAGTCTGGTAGCACTTTATAGACTAACAAAACATGTAGACGGTATCATGAGCTTTTGTGGGCACAGCCCACTTCTTCAGATGACTGGAGTGTTGGATGTCTAGGATAAAAAAAATATTTAGGACATTTTTCATGTATATAAATAAGGCTAGCAGATTCACCCGGTGTTGGTCAGGTCCTTAACTCAATTAATTTTTTCTTTGGAAAATAAAAGGAAAATGTACATGACTTATTGAAATTGTTGTATTTTTCAAAAATACAGTACTATTTTTATGAGGTTAATTTTATAATTTTTTAAAATGGGAATTCCATCAAGTGTGGTTTTTTTTCTTTCACCCCCCCCATACACTCTTATCATTTGCTATGTTTTAACAAAAAAGGGCTCTGGACAATTTGGTTTCCAATAACATTGTCTTCTAGTTTTCAAACCGTAAGCATTGATTTAGTTGTGCCAAAACAGAATGTATTTGTGTATCCCATATTTCTCAGTTTTATCTCTTTTCTGTAAGGTTTAGTGAGAAGCAATCTTATTCCAAGTTTATCCTATTTTTCTGGCTCATCTGGCACCTTTCAAATTAGCTCAGTTATGTCAATTTTGAGGACTGTATTTGATTGGGTGAGTCTGTCTCTTTTCTGTGCGGTTTTCTGAGAAGCAATCCCATTCCAGCAGCCCTCTTCATAGCCTGCAGGCTCTCCATGGGGTTGGAGGTTCGGGCTCCGGGTTTAGGGCAGGAGAGCTCGTTAACTGGTCTGGTGGCAGGCAAGATGGCGGAGTCCAAGCCTTGCCGGCCACTCTCTTTGTGCTGCAGCTGCCCCCAGTGACCACTCTCAGTATTGCGTCCCTCCTCTCTGTGCCCCTCCCTTTCGCGTTCCTTCCTTCTCTGCCCCCTCCCTTTCTATGTTATGGAAAACGGTCCAATTCCTGGCACTTCCCATTTTCTAGGCACAACCAAACCCTGAGCATGGTTTAAGTTAGGGTAATAGGAAGCTGCATACCAAATTTGGTGGTCCTAGCTCTTACGGTTTAGGAGTTCTTGAACAAATGGACTCAAAGATGCACAGACAGATGGCTTCATAGACAAAAAGATGCACTGTAAAATATATAGAGAGATTGCTTGAAGTCCAATCACCCAGGGTTTTTTTTCCTGCAACCAGAACATTTTTTAAGATTTCATAAATTATACGTGAGGTTTACAGTTTTGATGAGAAGGTTTGGCAACAAGCCACTTGAGTTCTGTTTCTACGCATTGCCATTTTCTGGATGAATTACCTAGAACAAGTTATTCAACCTCTGTTTTACCATCTGAAAAATTGGTATAATTTGTTGTTTATTTGTACTTCAGCAGCCTACAACTAAAGTGCCAAATATGGAATAGAAACCCCGTATGCTAGTTGCTGGACAAATACCAAAGAAAAAGATGGTACCTGCCTCAAAGAGTTTAAAATCTAAGTAATATATTTAGCTTCCTTATAGGGTTCTTTGAATCTTAATAATGTCTTAAAACACTGAGGGTGTGTTTATGCTAGTACATTATTTTGAAATAATAACTCCCAAAATAACTATTTCAAAATAGCATGTCCACACAACAAGGCACCATTGAAATAGTGCAGGAGAAGCCAGCGGGGGACGGGGGGTGGGGGGAGGGGATGGGGATGGGGAGGAGGCTGGTGGCTCACTCCATACATGTGTGGCCAGGCATTCCATCGCAGAAGTTATGGAGGAGCACATGGCTTTACACTGGTGTGACAGCTGCTCCCACATGGCCTTCCACTGCTCCCAGTCAGCCTGGCACTCCTTGCAGGTGGCAGCCCGCACCCAGCACTCCTCATCAAACCCACAGATGAGGGACTGGAGGCAGGTCATCTCGTCCGGCTGCAGGTCTTCCCTGGTACGCTTTCTGCGGTGGATCCTGCAGAATCGGGAAGATGGCATCGGAGGTGGTGGATGCGCCACGCTTTCAGCTGGTTCAGCTGTGAAGAAAAGTGACAAGGGCAGTCATTCCAGGAGACTCTATATCTGAAGTCTAGCTCTAATCTCTGAGCCAACACTGAAGGTCTTGGTTCAGACGATGGTGATGTGCTTTGAGCAAGGCCATCTGTTGCTAACACAGTAGGCACTTTCCTGCAGGGGCACCAACATTCCAGGGAACATCACTACCCCCACATCCCAAAGACAAGCAGGCATGGAAAGGTGCTGGCCAGGCCAGAAGCCTGCAGGAAGAGTGGGGGACGGGGCGGCTTGGACTCCTTCAGTGTCCTGCACGTTCCGGGTCCGGCACTGGCGGCATCCCACAGGGAAAGAACTTCTATCCCTGCCCACTGGAAGGAGGGGAGGTGTGTGTGAATGACAGAGGCAGCTTGGCAGAGGGAGTGCTACTGGGGTTTCCTCCTCTTCCTCCCCCGGCAGGTTCCCGTGAGGGAGATCAGACTCCTCCACATCACCGCGCTTGACCAGGAGCGGATGCTGCCTGAGTGCGGGCATGAGGCTGTGCGTGTGCAGCACTTCTGTGTGTTTCCATGACCCCGGACTCCTTAGTGGTGGCTTGTCATGGGAAGGTGTCCCACCCCGGAGTCAGGAATGAGGCAGGCCTCTCCAGGAACCTTGTGAGAAAGGACCGAGGGGTTCTTGTGTGAGAGCATCATGGAGCTGAGTGCTCTGGGCTGGTGCTCCATGTGCACCAGTGAGGAGTGCACAGCCCCTTGTAGTCCGCCACCTGCCTCCATGTGTATATAGG
This sequence comes from Pelochelys cantorii, assembly GCA_032595735.1. NCBI lineage: Eukaryota > Metazoa > Chordata > Testudines > Trionychidae > Pelochelys > Pelochelys cantorii. Next base: position 5,830,500 of record CM064346.1, on the reverse strand, counting down.
GAAAGTGACAGAACTCACCTGAAGTGCTTTCCCCAGGATTGTCCGAGCCCTGGGAGACATCGTGGGAGGAGGGGACTGGCTCCAGAGTGAGCAGCTCCTGGCTGGTGGGCATGGTGTCCTGTCTGGCCACCTCCTCCTCCTTCTCCTCTTCCTTCACAATCCCGCCCTCATGGAGGCTGTTGCCGGGGGTGTCTTGGCTGGAATTGATGATGGGGAAGAGGGGAGAGGTGACTGGCCCCTCATCCCAGGATGGCATCCAGCTGCTCATAGAAGCAGCAGGTATGCAGTGCTGCCCCAGAGCAAGAACTTTGCTCCCTGGCCTTAGTGTAGGCCCACTGGAGCTCTTCAGATTTTGTGTGGACCTGGTTGAGGGTCTGCATGTGTCTTTTCTCTGCCAGGCTGGTGGCCATCTAGCCATGCACGTTGGCATTCTGCCTCTTGGTGCAGAGATCATGGAGGTTGGTCTCCTCCCCCCAGACCTCAATGAGAACCAGGATCTCCACATCAGTCCAGGCTGGTGTCCTCTTTCATCCCTGGCCAGGGGCATCAGAGGTTGCTGTGGATGTGCTGGCAGCCATTGGGGGCGCACAGGGAGTGCTGGGGTCACTGATGGTTCAGGCTTCTAGAAATTCTATATTCTCCTGCTGCACAGTCTGACCATTCATAATTTTGCATTGACAGTAGAGAGCACATGCTGAACCTCTTGCTTCAAGACATCGATCTCACCAAGCACATGTACACATGCTTAACTTTAAACATGTGAATTGTCCCGTTTACTTCAAGGGACTGTATTAGGACTCCAAAGCATTGGCTCCTCGTACTTAATCTAAATGACACTCTGCCTTCACTGTAAACAGCATAGAGAATTGAGCGGTTATTATTCAGTCTTATGAAGGGTGCTGATTTGCATATACCGAGGTACTGTTCATTAAAAGTATATTTTTATTACATACAATATTTTGATTCATTATTAAACGGGCATTTTGGGTCATATACGTTTAATATGTCTGTGCTACTATGTGTGCAAGAGGAAGGGAGCCAAGGGGAATCACAGTACCAAATATTCCTCTCCCATTTCTTTTATAAGTGCCCTCAGATATTAAAAGTCTTGCCATGGCACCCTTCTGATCTATTTGAAAGCATAAAAAAAATTAGAAAAAGTTGAAAGAGCAAAAATAATCTCTAGGGTGACCTGAGTATCCAAATGCACCAAATTCCCACTGGTAAATCACCAATAAATTAAATCTCCAATTTAGAATGGTGAATAAACACAGCCGGGGTGGGGGGGGGTGGGGAAGAATGACGTAAAAGATTAAATATACTGAGCCTGTAACATAGATTTTCTTGACTGTAAAAAAGTAACAAGTTCATAGCTCAGTAACGGATAATTAGGAGCCTGTAATTCTTTGCATCTATTGACCCAAAGTTTCTCTCTCTACAGAGATATTTGCATAACAATTACATATTTGCATTGATATGTTTTAAGTTTTTTTGGCTTGACCATTGTGGGAGACAGAGTCCAAAGTAACCAGCATTTTAATGAGAAGTGTCGAACTGTAGACCTGGGAGGGATAATATGGAATGTGGCTATGTTGGCCTTCTGAAGAAACTTCAAGTAAAAATATATGCTGATCCCCACTGTAAAATTCTACGTATCTTACGTAGGGTCTTTGTACCTAAATTAGATCTGCCTGGTGAGAACTCCAATGACTTTTGTGGATTTCTGTGCACTTTCTGTGGTTATCAAAGGCTCTGTTATGGAACTATAGCTTGCCTTGGTGTGAACAAGAATGCATAATATGTGCCCATTCACCTAACCAAGGGAATCAAGTGAGCTGGATTTTTGTTTTTATAATGCGTGCACTAAAATGTGGCATTTTCTTTCTATTATGTGAGGGTATGTCTACACTACAGCATTAATTCGAGTTAACTTAATTCAAAATAGTTAATTCAAATTAAGCTAATTTGAATTAACGCATCTACACACAAAACCTATTTCGAAATAGCGTTTTGCTATTTCGAAATAGCGCGTCCACACTGAGTGGACCCTGAACCGAAGTTAAGGCTGGCTGGAACCAGTGCCGGCAGGGCATCAGGTTAGGACTTAGTGTGTGGGGCTTCTGCCTGAGGCTAACTGAGCTCCGTGCTTAAAGGGACCCTATCCCCACCCTGGACAGACAGTTCTCAGGGTTCCCCGCTTGCTTGTCTACCTCGATGAGGGACAGCAAAGCAGTCCTGTCTTGGAGTGCCCTGAGTGCCCGCACTCGGGACACCACAGCACTCGGCCACATGGAGCCAGAGCTGCCCCGGGCACGCCGGTGCGTCTCGTGGGGTTGTTGCCATCAGCCTGGCTGCACTTGCTGCAGGCTGACATCCGGGGGGTCCATCGGGGGGCTGTCAGGATCCAGGAGGCTCTGCGGGAGAGCGTCCACCCCGAGGAGCCCTCAGAGCCACCCTGGTCCTCCCCACTGGGGGCTCGTGCCCCATTCCTCCCTCATGTCCTTCCACTTACCCCTCCCTAGCCCCCCTTCCTGCTGTCAAACAAAAGAGATGTATGTTCAAAAATAGAAACTGGGTTTATTGAACAAAACGGGGGGGGGGGGATGAACCTCTGGGAAAAGGAAGAGGTAGAGGGGAAGAGAGAAAGTGGAAGAAGGGAGGGGGAAACCTGGGAGGAGGGAACTGGAAGGGGGAAGCAAGGGGAAGAAGGGGGAGGGGAAGCTCAGGGCCCAGGATTGGGGGTCTTGCCGGACCAACTTGATTTTCATGCAAACCTGCTCCTGGGTTCGCATGTGGCCTTTGGTGGCCAGGCTGGCAGCTATCCTGCCATAGACGGCCACATTCCTCCGTCTAGTGCGGAGATCATGGACGTTGGGGGCATCCCCCCAAACCTGAATAAGGTCCATGATCTCCACCCTGGACCAGGAAGGCGCCCGCCTTCTCCAGCCCCTGTCAGGCTCCTGGGAGCTGGCAGACTGCTCCTGGGGAGCGGTGGAGGGCTGGCTGCCAGTGGCTTGATGGCTCATGTTTTGGGGCCACTGGGTCAGGGGCCCCGGTGGCCACTCCTGGCTCTGGGCTGGCAGGCATGGAGCTGGCACAGGCACTGTGGCCAGGGTCTACCCCTTTAATGGGTCCGGGGCTGGGGGAGAGGAGAGTAAGTTTTCCTGGTTGTGCCCAGAGTGGCCATCAGGGCTCCCTGGGAAGGGGTGGAGGCCCCCTATTTCGAATTAAGTGTCTACACAGCACTTAATTCAAAATAGCTATTTCGAATTTGGCGTTACTCCACGTAGAATGAGGTTTACCAAATTTGAATTAAGAGCTCTGCTATTTCGAATTAATTTCAAAATAGCGGTTTGCATGTATTGACACTACTAAAGTTAATTCGAAATAACAGCTGTTATTTTGAATTAACTTTGCAGTGTAGACATATCCTTTGGTGATTTTTCTCCCCTATAATTGTCTCCTTTGCAGACAAAATAAATGGTTCACAGAAAAGGATGGAAAAACTATGGATTTTTTAAAAAACAACTTCTGATAAAGGTTGAACTGAAAATAATAGATGCTGTCTGAAGAAAATATGCAGAATCATTCCTTTTAACCGCTTGGACTGATTTATGGCTCTGAGTGCATATTTATGGATTCCAAGGGCAGAATTGGGCTAGAGACTGAACCCCAAGTAACTCACAGTTCCCCTTGAAGGTCACACTAAGGTCTTTTTACACCATTCTGGTATCATCAAGGGACTTTGGAGTAGGTGAAAATGCAATGTAGTTTCCACCCATCTCTTCTGGGTTGGCAGTAAGCAAGCAAGTCCTAGACCTAAACTCCACATAGCTCAATATGGGTGTAAGGATGGTCTTCGTTCCTTGCCCAGGTACATAGTCAGAATCTTGCCTGTGATTGGTTCATTAGGGAAATCTATTTAGATGAATGAACAGATATGCACATGCCTGAACATGGAAACCACATAGTTTAACCCATGGCCTTCAGCACTTTAATAGCACGGGCTTTTCTATCTCTAACTGCTACTGTTGACTCCACTCATCAAGATGGCGTGCCAATCCAGCAAGCACTGAAGTAGGTGATCAGATCTGGAACTAGGGTTGCCAGGTGTCCGGTTTTCTACCAGACAGTCCGGTATTTGCACCTTCTGTCCGGTAGAAAAATTCAGAAAATACCGGACATGTGCAATGTGCAATATTTTCTGAATTTCTGGCTGGGTGCCGGACGGAAGCCTGGCGGGGGCGGGGGAGTGACTGGGAGGCAGGGCACGATTGGTGCTAGGAGCCTGTGGTCGCGTGCAAAAGCCCGGGGGGGGGGGGGACGGAGGGGGGCTGGGACTCCCAGCCACTCCCCCTGCCCGGCTTCTGTATGTGACCAGAGGCTCCCAGCACCAGTCACAGCCCCACCTCTCAGCTGGGAGCCTCTGGCTGCGTGCAGAAGCCGGGCTTCTACTAGCAACTCGAGGGAGTGCCTCTCAGGGGTGCAGCTCCTTGGACTCCAGCTGCGGTCAGTGGCTGCACCCCTCCCCCCCGCCACCAGCTCCGCTTCCCGCCCCCCTTCCTCCGGGTCCAGCCCCACGGCCCCCGACCCTCCCCAGCTCTGCTTCCTGGTCCCCCTTCCTCCCAGCCTCCCCCGTTCCTCCCGGCCAGCCCCGCGCCCCCCCCAGCTCTGCTTCCCGTCCCTCCCCTTCCTCCTGGCTAGCCCCGTGGCCCCCGGACCCCCCCCCCCCCCGCCAGCTCTGCTTCTTGCCCCGCCCCCCTCCCGGCCAGCCCTGCCAGCCCATGATCAAGTGTGTCTGTTTTTTTGGCGGGGTCTACCTGGTAACCCTATCTGGAACACTGCTGGAACTTGTCATGTGCATTTGGTTACTGGTGGCCATGTTTGCTAGATAGGGGTGGAAGACTGCGGGCTTTGTAGGGCAAAGGTCTTTTCTTTCTTTTAAAAATGTAAATTAGCCATCTTGTATTTAGAAGTTATCAGGATAGCTACATTGACTGTAATGCAAAATAATATTAAATTTGTTATACTAAATGAAATAAAACACAAATATTTATCTGCATCACATTTTAGATCATATATGAGAGCATATATCTCATTCCACAGACTTTGCGGGAGAAATCTTTAGCATCGCAGCTTAACCTCATGGCTTCCATCAGTGTTAATGGGAGCTAGGCGGTCTAACTCGGTGCTGAAAACTTACCCGAACAACAAGACAGCAAGTTAGGTACAGCAGTGACAGTTGCAATTGCTTATGTTTGGCTTCCCCCTTCTTGCCCTGGAGCTTCAACAAATAGCCACCAGATTTGTGTTGAAATAGACCCAACCAGCCATTTCTAAGAGCTGCCCAGCCCTATGGGGAAGAAAAGAGCAAAGGGCTTTGTGAGTATTTCCTGCTTTTTGCCATGGAGCAAATTGTGACACTTACAAATCAAGCAAGTTAAACCGCACAATAAACTGCAGTGAGAAACTTGGGGAAAGCAATATGTGTAGCCACCTAAGAGTCCTAGCGGTGATGAAATGCACTGACAGGTATATAGAGTGAATCCAAACTAAATGAAATCTGGATTGCCAATATTTTTGTATCTCTCCCCATCTTTAACCTTCCTTCCAACATCGTCTAGCCCACCAAAAGATTTTGCATTCTCAGTAACCCTTCCCCAAAACAATTCTTCATCCCTGTCCTAATGATTCTTGCTCTTCTGCCTCAAAAGGACAGACATTTCGCCCTTTGATATTCAGATGCTTCTCCCATTTAAATCAATACAGGCATCCAGGCAGAAATTTGCTTTTTTAAAAACACATGTTGAGACCATTAGCTCTGGATCAGTTTTGCCTCTAATTTTTTCCATCCATGTGCGGAATATGTTTTGTTATGTGCACCAAGACGTGTGTGGATGTGCACCACCAAAAGAAACACAAGGTGCCGGTTGTGGGCACTCTGCTAATCAGCTGGGCGGCATTTGAATCTCTCCTGGGTGGCTGCCCAAGTGCTCAGCTTACAGGAAACACTGGTCTCTGGATTCAACCTGCCGAGCAGAACTGTATTCAATCCAAATCCAATGCATTTCCTTGGTGTCTGAGCTGGTAGGGTCTGAGAGCACTGTTTTCATGACTCTTGCATATGCTGAAAGAGTAGGCTAGAAAAGAAGAGAAGTGCTCTCAAAAACAACAATTGTGAGTAGAGTTATTATTTATTATTTGTATTATGGTAATGTCTGGGGACCCCAATCATAGACATTCCTCCACTGTTCTTTCTGCTGTAAAAACCAATGACTACAGTTGTCTGGGAAGCAGGATTCACTAGAATTTCTGCCATTTCAGGATAAAAATTATTCCATCTTGAAATGAAACATTGAATGTCAACATTTCCCAAGACACGTCATTTATAAAAAACAGCGTGAGTCAGTCACACCATTTATTATTATATTTTATATCATTTTATTTTTAATGATTTTATGAAAGAAACCATAAAACGTAAAAAATACAGATAAAATAAGAAATACCATATACAAACTAATAACATATAAAGTAATAAAATAAACATTTTTAAAAGTGCATTAATAAAACTAAAATTCCCAACAAAGTCAAAGAAAAATCAAATCATACCAGTCTGATAAGGTCAAAATAAATCAGATTGAAATGGAACCAAAATGATTTGTTTCCATTTTTTCCCCCTAAACAAAATTTCTTCAAAGTTGTTATATTCCCATAAAGTCTTTTAATTTGGACAAATAGTTATTTTCTGATGGAAAAACAATTAATGGGAAAATTTTCAACCAGCACTATGTACAACCCAAGATGGAGTCCCTGGTTCGAAGTGCTTGTGAAGAATAAACAGGGCTCAGGATCATGACATACAGGAAAAAGTTAGAACAACATAATAACTGTAGCTGGCCAGATCCTCAACTAAATGGAGCTATGCCAATTTACTTCTGAAGATCTGCCCCAGTATTTGTACTAGGGGAAGCCTATCAAGTTCATAAATGTCTGGACATTGTATATGGATCAGGTAGACATTTTTCTGTAGGGCACCAACATGCAGTTGTGTCCAAAAGTCAGATTTACTGATCCCGGAGGCAATTTTGTGCCTTGAGAAATGACAATGCAACACTGGCACCCATACTACATTTCTATATGTTATTACAGCTTTCAATTTTGAACATGATGCAGCATGCTGTAGATTTTTCAACACAGAAATAACTGTCCCTCCCACCCCACTTTTGATGCAAGCTCATGCAGGGTAGTTTGTTAGACTGGCTTAGACATCTTATGTAAAATCAAGCCTGTAAAAGGAAAAAAATTGATTGTGTCTGTATCCTAATAATAAGAATGAATCTCTGGGGGTTGGTCTTAGGCACTTCAATGTCTTCTTGGATTTTATGCCAGTCACATCCATACGGATCTTGGCTGGGTCTTTGATGCTGAGTTTTCTTTTTGTTGAACATTTCATACCACTGCTTGATCAGCTTTTTTAAAAAATGAATAGCACTTATGTAACAATGCCAGGCTAAGGTGCTCCCTTACCTTGTCCAGTGCTACAAGTTTTATTTATGACTGTCATTATAAATAGTTCTTTCTCTTGGCCTTCCTGCAATTGCACTTTCTGTACCATACAGATCCAAACACATTATCCAGGTGTCTGCATAGACTGTCATCTTATCATATTGTTACTTGGCAGTGGCCTAGATTATCCATCCACGGACTGTAAAATGTAGATCTTTTCTTTCAAATTGTGTATCCTGTACCTTCTGCTTTAGTGTGACTTATTATGGCCTATGTCCTATTGAGCATTAGCCTATAGACCTGTGGTGTCCAACCTGCTAGCTACTAGCCACATGTGGCTATTTGGCTGGTTGAATGTGTCTATTTGGCCAGTTGAGTGTGACTCATTTGCTATAGCAGTGGCTACTGCTTCAGAACTGGTTGGACACCACAGCTATAGACCATGTACAAGAATCTCTTTGCCACTGGTAGGTAGGAACTTTGGACTGGAATACAGCAGCTTTTCAAACACCCAGCAATAGGATACACAAGATGAGGAGGAGCAAAGGAATACTAGATCCATTTGAAACTACATGGGAAATTTAGGCCGGTACCATGTACATTTAATCGGAATTTGGCTGGGACAACCATCCTCTTGGAGGAAAAAAAGTAGCATGCATCTTTAATGATCAGAAGTGATCAGTGTGATGGTTCTAAGGTGCATTTCAAAGATGGCACCTTCAGAAAGGCAGTATCTGCTGGGGGTAATTGTTTCAGTAGAAGCTTGAAAGGAAAAGTGTCCTAATTAAATCACCAGCTGAGTCCAGCTTTTATTCTGCTAATAATGAGACAAGGGTATGAACAAAAATTCTGGGTGCAAACGGCCTCAAACTTTGGAGAAGTTTGGAACTGGTCCAAACTTTGCAGCTGGCCCTGATCTCTGTAATTGGCTGAACCCCAACATTTGAGCAGTTCTGACCTTTTAGAAGAGCTCAGTTATAAGAACATAAGAATGGCCATACTGTGTCAGACCAAAGGTCCAACTAGCCCAGTAGCCTGTCTGCCGACAGTGGCCAGCACCAGGTGCCCCAGAGAGGGTGGACCGAAGACAATGATAAAGCGATTTGTCTCCTGCCATCCCTCTCCAGCCTCCAGTTCTTAATTTGGATCCAGTGGTTATGGTTAAGGAGACAATTGTTGCCAGTAAATAATTATTTGCACCCTTAGGCCCTTTCTGTTTCAAACTCCCTGTCCTTTTCAGTGAAGGCAGTTTACTCCCTTAATAGTTATACAAGACAGATTAATGTTTGCCTTCAGTTGTGCTGAAGTACAGCAAAATGCTTTTCCCAGTTGCATTGTGCATGGGCTGTCTATTTGACTGGATGCTTTGTAAATGAAGACTGTGTATCACATTGTATTGTGCTTTTTCAAAGCTTTGCTCTGTCCAAGTAAGCTACAGTCTCCTTATGAAATATACTGCTAGTTTAAGAGTAGAATAATATAGCTACTGTAACTGTGGTAGTGTAGGAATAATTTTGCTATAGAAATTAAATTTTTATACCACCATGAAGAAAACTAACACTTTGTGAGTCCTTGGAGAATATGATTTCTGGCTTTTCAGCAGGAATGGCTCAGTCTTTAGAGCTGTAGGCATAGATTCTTTCTTACTGCAGCAGTGTAAGAGGTGGATACTCCCCAAAATTGAAATGACCAGGGGGACGTTGAATAAAGTATATTTTCCGAGATGTTATTTGGGAGAACGTAGTTTAAGAATGAGTGTAGCTTAGAAATGTTCAGAGATCCAGTCCAGATCAATGCCTGACCTTTATCCAAACTATCTGAATCTCTTGAGTTTATAAAATTGGGCAGAGAATCACCTAAAATCAGGCTTGTTGTGTGTGATTAATGGTGATTATCATTCCTAGACAGGATGGAAGAAAAGCAAAAAAACCACCTTTCTGCAGTTTGGCAGTTATGTTTCTGTGCCTGGCCAGAATAATAAAGATTTAGTTTGCATGTTGGGAAAGGTTCATGTCAGTTCTATTTTTATCAGAATCAATTCACTCTTCCTTGCTACTAAACCACCAAAAGCACCTAATGATTCATTCTCTGTCAGCAGCATGGACCTGGTAGGAAAGATCACTCACTCTCTGAAATCCAGACATAAGGTCCCTAGCAGTAGCAAAAGGCAAATGAGAATTAAAAATATAACTACTACCGATAAAGGCCTTAAGCACATATTTTACTTGAAGCATGCAACTCATCCCATTGAACTCTTATTCATAATAGCACTCTTGCTTAAAGTTACAAGCAAGTTGTAGGTGCCGAACTGTCAGAGCTGATCTTAGCAGTGGGGCTAACACCTCAGTCCATTGGTATGAATATGAAGGGGTGCTGTCAGAGTATTCTATTTCTTGACCTTGTGTCATTGCAAATAACTCTTCCTTTTGCTCCAGACAGCCCTAATCTGATCTTCAGCACACTAGTATTATTTCTTTGTGCTGAGTAAGGCCTAGAATGTCCTGTCACAAACCAGAGCCCTGTTATGATAGGTGCTGTGCAAAACACAGAACGAGAAGAGCTCTTGCCTCTGACAGTGTGTGATCGAAGTACAATGCAAGAAAAAGTAGCTAAATACAGGGGAAGGGATGGGTAAGGGTGGGGAGAGCGCAAGCAAACAATGAGATGCAATTAACATGTTGGAATGTTCTGTAAAAAGCATGTTTGTAAGGGCAGGTCAATACTTTCTGGGAGATTGGCACTGTGGCAATAGATTCCCCCAGGGTCAATTTAGTGGTTCTAGTAAAGACCCGCTAAATCAACTGCTGATCGTCTCTCATTGACTCTGGTGCTCCACTGGAACAAGAAGCATGAGGGACATCAACAGGAGATTTTCTCCCGCAAATCCCCTACAGTGGAGACCCCATGGCAATTCGACTTAATGTACATCGACTCCAGCTATGCTGTTCACATAGCTGGAGTTGCATAGTTAGGTCGACATTGCTCCATGGTGTAAATCTGCCCTGTGACTCATCTTTTTTCCCCCAGGCATTTGAGGAGGATTGAGTTTTGGCTTCAGTGGAGTTGTTAGCTGGAATTGTACTGCTGCACTTAAGCTGTGTTTTTAGGTGATATCAATGGTGCCTAAAACACACGGAGAGGCATCTTTTTGAACCTAAATAATATATAACAACAAGGATTAAGTAATTTGCTGGCTTGGGGTGTTTATCTGAGTATTTCTCTTCAATCCCATTTCTTCTGAGACAACCCATTGGAAACAAATGTTGTCTGTTTCATTTTCCTGTTAGAGTTGGGCTGTTAACATCCTTGCCAAACATTTCCTGAGCCTCAGCGCCAAGCACCTTAAAACAAAGTGACACACTAACGGCATTGGTGAACCTTTCTGACAGCCTAACCTGGGGAAGGGAGGCATGTGACCGACCCTGAGTAAAATGTATAGATCCTCGTTGTCACATCACACCTGGGGATTTTCATTTTTTTTCTCCAATTTTGGTGCCTCTGATCCACCGGATAGGACAGTTCTGAATATGTGCTCCCTGCAGATCTCTTGCCTAATGTTTACAGAATGATTGTGTTGTGCATTTAATTTATTGCACTGATTAAAAGGTTTGACATAGGTTTTAGTTTTTGCCGTAAAACCACGGGCCGAAGGAGAAGTAATGCAGAAAGATGCATATCTGGAAATTCACTTCAGTGACTGTTTAGTTGGTCGATATGAATCAACACTGGTTCAATCAACATGGGTTTGTCTTTCTGCCATGAATAATCTCCTGAAATAAGAGCTATATGCTTTTTATTCAACGCTGATAAGCTGGACGTCAGTTCTTGCTATTTATTCTGTAGCGCCTCCCCAGTTGACAAGGCTTCATGTTCACAAGGCATACATTTTGACTACACTAGGGCTTGTTAGTGAAATCGCCCCTCCATTGCTAGCACCAAACATAGCTTCACCACTGTTAGTGATGGTGGAAGCACTAATATGGATATCTCCTGTGACCATCAAGGTTTTTACACCATATCATTTAGACCTGCTTAGAGCTGGGTGGGACAGGATATGAAAAGTTCTGACAGCCATTCCATATTCGTGAGTTATTCTGGGGCTAGCAACTCTAGGCAGCTTTTGCTTAAAAAATAATCCCTAATGCAGGTATGGCTCAAATCCCTGTCAACATGTAGATTCACGGTCATCTAAGGAGTATCCAAAGAGGAAGAAAAACCATTAGCTCAGCAGCTTTGCATGGAGAGCTCATAATTCTATTACATGATTCTGAAACCTATTAAAAAAACAATTATAAATGTTTCAAGGAAAGAACACAGTTGTAAATTAAGTAAATCAATGAATAAAACCCAGCAAAGTTAAGGAGTCAGAGATTTACAAGCTAACCAGTGGGAACATAATGCACCTATAATAAAATGTACCTGCATGCAAGAGATCCAGGGAACATTTCATAATTCTGTGCTATATTCTTACCAGCCAAGAAATAGCATTGATGGAGTGTAGGGTAATTTTGCTTATCAGAGGGTATGCCTACACTGCACAGCTATTTCGGGATACCTAAGGTATCCCGAAATAGCTACCCCGCGTCAACACAAGTTGCCCGTTATTTTGAAATATTTTTCGAAATAACAGGCGCACTATTTCACCATTCCGGTAAACCTCATTGCATGAGGGATAAGGGAGAGTTCAAAAGAGCATGTTATTTTGAAATTTGGTGCTGTGTAGATATGCCAAATTTCAAAATAGATTTGAAATAAGATGCGCAATTTGCATAGTGCAAATTGCGTATCTTCTTATGAGTTTAGGGTGCTGTGTAGACACACCCACAGAGAATTCTCAGTAGAGAGATTTCATGAACAGGTTGAACAAAATGAATTACAATTTTGGGTCTGAAATCGTATCTGTTACAGTGGTTAAAATCTGCAGATTTTTTCCCATCCACATGCGGAATACATTTATGTGTGCACTGAGACACATGTAAATGTGCACCACCAGTAGAAGCCAAAACCTAGCTGTGGGTGCTCTGCTAATCAGCTGGGCAGCACTTGAATCTCTTCTGATTCAAGCGTGCAGCTTACAGGGAGCACTGATTATGTGTTAGCCCCCCCCTCCCCAATATCTCAAGTGGTTTAAAAATCATGAGATATTTTAAAAAATAATAAATTTAGAATTTTTCGTTTTCCTTTTTTGAGATTTTCACAGACTTGCATAGCCCCAACCCTTAAATATCATGAGATTCGTGATAAAATCTGGAGAGTTGGCAAGATAGAGATCCCTTGTCAGAAGCTGTCATAATAATAACACCTCCTGTCAGAGGATTTCACAGTGATTTATGCTCACAAATGATTTTCATTTAGCCTGGCAATAATCCTTTAAGGTAGAGAAGTGTTAAAATCCCCATCTTGCACATGGGAAACCTGATGCATAAAGAGACTCAGGTCATCTGCTCAAGGTCACCCATGACAACCAAAACAAATTTGGGAGTAGAACTCTGATCTCTGAATTCTAACTACTGTGCTTTTGCAACAAGAACATCTTCTCTTGTCTTAAGTATTAGCAGGGGTGATGAAGAGCCCTGCTTTGTGAATCAGGGCTCTCTGAAATAAAAATGAAGAAGGAAATATCAAGGTTTAAAAAACCCATCCATCAAACGTAGCATCTGCCAAAGAGAAAGGTCTCAATCTTCACTTGTGAAAAATGCTAACATGTCAGGTGCTATATATCTGTAGTGAAGCAAGTCTTAACTTGGCTCCTCACCACCTCCCTTATCATTGCTATTATTGTCCTTGATTCATTCTTGAACCTTGCTTACGTCCTACTGCTGCGCAGATATGAATGAGTAAATCCATTTAATAAAGGTCTTAGAGAATGTCGTTACACCTTAAGAAAGCTAGGAGGGAAAATTGTTTTAAATCTGCAACATTTGTATGCTATTCACTGTTCAAACTAAGTAAAAAAATTATTCACTTGGCAGTTACCCAGCATGTTTCTATTCTTAGACTGTGTTCAGTCCATTCTCCTTCTGGGGACATCTAACCTTATATGTAATTACCCCACTGAGAAAGGGAAGTAGGTATAAATAACCATAGTTTGCAGAGTGGAGAGATCTCCAGGAGGAGTTGTCATGTTGGCTTCTGATGGGGAACTTTTTTCCAGGACTGCATTTTGGTGAACTGATGGGATATGTCATTGCAGATGATCAATTTCTCAACTTCCTTTCCTGCCTAGCACTGAAGCACTTACCTGCACCAGTGATGGACACTAAAACAGCAAATACGCAAACAGACAGATGCACCTAACAGTATATTCTTTGTGAAAATGTACAATTGCTCCAAACAAATGGGACCGTGAAGATTAGTAGGACAGATTCTCTGAATAGCTAACTTGAATCCTCAGTTAAAGTAGCCTTCATCTGATTTACTGGGCCACACAGACATTTATGTAGTAATGGAGAAACCTGTAGAACTATTTGGGTGCAACAACAATGGAAGAGCATGTATCTACCGCCCCATGGAAGGGTGGTGGGGGTGATTTGATACATAAGAACTCTGCAACAATTATCTTTTTTTTCTTTCCCAAGGTTTGTCTAAGTCACTCGGTCTCATTGAAGGCTATGGTGGGCGTGGCAAAGGTGGGCTTCCGGCCACCCTTTCCCCAGCAGAGGAAGAGAAAGCTAAGGGCCCACATGAGAAGTATGGCTACAATTCCTACCTCAGCGAGAAAATTTCACTGGATCGCTCCATACCCGATTATCGTCCAACCAAGTAAGTCTCCTTTAGCATCAACATCGCGGAGGCACTGATGTGAGCGATAAACCAGCAGTGTCCATTTTCTCCAGGATCTCAGATGGTGCTTTTTTCCTTTCCTACTTAACTCAGTCCCAAGACAATCTTATTCCCTGGCAAACAACTGGATTGGGATCAAGGCCATGAAACAGGCCAAAACGTAACATACTGCACATAAAATGGTGGGTGGTAATGACAGAATAAGGTCAAGATGTGCCCCAGGCAGCAGAGTCCTGCCCACTGTGGTCACAGGCACAGGTTTTCACGCATGTTGGCCTTCAGAATTGAGTCAAGAGGCTCTGCTTTTGTTTCCTCAGTGCTGCAGACCCACTAGAGTTCTAGGGATAAACTATTGCCCCTGCATTGTGCCTCCCCATCCTTCTAGCTGAATTGGTCTCACGGGCATCCCTTCAGTTCCAATCTACACTGTGCTTTAATCAATGCAGAGCATTATACTGGCTTGGGCAAAAGAGGCACTTCTCTCCCAGCAGCAAATCAGAGATTCATAGAATCATAGACTAGAACTGGAAGAGACCTCGGGAGTTTATCAAGTCCAGTCACCTGCACTCATGGCAGGAGCAAGTGCCATCTAGATCATCCCTGAGAGATGTCTATCCAATCTGCTCTTAAATATCTCCAGAGATGGAGATTCCACAATCTCCCTCGGCAATTTATTCCAGTGTTTAACCACCCTGACAAATAGGAAGTTTTTGCTAATGTCCAACCTAAACTCACTTGATGCAATTTAAGCCCATTGCTTCTTGTCTTATCCTCAGAGGCGAAGGAGAACAATTTTTCTCCCACCTTATAACACCCTTTTAGATACTTGAAAACTGCTATAATGTCCCCTCTCGTTCTTCTCTAAAAACTAAATAAGCCCAATTCTTTCAGTCTTCCCACATAGCTCATGTTTTCTAGACCTTTCATCAGTTTTTTTGCTCTTCTCTGGACCTTCTCTAATTTCTTTAAATGTGGCACCCAGGAGTGGACTCAATAATCCAACTGAGACCTAATCAGTGCAGAGTAGAGCAGTATAGTTACTTCTTGTGTCCTACTCACCACTTGCCTGCTAATGCATCCCAGAATCACATTTGCTCTTTTTGCAATAGTGGCACACTGTTGACTCCTATTTAGCTTTGGTCCACTATGAGCCCTAAACCCCTTTCCGCAATACTCCTTCCTGGGAAGTCACTTCCTCTTCTCTGTGTATGAAGAGATAGAGGAGCAGTTGGCCTTTAATATATGGAGATATGCCTATCTCATAGAGCTGGAAAGGACCTTGAGAGGTTATCAAGTCCAGTCCCCTGCTACCACTTCAGGGCCAAGTACCCTTCCTGATAGATTTGCCCTAGATCCCTAAATGGCCCCCCTTAAGTATTGGGCTCACAACTCTGGGTTTAGCAGGCCAATGCTTAAACCACTGAGCTATCCCTGTGATGTGCAGCCTAAGCAGAGGTGGGCCCCAGGAAAGTGTGTATGGGGGGGGGGTGGCTCCACACGCCAAAATGGGAGGTGCCTGGGGCAGATGGGGTGGGGCTGTGAATAGTCAGCCCACCATGCCACCTGGAGTCTCCGCAGTGATTTAAAGGGCCCAGGGCTCTGGCTGCCACTGCCCCTTTGAATCACCAGACCCCAGGGCAATTTCCCCCTTTGCCCCATGGCTGGCAGGCCAGAGCCTAGGTAATGACAGCTTAGGCCCACGAGCAGAAGCCAAGGTGGTGCTGTAGCCCACACGAAGTTTAAGATGAAAGTCTCTTTGGTCTGTATTTGCACAGCACTGGGCACAAGGGCATTCCAGACCATGACAGGGACTCCTTCCTAGGTGTCACAATCATACACAGAAAGACTATTCATAATCTGAGGGGGGTGCCGGTGACAGTCCCTTCCAGCCCTAGGGAGGGGGTCACCAGACACGTCACTTGCAATACTGACAGGCCCACTGACGGGGGGCAAAGAGGGGTGTTGTCCTGGGACCCAGCAGTTCAGAAGGGCCCGGGACAACACAGCTGCCTTTGCTACGGTGGCCAGATCCCCAGCTCCCTTTGAGTCGCCACCATCGTGCTGCTCCTTGTGGCTCTGAGGGCTGGGGGTGGGAGGGATATGCTGAGGCCTGGCTGCCCCCAGCTGTGCCCGTTCCAGCCAAGGCCCCGCCCCTTCCAGGGGACACACAGCTGGGTCCTCCCATTACCTTGCACCGGGGCCCGAGGTGGCTGTCGGCCCTGCTGGTTACCGCCATTTGGTTTTACATTTCTGTCAGTTGCTTCCTTCACCCACTGGAGGCTAGTCACTCAACTATGCAGCTGTAACAGAAGGGAGGTAGGAGGAAATGCCCACAGTATGGGTCACAAGAGAGACCTTTGCAAAGCCAAGTGATCCACCTACGTTTTATTTCCAGATTTAGGCTCTGTAGCTAAGATGTGATGTATTAGGGAGGAGTGTTGTAAGCAAGGCATGAAAAATAATTCTGCCATTCTGCTCAGGACGGATAAGGCCTCAGCTGCAGTATTTTGTCCAGTTTTGGGCACCAAACTTTGGGAAAGATGTTGACAAGTTGGAGAAAGTCCAGAAGAGAGCAATAAAAATGATCCAAGGCCTAGAAAACATGACATGTGAGGAAAGACTGAAAAAAAATACAGGTTTGTTTAATCTGCGGAAGAGTGAGGAGGGACATATGTCTTCAAGTATGTAAAAGGTTGTTATAAAGAAGAGGGTGATAAATTGTGCTACTTAACCACTGAGGACAGGACAAGAAGTAATGGACTTAAATTGCAGCAAAATAGATTTAGGTTAAGCACTAAGAAAATCTTCCCAACTGTCAGGGTGGTTAAGCACTGGAACAAATTGCCTAAGGAGGTTGTGCAATCTCCATCACTGGAGGTTTGTAAGAACTGGTTAGACAATCACCTGTCAGAGATGGTGTAGATAATGTTTAGTCCTGCCTCACTGCAGGTTCCTTCTAGTCCTACATTTCTCTGATTCTGTGTTAGACCTGATGGGGCGGGGGGAAGGGTTGACTGCCCCAGGGCCCAGAGATTTAAAAAGGTCTGGGGCTCCTGGCTGCTGCTACTATGGCAATAACAGCATCTGGCACCCTGGGCCCTTTAAATCATCAGAGACCTGGGCAGCACACACTGGGTGGAGCTGAAGGGCTGACTGGGGAGTTTCTGCCAGAAGCCACACTCCTTCCAGTGTGTGAGAGCACAGTTAGCTCATGGGAGAATGCTACGTCAGTATAGATGCTGTAAAATGGAGGCTCCAAATGTCTCTGAATGGTGATGTGCTTTTTTCCCCCAGATAAGTTTTAAGATGATAATGATGCTAAACCCATAGAGATGTGAACACAAATGAGATGCCAACTCATTCTGTTAGGAGTCTGGGCAGAGCCATTACTGGAGCTTATTTTTATTAAGGTTAATTTTAGATACGTTTAATATAGAGTGTTCTCTGAAATGGAAAGCGTCAGTTTGTCTGTGATGTGAGTGAAGGCGCCAATAAAATGTATCTAGAAAGATTAAAACACAGAAGATATACGTCCACCTTCCATGTCATTAGGGCAGTGATAAAAATATTGGCTGGAATCTGCAGACCACTGAAAATGATGCAAAAAGGAGATAAGGACACACCACATGTGGGAAAGGGTTAAGGACTTAATGTCATGGCAAACTGAAGTCCTTTACTTGCCTGCCTGCTGTTTAACTTTCCAACTCCACCCGAACAATGGAAACAGAAACATTTGGGCAAATTTTCCAAGGGACTAAGGCTGTAACTTCCCCTTATACAGGCACGATTTGCACTTGCATGTTGCATTAGCAAATTTGCAGATACCAATCAAAGGATTTGCACATACAGCTACCTGATTTACAAATCCTACTACACTGAAAAACCCTTGGGGCAGGCCTTCCAGATAGGAGCCCCTGACACAAACCAGAATTCCTAGCAGTAGCAGCCACAGCTAATTTGTGAGATGAGTTTTGGGAATTAACGTTCTTTGAGATCTTGGATGGGGGTTGAATTCACTCTTACATGGTTAGCTTCTCACAGTTCCAGTTCGTTTTTCCACAGAAACAACGGTCATGTCTGGCATGTTATTTTGTCCTTCCTTCCCATTGAGTTTTTTGGGTTGTTACATACATGATTGTGGGACTTGGCTAATATTTTGGAAGAGAGTTGATATGGGACATTTTGGAGTTCAAGACTTCTGTGTTTGTCTCTATGAAGCATTCCCTGGTATATTTTTGCACTTGGATTTTCAGGATTGAGTATTCTGACATTTTAAGTGGGCGCTTTGTCTGGTTGGGGAATGATTATGACTTTGCTAGAGGATTTGGAAAAATATCATTGCTCCCCTCCCTTCCTATTCCAGGATTTGCTCCTCTATTTTCTGATGCCGAATGCTCTTTTATTGCAGATTTTATGAAGAGTTTCATACAAACCATTTAAGTCAAGTATTCTGGTCTCTGATTAAAATAGATTCAAGTTGAAGGAAATTAGCCTAAATGGATTTAAAATTGCTGCATTAGTAAGGAAGACTGTTTAAAAAAGCCCTGGCTGATAAGCATTATAAAGCATGTATTAATTTTAAATATAACTGTGAAAACATACTCAGCTCTACTGGAGACTACTTGGCAATTATAATGCCCACAGACTCAAACTATTCATAGGTAGCAATTCCTGCTACTCAGTGTCTCTTGTTCTTCCTTTTGTTATTTTAATAAAAAGATAAAAATGAGTGCATGGCTTTTTCCTGCATGAAAATAGCTCAGCTCCAGAACTGAACTGTCTTCCATTTTCAGAGTACAGTATTCAGGGTTTCAGTCCAGGCCCCTTTCTGAAAGCAGGTTAACAAGAATATCGGCTCATGCCCGGTATAAAACTAGCACTGACGCCATTTAAACGTCCTCAGGATAATTCTGCTTGTAAACCCACAGTCCTGATCTTTTGCAACATTTATTCTTCTGACCCCAGGCACCTGTTGAGCAAAAGTTGCTGGTCTGGTCAACATAGCATGCAATGATGCAGTGTAAATTACATCCACATGGAGGGTCACGGACTGTCAGCTAATGGAGCATTGGGCTTGAGTAGTGAAGAGTGAATATTTGAGAGCTGAGGTTCAAATTCTGACAGTAGTGTTGATTGTTACGTCCAATAGCATCGTGCATGGTTTGGGGCTGCACACAAGGTCAATCAACTCATTTACTTTTTGACCTAAGATGAGATGGGCGTCCGTCCTCATCTTCTGCCTAGAAAAGCGTATTTACCAGTAGACCAGACGTGCACAAAGTGCCGCCCAGTGGCCCACATGATCCACAACACCGTGACGTGCAGGCCAGGGTCATGCTGTCCTGCTGCGTTCTGGCATGTGGCTAGTGCTGAAGGAAAAAGCTGAGCATGTGTCGTTTCATTGCTGATGAAGTCAAGCACCAGTGTCTACACTGAAATCCAGATAAAACGGAGCTGCTGGTGGATAGCCACTGCCGCGCATAGTGATACTAAAGGGTGCTTTATGCAGTGATGCTGTGACGCATGAATCCTCTGCTTTAATAGAGTATAACACCCTCCTAAGTGTATTGGGAAAGTAGAACTTGCCAGACTCGCCAATGATCCATCTACACCAGCATCCTGTCTCTAGACAGGGGTCAGCACCAGTGACTTCGGAGGAATGTTCTAGAAACCACAGAATGGGCAGTTATGAAACCATCTTCCCTGAGAGTATATTTCTTCCTCAGCCCTGTTAGTGAGTGCCCTTAACCACATGGGGTTTTTTTTATCCCTAATTGATATGGCCGGAAGCAGGGGGGACACCCTGCCTAATAACTATGGAGTTTTCACTATCTAGGTAAGTGTCTTTCACTATCTAGGTAAGTGCCCTTTCTGAATCCTAATAAAATCTGGTTCAGTGATATTTTGGCCTGGGAAGTAACACTAGATTTAAGAAAAAAACAATGTCCCCAAGTGTTATATCTGCCTAGAACTGTGACAAGTTGGGGGAAGATGAAATCCTCCTGCTGTATAGAATCTCCATTTGTTTGCTGTTAGCATGACCATGTTGTTAACGCTGCCAGAAAAAGCTGAAGTGAAAGGGAAAAAAATGGCATCGCTTTTTAAAAATTATTTTGAATATTTAATGGAACAATCTCTTCCGTTCTCCAGCTGCTCACGTGGTGCTTCCAGTTGATGGGTAAGCCGTGGTGCAGATAGACTGGAGTCTTTTCCAGCATGCAGCTGTTCAAGCTTGTGGTTGCTGGCCAATAGGGGTAGGGGAATGAAATGAGCAGGAGAAGTAGATCATCCCCCACGGTCCTTTTCTAAGAAATGCCCAATGACATGCCAGTGGCATTAATTATTATAATCACTCTGAGTAACAGGTTCAGGGGTTGAGTCATAGCCATGGCCTTGCACTGTTCATTTCTGGAGCTGCCTTCCCAGCTAGTCTGTGAATAACGGGCTCTTTGCCACCACCCTGGCCTCAAATTCCTGCAGGCTTTGCTCTAGCTCTTGGGCTCCAGGCATTTCTCCGAGTGGAAGGCTTAAGAAGGTTTAAGAGATACAGGGAAGCTTTTTTGTTCCAACTGGCATCCTTGTGTGATGCATATTGCAGTAGATGGTTTTGCTCTAGCTGCTTGAATGCAGACGTCTAGAGGCTAGCTAGAGCGTGCTAATGTGTTGCTGCTCTCAAGCATCACCTTGCCTCCATTTCCCCCTTAAAGGGGCTCCTTATATAAACTCCACACAAGCTTTTTTCCAATCATGCTCCCTTCTCCCAGGGTCCAATTTGTTGATGCAAAACAGAAAACAAAATTCTTCTTTCCCGCTCTCCTCAAGTCTGTCTACTTACTCTCTTATGTATTTTCCTCTTTGTACTATAAGGGTGTCTACACTATCAAGTTTTGTGGACAGAACTTATGTCGACACCCAAAAGCTGACAAAACAAAAATCACCAGATGGTGTTCACATTGGTTCCCTCTGTCAACAGATCCTGTCCCACAGTGGGGGCATCCTCATCGACAGTGTGAGCAATGCATTGTGGGTATGTATCCCATAGTGCAGTGTTGTGGGACAGCAGAGCTGATCCCTGCTCTTCCTGGGATTCCCTCTGAGTTCTTCCACAGCGTTCTGAGCTCCCCATGCCGAGGAATGTTAAAGCGGTGCAGCATCTGTCCCCCTCCTCCTGCATCATCAGTCTGCCTGCCAGTGTGTTCCTCAGGGCCGGCCTTACCATGAGGCAAACTGAGGTGGCCGTCTCAGGTGCCAGACTGTGGGGAGGCGCCACTAGGATCCATAGTGTAGAAAATTGTGTCTGCTGCTGGTGCAGTGAGGGGGAATGGGGCATCATTTGAGCTCCCCGCCTTAGGTGCCAAAATGGGTGGGCCGGCCCTGGTGTTCCTAGTGCAGGGCAAAACAGAAGCAGTCCAATAATTTGCTCTTTGTTGGTTACCCAAACGGAGCAGCTCACTCAGCTGTCAGTTCCCAGAGCAGAGGTTAATACACTGAGCAGGGCAAGTATTGTGGGATACCTGCAGAAACCAGTTCTGTCAACAAAACAGACAGCAGAGTCTACACTGGCTCTTTGTCAACAATGAAGGGAGAGGAAAATAAAAAAGTCTTTCATGGGGTGGAAGTTTTTTGTCACCAAAACTGGGTGTTTTTCCCAACAAAAGTCACATTGCAGTGTGAATGCTCTCACTGTTTTGTTGCCAAATGGCAGGTTTTGGTGACAGGACTTGGTAGTGTAAACAAAGCCTCAGTCCCAACAAAGATCGGCTGGAACCTGCTCACTGTTAGCAGCCTCCAATCTCTGTTGAGGAGTGCCTTCTTAGTAGTCAGGGTTGGCTGTGCTCAGATTTTATTCCTAAAAGAGCAAGTCACCCTGTTACCCAATATTCATCGTCTTATTGATAGAAAATAAAGTCAGGTTTCGATCTGTTAGAGATAGGTAAGGTTGAAAGCCTGGGCAGGTGGCTTCCAAATATTATTATGAGCTGATTTTAAAAACACATTGCCCTGGGTATTTTAAAAGTGATTTTTTAAAGTATTTTTGTTTTTGTTTCTTCAAGATTTCATCCAAAAAATTTTATTGTTGACAAATTTCAACTGGCTCTGTAGCTGTTGAAACCCTCCAACATTTTCAACATTTTGATCAAAAATCAAAATTTTGATGAAAAATATTGTAGAAAATTGGAAATGAATGGAATTTCAAACAGTGTAATTGCTATGTAATTGTTAATGCATATGGTCGATAAGCATTTAATTTAACTATATCTTGACAGGTTCAAGGCCCTTAGTAGGATGGGCTTGGAATACCTCTGACATTCACAACTGTGGGCCCACAACGTGTCTTAATATCTCTTCTCCTCAGGAAGCAAGAAACAGTGACCCCAGTCATGTGTGAGGGAGACAAGGCCTTTTAAGTCTCTGGAACCTGTTTTCACAGAATCTAAGACTGATAGTGAATTATGCCATTTGACCTGCATTTAAACAGTCCCATGATGGAACGCTTGTAGTTCAAAGAACTGGTTGAGATGTTTAAGCTAAGTTAAGGAAAGAGAGACACTTACTGTTTCCTTGCAGTGGGGTTTTAGGCAGACATGAGCATGTCTTAATAAAGAAAACACCTTTTGGGTATCCTGAGGAATAAATTTCATGAGGTATGTTTTGGGTTGGGATGGGAGCATATGGTGGGAGCATGAGATGACTAAAATGAATGACTCTTAAGACCCCCATAGTTCTCATAACTATCTTGGGAATTAGGTCTTGTAGATGGATTTGAGGATGACCTTTTAGGCTCCTATGTATAGCCTTATTTTTCTCTCTCCCACCAACATCAATATGGGTGTGTCTACACAGCATCCTTAGCTCGAAATAAGCTACACAATCTGTGCTATGCAAATTGCGTAGCTTATAGAATCATAGAACCATAGAGCTGAAAGAGACCTCAGGAGGTCATCAAATCCAGCCCCCTGCTCGAGGCAGGACCAATCCCAACTAGATCAACCCAGTCAGGGCTTTGTCAAGCCGAGACTTAAATACCTCTAGGGATGGAGACTCCACTACTTCCCTAGGGAACGCATTCCAGTGTTTCACCACTCTCCTAGTGAAATAGTTTTTCCGAATATCCAACCTGGACCTCTTCCACCACAACTTAAGACCATTGCTCCTTGTTCTGCCATCCGTCACTACTGAGAACAACCTTTCTCCATCCTCTTTGGAACCTCCCTTCAGGAAGTTGAAGGCTGCTATCAAATCCCCCCTCACTCTTCGCTTCTGCAGACTAAACAGACCCAACTCCCTTAGCCTCTCCTCATAGGTTGTATGCTCCAGCCCCCTAATCATTTTGGTTGCCCTCTACTGGACCCTCTCCAATGCGTCCACATCCTTTTTGTAGTGGGGGGCCCAGAACTGGACACAATACTCCAGATGTGGCCTCACCAGAGCCGAATAAAGCGGAATAATTACATCTCTGGATCTGCTGGCAATGCTCCTCTTAATGCAACCTAATATGCCATCAGCCTTCTTGGCTACAAGGGCACACTGTTGACTCATATCCAGCTTCTCATCCACTGTAACCCCCAGGTCCTTTTCTGCAGAACTACTACTTAGCTGGTTGGTCCCCAGCCTGTAACAATGCTTGGGATTCTTCCGTCCCAAGTGCAGGACTCTTCACTTGTCCTTGTTGAACCTCATCAGATTTCTTGTGGCCCAATCCTCCAATTTGTCAAAGTCACTCTGGACTCTATCCCTGCCCTCCAGCGTATCTACTTCTCCCCCTAGCTTAGTGTCATCTGCAAACTTGCTGAGGGTGCAATCTATCCCCTCATCCAGGTCATTAATAAAGATATTGAACAAAACCGGTCCTAGAACCGAACCTTGGGGCACTCTGCTAGAAACCGACCGCCATCCTGACATCGAACCGTTGATCACTACCCGCTGGGCCTGGCCTTCTAGCCAGCTTTCTATCCATCTTACCGTCCATTTATCCAATCCACATTCCCTTAACTTGCTGGTAAGAATATTGTGGGAGACCGTATCAAAAGCCTTGCTAAAGTCAAGGTAGATCACATCCACTGACTTTCCCATGTCCACAGAGCCAGTTACCTCATCATAGAAGCTAATCAGATTGGTCAGGCACGACTTGCCCTTTGTGAATCCATGCTGACTATTCCTAATCACTTTCCTCTCCTCCAAGTGCCTCAAAATGGATTCCTTAAGGATCCCTTCCATGATTTTTCCAGGAACCGAGGTTAGACTGACCAGCCTATAGTTCCCTGGATCGTCCTTCTTCCCTTTTTTGAAGATGGGCACTACATTTGCCTTTTTCCAATCATCCGGGATCTCTCCCGATCTCCACGACTTTTCAAAGATAATGGCCAAAGGCTCCTCAATGACATTTGCCAACTCCCTCAGTACCCTCGGATGCATTAAGTCTGGACCCATGGATTTGTGTACGTTTAGCTTTTCTAAATAGTTCCTAACCTGTTCTTTACCCACCACGGGCTGTCGATCTTCATCCCATCCTGCGTCACTTAGCGCATTAGTCCGGGAACCGACCTTGTCCGTGAATACAGAGGCAAAGAAAGCATTGAGTACTTCAGCTTTCCCCACATCATCTGTCACTAGGTTACCTCCTTCATTCAGTAGGGGCCGCACACCCTCTCTGATCACCTTCTTCTTGTTAACATGCCTGTAGAAACCTTTCTTGTTATCCTTCACATCCTTTGCTAGTCGCAATTTCACTTGCGCTTTTGCCTTCCTGATAACCCCCCGGCATTCTTGAGCTATACATTTAAACCCCTCCCTGGTCATTTGTCCAAGTTTCCACTTTTTGTAAGCTTCCTTTTTGTGCTTAAGTTCACCAAGGATTTCCCCTGTAAGCCAATCCGGTCTCCTACCATGTTTGCCTCTCTTGCTATGCATCGGGATGGTTTCTTTCTGTGCCTTCAATAAGGCTTCTTTAAAATACTGCCAGCTGTCATGGACTCCTTTCCCCTTCATGTTAGCATCCCAGGGGATTCTGCCCATCAGGTCTCTGAGGGAGTCAATATCTGCTTTTCTGAAGCCCAAGGTGTGTATATTACTACTCTCTCTTCTTCCTTTGGTCAGGATCCTGAAATCTACCATCTCATGATCACTGCTTCCCAGGTTGTCACCCACCTCTACTTCCCCTATTAGTTCCTCCCTGTTTGTGAGCAGAAGGTCAAGCTGCACATGGCCCCTGGTCGAATCCTTCAGCACTTGTACCAAGAAGTTATCCCCAACATTCTCCAAAAACTTCCTGGACTGCCTGTGTACTGCTGTATTGGTTTCCCAACAGATGTCAGGGTGATTAAAGTCCCCTACGAGAACCAGGGCCTGCGATCTGGAAGCTTCTCTCAGTTGTTCGAAGAAAGCCTCATCTACCTCATCCACCTGATTCGGTGGCCTGTAGTAGACACCAACCACAACATCACTGCTGTTGTTTGCACCTCTAAACTTAACCCATAGACTCTCAACAGGTTTTTCTCCCTCTATATACTGGAGTTCAGAGCAATCATAGTGCTCTCTTACATATAGTGCAACTCCTCCTCCTTTTCTCCCCTGCCTTTTCTTCCTGAACAGTCTATACCCTTCCATGACAGCGCTCCAGTCATGCGAGTCATCCCACCAAGTCTCTGTTATCCCAATTAAATCATATTTCTTGGACTGGGCCAGGGCCTCCAGTTCTTCCTGTTTGTTGCCCAGGCTTCTCGCATTAGTGTACAAACACCTCAGATAACCAGTTGATCGCCCCATCTTCTCCATTCAAATCAGGGGTCCTCCTTTCTTGCTCGTTCCTCTTTGCATTCCTTCCCGGTATCCGACTTTCCCACTCCCCTCAGGGTGTTGGTCATAGCTTATTTCGGTGCTATTTCAAAATAGCTTATTTTGAAATTTGGCACTGTCTACACAGCACCAAATTTTGAAATAACTTGCTATTCCGAAATTCCCCTGAACCCTCATGGAAAGAGGGTTACTGGGATGTCGGAATAAGCCACCCATTATTTCAAAATCTATTGCTGCTTCAACAGATGCGGAATAGCTATTTCAGGATATTTCCGGTATCCCGAAATAGCTCCGCAGTGTAGACATACCCTATGTATCCAGATATCTTATTTTTCAAGGAAGAAGTATGCAGCAGGGGTGAGGAACTTCAGGCCCAGGGGCTGTATGCAGCCCCCGGATTGCTTGGTTGTGGCTTCCGAGGCTCACGCCCCCGCCCCCACCCCCGCCCCTGCATTTGGGAGCCTGTGCTGGTGTTCCAGCTCCCCTGCTGTCTCCACCATGGGGCTGGAGCACACACAGTCTACTAGGCTGCACTCCCCCCAGCTCTGGTGTGCGAGCGCACTGTGAGGAGTGTCTTTCTGCTTCTCAGTCGGGCACCATGTCAGTGAGGGGTCTTTGTGTGTGGCCCCCAACTGATTTTTCTGTGGGTCAGTGGCCCCCGACCCAGAAAAGGTTCCCCACCCCTGGTATACAGGCTCCAGGAGCTTGTTGACAAAGTGCTTTTTGTTCCATCTGTAAGTAAACAGGCTTCTGTAGACAATTTAGTTCTGGTGAATTTGGTTCCAAACCTGCAGCAGGTTTAGACCTGGTGTAGCAGGTAGGAACACTCTTCTCAGCAATTTCCTTCATTTGATGAATGGATGGAATGCTTCTGTTCATGCATATTTGTGTCATAGTGTCAAGTGCTTAATCAAGTCCTGCCCATGTGTCAAAGCTCTTTGTGTTTAGCTAGCGCTCATGAGATGAGGATGAGGGGAAAGCCAGCACACTTTTTATCATTTTTAGCACTTCATTCACAATTGCGAAAATGACATTTGCCAGGGAATGGAGTTTCAAGGCCGTTTCATCACAATCTTTGTTGTTCATTGCAAACAATAGAAAGAACTCTTTTGACCTCAATATCATTCTCGCATTACGTTCTGATAACTCTTATCATGCATATATCAGCAAGCAGAAGCATTGCAAAGCATAGTGATTTTCTTCTACTGTCAGATGCAATATTTTTTTTTCTTGTGAGGAATGCAGGAGAGCCTAATCAGGGAGAAGCCACCACAGCATTTATAGGCTGTAAAGGCCCATTTAATTTTCATCAAAAGCTGTGCAAAAGAGGACCTCTGCATTTTCAAGCATCATTCACTCAGTCAGGGCAAAGCAAATATCAGACCCACGTTTATAGGTCCCCTGCCCCCTCCAACAGTGCTGATGTAGACTGATTTATTGAAAACTGTGTTAAAATTACAAGCTATTATGTTAAGTGTAATGGGTTTCCTAGTCTTGATTGCAGGCTAGAGGTTCTATAGGAAAGTATGTGATCTGGATTTTCAGCAGCCAGCCTACAAAGAGCCAGCCAAGGGCAAGTTGGAGTGAGTTGTTCATCACTGCCTTCCAGAGCAGACTTGTTTTTTTCTCTCTGTTTTTGTTTATGTTTGTTATAGTTCTGCGTTCTAAGAAACAAAGTAGTGTCACGTTGTAACCTCTCGTTCCTCTCTAACAACCCTGTGCGCGTACTATGAACATAAAAGAGTCAAGGTAAGGAACCTTGGGAAGGTCGCGCTAAGATCAAGCAGTTTTTGCTTTTGCATGTACTTTTTCTAAGTATTTCACAGCTGACCTCGTTTCAGGGCATTTATCAGGGACAAACAGTGGAGTCAAATATGAAGCTCAGATTGCTACTGGAAATAGCAGATCTGTGCTCCCCATTGTATTCCTTTAAACCTTGGTTGATGTGTGCAGGGAGGGCTACACATGGCAGATATCAGTCCTGATCCTTTGCTTGTGTAAATTGATGTGGGTCCATTGATTATAGTGGTGTTATGCCTATTTACACCAGCTGAGGCTGTGGCCCTTACTTAGGCCATGTCTTCACGAAATGGAAGATCGACGCTACTGCGATCGATCTTCCGGAGTTTGATTTAGCGAGTTTAGTTAAGACTTTCTAAATCAAACTCAGAGGGTGCCCCCATCGGCATCCGGTATTCCTGCTTCTGTGAGGAGTAAGAGAAGCTGATGGGAGCATTTGATCCTGTGAGCCTCCTGCTGTGGGGATGGCGGGGAAACTTGAAACAAGGTATGTCAACTCCGACTGTGGAACTCACGTAGCTGGAGTTGTGTATCTTGATTCAACCTTCCCTTTTAGAGTAGACCTAGTCTATGATTCTAAAGGCTGATTTGAACACTGGAGATTTTCCATCTTAATCTCTTATTTGTAAATGCCAGAGGAAGTTTGCTCTAAAGATGCTTTACCAAATATTAGCCTCACAGACTCAACATGAGATCTGAAAATCAGTCTGGGCTCTTTCCTTTTCATGCCTCATCACCAGCATATTATGCTCTCATTTTCACATGCAAACTCAGTCTGAAATCTGAACATCAAAATGTGCTCTGTCTGCCTCTTAAATAAAGATGCCACTGTTAGCATTTAGCGGCTTCTTGTGTTGATGAGCATAGACGCATGCAACTTTCTCATAGGTTACTATGTTGGCTCTAATAAAATATTGATATTAAATAACCAGTAATATGTTATCTTTGTTCTTAATTGTATCCACATTTTGTGAGCACATGGAGAAAATTATTAGATTTTCCATAATTTCCGTATTTGTATAATGTTTGGTTCAGAACCATGAACTATACTGGCATAGAGATCCGAGACTGGATTACTTGGACTTATATGTAATCCCATTTAAATGAATACAATTTAAAGATCATCACATAATTAGAGGTTTTTGATTTTGGGCGTTATAGCACCTTGGAGATAAAAACAAACCATAGTTTAAAAATCTGAATATAGTGATGGGTAGAGGAACAGGTAGAAATCAAATGAGCCTTTTTGCTTGATAATGGGAGTTCATTGTCCAGCTTTTACCATTATTTTTCAACCAAAATTTTATACTTGTACGAAGATACTCTAGTTGGCAAATATGTGTGTGTGTGCATTGCTGCCAGCTACAGGAGAAAATCGGAATTGCTTTACAGTCCATCTTAAGCCCTCCGCTGCTAACAAGTGCTGGCGGGCCTCCTTTAGCTTAGTTGATTGACGGCTACTTTTGGAATAGGAGCCTCTGGGTTCTATTTCCTTTTCTGTGATCAAATTATCTGTGGTCATGATATGCAGCATGAGTGATAACTTTGAAGTTTTAGGAAGACAAGAATTTTCACGTACTTAATTGTTATATATATAAAATTGTCATATATATTTATAAATATAAAATATCCTGTGGCTAGTCGATATCACTAATGGTCAATTTTCTGATCAGTTCTACTTTTTACAGCAACAGGCTCCTACTTCTTAAACATTTCATGGCAGAAAGTTGCCATGAAGTCTTATATTACCAAAACAAAATTCTTTTTACAAAACGTACTATAGGACATTTGCTAACAGAGGTAGGATTGCCAGGTGTCCAGTTTTCACCTGGACTATCCATTATTCGGGTCCCCCGTCTGGTAAAAAAAAACAGGAAAATTGTCCAGTACTTCCTGTTTCCCTAGGATGGAAGCCCGGCAGGGACAATTTTCCCCTGCCATGTCTGGTGGGGGCAGGGGAGTGAGGAGAGCGGTAGAGGTGTAGCGAAGGGGGGGCATGAGGGGGCATTTTGGTCTCCCTCCTTTTTTTTTCCTCCACAGAATTTTTTCCCAGTGTTTTTTTTCGGGTGGGGTGGGGAGGGTGTTCGGTATTTTTTCTTAAACCTTCTGGCCACCCTAAACAGAGGGCCTGAATTAGTTAAATTAAGTGCTTCGTTGCATTGTGGAATAAGGATGGGATTCAACTTGTGTTTAAAGTTAATCACATTGCGATATGTTTGCTGAATTGGGGCCATTGAAATCAAGTTTTTGTATTATCACAAACAATTACAACTAAACTATAATTGTGACTATAAATGAACAATGTATACTTTAGTTTTGCTCTTCTTAAAATTGTGCTTGTTCATTTATTTTCCAATTCATAAAATCCAGTGAGACTGTATTTTTTCTAGTCACTGATACAATTTGACAAAGTGTGTGTGTGTGGGGGGGGAGGGTGGCATAATTGTAGCTGGCAACTGCATGACTGTGGTTCTTTCCCTCACTGTTATCTACTTACTGCACGATAACTTAATTATGGAAACATTTTACAGAAACAATCTGATTCCCTATGTTTTGATTTTACATATTGCTCAGGAGATTATTTCTTGATGGAACGTAATGGCTCCTTTTTAGTAAATAATGTACATTTTAAAATGTCCCTACATACTTACATAGTTAAATTATAATGCGTTTTTCAGGACTTATTTCAGAGTTTGTTGCTTTACAACTTAAAAATCTGACTGTGTGCTGGAAATAAAGAGATACTTTAAAATGCAAATTTCATGGGGAAATCTTTCACAATATATCTTGCTTAAACCTCTAATCTATTTATCTAATTTTAAAAATTTTCCATATAACATTTACTAAAGATCAGAGATGCAAAATTTGCCTGAATACTTGTGTTCTGCATTCTTTAAGCATAAAGCTGTCTGTGCACCGTTCTATTTTAGGCCATTTAAGAGTATGTTTGTATGGAGAAAGAGGTTCTACTTTCCCCTCCACTTTATAAATTATGTAATTGATTTTCTATTGATAACTCCTTTTACAAGAAGACATGTGCCATTGAATCAGCAAAATAGAAACTAAAATAAACCTCCACATCAGAGAATGCAGCGTGATTAGGAAAGTACATCATGATTAGCAGTCTGAAGATTTTCTTTCTTTTAAGCCTGTTCATCATTTTGCAGATGAAAATGAGGATCAGTTAATGTCCTGGGTACACGTGATATTTGTGCAGAGCAAGTGAATTGAACATTCTTCAAATCAATAGGTTTAGTTTACGAAATTACACATCTATACAATTTAGGGAGAATAGTAAGGATTTTTCTTTTCTGGCAAGATTAGAAGACAGTAAAGAGGCCAGGGTTCATACATGTGCAACAGTGTATTACAAGGAGAAAAACAGCGGTAACTGGGTAAGAGCATATAAAGCAGTATGGTCACATGTGCAGACAAATGCACACACATGCAATTAACGCCCAGTCGGCAGGTTAGAAGAAGGTTATGGCCTAATTTATAACATGTAATATTTTAGCTATTGTGCTTTGCGTCTGATCATGACAAACGCATTTCGCCCAATCAACCCAGCACTGGATGTTGCTATGTAAGAACTCATCTCCCAACTTTGTGGCTGTATCAATAAAACATGCATCTCAGTGCAAAGAAACTATATGCCTGTACTGAAAAGGGTCTCCTAACAGTGAAGTCCTCAGTCCTTTCCTCAGTATCTCCTCCTCCCCTCCCCGCCCTGCCCCTGGAGCCAAACAACTTTGAACTCAGGGGACGTTTGAATCCAGTTTCCCCACTCTGTGGTTTGGACACATTTTTATATTCTGAGCCCTGCTTTTTTATATGTGAGTGAATAATGTCTGAGCTGAAAATTTCCTGAGTTCATTAAACTCCTACTGGCCCTGCTCATGCATGTGTATAAGATGCATTTTGTATTTGGTATGCCTTGGAGATGTACCCAATGACACATTCTATATCTAAACAACACATACGAATCCGTACAATATATTGCACACGCTCACTTTGTAATTGTGTTGCTATTATGTCAAATCTAGATTATGATGAGGGCCATTTATGAAAAATCCTATGTCGCCATATACCTTTGCAGGCCCCCCGACGGGGAAGGGAGGAGGCAAAGGGAGCAGTTTCCCTGAGGACTGGTGATTCAAAAGCCCTGGCTGCCATCGCTGCTACCACAGGCGCAGCAGCGACTAGAGCCCCGGGCCCTTTAAATCGCTGCTGGAGCTAGGTGGCACACACTGGCAGCCCTGAAGGCTGGGTGGTGGGAAGGAGGGGGGCAGGCAGTGTGGTGCACTCTGGGCAGTGCTGAGGGCTGGTTGCCCCCACTCCACCCCTTTTGCCCGAGGCCCTACCGCCGCCAGGAGTGTGGAGCTGACTCCACCGTTACCCTGCCCAGGGGCCCAGGAAATCTGTCCAACCCCCTCCCCCCATATAGCTGTAGTACATGTGTTGCAGGGAGATACCCATCCTTTAAGAAGGAGCAGTGCCAGTGCAGCTGTGACCTACCTCATTCCAGCTGGGCACAAAAGAGGGTCACTGGGTCCTAGCGCGAGAAGAGACCTGGTGAGTCAAGGTTTCTAGAGTCAGTCAAGAAGGGCACGTGAGAGCTGCCGGGGGGGTGGGGAGAGAGTCAGGAGACTTGCAGTGCTGCCGCAGACCCAGGGTTCCCGTAGGAAGCTGTAGTTGCTTCCCAGGAGAAGGCTGATGGCAGGAGAGGGAGCTTTGCTGGTTAGAGTCCCCAGGCCAGAGAGCTGGGGCGAGAGGACAGAAGGCCAAGGAGCAGCAGAGGACTGATGAAGAGCTAGGTGTGGAAAAGGACACAGGAGTGTGGTTCATAGGGTGCTGAGAGACTAGGTGCCCTAGGATTTTAAGGCTTACATGCAATGGGGCAATACTTGGAATTTATGTTGGGACTTAGTTTTGAACGACTTTCACTATATTTTGGTAATAAATCAGCCCCACAGAGGGGAGTTATTGAGGTGAGGAAGCTCATAGTGGAGTTACTGGGGGCTCTGAGTAGGGAAACTGAGGCAGACACGCCTGTCGTGCTGTGGCCTGCTGCTGGAGGGAGTTACAGGCAGGGCAGCTCTATGAAAAGAAATACAATAGTGCAGGTGTAAGCTGAAGTACGTTGTTTATAGTTTGCTTTTAAAAGTGTCTGTATAAGTGTATCATATGTGTTTTTTCTGAGTGGTACAGGCTGTCCTCGCTATAAGTCCAAGACACGTTCCAAAAAACTTGGACTTATAGCAAAACAATTTAAAGCTGCTTAATTATTTTCCCGTGGCTGACCTCCATTTAAGAAAACTGGGGGGAGTGTTTTGCACGACTTATAGTGAGGAATGGGAGGATTTATAAAGCATCAGTTCCTACAAACGTTAACAACTTTAGTGTGGAACGATGTATACCGGGGCGACTTTTAGTGGGAACTCCCACTAAAATCTGTAATTCTGTAAATCCAGAATAAGCAATTCTGAATTTACAACTTGTAATTATAGTGCCTATATTTATTTCCTCCTAGGATCAACATCAATGACAGGAAGGAATCCAAAGTACTATTTCAGTACTATTACTCCATGTGACTCATTCAGAGATCTCTTCTAATTTAGCTAAACAACTGTGCTTTCAGAAATGCTGATGGATTTATTTTTTGTATGCGTGTGTACACTTCACCGAATGTTAGGGTGGAGGGCATACAATGCCCGTTGAAGTCAGTGGTGTCCAAAACTTTTACATCCGGCAGGCCATCGCCTAAAGATCCTGTCCTGGATAACTCTCGCCTCTTGCCATTGAGTCAACTTGCTTCTGCTATAGCTGGTTGGTCCCTCAGTTACACTGGCAATAAACGTGCATAATTTATAGTTTTAAATATGTGTGGGATTTTCATAAGTGCCTTCTCCAGATAGGCGCTTAGGGCATGTCTACACTAGGAAATTATTTCAAAATAACTGATTTTGAAATAATAACTCCTGAAATAAATAGTTTGAACTAGCGTGTCCACACCACAGAGAAGCCTCAAAATTAGTCTGAGGCAGGTTCCCTTCATGTGGACACACTACCTTGAGTTAGAGCCCCAGGAAGCCCTGGGGAATAATTACTCTGAATGACTCTGGGGAGTAGTTATTTAGAAATAGTAACAGTGGAGCGTCCACACTACCCCTATTTCAAAATAAGCGTTATTCCCCGTGGAAAGCAGGAGTACAGATTTCGAAATATGTAGGTAGCATTTCATTAAGCTGTGGGGTTTTGTGATGCATGAGGTGAGGTGTGAGCAATGGAAATATTTGTGTAGCTCGTGTAAAGATGGGCTTCTGTTTGCTGACCCTGTTTGTTCAAAGACCTTTTCAATTTCAGATTCTACCAGGCATCAAATTGAAAGCTTGCCAAGCACTGCTCAGAAACACCAGGGTGGTGCAAACTAACCAGTTTGATGAGAGTACTTAAGTGAATTTATATGAAATCTTCTACAGGCACCAGTAAAAGGAAAAAATTAATTTAATCCGTCCTTAAACCATCCTCCAAGCGGTCAGTAATATGGATCCATTATTAGAGAGAAGAATTATCTACAAATTCAGTTATTTCTTTTACATTTCTCATTTTTATAATACCTATCATGGCAATGGCATCATTCCCCACACTCTTACAGTCCATGCACAATTTATAGTCACCTACTTTATACATTTGCCCTTACCACATACGGGATGTGTCACAACATTGCCTGCCTGCTAAGATGAGAAGTTCCTACAATAATGGTACATACAAATCATTGCACTTTAAATTTGGCAGGCAAAGATTCCAGCAGTTGTCTATCGATCTGCATAGCAAGAAGGCAATGAGCAGCTTTTCAGTAAACTCCCACCAGTGTCACTGCTAACCTAGAGTAAATGAACTGGGGTTCTCAGGTGCAATATTACAGTTAAATTGCATGATGAATCCCTAATGTGCCCACCAGTGAGTGTCAAAGCTTAAGATTTGTTCAATTTACATTTCCCTAGATCTCAAAGCGCTTGAATGTAAAAGTCTCAGGAAACCCTTTTGTGGTGCTGTCAATATGTTTCCCACTTTCCTAGGCTACGTGTACACTGCGGGATTTTTGCACAAAAATGGCTGGTTTTGCGCAAAAACTCACGGAGCGTCCACACCTCAAGGTGTGCAAGAAAATGTACAGTGAATCGACAGAACAGAGGGGTTTTTGCGGTGTAGGTGTTCCTCTTTCTACGAGGAATAACTCCTTTTTGCGCACAAGCTCTTGCACAAAAAGGTGTGTGTGGATGGGAAACAGGGGGGTTTGCGCAAAAACAGCCTATCGAAAGAAGCACAGGTGCCCTGGTGGCTATTCTGTGAATAGCAATCAGGGCTTACTTTCGAGAGAGCGTCCATGCAGTCTGGACGCTCTCTTGCACAAAAGCGCATTGCTTTTCGGATGTGCTTTTGCAGTGTGGGTCTTGTGCCAGGCAAGAAGCCTGCAGTGTAGACGTAGCCCTAGTGAGTAAACTGATGGGACACAAGTCCTCCAATAAACTGAGCCAGGGTGTGTGTTCAACAGGTCAGTAGCAAAGCCAGGAACAGAATTTAGAAGTACCAGCTCCCAGATTCCAGTGGTGCAGCCCCAGCCTTCAAGGTGCTAAGTGCTCTCATCTTCCCGTTAAGTCACATGGGAGTTGAGGGTGCATAGCCCTCTACCGCCTCAAACCATATATCTGTAATGTGCTGGACGCAGACCTTCACCATCAAGGCCACTGGCTCTGGTCAGTGCTTGTTTTCAAAAAAGCATGTCTGTGTTCAGCTATTTTCTGATAGAAATTTCCATACTTAAAGTCCTACCTGTATCCCATTCTGAGAATTCACAGTTGTGTAGTGATTTTAGCAGGTAGTCTGGACTCCTGTGTTCTGTTCCACCATGCCAGTGACCTTGGGCTTAACTACTTAATTTTTATGTACTGCAGTTTAAAGGGCTAATCACGCTAACCTCAGAGGGGGACCTATGGAGCTTAAATAATTAATGACTTAATTAAGGGGTGCGAAAGCTGTGGTTAAACTCTTGACTGAGACTCTGGACTTGTCTATGCCACGGGAACTACAGCAACACCGCTAAAGAGCTGTAGCTATGCTACCGTAGTGCCAAAGGGAAGACACTTCCCACAGCAACACCAGAAGCTTTTTTCTTTCTTTTATTGCAGGTGGCCCTGGGTGGTGGTTGATGGGCTGACGGAAGCCTTCTTCCATCAACCTGGCTGTGTCTACACTGGGGATTAAGTTAGCATAGCTATGGTGTGCAGGGGTGTGAACATCCTTGAGCAACATAGCTATGTCCATATAAACTTCAAGTGTATCCTCATAAGATGTAAGTTTAACTCCCAGCTCTGCCACAGGCTCCCTGTTTGGTCATGGGTAAGACATGTGTCTGTGCTCCTCATTTTCCCAGCTGAAAACCAGGAAAGTGAATCTTTCCTGCTTAATGGGGATGTTGGGAGGATAAGTTCATGGCTGCCCAGGAGGTGCTCGGGTATTTTAGTGATGGGGGCCACCTAAACACAAAGATTGCTTGATAGTTAGCGACTTTGGCAAAAGTGTAAGGGATAATTAATACATCTTTTCATGTACAGAATATCCTCTTTTTTCACTTAATTGTTCATGGTCAAGTATGAATCTATATAAAATTAGGATAAATTCTGTGAAATGTTCATCCACAAATCAGCAAATATTCTGCAGAGTTCTTTCTTACACTTCACACTACTCTTGCATTTTAACTGATTAAAAACAGTTGTGAATTCCATATTTACTCAGAACCTGTTAGTCTATAGGATCCTGGTTTAAAATTTGTTTTAAATATTTCCTTAGTGTGTTGCTGAAGGTTATAAAAATCACATCACAAACTTGCTTCCAAATTCTTCCTGTCCTTTTTGTCCATCCCTGCTGTAATCTTTCCTTCCCCCTCCCCCCCCCATTGAAGAAGGTTCTTAAAGGGATAACACCCTTTTTCTTTGAACAACTGAGTTTCTATTTCTTTACTTCTGACTATTTGATAAGCTAGTTTTAAGAGAACCCTCCAGCAAAATCAGTACCCTAATAAGATATAAAATCCTTTGTTATGACTAAAATCTTTGGAAATACATTTTTTTAACATAAATATATGGTGAAATTTCATCAACATGTCTATTGTTATGGAAATCCCACAAAATAAATTAGTGTTCCCCTTTTTCTAAAAGCAAAGAGCATTGTTATGAACACACTAAACTTCTCTGGCTGATTAATTTAAAATATTGTCTTTATTTCAGGGCTTAAAATATGTAGCAATCTGGAATGGTTACATTATGAAGGCTTAAGAGTACATTTAAGATATACAGTTATCTTAGAAATACCAATTAAGAAAATGTAATCCAGAGATGAGCTGTGTCAAGTATCCTATAATATTTAATGTTATATTTAACAGGACAGCTGACTTGCCCTTTCTACAAAGTTGTTGCAAATAAACCTCTCACAGACTGCAAGGTATATAAAAATGGTGACTGACATTTTTTTTTATTCCCAAATTTAGGGCTTTTAATTAGGTACCTTCTGCATGTCCAGTCTTCGCAATGTGGCATGCAGTGGACAACATGCTTTGTTTCCTTTAGAAAGAAATTTTAGAAGAGTGGGGTTTTTTTCAAATATCACTTGCTACATTTGGGTTGAGGGGTTTGTCAGGAACAGGGTGAGCAGGGAGGGGAACCATGGAGAGGGTGAGACTATGGAGGGAGAGAGGATGACAGATGACAGATACTCCCTCCTGTATGCTGCATGTAGCATACTAGGAAACTGTTATCATAAGGCAACAGCATCCAAATTGCCACTGTGTTTACACCTACACTGGAGAAAAACATTCTTCAGCAGCGAGTCTCAGAACCCAGGTCAGCTGGCTTGGGCTGGCAGGATGTGTTCTACAGAGCTAAAAAATGTCATCGGAGACCTACAGGCTCAGGCCATAGCGAGGTCTCTGAGACCCTCTCTCCTTGCCAAGGCTCAGAGCCCAGGTCCACGCCCAAGTGGGAAGGTCAATACTGAAATTTTTAGTCCTGTAGCCCAAGCCCAAGTCAGCTGACCTGGGCTCTGAGACTCAGTGTTGCTCCTATTTTAAGTGTAGCTGCACCCATAATGTCTATACTATGGCTGGCTGCGTGCTTCCCAGCTCAGGTAGACAGACACACCTAGCTCTACTCGAGCTAGCATGCTAAACATAGAAGTGACTTGGGGATAGCACAGCTGCCTGGTATATCTACACGACAGAGTTTTTCCGAAAAAACTTCACTTACGTCCACACTGCATTCGCGTTCTTTTGAAAAAAATTGAAAGAAAGGAGGCTTTTTTCTGACATTGATAAACCTCTTTCTACAAGAAAGAAGCCTTTTTCCAAAAGAGCTCTTTCAGAAAAAGGTGTGTGTGGACGGGGAAGAGGGAGTTCTTTCGGAAGAAGAGGAAAAAGGAAAAAACACAGGTGCCCTGGTGGCCACTCCATCCATAGCAATCACAGCTTAAATGTGAGAGAGCGTCCATTCAGGGTGAACACTATCTTTCGAAAAAGCAGATTGCTTTTTCAATGCACATTGGCAGTGTGGATGCTCTCTTTCGGAAGACGTTTTTGCGGAAGATCTCTTCCAGAAAAGCTTCTTCTGAAAGAAGCCGACGGTCTAGATATAGCACGGCATACCAACATGGACTCCCGGGTATGTACTTGGGTGGCTAAGCTGAGCCGCTCTCTGAGCTGTCCTGGGTGAAGTTGCCCTTTCTAGAGCGTTAGTTCAAGCAGAGCTTGTGCACGTCTCTTTCCGCAGCATCAGAAAAATGGTTCCAGCTGCAATGTAGCTGCATCCTCAATCAAAGGTGGATGTGCCCCCCCAGCTTACTATGGACTGAGTGTCCATGTGGATAAGCACTCAAATGCCTTTTCTCGTTTTGTCCTTTCTGGGTTTGCATGAAAACTCGGCGCCCTGCTTGAATGACCTTTTCAGTTTAATAGAAATGCCAGTCAAAATATCACATGCCTTGTCTCATCTGATGTTCTGTCTGGCTTATATAACACTCTTGCTCAGCTGCTGTCTGCATTGCCTTCTCTGCTGTGTTTATAAGCACGGGGTTTGCAAGTGCTGTTTTGCCAGGTGCTGTGGCTGTTGCAAAAATGTTGATAATCATCTTTTTTTAGGAACATGGGAATTGTGACACAAGTGCAGGCCGATATCGTCTCTGCCACAGAGCCCAGTATCAGATTGTTCAGAAGAAGGTGCAAACAAATCATAGTGACCAAATTTAGAATAAAGGTCGAAGTAACTCATTAACTTCCACCAGTTTAAAATTAGCTTCTGCCCTGCAGCATGAGGGCTTCTATCACTTATAATTAAATGTCACCTCGGATGTTCTCATTAACCATAGAAATGTCTAATCTTTTTCTGAATCCTTCCCAGCTCCTGACCTCACTGGTTATCTGGCAGCAAGTAGTCCCACGTGTTAATGAACCATTGTTTTAAACCCTCTTCTCTTTCATCAGCTTTAAATTGCACCATCGTTCAGTTTCAGTGCTTGCCCTTTTGTGCTCGTATTACTACAGTGTTTCTTTTGGATCACCCAGTGCTTGCAATCAAAATTAAGTAGGGATTCTGTCCTTACTAGAGTTTGACGAAGTGACTCAACCAAACTTTGCTCCTATCACTCATGCTCCCATGTGAAGTAAGCTAGGAAAGATTTTTTTTCTTGAACGTAATGTACCCATGGTGGGTAACATGGCAAAAATGTAGTGGAGCGGGGACCCAAGTCTTATTGTTACAATCATACAAATTTAAGCTGGAAGGAGGGCTTTCTCGATTCATATATAGTGCATTAACAGCAACATTCCTCATCTGCATTGGCATTTCTCAGACTTGCCCTTTGGTTCAGAACTCTCTAATGCTGATCAGTCAGTGTCTGGGATGTTATGAAGATGAGCTATGGATGCAGAGTAGGAAATGAGCTTTGCAGAAGGGCCAGGCACAAGTGCCCTTCTTATGGTTCCTCTGCAGAGTTTAGGACCGTGAGAGCTCAGAGCAAAGATGGTGAAATCTTTTGAGAGCCTCGCTGGTGTTACTCCTCAGATTTCTATAATTTTGGGTAAGGATGAGCAAACTGGTTCAGAGAGAGCAAGAACTCCCAAAAAATCTTCCATCAACCCAAGCTAGAAACGTCATGGTTTTGTGCACACATGCATTTGTGGTTCCAGAGTTTGCAACAGCTTATTTTGTACTTGAAAGCACTTCCATGCTTCCTCTTAACTGCAGCGACAGGGATAGGCAGCAGATGTGGTCAATGTTCCCCCTAATCTTTTCCACCCATGTGCAGAATACATTTTTGAATGTGCACCGAGGCATGTGCAAATGTGCACCACCAATACAAACACAAAACCTAGCTGTGGGTGCTCTGCTAATCAGCTGGGCAGCATTTGACTCTCTCCTGAGCAGCCTCACAAGTGCACAGTTTACAAGGCACACTGGATATGATCCACATCTCGTTAGTGCTAGGAATGTTGACAGATCCGATTCTCAGACAATTCCCTGCCCATAGCGAAAAGTTACAAAAAGGAAACCAAACTCCTGGACGCTTAGCAGAAGCCATTGATGTATAAACACTCTAGTGTTCACCAGGGTTGAATTTTGTGTTCAGTTACCAGCATCTTTATTCTGTTCCCCTGCATGGGTATAAAGAATCATAGAATCACAGAGCTGGAAGAGACCTCAGGAGGCCATCAAGTCCAGCCCCTGCCCAAAGCAGGACCAATCCCAACTAAATCAACCCAGCTAGGGCTTTGTCAAGCCGAGACTTAACAACCTTTAGGGATGGAGATTCCACCACCTCCCTAAACAACCCATTCCAGTGCTTCACCACCCTCCTAGTGAAATACTTTTTCCTAATATCCAACCTAGACCTCTCCCCACTGTAACTTGAACCCATTGCTCCTTGTTCTGCCATCTGAGAACAGCTGAGAACAGCTCACTGCTGAAAACAGTCTCTCTCCATCCTCTTTGGAACCCCCTTTCTAGTAGTTGAAGGCTGCTATCAAATCCCCCCTCACTTTTCTCTTCTGCAGATTAAACAAACCCAAATCTCTCAGCCTCTCCTCATAGGCCATGTGCTCCAGCCTCCTAATCATTTTGTTTGCCCTCCACTGGACCCTCTCCAATGCATCCACATCCTTTCTATAGTGGGGGCCCCAGAACTGGACACAATACTCCAGATGTGGCCTCACCAGAGCTGAATAAAGAGGAGTAATCACTTCTCTAGATCTGCTGGCAATGCTCCTGCTAAGAGCACCCCAATATGCCATTAGTCTTCTTGGCTACAAGGGCACACTGTTGACTCATATCCAACTTTCTTTCCAACTTGAACAGTGCTTTCTATGAAGGAGTTGTCTAATATGTGGAAAGAGCGATTTATGAACACAAGGAAGGATCTCACAACACGAATCAAGAATATAGAAAGCAGTTTCGCATCATAGAAATCAGAATGTAAACTCATTGCCAAATGTGGCCATGTTAAATCAGTGAGGAGGCTTGAGTGCTTTCGGAATGCTACTTGTTAGCCTCGGGTCTCTCTGTGCTCTAAGAACATTTGCTGTGAAACAGGGATATTTTTCACCTCAGCAGGATGACCAAGCAGTAAATTATATGAGATCCCCTTTACTTTTACTGGGACAGACAGTAAATATTCTGCTTTCACATGCCATCCACAAGATTAGATTTACAGCCATGTGGCAAGGATAAAAGTGAATGATCGATGGATCTCAGGACAGAATTGTCCAGCAGACGCAAACTAACGTTGCAACAAAATTTTATTGTATTCTGAAATTTGCTGATGTGATTGATACGGCCTGATATGCACAAAGCCAGTCAGCATAAAACCAGTCATTTCTTTCTCTCTCTCGTGCGTGCATTCTCATCCTTTCTTTCCAATTTGAATAGTGCTTTCTGTGAAGGAGTTGTCTAATATGTGGAAAGAGCTATTTATGAAAATATCTCCCATCCCGTATTCAGCTGTAATCCTCCTCTCTGGCTGCTTCCTTGTGCATTCTGGTGGTTACAAGTTTAGGTCTGAGGTAAAATAAAAACCTTCTGTACCATCACTAGGG
This sequence comes from Pelochelys cantorii, assembly GCA_032595735.1. Classification (NCBI taxonomy): domain Eukaryota; kingdom Metazoa; phylum Chordata; order Testudines; family Trionychidae; genus Pelochelys; species Pelochelys cantorii. The sequence continues at coordinate 5,788,478 of CM064346.1, read as the reverse complement.
CTCAGAGTTGTTGACTCGAGTCCCACGACTTGAACTCAAGTCCGACTTAAGTCACCTAGGTGACTTGACTTGAGACTCGACTCGGGTTCATTTTTTGTGACTTGAGACTCGACTTGAGACTTGCTAATTTTGTTAAATCGACTTGGTGAAAAAATTGTCCGAAAATGCCGATATTGATGGCTTCTACAAAAGTGACTTGACATTTTGTAAATTAAGACTTGAGACTCGACTTGGGACTTGACTCGAAAGTGACATTAGGGACTTGAGACTCGACTTGAGACTTAAACTGTAGTGACTTGAGACTCGACTTGGACTTGACAATGACGACTTGAAGACAACACTGCTAGGGCTACTGTGGGAGTTGTTCAGATTCCACAAGCCCATGTCTGTGCATATGAAGTGTTCCGAGGGCGTTTCCCAGCTTGGTTTTATTTCTGCACTGAACGTTAGGCAACTGTGTTTCCACTATATAGGGGGGCTGTTTGGGGATGGTGCAGCCCATGGTATCCATTTGAGCAAACTCACAGATGCTCTAAGTTAAGGTCTGCCAACTTACAGGCCAGCTTCCTCATTGTCCACCAGTAATGGTCACAGGTCAGGGCCAAACTCGGGTGCTGACAAAGGGATGAGCTCACAGAGGACAGCAGCATCTTTGCCCCATCACTCATATTTCAGCATGCATGAGAATATTTCTCAGAGCGGCACTGTTGGCTGCCTAAACCACAGCTGGTAACTACCGGACCACACAGTCTGCATGGAGTGCAGATTGGTCCCTTTTTGCTGCAAGCGCTAAGGATACAAAAAATAAAGCCACTTCCAATATAATGGACCCCTCATTATTTCTGCTGCTTTTAACAAGTTCTCCATTGGCCCCTCTAATTAGGCCGAGCTGAAATACTGTGGTTTTAAAAAAATCTTTTCTTTCCTTCAGCCCCAGGAGAGAACAAAAGCACCAGGTGTTTTCTTGAACGAACACATGAATATTTGTTGACTTGTCAGCCTGTCAATTACAAACCATTGCGGTGTCCTCTGGAGGAGCTGAAGAACAATCGCACATGGCTACAGCCGAGTGCTGCACTTGAACCAGCTGCTCCTTGTGCCGACGAGCACAGGCATAACGCTGGAAGAAGGCCGATGCTTAAGTCTGAGTTAGCTGCTTAGAGATGAATGTGGTTTTTTTAATTGTGACTTTGCTGTTTATCATGGCTGCAGCCATGACGTGTTACTGGCTTTCCTTATGAGTATTATGCGCGTTAACAGGCCTGGTGTCTGTTGTCCCAGTCTCTATCCACGTGTGATATGGGGCAGATGGAATATGACAGGAACGGTGCAGGGTGACTGCAAATTAATAGCAGACAAACCTTAAATCACTTGGCTTGGATGTTTCTCTGAGCAGCCACAAACTGAGCTGGTTTTACCACCAGGCTGCCAGCCTGTCTTGAAGAAGAACAGCACAGAGGTATGCACCATTAACATCTCTGTCTCCAGGGCAGGCCTTAGGGAAAAGGGTGACCAAGGAAAATGGGGGGGGGAGCTCTCTTTACAGTGACCCCTCCCCTATGACTGGGGAACAGTGGGGGCAGGAAGTGCATGGGGGAGGGTGCAGAACTTCCTGCAGTCAAGAGAGGTTCCCAGTGGTCTGACCCAGCCCCAGAAGTGGCCCGTGCCAGGGGAGAGGAAGTCCCATCACTCTGTAGCCTGCTCTGGATGAGTAACTGTAGTGCACCAGGCCTAGTACTTGGGAACTGTATAGCATCGAGATTGCTACATTCTTTCTATGTTTTAGCTCTGCAGGATTCATTTGATAAATAAATACTCATTCTAATGGTGGAAACAGGGAATTTGTGCCTAGGGGAGTTTAGCGTGAAGGAAAAATGAGCCTGCATGAGCCACCCTTAACATTTTTATACAGGGGAAATTTATTGTGAGGCTGGGCTTAGGGGTGAGGGACGATAGAAAGTCACAGGGTGGTACCTGTGCAGAGGGGCAGTAGATGCATGTTCCGGCAGTGCTAGGACGCTGGTAGCTAGTGTGATGATGGGTGAGGCCTGGAGCTGGTGAGATAGGGTGGGCTGGGGTTGCTGCTGCCAGAGACTGAACTCAAGCCCTATGATGCCAAACAAGAAATAGAAATTTGACACGTACTCCCCACTGGTGAGTATAGGCCTGGCCTCCACTGCCAGCACCAGGCCCTCACTAAATCCTCAGGTTCACCTTGGCCCCCAGGCACTCTTTAACCCAGCCCCCCAGGCACCCTTAATCACACCCTTTGGGCTGGCCTAATGGCCCCCTCATGACACAAGCGCACTGAAGGGCAGGGCCCACCAAAGCAGGGGGCCTGGTGCTTCTCCCCGATTCACCATACCCAAGGGACAGCTCTGGCTGCTGACGTCAGTGGATGTTCTAATTCTAAGCTCTTGTGGGTGGTAATGAGAATGACCTTGGCATGGACTAGTGTCCTTTTCTTTTTCTTATTTTTCTTTACCCATTTATTATAAAGAAAGCAGAACGGTTTGATGAAGTTACCTAACGTAGTCAAATAGTCACTATACCTAGTCTCGGTGAGTATGCATTTATAAAGCCTTCCGGTATGTCGAAATGATTGGCTAGATCAACACCTCTTCAACACCTCTTCCCCTATTTGCATTCCCATTATGATGCTTTTGGACACATTTTTGAGAGCGTGCAGCCCCCAGAATACTCCCAACACACTGAGTGCTTTTTAAAATCTGGCTCACAATAATACAGCATTAAGGTTCCCAGTAGGAGGCTGGGGAATGAAAACTTGTTAGCTGAACTTTTTACTCACTGGTGTAGTTTGCTTTGGGTTGTTTTGCACAGCAGGCTAGGTCAGGTTTCATTTTATCCCAAAGTGCTCATAGCCCTGATAGTGAGCCATCCTGCATAGTTCACAAGGTAGAATTCATGTCCCAGGCTCTCTCTTCTGGGCCTTAGGGTGACAGAATCCTCCAAACAAGGTTCAAGCCATTTCTAGAGGGTTACAGAAAGACAGAGGACAGGGGACTTTAGCTATTGAGAGGTTCTGAAGGCTTGAGACCTTATTATTAGGGCTGTCAAGTGATTAACAAAATTAATTATGCTTAATTATACAATTAAAAATCATGATTAATTAAGTTAAAATAATAGAATACCATTTATTTAAATATTTTTGGATGTTTTCTACAAGAATGAAAAACATTGCCATTAATCAAGTTAAAAATAATAGAACACTATTTATTTAAATATTTTTGGATGTTTTCTACATTTTCAAATATATTGATTTCAGTTACAACACAGAATACAAAGTGTATAGTGCCCACTTTTTATTTAATTTTATTGCAAATATTTGCAGTTTAAAAAAATCAAAAGAAATAGTATTGTTTAATTCACCCACTACATGTACCTTATTTAACATGAAAGTTGAACTTTCAAATGTAGAATTATGTACAAAACACATGCATTCAAAAACAAAACAATGAAACACTTTAGAGCTCTCAAGTCCACTCAGTCCTACTTTTTGTTCAACCAATCACTCAGACAAACAAGTTTGTTTACAATGTCACCTGAAAATGAGAACAAGCATTCACATGGCACTCTTGTAGCTGGCATCACATGATATTTACATGCTAGATGTGCTAAAGATTTATATGCCCCTTAACACTTCAATCACTGTTCCAGAAGACACGGTGATGACAATTCAGCTCGATACCAAATCAACGTAGTTCTGAAAGATGCATGTTGATTTTCATAATCTGAATCAGATACCCCAAGCAGATGGTTGGTTTTCTTATTTGGTGGTTCAGGTTCTATAATTTTCTCATTGGAGTGTTGCTTTATTAAGACTTCTGAAAGCATGGTCCACATCCCCTCCTTCTCAGAATTTGGAAGGCACTTCTGATTCTTAAAACCTTGGGTTGAGTGCAGTAGCTATCTTTTAAAAATCTCGCATTAGTACCTTATTTGTTTGTGGTCAAATCTTCAGTGAAAGTATTCTTTAAATGAATAACATATCCGAGACTGCTATAACTTGAAATATATGGCAGAATGTGGGTATAACAGAAATTGTCCTCCAAGGAGTTAAGTCACAAATGGAAGCATGTCCTTTGGAATGGTGACCAAAGCATGAAGGGGCATACAAATATTTAGAATATTATGTATCTCCTTTGTAATCTATAATGGTCTTGTCGATGGTCACCTGGTCACATCCTGTAATAAATGTATTAAGATTGGCTAGGATCAAAGGCAGCATTAATTTAATACCTGCTACATCTCAGTGGGACACTATATCCTGGCCTTGCAGGGAAACAGATGTAATTATCTGAAAGGTCTCTTCCATTTCTAACTACTTTAATCCTGTTCTTCATGCTCCTGTTCCCAAACTCAGGTGTGTCTGTTCATGTAACATAAACCTGCAGATTGTCAGTAAAGAACTTGGCTGCAGAGTGAAAACCTCCCAGCTCCAGCACAGCGAAAAGTAGCTAAATAAAAATCCAGCAATAAAAGCAAAGCTCATTTGGAACAGTCAGTTCTGAAACACTGCAAGGTACTTCTGGAACTGTGTAAAAACTCACGTGCAGATGTGAAGTGCAAAGACGCCAGTTCAAGCTGACACTTGAGTTGAATGTTCCCGGGGAAGAGAAAATGCACAGGAAAGCCAGCAAGAAGCATTGCAAACATTTGCTAAAGCTGTTTGGCCGTAGGTCACTAAATTAATTTCCTTCTGGCAAATCCCAAAAACCAAACAGAAAGAAGCACACTAGTGCAGCAGGTTAAGAAAAAGGCAAATTTCTGAGCATCCATTCATGTTAACACTAGATCGGAATGGTAGCTTTACTTTCAGTGATAATGTTTATAAAATTACTAGGGGGCTGTGCCCCCTGCTCGCTATGCTCACCTATCCCCCTCTCTGCCAGGGAGAGCCCGGGGGTGAGGTCACTCTTGCCCCAGCTCTTCCCTCCCCCCAGTTGCTGGGGAGGGTTCAAGGCCACCCTGGCCTTGACTCTTCTCCTCTGACCTCTCTACCGGGGAGGGCCTGGGATGGCCCTGGCCCCCCAATCCCCCTGGTCACTGGGGAGGGTCCAAGGCCACTCCGGCCCTGTTTCTTCTCCTTGCCCCATGCTGCCAGGGAGGGCCTGAGGTGGTCCCGACTCTTCTCCCCACCCCAGCCATCAGGAGCGGGGAGCCTGGCCAAGGCCATGCAGGGCCTGGCTCTCCCCCCAGTGGCCAGGAGTGTCTGGGCCAGGGCTGGTCCAAGGGGAGTAGAGAGTTCGAATTCTGTGGCCCCTTATTCTGGAATAACTGGCTTGGTAGTGTGGACACACCGCTTACAAATTCGAACTTGTGGGGGTTATTTTGAACTAAAGGCCCTATTGTAAACCAGGCCTGTAGTCCGGCTTTTAATGAGGAATAATGCTATTGTAAGCCTGAAATAATGTTATTGTGCTCCAGTGCCGCTAATTCGAACTCACTGGCCGCGGGAGGCCTCCCACAGCTCCACAGAGGGCTTTCTGGGGCTCTGAGTCCACATTAATGGACCCTGCCTCAGACTCCATTCAATTCTTCCCCTTAGTGAGGATTCAAAACTTCAGATTTGTAAAATCGGGTGCCCAGAAGCTGAACTTAGTAAATTCGGACTAATCTCTTCGGGTATGTCTACACAGAAAAGTTATTTCGGGATACCAGAGGTATCCCGAAATAGCTACCCCGCGTCTTTTGAACACGTCCACTATTTCAAAACATAGCAGATGTGCTATTTCGCCAACCCTGTAAACCTCATTCTACGAGAGGTAAGGGATGGCTCAAAATAGCGCTTTACTTCGGAATTTGGCACTGTGTAGACAGCGCCCAAATGATGAAATAAGCTATTTTGAAATAGACTTGAAATAAGCTACCCAGTTTGCATAGCGCAAATTGCGTAGCTTATTTATAGTTTCAGGTGCTGTGTAGATGCACCCCTAGTGTAGACATGGCCTCAGATAGTCATATTAACCTGAGGTTCCTTCAAGGGAAATTTTCCCCAGTGGTGCTGGCTATATTTGGAGATAGGACACTAGACACATGGACCATGGGTCCAATCTGGTGTGGCAATTTCTATGTTCCTAACGGCTTGTCATGTACAGCATAGGTCAGGGGTGGGTGATAATTTTTGACCGGGGACCACTTCAGAAATGTTTAAAGTGGTCTCAGGCCACCCCAGAAAGGGTGGGACCTCAGGTGGAAGGGGCTGGGCCAGGACACTTCTGTGCTTCCCCGCCCACAGACCCTGATTAGTCTGGGGGCGGGAGAGCATATTAAGTCTTTGTCTCCACCCCTTCCCCCAAGAGAACCACCAGTTATTCTGAACAGCTGGTGGTTTCCTCAAGGTGCCTGTGCCCTGGTGGTAGGAGGCGACTTTGCACATATCCCTGCAGGCCAGTCAGAGCTTGGGGTGGGGAGCATGTGAAGTCTCCTCCCACCCTTCCCCCATCCTGAAAGGAGTGTGGGGCGCTTCGAAGCACCTCACCCCTTGCAGGGCAGAAGAAGACTTTGTGCACTCGCCCCGCCTCCAGGCCAATCAGAAGGTGCGAAGTCTCCTCCCGCCCTGCCCCTTTTCAGCAAGGCATAGGTAATACATGAGCTCCGCAAGAATGTGCTCCTTTACACTGTTGCAAAGTCTGAGAACTTGCCCTTTACACGTGTGCTCAGCTTCTAACACTGCCACATCCAGAATGTGTCCTGTTAACCCATGTGCCTTTTGTGTCTTTTCCTGCTGCAGGTGCAAAGAGCTGAAATATTCAAAGAATCTGCCCCAGATTTCCATTATTTTCATCTTCGTGAACGAAGCGTTGTCGGTGATTCTGCGCTCAGTGCACAGTGCCGTCAATCACACTCCAGCCCACCTCCTGAAAGAGATCATCCTTGTTGATGACAACAGTGATGAAGGTAAGAAGGGCCGACCTCTTAAAGAAACTAAAAACAGTTGATTCCTGCAAGGCACAGAGGTTCAATGTGAAAGGAGAACAGTGGCTTTGGGATGAAGAGTGGCATGCTTTGGAAGACTGGATAATGTTCAGTATACAGACCCTCTCATCACTCAGGGGCTGAAAGCTGTAGTGGTAGACGCAGAACCAAAATCAAACGTCATATTAGACTTCTGAATGAATTTGCAAAGCAGCCTGTATTGCAGGAGAAAAACAGAGACTATCTCTGGCTTGAAAGGAGACCAAAGAGCATTAATGAATAATTACTATTACTGTAGGCATTATCAAACACATAGTAAGAGACAGTCCCTGCTGCAAAAGATCAAGTTCAGATGCTCAAAAGTATTTGGGACCTGACACCTGTTGATTTCAATGGGTGTTGGGCTCTGAAATACCTTTATGGATCTGAGCCTTGTGATGTGGTAGCATGCTCTCATGCACTGATCACCAACCTGGAACTCTGGGGTCTGCTCCTGGCTCTCCCCCTGGCCTAGTGAGTGAGCTTAAGAAAGCCATGTCACCACTCTGCGCCTCAGTTTTCCCATCTGTGGATTGGGGACAATGGCACTGATCTCAATTTGCAGAGCGGTGGGAGACTTCTGGATGAAAAGTATTGCTTAAGAGCTAGGTGGTGGTGTAAGAAATACACAGGCCAACGGTAGAAGAGGCAACAGAGAGAGTAAGTGACTTGCCTATGGCTATGTAACAGATCAGGGAATAGAGGCTAGGTTAGTAGTAAATGGCTCGATAGCTCTCATCACTGTCTTCTTTTGACAGGTGCCCCCCCCATCCGTTTCTGCTATCAAGACATTTACTACTTAGGTCTCCTGTGTCCTATATATTGAACCAGTCCGTTTACAATTTCTCGTGATGCACGTTCTCTTCCTGCCTTTGAGATGCTGAGTCTCTTTGGATTTTTAACAGGAGTTCTGTGGTGGTATTTTCAAAGTCCAAATTATTCCTCTATCCTGATTCTAATTATACAAATTACAAAAATAGGAAACCATCAAATCATGTTCAGTCTAAAAAAATATATTTAGTTTGTAAAAACGTAATGAAGACCCACAGAGGGTTAAATCATCATCATCACCCCCCTTCCCATTTCTGTTGTATATGCTGACATAGTAAAAATAATTGTGGGCTCTACATCCTGTGATACATTACAACTGGAAGTGAAGCACTCAGGGGATGACAGCTGATTTTCTGTTCCAAAGAAGGCAGGCAGGTTGCACTTACTGTGTGACAAGATAAAACTGGAATAAAGTAAGCATCTCAAATCTGCACAAATAGGCACTGCAAGAATAAGCACCATAGAAAACTGATGAGTTATAATAATTGCCAGTGAGCAGGGAGGAAATGTGCTCAGCTCCTCAGCTGATAGAAGACAGTAACACTCAATGGTGATTTACACAAGCAGGGCATTTCTCTCCTCATGTGACCTCTAAAGAAAGGTGAAGGTGATTTGTGTTTGCAGTCTGTGGCATAGCCTCTACTTTACAGGGGAAAATGATATTTGAAAATATCGAAATGAAATCCTGCATGCACCCCCCCAAGTTACACTGCATTGACTGAACAGAGAGTGAGTTAAAGGCGCACCCATGTGTATTAATTATTTATCTTCAATAGTCCCTAGCATGTGCAAAGAAGTATGTGGCTAAACAATCTCTACCAGCCACTCAGTATGCAGCACAGAAGCTAATATTGTAACAAATGCTGTTGGTAAGCTCAGGAGACACTTATGAAAGGAATAGGACAATGAAATGAATCCTTTTTAAAAAACATCGCTCCCTTGAATAGCAGAGACTGCAGCTGGCAATGAGAATACAAAATTAAATAACTCTCCTTCTTTGTCTGCTGCTGAGATTAAAAGGCGCCATCTTCATCAGCATCTGCCCAGAAGAAGATGGGACTAACTCAGGCAGTGCTTTCGGTGGGCAGGTCAGAGGCTGGGTAGGAACCAGAGCATTAGTGTGTGTGTGTGTGTGTGTGTGTGTATGTGTAGCATAGACTGAGTTTGGTTAGCTTTAGTGCCCTTAAGAGCTTTAGAAACAGTTGGCTTGTTTCACATTTTTGCTGCTTTGTCAAAGCACTCCAATTTACATCACAGAGCTTTGCAGCATCGCTCAGTCGGAGTCGCAAAGGTAAGCCATATAACCTTCACTCTGCCCTCCCACAAGATGCCAAAATAATAATAATGAATTATACAAAGCAATATACATAGCCAAGCTCTACAAATCACACTGCAAGAAGCCTCAGTGATAGAAAATAGTTACTCAGAGCAGGAATAAAATCTTAGGAGCCACTCTTCTAATATGACAACAAATGGATATTAGAAAAGGAGTAAGGTGCTGAGAGGGAAATAATTCCACATTCTAAACTACAGGTTATAGTCAACACTTCTACGGGAATCCTAAGAGTAAACAGAGGGCAGAGATAATGTTATCTGGGTATGACTTTGTAGTTGTGTATAGCTGGTTTGTTAAGGAAATAGGCAGACTGTATTTCTGAGGAACTGTATGAGAAGGCAACTTGTAGCTATATGGCTTAAACACTAACCTCGAGATCCAGGTGCCTAACTTCAGATACCTGCAAGGAGCCTGATTTTCACAGAGCCAATGCTCCGAACTTTCAAAAAATCGGTACCCTTTCAGGCATATCCAGTTGGAACCCCCAAAGTGAGGAACCTAAAATCGCCAGTGGCCTTTGAAAAGTTAGGGTTCTATTTCCTGGTTTTCATATTTTGGAGTTTGGTGTGTATGTGTGTGTCTGTATAAAATACAAAGAAAAAAATACCCCCACCCAAAAACAAACAATCCCCCAACCCTACATTAAGATGGAGTTAAGTTTGAGAGTATATCTCAGTAATTTAACAGTTGACATTACATGAATGTTTTAATTAACCCAAAATCAAGTGCAACAACCCCAGGAAATTGAGAGTACAATTACATTTAACAGAAATTCCAGCATGCCGAGGTAAGAAACACACAGTTCAAGCACTCACGCATCTTTAACTCTGCCTTCTGACTCCACCAACCAATTATGAGTTTGTGGTTCCAGATTAGAATAAACTGATTTTTTTAAGGCACATTCGATTTTTCTCCATCCTAGTATCACTACATGGTGAGATATACAATAAACATGGCAAACGTCAAATTGTACAAGTGTTTTACAGAGATATATCAAATGTACCAGTTCTTAATGTGTATACCTGATTTGTAAAACCAGGCAGAAACTCAAATGTCCTGCAAACTCCTCCCCTAAAGGCAAATGCTGAGGGAGTTTCAGTTTTGAAACTTTTTGTCATTGGCATTCACACTATACTTGTATGTAAAGACTTGTTTTGTATTTGCCGTTGGGTTTTGTTGCGGCTGGTTTATAATTGCAAAGACGCTGCGCCGCTTGTGTTTTTGAATGATAACCCATTTCCGAGGTCGCTGGCGGCATACAGCAGTATGCCCCTGAGACAATATGTTATCTCACAGTCACACACCTTGTTTGAGACTGTTTCTTAGCCATCGCCTGCCTTTCTGTGGTCTGTCTGTATAAGTGTTTATAATCGGGAATAATATCTCTTTGAAAAGAAAACCTCATACTCTAAAAGAAAACTTGAAGATAAAAGGATACTTAAAATACCGAGGTACATTCAGTGATGCATGTGGCAGGTTGTAATTTACTTCAGCATAACAATATTTGCTGAGACTGGATAGATCCTTATCTTGCTCCACAACTCATTTCAGCAACGACAATGCTGCCTTATGTGTTCTCTTGGGAGTTTGTTTTACGGGTTTGGAAAGAGGAAGGTTTTAATAGGCTTACATGGAGTAAAGAGCCATGTTCCAAGTCTTGTTAGGCATCAGAGTTGCCTGAGCCAACACAAACCCCAAGGTAATTCAAATGTCTGATTAACAACAACTTGTTTAATTACAGCTAGTATTATACTGGTTACTTTCTGGCTGGGTTAGAGTTTTATGAACCTTACCAGGGTACACAGTGACACACAAAAAACTTTTGGTTTGGTTTGGTTTGCATCCCTCTGGGTGTTGCTGTGAGTTGGGGACTATTGAACCTGCGGCTTGATGCATAATGCAGCCTACCAAGCCTAAGGCACCACATTTTGCTCAGTTTTATCCATATGTTATAATTCACTTGCTGGCAGCTGCTTCCCTTCCCTTAGCTTCACATAAAAGGTTCACAACCAAATAGGAGAACTCAGAGAGTTTTGCCAATTTCCAAGTCTCGTTACAAAAAGTTTCTCCCCCAACTCTAATTCAGCCTAGCTCAATCTAATCAGTTAGATGACCCTTTTCTTCCATTGTGTGTACTGTTCCTTTGTGTTTCTTGCACATGCCTTTGTCTGAAAATCAAACCAATATCCTCACGGCCATAATTTTTGGTGAGAGGTGGTGGTGAGAAGTAACCTTCTCACATGACTATATGTCTGTCCGAGCCTTCTCTATTAGAAATCCCATTTCACAACATAACTGATACCAGTTTCCAGGTCATATCTGAAGGCCAGATGGCAACCAAAAGCAAATGAAACAGTGAAATGGTTATAATGCTGAAATGTCTCCTTGAAATGCTATGAGGCATAGTGTTTTTGTGAAGCTAACTCTGGTCATCAGTGGTGATATGCAAGATCAAAATGTTGTTACAGGTTGAACCTCTCTCATCCGCCACCCTTGGACCTGCCCAGCAATGAATCAGAGAATTTGCCAAACTGTGGGAGGTCGATATTATCTAGCAGCGTTACCAATACTTCCACTGCTAACTGAGCTCTTAGAAGACATTTAGTAGTAAATTGGAGCTAAATAACCACACAGAACACTGAGAGCCAGGACTGGTGGCTGTAAACAAACTTTATGGGACCTCAGGAAACGTGGCCATGCCCATGATAAGTGGACATCCAGCTAATTAAAATCATGCTGAACCATGACTGTTGCTGGACTAGAGAGGTTTAACCTGTATTACAAAGTGCACAAGAGAACAGATCAGTACTGCAGACAGTTCTTTGAGCTGTAAGACGTTTTCTCCTCTATGCCAATTAGCACAAAGCCTTCAAAATAGCAAAGCCAAAGGCAGGATAACAAATTTACATGAATGCCAACTTTATAAGGGAGACTTCCCTTCCCCCCACCTTTGTTGAAGTCATTGAATTTCTGTTGTGCTATTTCCAGACCTTCCAAACTTATATAATGTGGCTCTGGGCTACACGACAAAGATTCAATATTTTGGGATAAAGCAGCTTCCCTTAATTTATATGACAGAGAATAAATTTGCTGTTACTGACCTAATGCAACAGCCCTCTGGATTCAGAGCCTAAAATTTGCATGTTCTGACAATGCCATGTTGGCAGACATTAAGTTATTTTCCTGTTTTGGAAATGTTAGTCATTAAATTCACTGCTGAATACAAAACATGCAAGATAATATTAGGAGTAATTTACCCTGATTTAGATTAAGAGTAGATGTGAGAGCGACTTCTGATTTACCATCCAGCAGAGTTCATGGAGAGGGAATGCTGTGCTTCCGGTGTTGCAAAATCAACCTCTGCAGAAACTGAGCAGTGTTGGCAGTATGGGCTTCACAATCCTGGGTGCATGGTAGGTTGCAGTTGAGCACAAGCCAGGCACGGCTTTGTATCTGAAAGCATGTGAAGGCCCCAAAATCTTAGGTTCCTACCAGTCCCCACGGAGGAATGAAAATCTGGACCCTTGGCTGAAACTGGCTCCAGCGAAGTCCATGAGAGTTTTGCTGTTGACTGCAGTGGGTCCTGGTTTTCATCCTTACACTTGCACCTGAGTTTTACAAGTAGGACCTCTCTTTCTAATGAGCCACACCAGGACTCAAGGCCCCATCTCCGTATGGATCATTAGTGTTAGTGTAACCCACACACCTAGGCTATGTCTGCACTTCAGAGTTTTTTTGGGAAAAACCGCCATTTTTTTTTAAAAAAGTCACTTATATCCACACTGCAATCATGTTCTTTTGAAAAAAAAATCAAAAGAACAGAGGGGTTTTTCCAACATTGGTAAACCTCTTTCTACGAGGAAGAAGCCTTTTTCCAAAAGAGCTCTTTCAGAAAAAGACGTGTGTGAATGGGAAAGAGGGAGTTCTTTCGAAAGAAGAAAAAGCACAGGTGCCCTGGTGGCCATTCCATCCATAGTAATCACAGCTGGAATGTGAGAGAGCATCCATTCAGTGTGGACGCTATTTTTTGAAAAAGCAGATCGCTTTTTCGATATGCTTTGGCAGTGTGGACGCTCTCTTTTGGAAGAAGTTTTTTTGGGAAGATCTCTTCCAGAAAAGCGTCTTTCGAAAGAAGCCTGCAGTCTAGATGTACCGTGAGAAATGAGAACAAGGGAGCTCTGCAGCCTATGCTGGCACCAGTTGATGTTCTAGCTTGAACAGTAGAAGCTCTTATCCTTAGTTCTACAGGGCCCAAGTTCAAGTCTCCCTGGTGTTGGTTATGTTAGCTGCAGGTTGGTTAGTATTTACTTACCAAATCAATCTTCCATAGCTAAAACAAAGGAAGAAGGTAGCACTGTGCAAAGGCCTGTAATTGCCCTTTTCCAATCCAGGATGTTTACATAAGCATCTGAGGTGCTTATCGGAACCGAACCAGAACTCTAAGCCCCTTGAGGTCCACCCATCACTAAGAATAGTCCTGCTTTACAGCTGGGGATGTGAACAGCAGCTCAACATCCCGTACCAGCACTAGCTGCCCTCTACCTAGCTCGGTAAAAATAGAAGCAAGGCCATGGTGGCCTGGGATTCAGCACAGGCTGTACAAACACACATGTGCTGTTTTTAGCAAGCCAGTTAGCACACAGCTAATGCGGACTTGTCTGCTTGAGCTGCCCTTTGCCCCGGTTTCAGTATAGATGTACCCCAAATTGTAGAGTAACACCCTTTTCTCCTCTGTCACATTCACCTTTCACCCTGCCCCCACAATTCCCATCAGCGTTTTCCTCACATGCCCTCCTTCCTTCAGCAGAGAAACTTTAACTCTAGTTTTGGAAGCTCTGTTATTGTTTAACTTTTAGGTCCTGGAATTAGGGATACTGCCACAATACCCTGCTTAGAAGTGGCTTCATTATATTTTGTACAGGCTTTGTAGTTTGGTTCAACGGCTCTCGGCTCCCTCACGATGCAAATTGTTCCAGGATTGCAAGTAAATGCAACCACCACTGCACAATGTTGAACCTGGGACCTCTAGGCTGTGTCTACACTGGCAGGTTATTGCACAAGAACGGCTGTTCTTCTGGAAAGCGTCCACACTGCCCACCAGCTCTTGCGCAAGAAGATTTACAGTATTGGCTGGTAAGAGAGGGCATCTTGCGCAAGAGTTACACTCTTTTTTAACAGGTGTAAGCCCTCTTGCGCAGGCACTCTTGCACAAGAGGGCAGTGTGGACATTCGGCAGGGGTTTCTTGCGCAAGAAAGCCCTATGGCTAAAATGGCCATGAGCGGTTTCTTGCGCAAGAGAGCATCCATACTGCCATGGGCGCTCTTGCGCAAAAGCACAGCTGGCACATGGCAGTGTGGACATTTTCTTGTGCAAGACTTCTTGCACAAGAACCCTTGCGCAAGATGTTCTTGCGCAAGAAGCCACCAGTATAGACATAGCCCTAGAGTATAGGACAAGCACTTCTACCACTTAAGCTAGAAAGCCAGCTGCCACTCAGCAGGCACTGTAGAGGTCTCTTGTTCTTAACTCTGGCTGTAAGTGGTCTAAGTGCTCCTGCATGGGTCAGTGAACCACACTAGGGCTACGCCTACACTGCAGAGTTTTTGCACAAAAATAACCATTTTTGAATAAATACTCGCAGAGTGTCCACACTGCAAGCACATTTTTGCACAAGAAAAAGTACAGTAGATCGTGATAAGACAGGGCCTTTTGCACAAGAGTTACTCCTCTTTCTATGTGAAATAAGCCTTTTTGCACAAGAGCTCTTGCGCAAAAAGGCATGTGTGGACAGACACCAGGGGTTTCTTGCACAAGAAACCCCTATCGGAAAAAGCACGGGTGCTCTGATGGCCATTCTGTGAGTGGCCATCAGAGCTTTCTTGCTCAAGAGCATCCATGGCAGTGTGGACGCTCTCTTGCGCAAAAGCCCATGGATGCGCTCTTGAGCAAGAATTTTTTGCGGATGATCTCTTCCGCAAAAAGTTCTTGTGCAAGAAGCCTGAAGTATAGACATAGCCCAGGTGTATGGGGGACACAAATCCTTGGTAATACAACATGAATGGCTGACTTTCTGTCCAAATCATGTTAGAAACTGATGCTCTACATGTGCGGTTTTGTCTATCAAGAAACCTCTGTCTGGCTACATCTAGACTACAGGCTTCTTTTAGAAGAAGCTTTTTTCAGAAGAGATCTTCCGAAAAAACTTCTTCCGTAAGAGAGCGTCTATACACAAAACTGCATCGAAAAAGCGATCTCCTTTTTTGAAAGAGAGCGTCCAGACTGAATGGGTGCTCTCTCGCACGTAAGCTGTGATTGCAATGGACGGAATGGCCACCAGGGCACTTGTGCTTTTTCCTTTTTCCTCTTCTTCTGAAAGAACTCCCTCTTCTCCATCCACACTCGCCTTTTTGTGAAAGAGCTCTTTCGGCAAAAGGCTTCTTCCTCACAGAATGAGGATTACCAACGTTGGAAAAACCCCTCTTTTCTTTCGATTTTCTTGTGGAAGAAAGTGATGGCAGTGTGGACGTAACTCAAGTTTTGTTGGTAAAATGGCTGTTTTTCCGACAAAACTGTGCAGTGTAGACATACCCTCTCTTCTTCTGTGAAGCCACTCCCAGAAGTGACGACACCTGCATAAAATATTGATTTCCTACGAGTGGCTCAGCATGAAGCTAAAGTTGCCCCAATTATAAATGTAAATGATGCAGACACTTCAGGTTGCGAGTGTTTTATTCCCTTCTGTCTCATTTCAGTATAAAAGACAGAGCCTCTGGCTGAGGGGAATGGATGTGTGAGGAGGAAGAATGCCAGAAGGACAAGCTCATGAAAGCACAATTTTGATGTGCTGGGAAGAATGTGCAGAAGGAGAGGGACTTGCTGATCCCATTTCCTTCCCCTGCTCTGGCTAAGCCTGATCTATGGGGTTTACTCTTCACTCCTCTGTTCTCCATTGCTGTTTTCTTAAAGGACTGACCTACTTTGCCACTCATTTCTCAGTAGCTACTCTGGCCTGGTGTATTGTGTGAGCAGTGAGCTTTCTAAAAACGGAGGAGGGGGAGGGGAAATGGGTCAATAAGCCACCCATGGAAATTCCTAGACATACAGGGGCATTGGCCATAAGGGTGATATCATGGAGCCCTTGAGCCCTGCAGATGTGAGGGTCAGTCTCCAGCAATTTGTTATACCAAGGTGATGGCTACAGTCTGTCTTGATACATAATAGAACTTCGTTCTAATATTGCATTTCCCATCAGTAGATCTCAAAGTGCTTTATAAAGGATGTAAGTATTTTAAATATTAGGAAACAGAGGCAGGAAGCAACTTGCCCAAGGGCACTGAGCAGAACTAAGCACAGAACCTGCATATCCTGCATCCTAGGCAGTCCACTATCCGTGACATCACATGGCCTCCCTTGGTTGGTGTGCTTTGATTGCAGTCATAATTGTAAATTATTTTTGTAGCGTTCCCAGCATACTAGAGCATATGATTGGCACAAGGGAGCAGAAGTACCAACAATATGAAAAATTATACTCAGTGTTGTGCATTTTATTTTAATTATTCTGCATTAGTTTATTTTGTGGACAAATCAGATATGCCACCATATGCAACGTTTCATGGGAGAGGGCAGAGTCTCTGATACAGTCCTGCATCCTTAAAATTCCTCTTATTCTGCAAAAAGGCACTGGTACTGCATTTTTTAAAAACAGAGAATCCAGTAGAATTCAATGGAATATTCTTTGCAAAAAGGGTTTTAGGATCCTAGCTTCAGTGTTTTGCACATTAATAACTCAGAACCAAACCTTATTTTGAGAATAAAAAATTCTTGGTACAATTTTCCCTTTCTTGCATGCAGGTTGTATCTGAGCTAGATGCAAAACTGCCATGTGTTCTAATTTAGTTGGAAGCAGGAAGTACTAGAAATTTCCCAGGAGTGGCTAGTCTCATGGGTCTTCCAGTCCAGCTATAAAACTTTAAGAGCTTTGGTCCCAATCAGGTGTGGCTATGCACCCAGACTTTGAGCTGGTTTTTTATAATTAAACTGATACTTTGACATTCAAAATTAATTTCTTCTTTTTATATGCTTCCGTATGCCTACACTAGAGATTGTTTTTACATTGCATGTCTTTTATACTCCATAGGCATCAGAAAGTACTAAGTTTGGTACCAGTCGTGACTCTAGAAACTTAGGCTATGTCTAGACTGCATGATTCTTTTGGAATAAGCTTTTCCAGAAGAGTTCTTCTGAAAAAACTTCCGAAAGAGAATGTCCACACTGCAAAAGAGCATTGAAAAAGCGATCTGCTTTTTCAAAAGAGAGCGTCCACACTGAACAGATGCTATCTCACATTTAAGCTGTGATTACTATGGATGGAGTGGCCACCAGGGCACCTGTGCTTTTTCCTCTTTCCTCTTCTTTCGAAAGAACTCCCTCTTCCCCATCCACACATGCCTTTTTCTGAAAGAGCTCTTTCAGAAAAAGGCTTCTTCCTCGTAGAATGAGGATTACCAACGCTGGAAAATCCCTTGTTCTTTTGATTTTTTTTTCAGAAGAACGCGATTGCAGTGTGGATGTAATTGAAGTTTTTTCGGAAAAATGGCCGTGTTTCTGAAAAAAATCTGTCGTGTAGACATACCCTTAGAGCCATTATGTGTTCAATAGTAGATCATACACAGTAGAGAAAACTTAATTAAATGACCAGCAGTTCCCAATAAGTAGAAATACTTATAGTGCATGATATTTAGGCTCTGCTGAACAAAGCAGAAATCTCTCCATTGCTATCTATAAAAGTGGAAGGATTCAGCTAGTCCAAGTTTAGTAACTGCATGCAGCCTGCTCAGATTGAGATGGCAAGGCTGAGCCATAGGAAGGGGGGAAACTGAAGGGTTCAGCTTGCAGCAATTTTAAACTATGTTGGCTGATTAAACTGGTTGACTGATCACATTTTGCAGTGTTCACAACAACCCACTCAAGCTTGCAGGAGGCAAAATCACTAACATCAGCCATGGTATTTCTTTGATTCTTTTAACAATGTTGGTGACCTTTTATTTTTTTCAATGAAACAGCGCCCCATATACTGCAGGGAAGTCTACCTGGTCTCTTGCTACTCTGCGGAGGGCTGTCTCTTCATGTTTGCTCTAACTAACCCGCTCATTTTTTGCTAAGAGGACAGAGTGATAAAAAGCCTGGGAAGCAGAGATAGTCCAAAGAGAGGGAAGAGCTGATGGGCAAAAAGGTAAAATGCATTTAGGAGAGAGGGGAAAGCCAATAAAGATTAATTTTGTCTGCTGTTGGGAATCACTTGACATAGGAGAGTTTGGAAGGGAGACCACAGAGTCAGGTTTTGACTCTTTCATCCTGTTGGTTTGATCTGTACCAAACCAATTCAAATTGCAGCATAAATCAGAGTAGCCTACGCAGTATCCTAGGTTGTGTGACCTGGCTGCGATCGCAAAGAAAATGCTTCGGACACACCCAGAGCCGTCCTTCCCATATGCAGAATTTGCAGCTGTGTAGGGCACCCAAAAATTTGGGGCACCACCGAGTCTTAGGCTATGTCTACACTGCACTCTAAACTTGAAATAAGTTATGTACTTATTTTGAGTTTATTTCGAAATAGGTATTTAAGGCACTAGTCCATAATAAGGCACAACGGTTACAGGGATGGCAGAATAGCGGGTGCTTTTAAAGACGTGGCATTGCTGTTACGGGATACTTCCGGTATCCCAAAAGAGCAATGCAGTCTAGACGTACCCTTACAAATGAAAAAGCCTGCCAGAGCTATTGGCAGACACTGAAACTGTGAAAGAGCCATTCAAGTGGTAATCAACCCGTTTAAGAAGCACTTGCCAACCCTATATATATACTGTCAATTCCCGAATTTACTCTGTTAGTCTACAGATTTTAGTTTAAAATTTGCTTTAAAACGGTTTTGTTAACGTGTTGCTGAAGATTATAAAATTGCATCTCTAAAAAATTTCACCCCCTCCACTCTGCCATTGGGCATAGGGGCACAAATTTAATAGTACTGCGTAGGGCCCCATAAATCCTTAGGATGTCCCTGGACACCTGAAAGCGATTCCTATTCAGCAGTCAGTTATGCTGGCTTTACACCTTCTGTGTGTTTACTCTCTCCCCTGGATAGTCAGCAGGCTAACTGTGGCTATACATCCTCCTTCCAGCTCATTGTTCTGCCTCAATGCCACAAAGGAGCTGGTTGGGGACAAAGACTCTGGTCCTAAGTTTACAAACAAACATCCAACAAGGAAAGGGTGTGAAGGGCCTGTCTAAGATATGGATGAGGAAATTAGGAACAAAGATATAGAAGTGGGTGTGTCATTTCAGTGGGTGCTTAAGTCCCCTTTTCAAAGGCAGAGAGGCACTTCAGACCCTAAGGAAATGTCTACGCTACAGAGTTTTGTCGGAAAAATGGCCGTTTTTCCAACAAAACCTGACATACGTCCACACTGCAATTGCGTTTTTCCGAAAGTAAATCGAAAGAACAGAGGAGGTTTTCCAGCGTTGGTAATCCTCCTTCTATGAGGAAGAAGCCTTTTTCCGAAAGAGCTCGGAAGAAGCTCTTTCGGAGCTTTTTTGTGTGGAGTGTGTGGACGGGAAAGAGGGAGTTCTTTCGAAAGAAGAGGAAAGAGGAAAAAGCACAGGTGCCCTGGTGGCCACTCCATCCATAGTAATTATGGCTGAAATGCGAGAGAGCGTCCATTCAGTGTGGACGCTATTTTTGGAAAAAGCAGATTGCTTTTTTGATGTGCTTTTGCAGTGTGGACGTTCTCTTTCGGAAGTGTTTTCAGAAGATCTCTTCTGGAAAAGCTTCTTCCGAAAGAAGCCTGCAGTCTAGACATAGCCTAAGACACTTTGGAAAATGGTATGCCTTAGTCACTTCTGAAAATTTTGCCCTTGCAGTAACACAATGGCAACATCCCGGTCGAAGACTTGTCCTTTTAGTCACTCCATTCAGTCTTCTAACAGCTCCCTGAAATTTCTTTTTCCCAAATTAACATTGACCAGGCCTAAAACTTTTCTGGCTTATTGCATTTCCTACTAGCTGCTTCTCTGAGATCTCCTGTACCAGTGAGCTCTGCTTGCGTTCACCAGTGACAAGAGCTGATTAATGTACTACATTCTCTGTGGAAACTGTTGCTCTTTTTGAATGGACTTTCTGTGTTTTCTCCTCTAGAAGAATTGAAGGGCCCCCTGGAAGAGTATGTCAACAAACGATACCCAGGGCTCGTGAAGGTGGTGCGCAACCAGAAAAGAGAAGGCCTGATCCGTGCTCGGATTGAAGGTTGGAAGGCTGCCACTGGACACATCACTGGATTCTTTGATGCTCATGTAGAATTCACTGCTGGCTGGTAGGTATAATAAAAAAAAAAGCAGGCGTAATGATTTCATGATCTGGTTAGATTATCTACTGTATATTTTTTGTCCATCTGTCTGTCTGTTCGAGAACTCCTCCTAAACAGTAAGAGCTAGGATGGTAGACAGTTTCCTCTTATCATAACTTAAAGCAAGACCAAGGTTTGTTTGTGCCAGGAAAATGGGATGTGCCTGGAACGGGATTGCTTCTCAGGAAACCACACAGAAAAGAGACAGAATCACCAGACAGGTGAAAGCGGATGGCTGGGAATGCCCCCTCCCCCCCATCCAGGACTGCCTCAGCCCTGAGCCTCCCACCCTCCAGGTGCCCTATAGAAAGGGTGGGGGCTGACCCCCTCCCACATTTGTACAGGAACATTGCTGGCAGTTCCCTTCATCAGCGAGTGAGGGAAAAGTGCACACTCTGGCTGGAGAGCACAGGGGGCAGACAAGCTGTGCACTTTGCTCTTGCTCCCTGACAGGGACAGGAAGGGGAAGAGCTAGCAGCCCTGGTCTGGAGTGGGTGGGGGGGGGGCGATTTGCCCCCTATCCACCCTTCCCACCCTGCCTCCACATATACCCATAGTGTCCTGGCTAGAACCTCTCTCCACCCTCCACCCCTGACTTCTGCAACCCCCTCATTAAGGACTCGAGCAATGCCAGGCAAATGTGCTAGTAAGGGAATAAATCAGGCATGTTGAACTTGCATAATTTAGCATGGACATTCTTGCAAGTGTGTCCATTAAATTAATAAAATAGGTCCTTCCTTAAATCCAAGGTACTGTGGACTGTATGAGGCAATACACTGCAGAACTGCTACAGTCCCTGTTTTCTGTACCCCTCCTACCCTCCACTCATATTTTATTTTGTTCAGCTCAATGCCCCTTCCTTGACCTGAGTGAATTCTGTAAGCTAAAAAGACTAGGCAGCAGGGAATTGAAAAAGAGAATGGTTCCAATGTTACAGTCCTTTCTACCTTTATCTCTCTGGGGAAGGTTTATGTTTTGTATTGGTTTGATTCTTCTTAAATTGAAAATAAGTTCAAAAGTGCAAGGACAGCAGAAAGTATTTCAAAGGGACTCTTTCAGAGGGATTGATGCATCTAGAGCACAAAGTATCAGAGGAAATTCTATTACGTTTCTCAGTCTCCACAATAAGAAGGTTCCACAAATGATAGTTTTCAACAAAATGTGTATTTAAAAATATGGTCTGTGCTTAGAATATTGGAGACAGGAGAGGCTAATGCACATTTCATTGTGTGACATGAAGAGAGGAAAAGAAAAACTCATCTACCAGGAAAATGTTATCACCTGCAAATAGAAAACACATTCTCGTGTCGAGTTATCACATTTTTTATGTGACTAAGGACATGGGCAGAGGCTGTTTCTAATACCAGTACCTGTATTCACACCTAAAGGCTGCAATGATTAGGCTGCTAGCTTTTCAAAACTCAATTTTATGCATGTGTATGGGAAGCTGTAATTGACTGAACGCACTTTTGAAGCAGCTTTTTCTAGCAGTAAGGGATGAGAGCAGCAGATTGCTCCTTTGACTGCATTATGAGGTTGATCTTGGCAGACTCTGAGCACCTTCAGCACTCAGTGAGGGAATTAAGATGGCTTAGCACTTGGGCAGAAGGAGCCCTGTCTGTTGGCAACCCATCCCCCCAACTCTGAACACTGTCAGCTGGCTGAGACGCAGGGTTGTAGTTCAGAATATTGTGGCTTGGGTCCCTGTCTCATTTTCCGTGTGCATGTTTCAAGGATAAAAAAGGTTTATCCAGATCCTTTCTGTAGTGGGTGGGCAAAACTGGATGCAATGCCCCAGATATGGCTCCACAATAGTGAAGAGTGGGAAATAATAGCTGGAGGCAAACGTGCAGGGTTCTAGATACAAAATTTGTATCCACATCTGCATCTGCAAAAATGAGCCTTGGATATCTGCATGGATGAGGATGCCATGGACATAAAGGAAAGAGCCATGGATTTTCAGGGCTCTAAGCATAGCCTTGCCTGTATTTACTTGTATTTATTATACTTAGAGACATGTTTTCAAAAGGGGGGGGGGGAAGATGAGGCAAATTGCAGCCAGAAATTTTGCCTGCACCCACGGCAAATATCCACTTGTAGAAGCAAGTCAAGGATTTCAAAGGAAATTTAAGCATTCATATTGGGAAGTCTAGTCCCTATTGGCATGCTTTCAGATTGGGCTGCCTCAATGTCTCCAGCAAAGTGTGCCTGCAAAATTTATGTGCAAAAGTGTCACCATCATGTGCAAACCAGTTAATTGTATTCCCAAACACAGATAAGCAATTAGGCATCCTGCATATGTAAATACTCCCTTTACACATTCTGTCTCTGTCGGCGAAATATCGGATGACAGTATTGACAAACTGGCTCTTATAATCTAATCTAATCCGTAGATTGCCTGGTTTAATACCTTCTTTAAAACACAGATGAATCCATGTTTAATACCACTTTGTACCTAAGTCAAGCCACTACAAAATGCATCACAGAATCATAGAAGACTACGGCTGGCAGAGACCTCAGCAGGTCATCCAGTCCAGTTCCCCGCTCAAAACTTCCACGCAGTGTGCAGCGGCGGTCAAAAAGGCAAATAGGATGCTAGGAATTATTAAGAAAGGGATAGAAAATAAGACCCAGAATATCTTACTGCCCCTGTATAAAACTATGGTATGCCCACATCTTGAATACTGTGTACAGATGTGGTCTCCTCACCTCAAAAAAGATATTTTGGCCTTGGAAAGGGTTCAGAAAAGGGCAACTAAAATGATTAGGGGTTTGGAACGGGTCCCATATGAGGAGAGGTTAAAGCAACTGGGACTTTTCAGTTTAGAAAAGAGGAGACTGAGGGGGGATATGATAGAGGTATATAAAATCATGAGTGGTGTGGAGAGGGCCGATAAAGAAAAGTTATTTATTAGTTCCCTAAATAGAAGAACTAGAGGACACCAAATGAAATTAATGGGTAGCAGGTTTAAAACTAATAAAAGAAAGTTCTTCTTCACACAGCGTGTAGTCAGCCTGTGGAACTCCTTGCCAGAGGAGACTGTGAAGGTTAGGACTACAATAGAGTTTAAAGAGAAGCTAGATAATTTCATGGAGGTTAGGTCCATAAAAGGCTATTAGCCAGGGGATAAAATGGTGTCCTTGGCCTCTGTTTGTCAGAGGCTGGAGAGGGATGGCAGGAGACAAATCACTTGATCATTGTCTTCGGTCCACCGTCTCTGGGGCACCTGGTGCTGGCCACTGTCGGCAGACAGGATAGTGGGCTAGATGGACCTTTGGTCTGACCCAGTACGGCCATTCTTATGTTCTTATGTTCAAAGCAGGACCAACCCCAACTAAATCATCCTAGCCAGGGCTTTGTCAAGCAGGGACTTAAAAACCTCCTGGGATGGAGATTCTGCCACATCCCTATGTAACCTATTCCAGTGCTTCACTACCCTCCTAGTAACATAGTTTTTCTTAATAACTTGATAATACCGCAACTTGAGACCATTGTTCCTTGTTCTGTCATCTGCTACCACTGAGAACTGAGAACAGCCTTTCTCCATCCTCTTGGAAAACCCCCTTCAGGTGGTTAAAGGCTGCTATCAAATCCCCCCTCACTCTTCTGTTCTGCAGACTAAATAAGCCCAAATCCCTCAGCCTCTCCTCATCAGTCATAGGCTCTAGCCCCCTAATCATTTTTGTAGCCCACCACTGGAATCTCTCAAATGTATCCAGATCCTTTCTGTAGTGGGGAGGGTGGAGGGGGGGTACAAAACTGGACGCAATGCTCCAGATTTAGCTCCACCAGTGGTGAAGAGTGGGAAATAATTACTTCCCTCATTTTGCTAGCAATGCTCCTACTAATGCAGCCCGATATGCCGTTAGCCTTCTTAGCAAGAAGGGCACACTGTATACTGTGGTGTTGCTACATTCAGGGAACATCTCTGGCTCCAGAGGGGCTCATAAAGCCGCCATCCCTTGCATTCTTTCCGGTTTGTGAAATTGCTTCTTTGTGTGTCACATGGCATTCTCCACCGAGTCCGTGAATTTTGCACAGGGATATTCAATTGCATAAGAAAGAACCTAAACCCGAGCACTTCTGGGTATGTTGCTATTTGAATTCATAGACAGCCGCTGTCCCCTGTAGCCTAATTGATAATAGTTTCTCGTAATTGATGTGTCCATGCTTCTCCCAGGCGGAAAATCCCATGAAGTAGAAGCTCAGAAACTTCTAAAGCCTCCCAGGTGGCTGACAAAGCTGCATTGCAGACCTTAAAAAGTATCCATTTAGTCTCAGAAAACAGAAGAACTTTCCTTTGCCTCTGGTATCTGTGTTCACGTTCCACTCTCCAAGGGTATGTCTACACTGCCACCCTAGTTCGAACTAGGGTGGCTAGTGTAGACATACCCCAAGAGTGTTTATCAGAGAGTGGTTTAATGGACTGAGCCCAGCGTTGCGAGCCAGGGACTCTCCAATTTAAATGTAGACTTTGGCACCGACTAGCTGTGTGGCCTAGTGCAAGTCACTTAACCTCTGTTGGCTAGAGTCTGCTGTCTCTTTCACCTCTGTAGTTTCAACAAGTCAGTGGAATGATGTCATCTTAAGTGGCAACAGAAATGAGTCCTTTTTCTTTGTCCTGTCTGACAGGGATACTGTCCGAGCTAGCAGAAATAAGGTGTTCACGATGGCTAAGTTGGAGGTGTGATTGCCTTGGCTTTGGTGTGGGCTGGCATTGTCAGCAGTGTTCCCTGTAAGGTGTCTGCTTGTGCGACCATTCAGGAGAGATTCAAATGCTGCTTACCTGATGGACAGGACCCCACAGCTAGGTTTTTGCTTCTACTGGTGGTGCACATTCCACGTGCCTCTGTGCGCATAGAACAAATTATTCTGCACATGTATGGAAAAGACTAGCGGGAACACTGATTGTGAGTACAGATGCAGAGTCCCTGGCAGACTTTGGCAGCCCACACTGAAAACATATGGCCGTGCCTTTATTGCTGTTATTAGCCATGCTGGGTACGCCATCCTGTGCTACAGTCACATCGTCAACTGCAGCAGAGACACAATCTAAGTGTTGCCATCCAGTACGGTGGTTGTTAAAGTGATGCACATGTCCATCTGTGTTGCAACAGCACTCCATGCCCCTTTTCTGTTTCCTTCCGTTTGCCTTTTAGGGCTGAGCCCGTTCTTTCGCGAATCCAGGAAAACCGGAAAAGGGTTATTCTTCCGTCAATCGACAATATCAAGCAGGACAACTTTGAGGTGCAGCGCTATGAGAACTCTGCTCATGGATACAGCTGGGAGTTATGGTGCATGTACATTAGCCCGCCCAAAGACTGGTGGGACGCTGGTGACCCTTCCCTGCCAATCAGGTAGGTGGTGGAGCTGGGGACATGTCTGGCAATCAGAGAGCCAGTGAAATGGAATGACCTGTGGAATAAGGGAGAAGGCAACATTGCTGAAGTTAGGGTATGGCTACACTAGCCCCCTAGTTCGAACTAGGGTGGCTAATGTAGTCATTCGAACTTGCAAATGAAGCCCGGGATTTAAATATCCCGGGCTTCATTTGCATGTTCCCGGGTGCCGCCATTTTTAAATGCCCGGTAGCTCGAACTACCTGCCCGCGGCTACACGCGGCACGGGCTAGGTAGTTCGAATTAACAGTCTTAATTCGAACTACCGTTACTCCTCCTGCAATGAGGAGTAAAGGTAATTCGAATTAAGACTGTTAATTCGAACTACCTAGCCCGTGCCGCGTGTGGCCGCGGGCAGGTAGTTCGAGCTACCGGGCATTTAAAAATGGTGGCTCCCGGGAACATGCAAATGAAGCCCGGGATATTTAAATCCCGGGCTTCATTTGCAAGTTCGAATGATGACATTAGCCACCCTAGTTCTAACTAGGGTGGCTAGTGTAGCCATACCCTTAGGGAGTAAAAGGGATTTCACTTTTCCAGGCGGAGGAACATTATTTCACATTGCAGTCACAGCAAGGGATCGGGTCCCAGCAAGGGATCGGGTCCCCCCTGCATGACACAAGCACAGGTTTTTATGGCCGATTTTAAAATGTGTCTTTACAGGAAAGTAATTCAGTTGATTGTATTTATTGTCAGCTTTTTTAATTAATGGGAAATCAGGTGATTTTTCTCATAGAATCTAGTTTGTTGGACAACATCTAAGCAACCACTGAGGTTTACTTATCTGCTGCCGTATATTGCTCTTTTATAATGTGTTGCTATGGACTTGGCTGCAAGGAAGGGGTTACCGTTCAGCATATTTTTCCTCCGAAAACACCTACATTTTATCGCAACTCCAGGAACACAATAGCTAAGCCTTTAATCCATTTTCTTTACTTATGGATTTAAAGCCCAGCTGACAACAGAAGGATGGGGATATCATCTCATTAAAAAGGTATATCCTGGAAAAATCTGCCTCAGGCAAAACAGGGGGTATGTCTACACTACAGAGTTTTTTTCAGAAAAACAGTCATTTTTCCGAAAAAACTTCAATTATGTCCACACTGCACTTGTGTTCCTCTGAAAGAAAATCAAAAGAACAGAGGGGTTTTTCCGACACTGGTGATCCACATTCTGTGAGGAAGAAGCCTTTTTCCAAAAGAGCTCTTTTGGAAAAAAGTGCATGTGGATGGGAAAGAGGGAGTTCTTTCAAAAGAAGAGAGAAGAGGAAAAAGCACAGGTGCCCTGGTGGCCACTCCATCCATAGTAATCACAGCTGAAATGTGAGATGGCGTCCATTCAGTGTGGACACTATCTTTCAAAAAAGCAGATTGCTTTTTTCGATGCGCTTTTGTAGTATGGACGCTCTCTTTCGGAAGAAATTTTTTCAGAAGCTCTCTTCTGGAAAAGCTTCTTCCAAAAGAAGCCTGCAGTCTAGACATAGCCTGGGCTAATGGAGACAGACCTAACGGCTGGAATCTGAAGCCAGACAAATCTAAATGGGAAATAAGGCAGGTTTATTTAACTGAATGTGTGAATAACCATTGAAACAAAGGACCAGGGGAAATGGCGGATTGTCCATCTCTTGCCATCTTCAAATACTTTTCTGGAAGTTATGTTTTTAGCCAAACACAGGTGCAATACAGGGATAACTGGGTGAAATGTAATGGCTTGTGATACACAGGAGGTCAGATTAGATGATGCAATGTTGCCTTCTGTCCTTCAGCTCTAGGAATCTGGGTTCTAAGGACATGCTGACTGCAGGGTCACCCCTAGAATTTCCTGTTCCACGTTAACATTTCAGTGAGCAAAATGAGCATAAGGAAGTAGTAGCAATACAGAAGATGACAAACGCAAGTGGGATGCTTAGCTCCCATGGACTTTACAGTGGGACCTGTGCTCCAAATTTCCTAATATACCTTTGATGGTCTTCTCTGAAGAACCTTAAAAGACCAGAAGAGAACACAATGGGTGGGAATGTAGTTCTGTTTTTGCTGTGGTTCACTTATGAATAGCATTATTATTACTGGTACATTACTGTTCTTATCTTGATGCTGCACGGCCCCAGTACTGGTTGATGTGGCTCTTCATAGTATACAGAAACTGGTGCATTCCTTCCTCCTAAGAATTTACAGTATAAAAAGATACGGGATGTAGGAAAAGGGAGTGAAAGGGAAATAATCGGTGTTCCCTGTAAGCTGAGCACTTGGGTGGTCAGCCAGGAGAGATTCAAATGCAGTTCAGCTGATTAGCAGAGCAACCACAGCTAGCAGCATGTGTTTCTACTGGTGGTACACATCTGCACATGCTTTGGTGCACATAACAAAATTTC
The DNA here is from genome assembly GCA_032595735.1 of Pelochelys cantorii. Lineage (NCBI taxonomy): Eukaryota > Metazoa > Chordata > Testudines > Trionychidae > Pelochelys > Pelochelys cantorii. Next base: position 5,760,162 of record CM064346.1, on the reverse strand, counting down.
TTCCTCACCCAAATGGAAAAAATAGAGGGAACGTTGGCAATAATATATCTGATCTCTGTTAATGCACAAATAGACATTTTTATGATTTCCCCTCGCCTACGCCTAGCAGTCATTTGTTGATAGATTTCTTATTGGTGTCAAATGGGATAGGTAGGTTTGGAGCAGAGTTCCATGAACAGAGAGCTGCCTGGAAGCACAAAGACCTCGGTAGGAAAGTGTCCCAAAAAAGGCTGGCAATGTGTGCAGCGTGGACGAGAGGGGCCACACGCTAAGAGGGAGGAGAGGCTGACTGAGGAAGCAGAGGGCTGTGCAGGGCTGAGGTGTCAAAGGCTGGCTATGAACAACGGGGATGAGGTGGTCAGGCCAGGAAACCATAGGCAAGTAGCAGCTGCCTTGTGATTGCACTGGAGTGTGCGGTATGGGGGGGAGTGGCAAAATGGAGAGGTTGCAGCAGTCGCGAGGGCCATGGGTGAGGTGGAGGCAGAAAAACAAGGCCCGATTTCAGGTGCAAATCAAACACAGCCTGAATGTGTGTGCGAGGGAGAAGGCGGAGTCAGAGATAACCCCCGGACCATGGGCCTGAGACAGAGAAAGGGAGGAGTGGAGTGGATTTTGGAGGAAAGATAAGGGGTCCAGCCAGGGGCAGCCTGAGGTGGGCTGCCGGCAGCTGGTGCCCCAGGCTGAATGCACGATCGAGCGCCCCCGCGCCGCAGGCGGAATGTGCAATCGGCACCCCCGCCTCCACAGACCTCAATGGTGTGACGTCACCATTGGGCGTCCTGTTTAACGCGGTGCCCTAGGTGACGGCCGAGTTGGCCTATACGCACGGGCCACCCCTGAGTCTGGCTGCTCTGACTACTTCTTACCTCACGCATCACCTCTCTAGCTGCTGCTTTCTGCATAAGTCAGGAGTCAGTCACTGGCCCTGTCTCTCATGCGAGGGCAGCTGATCCGGTGTCAGGTAGCTCACACTTCTAAACAAATTTAAGACCAGAGCAGGTCTCTTTTTATCCAGTTCTGCATTTTCCTAACCTTGCTGCTGTTTGTGGGGTATGTGGTAGCTCTCCCATGTAGTGCCAGGCACATCTCTGGAAGGAGGCCAGATACTTCTCTTCAGATTAAGAGGTTATCAATTTTTTTTCCACAAGAAAGCAAATGGCTAGTACAGAAGATCATCCAGTAGTTGCCTCTTCTGTTAACGAGCGGGATCTCTGAGTGGGGGTTCCCCAGCTGTGGAAATCGTTGAGGCCAAGAATGCAACAAGGTTGAAAAAAGATTTGGACATTTATATGGATATTGAGACTATCCAGAGCTGATCATTAATTCTACAGACGCAATGGCTTTGTGGAGCATTGGACGGTGTGGTGCTTTGTATGCAGGTGGTTGGAGGTTCATATGCCATCTGATCTGTCTCAGAGCAGATCAATACTCTCCACAGGAGTTAGGGGCTTGGTGCAGAAATGCTTCGGTCAGGGTCTTTAACCTAGGTCAGACTAGATTGTCATCATGGTCACATCTGGCCATAAACTTTACACATGATTTAAAAAACATGAGAAAATGATATTTAACCCCATTCTTTGGGGTTTAAGACAATCTCAAATGATCAGCGATCAGGAGAAGCCCTAATGTGGAGGGCAGATAACCCCAAATCTGCCTCCTTTGGGCAGCTTTTGGGTTTGCCTCAGTGCTGGGGCCATTCCCATGTTCCTGACTGCACCTTTGCTATTGTGAAAGACTAAGGAGGACAAAACAAAAAAGCAGAGGTCTGTGAAGACAGGTGGTGATACCGTATGGACTCACACTGTCTACACTGCAAGTTTTTGCGGCAGAAAATATGCTAACGAGGGACTCATTAGCATGAGTTCGCAATGTCATTAGCATATTTCCTGCCGATTTTTTTTGTGCAAGGGGTTTTTGCGCTAAAAGAAGCCATGTAGCCGCTTCTGTTTTGCACAAAAAACCCCTTTTGCGCAAGATCTTCCTGGAAAGGCGTAAGGTTCTTGCACAAAAGGGTTTTTTTGCGCAAAACGGAAGCAGCTACACTGCTTCTTTTTGCGCAAAAACCCCTTGCGCAAAAAGAATCGGCAGGAAATATGCTAATGACATTGCGACTCATGCTAATGAGTCCCTCATTAGCATATTTTCTGCTGCAAAAACATGCAGTGTAGACATAGCCTAGCAGCAGCAAAAGGTGTCAGTACAGTCATTTGCCTTCACTTCATTGGGGAGTCCAGTACCATGGACACTGGCCCCTCAGGCTGAGAAGAGGTGAATCACGAGAAAGCAAGAGTCAAAGGCTTAGGGAGATGGTGGGTTGCAGGGCACAGTGCTTTCTTCCACTGGGTATCTCTGGAAGCAGGGTGCCAAATCAGAGCCGGGTGCCTCAGAGCGGTGTTAAATAATTGAACAACTTGCTATAATAGCATGATGACTATGGAATAGGAGAAGCATTATGAAGAAGATGAGTGTGTAATATACTGTCTCTTCCCAGGATAATGGGTGATTGCTGACAAAGAGAAATAAACAGCTTCTAGGAGTACGCATAGGAGTAGTATTTGCTGTGTAATACTGGGAACTGGACATTTTATGGCAATGTTGACTTGAAAGGAATAGCTCTATTTTACTCTGTAATTGTCAGTTACTTGGTACCAGCACGGAAGTGGCCAGCAAGATCTGGGGTGCCATGCCAGCTATTTATAGCCAGGACGGCCTTTTGGAAAGACACCACACATATCGCCCCCAGTCCCCCACGGAGCTGCCTTTCCTCTGGCTCCCTCTGTCCAGCCCCCAGGAGAACAGAACCAGGGGTGCCTGCTGGGAGCGGTACAGTGGCCAGTGGAGCTGCTGGCATTCTGCACCTTTCCCCACTGCCTGCCCCTCCCAGCAGGGAAAGGAGCCCCAACACCCCCCCCCCCGGCCTTGTCCTCCAGCAGGGCTGCTGCTGTAGAGCCGGCGCCGTAGGAGAGTGGGTGGAAAGGCAGGGGGCAGGGATGGAGCTGCTGCTGCTTTCCACGGTGGCAGGGGCAGAGTGGGGGAAAGCAGAAGAACAGCAGGGAGCTCCGCCAGCTGCTGTACCATCCCCAGACCCTCTTCTCCTCCTCGTAAGATGGGAGGGGGAGGGGAGAAAGCATGGGGGCCCTGGGGTGGGGGTGAGGCGCAGTTGTGTGGGGAAGTCACATGGTCCCCCTTACTTTGTGTCCTCTGCCTCTTGTACGAGGAAGGAAATAATTTTGCTTTCACCCTTGGCAATTATGCAAGAAAACATGGGAAAATTATGAATTATAATATGCAAAAGAAGGTTCAACACATCTTGCCTCTTGCAGACAGTTAACCTTACGATAAAGGATGGGAGATGAAGGAAGGGGGCAGGTATTTTTTTCTCCGGTTTTACATTTTCAACATGCTCGGTTTTTAATAAAAGTCCTTGAAGAACCTCGTATCTGGTTCTGCACAACCTTTATTCTGGACCTACAGAATATTCTGCAGCTGAGGTTGGAGACAGACAGCTGTGATAATATGTTCAGAGGCAAATTTCTCCTGAGGACAACACAAGATAAAATTATCCAGTCAAAGAAAGCTTGATGGCGTACAACTCATCTGTAGTATGGCCCAAGCTCAGGATGGCTCCAGGCTCCTGTCTCATACCAATAACTTCAGCACAAAGAAGTATGCTCAGGGCCAGAATTAGAAACAGTTGACGGGGGAGTTTGGAGGGCACCAGGCTTGGGGTACTGTTTTTGTTTAGCGATGATGGGGAAAAGAGAGTGGCTGAAGTAAAATGATTCAGGTATTCCGTATGCGGATTCATTTTTCACTAACCTTCTAAAATGTTCTGGACCTTCGTAGAATCTTTTGGAACTTTCCAAACTATTTTCCTCAGACTTCTTAGAAGGTTGTCAGCTCTGCCCTTATGAGTAAGTAAGGGGCAAGGTATCACCAGTCAGTCTTATATGATGGGGATAAACCGTGCAGGCAAATTGTGGATCAAAGCCCTGACACACCCTCCAAATGCAATAAAAAAATAAGATATTCAAAAGTTTAACAAACAAAGGGGGGAAGGTGCCACCAAAGAGGCGCTTTGCCTGAAGCACCCTTTCATCCTAGGACAAGCCCTGAATAGGCTCTTTAAATGTTAGTCCCAGCCACTCCCCCCGCCCCCGCCAGGCTTTTGCACACTACCACAGGCTCCCAGCACTGATCGCGGCCCTACCTCCCAGCCACTCCCCCCTGCCCCTGCCAGGCTTCTGTCTGGCGCCCATCCAGAAAAACAGAAAATACCGGACATTGCAGATGTCCGGTATTTTCCAAATTTTTTTACCGGAGAGAGGGTGCAAAAACCAGACTGTCCGGTAGAATACCGGACACCTGGCAACCCTAGGATGGGGGTGTCTGCATGTTCCTCCCCATGCATCTCCCAGCCCTTCAGGCCGGCCCTCATGCTTCCCTTCCCCATGCATCCCCCAGCTCTACCTGCTGCCCCCATGTCATTTAAAACCTGCCGGGGTCCCTGCCACCGCCACTGGCAATGCAATGGGATTAGAATGTGGCTTCCTGATGTTAACTCTGTGCTGCTGCTGGCACATTCCTGTAGCCCGGGGTGGGGGGATGGTGCAGTAGGGATGTAAAATCTCATTTAATCGGTTAACCGGTTAAACATTGTGTTTAACTGGTCAACTGCTTAGACAGAGGCAAGTGGGGGGGAGGGGGCACTTCAGCCCAGCCAGCCTGGATTGGCCCTCCACCCGCAGCGTGGCATGGTAACCCACCCCCCCGCCTCCCGCCACTGCGGTCAGGGGTGCTCTGGCCAGGCCAGGCCCGCCCCACACAAGGGCCACTCCGGCCCATCCAGGCTGCCAGTTAACCATAAGGGTGATGCTTCCTGGTAAACCAGTTAACCATTCGCCTCCCTAGTGTGCAGAGCTCTCCTGTCCATACATGTAAGCTGCGAAACTGTTAGCTCCTTTTGTGAAACTGACTAGATATCAGTGAGGCCAGCTCTCCTGATCACAAGCCTCCTGATAATTGGGTCTTTTTTTTTCTGGACAGTCCCAGCCACCTTATTAGAATTAAGCCAGATCTAGGAAATTCATGCCTCATGCACCACTATCAACTGTGATCACTCGGACGTAGTAGATTATGCTTGTTACTTGGTGCATGGTGTTAGAAGAGAATCTCAGCCTTCTTTTTCTTTCTTTCTTTTCTCATGGTTTGTGGAGAAAAGTTAGAAAAGAGTCTCCCCCGTCCCCGAGTTCAACCAAAGGCCCCAAACACCAGATGCCAAATAAAAAGACCCCCCAGTGTATTTTTATCTGGGATTTTAAGAAGCCCTTCTCTTTTGAGGGGGAGGGGACCTGATTTGTGCGTTTGGAATGCTTGGGGTTGGCAATACAGTACATGCAATTTGATTGTGTCTTTCCCTGTGTCCAGGAGCCCAGACAGAGGCCAGGATCCTGCAAAAGACAAGAAACTGAGTCCTCACCTGACTCCCCCCATGTCCTCGTGCTGGGATGCCCCTAGGCCCCCACAACGCCCGCATCCTCACACTGGCATTCCGCCTCCCCCTGCAACAGCCGCATCCTCACACTGGGATTTCCCGCCCCCCCGCAACAGCCGCATCCTCACACTGGCATTCCGCCTCCCCCCACAACAGCCGCATCCTCACACTGGGATTTCCCGCCCCCCCGCAACAGCCGCATCCTCACACTGGCATTCCGCCTCCCCCTACAACAGCCGCATCCTCACACTGGGATTTCCCGCCCCCCTGCAACAGCCGCATCCTCACACTGGCATTCCGCCTCCCCCTACAACAGCCGCATCCTCACACTGGGATTTCCCGCCCCCCTGCAACAGCCGCATCCTCACACTGGGATTTCCCGCCCCCGCCCAGGGCAATTGAAAGCTGAACCTACTGGCCCCACTCTGCTGGCTGGGGAAGTGGCAGCTTGGGTGGCTCCCTAGCTAGTGTAGTGCACATTGCGACTGGACCGGGTGGTGGCCTCTGCAGCTGGGACCACGTGGGCTCGGGGGGTCCAGGTGCTCTGGGAGCCATGTGTGCAGAGGAGTCCCCCCACCCACATGGGCCTGATTTAATAACTTTTTTTCAAAATATTTCGTGGCCTGGATTAGGGCCGTGCTCAGGCCACAGATGGCCCACAGGCTGGGAGTTTCAGACCTCTGACCAACATCTGTTGAGACTGAAACCTGCTCGTCAGTAAGGGATTCTTTCCGAGCTAAGAGATCCTGGGCTAGGTTTTGCTGTGACCTTGTGGTTTCTCGTAGCATCTCTGAAAGGGATTGAGTTTAGTTTGTTGCGTGTCATTTTTTAATTTGAATCCTTTTTCAATCATTTGGAATTTATCCAGGAGGTTAATTTAAATATTTATGACAAACACTAAGGGTATGTCTAGACTACATGCCTCTGGCGACAGAGGCATGTAAATTAGACTACCCGACATAGTCAATGAAGCGGGGATTTAAATATCCCCCGCTTCATTAAAATTAAAATGGCCGCTATGCTGTGCCAGCTCAGCTGATCGTCGGCACAACGCGGCAGTCAAGACGCGGATCAGTTGGCAAGGAAAGCCTTTGCTGACCGATCCTGTAAACCTCGTTTCACGAGGCATAAGGGATCGGTCGGCAAAGGCTTTCTTCGTCGACCGATCCACGTCTTGACTGCCGCGTTGTGCCGACGATCAGCTGAGCCGGCACAGCGCGGCGGCCATTTTTATTTTAATGAAGCAGGGGATATTTAAATCCCTGCTTCATTGACTATGTCAGGTAGTCTAATGTACATGCCTCTCCCAGCAGAGGCATGTAGTCTAGACATACCTTTACTGTCCATTTGCTAAAAAAGTAATTATTAGAGATGAACTAACGAGGAGTGATGGACTCTGGGACCAAGCACCCATCTTCCTCTTGAATAGCATGAGACCCTGAAAAATGACAAGGTGTAATTATGGGATTCCATAAAACATCTCCCCTTTCATGTTTCCTTCTATGATGTGAAGAATTGGCTATAGAAAGATGTTCTGCCTTCTAGCACTTTTTTACACATGCAAACAATTTGTCACTAGATCTTCCTTGCTAAGCTATCTGAGCTACTATTGACCAACTCTACCGAAATGATTACAATGTAATGGCTCATATCTAAATGAGAACTCTGACAATGAGAAGTCAGAAAGTGACACTTGAAACAATCCTTCATATAGGTGCTTTAAATCATCACCATTGGGCTAGAATTGCATTTCTTGATGGAGTGGGGTGTGTGTGTGTGTGTGTGTGTGCGCACGTGCGCGCGCATGCAAAATATTGTGTCTGTGTATCCAGTGTTTTGTCATTAATGGTTATTGATCAACATTTACTGGGAGTTCAAAGAAACATAAGACTTGAAAGGAAGAGAAGAACCCCAGTACCTCATGTACGGTGCAGGTTGCACCAAAAGGTCGCTTGGAAATGCTGTGAAATCACTGATTGATTACCGTGTCTAAACACAGCACATTGCCAAGCTGAAATTTACCTTCTCACGATGCTCAAAGAATTATTAATTTCACAGCTGGTAGAGTCTGAGTTCTAAGCCTTTTACAGTGCAGTGGTTGGCCGCCGAGCCTCCCACAACTGGGACGCTGTTTCGAAAGGTACCATTCTCCTCTCTCCTTCTGTTGGTTCGCTGAAGTCATGTGCACTGACACAGAGCCATATCTGGAAGATTTATGGTCAGATACGCTGATCATATGCTATGCACGCCAGCCTTATGCTTTATTAGTATCGATGCATTAGCAGGACGTCTCAGCCTCCGTTCAGAAAAGCAATTAAACACTGACTTAAATCCTTCCTTAGTCAAGAAAGCAGTTCAGCAGATGCTTGAAGTTAAGTGCCCTCCTCGACTAGGGACAGTGACCTGACTTAGGACTTGGAGCTGTTGCATTTCTCTGGGAGTGGTCATAGAACATTGCTCATCCCTGTGCAGTAGAAGGGAATCTCTTGGGGCGCTGTTGTACGGGCTGTGGGGCCGTTGACAATGTTGTGAGCAGAGCATGCCCAAATGGTTATAATGGGATTTCCTGATGCACCTTTCCACACGACTGGACAGATCAGTTCATTCTGCCATGCAGACACGCTGCTGCTGAATACCTTCATTTACTTAGCTGAACAGCCACCGAGGCTACACTTTATTTTCGAAAGAGGATATGCAAATTCCATGGGAATTTGCATATCTTCTTCCGATCTCACTTTCGAAAGCAGGTCTGGATGCTTTTTTTTTCAGAAAAAAAACCCTTTTTCGAAAAACCGCTCTTTCTTAAAAAATGAGGTTTACGCGGTTTTTTTGAAAAAGGGGGCTTTTTTCCGAAAACACCGTGTCCAGACTACTTTCACTTTCGAAAGTGAGATCGGAAGAAGATATGCAAATTCCCGTGCATTATTATTCCTCTTATGTTATTCCTCTTTTGAAAATAAAGTGTGATTTAGACGTACCCTTAATGTCCTTCAGCTATGAAAGCACACGCAGGGTATGTCTACATTGCAGCATTTTTCTGGAAAAACACCCATTTTTCTGGAAAAACAATACTTGCATATACACTGCCATTGAGTTCTTTCAACAGAAAGTCGAAAGAATGGAGAGGTTTTTCCGACAGCAGTAAAACTCTTTCTGTGAGGAATAAGCCTTTTTCCAAGAAAGCTTTTTCGGAAAAAGGCATGTGTGGATGCAGAAGAGGGAGTTCTTTCAAAAGAAGAGGCCTCCAGGAAATAACACAGGTGCTCTGGTGGCCACTCCATCCATACTAATCACAACTTAAATGTGAGATATCATCCAATCAATGTGGATGCTATCTTTCGAAAAAGCACATTGCTTTTTCCTTGTGCTTTTGCTGTGTGAACGCTCTCTTTCAAAATACGCTTTTCCAGAAGATCTCTTCTGGAAAAGCTTCTTCCAAAAGAAGCTTGCAGTCTAGACATAGCCTCAGAGATGACAAGCAAAGCGTCGTATTTAAGCAGCCAGCTGATTAAACAGGATAATGTTATATGATTTTCTTGTTGTTGTTTTACTTCGTATTTCATTTATTTGTGTTGAGAGACAGTGGGTTCGTTTGAATGCTGCAATTATTTTTTAAAAGGCCATTGCAAAAAACGCTAACATTTGAAATCAGTGATGGAAGTCATTGATTGCCAAAAACAAGGTATGCAGGAGGGATCTCTTTGATGAAAAGAAAAAAAATGGCCAAGGTCCATTCTGAATGAACTCACCTAACGATCCATGATCACAATATCGGAGTACCTTGCACACATTAATGGCTTCATATTCACACGGTACCTGCCGTTATCCTTGTTATACAGATTGCAAAAATGCCAAGATTGTCAAGAGACCAGTGAATTTGGGTAACTCAGTTCATTGCTGCCCTATATGAGACCCCTTGCGAATGCACAGTTTTCAGAGCATGGGTGCCCCGTACGTTCTGAACATCAAGCCCCATTACGGTGTCTCCAGTTGAACTGTTAGTGAATCTCGAAAATTTTGATGAGGGAAATTAAGTCACTTGCCCAAGGGGAGACATGGCCATTGGCGGGGTGGGTAATAATCTGTATCTTTTAGAAATGTGCATCTGTCTGCCTGTCTGTAAGTGCATTTATACAAGAACTCCTCCTAAATGGACCACCAAATTTGGTTTGCAGCTTCCTCTTATTCTAACTTAAAGCAAGCTTAGGGTTTGGTTGGGCCAGAAAAACGGTGTGTACCTGGAATCCAACTGTTTTCCATCATATGGGGAGGGGAGGGGCTGATCGGAGAGACAGTTGTACAGCAGAGTGACCACAGGGGGGCGTCTGCACCAGAAAGACAGTGGCCAGCTGGGACCAGGGCTCACCCTCTTGCCTGCCATCAAACTGGGTAAGTGCCTCCCCCTGCCTCAAATCCCTCCCCTGACCCTCAGCTACAGTGCCGGATGGGGGCAGCCCCACAGCCACCAGCCCCACTACCGTGGCTCCCTGGATCACCCTTGGGGCAGGGCAGCACAGCCATCTACCCCCCCCCCCAGGAGACACCAGAGGGGGTCAGAAACTGGCGTGGCACCACCCACCCAGTAGACACTAGTGGGAACCGTGACCCAGCCTTGCCCCCCCTACAATGAGACACCATGAGGGCTGGGAACCAGAGCCTGGCCCCTGCCCCCCTGCAACTAAAGGCCAGGGGGCTGGGAATCATGGGCCAGCCCTGCCTCCCCATGCAAGGAGATACCGTGAGGGCTGGCAACTGTGGCCTGTTCCCACCCCCCAACAAGGAGCTGCCAGAGGGCAGCCTAGCCCCAGCCCCCTGGAGGAGTCACCCCTCCAGGAACTACTTCACTAGGGGGGGTGGGAAAGCACTGGGATGGGTTCCCTAAGGAGGAGGTGGAATCTGCCTCCCTAGAGGTTTTTAAGTCCTGGCTTGACCAAGCCCTGGCTGGGATGATTGAGTTGGGGTTGGTCCTGCTTTGGGCAGGGGCTGGACTCGATGACCTCCTGAGGTCTCTGGGATTCTATGACTTGGGGGGGGAGGGGTTGGCAGAGGATCATCAGTCCCCTGGGAGGAGCCACGGCCCCCAGAGGAGTTGCTAGAGCAGCACAACCCCACTCCAGCCACAGCTGGAGCAGGGCCACCCTCGCTGCCACGGGCAGCCCTGCTAAAGCCCCCCCACCGTCCAGACCCCTGCCCTGAGCCCCTTGGTCTAAGCTCCCCCCCACCCTGATTCCTGCCCCCCTGCTGGCGGCATGCACGGCTGCTGCCCTGCTGCCTGCTCATCACATCTCTCTGCCACCCTCCTGCTGACTGTGAGGCACCATCTGCTGCCATCCCCTTCTTGGCTGTGACTTCTGCCCATCAATCTCCAGTGATTTCAGCAACCAATGACTGTATCTCTTACCAAACACAACTCCCAACACCATTCACATCAGAAAAGAGGCACCTAATGATGCCTGTTTAGCCCTGTTCTTTGAGGAGTGGGGGGAACGGGGCAGACTAGTCCAGGCAGGGACGGACATACAGTCTCCTGAGGAGAATAATCTTCCCTCGCCCCTCTTCTCTCTGAGAGTCCTGAAAGCCCAGCCACTGCTTCGCAAGGTTCTCTCTGCTCACTGTGAGCCCTTCCCTTTGGAACAGCGTTAACACAGTCCCATGGTCCTGTATCCCCACACAATTTCAAACACCGGCGACCATCTTTCAGCCATCCTGCATTTCATACAGACATCGCTGGTGCTAGGTCACAAATTATGTTGATTGCAATGAACAAATGACCTCTCCATCTGCTGCATAGCTAACAACTCGAAGCAAAGCAGGAGCAAACTGTATTTACCTAGACACAGTGCTTTTTTTGTGACAGTACTGCCCGGAATGGCATACCGTTACTTATTTTCCCACTCAACAGAAAAGGAATGGGATTTCCCCTGCGCATACCGGCACCTGTTTTCCTGGGGCAGCTCGGCTTCTGACGTAAGCCCGCTTGGGAAGCACGGTGGGTTTTTTTCTGGCTCCGATCACGTGGGTTTTTTTTTGCTCAACAAGTTTGCCCCAGAGTACCGGCACCTTTTTTCTTACAAAAAAAGTACTGCCTAGACATATCCAGGATCACTCCCCCACTTCCCATTAGCTGTAAAGGAAGCATTTCTTCAAATCCTGCTTACAGCTGGAGTCCGTCTGCTACCAGGCTAGTCCTTGAGAATCCTTGCAGGCTGCACTGCTTTTTGAAGTACTTATTTTGCATAGGACAAGCACATATTTTAGATTGGAGGTACTATCAGATAGATGTCCCAGAAAAACCTCTGTCGTCCTGCATTCTGATGGCAAATGAGTTTTCAGGCTCCGGGGAGCTCACTTCCATGCTGCTTCCAAAGCGTTTGCAGGTTAATCTACTACGACAGCACATCAAATGTGCAATAGATTGATTTAGGCAAGTTTGCTTAGCTATTATGAATGTTTTAACCATCATTCAACTAATAGTGTGGCATTTTTTTCAGAACGCATCTCGTATCTCTGAGTTTATGCAGACAATTAATCATAGATGACAATGGCAGGACCTCTTAAGATTAGGTAGAATTATTGTGGTTATTTATTGTTTCCTTGGTGTTGTGTATTCTGATAAGTCCCAGAACATTTCTGGAAACTGACATTTGATGAAATGCTGGGATTACTTTACTTTTTGTTTTGGAAGGCTTACTGCTTTTAATGAGATTGTGCAAAGTGTACTTTTTTTATTCCTTTGTAAACACAGTGACTGGAATTTTCAAAACCATTCAGCAAGGAATGTCAATGGTAAAACTCCCCTGGATTTCAGTGTAAGACAGCGACAGACCAACACTGAATGTTTTGAACACACAGTATTTCGGAATTATACTTTTGTAGTTTTTTTTGTGTGTAGTATGAAAGATATATGAACACAATGACATAATGATTATATAGCTATCATCTGAGCTATTTATACAGATTAGTCCTGAAAACAGAAGAGGAGTTTCTATCCAAAGCTGTGTTACACCTAGGCTTCAGTAAAGCATTAGACATAGTATCGCATGATCTTCTTATCATTAAACTAGGAAAATACAACTTAGATGGGGCTACTGTAAGGTGGGTGCATAACTGGCTGGATAACCATTCTCAGAGAGTAATTATTAATGGTTCACAATCATGCTGGAAGGGCATAACAAGTGGGATTCTGCAGGGGTCTGTTTTGGGACTGGTTCTGTTTCATATCTTCATCACTGATTTAGATGACGGCATAGCCAGTATGCTTCTTAAGTTTGCAGATGATACTAAGCTGGGAGGGGTTGCAAGTGCTTTGGAAGATAAGGTCATAATTCAAAATAATCTGGACAAACTGGAGATATGGTCTGAGGTAGATTGGATGAAGTTTAATAAGGACAAATGCAAAGTGCTCCACTTAGGAAGGAACAATCCGTTTCACACATAGGCTGCATCTAGACTGGCATGATTTTGCGCAAATACTTTTAACGGAAAAGTTTTTCCGTTAAAACTATTTGCGCAAGAGAGCGTCTACACTGGCATGTGCCTTTGCGCAAAAGATTTGCTTTTGCGCAAAAGCATCCGTGCCAGTGTAGACGCTCTCTTTCGCAAGAAAGCTCCGATGGCCATTTTAGCCATCGGGCTTTCTTGCGCAAGAAATTAACGTTGCTGTCTACACTGGCCTCTTGCGCAAGAATACTTGCGCAAGAGGGCTTATCCCTGAGCGGGCGCATCAGAGTATTTGCGTAAGAAGCACTGATTTTGTTTATTACAACGTCAGTGTTCTTGCACAAATACTTGCGGCCGGTGTAGACAGGCGGCAAGATTTTGCGCAAAAGCGGCTGCTTTTGCACAAAATCTTGCCAATGTAGACACAGCCATAGAGAATGGGAAGCGACTGTCTAGGAAGGAGTACTGCAGAAAAGGATCTAAGGGTCATTGTGGACTACAAGCTACATATGAGTGAACAGTATGACTCTGTTGCAAAAAAAGCAAACCTGATTCAGGGATACATTAACAGGAGAGTTGTGAACAAGACACGAGAAGTCATTCTTCCGCTCTACTCTGCACTGATTAGGCCTCAGTTGGAGTATTTCTGTCCAGTTCTGGGCACCACATTTCAAGAAAGATGTGGAGAAATTGGAGAAGGTCCAGGGAAGAGCAGCAAGAATGACTGAAGGTCTAGAGAACATGACCTATGAGGGAAGACTGAAAGAACTGGGCTTGTTTAGTTTGGAAAGGAGAAGACTGAGAGGGGGCATGAGAGCAGTTTTCAAGTATCTAAAAGGGTGTTACAAAGAAGAGCGATGCCTCTGAGGACAGGACAAGAAGCAATGGGCTTAAATTGCAGCTCGGGAGGTTTAGGTTGGACATCAGGAAAACTTCCTAACTGTTGGGGTGGTTAAACACTGGAATAAATTGCCTAGAGAGGTTGGGGAAACTCCGTCACTGGAGATATTTAAGAGCAGGTTAGATAGATAGGATGATCTAAATGGTGCTTGGTCCTGCTGTGAGGGCAGGGAACCAGACTTAATAATCTCTTGAGGCCTCTTCCAGTTCTAGTGTTCTATGATTCTATCAAATCAAGCCTCGTATCAGCACCCAACATCCTCTCCTCTCAAAACCCACCCCTGCAGCAGCCTGCATATAGAGCTTGCCCTTGCACCTTGCTCTGAAAATCAGTAAATCTGGGTCATTTCAGAGGAACAGAGGAAGCCTATTCCAGACCAAAGGGTCCTTCACTGAATATGTTCTACTGCCATCTTCTTCTTGTAAACTGAGGCAGATCCTAATTCTCAGTGCAAAGATATCATGCTATAATAACTGTTTTTATTTACAGAAGATGGAATACTTATATTGGGTAGTAGGGCATAAGGCAATCGCCATACCATACACATTGTGTGGTCATTGTTTGAGTGTTTGATCCCTCACTAATTGAAATCAAAGGCAAAATTCCCATTGACTTCAGAGCATGTAGGATCAGGGCCTTAGGCCAGTCTGAGAAATTCACTTTCAGGCTTCTATATGATTTCGCTGTAATTTATTGTTGCTGGAGAGGCCTTTGGTAATAAGCACCTACACATTTAAACTTTGTAATGAATAAATCATAAGGCAGCCCTATTTAATTCAATTTCCAATGATTCTGGCTTCCAAATGAGCCAGTCATATCGCGAAGTCATTCTTTCTGAATGTAAGTCGGAACTATTACTTCCAGCCCTGCCTGGAATGAAGCAGATGAGAGGTGTATAAAAATAAAAAATAATTTTGGGGGATGGGGAATGAACTGATTTATTTTTTAAAAATTCAGAGCAGGTTTGGATTGGGTTCATCTTACGAGACGTGGCAGATGTGGGTTAGGATTTTATTTTATGTGAACTTTTTCGCCCACCCCAAGGTTAAACCACAATTATTAAATTTCCTACCACCTTCAAAGCATATTATTTTACAGGAAGCTTTCACTCCCTTTATGTTGGATTTATCTTTTGGTGATAAGCTTTGCAATGACAATCCAAGCTATGTGAAAAACAAAACCTTGTTGATTTTCTTGATTGTAGTTTTAAATCTTTTTATGAGAGAAAATAACTAAGGACGTATTTGAACAAGAGAACTGAGCAAGGCTACTATTGAGAAGGTGGAATACCTCCTGCTGTACATACAAGGTGACTTTACTCTGCAAAGGGACACTTTAAACTCCCAAACTTTGTAGAGATTTCCTGAGGCATAGGGAACTCTGTGTGAGGTTTGGATAATTGAAGGCCATCACAGCTTTGACTGTCTGTCAGCAGTTTAGAAAGAATTTGATGCCTGGTCATTTTTAATGTTGTGGAATTTAGTGCTATGTGTTAGGAAAAGGAGCGTCTGATAGCCGTGTTAGTCTGGTCTAGCTGAAACAAAAGACAGAACTATGTAGCACTTTAAAGTTGTCTGGTTTAATAAGATTAACAGATTTGTCTCATTACCTGAAGAGCAATTATTGAGGTGCCAGAGCAATTAGGTCTAGATGCTTCTTTTCATAAAATCATAGAATACTAGGACTGGAAGTGACCTCAAGAGGTCATCGAGTCCAGTCCCCTGCCCTCATGGCAGGACCAAATACTGTCTAGACCATCCCTGATAGACATTTATCTAACCTGCTCTTAAATATCTCCAGAGATGGAGATTCTACAACCTCCCTGGGCAATTTATTCCAGTGTTTGACTACCCTGACAGTTAGGAACTTTTTCCTAATGTCCAACTAAACCTCCCTTGCTGCAGTTTAAGCCCATTGCTTTTTAACTAGTGTGTGTGTGGGAGGGAGATGTTAGAAATAGACCCACGAAAAATTATAAACCCTTTCTAGGTGGAGTGGTGCTCTACATTGTTTCAATGATTCTTCTCTTTTCTAAGGCTGTCCTGATGAGGATTGACAGCTGCAAGTGGGTCTGCTTGATGACGAGGATATAATCCAGCACCCGCTGGAGCCAATGGGAAGACTCCCATTTACTTCACTTCCATATTTTGTCTGTATGGCAGCACAGATGTGGTGATGACAGAGATTCTGAAATACACTCACCAGGATTTAAAAAGCTGCAGAAACTGAGGAAAATGGGGTCTTCCAGTCACCTGAAGAAAGGCATCTCCTCCATTCTTCTTTTGACAAAACATTCCTAGGTGGAGATTGGTGCCAAAAGCCAAAAGAAGCAATTTCGATTTATGCTACGCAATTGACGTTGCCCAGGTTGCATAGCTGGTTTCGGCGTTAGCCCAGCTGTGTAGACCTGCCCCGAGGGAAGTAATTCCTCTTTCACGTCACAGTTCTGCAAACCAGGGAAGCATGTACTTCAATTCATCGCTATTCAGCAAAGCATTTAATAATATAGTCAGTTTCAGGCACATTCACAAACTCCATTGAATTTAGAGGAATAGGAACTTGTGTATAACTGCTTTGCTGAATTAGGGGTCTATTTATGGCCATGTCTGGAAGCTGTTATTGAAGCAATGCTTCCATGGATGCCAACAGAAACCTTTCTTGTAGGCTTTTAAACTGTGCCCAATACAGAGAAACTTAAAGGCTTGTCTGCACATAAAAGTTGTACCCAGGATAGTTTAAGCAGTGCAACCCTCCTAGCATGGACACAGTTATATTAGTATAAAAGTGCTTATACCTCTAGGCTACATCTACACTGCGCATTGTTGTGCAAGAAGATATGCAAATGAGGCACCATTTTTGCGGAAGGGGCTTTTGCTCAAGAAGGAGCTGTCTACACTGCTCCTTCTTGTGCAAAAAACCCCTCTTGCGCAGAAGCGGAGATATTCATCGCCATGCTTCATTTGCATATCTTCTTGTGCAACAATGTGCAGTGTAGACGTAGCCTTATAGTTTATTCCCATCTGGGAAGAGAATTAACTATACTATCTCACCCATTACAAAGATAGCTTCCCCAATTATCACCCCTAATGTCATTACCTCACAGACACTAACCTTCCCCCCTCACCCCTCCTCTGTTCTTAAATCTGATTAATCAATTTTATATCCGTTCACTTTTTTTTGATTGTATCACTTTGGTATATATGGTCATGCCAATTTTCTTCCACAAATTGATCTGAGGAAGTGGGTCTGGCCCACGAAAGCTCATCACCTAATAGACCATCTTGTTAGTCTTTAAAGTGCTGCATAGTCCTGTCTTTTGTTTCAGCTAGACCAGACTAACACGGCTTCATCTCTATCACTATTAGCATCCTAGTTATACCAGTAAATCTTGTAAGCATAGAGGAGGCCTCTGCCATACAAATAGCCCTAGTGAAGTCAAAGTTACTTGCAGAAGAAAGTCAAGCAGGATTTGACCCATAATTTGTAAAGCATTTATGGGATGAAAATCACTAAACATAAATAACAAATATTCTCGATAATAATTAGAAACCAAACCAGGGCATGAGAAGTGGAATGAATATGTGTCGTGCTAGAAGAATTGCTTCTAAGTTTTTCGTAGAGTGAATCTGTTAAGTCAAAACCAAACTGAGCCTTCTCTGTGGTCTGTGCACACTTCTTCTAGAAGCAAAGCTGTACTAGATGGATTATACAAATGTCTTTTAGTTTAGAATGTCTTTAGAGAAAATATGTTGGGGGGGGAGGAGAAACTGACTCTGAAATTCCTTTTTATTTTAGCAGATGGCATTTAAATGATTTATTGGCTAAGAATAAGCTATTCTGATTAAGAAGCTGAGTATTTAATAACTTTTGAGGTGGGTGTTCAAAACAAAGACGTGATAATCGAGTCGATTGCACTTAGTGACAATATACAGCAGCCCTTCATCAAAGGGACTTAAAAGGGAACATTTCAGAGTGGAGGCTGAGGGCTATGAGTCCCTTTTATGTGCACTTTCATTCACTGTCTTTTTCACTCAGTAGTGTGTAAACAGGCCTCGTTTAAATTAAAAGATGCTTATTATCACATCTGTGGGAGAAATAAGTGTTTGCTCTGCTGGCTGGCCTCATCTGGGAACATTGGAGGCTTTACAAACCGCATCGGCCCAGTTCTGCCCAGCACTCCTAACTTCTGATCTTTCTATTTGCCTGTCTACATGGGGCTACGTTCTGAAGCAAGTGCCTAAGTTGTTCCTGCAGAATTTACACATTGCATCACCAGAAAGCAACAGGAATTATCCACAGAGCACAGAGGCTAGGGATCAGAAGACCGGTGTGCTAATCCCAGTGCTGCCAATCTACTATATTTTTGAGTTTGTTCAAGAACTCCTCCGGGATGGTAAGAGCTAGGACCACCAAACTCAGTTTGCGGCTTCCTCTTCTTATAACTGAAAGCAAGGCAAGGGGTTGGTTTCATCCGGGAACGTTGCTGGCTGTTCCCCTTCATGAGGAAAGAAGGGGAAAGTGCACAGTTTGCTGCATGCCTCACTCTGGCTGAGGAATGCAGGGGGCTGACAAACCTGGATCTACCCTAGCAAAGGACACGTATCCCTCCCCAAGCTGTGCCTGCTGGAGCTACAGAGGCCATGGGGGCTTCTTATCTGCCCCCAAACTGCTGTGGTGAGGGAGAGCTGGAGTTGTCCTCTCTCCCTGGGGCAGCCTGCTACTGAACGCCTCATGCCCAGCCCTACGCCAGAGCAATGACTTAAATGAAGCCTGCACATTTTCATTTTATTTTCCAAAAAGCAAAAATTAATGTAGTCAAAAGACCCAGACACCACTGGGTAAATCTACAGGGTGAATCTCTTTAAACTGGGACTCTCTGATCCAGGAACATCCGTGGCCCTGGTGGACAATGGATGTTCCTGGACCACAGAGTCCCAGAGGAGGGCCAGGAGCCCTGAGGGGGCTGGGAGCCCAGCTGGGCTGGCTGCACTGGGGCTGGCGGCGGGGAGATCTGCCAAGGGAGTCTGGCTGGAACAGCAGCAAGGGAGCAGGTGCACAAGAGGGCTCCAGAGGGCCGGTAGGGCAGTAGGATCCGCAAGCCAGGAACACGATGGGGCCAGCCCAGCAACGGGCTCCAACAGGGCTCTGAGCCTGGAGGGGAGTGGCCAGGAGCTCAGCGGGCCAGCAGGCTTCAGCAGGACCAGGGGCCCAGCATGGCAGTGAACTCTGGTGCAGCAGCAGGCAGTGGGTTCCAGCGGGGCTGGGAGCCTGGTGGAGCCAATGGTTAGAACATAAGAACATAAGAACGGCCAGACTGGGTCAGCCCAAAGGTCCATCCAGCCCAGTACCCTGTCTGCCCATGGTGGCCAATGCCAGATGCCCCAGAGGGACTGAATCGAACAGGTAATGATCAAGCGATCTCTCTCCTGCCATCCATCTCCACCCTCTGCCAGACAGAGGCTAGGGACACCATTCCTTACCCAGACTGGCTAATAGCCACTAATGGACTTAACCTCCATGAATGTATCTAGTTCTCTTTTAAACCCTGTTATAGTCCTAGCCTTCACAACCTCCTCAGGCAAGGAGTTCCACAGATTGACTATGCGATGTGTGATGAAGAACTTCCTTTTATTTGTTTTAAACCTGCTGCCCGTTAGTTTCATTTGGTGGCCCCTAGTTCTTATATTATGGGCACAAGTAAATAACTTTTCCTCATTCACTTTCTCCACACCACTCATGCTTTTGTGGACCTCTATCATATCCCCCCTCAGTCTCCTCTTTTCCAAGCTGAAAAGTCCCAGTCTCTTTAATCTCTCCTCATATCGGACCCAACAGAGGGTTTGTGAAGCCAACAGAGCAGTGGGAGCTGGCAGCTGGGAGTTTGGTGGGCCGGCGGGGCAGTAGGCTCCAGTGGGGCTGGGAGCCTGGTGGAGCCAGCAGGGCTGGTGGCAGGGAGTTGGCCAGGAGGCCGGCAGCAGGCGGGGCCAGCAGCCTTGTTGTGGCTGCAAGCCCTGCTAGGCTGGTGGCAGAAAGGGAGCCAGCCAGGAGGCCAGTGGCCAGGAGCGGAGTCAGGCTGGGGGGAGGCAGTGACGGGCGGGGGGGCAAAATGGACCTGCCCTGATCCGGCAAACTCCCTCGTTTGGGATGGGTCGGGTCCTAAGAGTGCAGACCAGGGGCTGACAAATCACTTAAACCGTATCTGCCTTACTGGTAAAAACAAAGTAAAGTGATAGTTACCGACTTTCCTGCAACATTTAGGCTATGTTTACACTACGCCTGTTTGGCACAAGAAATATGCAAGTGAGGCAAAGTGTGGAATATCACCGCACCTCATTTGCATAATTAACGAGGCTCCCTTTTTGCACAAAATCCCCCTCTTGAGCAAGAGCCGTTCTTCCTGAAAAAAATGTGGAAGAACGGCTCTTGCGGAAAAGGGTTTTTTTGCGCAAAAGCCTCTTGCGCAAAAACGGAACCTTATTAATTATGCAAATGAGGCGTGGCAATATTCCGTGCTTCACCTCATTTGCATATTTCTTGCGCCAAACGGGCACAGTGTAGACATAGCCTTCGAGACACAATTCAAATTTCCAAAGTGCTTTGAAATCCTCAAATGCGAAATGCTATGGAAGGACTATTTTGTCATTGCTGTTGCTCACCCAGCAAGTTACTTGTGAGCACATTAACACCTGAATCTTAGTTCGGACTATTTAGCACCCCCCTCTCTCTTTATATTTCTGGAGAGATTGCTGCTAAACACGAAAGGATATCTCAGTTCCGGGGATCTTCCGACACCTGCCCTCGGTTCTCACACCACCAAATCTTGTCATCAAGGGCACCAACGCAGCACTTGCGAGTTTACATATTTTGCCTGCTTTGAGATCTTTAGAACCGAAACCTGACATAGGATTCCCAGAAGCTGTCGCTGTTGTGCATGTCACCTCTCTGGGCCTCGTGTTTAATAGTTCTCAGCTCGTCAAAGAAATTCTTTTTTCCAGTGAAAATATTTTCTTTCTCCAACTGGCCTCAGATCCTAGTGTTCCCCTCGCCACGAGGATTCTAGAGCTCTCTCTTCGTTTAACAGTTTTTACTCGTTCAAGGGGCAGGTGTGTGAAGCGTGTGCCGCTAAAGGTGACAGTGAAGCTACTGATCTAAACCAAGATTTGAGCAGTTGCCCTTCTGAATCTATTTATTTAACGCCAGATGGTCCCTGATGCGTTCCCCGTCTGCATTTCCCCTCATGGCTCATTGCAGCTGCAAATCAGAATCTCTGCCTGCCTGATGGGTTTGGATCAGCAGTTGAGAAGACAAGTCTCTTGGATCGGGAGCATCTAAGTGATATGGAAAGACAGTTAATAAGCTAAAAGTTTGCCCATTAGCTAGTAAAGGCAGAAGATCACACTGTATAGGTTAGTGTCCTTAGGCCGAGCAGCGGTGGTATCTGACAGATGACTCCACTGACGGGCCAGGCAACATGAAGGATGTTCAAGCTGCAGGCTTTGTCAGAGTAAGTTGCTGTTGGAAGATTCAGACGTCTCTCTCCTCATGGGCGCAATGCACTAAATCAGATCAAACCAAAGGGTTTCCTTTGCACATGAACGTAAGGCTCTCAAACCTTAGCAGCTATCACGGCTGCTGTTACTGAGGGCAAGCAGGGTCTCCTGCAAGGCACCGTTGCTACGCCCTGCGGGCCATGCTCTAGTCTCATGGCTGAGAAAGGACGGAGCTTCGAAAGAGACAGTTTTTGCAACGCTGGACCACCACATCCCGAGTGCCTGCATTTCTGCCAACAGCTCAGGCATCAACCCAGCACGGACTTTTCCCAGCATATTGCAAGGAAAGCACTTTGCGCGTCACCCGCAGGAGGTGTATTTCGGAAAGGCTCGGGAAGGGAGCCAGCTCTTTTTTATTATCCCTGGGTCATCTTTTTCCCCCAGAAGGAGAGACCAGCATCTGGCTCACTTCTGTGCAATTAGCTGTTACCCTTCAGAAAGCCTGAGGGAGCAGAGCACTTAACAGGTCCTTAAAAAAACAGTTCAGGACTGTGGGGTATTGTGGCTGCTGGTATCCATTCACAGGTAAATGAAAACATGCTCCAACAACTGTCAGCTGAATTGTTGATTCTCCAGAACAAATCTCTTCCAAGGGAATACCACTAAAGCATCTCATCCAGAGGGCCAGCGTGTGAACTCCTTTGGCTCTGAATGGGAACTGCAGGTATCCAACCAAGCAATCTTGCACTGCCCATTTAATATGCCAATGCCATGATACTGGCTTTACAGCAACACCTTCCTTTTCTCTTTCTCTCTGGCTTTGTCTACGCTGCCAGGTTTTGCGGCAGAAAATATGCTAATGAGGCACTCATTAGCATGAGTCGCAACATCATTAGCATGTTTCCTGCTGTTTCTTTTTGCGCAAAAAGAAGCAGTGTGGACGTTTCCTTTCTGAGGAAAACCTCCGTTTTGCTCAAGAGCCTCTCCGGGACAGGCATAAAGATCTTGTGCAAAACGGGGGGTTTTGCACAAAAAAGGAAACATCCACGCTGCTTCTTTTTGCGTAAAAAGAAATGGCAGAAAATATGCTAATGATGTTGTGACTCATGCTAATGAGTCCCTCATTAGCATATTTTCTGCCGCAAAAATTGGCAGTGTAGACATAGCCTCTCTCTCTACATGTCACATTTTCCTGCGGGGTGACAGAATGATGTCATCAGTGTCCACTCGCTGCTGCCGCCGTCCGCCTCTGCCTCCGTCCTCAGCCGCTTGCTGCGGCCAGGCCCGGTGCCGTCCCCTCTGGGCATAGGCTGCTCTACCTCCAGCTCCCACTTCACACCCCGAGGGGCTGCGGTGCCAGGGAAAAGCTGCTGAGGCTGGGTCCCCTCCACCATTCGAGCCCACCCCCCACCTTCCCCTGGGCCGTGCCGGGTCCACTCCGCCATCCAGACCTGACCCTCCCCCTCCCCTGCAACCCCTCTCACCTCTTCTGCTGAGACCTCACACCCCCAGCCCGCTCCTGCCCCCTCCTCCCTGGCCAGACACCTACCCCCATTGGGGCACAGCCCCCTACTTTATCTTAAATATTTTATTAGGGAGTTGAGTCGTGGTCGTTCTCTAGTTTCCCCCTCAAGCATGATGCATAGCACAGCCCTGAATACATGACAACATGTCCTGCCTCCCCGCTGCTCGCCATATGTGATTTCAGACGCTGTGTTTTGGGCTCCACACCTATTTTTAGTTCCCAAGTGCCCTGTAGTCAATCCACTCTTGAGAGATGTACAGATTCTTACTACCGGATGATGGGATTACAGTTGTTCATATTTGTCTCTAAATAGCACACCCTCTGTTCTGCTTAATTCCTGAATGCATACATCATTTGCTTGCCTAGTTAAACCCTGCCATGCCATATTAAAGCAATTCACATATGGGAGGCCACAACATGCAGGAGCTTTGAGGTTCACTCCCTTACCATCAGCCTAGCAGACATCATGTATGTCTCTAGCTTTTGGTCTGATGAGGCCCTCCTTCTGTGCTTTGTTCTGTAACGTAGCCCCCTAGCAGTCAAGCCAGACTGAGCAAAATATTCACCAGGGATCCCATTGCTGGGAGGCAGAGGCCTGCAGCTGACTGGCTGGCTGCTTAGACCTACCCACTGCACTTGAGAAAGGGCTGCACCTGAATTTGCTGGCCTGTATAAAAGAGGGCAGCAGGGACTAGAGGACCAGAAAGCGATGGGGCCGGGCACCATGCTCTGAACAGAAGGCTGCTACAGCTGCAGCAGAGATGAATTGTTCCAGAAACCAAACAGACGGAAGGGGGACTGTGTGGAGTCTTTTATCGCTGAGGCTCTGAGGTAAGAGCTAGGAAACTTGAGTACTTGCAGTGACTGCTGTGAGGGACAGACGGAGGAAGCAGTGCCGGACTTAGGCACAAGCTAAGTAAGCCCCTTCAATTATGAGGGGCCTCCAAACACAAGAAAAATGACTAGTTTTTAGTTGCCTCCTCACCTATGCACCAGTACATATGCAAATATAAAACCTTATTATTTCTGTTGTCATTGTCCTTCCTGTTAGAATAATACCCAGTTTTTGGTAGTGCGATGGGGCCTCTTAAACTTGACATAGTTTGGGGCTTCAGCATGTCTTAATCCAGGGGTGGGCAACAAAAAAAGGGCAGCTCGCTAGGGTTAGTCCCTGGCAGGCCGCCGCCGCTATAGTTACCTGCGCCTCCACAGGTATCGAGAGATCACAGCTCTCCCTGATGTTGATCACCATTCCCAGACAATGGGAGTGATAGAAGTGGTATGAAATGGGACACTGCTTCCTGCTGCTTCCATTGGCCATGAACGGCGATCCGCAGCCTACGAGAGCTGTGATCAGCCTCTACCTGTGGGGGTGCAGGTAAATATAGAGGTGCAGGCCCACCAGGGACTAATTCTGTGGACCAGATCTGGTCTGCAGACCGGAATTTGCCCACTCCTGTCTTAATCTGGCCCTGTGGGGAAGGGACTACTTGGCTTGCACAGACATTGAAAAGGGAAACATTTGCAGGGTTTTGGTTGGTTTGTTGAGAAGGCTTAAAAGAAAAGAACGGATTCAGCAGGGAACAACTTCCCTTGATTCCTTGAGAAGGCTCAGGCAGAAGTAACTCAGGAAGGAGCTTGTTCAAGGGCAGAACCTGGTCTGGAAGGAGGAGGGTGCTCTAAAGATAGCTCTCAATCCTTTTACACACGTTTCAATGTAAGCGTGGTGACTAGTCCCACTGAAGCCAATGGAATTGGCCAGCACTGACAAAGTATGTGTTAAGTGCAATGTCGCACCTGTGCATCACTAGGAAGAGGATGTCCTGTCCTGCCGGCAGATCGGACTCAGATGGCTTTTCCATCTGCATTTCCTGCAGTTCTGTAATCCCCTGTGTTTCACTGAGTGTCTGGTAGTATGGTATCTCCCTACCCTTCCATCTTTCCTGCAGGCAGGGTAGTCTGCTAGCTGTCCGAAAAAAACATGGCATGACTTCTGACTTTACCCAGCGCAGTCCTTTTGCAATGGCATTTACCAGCCAATAGCTTGGGACTCAGCAGCTGTAACCTTAATGTAGTCCCTCCGCTTTATCTCTGTCTTCCCTCCCGGGCAAGTAATTCAGAAAGAAATGGCAATAAAATAATTAAGCACGTGACTGTCAATCTCTTGGCTTGGTGCTGCAAGCTCCGAACATTTTGTGTTCACTTTCCCATTCTGCTAGAGAATTAGAATTAAATTACCAGCTATCGGTGTTCAAAAGGAATTCTTTCTTTCCGTTACCAGTGGATTGACAATAGAAAGGGAAGTAATCTTCCCCCCCCCCATCACTGCCACCACCATGCCCTTATTTTCTCCTTCAGTTAGAAAAGTCATCAATCAGTTTCACAAATGGGCACTGTATCACTGCCATGTATCATGTTTGCTATTTAAAATAGATATTCCTGACAGGGCCAGCCTTGGAGAGAAATAATGTCTGACAGGTTTCCAGGTGCTCTGTTCAGATTCTTCACAAACAGACTTTTCCACATGGGATTTCCACTTCCCTCTTTTTTTAAAAAGAGGAAAGAAATGAGGCCGTCTTCTTCTCTTTTCTTTCTAAGGATAAAATGGGTCCCTTAATGATCCAGATGCACATCTCCCGTGAAGTGTGAAAAGTGAGCTAAGACAGCATGTCAGGAATCCATGTCATGGATGGCCCAGAGTGCCAGTTACACCTTTTACATGGTGCTGAGTGAATTAGAAAATGTGAAAGCCTCTGTCTCTACTGTAGTGATCATTCCCTCTTTAGAATTAGAGACCTAATGACAGGATTTGGGTCTGAACTCTTCCACAGATCACGACTGTTTTGGAACAACCCAAAATACAGAAGTGAGTAAAGGGCTTGGGGATATGGACCATTACTCTTATGTTACCAGTTTGTGGAGAATTTTGTTGGGTTGGGGTTCATTGGACTGCTTGCGTCTGAAGATGGGAATGGAGGAACTTGACAGAGCACGCTTACTGTGAGATACTAATTCACATGGTACCGTTAATTAATTGCACACAAGCACACATGCCTACACACAGCATCCATTTGCCTGCGGTAGAAAACTCAAAATGGAAGGTACCAAATAAATTGGCTCCATAGAGCATTGATCAGTGAGTTTGAAAAGTGTGTGCTGATTCCCTCTAAAATGGAACCAGGGGTGACACAGCAGTTTTGCTGTTTTTTCTCTCATTTTTCTGTGCATAGTTATTGTATTTCTCTCTTTCTTGGTGAAGGAGAGGAATAAATTCTGATCTATCAACCTGAGTTCAAACTGACAGAGGGTGACTAGATGCCCCGTCCCCATCCCCGGGTAAGAAAGGTGTACAGGAATGTATGTGTCACCTCTCCCCATGCAAACCTTAAAGATAGGAAGGTAAAGAAAATACTCCAGCTATGCAGAATTCCGAATGCCTTTTTAATGGGGGCTCAGCCAACTTGATGTTAATTTCAACATTTGTACTGCATGGTTCTGACTGAATTAAGTTGAACTCACTTAAATACAAATAATTTTATAGAGTGTCCCATATTCAACATACTGAAATATGGTCACCCTCAACTGATACCATTCTTTTTGATTGGTTGACCTTTTTTGACACGTGTGTGTGTGTGTGTGTGTGTGTGTGCCTGTGAATGTGTGTGTTTAATATATTTGTGTACATATGACAGTGAGGGCAGTCTTTTGGAGAAGCCTAGAAAAAAACAACTGGATTTTCCATTCAGCTCTGAATGTGACAAGTTTAGTGTTTTTCCTTATTTCATGTGTCAATGAATGCCATAGTCCAAGCTCGGGCCAACTCCTCCTGTTAAAGTTTTGTCTGCCGCAGTTTTGAGGCTCCTTCTGTCTATTGCTCAACAGTAAAACTGTTCTAGTGGAACGCAGCTGTCCTAGGAGGTCAGGGTTGTGGAAAGAGTGAGAGATGCGCACAGCACAAAGTACCCGTTAGTGTTAGGGAATCAGACCCTGAGTGAAGGAGGATCTAAAGTGGAAGGGAGGGTATGTCTACACTGTGGGTGTTTTCTGGGATAGTGGAGGTATCCTGGAAAAACTGAGCCGCATCCAAGGAGTGCATTTACTTTCTACTTTTTTTGCGGAAGAACAAACATGCTCTTTTGGGGAGCCCTGTATTCCTTGCTCTACGAGGGATAAGGGCTCTGCCGAAAGAGGAGGCTTTTCTACCATTTGGCCCCATCTAGATGGGGCCAAATGGCAGAAAAGCCTCTTCTGGAAAAATGATCAGAAAAAACTATAGTGTAGATCTAACCGGAGAAGGGGAAGAGAGAGATTCTAGTTGTTATTGAAACATAAATAGAATTTGGGGAAGCAGATAGCTGGCTTCCTGGAAGCCAGAAGCTGATTTTTCCAGCCAATATTGGGAGGGGCTAGTTAAGTTACTGGACCACCGCCCCAAGAAACACCAATCCAGGAGAGCACCTATATGTTCAAAACACACAGAGTACCAAAAGAGTGATCAAAGATAATTCTTAGAACTGCATGCAGGAAAATACGAATTTGCCTGCCTTCCTCGGGAGATGTTGGCATACATCAAGGAGCTTTTGTGGACTAACTTTTTGGAGGAATCTACGATAGAAGCACATTTTCCATTTTAGTGAGAAGTAGCCTCATTGCAAGATGATGTAATACGACTGCTTTCCTCTGCGAACATTCTTTTCCCTTCCTGATTAACGATTAGCTTTGTCAAGGAAACTGCAACATGCCTCGCCTCAAAGAAGGGGTACATTTTTCTTTTTATACAGCAGCTTTTGTAATGTCAGTGAAGTAGCATAGAAATAAACCATGGCCGCATTGTTATACATTTTAAAGTACAAAATAAGATTATGTTCTATACAAAGTTCAAAATCAGTAGAGAAGATCAGATCACAAGTTCGTATCAACCATCCAATCCCCCCTTGACTTTATTTTGAATTTAAATACAGTATCTGCACTTAATAACTATTTCATAGCATTTATATCTAATTGAGTTGGTGAGCTGCTTTAGTTTCTTGATCCTAATGTTCTTATTTTGGGTCACATGCGTCATTGCACTAATATACTGCTACTGTACTCCTACATGCCATAATTTATTTGAATGTAAAAGAATTATGCTTGCTTGGAGCAGACATTAATAGCAAATTTGGCTCTTTTTTCTTTAGACTAGCATTTTCGGTCTGTTATACTTTGCTTTGACTGGTTCTGAATTTCATTTGCTGACACATTTTCTCAAAGTGTTGATTCATTGGTGTTGAGAAGTTTGAGTCACAGCATCAAACTGCAGCAAGGGAGGTTTAGGTTGGACATTAGGAAAAATTTCCTGCCTGTCAGGGTGGTTAAACACTGGAATAAGTTGCCTAGGGAGGTGGTGGAACCTCCATCTCTAGAGATATTTAAGAGCAGGTTGGATAGCCATCTATCAGGGATGGTCTGGACGGTACTTGGTCCTGCCATGAGGGCAGGGGACTGGACTCAGTGACCTCTCGAGGTCCCTTCCAGTCCTAATGTTCTATAATTCTATGATTCTGTGATCATGGGAAAGATTACTTACCAATATCAGCACATAACTCATAACTTAATAGTCACCTCGGGTTAGCTTGACAAAGGTATTTAGGTCCCTGAGAAAGCCACACATTGCCTAATGGGATCTCCAGAAGCACCTAAGTATGTTAGACTCCTAGGCCTGGCCTACACTACATGGGAAAGTTGAAGTAAAATACACAACTCCAGCTACGTACCTTAAATTTGCATCCACACATCCGGAGGTCGATGGGAGCAAACAATCCTGTCAGCTTCCCTTATTGCTCGTAAGGAGTAGGAGTAGGATGGGGGTTCTCTTTGAGTTGGATCTAGTGGGTCTATACCACACCCACTAAATTGAACCCCCAAAGATCAACCGCAGCAGCATCAATCTTCTATGTAGCATAGATGTGCCTCTGCTAACTCCTGTGGACCTGTTTAGGGGCTTTTGAAAATCTCTCTGGATACCTGATGCCAAAATATTTTTTGCAAGTCTAGAGAGGTACGGTGGGTGAGGGGCTATGTCTTATTGGACCAATTTCTGTGGGTGAAAGAGACAAGTTTTCAAATGTGCAGAAAGCTCTTTAGGCCTCTGAAAGATCCTCAGAATGTCACAGATGAAATAGATGAGGTGTTAACAAGACACCTTTCAAAGTGACATGGGCAGTTAATATCTCTACAGTCATGGGACAAAGGTGGGGTTAGTGGATTACAGATGATTGTAATGAGCT
This sequence comes from Pelochelys cantorii, assembly GCA_032595735.1. Classification (NCBI taxonomy): domain Eukaryota; kingdom Metazoa; phylum Chordata; order Testudines; family Trionychidae; genus Pelochelys; species Pelochelys cantorii. Next base: position 5,731,046 of record CM064346.1, on the reverse strand, counting down.
ATAAATCCAGTGTCTGTGTTAAGTCCAGGAGTTTTAGTGTGTAGAAGAAAGGGATCTACGGATCAAAGAGGACCACAAGCTAAATATGAGTCAATAATATGATACTGTTGCAAAAAAAGCAAACATGATTCTGGGATGCATTAACAGGAGTGTTGCCAGCAAGACACGAGAAGCCATTCTTCCTCTCGACTCTGTGCTGATTAGGCCTCAATTGGAATATTGTGTCTAGTTCTGGAAGCCACATTTTAAGATGTGCAGAAATTAAGAGAAGGTCCAGAGAAGAGCAACAATAATGATTAAAGGTCTAGAAAACATGACCTATGAGAGAAGGCTGAAAGAACTGGGTTTGTTTAGTTTGGAAAAGAGAAGACTGAGAGGGGACATGATAGCAGCTTTCAAGTACCTAAAAGGGTGTTACAAAGGAAGAAGCAGAAAAATTATTCTCTGATAAGACAAGAAGCAATGTACTTAAACTGCAGCAAGGGAGGTTTAGGTTGGGCATTGGGGAAAACTTCCTAACTGTCAAGATGGTTAAACACTGGAATAAATTGCCTAGGGAGGTTGGGGAATCTCCATCAATGGGGATATTTAAGGGCAGGTTAGATAAACATCTGTCAGGGATGATCTAGATGGTGCTTGGTCCTGCCATGAGGGCAGGGGACTGGACTTGATGACATCTTGAGTCCCTTCCAGTTCTAGTATTATATGGTTCTATGGTTAAAGTGTTATGCAGGTTCCTTTGAGGATGAGGACTGAAAGGCCAGATATGGAGTGCTCGTTTTTGAAAAGCGTTTGCCCCCAGGTGATATAATTTTAAAAAATAATTTTATATTTTTGCAAATCTAATCCTTCATCCCTCAGCACTTCTGTCTTCAAAATTAGATTTATGACCATTTTTTTTGCCCAGCCTTCCGTTCTCATCTGATTTAGCTTCCCTCCAGCAAAGCATGTGAGTGCCTATCTAGCTTTGAGTATAAGGGTAGCCATAAATGGAATTATCGCATGCTTAATATGAGGCATGTGCCAAAATATTTTGCTGAGTCAGGACCATAAGCTCATCAGGACTTGGGCTATCTCCTATGTGCTTTATAATGAGACTATGATCTCAGTCCGGTCTCTACGTGTTACCGATAGTACATTATAATTATTATAGAAGCATAGGGCTGGCCTTACCGTGAAGCAAAGTGAGGCGGCCGCCTCAGGTGCCAGACTGTGGGGGGGTGCCACTAGGACCCAGAGTGTAGAAAATTGTGTCTGCTGCTAGTGTATATGTATTCTCTCTGCTCTAGATGCACAGAGCTGGTGGAGTGTCATGAGAGGAGTAGAACAGGAAGAAGGCAGAATTGAGACCTCTCAAAGTTTTGGCCCAAGCCGAGAGGGTGTGGGGGCGTCATTTGAGCTCCCCGCCTCAGGTGCCAAAATGTTGTGGGCTGGCCCTGTAGAAGCATTAATGGCAGTTATATTTTCCTGTGATAGAAAGGATCATGAAGTTAGTTGGATAAAATAGAAGCCAGCTAAAACTGAGTGGGCCAGTAAACTTTTTTTATTTCCACATTTTTACAGATAAAAACAAAACCGAATTGGTAAATTCTTATTTCAGCGTTTTCCTCTGAAAGATTTGGGTTGCCAAAAACCAAATCAAAACAAAATGTTTTTCAACAACCCCACCAGAAGTCTTGCCTGGGGTAACTTTTCACTTTAAAAATGTTTTGCTTAAAAATGCTGACCACCTCCAACTGCCTCTTCCCCACACTTAAACCAGGCATAGATAAATGCTTCCAGCACCCCGGAGAAGTATTTATATGGTGCCTTAACTCACTGGCACCGCAGTGTGTGGAATTATTTACATAACACATTTTCAATTTCATATGCATGAAGGAATACCGCACCAGGATAGTTTATTTAACAGAAAAATGATTTATTAAAGGGAAACTGCAGAAAGACTAAAATGAAAATTGAGTTAAGTCTAGAAATATGTGATGAGCTGGTGGTGATTCTGTTACCTCTATGCATCATGTAGTGTGTCATCCAAGAGACTAATCAGTGATGTCACAGAAGGATGGCTCATTAAAATGTAAATACACACCAGGGGACTACAGGCGTTATCTTGCCCCTGTCTGTCTTCCTGGCAGGACTTCAAACTGAGACAGGTTCACTTGACTAAGCCCTTTGCGAGAAAATTGGGCATTATACTGTGCTACAGGCAAACATCTAAGGGAAGGCAGCATGAGCCCTGACTCCTCAGCATTTGATCATACTATCCAATGACTCAAATCATCCTGAAATGCTAAACTTAAAGCCGGGATTATCTGGCTTGAGCATATATAACAAACTTGGTTTATATGATGATGAATGCAGAAAAACTTGGTTGTTTTTTTTTTTACTTTTAATCTTTCTTTTTCCAGATGGATTTTATTTGTCACTGTGGCATCCTCCCAACCTTAATCATGTGCACCTGCCCTTTACAAAGCTTTGAAATGGAGCCAGGTGTAAAATATATCAATTAGAATGTCAAAGCAATAGGTAACAGATCTAAAACTTAGACACACAAATCCCTCTTTCACTCCAGTTACTCTGATGAGACTCAATTTTGACCCAAATGAACCAAAATAAAAGTGAAAAACCATCTGCAGGCTTCCAGTAAAAGAGCTTATTGCACACGCGTGCACATGTGTGCACACACGCAGATGTGCCCACAAGCTGTATTTGGACCGAGGTGGATGAAATGTTCAGTCATTCTGTCTCACTAATGTTTATCTTCCCATATGCCAGTTTCCCATCTACTGTCATCCTTCATTCGGCTGTTTCATATACATCAGGCTCTTTCCGAAGGCTCTTCTCATGCGGCACACAAGTGATTCAGTGCTTCCAACAGAACGGTTGTTTATCAGATGCTGATCAGTAATTTAAATGGTTTAGAGAATTTAAATCCAGTTCCTTCTCAAGGGATTCTTGATGACAGTGTTAAGTGTGCAGCCCTGTGCTTTTTTTTGGTGGGGAGAAAGGTTGGGAATTGGGAGCATCTAATTGTCCATGGAGGCTACTTCATTCATGGGATTTATGTGTAGCCTCAGTAAAATGTCTCCTAAATCTGAATCCATGGCTTGGGGGAGTAAGTCCCTTTCCTCCTTGCTACTCACTTTGCCCTCCATGCCCTGCTGCTTCTGTATCAGCAAATGGGGGGAAGCAAGACCCAGTGCTAGGGGGAGCTGGCTTAAAAACTGGTTCCCCCCCAGCACCATTTCCACGATGGAGGGGGAGGCAGAAGCACATTCATCTGGGACCAGGCAAGAGCAGGGACTGCTCAGTCCTGGCTTGTGCCAGGTCCTAGACCTACTCCTTCTGCAGCTCTGCATTTTAAAATTAAATTTTAAATTACATTTAAACTGCAGAGCCGTCACTGTCTGGAACTTGGCATGAGCTGGGACTGCTCTGTCCCGGCATTACTCCTGCTGTGGCTCTGCAGTTTAAATGTCAAAATAATGTTTAAATGCTCAAAATAATGTAAAGCTGGAGGACTTCTTACTCCAACTCATTTCACGTGGAATAAGGGATGTCGAAGGAAGAGTGTTCTTCCTTTGATTTCCTGCTGTGTAGACAGCACCAAAAGCCAAATTAACCTCTTTTGACTTGAGCTACGCAATTGACGTAGCTGAAGTTGCGTATCTTATTCAACTTTAGCCCTGCTGTATAGACGTGCCCTTAGAGTCCAGGGGGAATTTGCCAGGCTGGCAGTTAGGAAAAAAAATCTTTTAACTTGCAAATTACGAGGAGACATGCATGTGGACCCTGCCATGCCTGTTGACAGGTGAACCACACGTTACTGGGAATGGAGGGATGTAAAATGAAACATAAAAACTTGTTATACATCAAAGCAGGCCTTTAGAAATCACAATAACTGTCAATAGAGATGGGCGCCTCTAACTATTCACAAGGATAAATCTTAGAACTAAGTTCTCTTCTTCTCTTCTTCTTTGCCTCTTAATTGCACGATCAAAGCCAATATCAAAAGGGCCATATGCAATTGACTGCAGCTGCCCAAGATGCTAATATAATGAGAATAGTCCAACCCCATCCAAACTTGCAATGTACTATCAATTCAGGTTAAATTGGGAGACTGAGCAGAAAATTGCTGTCTGGTGTTTTGAATGGTTTTTGCATCTTTACATTATCTGATATTGGATCATTATGTACTGATGCAAAATGCCAGCAGATAATGGCACAACACGGCAAGTAATGACTCTGAGACTCAGGAGAAGGAAACAGTGAGTGTAATTTAATTTCTTATGCAGTTTCATGAACTAGAAGTCAACTCAGCAACACATTTGTTCAGATTAAATATAATGATCTGTATCTGCAACCTAACTCTGCGGGGAATGCATATCTAGAACTAGGGAGGGAGAGCGCGCGCGAGAGAGTGTTACCATGGAAATTTGACTGATGTCATAGTTGCAGTGCATTGCAAATGGCTCGTGTGTCATGGCTCATTTTCCAGATGGAATTAGGAGGACTGAGAATTGAAAGAAAAATGTCTCCAGATGTTTGCAGGAAGAAATGTCAGCAACGGCACAGTGATGTTTTAATAGGCAAATGTTGTGAGTCTTAAATTCCTTGTTAGGATAAGCAAGGTGAAAATACTCCCCAAGGGAGACCACCACAGCTTTTCAGACACAATCTGTGTAATCTAAGTAACAGAATACAGTCTGTGTTCTCCTTGGAATGACTGACATTTGGGGTCCATTTCTCTTGGGCGGGTGCAGGAAGAGATCAGATGGAGCCTCTGCCCACTGGTCTCTATGGACCTCAGCAGGAGATCCATGCTGAGGGGGGACAGGCACTGCTGTGGTGTCCTCCCTGCCACCAAGTTTTCCACTAGGTAGAGACAGCTTTAAATTCCACCAGGGGTTCCACTGGGAGCGATTGTGGTGCGTCCCTGAGGCTACGTCTACACTGCAGGCTTCTTGCACAAGAAGCCTTTTGCACAAGAGTTTTTAAGATTTTGCGCAAAACGGGGGGGTTGCGCAACCCCCCCCCCGTCCACACTGCTTGTTTTTGTGCAAAAACTCGTTGCGCAAAAACGGCTTAAATAAATTATGCAAATGAAGAGTGGCGATATGCTATTCTGCGCTTCATTTGGCTAGACTCTTGCGGCAAAAGCCACAGTGTAGACAAAGTCTACAGGTTAGCAGCGGGCACTTTCGGACATCCAGCCTCTGACTGTCTCTCTTGAGTGTCCAGTCTCTGTCCACTGGATGTTGTGTTCACAGGTTTACTGCTTCCAGGGAAGCAGGGCACCCAGCTTACTAGATACACCCCAGGTCCTCATCACACACAGCATTCCAATGTGTGTGTAGTGAAAACAAGTATGACTTTATATAACAAAGCATTCATGGGATAGCAAATAGAAGTATTGTGAACAAATGGCTACATATCAAATCACATCATAATGTACATTCTGGAGCCAATTTGACTTCACTGGCTGCTTGCCTGTCTTTTACAGCAAATCTCCCCCAAAATCCCAGCCTTTTACAACTAGGCCTGGCTAGTATCTGTTCAAGACAAATCAGGCTGTCAGCTTGCCTCCAGGATGAAAGATCCGGGGTGTCTGCACCTCCCGATGTATCAGACGAGTGCTTGTCCTTGTTCACAAACAGGACATCCCTTGCTGACTCCACCTCCAGGACTTCCCTCTCGTGTTGATTTTGCAATGGTTTTATCAGCATCACTCTCAGAATGCAAAGAGACATCAATTGTGAGACACAATAACCAGCACACACAGCCAGACACAGTAATAAGCATCTGTTTTCTGCGGCCTGAGAGGAACCTACGGCATATTACTTCCTGGCTACCTGACTTAAGAATGCAATTTTCAGTATAAACACAGAACTCCTTAGATACTTTCCATCCATACATTTCACATGGAGAGTGATGATAACACAAGCTATTGGTCTTAGAAGAGACTTATATGCCATCCTTGAGTGGATTATTTATGTATATATCCAATCTGCACCCCCTGTACCTGTGTGTCAGCCTTGTGAGGTTCCTGGCTCTCTGGGGTGCACTCCCACCTGTGCCTATCATTACCTTTCAGTCTCTATCTGTCTCAATCATTCCCTTTCAGTCTGTAATAAAACAGGACCCTTCATAGAATTAAAGTTGATTAAAATGGCGAATTGAGCACCTTTATTTTTCAAAGTTGCTTGCAGTATGACAAGTAGTCTGAACCTTTTGTCTGATGAAAGCTTTTAATTGACCATTAAATAGCTCTCTTGTTGTGTGATCTAATGCTGCACTCATGTTTGCAATTGGAGGAGACAGTCAGATTTTTTCTGATTCAATGGGGAATCATTTCCTTGCCACCAGAAAATAAGTGAGGCCACTAGAAAAAAAGCACAGGTCTTTGCTGCTTTGAAATATGTTATTATGGTAGAGGTCAGTTTTTCCTAATGAGCAACAAGCAAATCAAAAAAAGTCAAGTTCCTCTTGATTGTATTGTACTCATCTTCTAGTGTGCTGAGGCTGTATGCATCAAATTGGTTGGAAGAGCAGGATTTCCAAGTTTGAGGCTACGTCTACACTGCAGGTTTCTTGTGCAAGAAGCTTTTTTCAGAAGAGATCTTCCACAAAAACTTGTTGCGGAAGAGAGTGTCCAGACTGCTTAGATGCTCTCTCGCACATAAGCAGTGATTGCTATGGACAGAATGGCCACAAGGGCTCCTGTGCTTTTTCCTCTTCCCTCTTCTTGCGCAAAAAAAACCCTCTTCCCCAGCCACACACGCCTTTTTGCACAAGAGCTCTTGCTCAAAAATCCTCGTAGAATGAGGATTACCAATTGCACAAAAACCCCTCTGATCTCTTGATTTACTTGCACAAAAACACACTTGAGGTGTGGATGCTCCACGAGTTTTTGTGGGAAAACGGCCGTTTTTCTGCAAAAACTCTGTAGTGTAGACATAGCCCGAATTTTAAGAGCGTAGGATTCAGCATCAGAACTCTGTGAATTTGGGCTAGTCACTGTACTTGTCAGTACCTTTGTTTCCTCAAACTTAAGAATACCTGCCTCTCAGAGGGTTAATTTGTGTCTGTAGAGTGTTTTGAGATATGTGGATGAAGGCTGCAGCAGGTAAAAACTTTCCTAAAAGAATCAGTGCCCTCTCTTTCCATCAGCTGAATATATATTCAGATAATTTTAAATGTGTATCTGCATTGAGAAAAGAAAAATCTTTCTCACATCTTCCATAGTAAATGAGGAAGAAAGAACTATAGCCATGAAGTAAACATATGGTCTGGACTAAGGAATAAATCAGTGTAAATACAGCTTCTAATCAAACTGTCATTTGTCAAGTGTCTGGTTTTTTTACTTTTTTGAAGTCTCACTTTTCAGCCAAAAGGTCCTGTCTTATGTAGCAAAACCCCGTGATTGCAGATTGGTTTTTGTACTAAAAAACCACATACTGCCTCTCTTTTGATCTGTGCAAATTCACTGGGAATAGTTCTACCCTCAGTCAAAAACGACATGCACTGTGCTATTCAGTGGGGTGGCAATGGTGTAACGGAGGCATGAGTTAGCCCAGAGTTCCTCCAACATGAGACATAAATGTGTGAGAGATGAAGCATCTATTGTTTGTACCGTGATTTGCCACACTCCGCACAACTCCATCAACGTCAGTGGGGTTCCAAGCGGTGTGAGTCACAGCAGAATTTGGTCCCTTGCTGCTTAGTCACGTCTTAGCTGTGTGTCTAGAGAGTTATCACACAGCAATACCTCTTCATGAAACACCTTACTAGATACAATGCCTCCCCCACCAATAAAGGTACTGACCCTAATGCCACCTTCAGCTTTATGTGTGTGTGTGTGTGTGTGTGTGTCTGTCAGGGCCATGCTGCCAGGAACATAAGAACATAAGAATGGCCATACTGGGTCAGACCAAAGGTCCATCTAGCCCACTATCCTGTCTGCCGACAGTGGCCAGCACCAGGTGCCCCAGAGAGGGTGGACCGAAGACAATGATCAAGCGATTTGTCTCCTGCCATCCCTCTCCAGCCTCTGACAAACAGAGGCCAAGGACACCATTTTATCCCCTGGCTAATAGCCTTTTATGGACCTAACCTCCATGAAATTATCTAGCTTCTCTTTAAACTCTATTATAGTCCTAGTCTTCACAGCCTCCTCTGGCAAGGAGTTCCACAGGCTGACTACACGCTGTGTGAAGAAGAACTTTCTTTTATTAGTTTTAAACCTGCTACCCAATAATTTCATTTGGTGTCCTCTAGTTCTTCTATTTAGGGAACTAATAAATAACTTCTCTTTATCGGCCCTCTCCACACCACTCATGATTTTATATACCTCTATCATATCCCCCCTCAGTCTCCTCTTTTCTAAACTGAAAAGTCCCAATCGCTTTAACCTCTCCTCATATGGGACCCATTCCAAACCCCTAATCATTTTAGTTGCCCTTTTCTGAACCCTTTCCAAGGCCAAAATATCTTTTTTGAGGTAAACCTCTGCTGAATTTGGAGGAAGTTGTCTGTGCCTGCCCAGGGGTAGCATCTGGCACACAGTCAGTGTGATGTGCTCATTGTTAACACCAGACAACAAATGCTGTGCCTTAGGGCACGTCTACCTGCACGCTTATTTTGGAACAAGCTATTTTGGAAGAAGAAACTCTGAAATAATTTATTTCGAAACAGCGCATCTACACAGCAAATACCCATCAAAATAGCACCGAGCACTTCAGAATAGAGTGTCCACACTCATTGGATGCTGAATCACATTTAAGGCCACCTGGAAGCACTTTGGGCAGGGCAACAGGACAGCAGTTACTTCCTGTAGCTGCTGCCTCAGACTATCTTAAAGGGACCCCCCCCCATACAGTCCTGTCTCAGGCTCTTCTCCTTTGCCTACCTCCTCAAGGGACAGCAAAGCCTTTTCTTTGCCTGCAGGGGTTGCCCTTGTGGACACCTCAGCTCTCTAGCCATGGAGCTGGACCTGCCTCCACACAGACAACGGCTCTTAATGTCTCATGTTGCACCTCCGCCTGCAGTTTCTGTGGGCTGCCCTCATGGCCCTGTAGGAACAGGACCCCCAGCTCATTGTGGGGCACCTCCTGACCTCTCTCTGGGCACTGCCGCCACCCGTCTTCCCCTGCGCACCGCGCCCTGCCGCTTCTGGTGACTGGACATGTGTTCCGACTGTTGGGACCACATCGTCCTGGAGCAGTGGGAAGACCAGCAGCGGCTCCAGAATGTCCGCACGCGGAAGGACACCTTCCTGGAGCTGTGTGAGTGGCTCGCCCCTGCCCTGAGGTGTCAGGACACCCACATGCAACCTGCCCTCCCCCTCCAGAAGCGGGTCACTATCACCCTCTGGAAGCTCGCCACGCTGGACAGCTACCGATCCATCTGGAACCAGTTCAGTGTGGGGAGAGGACTGTTGGGGCCGTGCTAATGCAGGTATGGCGCTCTCTCTCCCAGGAGGGCAGTGAACTGCTGGAATGGGGTTCCGTAGGGAAGGGGGTAGTGGTGGTAGAAGCCCCATCCCAGGGAGGTTTTTGAATCCCACCTTCACAAAGCCCTGCTGGGGGATGAGGCAAGTCAGGGTTGCTCCTGGTGTGTGTGGGAGAGGTGAGGTTGGGGTCGGGGACCTCCTGAAATCCCTGGCACCCCTGTGGGTATGTCTACACGTCAACGTTATTTTGGGATACCAGAGGTATCCCGAAATAGCTCCTCTGTGTCTTCACAAGCCACCCATTGTTTCAAAATGTTTTTCGAAATAACGGGCATGCTATTTCGGCATCCCGGTAACCCACATTCGATGAGGGTTAAGGGATGTCTCGAAATAGCACTTTATTTCGAAATAAACTCGAAATAAGTACGCAATTTGCATAGCGCAAATTGCGTATCTTATTTTGAGTTTAGAGTGCAATGTAGACATAGCCTGTGTGTTTCCTTCTGCAGGAGGTGAGGGTTGTCAACACTGTCCTGGTGCTCAGGATCATCAACCTGGGCAACGTGGACCCCATCGTCGCTGGCTTTGCCGCCATGGTCTTCCCCAACTGCAGGGGGCGCTGTTGATGGCACCCATATCCCCATCTGGGCCCCAATCACCAGGCATCCGAATACATCAACCACAAGGAGTACTCTTCAGTGTTCCGCAGGCCCTTGAAAACCACCATGGTCAGTTCACGGGTCGGGGACGTGGACATGCCCATGTGCATTATGGGAGATGCAGCCTACCCTCTGCTCCCATGGCTGATAAAGCCCTACACCAGACACCTCGGCCCCACCAAGGAATGGTTTAACGCCAGGCTAAGCAGGGCCCACATTGTTATGGAGGGCGCCTTTGGTGAGAGGTTCCATTGCCTCCTCACCCGGCTGGACGTCAGCGAGCAGAACGTCCCCCAAGTGGTGGCTGTGTGCTGTGTTCTCCACAACCTTGGTGAATGTAAGGGGGAGATGTCGGTGGCTCGGCAGGGCCTTTGAGAAGCTGCAAGCGACTGCCATCTGGTAGGCCCATCAGGGGGCTGTGTGCATCCAGGAGGCCCTAAGGGAGAGCTTCAGCCAGGGACAGCTGTGAGACTCTCCCCTGGGCCACCCCACAAGCGGCCTCTGCCATGGCCCAGTGTACCTTTCCTCCCACAACCCTCCCCTCCCTGCCCTCCCTTCCCCTTCCCCCCCATCTGCCCTTCCTCTTCCCTGCAGAAACAATAAACCACACTTTTTGTTTTTGAACAATAAAGTGCTTTTTTATTTGGGGTAAATGTCACTGGGGAGGGACTAGGGAAAGAGCCGGGAAGGGGGGGAGGGAGGTGAAAGGGGGAGGTGGAGAGGGGAGGAGAAGCTCAGGGATGGGGCTGGGAGTGGTGCCTGCCTCTGGTGGTCCCACTGCCTCTTGTGCTAAGGGGAGAAGGGGGGAGGGGGGCAGGATCAGGAGCTGGCTCAGGAGCAGAAGCGGCAGCAGGAGTGGCCACCAGGCAGTCGAGGGTGGTGGTGAAAGCCGTTCACGTGGTCTGGCCCTGTGGCAGCAGCTCCTGCCAGGTGTCGCAGCGCAGTAGCGGGTCCTCCTGTACTCTCCAGTCCTGCCAGTCCAGGGAGCGCTGCAGGGCATGCAGGCAGGTGGTATGCTCTTGCTTGAGGGCCTTGTGGGCTCGCCTGTGCCTGCAGGGTACGCAGGGTTGGGAGGATGGCCCAGGAGATGGGGCTCATGCCCCACGGGAAGCTGGTCCTGCTGTGGAAAACAAAGAGAAGGGCAGTCATCCCTGGAGACTCTGGGCCTGATGCCAGCCCCCATCTCTGAGCCGAGACCGAAAGGTCTCAGTTCAGATGAAGGCGATGTGCTTGGAGAAAGGCCGTCTGTGGCCTAGCCAGGGGGCCCTTTCCTGCAGGGACACACATGTCCCGGGGGGAGTCTCGCTACCGCCACATCCTGGGACAAGCAGGCATTGGAATGTACAGCCACACCAAGAGCCTGTGGGTGTGAGGGTAGCCATAGGGCGGCTGGGCTTCCCTCCAGGCCGCACACACGCCGAGTCCTTGGAGAGAGGACTTGTATCCCTGCCCACTGGAGAAGGGGGGGGAAGGTTTTGGGGGGAGGTGTGTGTGTGCGGCAGACTTTCCTCCCCCTCGCCGTGCTGTCCCCATGAGCAGTTGCTGCCCCAAGGGTGTGGGCATGCACGTGCCATGTGCGACACTGCTGAGTATGTGTGTGTGTGTGTCCACAGCCTTCTTCTAGTGGTGGCTTGTGGTTGGAGGGTGTCCCACCCTGGTATTAGGCCTCTCCAGACACCCTGTGAGCAAGAGAACAAGGGTCCTCTGTTTCAGCCTCCTGGGGCTGTGCCCCAGGCTGGCGCTCCAGGTGCACCCACGTGCACAGGCTGCTGTGCAACCTGCAGGCTGAGAAAGCCAAGTGAGGAGCATGCAGCAGTCCCTCGCCACCCACTGCCTCCACCCGTGTGTGTGTGTGTGGGAAAGTAATGGCACTCACCTGAGGGGCCTTCCCTGGCTTCAGCTGATGACCAGAAGATCCTGGGTGGGGGGTGAGCATGACCTCTTGGCTGGTGGGCAGTGAGTTGGTGCTGTCCTCATCCGGCTCCTCCTCCACACTGGCTTTGGCCCCCAGGAGGGCGACAATGGGCGTCTCCAGCCCTGAGTCCACAATGAGCGGGGCAAGGGACTGACCTACCCCCCCCCCAGGAAGTGGAGGAGCTGGGTGTAGTAAGAGCAGGCCTCTGCTGCTGCCCCAGAGAGGGAGCTACACTCCCTGGCCTTGCCATAGATCTGCCTAAGTTCTTTAACTTCCATGCGCACTTGCTCCTGGGTGTGCACGTGGCCCTTTTTGCCCAGGCTATCAGCCATCCGGCTGTAGACATTTGCATTCCCGTATCTTGTGCGGAGATCCTGGAGGTTTGCCTCCTCTCCTCAGACCTCAGTGAGGTCCATGATCTCCACACCAGACCAGGAAGGCGTGCACCTCTTTCATCACCGGGCCCTTTCTTCTGCAGCTGCAGCTTTAAGGGCTGCAGGGGAAGGGGGACTATAGAGTTCTGACGAGTGTGGCCAGCAGGACACCCACGGGATTTCCTGGAGGCCTCTTATTTAAAAATAACTCTAGCTGCCCTGTCTAAACACACGCTATTCCGAAAGAGCTATTTTGGAGCAGGTGTTATTCCTCATAAAATAAGGGTTACAAAATCCAGAATAAGGCACCTGTCATTTTGTATTATTTCAAAATAACGGTCTTGCTATGTAGATGCGCAGTTTATTATTTCAAAACAATGCTGCTTTGTAGACATGCTCATACAGTCTAAGCCCACTGAGCGTGAAGCTGCGGGTGGATAGTCCTAATGGTAGAATGCAGGAGCCTAATTTACTCTCTGAAGCAAAATCTCTGAAGATTATATACCACTTCTCTTTTCTCACTGATCTATTTTCTCTCGCTGCAAATGGAAACTGTAAGAGAAAATTAAGTGGAATTTCCTCCTGGTTCAAGTGCACTAGAATAATAAATAGGGCTCAAAACAAACCTCCTTGTCTTCACAAATCAATTAATCCATCTTTCCCATGCTCTTGCTCTGTGGATTTACTTTTCCATTGAACTTTAACTAAGTAGCACAGTATGCACGAGTCTGCACTTGGATAAATAACTAGAGGCATTCTTATTTTAAAATAGAACAACGTTTTCTTTCATGCTATTCAGAAGCAAATGGAAAAACAACCTTTTTTTTTCTTCTTCAATGAAATCGCTCAAGATTTGCAGCATAGACTATTACAGATCAGACCTTTGTTTTGGAATTGCTCCCTGAATGGTAGTATGTGGCAGTAGGGTTGAACTGTTATGGTAAAGGCCCCTCTCTTGTTCTTCCCCCCACTCCTATGGCTTCCTGTGTCTTCTGTAATGTTCTTAGGGAAATCTGTGCTCATCCAAGTGAGGGAAGAGAGAGAGTAGACTGAGCATCATGCTGGACCCTGCACCTTTGTTGATGTAGCTCAACCTTCCTGCTCTCCCAGTGCTGGGCATCTCCTGAAAGGAGGATTTCAGTGATGCCAAATTGTGTGGGGGTTTTCAAAGGTGCTCAAATGGCCATCAGGGCCTGGTGGTTGTTGTTGTTGTTGTTTTTCCATGACATACTGTGCTGCCCCTGCAAGAGCTGACTTAGGCCAAGTGGACCCAATCAGCCAATTAGGTAGCAATCTGGGAGAATTAAGCCTGGAAGGAAAGCCCGAATTAGGGGTAGTTCACTTGTGTGGGGGCACATGGTGCTTATATAAAGACAGCAAATTGGATGCACAGTGAGGGGGCTGGAATGAAGCAGTCTGCAGTCCCACCCTGGTGGGAGGTATCTGTAGAGACAAGTAGCCCACATCTATCCCCTGTGAGGAGAAAACGGAGAAGCTGGCAAATCCAGAAGAGTGGGATGAGCCAAGAGGTAAGGAAGAGGCTCAGGGAAAGGCAGCAAGGTGCAGAAGGGAACCACACTGTGGCTGCTCTTTAGAGAGTCTCTGTGTCACAACAGAGACTAGAAGGCAGCCCATGTTTCTCTACCAGTGACTGTGGGAGTGGTACCTTGGTCAGTTAATGGGAGAACTGAGACTTCTGGTGAACAAGCAGCTTTGATACATACATGTTTCCCCATATCCTACCAGTTATGCCATCTGTAAAGAGTCCTTGCATATGAGTACAACAGGAACTAGATGGTTGGCACCCTACAATTCATGATAGTCTGTTGCCCAGGTTTGGAGGGCAGATGTAGCATGAGATAAGTGTAGTCAGTTGTGTATACTGCCTCTGAAATGTCACACAAAGTAATTGGGTGATGGTCACTATGAGAGATTGTTTCTGAGGAAAATTGTGTGGGCTATAGATCTCAAGCTGGTCAGAACTGTCATAGATCCATTGTTCTCAACTCCAGCTGTGGATCTGCTTCATTAGGTTGTAACTAGCTTCCACTAGTGGATGCTAATTGCTGAGAAGTCTGTCAAGGGGCCATGTGGACTATAAAAAGAGATGGAATCTGGTATATCATTATCTCCTAAAGAAGAATTTCACAAAGCAATGTGAGTCATATGAGCCAACATTAACTTATAACGACATGAAATGCTCCTAAAAACTACAAACAGTAACGACTGAAAACATTAGCTTCATTTATAGCTGATATAAAAGCATAACAGATGGTATATAAATTTAAGCAAGGTCTGAATCAATGCTTCCATTACAGCCAGCTGGAATGGGAAGGAAATCCTGGGTGTGGTTATGTAAATACAGTTCACTTAGTTTGCTTATGTCTGCTAGATATTCAACTGTTAGAAGGTGTTTTGCCCACTGTAACCAGTTTGGCTGGTGTGGGATCAGAAACCGTGTTAACACTAAATGCAGGAAATGTGAGATATGGTCACCAATGCTTGCAGTTATTGTGGGAGTGCAGAAAAGTCAGACTATGTACAACTCAGTTAAAAGGAGAGGCCCTGTCAGTGTAAATGCACTTATGGACAGAGGTTTGTCTCCCTGGGCACGTCTAGACTACATGGCTCCGTCGACAGAGCCATGTAGATTACCTTTGTAGACCTAGGAAAATGAAGCGGCGATTTAAATAATCACCGCTTCATTTAAATGAAAATGGCTGCCACACTGTGCCGATCAGCTGTTTGTCGGCACAGTGCTGTAGTCTGGATGCTCTGCAGTCTGACGTGCCCCCAGAGCCCTATAGATTAAGCAGGGAGTTGAGTCAGCAAGCTGTTTGCCCTCCAGGCATGAGCTGTAAGACTGGTTCAACCTGTTTCTCCTCACTGTTTCAATGATAGAGTTAAAGGCTCTACAAAAAGTCAATTTACTCCAGTGGCTGCTGGACTCTCTTGTGGTTGGACTGTGCTTTGGGCCAAGAGCTGAATTCACTAGGTTTGCCCCAGAGCCAAATTCACCACAAACCAGCAGAAGATGTGATGAGCAGGCAGCAGGGTGGCGATGAAGAGGCACGAGGAGTGGTCAGCAGAGTGGCGGCTGGAGGGGCAACCAATGGCCAGCAGGGCAGCACCAGAGAGCAGCGTGTAGGTAAATGGCAAGTAACCAGCGAAGTGGGTGAGATGCCTCCTACTTCTCGCCCCCACCTTCAGGATGGGAGGTGAACTCTGCAGATCACCTCTGAACTCTGGTCTGCCCTGACCAAGGGCAGCGACTGGGAGTGGTGCAGAAAAGGGTTGGGCCTGTGAAGGGGACATTTACATTGCTGGACTTGAGAGTTTGAGAAGAAAAGGACACGGCCCAACCTATTTGACCTGGGACATTTACTCATGTCCAGAACCTTAATCATAAAACCTTCATCCATACCCTTCCACTCTAGCTCCCCCAGTGCATTCTTCATACTGTGTTGGTCATATTTTGTCTGGAAGCTCTTTGTCTTCTGCCTTATAAAAGCATCAAGCACTGACGTAATATACTCTATGGAAAAAATTGCAGTGCACTGTATACAGCAGTGGCGGGCAACGTGGGGCTTGCATGTGTGATCCATCAGGGTTCCATGTGTGGCTCACGAGACATTCTGTTTACCATTTCCCGATTCCACTCATTTCTGCCTGTGTAGTTTTTTTTCTACTGGTAATACTAAAGGAACACGCGTGTAAAGCAAGGGCACGTGAAGAGAGATTGCATACATCAACCGTGAATGCCGTGCGCTCCCTCTGCATCCAATCAAAATGCTGCTATGGTTCAATCGGCAGACCCTGCAATTTCTAAGTACACAAGCATAGTTCCCAGGAGACCATCTTGGTTATGACAATCTTGTGGCCCACTGAAATGAAGGAGGGTAACTCATGCAGCCCACTCATTAACCTAGGCGGTCCGTCACTGGAGTACAGCCTCAAGAGAAGTCTGCCACATTTGGGTACCTCTTCCAGGAAAGAGTCTATTCCCTGTGCCCTCCGACTTTAATGTCAACATGCTCTAGAGCAAACCAGCCAGTGTAGAGTAATTCTATCCTACAGTATTGCTAATATAATACAGGGTACCTGATAAATAATCACAGCTCCATTTGCTGACATCCACTCTGACATTACTGTTCAATTAAATGCTTCATATCATAGCATGACATGACCTATTCTTCATGGAACTGTGTTGACTGAAGTAGTGTAATGAATTCAGAGAAACACGGCCTGTTTTTCATGTATTATACATGAGGCTCATTTTGTGACAGGAGACAAGGCATCTTTGTCACTTCTGAACTAGGTCTCTCGGGCCCGGACGCAGCAAGGCAGAGAGATTGTCAGGTATTCCACGCCGCCAGTAGAACAGGAGTCACAAATGAAACAGGTGGAACATTTTCCTTTTGTGATAGTGGACAGGCAACACAACACACTTCTGTAACACGCCAGAGAAGACTGGTATGTCTCCCGTTTTATCCCAGTGGCACAAAAGCCATTGTACCTGGAAGGAGAGGGATTTAAATCTGGAAAAGCAGAGTTCTCATTTATTTCATTCAAATGATAAGCAGTAATCTCATTTGCTAAGAATGGGGGAAAAGCGTATGCGGTAATGCTACCTCCCTATAACATCATTCTCCAGGAAAGCTCTGAAACGGTTCTTTCCCATTTGTGGGCACAGAGGTCGCCCTCCGATCACAGTGCTATATCGCTGCATAAGACATTCTGAAATCAATAGAGTCGGCATTTGCACTGCTATGTCTGAGACCGGAATCTGGCGGAGGTCACTTTATCACACTGAAACAGCACAAAATGTCCTTAAAGATGCCCGCAAAGGGCAGCTGAGGATACTCCCAGCAGGGGGCGATCTGGGAAGGCGTAAAGCTGATGTAGAAGGGGGCTCAGGCCTTGCTGTGATAAGGGGAGGCAGGGTCAGAGCATGGTGCACTCCACCGATCATTGTCAAGCAGGATGGGCCACTAAGGACTTTTCATCTTGTACGTCAGACCAGCCATAGGGCTGCTTTGATTTCTTCCAGATGCCAATTCAGCCCCAATCCCTAACAGTCAGAGCAGGATTGTGGGGAAGCCTGAGGCCTGGATGAGTAGGAATGGTGTCCCTAGCCTCTGTTTCTCTGGAAGTGGGAGACAGGGGAGGGATCCCATGAGGATTACCTGTTGCGTCCCATCCCTCTGCACATCTGGTATTGGCCACTGTCGGCAGACAGGACACTGGGCTCGATGGACCTTTGGTTTGACCCAGTATGGCCATCCTTAGTGGTCCATTCTAAGGCCTGTGGCCCCTCACAGAGCCATGGAGGAAAAATAAGAGAAAGAACTTCACGTGACAAATGCTATTACCATCACTTAACACCTGCCTGGAAGGCACTTGGATGTACAACGGTGAGAGCAGTGTAAGAACTAGAATAGACTAGAAGGTGGCTTAAAGATGATAATAGCTAGTTCTTATGCAGGGTTTTTCTATCCATACATTCAAAGAGCTTTACAAGGAGAATTCATTTTTTATTCCCATTTCCATAGCTGGGGAAACTGAGGCACAAAAAAGTGACAGACCTTGCCCAGAATCAGAGAGACTTAGGTGCCTAATTTGCTTTTGAAAATGGGACTTAGGCTCCGTTGAACATTTTCCCTCAATAGGGTTGCCAGATGGTTTAACAAAAAATACTGAAGACAACCCCCCCCCCCCAAAAAAAAACCACTGGGAAAAAATTCTGTTGCAAAAAAAAGAGGGGAGAGACCAAACTTGTTAAACAAAAAAAAGAGGTTGCTGCACCTTTAAATTACAGCGCTCCTCACTCCCCCCGCCCTCGCAGACGATGCTGGCCATCTGTCCGAGGAAAACAGACGGCTCTTTTGGGTTTTTTTTACCGAATGGAAGGCCAAAATACTGAACTGTCCAGATGAAAACTGGACATCTGGCAACCCTATCCCTCAATAATAAACGAAGGTGTAGCTCAGAGTTAACATATTTTCACTGTAAACACTGTAATTTCTTTCTGGGCTTACTGGCCTTTCTTTTTCTTTTCACTGGACAGAGTTCCCAAGAAGTGGAATTAAAAAAATATATACTTTAAAATCCAGCCTCACTATTTTCTTTTCATGATCCATATAGGCCTCACCGGAGGCTACGCTACACTTCTTTGGTGTATAATGCTGCTTACTCAGGTACAGTGCGTGCAGAGAGAGAGAGGAAAAGAAATGAGGCAGTGAACTTGAAAATGAACCTTGAGAGCTAGCGAGGGAAGCTTAACTCTCCCAGCATGCATCAGGAACTTGCTAGTGGGGGAAAAGCCCTGAGCAGGCTCCTCTCACACTAACTGAAATGGATTTGCAGAGGCTCAGCGGCTCAGATGAAGCAATCGGTAACTTGCAGGCTCAGGCTCATTGGGATTGTTCTTTTCTGTTCTTTATTACTGATGCTTTCTTTTCCCAATGCAATGTTGAGATGGATCTTGAATAATTCACCCTCTGCTTCCTATGTGGATCAGCGGCACAACCAGAAGGGCCCACTTGGGTGGGGCCCGGCATCAGGTGGGTGGGAAGACTGGGGATCAGGGAGAATGGGACAGCAGGGAGGGGGTCATAAGCCCCGGCACTGTGCTCTGGCTAGCTCGCTGGGTGGAGCAGGGTAAGCCTTGGCACCCTCACCCCTTTCCCTAGCTGGCTCACTTAGGGTTTCCAGGCGTCTGGTTTTCACTCTGACAGTCCGGTAATTGCGTCTTCTGTCTGGTAAAAAAAAAAAACCCAGAAAATACCGGTGTGTGAGAATTTAAAGGCACAGTGACTTTTTTTTTTTTTGCTCAACGACTTCGGCTCCCCCTCCCCCTCTTTCTTTTGCTCAACAACTTTGGCTCCCTGTTTTTTGTTCAACCACTTTTTTCCCCACCATGATCCCACTCCCCAGCTGGAGGCCCAGGTGGCTGGAGGGGGATGAGCATGGGTGCGAAATGGTGGGCCACACAGCCCACTCAGGCCCACCGATGGCTATGCCCCGGATGTGGATGTCAAGTCTGGCTTCTTTTCCCTCAGGCCTTAGGGCACCTGAGAAATCAAACAAGGGCCTACCTCAAACCTCATTCCCATGTTCTTCCTGCTTTTGGTCACAGACTTTGTGTTGGCAACGTCCTGACTCCCCTTCCTCCTGCCACAGTTGCCCCTGAACACCTGGTAATCAGCAGTCTCTGTGTGTGGCTTTTAATTCAAAATCACTTCGCCACTGCTTCCCCAAATGGTCAGTAAAATCATTTTCACAGCAAAAGATAAAGGAACCTCCAGGTCTCTCTCATCTCTGACATCTCCGGTGCTTTCCTTGCAGGCTGACCCACTTAGCTGGCCAAGATTACTGGAGAAGATGGAGCAGAATGTTGTGTTTTGTTGCTTCTGGTTTTCATGCATCAGGCCCCAAAGTAAAAAGCTCCATCAATAAATTAAATCTGAGATCTGTTCAGTCCTGTTATTATCATATCATTATTTCAACGTTTTTAAGCTAACCAAGCACATTTTATGTGCTTCTAACATATGGCCTTAGCAAATAATTACCCTATTTATAACCCTGGAGTTTTGTCAAGCATCTGCTCTAAGGGGAAAGTGGCAAGCATGAAATCTTTGGTCACCCAAACGTAGTGTACTGTCTAAATTTGCTAAGAACACAGATGTGATTTCTAGGTCAAATGTCTGGGGTAAACAACTTTATTTAGTGATTTTTTAAAAAAATACTCATATGTATAGTAAATATCTTTCTGCTTATAATAAGACATACGCCCGATTCATTCTTAGATCAGCCCAGAAAACATCCAGTACAGTCAATGGAAATTTTGGACCAGTTTTTCAGAAGATCAGAGAAACTGGCCATAGGCATTATTGGGCATTGAAAATATGGCCTGGGTTTAGATGGCTGCGTGGCACTGACCTCGTTTGAAAAGCTGGCTAACAGTGGTGGGTAATAAACTCTTGCAAAACTGATCCTAGATGTCCTCTGAGGCCTGGATTAAGCCATTAATTTGTAAGAAGACTCTTGGATAACTAGTGTTCTTCCTCCATCTCACCCCATATGCAGTGCTGTTAGCATCAACTTAAATGTCATATAGCATTATTGTGATTAAAATAGTATGATGATTCTGGATTAATTTTAAAAAAATAATAAAAAATCAGAGTTAAGACTGCCTGTGCATCCTAAACTCACTTCATTGGTGTTAAGCAAAGCAGGTTGAAATTTTACCCAATTTTAATTTTTTCAGCTACATTTTTTAGTTGAAATGTAAGAACATAAGAATGGCCATACTGGGTCAGACCAATGGTCCATCTAGCTCAGTATCCTGTCTGCCAACGGTGGCCAATACCAGATGCCCCAGAGGGAGGGATCACAACAAGTGATCCTCATGTGATCCCTCCCCTGTCACCCACATCCAGAGAAACAGAGGCTAGGGACACCATTCCTACCTATCCTGGCTAATAGCCATTGATGGATCTAATGTCCATGAATCTATCTAGCTCTTTTTCTGAACGCTGTTAAAGTCTTAGCCCTCACCACATCCTCTGGCAAGGAGTTCCAGAGGTTGACTGGTTCAATGACAACAAAAGGATTGCTTTTCTCTAAGCATTTCCCCACAAACTCATTCTGTTTTCAGGACAGTTCTAGATTTGGTTGAAAGGGGGGGAAAGGCAAGATTTTGATACAATTCTGAATTTCTTGACCTACCGTGATCGGGCAAATTCTCTGGTTCGGCACCAGTCGGGTCCCAAGGATGCCAGACTAGAGCAGTTCAACCTGTATTATAAATCAAAACCTTTGTTCCTTCTTGTCATTATTCTTCAGTGTAGTAGCACCTCATATATGTTTAAAATGTTGCTTTTTAAAAAGCATCTGATGTCCACAAAGCACTATCGCTCTATCTCCTGTTTTAAAATGCTAAACAAATTTAAAATGAAGACTGCAACTTTGTCTCAAGCTTCTACCCTTAGGCATTTTTATAGCCAAGTTGTAGAGCTCCTGAAGACTGGGGCTCATGATGAAAATATTGGGACTCTGTGCCTTGATAATGCATAAAATCATCTTTCATTGTCTTAATAGTGCCTATAAACTAGGCTCGTATAATGAACATTCATATCATAAATCTTCATTTGCCCAATGGGTTCTAAATCTCTGTGGAACCAAACACAATGAGATTGAGCACCAAATACTGGACTTCAAAAATCCTACCTTCAAGTCCACCCAATAGAATATGGCAAACAGCTCAGCAAAGTGCACAGAAGATGCAATCAAATAACCTAATAACATTGATTTAAAAGCCTTTAAACCTGCCGCAAAAGATCCTTCCTCTTCCTTGAAGTGATGAAAGGAAATGATCAATCACTGTTATTAGTCTTCCTTTTTTTTCCCTAACGTGACAGAAGGAACAGATTTCTTTCAGTATCAAATTAATCTTCTTTTAAAAGGTTCGCTATTGAGTGTGTGTTTTTGCAAGGTGCGCATCTCCTGTTACCCAGCCAGCCTGATCGTATTTCAGAAACTTGTCGTCTTTATTTACATTTAAAAGTTCCCAATGCTGTTTAAACATTGGGACGCCAGTCTGTTCTGCTTACCCGGATTGCATCCAGCAGTGCAAAGCTCTAGTGTAGGCAGGGAAAGCCAGACTGTAGGAAGAGGGTTTCAAAGACACAAGGCAGCTAGGTACCCATCTCCCACGAGTTTCAGTGAGATGTAGTACAGGAAGCTTCAACTCACCAGGTCCCTCTCAGCCTTGTGTAGAACTGAGATAAAATCAGCATTGAAGCCAGAATCTCTTCTAGATCTGTTTAAGAACTCATGATCATTGTGACAAACATGGGAGTATCCCAGGCAAGGATATATCATAGCTAGCCACACACTGAGACTTGTGCACAGGCTTATGACATCCTATTGTCACTTAGCGTTGTAATGTGTTGTGTGTGTTTATAACATGCTTGTAAAGAGTGTGTCATATTTCCACCCCAAACTTATATTGGTGCCTGGTCCACACAGGTGATAAGTCTACCGGCAGCTAATGGACTTAGTCCTTTAGTGTTAGTAGTAGAGGTCTATGCTTTGGTACTGAAGGTCCTGGTTTCATATACTGATGATAAACTTGAATGGGTCATCACATATTCTCCACAAAACTCCCAACCAATATTAGCATCTGTTTCCTTCCACCACAGAGAGAATTAGGGATGTAAAAATCAATGTAATCAGCTAACTGGTTAAATGTTATGTTTAACTGGTTAATGGGGTGGCTGGGGTCCGCTCCGGTCAGCCTAGGCCCACCGTGGATGGGGACTGCTCCAGCTGGGTTGGAGTGCTTCTGCCTGCGGCATGCCAGGCCAAGCTTGCTGTGGGCAGGGGCTGCTCCAGCCCCTGCCAGTTATCCATAACTGGTAAGCATCACCCAGCAAGCATGATTCATACCAGTTAACCGGTTAACTATTCACATCCCGAGTCAGGATTCATTTGGGTATCATTCACCAAGCCTGACAATATATAAAAATGCAACTTACATAAGTAGAAGTGAAGTTAATATTGTTATATAAAAATAGGGAAGTGTGTGTGTGTGTGTGTGTGTGTGTGAGAGAGAGAGAGAGAGAGAGAGAGAGAATATAGACATATCCATGAATGCTAGAGACTTTGCTACTGCTATTGATTTTAACTCCAAGTTTCTCTAATTTCACTCTCCCTATGTTTTTAAATAGGAATGACCTGGCAGATGTCTGGAGTATAAACTCTCTGGACACCAAGGACTTAATCTAACCCAAATATAAACCTGCTAGGAACTGCAAATCAGAAGCCTCTCTTTAGAAGTAGCAGAAAATCACATTCTTCTGTGTGGTCCAGGATACCCTTAAAGAGTCAATGCAAACACATCTGAGTGAGTTAGGAGCCAATATCCCACTGGAATCAACACACTGCCTAAGTCAAAGGAAATGTTCTATATTCCAATGGCAGTGCAGTTCAGGTGGTGTATACTGATTGGCTATTAAAGTATAGGGAATCATGCTGCAGCTGATATTTTTAGTGTGATCCTTATATAGCTGTTGGGTCAAATGCTGATCTGTCTTATGCCAGCGTAAATGAAGAGTAACTCATTTGCCTATAATGGAGGTTCTCTGCATTTATGTAGCTGACACCAGGATTTGGCACGACATGTTTCTGCTTTACTGAAAGCACTATGCCCCCAGTGGGATGGAGCCATATCTACTTCAGATATTCAGGGATACCTATATAAGATGTTAAAATTGTGTATTTAATAAGTAAAATCCTGGCCCATTTAAACCAATGGCAAAACTCCCAGGGAGTTCAGGGTGGCCATAGGTCTCTAAGGGCATGTCTAAACTACGTTTTTCTTCGAAAGAGGCTATGCAAATTCCACGGGAATTTGCATATCTTCTTCTGATCTCAAAAGAGCATCTTTCAAAAGCAAAAGTAGTCTGGACACGTTTTTTTCGGGAAAAAAACCCTTTTTAGAAAAAACTGCGTAATCTCCTTTTTAAAGGAAGAGCAGTTTTTTTGAAAAAGGGGGGGTTTTTTCTGAAAAAAAAAATACCGCATCCAGACTACTTTCCTCTTTTGAAAGTGAGATTGGAAGAAGATATGCAAATCCCCGTGAAATTTGCATATCCTCTTTCAAAAATTCTATGTAGTCTAGACATAGCCTCTAAATGTCACTTAGGCTATGTCTAGACTGCAGGGTCTTTTTTAAAAAAAGTGTCCTTTTTTTGAAAACTTCACCAGCATCTAGACTGCCACCGTGTTCTTTTGAAATTAAATCAAAAGAATGTGGCGGGTTTTTCGACAGCAGTAAACCTCATTTTACGAGGAAGAACGCCTTTTTTTCAAAAGAGCTCTTTTTGAAAAAAAGTGTTCTTGAGCGCAAACAGGGCTTTTTCGAAAGAGAGCATCCGGATTGCCTGGGTGCTCTCTTTCAAAAAAGTGGATCGCTTTTTCGAAAAAACTGTGCCTGTCTAGATGATCTCTTTTGAAAGAAGCATGTAGTCTAGACGTATCTTAGGCACCTATAATGGGCATTATTCACATTCCTAAGTGCTGACTTCAGCGTCCAAATGCAAAGTGTTGTTGCCCCATTTTCATATCATTTTCATATCTGGCAATTGGCACTGCTGGATCAAGTCTCTGCATTGACTGGCAGAGAAATAAGCCTGATTATTTTCAAATAAGATAAGATCTAGATACAAATTGACATGACCTTCAAGTGTGGGAGCCTGTGAGTTCTGGGATTTGATTCAGCCTATTATAAAGAGAAAGGGTAGCCACAAAGTTTTTGGAAAAGCTGGTAACTAGAGAGACATTTTTTAGAGTTCAGGATGTTCAAGTATGGGATTTTTATTTTGGTTTGTTTTTGGACACATCTCTGCCCTCAAGAAACATTTGTATGTTTTGTATCAATGACTGGTTTTTAAACCTAGCCAACAATTGTAATTAACCACTGGGAAAGTAGTTGAAACATTCTGCTCCCTCTGTGAACTACCATTGCTTGTACAGAATATCTGCCTAAACTTATAAATCATTAGTAAAAGTAATGCAAACAAACAGAAGGATTTAAGAGCTTGTATACAAAAACTACTGTTAAATTCACACACTCTTGGTGTAATACTCTTGGGTGTTATAAAAGGCAATTTTTCTTCTTGCACTTTTATTTATTTTGAAGTAGCAGGATTCAAATTTGGTTTTGTCTACTGGTTCTGAGGAGGCAATGAGGTGGAAGAGTGTGATTACTCGATTAGTGAACTACTGCCAAGTCCACTGTGAGTGTATAATTAGGTAATCTTACAAAATAGAAGTGTATAGAAATGTTGCCACTCTTTTTAGCATGCTTGGAGCAGGAGGGATCCCAGCCAGCAATCTAGAATCTTTAGCCAAGTTCTTCGACTATTAAATGGATCGTGAATAAGTAATTAGCAGTGTACAATGAAGTCTGTTATTGTTTTAGTGTAACTTGCCTTAATTCAAAGCTTTTTAATAAAAAAAGCTGATTTTAGATATGCAATAGGTGTAAAAACCAGCCCTCCTATAACATATAAGGTACAGGAAATGTGATTGAAATAGGAATAGGTACAGTGTAGAATAACACAAAAGGAATAGCTGGTTAAAGCTAAGGGCCTCTTACTTTGGCTTGAGTTTCCATTTGCCTTAAAATATTTCCACTGTATGTCCACTTGTCCCAGGGTAGCCAAAAGTCTTCTTGCTGTTTCCTTTCAAACTAAACCAATGGGAAAAACATTTGAGATCCTCTGAATGCCAGCTGAATGCTGGAGAGTTCGGGCTCTGGCAGCTCCTTAGTTTCGTTCAGTAGCATCACTGGGGGTTCTAATACACAAGAAAAAATTACAATGTTTGGATTGCAACTCTGAGTTATATTTTGTGTGTGATCATCCTGGAAGGTTGTGTGCTTGTAGGTTTGGCCTGAGATGAGGGCTCAGATCCTGGATGCAGGACAGTGTGCTGCTAATTAACCACTGAGCTCTAATTAATAATCCACAGAAAGATGTTCTTTCGTTTGAAAGCATTGGAGACCCTAAAAACTAGCTGTTTATTTGGGATATTGTAATGAGTCACTGTTCTAAGGAAAAGGAAAAGTTGAAATGTAAATAACCACACAAAGTGACAAATTCCAACCTGTTTTTTTTAATTAGATTATTGCTGCTCTTCAGATCTTTGTCAGCTATACAACTCCCCATTTTACTTACAATCCTCTTTCAGAGTGTCCCTGAGTCTGTCTCTGTCTCTGTACTTGAGCTATACCAAAGAAAGTTCTGTTTTTCTCATGGGCTAACATGAATGCAGCAGAAAGAAGCCACCCGAGAAAGATTGGAACTCCTCTAGTTTCAAAGAGCACTGAGCACTTATGAGAGCAGAGCAGATGCCTTGTTAATTTTACTGGCTGGCCTAAGTTTCCAGGAACACTTATAATCTTATCTGTGCCCTATTACTGTTCACAATTTTCACAAGTGTCATGAAGCGGCTCCAGATCAAATAGCCTAAATAACAGACGTCCATTAACATAAGCTACTGCAGCTGCATAATTCTGAAGTGGTTACAGTGTACTATAGACACAGGTGTTATTTCACACAGAAGAAATAAATAAGGCAAAGGTAATGACAGTTGCATTATGTCATCAAGGCTTCTGTTTTCATAAAACACTAGAACTGTAGGGACCTCGAGAGGTCATTGAGTCCAGTCCCCTGCCCTCACAGCAGGACCAAGCACCATCTAGACCATCCCTGATAGATGGCTATCTAATCTGCTCTTCAATATCTCCAGAGATGGAGATTCCATAACCTCCCTCGGCAATTTATTCCAGTGTTTCACCATCCTGACAGTTAGGAAGTTTTTCCTAATGTCCAACCTAAACCTCC
Organism: Pelochelys cantorii; assembly: GCA_032595735.1. Taxonomy (NCBI): domain Eukaryota; kingdom Metazoa; phylum Chordata; order Testudines; family Trionychidae; genus Pelochelys; species Pelochelys cantorii. Next base: position 5,704,236 of record CM064346.1, on the reverse strand, counting down.
CTTGCTGCAGTTTAAGCCCATTGCTTCTTATCCTCAGAGGCCCAGGAGAAAATTTTTTCTCCCTCTTCCTTGTAACGTTCTTTTAAATACTTGAAAACCTCTATCATGTCCCCTCTCTGTCTTCTCTTTTCTAAACTAAACAACCCAATTTTTTCAGTCTTCCCTCATAGGTCATGTTCTCTAGACCTTTAATCATTCTTGTTGCTCTTCTCTGGACCTTCTCCAATTTCTCCACATCTTCCTTGAAATGTGGTGCCCAGAACTGGACACAATACTCCAATTGAGGCTTAATCAGTGCAGAGTAGAGAGGAAGAATGACTTCTCGTGTCTTGCTCAAAACACTCCTTTTAATGCATCCCAGAATCGTGTTTGCTTTTTTGCAACAGTGTCACATTGTTGACTCATATTTAGCTTGTAGTCCACTATGACCCTAGATTCCTTTCTGCAGTACTCCTTCCTAGACAGTCGCTTCCCATTCTGTATGTGTGAAACTGATTGTTCCTTCCTAAGTGGAGTACTTTGCATTTGTCCTTAGTAAACTTCATCCAATTTATCTCAGACCATTTCTCCAGTTTTTCCAGATCATTTTGATTTATGACCCTATGCTCCAAAGCAGTTGCAACCCCTCCCTGCTTGGTATCATCTGTAAACTTAATAAGCATACTCTCTATGCCAATATCTAACTCGTTGATGAAGATATTGAATAGAACCAGTCCCAAAACAGACCCCTGCGGAACCCCACTTGTTATGTCCTTCCAGCATGACTGTGAACTGTTAATAACTACTCTCTGAGAACGGTTATCCAGCAAGTTATGCACCCACCTTATAGTAGCCCCATCTAAGTTGTATTTGCCTAGTTTATTGATAAGAATATCATGCGAGACCGTATCAAATGCATTACTAAAGTCTAGGTATACCATGTCCACCACTTCTCTCTTATCCACAAGACTTATTATCCTATCAAAGAAAGCTATCAGATTGGTTTGACATGATTTGTTCTTTACAAATCCATGCTAGCTGTTACCTATCACCTTATTATCTTCCAGATGTTTGCAGATTAATTCTTTAATTACTTGTTCCATTATCTTTCCTGGCACAGAAGTTAAACTGACTGGTCTGTAGTTTTCTGGGTTGTTGTTATTTCCCTTTTTATAGATGGGCACTATATTTGCCCTTTTCCAGTCTTCTGGTATCTCTCCTGTCTTCCATAATTTTTCAAATATGATAGCTAAAGGCTCAGATACCTCCTCTCTCAGCTCCTTGAGTATTCTAGGATGCATTTCATCAGGCCCTGGTGACTTGCAGACATCTATCTTTTCTAAGTAATTTTTAACGTGTTCCTTTTTTTATTTTATCTGCTAAACCTACTCTCTTCCCACTAGCATTCTCTATGTTAGGTATTCCTTCATCATCAGACTTCTTTGTGAAGACCGAAACAAAGAAGTCATTAAGCATTTCTGCCATTTCCAAGTTTCCTGTTATTGTTTCTCCTTCCTCACTGAGCAGTGGGCCTACCCTGTCCTCAGTTTTCCTCTAGTTTCTAATATATTTATAGAAAGTCTTCTTGTTACCCTTTATGTCTCTAGCAAGTTTGAGCTCGTTTTGTGCCTTTTGTCTTTCTAATCTTGCCCCTGCATACCTGTATTGTGCTTATATTCATCCTTTGTAATTTGTCCTAGTTTCCACTTTTTATATGACTCCTTTTTGATGTTGAGATCATGCAAGATCTCCTGCTTAAGCCAAGGTGGTTTTTTTGCCATACTTTCTATCTTTCCTATGCAGCGGAATAGCTTGCTTTTGGGCTATTAATAATGTTCCTTTGAAAAACTACCAAATCTCTTCAGTTGTTTTTCCTCTTAGTCTTGCTTCCCATGGGACCTTACCCACCCACTCTCTGAGTTTACCAAAATCTGCCTTCCTGAAATCTCTATTTTACTAAATCTCTATTTTACTATTCTCCCTTCTATCATTCCTTAGAATCATGATTTTTATGGTTTTAATTTGATTTTTAAGTGTTGAGAAAACCTATGGTACAGGGAGGATGATCTATTTCTTTGTTTTGCCAAATATTTCTTTGCTATATAATAAATGAGGAAACTTGTAACCAGAAAGAGGAAAGCATCCTGTCAGTCCTACGGGAGTGTAAGAATAATTAGGTGCATGCTCATGTGCTTAGATTAATGTTGTAATACAAAAAATAATTGTAATAAGGGATATAAAGATCATTCTGCTGCAAAATCATATTGTTACTTCACTCTTTCTACATGATCTAGATCTCCTCCTGATAGATGCATCTTCACATCTGTCTGATATTTCACTTTTTTTTTGTTTTAATCCTTCTCTTCTTATATTAGGTTTGCGGTGTTCATTATCATTACTGTATTGACCAGAGACTCTCGGGATTGGATTGATTCTGCTGGCTTTAGTAGATGAGTAAAGTTACATGGATAAATGTTTGGAGGATGGGGCCTTTTTTGTTTTGGCATTTTAAAAAAAAGCTATAGAAACCTTCATTTGAATGGAAAGGGTTCCATGGTTACTGATTAATTGCAATGAATGCTTTTGTTGAATTTGAATATTCCCATGCAGACTTTGAAGCCAACTCTGCAGTACTGTGTTAGGGCATGAAAATTACCAGAAGAAGGCCAGTGACACTTAATCATACAAGCCAAGGCTTTTTAATTCAGGAAAGCATTTACAGGTGGGCTTAACATGAAGCATGCGAGTACTCCCATTTATGTCAATAGAGTTAGAACATAAGAATGGCCATACTGAGTCAGACCAAAGGTCCATCCAGCCCAGTACCCTGTCTGCCAACAGTGGCCAATGCCAGGTGTCCCAGAGGGAGTGAATCAAGCGATCTCTCTCCTGCCATCCATCTGCACCCTCTGACAAACAGAGGCTAGGGACACCATTCCTTACCCACACTGGCTAATAGCCACTAATGGACTTAACCTCCATGAATGTATCTAGTTCTCTTTTAAACCCTGTTATAGTCCTAGCCTTCACAACCTCCTCAGGCAAGGAGTTCCACAGATTGACTATGCGCTGTGTGAAAAAGAACTTTCTTTTATTTGTTTTAAACCTGCTGCCCATTAGTTTCATTTGGTGGCCCCTAGTTCTTATATTATGGGAACAAGTAAATAACTTTTCCTTATTCACTTTCTCCACACCACTCATGATTTTATAGACCTCTATCATATCCCCCCTTAGTCTCCTCTTTTCCAAGCTGAAAAGTCCCAGTTTCTTTAATCTCTCCTCATATGGGACCCGTTCCAAACCCCTAATCATTTTAGTTGCCGTTCTCTGAACCTTTTCTAATGCCAGTATATCTTTTTTGAGATGAGACCACATCTGTACGCAGTATTCCAAATGTGGGCGATCATGGATTTATATAAGGGCAATAAGATATTCTCCATCTTATTTTCTATCCCTTTTTTAATGATTCCTGACATCCTGTTTGCTTTTTTGACTGACGCTGCACACTGTGTGGACATCTTCAGAGAACTATCCACGATGACTCCAAGATCCCTTTCCTGATTAGTTGTGGCTAAATTAGCCCCCATCATATAATATGCATAGTTGGGGTTATTTTCTTCAATGTGCATTACTTTACATTGATCCACATTAAATTTCATTTGCCATTTTGTTGCCCAGTCACTCAGTTTGGTGAGATCTTTTTGAAGTTCTTCACAGTCTGCTTTGGTCTTAACTACCTTGAGCTGTTTAGTGTCATCTGCAAACTTTGCCACCTCACTGTTTACCCCTTTTTCCAGATCATTTATGAATATGTTAAATAGGATTGGTCCTGGGACTGACCCTTGGGGAACACCACTACTTACCCCTCTCCATTCTGAAAATTTACCATTTATTTCTACCCTTTGTTTCCTGTCTTTTAACCAGTTCTCAGTCCATGAAAGGATCATCCCTGTTATCCCATGACAACTTAATTTACGAAAGAGCCTTTGGTGAGGAATCTTGTCAAAGGCTTTCTGGAAATCTAAGTACACTATATCTACTGGATCCCCCTTGTCCACATGTTTGTTGACCCCTTCAGAGAACTCTAAGGGTATGTCTACACTAGCTCGTTAGTTCGAGCTAGGTAGGGTAATGAGGGCAACCGGAGTTGCAAATGAAGCCCGGGATTTAAATATCCCGGGCTTCATTTGCATCTTCCCGGGCGCTGCCATTTTTAAATCCCCCTTAGTCCGAACTTCGTGCCTGCGGCTACACGCGGCACGGACTAGGTAGTTTGAATTAGGATCTTTAATTCGAACTACCTAGTCCATGCCACGTGTAGCCATGGGCACGGAGTTCGGACTAAGGGGGATTTAAAAATGGCAGCGCCCGGGAACATGCAAATGAAGCCCGGGATTTTTAAATCCCGGGCTTCATTTGCAACTCCGGTTGCCCTCATTACCCTACCTAGTTCGAACTAACGAGCTAGTGTAGATGTACCCTAATAGATTAGTAAGACATGATTTCCCTTTACAGAAACCATGTTGACTTCTGCCCAACAAATTATGTTCTTCTATGTGTCTGACAATTTTATTCTTTACTATTGTTTCAACTAATTTGCCTGGTACTGACATTAGATTTACCAGTCTGTAATTGCCGGGATCTCCTCTAGAGCCCTTTTTAAATATTGGCGTTACATTAGCTATCTTCCAGTCATTGGGTACAGAAGCTGATTTAAAGGATAGGTTACAAACCATAGTTAATAGTTCCGCAATTTCACATTTGAGTTCTTTCAGAACTCTTGGGTGAATGCCATCTGGTCCCAGTGACTTGTTACTGTTAAGTTTATCAATTAATTCCAAAACCTCCCCTAATGACACTTCAATCTGTAACAAGTCGTCAGATTTGTCACCTACAAAGGATGGGTCAGGTTTGGGAATCTCCCTAACATCCTCAGCCATGAAGGAGTTATTCCTGTGCTTAATGTTAAGCCTGTGCTTTGCTGAATCAGTACATGAATGAAGAGCAGCTGTAAAATATATATATATATATGTATGGTTAAAAATAGATTCAACATATATAATCGTTGTACTTTAAATTTTATTTTTAATTCAGTTCATTTTAAAGTAGGAATTTCACTGCAACACCAACACCTAAATGTGTCAAATTATTTGCTATTCTTTATTTGTTCACATTTAGGTATTAAAGAAAGTAAAGAGCTTTTTTGTTTGAATACAATGAATGGCTTTAAAACTGGCTATTGACTAAGCAGCCATACCTCATTCATAGTGTTTACAGTGATTCACGATGTTAAGTACAGAGTACCACAAATTCCATACATGATAATTGTGTTAAGCACATTAAATGATTGCCTTTTAAGAGTCACGCTCTGTATGATATGTAATTTGATAATATCTTGCTTTTATTTTCGAGACAAACTTCTAAAGACATATATCAGACAAATGAGTGTGTTTTTCAAACTGTTACCAGAAAAACATTTTCCTCTAGTGCTTTGGCTACCTTAAGCACTAGAGTGAATTCTTTAGTCATATTCTACAATCTTGGGTTTGGCTCCTCTAGTTTTAAATGGTTGAATTCTTGCTCTTTATTTCCAACAAATACGGTAATATTAAGAAATGAATAAAGAAGTTTCTTCAGAATGAATTTGTACATTGAAATATTTAGTTATATTGATGTACCCATGTAAAGTACCTGGTTTATATGTTATCTGTATTATCATAGCACCTATGAGCCTTACTGGGAGACTAGAATTCTTTTGTGCTGAGTGGTGTACAAGGAGTTTTGTATGATTCCTGCTTAAATTGCCCCTTCGATTTCAGTGGGGCATGTTTTTGCTATTTGCTCTCTGCCTTGTGATCTGTGATGATGCATGCTATTAAACAGCAGCTGCTTTCCACTCCAACAAGATGCTGCTCTTCAGCTGTGACTGAAGTTAGTACAGACCTTGCAACCACTGTGTCAAATCCTCCCAAGTTCCTTCCCAGTCCTTACTCAGATAAAACTCGTGTTACACTCAACAAACATTTGGCCTGAGTAAAGACTGAACAAAACCAGACTGGAAGTGTTTTTTGACTCTTTTGGCATGAAAGACACTCTGTAAATAGCGGACAGAAATTTTATTCCATGCAATATCTGGCAGTGATTTCTAGCATGGCTTCTTTTTCTCTTTTCTCCAACTGTAAACTTTATCCAAGCAGGAACCTGTTGCAAAAAATAATAATAATAATTCCAAAATGGAATTTAAAACAAATTCTCTTCCCCTCTCTCATGACCAAATCAGGAGCCAGTCAGGACTAGAAGTTTTGAAGCGTGTGTTAACAATATGAAGTGGAATCAAAGACAAACTCATCATGATTAGACTGCTTCTAATTCATCTTAGGAGCAGGACTCCACAGACAATCCCCGGATAAAGGCTTCCCTTTCTAGTCAGAACAACTTCTCCTTTTGTAGGAGTTCAAACATTTATATCCGATCCCCTTCAGTATTTTCCAGACTGTGGATTCACGCACAGTCTTGAGTTGTTTAAAGCCTGCAGAGTGCTGGCATGCTGCCAGGGCAAGCTGTGGATTCTCTGTGCCAAGGAATCTGGTACTGCTTAACTTTTAGGCAAAGCACAAGTAAAAGATTCCGTCCTGTGGCCGTGAATGTACTGCGGGGTGAGACAAAGGATCGGTTAGCACAACACAAATGGTAAAGCACTTAGAGTCCCCTTTGTAAAACTTAAATCCTTCTTTTGCTGTAAGAAAATATGAATCATTCCTCTCGCTGCTCCCTTCAGCAGTTCTCTGATCCTCACGCCAAGACTAGGAAACCACAGTGTTCAAATTGGGGACCAAGCCGTCACTCTTATGTGAGCCTTTCCTAAAAATTAATCACATCGGGAACTACAAAAGGCCTCACCGCCCTTCGCTTTGTGTGTGCTCCCTAGAAAGAAAGACAGTGTCACATTTCAAGGTAACTGTACCTGTCTTTCCCCTCAGTGATCTGGCAAAGACAACTACTGTCCATCGTGCAGCTCCCCAGGAGCTGCCTCTCTTGGGTGGAGACCTGCATCTCACATTCTTCTGACTGGTATGTCCAGTAGTTCCCTACCTTCACAGGCTGTCAGCTGATGGCCGGGGTAGTGTGTGTGTGTGTGTGGTCTGTGAGCCCTATTAAACACCCAAGTCTTCAACTGCTAGGACAGGGTCCCTTCGCGGCGGGCAGCCTAGGGGAGGCTGACGGGTGCCCCAAAGTCTGCAGGGAGAGCTTATTACACCGGTGTCTTTAACTGCTAGGACGCAAAGTCCCTTTGCAGCGGGCAGCCAAGGGAGGCTGACAGGTGCCCCAAGGGTCTGCCCCGTGGAGGCGGCAGAGCCCAAATAACCAGCTCTCACTGCGTCTACCCCTTTGACCAGCTAGAGTTCTTTTATTGTGTCTGGTTCTGTTACAGCAACAGGAGGAGTCAGATTAAAGCATAAACAGTTACAGGTTTATTAAAGAGACTTAGAAAGCATGTGGTTACAATGGCTATTGTTCTATTTCTTAACTGCTAGCAAATACAGATCTTAAAATGGTTACAAAGGAAAAAGGAAGATAGAAAGTAATGGTACCAAGTGACAGCTTAATCTTTAAAGAGCTCTAATTTTATGCATGCACTGAAACAAAGGACACATACAGGTACAATTTTTACCCCCTTCTGCGTCTCTCGATCCCAGCATGTCAGGCCAGGATCGGTCACTCAATTCCCCAGGAAAGATGAATACAAGGCTGGGTGTCCCCATGTGGACCTCGGGAGGCAATTACCTAACCCGACCAGCAGGTAGATGGTAGATTGATGCTCAGAGTGAGTGTGCTGCTGGACCCATCTTTATACCCGTGGGGTCACGTATTCTCTTTCTTATCTATGGTGCCAAATGGTGCTGGTTCGTCTTTGTGACACCAGTTTTTACAAGGGAGTTGTGAACTTAATTTACACTTGTAAGAGAGATAACTAAATTGGGAGTACTGGGTATTCTTTTCTCAGCGGGAGATTCCACTCCCCGGGATGGCTGTGTGATCGTATCAATATAGGTGCCAGCCAAGGGCAGTTCTAGCAGCCTCTTGCAGGTCAACAATTGGCGTATCTCTGTTTACTGCCATCCAGGGTCACAGCAGCCAGCATATCCGGGCCTTCTGTCAAGGCTTCAAAGACTATGCTGATTTTATTGCTCTCTGTGCCCTGTGCACTCTGAGGCACCTAAAAGGGGCAAGCAAGATGGATGTTGCGGGGGGGGGGGGGAAGGGGGGTTCCTGTCTGGCTACACAGCACACCTGCTCTCTTTCTCTTCAGAGATGGTTATGAGCACAGTTGCCCACCATTAGAGATATCACACAACTTTTTGAGGCTCGCCTATTTTATTCTCGCACTGCAGAGAAAAACATACAAAAAACAATAAAAGAACCTACATGGACTGGACTTTACTCCACCTCCAACATGGGCTCTGGCAGGAGCAGGTCTTCAATCCCTCCCTCCCCCCAAAGAGGGTTTTTTCTAGGGTTATAAGTTCATAATAGCCTCAGTTCAGAATCAGCATCCATTTTATTGGCCTCAGTAGGTCAAGTCCTTCCAATTGTTTTCTAAAGATTGAGGATCCCCATGGACCAGAGGTCTTGGCCATTTGCTGGATCAGGAAGAAGGCCATAAACCACTTTAAAACCAAGCTATTTATCCACAAATCCTTCCTCGGGTAGTCCCTGGAGGATCCAGTTTGAATCTCTAATTGAGTGATGTTTCTCAGGTGAGAAGCTCCTGTCTTTGGCCACTGTAGTGCCAGCAGGCACAGCTGGGGGCAGGCTGCATGTCCCCCAGCTGGAGGACAGACACACACAGAGAAACAGACACACAAACAAACTCTGTGAAATATACAGTAAATAGCTGTTCCTGTCTCCACCCCATTCCTCCTACCAGGCCCTCTCCCTTACCATTTCATGAGAAACAATCAAATTCCAGGCACATCCCATTGTCCTGGCACAACCAACCCCTGACCTTACTTTAAGTTAGTAAGCGGAAACTGCCTACCAAATATGGTGGTCCTAGCACTTACTGTTTAGGAGAAGCTCTTGAACAAATGGACTCACAGACGAATGGACAGAGAGACAGATGCACATTCCTAAGGAAGGAAGGAAAGAGAAGGAAAGAGGCTTCAAATAGATTAGCTCTCCCAGGCCACAAACCAAGGATGCTCCATGGTGAGGCCACATCTGGAGTATTGTGTCCAGTTCTGGGCCCCCCACTATAGGAAAGATATGGATGCATTGGAGAGGGTCCAGTGGAGTGCAACCAAAATGATTAGGGGGCTGGAGCACATGACCTATGAGGGGAGGCTGAGGGATTTGGGTTTGTTTAGTCTGCAGAAGAGAAGAGTGAGGGGGGATTTGATAGCAGCCTTCAACTTCCTGAAGGGAGGTTCCAAAGAGGATGGAGAGAGGCTGTTCTCAGTAGTGACGGATGGCAGAACAAGGAACAATGGTCTCAAGTTACAGTGGGAAAGGTCTAGGTTGAATATTAAGAAAAACTATTTCACTAGGAGTGGTGAAGTACTGGAATGGGTTCCCTGGAGAGGTGGTGGAATCTCCATCCCTAGAAGTTTTTAAGTCTTGGCTTGAGAAAGCCCTGGCTGGGTTGATTGAGTTGGGATTGGTCCTTCCTTGGGCAGGGGGCTGGACTTGATGACCTCGTGAGGTCTCTTCCAGCTCTAGGATTCTATGATTCTAATAGAAGTACCTTGGATAACTTATCAAGTTTCAGCCTGATTCGACAGGGTGATGCAAATAGCTCTGCTGAAGCCAGTGCAACAGATCTTCATCTTGTCTAAATCATAAGAACACTGGTATGGTTCATGTTGATGCACATCAGCTGTGGATCTGGACCAGTATTACTGCTCTCGTGAGCAAGATCTCCTGCTACTAGGAAGAGCACACAGATTCAGGCCATTGGTAAATTTTGTGCAGATAGATCTGTTTTCTCCATGATGGAAATGAATCAAAATATGACCCCCTTTCAGCTCCTCCCCTCACCTGTCAGTGACCACAAAGAGGATCTGTGTTCGTTCTTCACTAAACCCTCTATCCGTCTTTACAGGTTCTGGTTTCCCTTCCTATCTGCTTTATTCACTGTTTCTCTCTTTAGATTCTCTGTGTATTCCATCCTTTGCGCCCCCCCCCCCGTCTTTTTTTATAGCTACCCAGGAAAAGTTAATTATGCTGCTAAAATGTGCATGCTTTGTGTTGAAGGGTACATCTACACAGCAGCATTATTTCAGAATAGCTGACCATTATTTCAGAATAGCTGACAATATTCCAAAATAACATAGTGTGTGTCTACACTACAAGCCTTTATTTCAACATAATGTCGAGCTGCAGGACTTCTTACTCCGACTCACGATAACCCTAATTTCACAAGTAGGGGAAGTCGAAGGAAGAGTGTTCTTCCTTTGACTTCCTTCTGTGTAGTCAGCACCAAAAGCCAAATTAACCTATTTTGACTTAGTTATGCAATTCATATAGCTGAAGTTACATGGCTTGATTCGACATTAGCCCTGCTGTGTAGACATACCCTAATTATAGACAACTGGACCATAAATTTTCAAAATAGGAACATAACTTACAAGGGCAAAATGCAACTGAGCATTACCCCTCCTTGTGAACAGAATCTCCTAAAGTATTTGTCAGAATAAATGCATCACTCAGGTGCGTACAGGGCTATTTCGATGCGCTCTCATTTCCCCACAATGTGGCACGGCTCTTTCTGTCAATAACCATTACGCATTTTCCTATCCATAGTAACAGACTAAAGGAAACATAAACATATTGGGCTAAATTAAGTCTTCACATCTGTCTAGGAAATTCTCTCTCCGTGGTATAGACTTCTTTATCCATTACCTGTACATAGCTGAGAGCAATGCTGGCTTGTATGAGACACATTAATAATAAAGGGTCAGCTCATCAGCTGTATATCTGTGTAGCTCCACTAAATTCAGCGTACAGAAACTAGGAATCTAGCCCAAGCCATTTTAAAGGAAAGCAGTACTGCTCGCCTTCTTACTCACCACTTCTGTTACTTGTGTATTCAGAAGACTAGCCACTAATTTAGTCACATAATCAAGCCTAGACTGCTTTTTATTCCAGTTATCCCTGCAGAGCCAACAATAAAGATAATTGCTTTTTAAACTAGGGTGCGTCTACACAACACCCTAAGCTCAAAATAAGATACGCAATTTGTGCTATGCAAATTGCGTATCTTATTTAAATTCTATTTCAAAATAGCTTATTTTGAAATTTGGCGTGTCTCTACGGTGCCAAATTTCAAAATAATGCACTATTTTGAGACATCCCTTAATCCTTGTGGAATGAGGGTTACAGGGATGCTGAAATAGCACGCCTGTTATTTCAAAATAACGGGGGTCTTGTTAAGATGTGGGGTAGCTATTTCAGGATACCAGAGGTATCCCGAAATCACCATGCAGTGTAGACATACCCCCGAGACTGAAAAGCAGGTTAGTTTGCACAGGTGTCACTGAGGACATTGTTTTGGCCTGCAAAGACTTTTCTATAGGAGGTGATGGATGAGCAGAGAACTCTAGACTTTCAGATTCCTGGTTGAGCTGGCAGAGCCCACAATAAAAACATCTTTCTTTACTCATAAACAAAGTGGAGTTGACCTAGAATCACAGAGCGGATAATCTCCTGCACGTATCCAAGGCTCTATTGCCATTTTTAATGACGATTTTCAGGTTAGTATTGCACTTTCAATGGCATAGGGCCAATATAATAGAAGTTTTGTTTACTGTCAGGGTTAAGGTAGTTGTAAAACATTATTTCCTTAATAAAATGGTGTGGAGAGATTTGGGTGATGCAGTTGATTACTAATGGGATATTAAGCCATGGCCCCCGACACCTGGATTCTGATTCAATCCTGGTCATTGCCTATTTAGGCCAGGTTTACACTAGGGGCTCATATAGACTGCATTCCTCTCTCAACAGAAGAATGCGAATGAAGCAGATTGAAAAAATGAGGTGTACAGGTTCTTTTGAAAGGGTTTTTTTCCTCGAAAGAACCCTGTCTAGACTGTGCTCGGACATGATTATGCAAATGAAGTGAGAGATTTGTAAATCCGCGCTTCATTTGAATTTTCGATCTGCTTAATTTGCATTCCTCTTTCGAGAGGAATACAGTCTATACGTAGCCTACGGGACAAAGTCAAAGGAGAGATGCAACTCTGGCTATGTGAATTGCGTAGCTGGAGTTGACGTACCTTAGTTGGAGTTACTGCAGCATCCCCACCATGGAAGGTCGACAGGAGTTTCCAGAGTCAACAGGAGCACACTCAGTGTTCAATTTAGTGAGTCCTTACTAGACTTGCTAAATCGAACCCAAGGAGATCAATCTCCACAGTCGATTTCCTGTTAAGTGAAGACAAGGCCATAGTGCCTTGTGTGAATATGATCCATTTATCATTGCACAGTTCTCCATGGAAGATTTGAAAGGCAAGGAAACTTAACTCACCCTGTCTGTCCAAGCAACTGATATGGCTGCATCAAAAGCCAGCAGGGAGCTGTTTAAAGATCTGGAAGGAACCTGGGTCTCAATAGGACAGTACCTATTTCGAGAGTCTTCCAAAAGTGATTAAATCTTCAGATTGCTACCCCTTCCTGCTTCTCCATGTAGCAACTAATGATACGGCCAAGAATGACCTTGAGTGAGTCACTGCAGATTATGTAGCACTGGGAAGAAGGATCAAGGAATTTGAAGCACAAGTAGTGTTCTCGTCCATCCTTCCAGTTGAAGGAAAAGGTCCAGGTAGGGATCGTCAAATTGAGGAAGTAAATGCGTGGTTGCGCAGGTGGCGTGGGAGAGAGGGCTTTGGTTTCTTCAACCATGGGACTCTGTTCCAGGCACAAGGATGGTTAAGAAGAGATGGGATCCACCTAACCAAGAGAGGAAAGAGCTTCTTCGCAGGCAGGCTTGCAAACCTAGTGAGGAGGGGTTTAAACTAGGTTCGTTGCAGGATGGCGACCAAAGCCCTGAGGTAAGTGAGGAAGTCGGACACCAGGAAGAATCACAAGGAGGAATGAGCAACAAAGGAGGACCCCTGATTTGGATGGCGAAAGCAGGGTGATTAACTGGTTATCTAAGGTGTTTGTACACAATGCGAGAAGCCTGGGAAACAAACAGGAAGAATTAGAAGCCCTAGCCCAGGTAAAGAACTATGGTTTGATTGGAATAATGGAGACTTGGTGGGATGACTCGCATGACTGGAGCACTGTCAAGGAACGGTATAAACTGTTCAGGAAGAACAGGCGGGGGAGAAAAGGAGGAGGAGTTGCATTGTATATAGGAGAGCAGTATGATTGCTCAGAGCTCCAGTACTTAGAGGGAGAAAAGACTGTAGAGAGTCTATGGGTTAAATGTAGAGGTGGAAGCAACAGGGGTGATGTTGTGGTTGGTGTCTGTTATAGACCTCTGGATCAGGTGGATGAGGTAGATGAAGCTTTCTTTGGACAACTGAGAGAAGCTTCCAGATCGCAGGCCCTTGTTCTCATGGGGGACTTTAATCACGCTGACATCTGTTGGGAGACCAATACAGCAGTACACAGACAATCCAGGAAGTTTCTGGAGAATGTTGGGGATAACTTCTTGGTACAAGTGCTGAAGGAACTGACCAGGGGCCATGCGCAGCTTAACCTGCTGCTCACAAACAGGGAGGAACTAGTAGAGGAAGTAGAGGTGGGTGACAACCTGGGAAGCAGTGATCATGAGATTTCAGGATCCTGACCAAAGGAAGAAAGGAGAGTAGCAATATACACACCCTGGACTTCAGAAAAACAGACTTTGACTCCCTCAGAGGACTGATGGGCAGGACCCCCTGGATGCTTACATGAAGGGGAAAGGAGTCCAGGAGAACTGGCAGTATTTTAAAGAAGCCTTACTAAGACACAGGAAGAAACCATCCCGATGCGCAGCAAGAAAAGCAAATATGGTAGGCGACCAGATTGGCTTACCAGGGACATCCATGGTGAGCTTAAACACAAGCTTACAAGAAGTGGAAACTTGGACTGATGACTAGGGAGGAGTATAAATATATTGCTCAAGAATGCAGGAGAGCTATCAGGAAGGCGAAAGCGCAATTGGAATTGCAGCTGGCAAGGGATGTGAAGTGTAACAAGAAAGGTTTCTACAGGCATGTTAGCAATAAGAGGGTGATCAGAGAGGGTGTGAGACCCTTACTGGATGAGGGAGGTAACCTAGGGTATATATAGACTACATGGCTCCGTCGACAGAGCCATGTAGATGAGTTTACTAGACATAGGAAAATGAAGCAGTGATTTAAATAATCACCACTTCATTTACATCAAAATGGCCACCGCGCTGTGCCGATCAGCTGTTTGGCAGCACAGCGTGGCAGTCTGGACGCTCCGGGGTCGACAACAGACGCCTCTGTCGACCGCTCTGGTAAACCTCATTTCACGAGGCATAACGGAGTGGTCGATAAAGGCTTCCGTTGTCGACCGCAAAGCATCCAGACTGCCCCGCTGTGCTGCCAAACAGCTGATCGGCACAGCGCGGTGGCCATTTTGATGTAAATGAAGCGGCGATTATTTAAATCGCCGCTTCATTTTCCTATGTCTAGTAAACTCATGGAGCCATGTAGTCTAGACATACCCCTAGTGACAGATGATGTGGGAAAAGCTGAAGTATTCAATGCTTTCTTTGTCTCTGTCTTCACAGACAAGGTCAGCTCCCAGACAAATGCACTAGGCAACAAAGTACGGGAAGGAAGCGGACATCCTTTGGTGGGGAAAGAACAAGTTCGGAACTATTTAGAAAAGCTAACCATACACAAATCCATGAGCCCAGATTTAATGCATCCGAAGGTACTCAGGGAGTCGGCAAATGTCATTGCGAAGCCTTTGGCCATTATCTTTGAAAACTCGTGGAGATCGGGAGAGATCCCGGATGATTGGAAAAAGGCAAATGTAGTGCCCATCTTTAAGAAAGGGAAGAACGACAATCCAGGGAACTACAGACCGGTCAACCTTACCTCAGTTCCTGGAAAAATCATGGAGGGGCTCCTCAAAGAATCCATTTTGAGGCACTTGTAAGAGGGGAAAGTGATCAGGAATAGTCAACATGGATTCATGAAGGGCAAGTCATGCCTGACAAATCTGATTAGCTTCTATGATGAGGTAACTGGCTCTGTGGATATGGGAAAGTCAGTGGATGTGATGTACCTTGACTTTAGCAAAGCTTTTGACACGGTCTCCCACAATATTCTTGGCAGCAAGTTAAGGGAGTATGGATTGGATAAATGGACTGTAAGCTGGATAGAAAGCTGGCTAGACTGTCGGGCCCAACGGTTAGTGATCAGCAGCTTGATGTTAGGTTGGTGGTCGGTTTCTAGTGGAGTGCTCCAAGGATCGGTTCTTGGACCAGTTTTGTTCAACATCTTTATTAATGACCTGGATGAGGGGATGGATTGCACCCTCAGCAAGTTTGCAGATGACACTAAGCTAGGGGGAGAGGTAGATACATTGGAGGGCAGGGATAGGGTCCAGAGTGACCTAGACAGATTAGAGGATTGGGCCAAAAGAAATCTGATGGGGTTCAACAAGGACAAGTGCAGAGTCCTGCACTAGGGATGGAAGAATCCCAAGCATTGTTACAGGCTGGGGACTGAATGGCTAAGTAGCAGTTCAGCAGAAAAGGACCTGGGGGTTACAGTGGATGAGAAGCTGGATATGAGACAACAATGTGCCTTTGTAGCCAAGAAGGCTAATGGCATATTATGGTGTATTAGGAGGAGCATTGCCAGCAGATCCAGAGACATGATTATTCCCTTTTATTCGGCTCTGGTGAGGCCACATCTGGAGTATTGTGTCCAGTTCTGGGCCCCTCACTATAGAAAGGATGTGGACACATTGGAGAGGGTCCAGTGGAGGGTGACCAAAATGATTAGGGGGCTGGAGCATATGACCTATGAGGAGAGACTGAGGGATTTGGGTTTGTTAGTCTGCAGAAGAGAAGAGTGAGGGGGGATTTGATAGCAGCCTTCAACTTCCTGAAGGGAGGTTCCAAAGAGGATGGAGAAAGGCTGTTCTCAGTAATGACGGATGGCAGAACAAGGAGCAATGGTCTCAAGTTACAGTGTGGGAGGTCTAGGTTGGATATTAGGAAAAACTATTTCACTAGGAGGGTAGTGAAGCACTGGAATGGGTTACCTAGGGAAGTAGTGGAGTCTCCATCCCTAGAGGTGTTTAAGTCTCGGCTTGACAAAGCCCTGTCTGGGTTGATTGAGTTGGGATTGGTCCTGCCTAGAGCACGGGGCTGGACTTGATGACCTCCTGAGGTCTCTTCCAGCCCTATGATTCTATGATTCTATACCTGTCAGACATTTTAAGTTACTTTGACCACTGTCCATTCCTATAGAGCAGTGGTGGGCAACCTGCAGTCCAGGAGCTGCACGCAGCCCATAAGGTTCTATGTGTGGTAAGGAAGTTGAAGAGCAGTTATCTGGCTAATCGTATAGTCGACTACATGATTAATCAATAAGGGGGCCGCTCTGCACAGATGCAGCGGGTGTGGCTTCCTCATGCAGCTTGAGTGGCTCACACCGGCGCTGGACCACTGCGCCACTGCATTTTGAATATAGCAAGAGCCACTGGACTCTTTCTACATTTAAAATGCAGAGGCACATTAGTTCCGGACTTGCGTGAGCCGGGACTGCTTGGTCCCAGCTCGCACCAGGTCCAGTAGCCCCTGTTCGCAGACAGCCCTGGCTACTGCCGGAGCAGCCTCCCCATTCACCCCCTGCTGCCTCTGATAGAGGTGTGGGGGGGCAGGCAGCACCGCAGAGATGGTGCTGGGGAGAACTGGCTTTTAAACTAGCTTCTCCCAACACTGGCTCCTGTTCTCCCCCACTTGCTGCCTCTCATACAAAGGCAGCAAGGGGTGGGGGAAGCAAGTAATCGAGTACTCCCCTCGATTACCTGATAAGCTTGTCAGGTAGTCAAGTAGTCAACTACACACTTACATACCTAATGTGTGGCCCCTGAGAGATTTTGTTCACCGTTGCCAACTTGCAGGGTCGTCAGAGTCCACTGGTTTCTATCTGTGTAGTTTCTTTCCTACCAGTATTGCTAAAGTGACACACACATAAAGCGAGGGCATGTGAAGTGAGGTGCGGGCTGATTGCACACTGTGAGGGCCCTGCGCTCCCTCTGCAGCCAATTAAAGTGTTGCTACAGTTCAGTCAGCTCACCCCACAAATTTTAGGTGTGCAAGCGCAGTGAGGAAGACTATGCTATCCCAAGAGACTGTCTTGGTTACGACACTCTTAAGGCCCTCTCAGATGAAGGGAGGCCACTCTAGGGATGTTAAATATTGGTTAATTGAATAGTCGATTAACCTCATGAATTCTTATCAGTCGACTATTCTAAAGTCATTGAATTGTAGAATCCTAGAGCTGGATTTCACCACCCTTCCAGTGAAATAGTTTTTCCTAATATCCAACCTAGACCTCCCCCATTGTAACTTGAGGCCATTGCTCCTTGTTCTGCAATCCACCACTACTGAGGCCGGCCCCACTCCAGAGGAACCCCCTGCCCTCTGCGCTGCCTCTGCTGTATCAGAGGCAGCAGTGTGGGGCGTCAGGCAGGAGCTGGTCTGCGATGGGAAGCCAGTTTAAAAACCTGCCTGTATCAGACCCCTGTTTCGGAGGCAGCAGAGCAGGGAGGCAGCAGCCCCTGTCTGGGGGGAGCTCAGCTCCCGGAACTGGTATGAATCGGACCGGTATGAACCTGCCCACCTGGCTCCTAATACAATTTAAATGCATAATTTACTGGCAGGGGGAGGGGGAGAAATGCATTTACTCTAGCATTAATCTATATGCTTTTGCTTATTGGTTAATCGACTACACTATTACATCCCTCGGCCACTCATGCAGTTCACTCACTGATCAAGGTTGCCCATTGCTGCTGTAGGGTGTGAACACCTCTCAGACTTCAAGGCATTTAACTTCACAGCACCTGTGAGATACAGCAATACTATTATTCCCATTTTACAGAAGGGAGACTGAGTCTAAGTGACTTACTTCAGGTCACACAGGCAGTCCAGGGCAGAGCAGAGAATTGAATCTAGATCTCCTGAGATCAAATCTGCATGCCTAACCACTGCCCACCCTTTCCTCCACTTATTGTACAGTTGCCCTTCCGGGTAATGTCTGAAGCAGAGTGTTGGGGAAATTGAGGAATGTGCTCTGTCATTACCTGAGTGGATAAATACAAGCTGTCCATTTCCAAGTCTGTCATTTTGGCATCTTTAACCAGACCTAAATTAACATTGAAAAGAACAAAGTAAATAACACGTTCCTGAAGCGTATGTTAATTACACACATTACATCCAAAAGCAATTATCATGTAATCAGCAGTCTGGTAATAATATACGTACAATGAAGTGGAAGTTATAGTAAATTCATTACCAGTTACCACTACCAAATAAAAGGATACATTCATGGCAAAATGATGATAAAAGTACTGGCCCAAATCAGCCTGGCTCAGCTGAAGTCTGTGGAGCTACCTGCTGACTTTGGTGGTGCTGTGCGAACGCAGGCTTTGTTTGGAGGTGGTAGCAGAATTGTTCCAGTGCCAGCTGCTAATTTGCCGTATGTGGGGATTTGCTTGTTCTGCAACAAAGTGCTTCCATTGGAAAAACAACTGGATGAGGACTAGTTGATCCTTACCCGAGTAATAGGTGCCCCCACAAATATCTCCACCCCAAACATTTTTTAGAATTAAAACCATTAGATACATATTCTCTTTCTTGTCACCCATTCTCACTTTGCTGTGTCCAGTCCAGAAACAGGTGAACACCATAACAGAGGTGGTTCTCACTCTATTTCTGATGCCAGGGGAAGCAGGAGATACCAAAATGCTCACAGGAAGGACTGCTCTGTTTTGCAGAATATCAAATAAGCATCCAAGCATTTGGGACACCTCTGGAATTTTAGGGTACACCTCGAACTAATTCTCAAAAGGGGTGAGGGAAATTTGGGAAGAAGTTCTCCTGAGAGGTATCTGGAAGTGGTACCCTTTTGTGAAATATGATGGGTTTGTTAACTAAGGACATATACAAATACAGCTATCTTGGAGCTCGGTTGAAGCCACTAATTGTTCTATGTGAAATAATGATGAGTTTTGGGCTTGTCTACATGAGGGATACTCAGGCAAGTTAATCCACATTAACTAAAGCCTGGTCTGTACTAAAAAGTTAGGTTTGACCCAGTTATGTCCAGGGTGTGAGAAGTCCACACTCCTGAGTAACATAGTTATGAATGCTTCCATCAACCTAGCTACTGCCTCTCAGGGAGATAGATTACCTATGTCAACAGGAGATCGCCTCCTGTCACAGAAGTTCCATGCTATATTGAGTTGCTGCTGCAGTGTTTCAAGTGCACACAAGCCCTATAGATATGAATTTAAAGTGGATTTCTTAAATTGTATTAAACCTCTGTGTGGACACAGTAATTCAGAACTAAAGTGGCATCAACTCGATTTAGCTCAGTTCTCTTTGTATATAAGTCCTTAGTCATTGTCACCATTATGAAATTGGCTTTTTAGACACATTTTTAAATAGGCCTCAGCTACCTCCCTAACTTTGTGCCCAGGAGTTCTGTTTCTCATGAATCATATAAATAACCCTGATTTGCATATGTTAATTGTGATTGCACACCATATATGGAAATACACTTGTGAATAGGAATATGCCTAACTTGAATATGTTTTAAGCAAAATATGTCATGTAAACTATCATTGGAAAGCTTGTAATTCACTGAATATGCATATTCTATTTGTATGCATGTATTATTTCTGAGTTTGAAATCAGAAATATGAAGTCTAAATCTGTTTACTAATCTAGATATGTTAATGAAGGCCATTAGTAGTACTCAAGGAACTTAATGACCCAGCACTCAGGATCTGTGAATAGTCTTGCTTTTCCTGCAAACTTGGGGTATGGTTGATCCTGCCAAGACATGTGGCCAGGTCACATGATGCTGGAACCCATTTTGAACGATGTACTTTTCCATGGGCAGTGTGAAAAGTTTAAACTGAACACAAAGGTTACTTGTCTTGGGCAATATGTACATGTATTATGAGTCAACAGGGTGCCCTTGTAGCCAAGATGGCTAACAGCACATTAGGGTGCACTAGGAAAAGCATTGCCAGCAGATCTAGAGAAGTGATTATTCCCCTTTATTTGGTATGGCGAGGCCACATCTGGAGAATTGCATCCAGTTCTGGGCCTGCCGCTACAGAAAAGTTGTGAGCACATTAGAGAAAGTCTAGTGGAGGGCAACAAAAATGATTAAGGGGCTGGAACACATAACTTACAAGGAGAGGCTGAGGGATTTGGGCTTGTTTAGACTACAGAAGAGAAGAGTGAGGGGGGATTTGATAGCAGTCTTCAACTACCTGAAGGGAGGTTCCAAAGAGGATGGAGCGAGGCTGTTCTCAGTGGTGGCAGATGGCAGAACAAGGACCAGTGGTCTCCCCCTTACAGTGTGGGAGGTCTAGGTTGGATATTAGGAAAAACTATTTCCCTAGGAGGGTGGTGATATACTGGAATGGGTTCCCTAGGGAGGTGGTGGAATCTCCATCCCTAGAGGTGTTTAAGTCCTGGCTTGACATAGCCCTGGCTGGGATGATTTAGTTGGGGGTGGTCCTGCCTTGGGCAGGGGGCTGGATTTGATGACCTCCTGAGGTCTTTTTCAACCCTAGGATTCTATAATTCTACATATTTTGGTAGGAAACCAAATAATAGAGGCTGTTGTCAGACACTAGGATGCCCCCTGCTTACCACCCAAAATGACGACTGGAAACATCTAAGACTATGCGGGGGAAGGATCAAGCCCAAGTTGGAAGGCTTCCCAGCTTGCGAGAAAAAGTCGATTAGAGCTACTGGTAGGGAAAGAAATGGCATATAATAAGTTTAGTAAAGTATTAAGCTTGAGTGTTTTCTTTTAGTAACTTACTATCTGTTTTCACTCACACCCCCTTAAATCCTACTTTTATACTAATAAAATCACTTTTGTTTATTATTAAACCCCGTGTAAATAATTGTTCAGGGGAGGGGGGGACAACAGCTGATAAAGGATTTGCACAATTTATGAGTTTGCTCTTTATAAAATTATGGTTCCATTGGGGCTATACCAAGTCCTTTTGACTGAGCCTTCCCATTGCTGAGCAGATCTCAGTGCTGCCCTGCTGTGGGCTGTGACCCCAACTCTGTGCCATCATTGGGGGAGGCCAGAAGTTCTGGCCCAGCAGGACAATTCAGTGGGGCACTGCAGAGGGCAGGTTGGTAGGCTCTGTGGTAATTTCAGCACATCAAGTAACAGTCTCAAGGGGATCTCTCTGCCAGAGCCTGTCATACCAACATACTCTTGTGAATGGAAGGTTTGTATGTGCCATAGATCCCCCATGAGGTAGTCAACAGGGCTTGAACTCATGCTATTTTGTCTCAAGGCATACACTTCTACCACCTGAGCACAAGTAACTCCATTAGCCGAGGACGGTAGCTGTCTGTTATCTTCTAGAGATGCAGTGTCACTTGGGAAAAGGGTACATTCTTACCATGTTTTAATAGATTGACATGCAGACTATAGAAGAGTCCAAAATTTAGCTAAGTCATGTTACAATTACACTAGCATAGCATTTTATGTTGCATTAGTTACCATGTGTTAGCTCAATGAAGTGAAAAACACCTTTTGCCTAGCTCAGTCAAGGCCTGCATGACTAGCCACTGGAGCTGACTGCGATTGTCATTGTTACACATGCATGTAATATATGAAGAAGCCATTTCAGAGGCTGTTTTTGAATGTTTGGTCCTTTAAGTCTAATACCAGTTGACGTTTGCTGGAAAATGCCTCACCTCTTTGCCTTTGTCATTCATAACATTCCACCTGTGCTTGGCAAGTTGTGATTTATTTGTAAGAAGGCATGTCTCCTTTTGAAGCTATCTTTTTTCCTGATTTCTGATATTCAATAAGATCCTAGATGGGATCCCAGTTTCTCCTTCTATTTTTCTGTATTATTTGGCATATATATTAAAATGATACACTATATATATCTCCATCTGACATTCCAAGACCTTTGTGTAGCTTTCTCTTCTGTAGCGATATTACGAATAAATCAGTGCATGTAAGTGCCATATTATTTCCCACAACTCTGCCTTTCAGAAATGGGAGAATATAAGGAGAAGAAATCTTTCTGGCATGGTAGGAAATTCTCCTGCACAGCCCTATTACTGTGACTTTCAGTGGTTGCAGTATGTTGTCAGTTCTGTCAAAGCAAGCACTGCCTTCCCCTCTCTGGTCAGAGGCCAGCACATGGAATCCCATAATCTCAGGCCAAAGATTCTGTGTTAAACTTTAAAAGGATGAGGTTCTCCCTTTTCATTTATCTCCCCATTGTCAGAAGGAGTCACTTGCATTGATACAGCTCTGGTACATGGCTTAAAATTAGCTGAAGTTGAATAGCATCTTTTAAGATTATCTTAAAGGAGCTGGCCTTTTAAGAATCAGATAATTGATGTAAAATTGTCTCAAGACCTTTGCCAAACAGTCCCATTTTAAAGGGTAACTATCAAATGAGTCTTATCTAATGTGACTTTTCACAGCAGGGCTGCCACATCACTTGGGTTGTGGTATCCTCAAACTCGTAACAACCTATTTATATGAATTTGTTGCAGCATCGCTCCTCTCTTCTCTACTTGTTAATAAAGCCTGAAACTCAAACTATGGAGAAAGAGGGGTGAAATGCCTTGCTTAATGTTACCCAGTGAATCAGCAACAGGCCTGGGAATAAAACCTCGGATCCCTTTGCTAAGCAGTATGCTGCACATATGGCCTGTAAGGTTCTTGCTTTAATTGGCAAAACCAAAGGAATTCAGAGTAAAAGTCAGCACTATTTTACTTCTACTTTGTAAGCCTGTGTAATGGGGTCCAACACGCCGGGATGGCGCCTCCTGCTGGTCACACTGGGAATTAGCTCAGTCCTCAGCAGAGCGCCACCTTCTGACCAGTGGCTTGCCCGTCGTCACTCTGCACTTTCTCCATGCTCTGCTTCCCATGCAGGATCACCGCATCCTCTTCAGGAAACTGCCATTCAGCAGTGTCCACTACTCTGGTGTCTTGCCCCCTTCTGGGGGTATCAGCAGTCCTCAGTCTTGCATCCGCCATTGTGGCCAACTGCAGCCACTGCCTGGCCCCTCACCTCCGGGGCAAGCTATGTGCTGTATAGGCCATGCTCCAGTGGTGTAAGAGGGAAGGGGAGATTTCCCCACTAGTTTGGGTCCTAACTCAGGGACCCTCTGGCCTCAGCCTTGTTCTGCCCTCCTTCTCTCCCCTCTACTGCCTCTTATTCCCTGGGCCACTTTCCCATGACCCCTTGCACTTTCTTGACCCTTGTGTTAAAGCCTGTAGCCTGGCAAGTATCAGGCTAGACTGAACCTCTTTCTCTAGCTCCAGCACTGCTCTCTCAGAAGCACTTCCTCTTGGGAACCAGTCCCGCACCCTCTCTGGTCTGGCCCCAACTGCTCCCTGCTCTGCTGAGCAGCTCCTTATAGCTAGGGCTGCCCCAACAAGCTACCCTTTGATTGGCTCCTTCTAAGCCCTTCTCTGGTTGGCCAGGACTCTGCACAGGCTCCCTCCAGCCTGCTTTAACCCCTTCTGGCTGGAGTGGGGCAGTTACCCTACTACAGTCTGGTTGTCCTTGGAACGCTAGCTTTGCAAGGGGATGGAGGAAAGAGAAGTGACACAATTCACCTCCATCTATAAAAATCTTATAACAAGAGACCCTTCTTGGTTGATTATTGTAACTCTTTGTGGGAAGGAAAACTTTGGAGAATTATAGAATCCTACAGCTGGAAGAGACCTCAGGAGGTCATCAAGTCTAGCCCCCTGCCTAAGGCAGGACCAACCCCAACTAACTTCAGAGAAAGTGGGTCTGGATCTAGTGCTCCATCAAGGGTAGAAGGCCAGATGGGAAAAGGGGGATGAAGAGGCCAAAGCTGAGTCAGGTGAGAAAGAGAAAAGACAGCAGTTCTGGAGACAGACAGGCCACTTGTTCATGGTTCAGCATGGGTGAGGGTTTTCCCTAGAGGGATAGCCTGTGAAGAGCTGCAGCTACACCTGCAGACAAGGGGGAAAAGGAAGTTTGACTGGAGCCCAGGAAAAGGACTGTAGTGAAGTGAAAGAAGATAGATCTCCGGACCCAGGGCTGTGCCCTGTGGAAGCATTGCTGGGAGATTTGGACTGGGGGTTTTATGGAGTTTGAGTAAAACTCTGCAAGTGGTGTACATGTAGAATTAGGTAAACGGTTAAATCTCTGTAGTGACCTTGTAGCTCTGGGTGCAGGTGAATGACGGATGCTACGGGGAAACTAAGGCAGGGGTTAGGTCTGACACAGATTTAAAGAGATCCTATTACAGATCTGAACCAAGACCCAAGGTCCAAAGACTCCCCAGGTCTGAACTTTGTAGGTGAGGCATATCTTTATACAATAGACTTCCGATAATCCAATCCCCCTCCCACCTCCAACCTAATGCTCAGGTCCTGGAGCCACCGATACAGATGTGCGTCTCCCTCCAGGCACTGGGGCACGTGCGCTGAGTGGCTAGCTTTTCAATCAGCTGACCGGGGCACTGTGCGTAACTCAATCCCTCTCCCCCTCCCCTTCCCCTTCCTGGAGCCAAACACTTCTCCTCCCTGCTGTAACTCACGTGAGAGTGGCTGACCTGAGCAGTTCCGGGTTCCATCCTGGTTCCTTCAGGAGCGCTTGCCAGTTTGATGCCGGACTATCGGGAGTGCCGGACAATTGGGTGCCGGACTATTGGAGTTTTACTGTACATGAACATGCAGTTATTTACTATGAGCAGCCGCTGATATATCAGTATGTTGGGCTTACTAGCAAACTCTATTTAGAGGGCAAATAGAGTCAGATTTCATTACTCTGTATTTGCATGACATTGCATTTGAACAGACTTTTGCTAGCAACTATGATCCACCGGGTAAAAGTAAGGAGGTGGAAAGAAAGGGAGACTCTAAAAGATCCACAAAAAGCCCAACAGAAAAAATAATTGAGTAAGAATAGGTGCCTGAGAAGTTCAATACAAGGAGAGTCACAAAAAGCAGCAAGAGTATAAAGTAGCGATGAGAGCCAGTAGTCAACTACTCACATTCCCCACACCCCCTTGCGGCTTCTGATACAGGGAGGAAAGCAGGAGCTTACGCAGGACTTAAAAGTTGGTTCCCCCAGCATCACTTCCAGAGTGCCGCCTGCCTCCCCCTCGCTGCTGCCTCTCATAGAGGGAGCAGCAGTGGGAAAAGGGGGGGGGGGAGCAGAGGAGACTGCTGAGACCCCCTGCAGACAGGGGCTGCAGGAGCTGTTGCATACTGGGACTGAGCAAGCCCGGTTCAGTCCCAGCTGGCGACAGGTCCAGGACCTACCTCCGCTGCAGCTCTGCACCTGGCTCTTACTACATTTAAACTGCAGAACCACAGGGTGGGTAGCTCCTGGACCTAGTACGAGCCGGGACTGAGCGCCTTCCCTTATCGACTAATCGTGTAGTCGATACAAATTGTATCAACACAATTAGCCAGTTACCTGCCTCTGAACATCCTTAGTACAAAGCAGTAATATGGGACAAATGTTTCATGTGTTTTAGCACATAAATGTAAGCAGAGTCTGATACCCTCATTGAGATGGAGCAATATCGTACCCCACAGAAAATCTGATCACTTTCAGTGAGATTCTCACTGGTATTTCTAGCCTAGCACAGTGCCAAAAGCACTGAAATCTCATGAGACAGACTGATGGTGTGATGTTTCCAGATGACTTCCCCATCAATAGATTTGGAGGTATAGCTGACAATTTTCCAAATCCTTAGGCTATGTCTAGACTGCAGAGTTTTATCAGAAAAAGGTAAGCATATTGCGAACCGCAATTAGTGTATCTTTTTCCACATTATTTTTTTGAAGAAGCTTTTCCAAAATTTGGTCTGTCTACACGGGGCCAAATTTCATAAAAAAACCTCCCCTTTCGGAACATCTCTTATTCCTCTCACCGAGAGAAATACAGGAATGGCAAAAGAACGCTCCTGCTTTTTCGGAAACTGTTCCGAAAAAGCAGACGTGTTCCTTGGATGCGAGTGGAAAAACTCTGAAGTCTAGACATAGCCTTAGAGATGTCTCCATCACTCTGGTTTCATTCATGGTATGGGAGACTTATTTCTACCAATATCTGTTCTTTTTATTTTTAATCTAAGGAGGTTTGATCAGAAGAAAGTCTGTTATACTCAGGGGTGACAGATGCACAAGAAAACTGTTATTATGACTGATCTCTTTTTCTATAGCCTTGCTTTGGGCAAGCAGAAATAGGCTGCTAGATGGCTACTATCAGTTACTGAATAAGCATCGGTGGCCAAGATATTAACTTCTCTATGAACTGAAAAGGTGTTATTCAATACCACATGCTAGGATATGATTTCTTCTATACGGTAATCAGAGCACACATTCCCTACAATAAACCCCTATGTTATGCATCCAGTTCTTTATTTACTCTATAGTATGTGCACCAGCCTATGTAGAAACACACATGTACAACAGTGACAAGTCATTTTTGTTTACAAATTAGGCCCTTAATTTTGTCCATGGCTAAAAGAAAATGAGCATAGACTGTGCATATCTATCGAGCAGCCAAAATAGCACATGCATAATGTGCAAAGCAGATCTGGAAGGCTTTTAAATGTAGATTACTGTGAACCACGGACTGAACAAACTCTTTGTCCATTCTGCAAACTGAAAGGGAGGTTTGCGTTTTCTAAATGTACTGATTTTTGTGTCCCATAGTTCAGAAAGATTTGAGTCTATAATCAGAGTTTCAGGCTATGTCTAGACTGCAGGCTTCTTTCGGAAGAAGCTTTTCCGGAAGAGATCTTCTGAAAACATTTCTTCCAAAAGAGAGCGTCCACACTGCCAAAGCGCATCGAAAAAGCGATTTGCTATTTTGAAAGATAGCATCCACACTGAATGGATGCTCTATCCAGGGCTGGTCTTACCATGAGGCAAACTGAGGCAGCCACCTCAGGTGCTTGACTGTGGAAGGGTGCCACTAGGACCCAGAGTGTAGAAAATTGTGTCTGCTGCTGGTGCATATGTATTCTCTCTGCTCTGAAAGTTAAGTGTTACTTAAAATTTTGACCAAGGCATTTTAAGTTGTTAGTTCTCCTTTATTGGGGTAGGTAGCAGAGCAGTACCATGAGAGGAGTAGAACAGGAAGAAGGCAGAATTTAGACTTTTCAAAGTTTTGGCCCAAGTGAGGGAGCATAGGGGCGTCATTTGAGCTCCCCGCCTCAGGTGCCAAAATGTTGTGGGCCGGCCCTGGCTCTCTCGCATTTAAGCTGCAATTGCTATGGACGGAGTGGCCACCAGGGCACCTGTGCTTTTTCCTCTTTCCTCTTGTTTTGGAAGAACTCCCTCTTCCCCATCCGCACACACCTTTTTCTGAAAGAGCTCTTTCGGAAAAAGGCTTCTTCCTCATAGACAGAGGTTTACCAATGTTTGAAAAACCCCTCTGTTCTTTCGATTTTTTTTTCAAAAGTACGCGATTGCAGTGTGGCTGTAAGTGAAGTTTTTTCAGAACACCAGCCGTTTTTCTGACAAAACTCTGTAATATAGACATAACCTTAATGATGTACAGGAGATTCGCCAATGATGTGGTTAACATAAAATCTCTCTTGCTATATATAGCACGTGCCCATAAATACAGCCTCTTTTTTTTAAAAGCAGTCAACAATATGACAGAAAGCAAATGGAAATTTGCCCCAAGACTAGCTGTCTATAAAATCTATTTCTCTTAACGTCAACATAGAGATCTTCTAAAGAGAAGAACAGAACTGATAGTCCACCACATTGGAGCCATTTTTTAATATAACCAAATTAGAGAACTTATCTGAAGCTTAGTAGATAACATGAGCTTAATTCTGTTCTCCCTCCAGATGCAATAGCAAAGCAGGCAGTGTAAATCCAATTGTAATCCCAGTTCATCAGTGTAATTGAGAATGGATATTATATTTACCCAAACTAGCTAATTCTCCTCCTGAGTTTGCCAATTTGGGCCAGAAATTTTGGGAGAACAGGCTTTTTTAGGATTTTCCCTGTCTTTCCTTGATCCATATAAGCCTTTCAGTACCTCCCAGCTACAATATGAAAAAATAATGGGTGCAGATTTCCTTTGGTTTTGGAACCTGAAAATCAAAATGCTTGTTTGACTTTGGAGTGGGGGGATGGGCAAGAGCCGGGGATGAAGCCGAAGCAGGGCAAGAGGATGTGTTTCTAGACAAACCCTCCATGTTTATCCCAAATGTGACAGCCCTGGGGGCATATGGTGGCTTCGGGATTAGATTGCTAAACACGGAGTGATCCCAGAACTGAAGAGCATTTTAGTGGAAACTAGACACACCAACTATATTCAATATGTCTGCATCAGTCTGCTTGTAAGACGATGAGTCATCGCTGAACTAGAGCCTGATTAAGCCACCAGTGTTGAGGAAGTGTCTCTGCACTAGGCTGCAGCCAATCCACAACCCAGGAGCTGGTCTCATGACTCCCAGGGCAGGTATATAAACCTTGTGGGAGCAACAGTAGCTCAGTTTGCTTCATGGATTGGAGCTCTCCCCTGCCTGACAGTGATAATACACCCTCTACACCTTAACCTTCTCCTGCCTCATGCTTGTTCCTAGTCCTGCTCTGGCCTTGCCCCATTCCTGGTTCTGATCTTGCTCTTGCTCCAGTTTTGCTTTTACTCTGGACTCCTGATTCCAGCTCTGACAACACCATGCTTCACCCACTAGATGTGACCACCATGACACTGACTATGCCCATCCTAGTTTCTTACACTGAAAGCCCTTTCTTGTGTAGACATGAAAATGAAAAAAAAAAAAATCTCAAACCCAGCCAAAAACCTTTATTTCCTATATACATATTGTCACTTGTAATTTAAATGTATTACTAATTGTATAGGAGACTGAATTAGACTGTGTCCCTTCTTCAATTGAGGAAAATGGTTTAGAAGTCTAGAATATAAGTGTGCATGAGAAAGCAAGAATATTAAAATCACTTAACAGACTAGGATAAATATTTGCCTCTGTGTCTTATTTATCTTTATTTAGAGATTCATGATGAGGATAGTTCAGCCAGCTTTTTCTGACCTTTTGTCACTTATTTGCGTATAAGAGCCAAGTGAAATAATAGCAAGAAACTAACAAGCCATGAAATTCAGGACACAACGCCAATAATTCTATTACATATGAATCATTTTGGTTAACGTTCTTTCTGCCAAATTCTACTTTTTGCATCACATTAAAGAAAAAATAGCTATCAGGACAAATAAAAAATGCATTGAGCGCGAGTTGATCTGTGTGTTTTCAAACCAAACTATGCTAATGTTTTTAATTAAGGGGAAGGAAAAATGAAGGGCTTTATCATCGAGTCTCCTAGAGCTCTTATTTCATTGTGGATGGGTCTTCTGTTGTTTTAAATGTCTACGTTTCTGAAGGATTTGCTGTTAAATCAAATGTAGTTTGTATTTAAATTCCAGCATGCCACATGAGCCCTCATTTATTTGATAAGGAACCATTGTAACCAAAAAGAATGTAGCATTTAATTTGTATTGCTTAAGAGAGCTCAGGAATACTCCATTTGCTCATTTTGCATGTTAACTGTATCATTTGGTCGGAAGTGAATATGCAGCACAATACAGTTGGGCAAAATTTGGAAATGAAATTATAAAATCTCCATCAGATTATTCACATGCCGAGTCTCCGAAAGGACAAGTTTTCTGTTGTATATCTAGAAAACGAGCACACAAAGCAGGGCTGACAGCTTCATCACTGTTTGAATCTCACTTGGCTATGGAAAGAATGGTATTTAGCAGAGATGAGAGATTGAATCCAGCTTTCATGTATGTGTAAGATCTGATCTACTGCTCAGAAAGATCAAGGGAAATACTCCCATTGACTTTATTGGATGCTTAGGTTGGACCTTTATGGCTTGATCCAATAAATCATAGGAAAGACTCTGTACTAACTTCAAGATGCAGTGGATTAGTCCCTGAGGCTTTGTTCCCGCAAAGATGTGTATACATGCTTAATTTTATGCACTACAAGTACTCCCATTGATTTCAGTGGAACTACTCAAGTACATAAAGTGAAGCATATGAGTGAATATTAGCGGGATCAAGGCCTTCGCCCTTAAAATATTTGCCCGTGGAAAAGGATAATAATTTGTGGTTTGTCTGCTTTTGTAGTTTTGTAGAGTGGGCCCAGAGATGGCCTGTGGGGAAGTGTGTAGTGAGGATAGCTAGGCTTGCCAGATGATTTTAACAAAAACCCAGAACATGGCAAACTTGGTTGAGCAAAAAAAAAAAAAGGTTGTGCAAAAGGGTCCCGCGCTCCTTATTCCCCCGATTCCCCCACCCCCGCTAGACATGGCAGGGGAAAACTGTCCCCGCTGGGCTTCCGTCCGAGGGAAACAGGAAATACCAGACATTTCACATGCCCGGTATTTTCTGGGTTTTTTTTACCGGACAGGGAAGCCAAATACTTAACAGCCCGGGCGAAAACCGGACACCTGGCAACCCTATGCTCAGCACAAGCCAAGCAGCAAATCAGGTTGTAGGGCCTTATCCCTTCATGCCCCCACCATGACTTGCCTCTGGTTGTGCTATTGTTCGCTAAGAACTGGTCTGGTCTTTGTCCATCAGCTGATTTCACTCAAGTCACTAGTGATGAGATTTTAGTATTAGAACTGGTTAGAAAACTGGGAGTTTTCTTCTGGGAAAAATGTTGATTTTTTTTATAGGTTAAAGGTACCGAAATCTGAAAAAAAAATGGCCAAAAATAAAATATTTTGATTTTCAAATGCGGACTTGGTGCCTTAGGGCAGTGGCTCCCAACCTTTTTGAGCATACAGACCCCTTTTCAGTCTATTAAAATTTTACCAACACTCTCAAACAATATAGCTGTGCCTGCAGCCTGCATGTTCCTCAACCCACACTGCTTCCCAAGCCATGGGAAGCAACATGTGTTGCAGGACGTGGTGGCTGCGAGAGGCTCCGTACATTTATTTTAATTTCTATTTTAAACTTTCTGCAGACCCCCTCCAGTACCCTCGCGGGCCTCAGGTTGGGACCACTGTCTTAGGGGAGTTGTAATTCATGTGCCGTATGCCCTTGTTCTCCTCCACAGGCTGTGCTCTTTAGTTGGACTACATCTCCCATGAGGCACCATGTTTTCTCCCCTGGGTGTGGGAATGCAATGCATCAGGAAGTCTAGCTGGTCAGCTCTGCCATGGAGAAGAGAGGGAGTGTGAGGCAGCCAAACTATCCTGGGAATCACAGCAGCAGCATTTCAGAACTCAGATATTTCAGTTATCATGCATTCAGTTTTCTGTCAACAACGATTTGTAGACAACACATTTACCACTGATAAACAGTGTGGTTGGAAAATTTTTGACCTGAACTCATTACCATTTTCTTTCACTTTCCTGCACCTAGGCTCCTCCAGCCCCAGGTCCCGGCCTCCAGGTGGTCCCCACAAGGTCCTGCTGGCCCCACGTGCTTTGCTCCCTCCCTGGAGTCCTGCCCCCGTGAGCTTTGCCAGCCCCTGGGATCCTGCCTGCCCCACCAGCCCTGTGGGTCCTGTCACCTGCCAGACCTTGGGGTTAATCACAGAAACACAGAATTGTAGGGTTGGAAGAGACCTCAGGGGTCATCGAGTCCTGGCCCCTGCCCAAGGTAGGACCAACTCCAACTCAATCATCCCAGCCAGGGCTTTGTCAAGCTGAGACTTAAAAACCTCTAGGGATGGAGTTCCCACTGCTGGCCCAGGGTTCTGCAGCTGCCCCCAGCTATGGCCCCAGCCTGGGGCAGTGCGGGTTGCCCATTCTCCCAGACTGGACGGATTGGATGCTATTGGCAGCAATGAAGTCTTATCTGTCTAGTCTGGGAGAGCTGGCCATCCAATTTCAACCGGTGTAAAGGGGACGTGAAGCTCAGCACCCCCACCTCCAAAAGAGTTCCAGCGCCACTGGCCCCATAACTAGATCCCAAAGGGTCAGTGCACAGCAACTAGATGCCTCCAGAAGGCTGATGCCAGTTGACTCGGGCTCAGGATGCAGGGTTATTTCATTACTGTGCAGACTTCTGGGCTCAGGTCAAGACCCGGCCTCTAGGATCCTGCAAGGTGGGAGGTTCCCAGAGCTCAGGCTCCAGCCTGATCCTCAACGTCTACACAGCAATGAGACAGAGCCACAGCGTGCGCCCGGGTGAGTGGACCAGCCGTGGGAGTCTAGCTGCTGTGTAGACCTTCCTAAAGTATGCATGCCAGGTTCCCAGTTCAGAAGAGAGGTGAGAAAAGGGACTGTGCACATTCCGGGACGGAAAAAGTGTGACTGTTCCTTTTGTTTAATCCATGATAAGGGAACTATTAGATCTTGGCATCTCTAATGTGATTATCATTTCAAAATGAATTGTTTCTGCTACTGGCAGTAATCTGGCTACAACTAAAGCAATGAAATTGAATTCTTAAGTGTTCGAGTTGCAGCAAACCATGAAATATTGTGCTGCTTATTGAAAGTCAGGCTACAATAGCTATCTGAAAAAGAGTCTGTTCAATGTAAGCAGGGGAACAGTCCTGCTGTTGTGGGGAACTTTCCTGGCTCCTACCCTACTACCCCAGTGAAATGGGTGAGCAAAAGGACCTGAGTCGCCGCTCCCTGTTCTTTTACCCAGAGACCTCCCTGACCTTGAGGGCTCTCCCCCCCCACACACACATACACACTCCCCTGTAACTCCAGCAAGGCTGGGCCCAGGATTCCCGAGGCTTGACCCCTAACCTTATGGTGGTCACCTTGGACAGGGGCTGGGTACTCTCTTCTCACTGGCCTTTTCCCTGACTAACTGATGGTTACCTACAGTTCAAGCAAATGCAATGTATTAAACAGCAAACCTGTGAGCTGCCTATGTGCCGGTGGGGTTCTATGTGTGGCTTTCTAGACATTTTGTTTACTGTTGCTCACACGCAGGGTTGCCACATTCCTATGGTTTCCCCCATGTAGGTTTTTTTCCTTGCGGCATTACTAAAGTGACATTCACTTAAAGCAAGGGCACATGAAGTGCGGTGTGGGCTGATTGCACACAACAGTGACTGTGAGAGCCATGTGCTCCCTCTGCATTCAATCAAAGCACTGAAACAATTCAATCGGCACCTCCCACACACACACAAATTCTAGGTATGCCATTGCAGTTCGAAAAACTAACCTATCCCAGGAGACCGTCTTGGATTATGATAATCTTGCAGCCCACTGAGATGAAGTGCTACTCACTAGTTTAGATTGCCTATTGCTGCATTACTGTTTTATAAGTATTAGGAAAATATCCAGTGGGACTGTATTTCTTTTGTATCTTTTTGTGCATATGTTAATGTCAGCATCTGACATGCATTTCTATGAATCTTTTCTTTTAATGGATATCTTAGGCTTGGCTGGCCTTCCGGAGGATGAGAGCAATAATTTTGATTCATCAATCAGAGAGCAAGAACTTTTGCAGGATCCTGGGGTCAAATCTTTCACTCCCACTCACTCAAGAGTAACTGTTTCTGGCTATTGGAAGAGTTGGGAAAACAATATAGTAATTCCTCATTTAACACTATAGATATGTTTCAGAAAATGATCGTGTTAAGTGAAAATGTGTTATGTGGAGTCAATTTTCCCATTGAAAATAATGGAGAAGGTGGGGGTTGCGTTTCAAGCGGTGGTGTCTGTTGGGACCAGGACATAAGGTTGGGGGAGAAAGGGGACTGGGTTACAGCAGGGATGGGAGGTACTTGGCTCTGGGGAAGGAAAGGAGAGGAGAGGGGAGGGGGATTGGGTTGGGAGTATGCCTCTGTGACGGGTCTGCCGGGACCCTTCACTGCATCCAGCGAAGGGGGGTCGCCGGGGAACGGCTCGGCGAGCGGCGAACCCTCCGCCGCTTTGCAGGGAGGCGGGGAAAGCCCCGCGCAGCCACCAGCGATGAGCCGGCTGGGGCAACCCAGCCGCCAGCCTGTAAGCGGGGGCGGAGGAGAGGGGGCAAGGCATCTGGCGAGGGGGAGTCAGCAGGGAACGGCGCGGCGAGCAGTGAACCCTCCTCCGCTTTGCAGGGAGGCGGGGGAAGCCCCGCGCAGCCGCCAGCGATGGGCAGCCTGCAAGCGGGGGTGGAGGAGAGGGGGCAAGGTGTCCAGCAAGCGGGACTCAGTGGGGAACGGTGTGGCGAGCGGCGAACCCTCCGCCACCTTGCAGGGAGGCAGGGGAAGCCCCGCACAGCTGCCGGCAACGGGCGGCTGGGGGAATCGTGTTATTCCAGGGATGGTCGTGTAATTCAAAAAACGTTCCCTAAAAAAAAATCGTGCTATCGCGAAAACGTGTTAAGCGGGCACGTGTTAAATGAGGAATTAATGTACAATAAAATATTGTGTGAATATTTGTTCAATTAACGTGGTTCATCCGCATGATTATTGTTATTCATTAGTGAGGCATATTCCCATCTCTGGAATTATATTATTGTTGTTATTTACATTGCCTTGCAGATCCCACCCACAGCCAGGGCTTCATTTGATTGGACATTGTGCAAGTACATAGCAAAAAACAACTGGTGTTCTGAAGAGCTTATGTTCTAAAGAGACAAGAGAAAAAAGGGGGAGTAAAAGATAGTCATGGTATTTCTACTTTACTCATGGGGAACTGAGGTACAGAGGGATTAAGTAACTTACCCAAGGTCACACAGGAAGTCTGTAGCCGATCAGAGAATTGAATCCAGATCTCTTAAATTCAGTGCCTTTACCACAGAACTCCCGTTCCTCCATGTAATGTATATTGGCAGTTGAGTTTTGCGCAGTCTTACTCAGGGGTGAAATGTACTAAGGTACTGCCCAGTTGCAAGGGGGAGGCTAAGGGCAGGGGGCTGAGAGATGTGGGGGGCTCAAGGCAGGGGGTGGGAAGTGCAGGAGATGAGTCAGGGTTGTGGAGGGTGCAGAATCAGGGCAGAAGTGGGGGCTCAAGGCAGCTGATATGAGGTGTGCAGAAGTCAGGGCAGGGGGTTGTGAAGTGGGGGGCTTCCCATGGCTCCTGGTGGCTGCAAACAGTGAACCACAGCCGCTGGGAGGCTCTGTGGCTGCGGAGCCTGTAAATAAACAAACCAGAGCGGCCCGGTACCAGCTTTCTCAGACCACTTTGAGAAACACTCTTCTAGGTATTAGGTAACTTCCCTTGAGTCCATTGATCCTATTGTATAACTAATAACTACATTGCTGGCAATGTTCTTCCTATTGATTTTTCCTCTTCCAACAGGACACCTGCTATGATTGGCTGCTCGTTTGTCGTAAACAGGAAATTCTTTGGAGAAATTGGTCTTCTGGATCCTGGAATGGATGTATATGGAGGAGAGAACATAGAGCTGGGGATCAAGGTTTGTGAGATTGTTACAGTTATGGGCAGTGTTTCTTGAAAATGTATTTTTAAAAGGCTCCTGCACTTGTATCTTTTTTAAAGACCAAAAATCAATTAGACTCTGCATTAGAATCGAGCACATGATGCTGTCAGTGGCTCCTTAAATACAGAATCAATACAACATTTAGTTACTTATTAGGAGTATATATTTTTCTCCTGTTCCCCAATATTTCCACATGGGGCCTATGCAAAGCCTGCTAGAGCCAGAGAGCATTTTCATTGACTTCGGTGGGCTTTGGATCAGGTCTATAGCTTGAGTTCATGATAACAAGCTATAGATATGCTACGTATCACATACACTGTCAAAAAATAGCCTGCTTGTGTCTCTTATGATGGGGCCAGAGCTGTCCCATCCATAGGACAGCTTGAAGTGGTCTCCCCAGGTCCTGTGTTTTGAGCGGCTCTGTGGTGGCCACCTCAACCAGCCTGTAGACGGAAGGACTCAAAGGATTGTGGTGCCTGGTGCGAGGTGGTAGCAGAGGTCAGGTCGCCCTCCCCCCTCGCTCATCCCTGCAGCGGGATCTGGAGCGGCCGGGCAGCCTGCTCTTCTCCACCCTTTCCTGACCGGCTGTGCTTGGCTTCCATGGAAGTGGGAGGCAGAGGGCCCTGGCTCTAGGACACTCTGCTTCACACCACCGCAAAGAAGCAGGATGCAGCAGGCTGGGAGAGGGCGGCAGAGCACTGCAGAGAGAAGCAGGCTGCAGGGTCACTCCAGCTCCCACCGCCACAGTGAGAACGGGGACGGGGGGACCCCCGCTGCTGCCCTGCCCTAGGCCTTGCTCGGGGGAGAGTGCAAGGTGTAGGAGTGGGGAACAGGTGGGCGGGGCTTGGGGGAAGGGGTGGAGCAGAGGCAGGGCAGGGGCAGATCTGTGGCAAGGGGGTGGCCCGTGGCTCAGTGCCTGGGGCACTAGGGGTGGGTTGCCCTAGGCACTTGACCCCATCCTAGAGACAGCCCTGCATGGGGTTACTTGCTGTGAATACCACAAGCATGATCTGAATGCTAAAACATCTTTTGCAGGTATTTACTGACCACATAATAAAGTGCATGTGTACACTGGTTTAATTATGATATATCAATAGGCAAATTTTCAACTGCCACAATAAATCTACACCAGGAACTCCTAATTACATCTACCAATGCAACCTCAATTCATAACAGATATTAGATGTGGTTTAATTATTTGATTGTTTCCGTAATATATCAGAAAGTGGACACAAGACCATAAGAATGGCCATACTGGGTCAGACTCAAGGTCCATGTAGCCCGGTATTCAGTTTTCTGACAGTAGCCAATGCCAGGTGCCCCAGAAGGAATGAACAGGACAAGGAATCATCAAGTGATCCCTCCCCTGTTCTCAATTAATGTATCTAGTTCTTTTTTTTTTAACCTTGTTATAGTCTTGGCCTTCCCAACATTCTCTGGAAAGGAATCCCACAAGTGAACTGTGTGTGTTTGAAAAAATGCTTCATTTTGTTTGTTTTAAACCTGCTGCCTGTTAATTTCATTTGGTGACCCCCTATTTCTTGTGTTATGAGAAGGAGTAAATAACAGTTCCATATTTATTTTCTCTACACCTGCCATATAGACCTCAATCAGATACCCCCTTAGTCATCTCTTTTCCAAGCTGAAAAGTTGCAGTTTTATTAATCTCTGCTCATATGGAAGCCGTTCCATGCCTCTAATCCTTTTTATTGCTCTTTTTTCTGAACCTTTTCCAATTCCAGTATCTCTTTTTTGAGATGAGGTGACTACATCTGCATGCAGTATTCAAGATGTGGGCATAGCCTGGATTTATATAGAGGCAATATGATATTTTCTGTCTTATCTAACATTTTTCTTAATAATTCCCAGGATTCTGTTTGCTATTTTGACTATCGCTGCACATTGAGTGGATAGGTACAGATAACTGTCCACAATGACTCCAAGATTTTTCTTGAGTGGTAACAGTTAATTTAGACACCATCATTTTATATGTAAATTGGGACTATGTTTTCTGATGTGCATTAATTTGCATTTAGCAACACTGAATTTCATCTGCCATTTTGTTGCTGAGTCACCGAGTTTTGTGAGATCCTTTTGTAGCTCTATGCAGTCTAAGTAACTGTATAAAATCTACACATTTTATCCCTCTTTATAGATCATTTATGAATATATTGATTACTATTACGGGTCCCAGCATAGACCTCTTGGGAACACTACTATTCACATTTCTTCATTCTGAAAACTGGCCTTTTATTGCTACCCTTTGTTTCCTATCTTTTAATCAGTTACTGATCCATGAGAGGATTTTCCCTTTTATCCCATGACAGCCTATTTTGCTTAAGAACCTTTGGTGAAGGAGTTTGTCAAATGCTTTCTGAAAATCTAAGTACATTATCTCCACTGGATCCCCCTTGTCCATATGCCCATATGCCCACTCCCAGGAGTGCCCAATCTTGTTGATTTTGTCTATTTTGTGTGTGTCCAGCCCCATAATGGTATGGGGGGGGGGCGGAGTGCCAGTATGGTCTCTTCAATGTGGTGGGGGGGGAGGAGTTTGAGCCTCGGGGGCAGGATCCAGGCAAGTTGGGGCCATATCCAGTCCCCGGGCCTTAAGTTTCCCACCCCTGTTTAAAGGATGCCTTTTTGTCTCTCACTACTTCTTTTACTGTATTGTTTATCCATGGTAGCACTTTTATGGTTCTCTTACTATAGGTTGTTGTTTTTTTTAATTTGGAGTATGCATTTAAGCTGAGCCTCTATTGTGGTGTCCCATGCAACTTTCAGGGATGACCTTTTTGGCACTGTATCTTTAAATTTCTGTTTAACTAACTTCCTCATTTTTCTGGAGTCCCCCCTTCAGAATTTAAATGCTACAGTGTTGAGCTGCTGTGGTGTTTTTCCTGCCACGGGATATTGAATTGAATTATATTATGGTCACTATTACCAAGTGGTCCATCTATATTCACCTCTTGCATCCTGTGCTGCATTTAGGACTAAATCAAGAATTGCCTCTCCTCTTGTGGGTTCCGGGACTAGATGTTCCAGAAAGCAGCCATTTAAGGTCAAGAAACTTTACTTCTGCATCCTGTTCTGCACCCTGCTTTAAATATGCCACACAACTCTAGGCCTGAGTATGGGGTAGTGTAAGCTGGTCAGCTCTGGGAGGGGTGCCTCCCCTTCAGGGTCAGTGGGTGGCCACTCCAACTCACTACACCCGGATCAGTCTCTGGGGGGGGAATTAACATATCAAATAACCAGTCTGGGGGTCCCCTGCTCTTGCCTCAGGGCGGGGTGACAAAAATAAACAATAACCAAGGTGGCCTGAGTTTGGGCAGGCCAGTAAATGATCACCAGAGGCCCGGCCTTAGTTCAGGGTGGGTCTCCAAGTCTATGGTGAGGATGGCCCGGCCCTAGTTCAGGGCGGGGCCTCCGGTAAACCGTTTGTAGCCCGGCCTTCGGTCAGGGTGGGGCAGCAGGTAGCAGTTTATAAGCCCATCCCTTGGTCCGGGCTGGGCGGCAGGCACAACAGTTTATAAGCCCAACAGTTAATCAAGGCCCAGCCCTGGTTCAGGGTGGGCCGCAGGAAAGCGGGTTGTAAAGGATCTACACAGGTGAGGTCTCCTTGCTCAGGAGGGTGGCAGGCAGCTCACCGGCAATGGCGGAGAAGGGAAGGCTACCACCCAAATGGTGGGTGGCAGGGGGGGCTCAGGCCTGCCCACTCCACTGTGCCCCGGCCCAAGGCCCTAGAGGAAGCAGTTTGCTGCTGCTAGACCAGCCGGGGCTCCAGCCTGAAACACACTGATCCGGGCATGTCTATGTCCATGCTGTCCCCTGGGCCACTTCCCTCCTCCCCCTCAGCACGTCCTGGGCAGTCGCGTAGGTCTCCCGCGGAGTCACAGGGATCCAGGTCCATTGGCCACTCCTCAGCGGCTGGCAGGGTATTTGGGGAGTCCGAGGGAGTCTGTTGTTCCTCCGGGCCACTGTGCAGCAGGGTCCCCGGTGGTCTACACCAGCTCACCGCATCCCCAGGCGTCTGCTCTGCTCTGCTTCGTGGCGTGCAGGGAGCCCTCTGGCCTCTGCTGTTCCTCCAGGCCACGGTGCAGCAGGGGGCCCGGCGGCCCACGCCAGCTCTTCACCTCCCCGCGCCTTAGCTCCCTTCCTCGAGGTGTAGGGGAGTCCTCTGGCCTCTTCCATAGTCGGCGCCTCACTGGCCTGGCTGGCAGGCTTTTTACCTCTCTGGCCCTGCCCCTTGGCTTCCGGCCAGGTGGCTCATTAGGGCCAGGTATAACCCACCAAGGATCTGGGAGGGGCGCCTCCCCTTCGGGGCCACTCCAACCCAGTACAGATAGTTATTGCACCAAGAGCATGTCCTTTGTGTAGAGGCATCGAACTCTCTTTTGACCACCCTCATTTGTTTGTTTCATTTTTTGCGTTGCAATCATTTGGCAATTAACAGGGCTGGTATAGA
The DNA here is from genome assembly GCA_032595735.1 of Pelochelys cantorii. Taxonomy (NCBI): domain Eukaryota; kingdom Metazoa; phylum Chordata; order Testudines; family Trionychidae; genus Pelochelys; species Pelochelys cantorii. The sequence continues at coordinate 5,664,188 of CM064346.1, read as the reverse complement.
ATTTACTAGAACTATTTTTTTTCTAGGTAATAATTCAACCTATCTGTTTGGTCTTGGAGGATTTAATGGGCGATACCTAGAAAAATAAGATTTTCAAAGCACAGAGATGTAGTTTTATTGTGGGTCTGTTAAAAGATAGCTATGATATCTCGACCTGAAAAATGTTGAAGATTTCCACCCCTCACCCTAATCTTTATTATTCCAATATGTAGATGCGCATGCATGTTATATATGCACACTATGGCCAACATTTTCAAAAGTGATTAGTGATTTTGGAGGCCTAACCCATTTGGGACTCAAGCTTATGACACTTTATAAACAGGCCTGATTTTCAAACAGCACTGAGCACGCACTCTCTGACAATCTGAAGTGGGGCACCAAAAATCGCAGGTAAATAAAATCTCTAGTCACATTTGAAAACATTGGTCTTTGTGTAAAGCTTAGTTACCCACGAGGCCCAGTCTTGCACACATGAAGTTGACAGCTGTTTTGCTACTAAATTCAGTAGAGCAGGGGCCCTTGTCGCCGTTAGTTTGGTGTGCGCTGTACGTCAAAGGTTCCATTTATAAATGCTTTATGCAGGGTTAATAAATAATTAATAGACATTGTACTAAATGGTTCATTAATTATAGATTGTTAAAACATCTGACCAACTAATACGTGGTTTGTAACACTGGTTTGCCATACCTTATATCACCTATTAACCCTCAGAAAGCATTGTTAAAGTGAACCTTAATAGGAACTGTGTGATCGGTTGCTGAATAACTTTAAAGTGTGGCAGTTGTCAAAAAGTAATTGTGTGGTTCTTTAGTTACTCTGTCTCAGTGACTCTTAGCTCAAAACTGGCTCAGTTGACAAGTCAGAAAATAGATAATGGTTTTCTCTTTGGTCATAATGAAAGTTCCACCTTCTTTCTGAAAAATCATGTTGTATGTTAATATATTCTAATATTTATATTACTAAAAAGCCCATCACATGTCTCTGGGTACATGCATACATTTGTTTTAAAGTAGAGACAAAGGACGAATAAATCCCAATATCTCAGACATCAAGCAAAAACATGAGTTAAACATACTATGGTACAATTAAGTGAAGGAGATATAAAGAAAAGATAAAGGTAAAAAAAGGCTTTATGTAATCCTATATTTAAAAATAACATATATTTTACAAGAGTCTAATTTATAGATATGTCCAGACATAGGTACAGTATGTAAGACTATAAAATGCAATAAAATAAATCTATCTACTGCACTGTTTTAACTAATTAATTGAACTGAGAGCCTTGACAGATTACTTAAGCATTGCGCTCTGACACAACAGTTTTCCATCGTTAGGGCCCTAGGGTTTGTGCTGTCCTCTACATAGTGGAAAACATCCTCCAACCCTGTAGTCACTCAAATAATAATAAACCCACTGAACATTTTTGCTGCCTCTAATTTCTTGCTGCCCTAGGCAATTTCTTGTTCTGCTTGCAGGGTAAACCTGGCCCTGACATGGAGTGCAGATTGTTCTTTGTATTACTGTAGTTCCTTTTATCTCTCTACAGTAACTGCAGAAGGAGTCCACATCTTGTGCTTATTCTCTCTCCCTGTCCCTAAAGCCAACTACTTCATATCCTGAGGCAGCATTAAAAAAAGAAAAGAAAAGAAAATTGCTGTCAGCCTGTTCTTGGCAGAGAAAATAGTGGTGTCCACTAGGCAGAGGAGTTCAGGGTAATATTTCAACTGAGATGTTTTCAACAGCATCTGTCTGTCTCAAAAAAGATATACTGGCATTAGAAAAGGTTCAGAGAAGGGCAACTAAAATGATTAGGGGTTTGGAACGGATCCCATATGAGGAGAGATTAAAGCGACTGGGACTTTTCAGCATGGAAAAGAGGAGACTAAGGAGGGATATGATAGAGGTCTATAAAATCATGAGTGGTGTGAATAAGGAAAAGTTATTTACTTGTTCCCATAATATAAGCACTAGGGGCCACCAAATGAAACTAATGGGCATCAGGTTTAAAACAAATAAAAGGAAGTTCTTCTTCACACAGCGCATAGTCAATCTGTGGAACTCCTTGCCTGAGGAGGTTGTGAAGGCTAGGACTATTAGCCAGTATGGGTAAGGAATGGTGTCTCTAGCCTCTGTTTGTCAACGGGTGGAGATGGATGGCAGGAGAGAGATCGCTTGATTGTTACCTGTTCTATTCACTCCCTCTGGGACACCTGGCATTGGCCACTGTCGGCAGACAGGGTACTGGGCTGGATGGACCTTTGGTCTGACCCAGTACGGCCATTCTTATGTTCTATGTTCTTATCTATCTATCTATCTATCACCTAATGTGAAGCTATTCCTGGCAGTTGAGATATCCAACTGCAACATCTTACCTCACTTGCCACACACCAGGTCTGTAAGTTTAAAGAATTCCCTAGAGTTAGCGACAAATAATTTCCACAGTAGACAATTTTATCAAAATTCTACCCACCACTGTTATTCCACAACAGCAGAATTGGTCACTGCTGTGGCAGGAGAATTTTGAAGCCTTAGTACTTCAGCTTTTGAACTCTGGACATTTTCACTTTACTAATACCAAGCTCTTGAATGCCATCTTAGGACTCCCCTTGACTTCACAGCTGGATTTGGCCTTTTACCAGTGTCAGAGTTGTATGTTGTGCATGCAATTGCAGCCGTGATGCAGGAAAGTTTTCATGAAAAGTTTCATCACAAATCCAATTTTCCAGTATAAAACAGTTTTAACAGAAACTTTGTGATCGGCTTTAGTATCATTCCTACCTCTAGTGATAAAAAGAACATTTGCTTTAGTAGCTTCTTTCTGGAGGTGGCCAGCAATTTGGCAAATTAGTATGAATTTTCCATTCATTGCTTAATGGAAACAGATTTAGTCTAGTGACATAGGCCCGTGAGAATCTATAATGCATTATACAATTCCCTCAAATAACCAGTCTCCTCAACATACACAGACATTCCTCTGTGCCTGTGAGGATCTGTCTGCATAACTTATGAATTCTGTGGCTGATTATGAATGTGTTGCAGCTTTATTCAAGCTGCAAACTCCATTTGGCATATGCAGCTCCCTTTGCCTTCTCAGTTGTCTCTTTGGGTGTGTCTAGACTACACGGCTCTGTCGACGGAGCCATGTAGTCTAGACACACCCTTTGCCTCCATGTTGAATAGAAATTCCAAAGGCTGGTGACAAATGTAAGAGAAAAGATGGTTGTTGACTTAACGTTCACTCCCATGGAAATGGAGGGGCTCTAGAAATAGGCTGGCTCCTATCCAGGGGTGTGTCTAGACTACAGGGTTTTTTCGAAAAAACTTCCCCTGCGTCTAGACTGCTGCTGCATTCTTTCGAAAGTAAATCGAAAGAACGCAGCAGTTTTTTTGACTGCGGAAAACCTTGTTTTACGAGAAAGAACGCCTTTTTTTCGAAAGTGCTCTTTTGAAAAAAGGCGCTATGTAATGCACACTGTGCTTTTTCAAAAGAGAGCATCCAGACTGCCTGGTTGCTCTCTTTCGAAAAAGCGGTTTGCTTTTTCGAAAGTACTGGTTGTAGTCTAGACGCTCTTTTTTGAAAGAGGCTTGTAGTCTAGACATAGCCCAGGAGAATGGGTCTCTCAGAGGAGAGTTTCCCTTGGCAATTAAGTCACCTGAGAAGGCTGAGCCTGAGCCGGATGTCACTTGACAACAGGGATTAAACATTATAAAAGGGTGGGAACTGCTTTCCTCAGGGGGCCATTTTTCTCCAGCTCAATATGAGGAAGAAGCAGCCCAGCAGGTAGTAACTTGTTGAGACAGGGAACCCTGGCGACTTGCATTCAAGGACCCCCAAGGGAATGGTGAGCTGTGTATTCTTTTCTCTGTTATCTGTACTTTCTTATGCCTTGGCGGTTAGATGAAAGAGCAAGGATGTTAGAATTCTGTGCAAACTCTGTGTTGGATGCTCTCAGCAAAATGTGCCTTCTGAGAGACTGAACCAAGAAATCAGAAGGCTCAGCACCTTTGGTGGGATCCTGGGAGAGGGTGTGTTCAAGCTAGGGAAATAGATAGCTGGATAACAGGTACCAGCCGGAGATGTTAAATATCGGTTAATTGAATAGTCGAGTAATCTCATGAATTCTTATCGGTTAGTTGACTAGTCTATAGTCCCTGGGAGCAGGGCCGGCAGCCAGTGCGCTCTGCACTCACTCCCGAGAAGACCCCACCACTCCGTGCTGCTGCCTCTGTATCAGAGGCAGCAGCGCGGCGGGGCCAGACTGGAGCTGGTTTGCAAGGGGAGCCAGTTTAAAAACAAGCTCCCCTTGTGGACCGGTTGCCTGTCACCCCGTGCTGCTGCCTCTGATAATGAGGCAGCAGCACAGGGTGGCAGCAGCCCCTGTCTAGGGGATGGTCTGAGCTCCCGGACCCAGAGCAAGGCAGAACTGAGCTGGGCTGCCTGCCCACCTGGCTCCTAATACGCTTTAAATGCAGAGCCACAGCAGTGGTAGGTCCCGGACCCATTACAAGCCAGGACTGAGCCGAGCTGCTGGCCAGCCTGCTGAAAAATTTACTGGCGGGGGGTGGGGGGGGAAATACATGTTCAGTAAAACCTGTGTTATCTGGCACACTTGGGAATTAGGGCATGCTGGTAACCTAAAAATTCTGGTTATTCGAGGGGGCGGGGGGAGCCGTGCGGGGCCTACGGGGGGGGGGCACGGGTGCTGTGCAGGTGCCAGGATGTGGCCTGCTGGGGGGGCCATGAGCTGTGGGCGGAGGAGGCGGGATGAGGCCTGGTGAGCCAAGGGGCGGGAGGTGGAGATGGCGTGGGCGGCCTGCTGGTGGGGGGAGTCCCGCAGGGGGAATGGCCTGCCGGGAGTGCCAGGAGTGGCGGGGGGAGCGAAGATGCTTCCTGCTTGCTTCCAGCTGTCGTTCGCCCCTCCCCCAGGTACATTCTGCACCCTCGTCTGAGGAGTGGCCTGGCACTTAAAGGGCCTATTTTTTTTTTTTTTTTGCTTTTCCCAGTGTCAGAAATTTGCTGGTTTCTACAGTTTTCCAGATGCTTAAGTTATGGATAGCGCAGGTATTACTGTAGTTTCTAACATTAACTACCCTTTCACATCCCTAGTACCAGCCCTCACAAGGGAGTGCTACACACTAGGACCTGGTCTATAGTGGGAAGCTTGGTTTAAGGTATGCAATTCCAGCTATGCAAAATGCATGGCTGGAGTCAGTTTACCTTAATCTGAGCCATGGAGGTGTCCACACAGTGGGAGGCCAATGGGAGCAAATGCTCCCGTTGGTTTCTCTTACTCCTCACTGAAGAAGGAATACTGGCCACCGATGGGGGCTACGTTCAGCATTTGATTTACGGGTCTATACTAGACCCACTAAATCGAACTCTAGAAGATTGACCTTCAGTGCATCAGTCTTCTGGTAAGTATAGACATGCCCTGAGTGTGCATAGTAGCTCAGTTCCATTCAGGTTCCTGGACCTGTAACAATGCCTCTTTTGCGTTTGAAAAAAAAAAAAAAAAAAAACAACAACAACAACCAACCAACCAACCCAAAAATCAATTCAGACAACTTCCACTCCCATTTTAGTTTAAAAAAAAAAAAAACTTGTATGTGGATACAGCTTTTATTGAATGTTTGAACTACAAGGAAGCCATTTGCTTTTAATATGCATCATGCTGTTTCTTTGTCTGCGAGGGTTGCATGGATTTTTACGGTTGATCACAGAGAGTTACTGAGACGCCCCAGGAAACTATATATGGTGTTTGTTTTGAACAAAGGTTTATTTTGTGTGTGTTGCCATCATTTCAAGCCCTGGGGATGGGTTACAAGGTTGTTTTCAGCAATGTCATGCATTGCTAATTAAACTCATTGGAGCTGTCTTTTAGAGATTAATTTAATCAATAAGGATATTATTACTGCTTTGATAGTATCATTTGTACGAATCATCACTTGATGAAGACAATTAACTCAGAATGCTTATTAGTTGATCCACCGTACACCTTATTTGTGTAGTAAGAATCAGTCACAGAATTAATTAAGGAAAGTACTATTCAAGGATTTCTTTGAGGCTCAGTGAATGACACAGTCTTTGTTTTACGCGAATGTTTAATTGATTGTAGTTTGGGTTAGGTCATTTATTTTGATGCATTTTTTTCTGAAGAGAAAAAAAGTGTTTTCTCATTTCAAAAGCAAAATTTTCCAAACTAGCTGCTTAAATGTCTCATGTCAATCTTGAGATGTGTGCATGCAAATAAGCAGTTGTGCATGCAAATCAGGTAACACTGCACACATTTATTTATTTATTTATTTATTTAAAATATTTTTACCCAGTCTCTCTATTTAAAATATTCAAGGCGGCTTATAAATAAATGTATATAAAGTAAGATACAAGACCCCAAAGTGGGGGGAACATAAAACCTGCTAAAACACCTCAAGAGGAGGGACACACACACACTGGAACACCAATAAAAGCACAGATAAAAAGCACATTCATATGTGTTAATGAAGGACTGGTCTCAATAAGATTAGTGAATTCTAAAAGGCTGGTTCCAGGTAAGGTATGGAAATCGGAGGAATCAAACATTTTGGAGGGGATGTTATTTTATTTATAATCATCTAGGCTCTAATTCTTCAACCGTTCATACACATTAGTAACTTTATAATGGGGGGGGGGGAGTGAAATTTACCCTGTGCAAAGGGTACAAGGACTCTGCACCCATTAACTCCCATGTAAGCTCTCCGTGGCATTTCAAAGGAACATAAGATAGGTGTGGGCCCTGTGCACAGGGTGAATTTTACCCACAACTAGTCTTGTTGAATTTATATGAGTAAGCTTCCTCTTATGCTTAAGTGTATGTATGTGTTAAGTTGCTTTTTGAGCACAGAGGAGCTTATGGTCTTCTATATTTAGAAAATTATTTAGAAATGTATTTTCTCTGGCTGTATGTTTTACATGAAATTAGTATCATCTGTCACTCTTTACTAAGAATAAAATAAAGAATTCTGCCTGGGCTTTTGAAAGCAGCTGAATCTTTCATCTTCCATTGAGTTCCTCCATGCTACCTGGAGAGTTCATAGTCGGGTTGTTAAAATGGTTAACCAGTTAAACATTAGCACTTAACTAGTTAACTGATTTACTTTAGGGCCCACCACCTGGACCTGGCTTTGGGGTACTGGCACAGCGATGAGGTCCTGCTGCCAGTCCCACCGGTTCCTCCACAGCTGGGGCCCTCTGGCCTGGTATGGCTGGCCACCACGGGAGTTCACTGGAATGGGCCCGTTAACTGGTAAGCGTACTGGTAAGCCTCGTGCTTATGGGTGTGCTTGCTGGTTAACTGTTTTAACCTCTCAAGTATGAAGTTTAAGGCCAAAAGGGACAACAGTGAATCTAGTCTCACCTGGCCATAGAACGTCCCCAAACTTATTCCGAGGGCAGATATTTTAGAAGAACATGCAGTCTTGATTTTAAAATTGTCAGTGATAGAGAATCCTCCACAAGCCTTGGCCAATGGTTCCAATGGCTAATTAAGCTCACTATCAAAAAATCTGCATTTTATTTCCAGTATGAATTTGTGTAGCTCCGGCTTCCGGTCAGTGGTTTGTGTTAGCTCTTGCTCATCAATATTGTGGAGCCCAATATTAAGTATTTGTTCCCCACTTAGAATAGTGATAGAAATGTAGCCGTGTTAGTCTGGTGTAGCTGAAACAAAAAACAGGACTATGTAGCACTTAAAAGACTAACAAGATGGTTTATTAGGTGATGAGCTTTCGTGGGCCAGACCCACTTCCTCAGATCAAATAGTGGAAGAAAATTGTCACAACCATATATACCAAAGGATACAATTAAAAAAAATGAACACATATGAAAAGGACAAATCAAATTTCAGAACAGAAGGGGGATGGGGGGGGGCCTATGGACTCAGCCGAGCGCCACGGCGGGAGGAGAAGGGGGGTGGGGTGGTGATGTGTGGCGTGACAGCAGCTCCAGGCCCCTCCCCCTGACCGTGAATAGACCCTGGCTGGGGGGAGGGCAGGAGAATGAGGGGAAGGGGGAGGTGGAGGACAACTGGGAGGCTGCAGGATCAGTGCTGGGGTGAAGGGAAATGGTGCAGGGGGGCAGCTGGAGTTCATAGGAAGCCGCTCAGCTGGGCTGCCACGCGGGAGCAAGCAGCACAAACAGCCGTTTGGACTCCGTGCTCCCCATGCAGGAGGAGGAGGAGAAGAGAAAGAGAGAGTGAGAGGCAGGAGGAGGAGGAGGAGAGAGAATGAGAGGCAGGAGGGGGAGAAAAGAAAGAGACGGAGAGAGAGGCAGGAGACGGAGGAGAGCTGGGGGGGGGGGAGGCAGTAGGAGTAGGGGAGAGAGAGAGAGAGACGGAGCGAGAGACCGGAGGCTCAGGAGAGAAGACCGAGATAAAATGGGAATAGAACGTGGAGGAGAGACCTGAAAATCCCGTTTTATGACGGGCTAATTGGCTAGTCATTTAAGAGTCCTCTGTTCATGCATCACAGGATTGCACTAGCTCTTTTGGCCATACCAGCACATCACTAGTTCATGTTCAGTTGATTAGCCACTATGACCCCCACGGCTATGTCTACACTGCAGGCTTCTTTCTCAAGAACTGTTTTGCGCAAGAGTTCTTGTGCAAAAATTCTTGCGCAAGAGCGCGTCCACACTGCCACGTGCTTTTGCACAAGATATGGCCATTTTAGCCATAGGGGTTTCTTGCGCCTGTTGCCCATCCAAACTACCTTCTTGCGCAAGAGCTCTTGCACAAGAGGTGTTATTCCTTGTGGGGAGAGGAATAACTCTTGCGCAAGAAGCCCTCTGTTCCAACGCTTTACTGTAAATTTACTTGCTCAGTGTAGACGCTCTGCAAGTTTTTGCGCAAGAACAGCCATTCTTGCGCAAAAAGCCTGCAGTGTAGACGTAGCCCAAATGTTTTTCAGAGTCTTTGCTTCCAAGAAGAGACTCCCCCATCCAATAAGTCCCTAGTAGGTGTGGGGAAGGGCAACTCTCTCATCCTCCCCTTCCCTGCCTCTTCCCACCACTGCTTGTCCTGCACCCCACCCCCACTCCACCTCTTCCCCAAAGCCCCCTCCCCTGAGTGATGCAGCCCAGGAGACTAGTGGGATACCTGGCGCCAGCAGCAGGGGTTGGGCCCACTCCTGCACTCACCAGCGGGGTGGGGGAAAGTGGAGCAACCCAACCTCAGCCTCCTCCGCTGCCCCGGCTCTCAGCCACGTCACTCCATTTCTGGCCACCAGTGAATGCCGGGCCAGTTGCTCCCATTCCCCAGGCTGCCCTCCCCTGAGTGACACGACTCAGGAGCAGAGCAGTATTCTGGGCCTATGGACGGGACGACTCTGCCGACAATGTTTGTTCCTAGGTGTATACATTTACATTTAGCCATATTAGAATGCATGTTGTTTGCTTGTGCCCAGTTTATCAAATGATCCAAATGACTCCGAATCAGGACCCTCCCTGAAAGACAGGCTCTTGATATCGATTTCTCATCTACAATACTATATGGGGACCCATCTGCAAGTTTGTAATCCTTTTAAGATGTGCCAGGTTCATTTTATACTGTTCTATACCTTTTTAATCCAAATGTCTTGTGATACCAAGTTGCAGCTAATCGCTAGTCCTTTTGTGCCATGTGGATGGCACAAAGGCAGGGCAGAGAATCTGCTCTGGGATGTTCTGTGCCTGAGTGAGCAGAAGAAGGATAGTCCTATAGGCAAGGGTCTAACCCGGACCATGGGAACTCCAGCTGCAATTCCCTGCTCTGCCATGGGCTTACTATGTGACCCTGGGCAAGTCGCTTAGTCTTTCTGTGCCCACCTCTAAAATGGACAAAACAGCACTGCCATACCTCACAAGGTGTAGTGAAGATAAATATTTTAATATTGTGTGGTAGGGATGTAAAGGACAAGTCGACTAGTTGCTTCCCCCCCCCCTTGCTGAGTGAATCAGATAGAAGCAGCAAGGGGGGTGGGAGGAAAGGGGGGTACTTAAATGCAGCAGCGCCTCACAGAGCCCGGGGTCAGCTGGGGACTCCAGGCTCAGTGTGGTGTGCCAGCTTTGAAATGTACAAAAGTCCCCGGGGGGGCTCTTGTGCATTTCAAAAAGAAAGCACCCATGTGGAGCTCTTGTATATTTCAAAGGTGGAATGTGGAAGTGCTTATCGAGTAGTCGATGGAAATTCCATCGACTACTCGACAAGCAAATTAATCGCTACATAACATCCCTATTGTGTTGTGCTCAGGTACTACAGAAATGGGGCCTTATAAAAAGGTTAGATAAACAAACACACAGCTGTGTTTTTAATCTTATGAAAACAAACTGAATCATAGAATCCTAGGGCTAGAAGAGACCTCAGGAGGTCACTGAGTCCAACCCCCTACTAAAAGCAGGACCAATCCCAACTAAATCAACCCAGCCAGGGCTCTGTCAAGCCAGGCCTTAAAAACCTCAGGGGTGGAGATTCCACCACCTCCCTAGTTAACGCATCCCAGTGCTTCCCCACCATCCTAGGGAAATCACGGGTACTTGTCTCTATGACTCTTTTAAAGGCCTTGCACGCTCCCCTAAGAGTCCACTCCCTGCCAAGAGTGCCCTTTACTTCCTTGCAGGGTCATGACTGTGGCTTGTGCCATGACTGTCCAATGACTATTGTCCAGGAAGTACATTCCCCTGCCCACAGGGTGACTCACGATTGTTCCCTGTGGCAGAAATCTAACATGCCTATGTTGGTGAAAAGAAAAGAAAATGAGAGTGAAGCCGAGCCCCTGGTTCGCAGCATATCACCTTCCTTTGCCTTGAGGGCACCGGGGATCCTCAGAAGTGGCCGTCTACGCCGTCCCACTCAACATCTACTCCGATTGGACCTGCAGTGAATGCCTGGGATGCACACTGGCTCGAGTGGGTGTGCAGACTGGACCACCTCTCCTTGGTTGGTGGACCTGGCGACAGCAGTGTTTGTATTGAACTCTTGGGCTCATTCACTGGGGATGTCCAGAGACACATGCCAGACCTGAAGTAGTGGAGGTGGTGGGCCCAGCCTGAAGTAAAGGACTGGAGAACTGGGAAACTCTGACCTCGAACAAGGACTGCCTTGTCTGTGACACTACCGCTACAGAGGGATTTGAAGACCAACGTCACATGATGTCCTATCCTTCGTGTGTTGTCCTTCTCCATTTCCCCTCTTTGTATTAGCCAAGCTGTCTACCCCTCCCTTTCATGAGAATCTCGTAATGATTATATTCTCATGTTCGCTGTTGCTGGACATGACAGACGGGGTTAGATGGGCCACCCAGAGCACCTTCATCTTGTTCCGAATAACCCAAAAGAGAACCCCACAAGGGTTTTGAAAAATAGCCTAGGTTTAGTCATATGTTATTTTTATAATACTGTAGCACTCACCAAATACACAGATACCTACTGTAATATATCCCCTTTTGGTTGGGCAATATGCATTGCCTGCTGTCATTCGAAATGTGCTTGGCTTGGGCTTTATGTTTGATCTTTAACTCTCTAAACCCTGAGTGCAATCAGGGAGACAAGAAGGCAGAACAATCCCTGAAATACATTGGATTAAAATAGTAAATCAGTCCACTGAGAAGAATATCTGATGGCGGGACTGTACCTGAAATTCTTTCTTTAGCACCTTGCCCATCAGCACATGGCAGCATAATTCCTGTGCCTGCCAGGAATTTTGACTAGGCATCTGCAGTTTTGTGTCCACATGCTGCCGGCTCCTGGGTGTTCCAAGTGGGATAGTGGGGGATCTGTTATGCTAGCTTCTTATTTTTCCCACTCTTAAAAATATGAGTCTGAAAAGCAATATAGACTCATACAGTCATAGAGCTGGAAGAGACCTTAGAAGGCCATCAAATCCAGCCCCCTGCCCAAGGCAGGTCCAATCCAAATTAAATCAGCTCAGCCAGGGCTTTGTCAAGCCGGGATATAAACACCTCTAGGGATGGAGACTCCACTGCTTCCCCAGGTAACCCATTCCAATGCTTCACCACCCTCCTAATGAAATAGTTTTTCCTAATATCCAACCTGGGCCTCTCCCATTGCAGCTTGAGACCATTGTTCCTTGTACTGCCATCCTTCACTACTGTGAACAGTCTCTCTCCATCCTCTTTGGAACCTCCCCTCAGGAAGTTGAAGGCTGCTACCAAATCCCCCCTCACTCATTCATATGGGTGTATTAGTGGGTGTCTATGAAGAGACAATAATTAGCACAATGTGTGATTTTTTTACCTACCCTAACTTTGCCAAAGTGAAACTGATCTCGTTGAAATTCCACATGCAAGATCTTCAAACTTTTTTGAAAATCGTGGGGCAAATCAGTCAAAATTGCTGAGAGAGATGGAGGTTCAAAACTTAAATGGGCTTCACTCTTGGATTATGTCCTTGATTTTATTTCTTAGTTTGCTTGATTTGTTTTTGGTACATCACATCTCCCAACTCTCTTGGGAGAGATAGACCCCCAAGAGATAGACCCCCAATTCTATATATTTAGTTAGGCCTCAAGAGGTGTTGTGCCTTAAAACTAGTTTGGGGAGTTGCTGAGGCTGGAATTACAAGATATTCATTCTGTACATTATGACATCTTCATGGCCTAATGAACTTGATGTTTGCCTGTCCTATCTGCCTAATCGGTTGACCTATCTAGACATTAATACTGAACAGCTATAAACTTTATAAAGTGGGTGTAGGCCAGACGCAGTTGATCATGATGCGAGGAGTGGCAAGCAGGGTACCACAGTGGCCTGACGAGATCTTAGGAGAGGACACCTCCAGAGTTTTTGCACTGTCAGTTTCATTGTTGATAGGAAAGCGGTAAAAGAAAAGTGCTGATTTGTGTTCTTAGTTACTGCCACAGACATCAGAGAGTGTTGACAGTTGCAGCACTTCCATCACAGATGAGAACAACACCCTCAGGGCAGCTATCCCACAGTGCAGCTCTCTTCAATTTGACGATAGGTCTTGTGGGAAGTGTGTGTGTGTATGATGGCAGGACATGCTAGGTTCCTGCCTAGCCCTGGCTCCCCAAATACTGATCAGCACCAGTAGCTCAGCATTGCTGTACGCAGGGGATCATCTGCTTTGTGGAGCAGACATGTCACCTGGCCAGATAAGTGAGCACTTGCCAAGAAAAGAGGAAAGGAAGATTGAACGTTCCCAGGACTTTAGAAGGGGAGGGGTAGATGTCTATTTAACTGGCAGAGCTGCTGGCCAGATTGGTCACGTAGGCACTATGGGATATCCTCCAGAGATAAAAGCTCTAAAACAGCAAGTCACAAAAGGAGGTAAATGGTCTGGTTTGGCAAACTGGTATAAAAGCCACATATGGAGACAGGTCCATGTCCTCTTTGCTTTGAAGGAACCAGAAAGCCCCTGAATACAGAGCAGGATTCATTAAAGACTCTGGGTGGCTCACACAATACTGCAGAATCTAGGTGCAGCTTGCAAAAGCTGCCAGGACTACCGAAAGTGGGGAATTTTAAACATTGTTTAAACTAAGGACACTTGCAGCTAAAAATACTCTTAACTCAGAGCAAAGGAAGAAACAGAATAAGACTGACCTTGGAAAATGTCTTAGAAGCATAGCTGTAGAAATAATGTAGCATGCCAATCCCCATGTGCACATGTGTTGGCCAAATGGTATTTGTCTAACGGTATCCCCATTGTACTAAGAGGTTGATTTCATTCTCCAGTTGGAATTATTGTGGTGTGGCTGAAACAAACATGCCCATTGCTGACAAATAGCCAATCGGGAAAAACATTTATTTTAACCACAGAAATGGGTACTATTGTGAATTTAGAATGTTTGTTCCACGTTGCTGTCAGCGGCACGTTTACCATAGGGGCCTGAGAATGTTTTATAGGAAATGTCAGTCTAATTTTCCGACGTACTGAGCACCAGACATTTACACCATTTTCTTCTATTAGAGTTGCAGTGGTGTGGGCAATTTATAGCTGTCTCTTTTAAGGAAGGGAAATTGCAAGCAGGCAGTCATGTAGCTTATGCCGCTTGCTCTCTTGTTCTCTCCTGATAGAAAATGATTGATTGTCCCTGCCCATTATTTCCACTCAAATAAGGAAGGGCGAAGGGAGTGTTCTCACCCACTTCGGTTCTCGTGTTTTGACCGACAATATCCTTTTGTGCAAGGAAAAAATTCATCATTTCCATATTAGCTGTTACCATCCACCAGACGATATATGGTGGATGAAATTCACGTCTGTGTCCAGCGCCCTGCTCTCAAGACTGGGAACCTTTCAGTTTCCATTTGAGCTTTTGGTACTTGCAAGGCACGTCTGGTCTTCGGGGGAAGACTAATTAAAGAATTGCCAAGGGACTGATTCGATGCCCAGAACCAGATGAACAACCCTGTCTATCATCAACATAATTGCCTGGCTGTGGTTGGGGATGGTCCAGCTGTGGACAACACCCACCATTTTCCCCTCTGCTAAGGGGCCTGTTGGTATGTGTTCAAAGGGGGAGGAGCGCCTGCTGAGAAGTCAGTGTGGACAGGACCAGAGCTGCTGACAGGGATGGGGGGAGCAAAGGGGGCAGTTACCTGGGGCCTAGTCATTTAAATGGGCCCAGGACACTGAGAGGTGCCTGGGGGAGGTGTGGCATGGTCCAGGTGATACCGAGGACTGGCTGGGGGAGGGACTGGCTGCCCCAACCCTATCTCTTCCTCCCAAGGCCCTTCCAGGGAGTCCTGGAACTGAGTCCCACACACACACACATTGCCCATGACTGGGTGAAGTCTATCGCCAGCCCTGGGCAAGACAGTCAACTTAGTGTGTACTCCCAGCAGCTTCCTCTGGAACATCTCCTGTAAAGTGCTGGCCAAAAACGGAACCTCCCCATGCCTGCCAGGGATGTTAGTTAGCGTGTAACTGAATAGTCATAACTGCATCAATTTTTAGCAGTTACACAACTAATCCCTTGGGAAGGGGCAGCAGCCAGTGCACTCCTGGCCCCACTCCTGGGGAGACCCTGATGCCCCAGGGTGGCAGGTGGGAGCCAGTCTGCAAAGGGAACCGGTTTAAAAACCGGCTTCCTGCCCAGACCAGCCTGCCACCTCACACTGCTGTCTCTATTAGAGACAGCAGCCCAGGGTGGCAGCGGCCCCCGTCCGCAGGGCTCTGAGCTCCCTGCAGACAGAGTCAGCTCCATGGCAGCAGCCCCTGTCTGCTGGGAGCTCGGACCCTCCACAGACGGGGGTGCTGCTGTGGAGAACCCTCTGTCTGTGGCAGGCCCAGTCTCACAGCGGGCAGAGGCTGCTCTGTGGGATGCCAGATAAAGGAAGCAGCACAGGGCGGGGTGGCGGGGAGGATGGGCAGACAGTGCCACGGACCTGGTGCTGGGGGGAACCAGCTTTTAATCCAGTTCCCCCCAGCACCGGCTTCTGCCTGCCCCCCTGCCTCTGTAGGAGGCAGCAAGGGGGAGGCAGGCAGGTCTGCGCTGGCACGCGCGGAGAGCCGGCTTCCTGCACATATCGGCTCCCGCCTGCCCCCATCACCCTCTGTGCTGCTGCCTCTCTATCAGCACAGAGGGTGATGCGGGGGGGGGGCGAGAGGGGGTTACCAGCTCCTGCCTTCCCTGCCCTTGCTGCCTCCAATACAGAGGCAGTAACTGAGGGAATGCATTAGTCGACAGAATTAACCGATAAACCCAGTCTTGTTGGTTAATCGCGTAGTTGTCTACATGTTGAATCCCTAATGCCGACCCCTCAAACAGAAAACCACCCAGGCATGGTGACAGTGGCAGCACTGTCTCACATTCCTGAGTGCAGGGAATTCGATAGCTCCAATGAGGGATGATTTACACTTCTCATTATGGGCTTATTTGGGAGAAGCTGGTCTAGTATCTATGGTCTATCTCTTGGGGGTGAGATTTTCATAAGCACTCAACACGGGTAAATAATTCCCATTAATGTCAATGTGTGTGTGTATGTGTGTGTGTAAATTATTTAACTTGCCTTTGAAAATGCAGTAATGGCCCAAAAACAACTGGGAAAGGAACATCTTATTCAACAGGTCTGGTCCTTCGGTGAATTGTAAGTTAGATCTTCTTGTGTCTCTGATTCAGATATGTTTTTACTATGTGGCCTTGGGAGACTGGGTTGGATCCCTTCGCTGTCATCTTCTACAGAATTGTTACATTTCCCTTGCTGAACATTTATTACTGTGGTCATGGTGCATGAGCACGAATAAACCCAGCTTTCAGAGCATTGGCTGAGATTGTTGGGCTGACAGGGAGATAAACCTTGTTTTACTATCAATTACTGAGCCATCACAAAAATGGAACGGCACCATGTCGTTTTTACAGAATCCCTTTTCAGAGTACAACTGCCCTTTAAAATATCTCTAGATGCCTGAAGCAATAATCCAACTTTCCTCCCGCATTTACTATTACAGTGGGCTAGCAATTCATCTGAGGTTCCTGGAGTGTCTAGGATATTAATTGCCCTACAACATGGAAAACAAACATTAAAAACAAGACCAAACCAAACTGAACATTAAAAATATTCTTATTAAAAACAGCACATGTTGGGAAAGATAAAAGACATATGAAGTTACACCCTGAAAAGTACATATACTAAATAACTACAACTAGTAACAATAAATCCAATGTGGGGTTTCATATCTGTCCTCTCTCCAGGACTTCCTGAGTAAATCTGTTCATTTTTCTAAGTCAGAACCCTATTTTCAAGTGCCAGCACTGCAACTATAAACCTGGGGTCTGACAAAAACTCAAGCTGTTCCTTCTGCTTCTGAAATCATCATGAAAACCATTAAGACACAGCTGATAGTTTGGTAAATGATGTTTCTAGACAGAGTAGACTCCAGCTTCCTTGTCCATAGACATTTTGCCTCTAAAGGTCTAAAATAATGTCTGGGCCATTCCTGCTTCCTGTTTTTTTTTCTAACAAAGAAACCATGCAAGGAAAGAAGTATGTTGAATAACAAGATAGCATTGCCCTCCAATCAGCTTTCTGAAAATAATTGCACAGTATTGTTTTGAAAGACTTGGTGCCACTTACGGCCAAATGTTCTCATTATAAGGCTAGAATGGTAGGCTAGCTTCAAAAGCAGGTGTAGCACAAGGCTATGATCATAGGCACTGACTTCCGCTCTAGCACTGCTCCCAGCCCCGCCCCCACCTCTTCCCACACCTACTCCACCCCCGCCCCCATACCACTCCTTCCCCAAACCTTCGCCCCTGCCCTGCCTCTTTCCATCCCTCCCCCAAGCACATCTCATCCTCAACAGCTGTTTTGTGATGTTCAGAGGCTCTGGGAGGGAGGAAGGAGTAGATCAGCACTGGAGGTAGGGGACGGAGGGGGGAGCTTGATTGCCAGTGGGTGCTCAGCACTCACTAATTTTTCCCCATGGGTGCTGCAACCCTCGAGCACCCATAGAGTCGCCGCCTATAGCTGCAGTGCCCCAGGACGAGGTCTGGGAATGCACAGTGACTCAGATCACAATTCGTCTCCTGCTCCCCACTTGTTCTGAATGACTTCCTCCCTTTTGGGGGTTGTGGCTCAGATTAGTCGCCTATTATCACTGACCCCTTTTTAATATGTTGACCTCAACCTTGTAGATGGCTGAAAAATGTACACTACAATGGCAGCGCCTTCCAGACGCACCACTTACCTTATAGCGGCCTTCTTCTGCTGAATGTGGCAGGTTGTTCCAAGCTTCCTTTCTGGAAAGAAATTTGATCTGAAGAGTTAATTTGCCAATTTTCTCCTCTCTGACCCTTTGTTTTTCATTTAGCTACTAGGCATGGTTCTCTGTTGCCCCGCACCACGAGCTTCCATTTTCTTGTGAGAGCCAAATGAGTGTAAAACACTTAGGCCGGGATTTTTACAGGTGTTTGCTGTTGTGGTGCTCAGCATTGCAATGCCTAAGTGATTTAGGTGCCTAAATCTCATTCCCAAAAGAGATTTAGGTCTTTAGGAGCATAAATCCAATGGGATAATGTGGATCACAGTCACAATGGTACAGGTCGAAGGAGAATGAGGCTCACTATCTCCAACCCTTGGGTGTTGGTTCAATTAATCTTCAAGATTTCTTTTGTGAAACTTTGGGCACCACCAATAATGACAATAAGCCTTTCTTTAATAGTCACATCTTCAGCCACTGCTCTTACAGTCCCAGCAGTCTCAAGTGACCTTCTCAAAGGCGCAAAGGGCAAGTAGGCTCCCATCAGAATTCACCGGGAGTTGGCTGCTTATCTCCTGAAGTCACCTTTGAGAATCTCACCTCTCCTTGGGGCAGTAAATGACCAGAGACGCATGCATTATTTTCAATGCGTTATCGCTGGAGACTTAGTCTGTGTGGCTCTTAGAGCCACAGAGCAATTTCTGAAGGTTTATCTCCTGAATCCCTGTGCATTTATCTTCCTCCTTTGTGTGTCTGCTTTGTGGAGACTGCAAGGGTATTGCTCCTGGGGACTCATTTGGAATCACAGCCACGAGCAATGTTCACTATAATATGAAGATAGCAGAGTGCCACACTAGCTGACTTCCCATTGGTGTGTTTACGAGTCAAGGCGAGCCTTTTA
This sequence comes from Pelochelys cantorii, assembly GCA_032595735.1. Taxonomy (NCBI): domain Eukaryota; kingdom Metazoa; phylum Chordata; order Testudines; family Trionychidae; genus Pelochelys; species Pelochelys cantorii. The sequence goes on along the minus strand of CM064346.1, from coordinate 5,645,595 downwards.
ATGCATGCAGTGCACTTGTTGCCATGATACATGAAAGGTGGTTAACCCCAATAACTCGATGCACTGAGTTCTCGTTTGTCTGCTTGCTACTTCTCTCTCATCGCTGCTCTCCCAGCGGTTCCAAGCCACCAAGAATTGTTACAATCCAGCCACTTCATGGGCAAGAGATTCCTCAGCCTTATTTAATCACCATGTAAAGATACAAGGTACATTTTTCATGTGGAACGGTTCATGGTTTTAGAGGGTTAGCCATAACTGCCCTCCATTCTGTACTATGATGTGCACTGTGCTCCCTTTCTTGCTTTCAACATTACCTTTGTTGCTGTTTTCCAAATGTATGGTCCACCCTCTGCACCCTGCCCCGGCCTGTCACCTTTGGTAGTAGACTCATGGTCGTGTTCCACTTTTAAATGCTGTAATGACTTGACCAACAGAAGCATCACCCTTCATTGCTTCTGTTCATAAACTCAGACACTATGGTGGTGGGTGCAATAGAAGAACCAAAAGAGAACAGAAAAGAATAAGGACCTCAGGATTTGACCCAGTATTATGCCCACATGGGCCAGCCTGGGGCTAATCTCTCCCAGGCAGCCCTCAGTGCCTCCTGGAGCACGATGTGTGGGACTCCGTGGATGTGTGGGACTCCGTGGTGATTTAAAAGGCCCGGGGCTCTGACTACCACCGTTGCTATGGTAGCAGTGACGACAGCCGGGAGCGCTGGACCCTGGGGCCATTGTCTCTCACTTTAGCTATAGAGGCCATGATCCAGTAACTTTAAAGCACATGAGATAAATCAGTATGCTGTAACATGTGTTAAATGGACCAGAGCTTTCAAGAGACGTGGAACTTTTTTTCAGCCACGGGCCACTGACCCACAGAAAAATCTGTTGAGGGCCATGTACAAGTGAGAAGCATAAAATATAGGATACACTTTAAAAACAACAGTTTGGTAGCATTTTAAAGACTAATAAAACATGTAGATGGCATCATGAGCTTTCATGGGCACAGCCCACTGCTTCAGATGACCAGAGTATTGGATGTCCAGAACCAAAATTAAATAGAGGAGGGGAGGTAGGAAAAAATGGGAGGGAGGGACACAAAGAGGCAGTGGGTATATAAATATCAAAGGGAAAACCGAGGTGACATGTAACAAGCAAAACTGATTCTGGTGTTAGTATTCTTCCTTTCTAAATGCCAACTAATGGTCCTTATCTGCTTCCCTTAACTATCCAGTCTTTAGGTGTTTATAGACTATCAGTTTTGCTTGTTACATACCAGCTCAGTAAATCCCTACTCTTCCGAGACTTGTTGTGATCACAGCATTCAAACAGTAATCACAGATGGTAGTAAATTTAGGATTTTTCCACCTTGACCTGAAATCTGTTCAGTTCCTTTTCCCATCCATCCTTCTTCCCAGGGCCTGAGCTCTGGCTCTGTAGCATTGAGAGCAAATTGACAAATTGGTGAATTGATCACAGCCTGTTGGATGTAACATTACTTTTCTGTTAGGTGTTTGTTATCTCTGCCTCACTGATGTCACATGATGATTCCCTGTTCTGTTCACTCCCTCTGGGGGCAGCTGGCATCAGCCAGTGTCAGAAGACAGGATACTGGGCTAGATGGATCTTTGATCTGCCCCAGTAAAACCGTTCTCATGTTCTTATGATGCACCAATTGCGTAAAGACGTATCGGCATTTCTTGTATTTCTTCCAAGGAATGCAACTTACACTCATTTTCCAATAGGGAGAAATAAGACATATTGTAAGTGGGGAGACAAGACTGTTAGGAGCTAGTAAAGCTTTGAATGCATTGCAAACTCTGACCTTGCCATAATGAGCAAAGATGTGAAGAGGATGATAAAACTGCTCATTGCCGGTTTCAGCTGCAGATATCAAAGCCTTGACAAAGCCAAGTAGCTATCATTATCTCCATGCTTGCCGATGAAACACTGAGGCACAAAAAGGCAAAGTGATTTTTCCAAGGTTGCTCTGCACAACGGCAGAATCAGATCTTCTGACTCTTAGCTGTGCACCTTATTGGCATCACCATTTTGTCTCCAGAAAGCTCGGCAGAAGAGATGAGACTGTTCCCAATTCCTTGGATCTGATCATCTGAGCTCTAGTTTCTAGACTAGCTGATCAAACAGGCAGCTCAGAACTTGTGTGTCCTAAAGGCTTATAGTTCTCATCCAGGACCACACTGTTTTGGTGTCAAACCCACATACACCCAAAACCTTAAACTGGCATCTTTCAATTGAAACGTAATGCCAGTTTGCAGAAAGCCTAGTGAACCTTAGGCCTGTCTACCCGAGAAAATTAAGCTTAACTACGTCATTCGGGGTGTGAAAACTCCACACCCCTGAGAGGCGTAGTTAAGCCGACCTAAGACGCTGTGTAGACAGAAAAAAACTTTAAAAACAATGGTCCTGTAGCACCTTAGAGACTAACCAAAAATATATAGACAATCTCATGAGCTTTTGTGGGCACAATCACTTCTTCGGGTGACAAATATAGCTTTAGTTTGAGGACAGAATTATTCCATCAACCTAGCTACCGCCTCTTGGGGAGGTGAATCACTTAGGGTACATCTAGACTACACCTCTCTGCCGACAGAGAGATGTGGATTAGGCACGTCGAAATTGCTAATGAAGCGGGAATTTAAATATCCCTGTCAAAAATAAACCCTTTTTTGACAGATCCTGTATTCCTCAAAAAATGAGGTTTACGGGATCTGCCAAAAAAGGGTTTATTTTCGACAGATCCGCGTCTAGACTGCCGGGGTTTTTTTCCAAAAAAGCTGCATTTTGGAAAAAAGCAGTGGCCATGTTTATGCTAATGAAGCATGGCATATTTAAATCCCCGCTTCATTAGCAATTTCAGCGTGCCTAATCTACATCTTTCTGTCGACAGAGAGGTGTAGTCTAGACGTACCCTTACTGTTTACGCTGTTCTAGTTACCAGTAACTCAGCTAAAGGTACTTTATTACTGAGGGGACTTCCTGGCAAACCTTGAATTTGGCAAGTATCGAAGTGTTGTTCTATTCCTGCCAGCATCAGCCTACAGTCAGACATACTGCGTGGCTTGTGCTGACACTGTGCAACCCCTGCAGGTTCTCAGTAGTATTTTAATGACGATTTCACTGGTCTACAATTTTTTAGAAGTCGTCTGCTTCAGAGATAAAATGTGCTATTTATTATGTATTTTGATGTGCTGAATTCAAATATGACAATTAAAACAACTGATTGGCTACTGTTTCCAAGATATTTAAGTTTTTACATTTTACGTCTATGTATATTGTGTAGATAGTAGAGTTTTAATCATAAATTGTAAACCTAGATCTTTTCATGTGTTTATGGTTGCTTTACATGATAATATTTCACCTGTCCTGTTTATGTAACACTTTAAAAATCAGCAAAAGGGTTATATAAATAAAATTTATTATGAAACAAAAGGCAAAAAACTATTATGTACATAGTTTAGTCCTATTCAGTGTCTACTCGGCGCTTCTTGGCTTGTCTCTTGTATTCATTAAATGGAGCATCTCTTGTCACTGTCCAGCAATAGTCTGCAAGCATTGATGGGCTCCATTTGCCCTGATAGCGTTTCTCCATTGTTGCAAAGTCCTGGTGAAATCGCTCGCCGTGCTCGTCGCTCGCTGCTCCGCAGTTTGGTGGAAAAAAATCTAGATGAGAGTGCAAAAAATGTATCTTTAGTGACATGTTGCGACCAAGGCTTTTGTATGCCTTGAGGAGGTTTTCCACCAACAACCTGTAGTTGTCTGCCTTGTTGTTTCTGAGAAAATTTATTGCCACTAACTGGAAGGCTTTCCATGCCGTCTTTTCCTTGCCACGCAGTGCATGGTCAAATGCATCCTCTCGAAGAAGTTCACGAATCTGAGGACCAACAAAGACACCTTCCTTTATCTTAGCTTCACTTAACCTTGGAAATTTTCCATGGAGGTACTTGAAAGCTGCTTGTGTTTTGTCCATGGCCTTGACAAAGTTCTTCATCAGACCCAGCTTGATGTGTAAGGGTGGTAACAAAATCTTCCTTGATTCAACAAGTGGTGGATGCTGAACACTTTTCCTTCCAGGCTCCAATGACTGTCGGAGTGGCCAATCTATCTTGATGTAGTGGGAATCTCTTGCACAACTATCCCATTCGCAGAGAAAACAGCAGTACTTTGTGTGTCCAGTCTGCAGACCAAGCAAGAGAGCAACAACCTTCAAATCGCCACAAAGCTGCCACTGATGTTGGTCATAGTTTATGCACCTCAAAAGTTGTTTCATGTTGTCATAGGTTTCCTTCATATGGACTGCATGACCAACTGGAATTGATGGCAAAACATTGCCATTATGCAGCAAAACAGCTTTAAGACTCGTCTTCGATGAATCAATGAACAGTCTCCACTCATCTGGATCGTGAACGATGTTGAGGGCTGCCATCACACCATCGATGTTGTTGCAGGCTACAAGATCACCTTCCATGAAGAAGAATGGGACAAGATCCTTTTGACGGTCACTGAACATGGAAACCCTAACATCACCTGCCAGGAGATTCCACTGCTGTAGTCTGGAGCCCAACAGCTCTGCCTTACTCTTGGGTAGTTCCAACTCCCTGACAAGGTCATTCAGTTCACCTTGTGTTATGAGGTGTGGTTCAGAGGAGGAGGATGGGAGAAAATGTGGGTCTTGTGACATTGATGGTTCAGGACCAGAAGTTTCATCCTCTTCCTTTTCCTCATCTGACTCAAGTGAGAATGATTCTGGTGCATCAGGAACCAGCAGTCCTTCTCCGTGGGGTACTGGGCGTATAGCTGATGGAATGTTTGGATAATGCACAGTCCACTTTTTCTTCTTTGACACACCTTTCCCAACTGGAGGCACCACGCAGAAGTAACAATTGCTGGTATGATCTGTTGGCTCTCTCCAAATCATTGGCCCTGCAAAAGGCATAGATTTCCTTTTCCTGTTCAACCACTGGCGAAGATTTGTTGCACAAGTGTTGCAGCATATGTGTGGGGCCCACCTCTTGTCCTGATCTCCAATTTTGCAGCCAAAATAAAGGTGATAGGCTTTCTTAACCATAGTGGTTATACTGCGCTTTTGTGATGCAAAAGTTACTTCACCACAAACATAGCAGAAGTTATCTGCACTGTTCACACAAGTACGAGGCATCTCTGCTCACTTTGGCTAAACAGAAATGTGTCCCTTTGCAAAATCAAACACTGACAAATAAGAGAGCATGACACTGTATGATTTCTAGAGCTGATATAGGGCTATTTGTTCAGCAGAGTGATGTAAACTTCGTTATGATTGCATCATCCATGACTTCTAGGAATAACATGATGCAATTCATATCATGAATTCATATCAACAATTTTAAGCATCATTTTCGTTCTCAGTGACCCAGAATTAGTAAAGTTTGATTACATTTATTTCAGAAGCATTTTGGCTGTAGAGCAGTGTTACAGATGATTGTTAAGCAGAAATGAATTCAATAAATTAGAATAAAAATAAAAAATCTTGAACTTGAACCATCTTTAGAAAAATGCTCATGTAGCACTCATTAAAGGCTGAACTGTGGTTTTGTTGTGCTGCCCCAGACCAGCCCAGAAAGCAGACTCACATACTGTTTCCAGGTTTCCCTGTGGCTCTGAGAGCTGGAATATTTCTCTGATATACACTGGCATGTGGAGAGGGCGGCGGCTTTGCTGTTTTTCTTCCTGAGTTCACTTCCTCCCCATGCAACCGTGGGTTACTCCCTCCTCCATGCTCTGGGAAGGCTGCTTTCTCCCTTGCATCATCTTGAGACTAAGGGGATCAAACCCTAAACACAGTGTGTAACCGTACCCTGAGGGGGGTCATAGCTGCCCCAGACAGATTTGGTAACGCTTGTATAGTAATCCATGCTGATAAAGTCTCATTGTATTGAACTTGAATTGTCAGCTTGGGATGCGGAGAACTCCCCTGCCAGGGAATATTAGGCAAACCGCAGTCTGGTCTAGAATTTCATTTCAGTGCATGCACCTCTGCACTTCCGGAACAAGGAACAGAATTTCCAAAATAGGGCAGTGAAAAAAATCAAGCCTAATCCATCATTTCTTAATCTATTTATATCTATGTTAGAGAGTTTGCGCATCTGTCTGTCTGTCTGTGAGTCTGTTCAAGAACTCCTCATAAATGGTAAGAACTAGGCCCACCGAATTTGGTGTGCAGCTTCCCTTTATCCTAACTTAAAGTAAGGCCAGGTTTGGTCATGCTAGGAAAATGGGATGTGTCTGGAATGTGATTGTTTTCCATAACATGGAAAGGGATGGGACTAATAGGAGGGACACTTACATTGGAGAATGACCACTGGGAGCAGTTCGCATGAGGGACACCTATACTGCAGAGTGAACATAGGGGGGCTGCCAAACCAGGAAGAGTGTGGCAGCTGGGGCCAGGCCTTTCCATGTTTCCAGCCTCCGGCCCAGGTAAGTGGGCTCCCTGGCCCAAACCCCTCCCTCTACTGCCCTCTGTCATAGCGCCCAACTGCGGGGGCTGCTAGCCCGAAAGGAACACTGCCAGGGGCCGGGGCCACGCTGTGCACCCTGCCCCACCTGAGGAGTACTGCCAGGAGATGAGGTCGGGACGCACAGCCCCAGCTTCTCCTCCCCTGAGGAGGTCTGTGGGACATATTCCCAGGCCTCGGCCACCCCCTGGGAGGAACCCTGCCAGTGGCCAGGGCTGGGCTCTGCAGACTTAGCTCCTCAGCTGCCTCTCCCCACACTGCCAGAGGAACTGGCACTGACCCAACCACTTGGCTCACCCCCGGAGGAGCCAGTGGCCAGGGCCAGACACCCCAGCTCCAGCCCCCCCAGGAGGAGTCAGGGGGCCAGCAGCTGCAGCACCATCCTTGTTGCCATGGGCAGCCATGATGAACCCCCCCCCAGACCTCCAGTCCCCTGCCTTGAGCCCCCTGGCTTCAGCACCCCACCCTCTGCCCTAACTCCTGCACCCCCACCTCCTGTCCTGAACACCCCAACACCTTCCACCCCTCTGCCCTGATTCCAGCACCCCCCCACACACACACACTGCCAGCCCCCTGCCCTGAAGGACCTGACCAATGCTGGCTATGTCTTCTAGTGGTCTGTGAGTTTTCCAGACTTGTGAAAAGTCCGTAAAGCCATATTGAATGCACCTGTCTGAGATGGGACAATGCAATGACAATTTTGCTGTCAGTGAAAACCTAGGTACTGAATGATTTCACAAAGCCTTTCCAAACTGTTCATTTACATCATCTGCTACTTTCACCAGATTTAAGGCAGATTGCCGTGTCTTGTCTCATCTTGTCATATTCTTACAAGGGTTATGTTGTCTGCTTCGATTACATAAGAGCAGCAAATGGCTCTTCATCGGGGATTAGCATTTGTACAGTATAAAAGCAGCATTTGTGAGCATTAAAAAGAAAACTACCTTTTAAGTTACAGACGTGCTGTTAAACAATAAGGCTACGTCTAGACTGGCATGATTTTGCGCAAAAGTGACTGCTTTTGCGCAAAAACTTGCCAGCTGTCTACACTGGCCGCTTGAATTTGCACAAGAGCACTGACGTTCTAATGTAAGAAATCAGTGCTTCTTGCGCAAATACTTTGACGCTCCCATTCGGGCAAAAGTCCTTTTGCGCAAAAGATTTTGCACAAAAGGGCCAGTGTAGACAGCTCAGATTTGTTTTGCGCAAAAAAGCCCCGATGGCTAAAATGGCGATCGGGGCTTTCTTGCACAAAACCGCGTCTAGATTGGCACGGACGCTTTTCTGCAAAAAGTGCTTTTGTGGAAAAGCGTCCATGCCAATCTAGACTCTCTTTTCCACAAATGCTTTTAACAGAAAAACTTTTCCGTTAAAAGCATTTGTGGAAAATCATGCCAGTCTAGACGTAGCCTAAGTGTTATTTTTTCCTAGTGTGTAAGCATATTTAGCAATTGCTAAAGTTGCATACAGTGTTAACTCTCTGCACCCCGGTGCTAGGATGAACAATAACTAGCATTTAATACTCGGATTCATTTTCTGGAGGCCTAGGCCAGTGTTTCTCAACCTTTTTTTTTTTTATAAAATACCCCTTTAAAAAAATTATAAGTACCCCCAGTACCTACCATTTTCAGACACACAAAACTTTTTTTTTCAATGCAACACATTTGTTTAAACAACTTAATCATAGCTAGGGCGGGTGATGAAATTTTGGGGTGTAAAAAGTACAAAAATAATAAAGCTCCGAAACTTAAAACAAAAATTCAGTTTTCTCCAAATTTCAGTTGTGTTGACATACGCCCCAGCCATCTCTCGAGTACCCCTAAGGGTACTCGTACCACTGGTTGACACACACTGGCCTAGACCAATCACCTGGGACAGGATAGAATGGTTTGCTTTCTGTGTGTATATTATTTGAGGGGAAAGGAGCGTGAGTTCCCATTCCGTGTCTTTTGGTTTTAAACTTTTGTGATTGATTTATCTGTATTCTTTAGTGTGGGTGGGAAGTTCCTCTTGCGCAAAGCACCCTGTAAACCCTCTTGAATGCGGCTTACCCCTCATTGCTTGCAAACAAGGAAAGAATTTCCAGATGAGGGCAGGTTCCTGGTGAAGGGGACGGTGAGGGAGCTGAGCGAGTGTGAGCACGTATCCTCACCTGGTGGACACCCGCTCAGCTTAGATCACAGCACTGCATGGAGTCCTGAACTCAAGCAGCCCCCGCTAAGATCCCTCTGTGAACGTCCATGGTCTTTTTCTGACTGTGTCTTCTCCTGACTTCTCTTCAGAGTATTCTATGGCTTAGCTCTCTCTCTGGCCTAGTTACCTAAAAGTCTAAGGCTCTTCTGGCAATGCCTGAAAAATTCAAATAAAGAGTCAAACAAGTCTTTAAATTAATAGCCCTTCTGCCCCCCCCCCGCCCTTCCCCCCTCCACCTCCACAAGCTTCACTATAATTCCTGTATCAGAGAGGTAGCCATGTTAGTCTGGATCTGCAAAAGCGACAAGGAGTCCTGTGGCACCTTACAGACTTAACAGATGTATTGGAGCATAAGCTTTTGTGGGCAAAGACCCACTTCATCAGATGCATGTGATATAATTCCTGGTGTATCCTGCCTGTTAAGCCCTAGGCCAGTGCCTTTCTTTATCAGAGACCTGTCTCTCTCCCCATTAACAGAGCTCCCTCAGTCTAGCCAGGAGACGATGAGTTACCCCCACACGTGTTCAGAGCATGAGTACCTGAATTCTTTCCTTGTCCTTGCAAGTGATGAGGGGTAAGCCACATCAGAGAAGGTTTAAAGCGTGGCTTTGCATAAGAGGAAGCAGCAGCAGGGATTGCATGTCTAAATCCACTGAATAGGGTTACCATATTTGAACTTTCAAAAAAGAGGACGCCTCTGTGGCTTAGTGGGGGGGCTGTCTGCTCTGTAACCCGGGGTTCCCCTGCACTGTGATGTGTGATTCCCACTGACTTACCCACATGTGTATTGGCCCAGACACCTAGTCCCAACCTAAGCAGTTAGCAAAGCTCGTCCCAGGGGGAGAGATGAAGGAAGGGAGGCGGAGACAAACACCTGGCTGGGGGCAGGGTCTGGTAGCGAGGCAGTTTCTGGCTGGGAAACATGAAGGGAACAGATTAAGCTGAGTGCTAAGGGTTGAGGGGGGCGATGGGCCCCCTAACCCAAGGGGTCTAAGGCTGCCTGGCCCTGACTCTTGTAGCCACAACACATCTATGCTGTTCTGTATCCTGGAGAAGCAATAAACCTTTTCTATTCTACTGGCTGGCAGAGTCTGTTCTTGTTGCTACAGGGGTGCAGGATCAGGGGGAACCCCGATGCACCGTCACAGAGAGGGAGTGTATCTGCATTGGTATCTACTAACTCATGTTGTATTCATGTGTTATATATTATATATTAATGTGTTATATATTATATAACACATTAATACAATGTGAGTTGGTAGATACAGATACACTCCCTCTCAGGGGTGTCCTCTTTTTTGAAAGTTCAAATATGGTATCCCTACCTCTGAATCCTCCAAAAATCACAACCACTGGTAAATTCCTCAGGGCCCCACTGAAAGCAAATTTATTTTCTATTTCATGAGAGTGACACTAATAGAATCTCCTTCCGTCTACCCCAGAATCCTTTTTCAGAATTATAAGCAAATTTTATGCTGTAAAGAAATATGAATAGTTGTAAACTTCACATAAAAAATTGCCTGATTAGGAACTGCCATTTAAAGTTTGGTCTTTGGTGTATCTTGTTTGTCTCTTCTTGAGCCTCCTCCACCTTTTCCACACAGAAACGCATTTGTACAACTTTCAAGACCTAAAAGGGTGTTACAAGTAGGAGGGAGCAAAATTATTCTCCTTAACCTCTTACGATAGGACAAGAAGCAATGGGCTTAAATTGCAGCAAGGGAGGTTTAGGTTGGACATTAGGAAAAACTTCTCAACTGTCAGGCTGAGAAAACAATTTGTGGAACCTCCATCATTGGAGCTCATAGAATCATAGAACCATAGAGCTGGAAAAGACCTCAGAAGGTCATCAAGTCCAGCCCCCTGCTCTAGGCAGGACCAATCCCAACTAAGTCAACCCAGCCACTAGGGATAGAGATTCCATTACTTCCCCAGGGAACCCATTCCAGTGCTTCACCACTCTCCTAGTGAAATAGTTTTTCCTAATATCCAACCTGGACCTCTCCCACCACAACTTGAGACCATTGCTCCTTGTTCTGCCATCTGTCACTACTGAGAACAGCCTCTCTCCATCCTCTTTGAAACCTCCCTTCAGGAAGCTGAAGGCTGCTATCAAATCCCCCCTCACTCTTCGCTTCTGCAGACTAAACAGACCCAACTCCCTCAGCCTCTCCTCATAGGTCATAATCATCTCCTCATAGTCCCCTAATCATTTTGGTTGCCCTCCACTGAACCCTCTCCAACGCGTCGACATCTTTTTTATAGTGGGGGGGTCCAGAACGGGACACAATATTCCAGATGTGACCTCACCAGAGCCGAATAAAGGGGAATAATGACATCTCTGGATCTGCTGTCAATGTTCCTCTTAATGCACCCTAATATGCCATTAGCCTTCTTGGCTACAAGGGCACACTGTTGACTCATATCCAGTTTCTCATTCATTGTAATCTCCAGGTCCTTTTCCGCTATTTAAGAGCAGGTCAGGGATTATCAAAAAGTGCTTGGTCCTGCCATGAGTGCCAGGGACTAGATGTGATGACCTCTTGAGGCCCTTTTCAGTTCTAGTATTCCATGACTCTATGAGAGAATTAAACTTATTCACTTTATGGCACAATGAAATATAATACAGCGCTAGTTTCTGAACCACAGAAGTCTATGCAAGGTGACAGGAGCCTATGGTTCTATATTTTTATTAAATCAGCCCCTCACTTAAAGTAATAAATACATTTCCAGTTCAGGGTGATATGGTATAGATGAGAATGATATCTCATACAGAGTTGCTCTCGCATTTTCCTGCCCAGAACCTCCTGGCCAAACTCAGATTATGAAATGTTATGAAATTCACATGCACACACAAACATGTGAAGTGCAAATGTGAGCTAGTTTGATTTAATCCTAATTGTATGTGTTTCCTGTTGTTTGCATAGTAGTTCATAAATTTATTGGGGTTTCATAGAAGCTTTTTTGTGACATTTTAAAAGTGAAAACAGCTTTTTTGTTTGTTTGTTTTTGCTAATGGAAAATTCTGAAGACCTTTACCAGTTAAGATTTTTTTTTAACAAATCCAATATAAAGCCAGAAAACTTTCTCATAATTTTACTAAGAAGAGTTCTGTGATGTGGTTATTAGCCCAAGTCTTATAAAGCTGAATGCATAATACAGTACCCACAACATGTCATTATTTTCAGTTACATTACCACAACTGGTATTTATCTAAAACCAATAAGTACTGAGTGGTGGGGAAAATATATACTTAAAAAATAAAATTCTTTAGATGTTGAAACATCTGAGGGGAAACAGAAATAGTAATAAGCTATAAACCACATTTGCTCTTTTTTTCTCATAAAACAATCTCCTTCTTTCTCCTCTGCAACTGACCTGCTTTCCACTACACAGGTTTAAGAAGAAAAATGATAACAAACAAAATGGCGTAAGTGAAAAGCCTATTAAACTACCTGTTTATAAGCTACATTTAAAAGGATAGTGAGTTATGTACAGACATAGGCTGCGTCTAGACTGGCAAGCTTGCCAGCTGTCTACATTGGCCGCTTGAATTTGCGCAAGAACACTGACGATCTAATGTAAGATTGTCAGTGTTCTTGCGCAAATACTATGCTGCTCCCGTTCGGGAAAAAGCCCTCTTGTGCAAATATATTTGCGCAAGAGGGCCAGTGTAGACAGCTAAAAAGTGTTTTGCGCAAAAAAGCCCCGATGGCGAAAATGGTGATCGGGGCTTTCTTGCGCAAAACCGCGTCTAGATTGGAACGGATGCTTTTGCGCAAAAAGTGCTTTTGCACAAAAGCATCCGTGCCAATCTAGATGCTCTTTTCCGCAAATGCTTTTAACGGAAAAACTTTTCCGTTAAAAGCATTTGCGGAAATCATGCCAGTCTAGACATAGCCATAGAGTACATATTGATAGGGTAAGGCTAGCAGAGTTGACATGTCATCTGGCCTCCTTCATATTACGGGCCATAGGACTTTGTTTGCACTAGAACATACATGTAGAAAACCATTCAGGCTTCTTTTAAAAACTGCCAATCATCACTGCACCACAGCTGTTGGTAAAATGTTCTAATGATTAATTATGCTCATGATAAATGCTTAGATATTACTTGTAATACTGGTACACACACACTCACATTGTTATCTAGGTAGACACTGATATGTATGTTTATTATTAGGGGCTGGTCCTCAGCTGATGTCAATCGGTTTAGCTCCATTGAAGTGCAAGGAGCTATGCTGATTTCTAGAAATAGAGGAACCTTTAAGGAACTTGTATTTTGAGCTCTATGCAAAGCCCGTTGAAATAAAGTGAAAGGTTACCTTTGATGTTTGTGGGGCTTGAATCAGGCCCTTAGCTGTATAAATGGGTCATTCCTGCATTTCTAGATGTCATTCCCTGCTAGAAATAGTTTTAATGAACAGTTCTATGAGAGTGGTGGGTACTATAGCAGTTCTTACTCTCTTTTTAAAAAAAGAAAAACAACACAAATCCTGCAGAAGGAATATCCTGCTACTGGAAAGATCCTGGAGAGATTCGGGACTCCCTAGCTTCATTATTGCAGAACATCACTGTAAAGAAATAAAGAGGAGTCCTTCCAAACCAGTACCATTGTTCTCTTTGAAAGCATTTAGCTCTTGGCACACGGGCATCATGTAAATAGAACAGACCGAAATGAATAGCTGATCACTTACACCACAGAAGCATGAAAAGCCTGTTTTGTAAATGCCGAGTGTCTCAAAAGGAACCAGGGAAGGTTTGTGTTGGCTGCTTCTTTACAAACAGTTTTCAGATGTCAGAACTGAAGTTACCCTTACAGCATTTGTTTCTACAAATACACACGTTGACATTAGAGGGCACCTAGTACACCTACTGCATGATGCAGGATGACATGTATCAAATAGGGTTTTCTCCCACTCTGCTTTTCTGTATGGTAATGCCCTGCGTTAGCTTCGCGCCCACTTTCTTTTGTGGGGGAGGAGGACAAAGGGCCCCTTATTTTTAAAAAGGAGAGGACTGGAAATAAATAAATATGGCTCATTTTTGCATACTGCTTTTCCATGGATTCCAAGCATCTGGGTATGAGATAAAGGTAACAAAGAAGTATCAAGTAAGATGTGAAATCCTTGTGCTATCAGAGGCAATGGAACAATGGGACCAAGTTTGGACTCTAAGCAGAAGAAAGGCTTGCTTTGTCTTGTATTCTTCTCTTAGTTTCCTTCTTTGCTGCAATCCCTTTCTGCTCGCCCGGTTTTAAGGCGCATTCATTTTACGTTTGAATGCCAAATCTGTACAACTTGCAGTGCACCTGTCTCCAACTCAGTGAGCCTTCCATTTATGGCACCACTGAGTTTGGCTTCTTTTCGGTTTTCTTATTGCCGGTATCACTGTAGCATCCCAGTTCCAGTCTTTACATGGTCCCAGATTCCAGAAGTTTGCTGTATTCACAGAATAACTGTGCAATTTAGGAACACCATAAAGCACAGACAATGCACAGATTTTTTTAGCAAGTGATTTTCAAGAGGCCTTTGAGTTCTACCACTAGACAGGTCTTGAAATATATCGGAAGGTGCACACCAGTAAGGATTTCTTCTAACAAAGCAAATCATCTGAAAATTTCTTTGCAGGGTTAAACAATCTGGATCCACATCTGTCAAAGCTAAACTCATTTCATCATCAAGAAAGAAATCGTTTTCACATCTGCAGTTAGAATTGTGGTTTTTGCTAACCCTCCACCCACATCTTTCCTATACCTCTGCTCGTCAGTAACTTGCTAATTAGATTAATATGCTTGGTTGCACATGACATGTGTCTTTTGCTCAGCTGCTATGCCACCTGTTTGCCTGAACCAATAATAAATGGGTATCAGCAAACATTGTGGCCTTTTTGTTGGACTTTTCTCCTGGGGCTGCTCATCATCCCATCTTTCCTCACATGAGAGTCCTCAAGCTTTATTTGACACTCCCATTCTGCAGCCAGGGATAGTGTGTCAGCATTTTCATTTTAACCTTTTTGGAGGGTATTAACTGTGCCATAAAATTGTGCGCTGATCTAAAACCACAAGACATGTACACACAGGCTGTGTCTAGACTGGCCAGTTTTTCCAGAAAAATCAGCCGCTTTTCCGGAAAAACTTGCCAGCTGTCTAGACTGGCCACTTGAATTTGCGCAAGAACACTGACAATCTAATGTATGATCGTCAGTGTTCTTGCGCAAATACTATGATGCTCCCGTTCAGGCAAAAGCCCTCTTGAGCAAATGCTTTTCCACAAGAGGGCCAGTGTAGACAACCCGGAATTGTTTTGTGCAAAAAAGCCCCGATGGCTAAAATGGCGATTGGAGCTTTCTTGCGCAAAAGCGCGTCTAGATTGGCACGGACGCTTTTCCGCAAAAAGTGCTTTTGCGGAAAAGCATTCGTGCCAATCTAGACGCTCTTTTCCGCAAATGCTTTTAACGGAAAACTTTTCCATTAAAAGCATTTGCAGAAAATCATGCCAGTCTAGACGTAGCCACAGAGGCTGTGTCTAGACTGGCCAGTTTTTCCGGAAAATCAGCCGCTTCTCCAGAAAAACTTGCCAGCTGTCTAGACTGGCCGCTTGAATTTCCGCAAGAACACTGACGATCTCATGTATGATCGTCAGTGTTCTTGCGGAAATACTATGCTGCTCCCGTTTGGGCAAAAGCCCTCTTGCGCAAATGCTTTTGCGCAAGAGGGCCAGTGTAGACAACGTGGTATTGTTTTGCGCAAAAAAGCCCCGATGGCTAAAATGGCGATCGGGGCTTTCTTGCGCAAAAGCGCGTCTAGATTGGCCAGGGATGCTTTTCCGCAAAAAGTGCTTCTGCGGAAAAGCGTCCGTGCCAATCTAAACGCTCTGTTCTGAAAATGCTTTTAACGGAAAACTTTTCCGTTAAAAGCATTTCCGGAAAATCATGCCAATCTAGATGCAGCCAGAGAGATTAACATTAACAGGAGTATTGTGAGCAAGACATGAGAAGTCATTCTTTCGCTCTACTCTGCGCTCATCAGGCCTCAGTTGGAGTATTGTGTCCAGTTCTGGGCACCACATTTCAAGGAAGATGTGGAGAAATTGGAGATGGTCCAGAGAAGAGCAACAAGAATGATTAAAGGCCTAGAGAACATGAGCTATGAGGGAAGACTGAACGAATTGGGCTTGTTTAGTTTAGAAAAGAGAAGATTGAGGAGAGACATGATAGCAGTTTTCAAGTATCTAAAAGGGTGTCACAAAGAGGAAGGAGAAAAATTGTTCTCCTTGGCCTCTGATGACAAGAACCAATGGGCTTAAACTGCAGCAAGGGAGGTTTAGGTTGGACATTAGGAAAAACTTCCTAACTGTCAGGGTGGTTAAACCTACGGAGGTTGTGGAATCTCTATAGAGATATTTAAGATCAGGTTAGATAGACATCTATTAGGGGTGGTCTAGATGGTGCTTGGTCCTGCCATGAGGGCAGGGGACTGGACTTGATGACCTCTGAAGGTCCCTTCCAGTTCTAGTGTTCTTTGATTCTATGTATTATGGAGAGATTGCAGGCAAAGAGGTCAAAAAGCAAACTTTTCCTGGGATGTCATGTTGAGATCCAAAATTTCACTTTGTCACACACCCATTAGATTAAAAAAAATATCTTGAATGTGCAGTTTGAGTTAAACACCAACATACTCTGGGAAATAACTACTGTGACAAAGTCCCTTGTTAGCTCCCTGGGGGTTCTGCGCTTCTTGGCGGTTACTTGTGTGCCTCAGAGACTCACGGAGCCCCCTTCATTGCCCTGGGACTTCCCTAGAGGCAAGGGTCCCCGCTTATCGAGTCATTCTCATCACAGGCCAGTCCTTGGGGTCTCGTCTCGTCTCGTCTCGTCTCTGCTCCTTCCAAAATTCTCCCCCCTGCTGCCTGGGAGGAATCCTTTTATAGGGACCCGTAGGCCTTAATTGGCAACAGGTGCTTAATTAACCCCTGTTGCAGGCTGACTCCTAATTAGGACTCTATTTTCTACCCTGGCTACTGGGCTGTGTTCAGGTGAGGCTAATTGGGAAACAAGAAGGCATTAACCCACCTCTCAATATGGCTGCCTTCTATAAGAGCTTTGCAGTTTGCAGGCTGTGGTCTGTCACACTACACTGGCAATAACACTTGTTTAAAATTTCCACAGCAGCTTCTAGAGAATGTGTCATTCTTTTACTCTAGCTTCAAAAGAAGAGTTGTGTGATTGAAACGTTACTAGAAAAACGTCAAGCCAATATAAGATGTGGAGAAAAGCATAGCTCATATCTAACTCGCTCAAATCCAGTTGAAGGAAAAGAGCTCTCAGTGGACTTGCTACTCAGAACATCTAGAACAACAGACATGCGACCAGACACTGAACTAAAATCTCCATGCAAACTGATGCCACGGTTCCAGGGGAACAACATGACAACAGTATAAAGCAGGAGAAAAGCCTCTTGAGTTCAGTTTAGAGGTGGGAGCAATAGGGGTGATATCGTGGTCAGTGTCTGCTACAGACCACCAGATCAAGTGAATGAGGCAGACAAGGCTTTCTTCAGACAACTAACAGAAGCTTCCAGATCACAGGCCCTGGTTCTCATGGGGAACTTTAATCACCCTGACATCTTTTGGGAGACCAATACAGCAGGACACAGACCATCTAGGAAGTTTTTAGACAATGTTACAAACAACTTCCTGGTACAAGTGCTGAGGAAACTGACATGGGGCCATACGCAGCTTGACTTGCTGCTCACAAACGGGGGAACTAGTACAGGATGTAGAGGTGGGTGGCAACCTGGGCCCCAGTAGTCATGCGATGGTTGATTTCAGGATCCTGACCAAAGGAAGAAAGGAGAGCAGCAAAATACACCCCCTGGCCTTCAGAAATGTAGACTGATGGGCAGGATCCCCTGGGATGCTAACGTGAAGGGGAAAGGAGTCCAAGGCTATGTCTAGACCTCAGAAATTTTTTGGGATACCTCCAGTATTCTAAAAAAGCTCTGCAGCATCCAAGGAACGTGTCCGCTTTTTTGGAACAGTTTCCGAAAAAGCGGACGTGTTCTTTTGGCATCCCTTTATTCCTCTCAGTGAGAGGAATAAGGGATGTCTTTATTCCTCTCAGTGAGAGGAATAAGGGATGTTCCAAAAGAGGACTTTTTCTCCCAAAATTTGGCCCCGTCTACATGGGGCCAAATTTTGGAAAAGCCTCTTTTGGAAAAAAAGTGGGAAAAGATATGCAAATTGCGGTTTGCCATTTGCGTATCTTTTGCTGACTTTTCCCCATATTGTAGACATGGCCTAGGATAGCTGGCAGTATTTTAAAGAAGCCTTATTGAAGGCACAGGAGCTTGCTCATCTGATGCACAGTAAGAAAAGCAAATATGGTAGGAATTTTTCAAGAAGTGGACACTTGGACAGATGGACAGAGAGGAGTATAAATATATTGCTTGAGAACACAGGGGGGTAACCAGAAAGGCCAAAGTGCAATTGCAGCTGAAGCTAGCAAGGGATGTGAAGGGTAACAAGAAAGGTTTCTACAGGCTTGTTAGCAATAATAGGGTGGTCAGGGAAGGTGTGGGACCCTTACTGGATGAGGGAGGTAACCTAGTGACAGATGATGTGGGAAAAGCTAAAGTACTCAATGCTTTCTTTGCCTCTGTCTTCACAGACAAGGTCAGCTCTCAGACTACTGCACTAGGCAACGCGGTATGGGAAGGGAGGTGGGCAACCCACAGTGGAGGAAGAACAAGTTAAGAACTATTTAGAAAAGTTGGACAAACACAAATCCATGAGGCCAGATCTAGTGCATCCAAGGGTGCTGAGGGAGTTGGCTGATGTGATTACAGAGCCAGTGACCATTATCTCAAGGAGATCCAGATAACTGGAAAAAGGCAAATGTATTGCCCATATTTAAGAATGGGAAGGACAATTCAGGGAACTACAGACTGGGAAGACTCACCTAAGTTCCCAGAAAAATCATGGAGGGGATCCTCGAGGAATCCATTCTGAAGCACTTGGAAGAGGGGAAAGTGATCAGGAATAGTCAACATGGATTCACCAAGGGCAAGTGATGCCTGACCAACATGATTCCTTCTATGATGAGGTAACTGGCTCTGTGGACATGGGGAAGGCTGTGGACGTGATAGACCTTGACTTTAGCAAAGCTTTTGATACGGTCTCCCACAGTATTCTTGCCAGCAAGTTAAGGAAGTACAGATTGGATAACTGGACTGTAATGTGGATAAAAAGCTGGTTAGATTGTCAGGCTCAACAGGGAGTAATCAATGGCTCGATATCTGATTGTCAGTCGGTTTTAAGCAGTGTGCCCCAAGGATTAATTCCAGGGCCAGTTTTGTTCAACAACTTTATTAATAACCTCAATGAGGGGATGGACTGTACCCTCAGCAAGTTCTGATAGGACACTAAGCAAAGGGGAGAGGTAGATACACTGGAGGGCAGGGATAGGGTCCAGAGTGACATAGACAAATTTGAGGATTGGACCAAAAGAAATCTGATGAGCTTCAGCAAGGAGAAGTGCAGAGTCCTGCACTTGGGACAGAAGAATCCCAAGCATTGTTACAGGGTGGGAACCCCCTGGCTAACCAGTGTGCCCTTGTAGCCAAGAAGGCTAACAGCATATTAGGGTGCATTAGGAGGAGCATTTCCAGCATATCTAAAGAAGTGATTGTTCCCCTATATTCGGTACTGGTGAGGCAACATCTGGAGTATTGCATCCAATTCTGGGGGCCCCATTACAGAAAGGATGTGGACACATTGAAGAAAGTCCAACAGAGGGCAACAAAAATGATTAGGGCGCTGGAGCACATGACGTACAAGGAGAGGCTGAGGGATTTTAAGTCTACAGAAAAGAGTGAGGGGGGATTTGATAGCAGCCTTTAACTTCCTGAAGGGAGGTTCCAAAGAGGATGGAGAGAGGCTGCTTGTAGGAGAAAGAAAGAGCCTGAAGCATGGGCCTGGTGCTTGAACCAAAGTGAGCAAGAGTTAGACTATGAACAACAGGCAGGCCTTGTCAAAAGCAGATGTTTGCCTGCCAGTCAGTGTCTCTCAGCACTAAACCTGCTAGCACTAGTAAAAACCCATTAAATATGCAACTGTAGTTGATGTACCTTAAGATGAGCTAGGGCACGGTCCTCACTGTGGGAGGTTTATCGGAGAAACACTTCCATCAACTTCCCTTTCTCCTCGCGATAGCTAGGAGTACCAGTATCAATGGGGGGGGGTGCTCTCAGCATTTGATTTAGCATGTCCCCACTAGACCTGCTAAATTGACCACAGTCAATCTTCCCAGTAATGTAGATGTACCTTAAGAGTTCTATCTCAAGATCTGCATATACACTTGTTCACCTGTGTGGCTGCCTGCTGCTGTTTACTTATTGTATGCCTAAAACAGCATAATATTTGGCTGTGACTGTCCTTATGTTAATCTGGTGGGATTCTATGAACGGCTTTTTTCCATTCGGCTTCCCAACAACACAGTTTGAGTCCAGACTTCATCACTCAGGTATCTTTATTTGGCATACAGCAGTGCTAAACTGAATTGCTCTGACTAAAACCCAGGAGTGGAGGTAGATGGAGGGTACATCACGGCTCCAAAGCTATACAGAAACTGTATTGTTTTCTATACATTTTCACATCTCATTACATTTACTGGCCATTATATCATAGGTTTCAGGTTTGGCTTGGTTATTTAGCAGGAACCAGTGCCTGTACCCCAAGCTCAGCCCATGCAATTTCCATGTTTTAATTTCTTCTGTACCTCATCTCTACATTCTGAATTTATTTTGTGCCTGGTTATTTAATCCATAAGAAATAATTCCCTGGGTGATCTCCCTCTTATCTTAGTTGACTCAGATATTCTGTCGTCTTAGCTTAATGACCCTATTTATTTTATCCAGCACAAATGTTCTGTTTTCAAACGGGTGATCCATTTGCCTCCCTAATTCTGTTTTCCAAGAAATAAGGTTTCCTTCCTTGTGATAATTATTCATGTCAGGCCAGGCCTTAGCTACAACATCCTGTTTATATCATGCACCTGTTAGCTGATGTATTCTTTGTACCTCAGAGGTTGTGTTGGCCCTAGTCCTGCGGTGAGAGTCACTCAGGTGAACCCTGGCACCTGTATGTAGCTCCACTTGAGGTCTGTAGGGCTCCACCCAGATTCAGGGGTCTTGCCTTGTACACATCTTGTTCTGGGATCAGGGCCCTGGTTCCTGAAATGTTTCCCTGCTCCTGTGTATGACAAGGTATAGAAGCCTCACACGGGCAGAGGAAGAGTGAAGGGGGACAGCTGGGGCGAGTGTGGTCAGGCAGAGGCAGGAACCTGAATAAGTGCATGTCACTCCGGAGGAGGCTCTGGGCTCTCTCCTGGCAGGAGAGGTTGGATAAGGAACAGGGCAAAACAGGTATCGTGGCAGGCGGCAAGATTAGCCCCTGAAGTGAGATCAGACCCTGTGGCCCTGCCATCTCAGGACAAGGTGGTGAGGCAGAAACGTCAAACGCAAGTGGGAGGGGTGAATGCTATTTGGGCCCACCGATGGGGAGGAGGAAAGGAGGCATTTGCCCTGGAGCCCAGTGATTCAAAAGCCACACTGCATGTTCCAGGCAGCACTAAGGGCTTGCAATCTTGTGGTCTGGAAAGAAAATCCCTGCCTGCAGCTTTCTGCACAGGTGCAAGTGTCATGCACTTCTCCAGACCATGCCGCGCTGGTGTCTGTGAATGCCCTCAATGACCCCTTCCTGTTAATGTACTTGGTGGAATGTGGGCTGAGGCTAAAATAAGGATATGTCTTCCATTTATGGTCCCCACCACAGCTGGGCAACCCCATGCCCACAGAGCCAGCCACTATGTCCTGCACATTTCCCAGAGTACCGGCCCTACGTAGCAGGATGTGATTTACTGACCCGCACACTTGCCGCAATATAGCTCCCGCAGCAGACTTCCCCACTCCAGACAGATTTGCAATTGAATAGTAGCAATCAAGTCACCAGCTTCCACACAATGGCCACATGCTTCTCAGTCGAGAGGGCAGCTCTCATTCCGGTGTCTGGAGGCCAGCTCCGCACACAGCTCCAGGAAGGTTGATTTATGCTTCCTAAAGTTCTGTAGCCAGCGGTCTTCATCCCACTTCTGCACAATGATACAGTCCCACCAATTCATGCTGGCTTCCCCAGCCAGAAGCATCCATCTACCTGTACAGCTGCTCTATGAATGCCAAATGCAATGACGGGTTGCCACTGTACACATCCTGTCAAGCTCCTCCAGAGCCATCCCCATGGGAGTGTGGGCCCGAGGCGTCACGTGTATGGGCCCCCACTTAACATAGAATCATAGAGCACTAGAACTGGAAGGGACCTCGAGAGATCATCAGCTCCAGCCCTCTGCCTTCATGGCAGGACCAAGCACCACCTCATCTCTGATAGATGTCTATCCAACCTGCTCTTAAATATCTCCAATGATGGAGATTCCACACCCTCCCTAGGCAATTTATTACAGTGTCTAACCCATCCTGACAGGCGGGAAGTTTTTCCTAATGTCCAACTTAAACCTCCCTCGCCAAGGAGAGGCCAATGAGAACAATTTTACTCCCGCCTCTTTGTAACATCCTTTTAAGTACTTGAAAACAGCTATCATGTCCCTTCTTAGTCTTCTCGTTTCTAAACTAAACAAGCCTAATTCTTTCAGTCTTCCCTCGTAGCTCGTGTTTTCTAGACCTTTAATCATTCTTGTTGCTCTTCTCTGGTCCTTCTCGAATTTCTCCACATCTTTCTTGAAATGTGGTGCCCAGAATACTCCAATCGAGGCCTAATCAGCGCAGAGTAGAGCAGAAGAATGACTTCTCGTGTCTTGCTCACAATACTCCTGTTAATGCAGCCCAGAATCATGTTTGCTTTTTTTGCAACAGCGTCACATTGTTGACTCATATTTAGCTTATGGTCCACGATAACCCCTAGATCCCTTTCTGCTGTGCTCCTTCCTAGACAGTTGCTTCTGCTTATGATACTCTCTATGCCAATATCTAAATCGTTGATGAAGATATTGAACAGAACCAGTCCCACAACAGACCCCTGCAGAACCCACTTGTTATGCCCTTCCAACATGATTGTGAACCATTACTAACTTCTCTCTGAGAACAGTTGTCCAGCCAGTTATGCACCCACCTTACAGTAGCCCCATCTAAGTTGTATTTCCCTAGTTTATTGATAAGAAGGTCATGCGATCAAATGCTTTACTAAAGTCTAGGTCAGGGAGGGTAAGAGAGACTCTACGGGCCAGATCCAGACCGCTAAGCAAGAAGTCTCCTCCCACTGCCAGGGGCATGGGTGGCTAGGGGGAACTGCCAGCTGTTCAGAACAGCTGGTGGTTCTCTCTGGGGAACGGGGAAAAGACTTCACATGCTCTCCCACCCCCAAGCCAATCAGGGTCTGTTGGCAGGGGAGCACAGAAGTGTCCTTGTCCCACCCCTTCCACGTGAGGCCCTGCCCCTTCCAGAGTGACCCAGGGCCACTTAAAAAATTTGTGAAGTGGCCCCCTTCTAAAATTATTGCCCTCCTCTGGTCTAGGTATACCACATCTACCTCTTCTCCCCTCTCCACAAGACTTGTTATCCCATCAAAGAAAGCAATCAGATTGGTTTGACATGATTTGTTCTTTACAAATCCATGCTGGCTGTTACCTATCACCTTATTATCTTCCAGATAATGTTTGCAGATGAAATCCTCCATTACTTGCTCCATTATTTTTCCCAGCACAGACATTAAACTGACTAGTCTGTAGTTTCCTGGGTTGTTCTTATCTGCTACCTTTTTATATACGGGTGAAATCTGGTTACAGTGAACTTCAAGGGCAGCTACTGGCTATAGGTTAAATATTGATAGTGCCCAGCTGTACAATTATAATGTTATATTGTAGCTCTTTTTTATAATTATAATTAAGTTCATATAAATAAAAAAACCTCCCTGATCATATTCAGTGTCGCACTGCTTATATTCTGAAATCTATCTTCCTGGACTTCCTGGCAGCAAACTCTGCTCTCAGACCCTGGCAATGCAGGTTTGATGCTACGTCCCTCTCACTGGACAGAGTGCAAGTCCACTCAGCCTCTCTGGAGACACAATTGGCTGTAGGTCATTCTTAATCAGTTTTCATTTGGGAAAACTTCACTCCCCTGAAGCCCCAGTGCAAGGCCGCCATTTTGGGAGGGCAGGGGGGCAGCAGCGGTGTGCTCCGGGGTGCAGCTGGCTATTCATCCTGTCCCCCAGATGCTAAAGGAGTGAGGGGGAAGTGCTGGCATTCCACACCTGCCCCTCACTCCTGCCTGGTGAGGGGAGCTCATTGCTACTGCCCTCCCTGAATTCTCCCAAAGCTGATTTCTCCATTTGTCTCTGTGCCTGCTATTGATAGCCACTGTATGTAGCTGGGGTGTCGGTGTACTGCAGTGCCAAGCTGGAGTGCACTGTATGTAGCTGGGGTGTAGGCAGTGCTTTTTTTGTGACTGTACTGCCTGATATGCAGTACCGGCACCTCCAGACGAAGTACCGGCACCTCCAGTCAGAGTTCAACAGCTTTTCCCTGGAGTACTGGCTCCTCTTTTTTTACAAAACAAGCACCGGGTGTAGGTGTACTGCAGTGCAGAGCTGGAGTGCACTGTAGGTAGCTGGGCTGTAAGCGTACTGCAGTGCCGAGCTGGAGTGCAGTGTATGTAGCTGGGGTGTAGGTGTATTGCAGTGTGGAGCTGGAGTGCACTGGAGGAGCAGCAGAGTGCAGGACTCTGGGGGTGCACTGGAAGAGCTGGATGGTGCTGTGTCTTTCTCATCAGACCCCCCAAACTTTCTCCCCTCCCCTCCCACTCATCCCCACTTCTCTCCCTCCCCATAGACTCCTCACCCTGGCCCACCATTCCCCTCTAATTTCTCTACTCCTCTGACTCCTAATACCAGTCCCTGGCCAGGAAGCAGTGCGATGCCTAATCCCCGCCCCACAGATTACATTCTTATCAAGACCAAATTGCCAGCACCCCGGAATGACAAATGATAGAAGCCCACAGGCATCTGCTGCAAAACTCCTTTCGTCTCCTGGAGCGGTGACTGACTTATCCTCACTGAGGTTAACTGAGGGTGGGCGAGTTCACATCACCGATCTCGGTGAAGTCTGGGATTCATTCGGACACTAAGGGTATGTCTAGACTGCATCCCTCTGTCGGCAGGCAGGGCAGAGCGCCATGTGCGCCCCTCAGTAATGGGGAGGGGAGGAAAGTGGGGGGGGTGAGCTCACCCCAGCCTCCCCAGCCCCAGAGCACCAGGGGGGTGGGGGAGGGAGGGCATGTGATGCAGCCCCAGCCCCGGAGCACTGGGGAGGGAGGAAGCCACGTGGCTGTAGCCTCCCCAGCAACAGGGAGGGAAGAGGCTGCGTGGCTCCAGTCTCCCCGCCCTGGAGCACAGGGAGGGCGGGCGCTGGGGGCAGCAGCACTCCACCCCCAGAATGCTGACAGCAGGCGTTACGGGGGCAGCGTGTGGGCGGAGCCATGCCTAGTGGGTTGGGAAGGCAAAGGCCTCCCCCGCCGAGGCTACTGGACACCCGCGCCTGTTTTGGTGTTGATTCCCCATGTTGGTGCACTGCCTCTGAAGGGAAGAGACATGGAACTGACCGGGCTACAGCAGGGCTGGCCAACGGGAGCCTGAGAAAGAGCCACCGTTTACCAATGTACATTGCCAAGAGTGACAGCGATTTGTCAGCAGTCCCCCTCAGGTGCCTCCTCTCCCGTCTCCAGTATCAGTTGCCCACCAGCAGCCCCACTGATCAGTGCCTTCCCCGCGCCTCCTGCCCACTGCAATCAGCTGTTTCATGGCCCTCAGGAGGCGCTGTGGAGGAGGGAAGGAGCAAGGGTGGAGCCAGGAGTTGAGCATTGGGAAATTGGCTCCTGTAGCTGCAGCCTGGAGTCAGCGCCTGAGCAAGGAGCCGCATATTAACTGCAGAAGAGACATAGGTGGCTCCAGAGCTGCAGTTTAGCCACCCCTGGGCCAGCGCACCAGCATGGGAGGCGCTGACCCAAGAGGGAGAGAGAGACCGCACCACACTTAGGTGTGAATTGCTGCCAGGTGGTGAGTTGATGCCCTTCACAGCCTCCTATGATAGGCTGCGAACTTTGGACATGGCCTGGGAAGGTCTCTCATCAGTGTCAGACATTGCATGGCCTTTACGGGGACATTGGACCAGAGCCCAGTGAAACGTGATGGCCTGGACGCCCCTCCTGCTGCATGTTGAAGGCCCAAAGCCCAGAGCACTGGCAGTGCCCTCCATGGCCAAAGACCCTCCCAGGCTTGCAGTTCTACGCTTTGGGGACTTCTGCCTGCCAACATTAGTTCCCTTAACAAAGCTTGGTAGTGTAGACACACCCTGAGACAAAAATCTTTGATATTTTGCCCTGAAGTTGCTGTGGGCTGTAGATTTACTACACTTACAATTAGTAAAGCACTCTAGCACTAAAATATTTCTACACTAACAAATGAGCTAACTTATTTTACTATGAGCACAGTTTTATGGTTTTGCAGGCGTAGTAAGTAACCTCTGTCATTACTGTTAAAATGTAACTTTTGTTACAAATCTGCTTTTTCACACCACAACTTCTTTTTGCACTAAAATTGCCTCATTTCCTGGTCTCAGTCAAGACCAAGAGGGAATTTTGTCGTTGATAGAGTCAGTAAAATCTATCCAGCTGTGTGCTTTTGAGTTTTGTGCATGTAAAAAGCAGGAGGAAGAACACTTTTCCCAAGGCTCCTGTTAGATATGTTGTACAGTGCACAGAAAACTATGGAAACAACTTTTCCCCAGCTTGGTTTGTGATGTGTCTCTCATTAAGGAACAACCCTGAGAATTTGTAATGAGCCAGATGTGGAAGCTTTATGCAGCCTTTATTTAGCAAAACTCGTGTTCCGTTCAATTACTGTTGCTTTCTGTGGAAGCACATAGTAAAGATTTAAATATTTGTGTCCCCAAACCCAGGAGCAAACTTCATCTTATTGTTCTGAGAACACACAGTGCCTAGCATAAAGGAATCCTGATCCGTCGCTGGGGCTCGGAGGCCGTGTTCTGCCCTCTAGTTTTTTCCAACCTTGAGCGGAATGGATTTTTGTACGTGCACCAGTGTGCAGCTGATGTGCCACATCACCTTCCTATTGGTGCACATGACAAATTCCTGTGGCAATAGTGGAGCCGAGGGGTTCTGAGGCTACGTCTACACTGCGGGGGGTTTTCGGCAGAAGAAATGCAAATGGCACACTCATTTGCATATCTTGCACTCTCATTTGCATATCATCTTCCCATCCTTTTTGCAGAAGTGGTTTTTGAGATAAAAAGCCCTGTGTAGACAGGGCCATTTGTCGGAAAAAAACCCTTTTGCGCAAGAGCCCTTTTTCCTCAAAAAATAAGGTTTACAGGCTCTGGTGCAAAAGGGGTTTTCCCGACAAATGGCCCCGACTACACAGGGCTTTTTAGCGCAACATCTCTTCCGCACAAAGGATTGGAAGAGGATATGCAAATGAGAGCATGAGATATGCAAATGAACACTCCATTTGCATATCTTCTGCTGAAAACCCCCCGCAGTGTAGATGTAGCCTGAGTGTGGGAAGGGGTTCAGGGGTGGGACAGAGGGTTGGGGTGCAGAAGTGTGAGGGTGCTGGCTGGCGGTGCAGGCTCTAGGGTGGGGCTAGTGTTGAGGGGCTCAGGGCTGGGATAGAGGGCTGAGGGTGCAAGGCTGGGGATGCTCTGGAGTGGGGCTAGAGGTCAGGGGTTTGGGTGCAGGAGGGAAGCTCTGGGTTTGGGGAAGGGCTCTGGCTGGGGGTTGGTGTGCAGGCTCTGGGCCTTGCAGTGGGGCTGGGATGAGGACTTGGGGTACAGGAGGTTGCTCGGGGCTGGGAAGAGGGCTCAAGGTGGGGCAAGGAGTCGGAGCTTGACTTACCTGGGCTGCCCCCTGCTGGGGATTGTAAAGAGGGGCCTCCCCTCTGCCAGCCATGGGCGCTCCCCTAGCCAGGCCTCCCTCACTCTGCCAGCTGTTGCAGCTCTGGGCTGGGGCTGGCGGGAAGCCTTCTCCCCCAAGTCCTATACCAGCAGGGCTTGGGGAGAGACCTCTCTGCACTGCAGCCCTGAGCCCCTTGCAGGGGCATATTGGGAAGCCACATGGCCACACAGCATAGGGGACACTTAGCTCTCAGGGACAACTACAGCTACTGATAATACCGCTGGGCTGCAATATACTAACAGGAATTGTTCACCCGCCAAGGATACATGTGCACTTTTAAAATAAAAATCACTGTGTGTGCACTGATCATTCATAAGCAGAACACTGGGCTAAGTATACTGGATAAATCATCCCCTAGGAATAGTTTACCCCGCCCTATAACTAGCCCGTATGGCATTTAGGATTAGTTAACGTGTTTTGCATTAACTTGCACTACCCGCATCTAAGTAAAGGATGATCCTACGCTTGTTGGAATCAGTTCAATCGAAGAAGTGAGAGAAGGTGCCATTGTTTAGCAAGCCGCGGTGCTGATTTTCTGATTAAATGTGAGCTTTTTAACATACTATGCAAATGAGATGCGCTGTCAAATTAATAAACTGTGAACTCCAAATAATTACTTGAAAGAATGAGGAGGTTGGAATGATGGATTACTTACGAGAAGACCGATTATTCCCAGGCCGGAAGGCAGGCTGTTGTTTTTCACTATATTATTTCTCCTTGAAAGAAAAAAAAATGTTAAGACTGCCTATTGATTGCACATAATAGTGCAGGTTCAGTTGTGTCTTCTTGTTTAAGTATTTGTTTGAACCATTTTCAACAAAAAATGTATAGCCTGTAGAAGGAAGGTTACATTAGTTAGCACATTTCTCTCCCTATTTTCTTTTCTGCAGTGATGCTGAAATAATTTTTATAGTAGGGGTGCTAAAGGTAGAACCCTTATATCTGGATTTTATTACTAATTTCAGAGGAGATATGTCAGCACCCCTAATTTCAGCATCTATTCTTATCGCTACCTGATCTGCAGAACAAACCATCTGACTGAACCAATTGCTGAATTAAGAAATCTGATTGAGGCACCTCATCGGAACAAAGGAAGCTTTTAGTCACTGTTTCTCCCAAAAGTCACATTTCTTCTGGATTATCTTGTTCAGCTGCCCCGATTTCAGATCATAAGTGGACATTTTTAATGCCATGTGTTTACAATATAGTAGGCTTAAACAACCCAGAATGAACACTGTTTTATCCAATTTAGGGCAACTGCATTACCAGAGATCAAATTCCCTGCCAGAATAAGTGTGTTCTGATATATAGGAAATCCTTTCAAGTGGCAATCACTGTGTAACAGACCAGATGTAGTGAGTGATCATTAATAGCAAGAATTAGCATTCTGAAATGAATAGGAAGCCAAAAAAGAATCCCTCAAAGTGGGGTCTTCCTTTGGAGATTGCTTTGCAGTAGAACTATTTTCCATATCACAGTGCAAGCTTATTAGAAGAAATGAAAAAAAATGCCTTTTTTCCTGACATCTCAAACCCTATCTCTAATAAGAAAACCAGGAAAGAAAATATCAAACAGTAGAAAATAATGTAAATACGAGCACTCTGGAGAAATGCCATTTGGAAAAGTTGCAGTCTGGGGAATAATCAGGTCTGTTCTAAGAACCAGATTCTGGTCTCAATTAAATTGGTCTGTAATGTAGATCATAGTAATCTATGAAAATGGGGATAGCCTACTCCATAGGCCAGAATAAATGAGATCATAATCTGGCCCTAAAGTTCTATTTTCAGACACTTGGAACAAAACAAGGAAAATATAATTTATGGACTATTGAACTCAGTCAGAATTTTCATTGACTTCAGTGGGCTTGCAATCAGAGTACTCTCTGAGCAGAGTACTCTGTGGCAAAAGTGAAGAATCAGAGAGTGAGAGAGCCACATTCTTCTAAACCTGAATGCTGTTCCCAAAATAATTACTGTCTATCTCTCCCTTCTTCAATGAAGAGCCTTTCAGAGAATCATAGAATAATAGCTCTGGTAGGAACCTTGAGAAATCATCAAGTCCAATCCCCTGCACTCATGGCAGGACCAAGCACCATCTAGACCATCCCTGACATGTTTGTCTAAACCGTTCTTAAAGATCTCCAATGATGGAAATTCTATAACCTCCCCAGGCAATTTATTACAGTTTTAATCACCCTGACAGGAAGTTTTTCCTAATGTCCAACCTAAACCTCCCTTGCTGCAATTTAAGTCCATTGCTTTTTGTCCTATCATCAGAGGTAAAGGAGAATAATTTTTCTCTCTCCTCCTTGCAATACCCTTTTAACTGCTTGAAAGCTATTTTCATGTCCCCTCTCAGGGTATGTCTACACTACAGAGTTTTGTTGGAAAAGCAGCCATTTTTCTGACAAAACCTGAGTTACGTCCACACTGCTATCATGTTCTTCCGAAAATAAATCGAAAGAACAGAGGGGTTTTTCCAGCGTTGATACTCCTCTTTCTACGAGGAAGAAGCCTTTTTCCAAAAGAGCTCTTTCAGAAAAAGGCATGTGTGGACAGGGAGGAGGGCTTTCTTTCAAAAGAAGAGGCCTCCAGGAAATAACACAGATCTACAGTTCCTGTCTCCTGGCCCCTCTTAAAGCTGCAAGCACCCTGAACAAGCCTTGTGGCAAGAAGCAGGCCTGGGAGCAGCACCTCACCGTGCGGCTCTCCCTGCCACAGGCCTGCTCCCTGATGGTGAAGCCACAAGTCCCCCAAGAACTCTTTGGCCCTCGCAGGGAGCAGCCCCAGAGGTCCCAGGACCAAGCGATGGTCTGGAGCAAAGATCCTGTCCCTCCTTGACTTGTGGGGCGAGGAGGAGACATTGCAGGATCTCCACTCCAAGCGCCGCAACGCTGATATCCTTGAGCGCATGGCCGAATCCCTGGTGGAGAGCAAACATCCACCCTGGACCTTGGAACAGGTCCAGAGTAAGGTAAAAGAGCTCCGTCAGGGATACGTCAAGGGCCAGAGAGTGCAGCTTGCACTCAGGGCCAGGACCCAACGCCTGCCTCTGCTACCAGGAACTGCACCAACTCCTCGGTGGTGGGGAAGCGTCTTCCCCCCCATCGTGGTGGACTCCAGCCCTGTCGTTGCCTTGCTGGGGGTCACGGCAGAGGAGAAGAAGGACCAGGGACAGCAGCAGCAGGAGGAGGAGAAGGTGGACAAGATGTCCCGGTTCAAGTGGGCGTTAAATTGGTCCCTGCTAGGGTCCAGGTGGCCAATGTACGGCTTCATTAACCATGGCATCAGGGGTAGGCTGCATCCCCAATGGCACAGTGGTATGTGCACATACCCAATGGCAAATTCACAGTGAGGGAAGAATGTGCCCACCTCCAGTTTCCTGTACAGGCTAGAGTTCTGAAACACATGGGCATCATGTGCCCTGCATGACCACCTGACAAAAATGTCTGTGAACTATCCACAGTGGTCAACCAGGGCCTGCAGCACCATGAAGAAGTAGCCCTTCCTATTAAGATACTGGGCCGCACTATGTTGAGGTGTGTGGATCGGTATGTGAGGTTCCAAAGAGGATGGAGTGAGGCTGTTCTCAGTAGTGACGGATGGCAGAACAAGGAGCAATGGTCTCAAGTTACAGTGGGGGAGGTCTAGGTTGGATATTAGGAAGAACTATTTCACTAGGAGGGTGGGGAAGCACTGGAATGGGTTACCTAGGGAGGTGGTGGAATCTCCATCCCTAGAGGTTTTTAAGTCTTGGCTTGACAAAGCCCTGGCTGGGTTGATTTAGTTGGGGTTGGTCCTGCTTTGGGCAGGGGGCTGGACTTGATGACCTCCTGAGGTCTCTTCCAGCCCTAGGATTCTATGTGGGTTCCATCAATCACTCTAGCGCGGTTCGGGAACCCTAGGGCAGCAAATCCATCCACGATGGGGTCCAGGTCTCGCAGACAGATCACCCTCCACAGCAGGGTGGAATTTATGGCCCTCACAACCTACAGAAGGAGACAAGCAAACACACAAAGCAGAGAATGAGAGAGGGCGTGCCTGAGCTCTTGGGAGGTGCCCATCCCCCTCCTCCCCTCACCCCCAAACACTCCAGGGGCCACACCCTGTGAGGCTGCCCCCCCAGCAACAGGGCTGTGTGACGGCGGGATGGCACAATCGCCTGGTGACAGGGCTTCCTCCCCACCCCCACTCCACCCTCCCACCCCAAAACCTCCCTTTCCCAAGAGTCCCCCTTTTCCAGGACTCCCCTCCCCCCAGGGTATGCAGCCCAAGAGTGTGCCTTATCTCCATGGGGAGGGCCCTGATGGTGGACTTCCCCACCCCAAACTGATTGTCCACTGACCGGTAGCTGTTTGGGGTGGTGAACATGCCCACGGTGATTGCGAGCTGCTTCTCCAAGGGGATGGCAGGCCACAGGTGGGCTTCAAGTCATCGGAGGACAGGGGCGAACCAGGCACATAGCTCCAAAAAGGTGGCCTTCCACATGCAGAAGTTTTGGAGCCACTGCTGGTCATCCCACTGCTCCAGGACCAGCCAGTCCCAACAGTCTGAACTGGTGTCCAGCCTCCAGAAACGCCTCTCTGTTGAGGGTTGCGGTTGCAAGAGTGGAGCTTCCACACCTAGAGAGAGGGTCGAGCTTGGTCAGGACCAGGAAGGCAGCCAGCACAAAGTGCTGCAGAAACTGCAGCCTGGCCGTGCGGGGCCATCGCATGCCCAGGGGCACCTCCGGCTCCATGGCACCAAGAGAAAAGCTGTGGTGTCCAAAAAAGCTGGGCAACCACAGCAGGCACTGCGAGAGCTTTGCTGTCCCTTGAAGAGGTAGCAAGCAGGCAGCAGAAGCAGAGAAACGACTATCCAGGGGGTCCCTTTAAGCGCGTGTCTCTGCAAGGCTCGGCACCAGCACTCGGAAGCAACTGGTGACCTAAAGCCCTGCCTGGACTGGTTCCGAGTGGCCTTATATGCGGACGCTCTCTTTCAAAAAAGCAGATCGCTTTTTCGATGCGCTTGGCCAGTGTGGACGCTCTCTTTCGGAAGAAGTTTTTTCGGACGATCTCTTCCGGAAAAGCTTCTTCCAAAAGAAGCCTGCAGTCTAGACGTAGCCTATCTCTTGTTCCTGGTTAGGTGGTCTGCAGCAGACCTCTACCAGGACATGTCCCTAGTTTTTTAAATACTTTTTTTCTTACTCAGGGTCTCTCAGGGGATGTGTACACTAGCCCCCTAGTTCAAACTAGGGAGGCTAATGAGGGCGACCAAAATTGCAAATGAAGTGCGGGATTTAAATATCCCACGCTTCATTAGCATGTTCCCAGGCAGTCGCCATTTTGGAAACTGACTAGCCTGGAAGAACTGCCCGCATCTACATGAGGTTTAACTGGTAATTTGAAGTAAGGGGGTTATTTCGGAATCGCCCTTCTCTGCCATGTGTACACACGGGCAGTTCTTCCGGGCTAGTCAATTTCCAAAATGGCGACCGCCCAGGAACATGCTAATGAAGCATGGGATATTTAAATCCCGTGCTTCGTTTGCAATTTCGGTCGCCCTCATTAGCCTCCCTAGTTCGAACTGGGGGGCTAGTGTAGACGTACCCTCAGAAGTCTGTGTCCTATGTCCATGCAAGTTAAGGGAGTATGGATTGGATAAATGGACTGTAAAGTGGATAGAAAGCTGGCTAGTCTGTTGGGCCCAACGGTAGTGATCAATGACTCAATGTCAGGTTGGCAGTCGGTTTCTAGCAGAGTACCCCAAAGATCTGTTCTAGAACCGGTTTTGTTCAACATTTTTATTAATGACCTGGAAGAGGGGATGGATTGCACCCTCAGCTAGTCTGCAGATGACACTAAGCTGGGGGAGAGGTAGATATACTGGAGGGCAGGGATAGGGTCCAGAGTGACCTGGACAGATTAGAGGATTGGGCCAAAAGAAACCTGATGAGATTCCAAGAGCATACTTTTTTAATACATAAGGCAACGCATTCTCTATTTTTTTCCTGTCTATCCTTCTTGGTTAAGCTATACTTTACTATGCCAAAATAGTCTCTGTGATTCCAATTCTGTCATAGTTGTGTTTATTTACTGACATTTCAAGTTCGTCTTACTTATTCCCCCATACTTCTTGCATTAGTATACAGACAACTAACTTAGGGTATGTCTACACTTGCAGCCTATTTCGGAATAGGGCTGCAAATGTAGACATTCGGAATTGCAAATCAAGCCCAGGATTTCAATATCCCATGCTTGATTTGCATCTCCCCGGCCGGGTGCCATTTTTTTTTTTTTTTTTTTTTTTGAAATTTACAAGCCCGGAATAACCGCCCACATCTACAAGCGGCAGTGAAACGGGCGTTTGAAATAAAGCCCTATTTCAAACTACATGTTAAACCTTATTGCAGGAGGAATAACAGGTAGTTTGAAATAGGGCTTTATTTCAAACGCCCGTTTCACTGCCGCATGTAGATGCGGGCAGTTATTCCGGGCTTATAAATTTCAAAACTGGTGCCTGGCTGGGAAGATGCAAATCAAGCGTGGGATATTTAAATCCCGGGCTTGATTTGCAATTCCGAATGCCTACATTTGCAGCCCTATTCCGAAATCGGCTGCAAGTGTAGACATTCCCATACTGATTTGATTTTGCCCACTGGTTCTGTCTTGTCTCTCCTTGAACTTCATAAAGATTACAAGGAATTATTAAATTGCAAACTTTTTAGCCCTTTACTGTAGTTATTTTAAATATATATAAATGTCTCCATGAAAAGTATTATAAGAAAACGTTAAGAAAATGTGCACAAGGTTGCAGTTAATTCCACTTTTTGCTTTTGCTAGGCAAAACACCTGGAACAGTAGTGTGTGTCTGTTGTTTTCCCTGATAGTGTTGGCAGCTGTTCAAATGCCCCAAAAGCACGACCAGTGGGGTTGCAAGGGAACATTGCCAGTGATTAATATTACACACTGGTTGACCTGCTCTAATCAGTAAGCTGTTTTCTAAGATAAAGTTAGAAAATATTTCATTCTCACCTTAACATGCATGTTATTTAACTGCATAGTCTACATTTATTACCACATTCACGTTACAATAATTATGCTAAGGGCTGAATGTAAAATTGAATGTTATTCCCCAGTCCCTGTTCTTTACTTTAATTATAGTCTAATAATTTTTATATTAAGTAGAGCTATGCCAAGTTGGGCCTTTTGTGTATGCGTGTGCAAAGTCCTCTGAAAAAATATTTTCTAATTAAATGTTTTCAACGCCAAAGTTTTGCCCTTTCCATGAAATTTTGGGTAATGGATTTTTTTTCAGATTGATTCATTGAAAAGACATTGCGGGTGCACCTGTGAATAGGGATGTTAGATCTTGGGAAATAGAATAGTTGAGTAACTGCGTGAATTCTTATCAGTTACTTGACTATTCTCTAGTCCCTGGGGCAGGGCTGGCAGCCAGTGTGCTCTGGCCCCATTCCTGGGGAACCCCCTTGCCACCCTGTGCCCAATCAGAGGCCCGCAGACAAAGGCTGCTGTGAAGAGGGGGGGGGGGGGGGTGGCAGGGAGCTGCCAGGAAGCAGTGCCTGTCCTCAGGGGGTCTGAGGCAAGGTGGGGGGGAAATGTGAGTAGTCAACCGATTAGCCACTAAGCCTAGTCTTATTGGTTAATTGTCTAGTTGACTACTCGTTGACATCCTTGCCTGTGAACAGAAGAAAAGATGGGACAGTTGCCACCTTTCACATTTCCATTTTGTGGGAATTGTTTGTCAGATTAAAGATTTTGCTGAGCCAGGGAAGGAGTGAGGGGGATGGGGTAAGGGGCTTATCTGGAGCTCCGTGTGCCCAACTGCCCTCAGGCACCTCCCCCCCGGGGGTGGAGGGAAAAGCCTCCGACAGAGCATGTTACTGCATGGCTGTTCCCCCAGCTGGGGTGGGGGGGTGGCAGTGTACAGACTGCTTCCACCTCTACCTGCCAGGGTCCATACCATGAGTGCTTCTGAATTAGGACACCAGGACTATGGAGGTCATTGAGTGTATTTACAGAAATGGCTTTGGTTTTGAAACAAGTGCTTTTGTGCATCCCCCTTAGGGTTGCCAGATGGTTTCAACAAAAATACCAGACCACACTTGATCTCAGATCGGGAGGTGGGGGGAGGACCAGCCAAGGGGGGAGCAGGGCTGGCAGGGGAGAGCAGGGGGGAACCAGCCGGCAGGGAGCAGGGCTAGTCGGGGATAGCAGGGCTGGCCGGCCAGCGGGGAGCAGGGCTGGCCAGGAGGTGATTGGGGGGAGCGGAGCTGGCCAGGGAGGAAAAGCAGGGGGGAACCGGCCAGTGGGGAGTGGAGCTGGTCCGGGCACGCACAGATCCCGGGGCGCTGCCCATCCCGCACAAAGTCCCAGTGGGGTGCATAGGTGAGTCTGGCCTCGGGGATTCCATCCCGCCCCAGCCCCACCCTCCGCTACTGCATAGTTGCATACTGCCTGGCTGGTAGACACGCTCATGCAGCATGAGCATGTCTACCAGCCGGGCAGTACGCAACTACATACTGATACTCATGATAATAATACAACTTACTTAATTAGAAAATACCGGACATTTATATGTCTGGTATTTTCTCAATTTGTTTCCCGGACAGAAAGCTCA
Source organism: Pelochelys cantorii (assembly GCA_032595735.1). Lineage (NCBI taxonomy): Eukaryota > Metazoa > Chordata > Testudines > Trionychidae > Pelochelys > Pelochelys cantorii. The sequence continues at coordinate 5,609,234 of CM064346.1, read as the reverse complement.
AATACCAGACTGTCCGGTTCAAAACCGGACACCTGGCAACCCTAATCCCCCCACATCAGTCCTCACACTTGGGAGGCGCTCCCCATAAAACACCCAAAGATGTGCCATTGTCCTCCTGCAAATCCCTCCTTCAAGCTGCCCTTTCCTGTGATGGCTACCAAAAACTTGACAACTGGCATTTACATTAGGATAGTGCTGCCTGTCATGCTGACCCTTTTTGTCTTGTCGTTTCCTTATGCTCCATCTCTGTCTGCATCCACCCATTATTCTGGCTTTCTGTTTTAATAGCTTTTTGGAGAAGGGACCATTCTTATGTTCTGTATAAGCACAGAGCCGAGCGCAATGACTGATTCCTAGCTGCTCCCTCAACAAACAAGCCAAACATGTAAGCAAGCAAGCAAATAAACAACATTCTGTGTGTTCATGCATGTGTGTGCATCGCTATCCTCTATTGGGTAGAATCAGATCTTCTCAGATATGTATCACGTATGTCTAGACTACATTGTTTTTTCGAAAAAACTGCCCTTTTTTCAAAAAAAGTCACCTGCCTCCACACTGCCATCGCGGTCTTTCGAAATTAAATCGAAAGAACACAGGGGTATTTTCAACATCGGTAAACCTCAAATTACACAGAAGAACACCTTTTTCAAAAGAGTTCTTTTGAAAAAAGGCATGTGTGGACACAGATCAGGGACATTTTTCGAAAGAAGAGGCTATCGGAAAAAGCACAGGTGCCCTGGTGGCCATTCTGTGACTAGCAATCAGGGCTTTCTTTTGAGAGCGCGTCCATGCAGTCTGGACACTCTCTTTCGAAAAGGCAGATCGCTTTTTCAATCCAGTTTTAAGGTGTGGATGCTCTCTTTTGAAAGAAGCTTGCAATCTAGACGTACAGAGCCTACAGCTGCTGGAAATTCTTCTGTACATCCAATAGTGGGGGAATTTCTTATTGGGACTGAGGTTCCGACTGTATAAAAAAGAGATGAAAAGTTTTATAGAAAGTCTACACCGCATTTTCTTTTGGCGCAGGAAAGAGTTTTTTTACTGGCATGTTATTTCCATCTCCCAAAGCACTATGTGAAACTCATGAAAAAGTTTCCACATTAAAAAAAATAGTTCCATTGTTTTATTCTAGTCACTTTTGCAGCTAGGTCAACAAAACATGGAAACATTGGAACAAACTCTTTTGCACTCAGAAATGGAAGATTCTTTCCCTGCAGATGAACAGTTCTCAGATGGTGACTTATTCCAAATACCTTCAGCTCTCACTGCAAAGATTCCACATGTTTCTAAGAGTTAAGCCTCCAGTTCCCTTCCAGGAATGTCATATCTAACTTTGCCAAGCCGATTTCACAGTCCAGGCAAGCCACATCCTTTTAAATGGTTTTAGAACAGGGGTGGGCAGTAATTTTTGATGGGGGAGGGGTTTGTAGGTGGTCAAGGGCTACACTCCTCCATGATGTTAATGGAGGAAGTGTGGGGTTTGGCACGGAGGGTGGGTGCAGAAGGAAGCTCAGAGTAGGGGATTGCAGTACAGGCGGAGGTGCAGGTCCAGGACGAGATGGGTGCAGAAGAGGATGCTAACCTGGAGGAGGGGTGTAGGAGGGGGTGAAGGGTTTGGGAGGGGGTTGAATGACCTGGGGAAGGAGATTGGGGTGCAGAGCCTGGGAGGAGGTATGTTATGAGGAGGAGCAGAGGGTGCAGAGAGTTTGGGTTGTGACCTGGGGCACAGGCGAAGGAGGGGGTGCAGAGGGCTGGGGGTGCTCAGGTGCCAGGTGTGGACTCTGGCTGGGAGGCTCTGTCCTAGGCAGCTCCCAGTCAGCAACCCAGCAGGCGCTTCTGGCGGGTCCCTGCCTTCCACACCCGGCATGCCATGTGGAGCATTTGGCTGGGGGGGGCCACGTGCTCTGCGCACTGTGTGCCTCGAGGCGGGCGTGGGGGAGGGATTGTGATGTGTGGGATGCAGCAGGCAGGAAGCCTTCCTGAGTCTCCCGCTGGGCTGTGGGCTGACGGCAGCAGACTGCATGCAGCCCATGGGCTGCATTTTGCCTGCCCCTGAATTAGAGGGCTGCAATTTGGTTTTGACTTCTGAAGAAGCTTCGTAGAGCTCTCTGAATCAGAGAACCTGATTGCTACCTCTTCTGGCACTAAGTTACAAGCTTGACTGCAATCGGCCTATTTCCAGCAGTACAGAAACAAGACAAAACCCACCGGAGGAAACTAATAGCAATGTACCTTTTGCTTTTCTAGGCAGGAAAGTTCATGAAATTCAGGGGTGCAAAAGCGAAGTCAGAGAAAAATTCAGCAGCTGAGAGTGAGCTTCACTTTTGGGGACAAGCCCACTGAAAAGAGTTGAGGGGAAGTGTCTTCGGTGGACAGTGGGCAGGAAATGGGTTCAGAGGAAGGTTCTGAGCAACTTAGGCTAGGTGTCCACTACAGCTTTTTCTGATTTCTTTTCAGAAGAGGCTTTTCTGAAATTTGACCTGTCTACACTGGGCCAAATTTCAGAAAATTCCCCTTTTTCAGAAGATCCCTTGAGGAAGACAGGGCTTCTGAAAAAGCACATCTGCTCTTCCGCAAAAAAAGAAGCAGAAGAGCAAACATGTTCCCTGGACGCAGCGGAGTTTTTCCAGGATACCTCCAGTATCCTGGAAAAACCCCACAGTGTAGACGTACCCTTAATGACTACCTTTCTGAGTAACAGACTGCCTAACCTACACCTTATCTACACTTACTAGCACTTACAAGCTCAAATTAGCTAGAGACATAAAGGGTGTGTCTAGATTACCGGGTTTTTTCCAAAAAACTTCCCTTGCATCTAGACTGCTGTCATGTTCTTTTGAAAGTAAATTGAAAGAGCATGGCAGTTTTTTCGACCACGGAAAACCTTGTTTTACGAGGAAGAATGCCTTTTTTCGAAAGTGCTCTTTCGACAAAAGGTGCTATGTAATGCAAACTGTGCTTTTTCGAAAGAGAACATCCAGACTGAAAGTAATGGTTGTAGTCTAGATGCTCTTTTTCGAAAGAGGCTTTTTTGAAAGTGTCTTTTGAAAAAGCCTCTTTTGAAAGAAGCTTGCAGTCTAGACGTAGCCAAAGAGTAAGAAGAAAACATACTACAAATATATTAGAAACAAGAGGAAGACGACTTAAATTGCAGCAAGGGAGGTTTAGGTTGGACATTAGGAAAAACTTCCTAACTGTCAGGGTGGTTAAGCACGGGAATGGAGGTTGTGGAATCTCCATCACTGGAGATGTTTTAGAGAAGGTTAGATAAAAATCTGTCAGGGTTGAGTTAGATGGTGCTTCGTCCTGTCATGAGGGCAGGGGACTGGACTTGTCTTGTTAAGGTTCCTTCCAGTTCTAGTATTCTATGATTCTATGATCCGAGTTCTGTAACTCAGAAGGGAACTGATCTTTTACAAAGAGTCATCATTACCAACACCTGGCTACAACTCTGGGTCGGATGCATACCAGTTGGTTTTCTTCATACTGAAGGATGGGTGGTTGGCTGGTTTAATAATCAAGGAATTTACTTTACAGAGGGAGAAGCCATCTGAGATTAAAAATACGGGAAACTCCAATTAATCAGCTCAGTACCATGTGTCTTTGAGAAAGTGAGCCCTGGCTTCTGTGTTAATTGTCTTCTCATCCAAAGAGCTTAAATGAGTGGCTAGGACACTGGAATATAAGTCAAGTGGCTGGCTGACTGCGTGACAAGTCATCATATCTCTCTGTGTCTCAGGCTCGCCATCTGTAAAATGAAGGCAATGTTTCCTTTGTTCATCGCTGTGAAAGCAATGAATGAGATATGCTAACAACGAAGACTGATCCACTGGCTAGGGCATTAGTCTTGGATTTAGGGAACCCAGGTTCATTCCCTGCTCCAGCAAAGACTCTCTTTATAACTGTGGACAAGTCATTTAGTGTCCCTGTGCCTCAGTTTCCCATCTGTAAATGGAAGGCATTGCATTTACCTGTAGAGCCCTGTGAGGATATACATTTATATTCATGGCAGCTCCTCGAGGCTGGCTCTCCTACCCCCAGCCCTGCCCCCAGCCCTTCCATGCATCTGTCTGTGTCTCCTGTCCACAGTTGTGAACCTGATGCCCACCCCCAGGAGGTGGGGCTTAGGGTGGTGTATCTGTGCCGGTGTGGAGCATGCACTCTTTGGACTGGCAGCCCCAAGTTCCGCTCCTTTGGCCGCTGCAGTTCACAGGAGAGTCCTGCAGTTCCAGAGATACTGATTGATATCTGCAGGTAGCCACAGCGGCAGATATAAATGTGTATCTGCACAGGCCTCCACTTCCCCTAGCATGTTGTGAAGATGACTGTTTGAGTACTTAAAAATAAATCCAAGTATGTTAGGATCACTTTCCCAGAACTTTTCTGTGGTCCTGGCGGGCTCTTTGCACAGAGGAAAGATGTCTCTCCATTGTGGCTTCTTTTTCCCAGAGCATCTTTTTTCCTTTAACAGCCATCACAATGGCGCCTCCAATCTGTTAAAGTAGATTGCACAGAGTACACAGGATAGGCCTGTCCCTATTTAAACTCCTGCTGTGATGCAGCAGAGGTACCGATATCTCCAGTATATGTGGTTTCCATCACATACCTGAGAACAGCTTGGAGCTGGTGGATTGCTGGGAAAGGAAAAAAAAAAAAACCCATCATCTAGCTTTAGGATTTGTTTGAAGCTCTGAATAAAATAAGCTTCATGGCCTCAGTTAAATCTTTAATGAACAAACGTCAACTGCTTCAGATAAAAAGTCACCACACATCTGAAAGGCCATTTTGATTAGCAGTCTCAGCTCTATGGAAGTCTCAGAAGTGAAACACAAAGAAGCATAAATGAACCTTGCCACCCTCCTTCACCTTTCTCTTAATATTGAGCTTGAAGCTTTAAGTGTTTTTTTTTTAAACTCCTAACATTTGATTTTACTGTCTGGAAAACTACAAGGGCTTCACACTCATTAGCAGGTTGATCATCATTAACGCGTTCCAAAAGTCTTCACTAATGCCTGGATTACTCATTAAAAAGGCTTTTTTAAATAAATGGAGTGAAAATAATTGAAGGGGGATGAAAATGCAAGGAAACAAATTCAAGGCAGAGCACACCGCAAAGACGCTGGCATGGCGTCAAGGTTATTCAGATGATGTTGCTCTGTCTGTGCAGCTCCATAAACCTCCCATCTCTGCATTCATTTGCGTTTCCCCCCTCCAAACGCCCTCTCTTGTCATTTTCAAGTTTTCACCAGCTTCACTGTCGCGTACTTTAAACACTTGTTCAGGCTGGTTTGGACAACGCTGACGGAACGGCTGATCGACTGGCAGCTGCCTTTGCCTGGAAGCCAAATATGAATTTTGGTCAAAAGTGAATGAGGTTTTCTTTCAGGAGCCTCGATTTCCTTCCCCCCTCCCCTCCACTCAGCTAATTGTGGGGAGAAATGAATGTGCCTGTCTGCAGGCAGTTCTGTGAGCGGGAGTATTCCAGGGCTCTAATTGAATTCTTATGCCCCAAGAACCTTTTAGTCTGTGAAGAATATTGGGCCTGATTGCATGACATGCCAAGGACGGAGCATCCACAATGCCCCTTGGCAGCGAACGGAGGGGGCAGTGCTCAGCATGAGATGCTTAGCATCTTGCAGGATTGGCCTCTGAGTGATACAGAACCTGCGCTTTCAACATCTGTCTGTGTCTGGCTCTGTTGCTCTCCTAATCCTGGTTTCTGGTGCGTGCAAAGAATCTGTAACGATTACCACAAAAGCCACATCTGCTTTGAGGGAGTATGAAGGGGAGGGCCAGATTAGTGAGGACTTGGCAATTAAAATATAGGGGGAAAGCATATGGGATGTGTCGCTGTGAACCTGGCCAGATCTATGGAGCTATGCTAATTTAAACCAGCTGAGGATCTGTCCCCGGGGGGCGTGGGGGGGAGGTGTGGGTGTGGGGGGGTGCGCGCTGAAAGGCAGCGAAGCTTATCTAAGCTGTAAATACAGAACCAGCATGACAAATCACTTTCTCTGCCTTTTCCCCTGTCAGGGCTTTAATAGCTCCTGAGTGTAAATGTTGGTTTTTGCTAATCCACTGAACACATTCGAAAGGAATTCCGACCCCCTCCCCCACCTCCCACGATATTCACCACCATCTAACTTCCTGGCCACGTACATGTCTATGTCCCATTGCGGGGGCATCATAAATTTCACCGCAAATTTCCTGAAACAAAACCATCGCCTCACAGTTGCACTCCAGGACGAAGGGAGCATGAGCACGAGGCTCACAGACAGAAGTGGCTGTTTCTCTGAGGGGGAAGAGAGTAGGAAAAGGACCCCTCCCCATTCCATCCCTCCCATCTTCGTCTCCCCATCAGCCCCCTTGTAGTCAGTTGTCCCTCTGCTGGGAAGACCTGACTGGCTCCAATGGCCAGAGTCACCCCCTTTATTCCAGAAGATGGTGCAGGAAATTCATGTAGGCAAGGAGCGAGTTATCAAAGGTGTTTGTACACGAATGTACAAAACCTGGAAAACAAGCAGGAAGAATTGGAAGTCTTGGTACCGTCAGGGTATGTCTAGGCTACAGGGTTTTTTTGAAAAAAATGGCCTTTTTCGAAAAAACTTCCCCTGCGTCTAGACTGCTGCCGCGTTCTTTTGAAAGAAAATTGAAAGAACGTGGCAGTTTTTTCAACCTCGGAAAACCTCATTTTACGAGGAAGAATGCCTTTTTTCAAAAGTGCTCTTTCGAAAAAAGGCGCTATGTAATGCAAACTGTGCTTTTTCGAAAGAGCATCCAGACTGCTTGGGTGCTCTTGTAACCCACATGCCTAGTGTGGTTACTGAGCAATGCAAGTGGTACCTAGGCCACAGCAACAGCTAAGATCAAGAGACCTCTACAGCATGTGCTGGGAGCCAGCTGGCTTTTAGCTCAGAGGGTAGAGGCTCCTATACTCAGCTTCAGAAAGACAGCGGTTACATTCTCTTTCGAAAAAGCGGTTTGCTTTTTCGAAAGTACTGATTGTAGTCTAGACGCTCTTTTTCGAAAGAGGCTTTTTCGAAAGTTCTGTTTGTAGTCTAGACGCTCTTTTTCGAAAGAGGCTTTTTCGAAAGTTCTGTTTGTAGTCTAGATGCTCTTTTTCGAAAGAGGCTTTTTCGAAAGTACTGATTGTAGTCTAGACGCTCTTTTTCGAAAGAGGCTTTTTCGAAAGTTCTGTTTGTAGTCTAGACGCTCTTTTTCGAAAGAGGCTTTTTCGAAAGTACTGATTGTAGTCTAGACGCTCTTTTTCGAAAGAGGCTTTTTCGAAAGTTCTGTTTGTAGTCTAGAAGCTCTTTTTCGAAAGAGGCTTTTTCGAAAGTACTGATTGTAGTCTAGACGCTCTTTTTCGAAAGAGGCTTTTTCGAAAGTTCTGTTTGTAGTCTAGATGCTCTTTTTCGAAAGAGGCTTTTTCGAAAGTACTGATTGTAGTCTAAACGCTCTTTTTCGAAAGAGGCTTTTTCGAAAGTTCTGTTTGTAGTCTAGAAGCTCTTTTTCGAAAGAGGCTTTTTCGAAAGTACTGATTGTAGTCTAGACGCTCTTTTTCGAAAGAGGCTTTTTCGAAAGTTCTGTTTGTAGTCTAGATGCTCTTTTTCGAAAAGCCTCTTTTGAAAGAGGCTTGCAGTCTAGGTGTAACTTCACAGAACTATGATTTGATTGGCATGACGGAGACTTGGTGGGATGACTCACATGACTGGAGCACCGACATGGAAGGGTATAAACTGTCCAGGAAGAGCGGGCGGGGGAGAAAAGGAGGAGGAGTTGCGCTGTATGTAAGAGAGCACTACGATTGCTTAGAGCTGCAGTATATAGAGGGAGGAAAACCTGTTAAGAGTCTTCGGGTTAAGCTTAGAGGCAGGAGCAACAGGGGTGATGTCGTGGTTGGTGTCTGCTCTAGGCCACCGGATCAGGTGGATGAGGTAGACGAGGTTTTCCTCAGACAACTGAGAGAACCTTCCAGATTGCAGGCCCTGGTTCTCGTGGGGGACTTTAATCACCCTGACATCTGTTGGGAGACCAATAGGGCAGGACGCAGACCAGGGGTTGGCAACCTACAGCACGTGTGGCCCTTCTGGAGCGTGAGCCGATTTTCAGCGGTACCCGGGAGGGAGCTGAGCCCCGCCCCTGCTCCCTGCCCCCTGCAGCTGATTAGGCTGTGGGTGGAGGAGGCAGCTCTAGGGCTGAGGCTTCTCAGCACGCCTGGGCCGGCCCCAGATGGATGGCCAAGGACTGCACGGCGGCAGCAGCGGGGCCTCTGGCCTCCAGCCCCGGACCACAGCGGCAGCGGGGCCTCCGGGGCTGGCCCTGGACCGTGTCAACAGCGGCAGCGGGGCCTCCGGGGCTGGCCCTGGACCGTGTCAACAGCGGCAGCGGGGCCTCCGGGGCTGGCCCTGGACCGTGTCAACAGCGGCAGCGGGGCCTCCGGGGCTGGCCCTGGACCGTGTCAACAGCGGCAGCGGGGCCTCCGGGGCTGGCCCTGGACCGTGTCAACAGCGGCAGCGGGGCCTCCGGGGCTGGCCCTGGACCGTGTCAACAGCGGCAGCGGGGCCTCCGGGGCCGGCCCTGGACCGTGTCAACAGCGGCAGCGGGGCCTCCGGGGCTGGCCCTGGACCGTGTCAACAGCGGCAGCGGGGCCTCCGGGGCCGGCCCTGGACCGTGTCAACAGCGGCAGCGGGGCCTCCGGGGCTGGCCCTGGACCGTGTCAACAGCGGCAGCGGGGCCTCCGGGGCCGGCCCTGGACCGTGTCAACAGCGGCAGCGGGGCCTCCGGGGCTGGCCCTGGACCGTGTCAACAGCGGCAGCGGGGCCTCCGGGGCCGGCCCTGGACCGTGTCAACAGCGGCAGCGGGGCCTCCGGGGCTGGCCCTGGACCGTGTCAACAGCGGCAGCGGGGCCTCCGGGGCTGGCCCTGGACCGTGTCAACAGCGGCAGCGGGGCCTCCGGGGCTGGCCCTGGACCGTGTCAACAGCGGCAGCGGGGCCTCCGGGGCTGGCCCTGGACCGTGTCAACAGCGGCAGCGGGGCCTCCGGGGCTGGCCCTGGACCGTGTCAACAGCGGCAGCGGGGCCTCCGGGGCTGGCCCTGGACCGTGTCAACAGCGGCAGCGGGGCCTCCGGGGCTGGCCCTGGACCGTGTCAACAGCGGCAGCGGGGCCTCCGGGGCTGGCCCTGGACCGTGTCAACAGCGGCAGCGGGGCCTCCGGGGCTGGCCCTGGACCGTGTCAACAGCGGCAGCAGCGGGGCCTCCGGGGCTGGCCCTGGACCGTGTCAACAGCGGCAGCAGCGGGGCCTCTGGGGCTGGCCATGTGGGCAGTGGAGCCTCACTCCAGGGTGGCCCGGGACAGTGTGGCTGCGGCTGTTGCTGCAAGGGGGCACAAAGCCAAGTAAGATCCCCCCTTCATGCCCAAACCCTCACTCCCTAATTCCCGCACTCACCTCCCTCAGCCAAGACCCCGCGCCCCCAGCGTGCTCTGAAACACTCCCTTCTTCCTGCACCCGCCCTCCTGGCCAGACACCCCATTCTGCCCCTGCACTTTCCCCCCTGGCCTGGCCAGACCCCCCCACCCTGCTCCTGCACCCTCCGTTGCTCCTGTACCCTCTTTCTTGGCCATACACTGCACCCTCCTTTGTTCCTGCTCCCTCCACCTGGCCAGACACCCTACTCCCATCCTGCTTCTGCACCCTACCTCCCACCCAGACCTCACAACCTCTCCCCCTTCTGCACCCACACTTCCCTCCCAGATCCTGCACCCCATCTCTATCCTACTTGCTGGCAGCTTTGTCTCACACACTGTACCCCTTATTTTTGACCCCACCCCAGAGCCTAAGGGAGTCCACAAAATCCACTAACTCCAGAACTCCAGAAAAGTAAATCTTGCCTATGGGAAGCCCTGGATCTCAGTCCTCCGTTTCCTTTCCCCTAAACTCATGAGGCTGGGGCACCGGAGGAGTAAGGTGTCCCCAGTTGGGGGCCACACCAGTGAGAGTTGAGGGGGGGGGTTTGCAGGAGTTTTTTTGCTTCTTACTTGTGTAGTCCCCAACTGATTTTTTGTTGTCCCCCGCTAGACCCGCTCCAATGCGTCCACATGCTTTCTGTAGTGGGGGGCCCAGAACGGGACCCAATACTCCAGATGTGGCCTCACCAGTGCCGAATAAAGGGGAATAATCACTTCTCTGGAATTGCTAGAAATTGCTAGACCTAATGCACCCTAAAGCACCCTCAACCTTTTCTTTCTTTTATTAATAATTAGATTTTAGATTCTAAAGGATTGGCCCAGCGTGCTCTTGTGGGTAAGATCTAAAATGTAAATTGTCCTGGAACTGTGGCTGGTTCTTTGGGACCAGGAGGATCTGTTCAGAGTTGGTGAGTGGGGGCTTTGTAATTTCTCACCTGTGTTTAAGGTCTGGGTCTGATTGTGGCATAGGGAAGGCTTGAGAGTCTGAGGGGTTTTGCTTGTGAGGCTTCCTGCAGCCAGACTGGCAGCTGGAGCACTCTGCGTGACTGGTTTATCGCCTATATGGGAAAGGTCTCCAGTCAAGGGGTATAAGTAGCCCTGATACTGAGCAATTCACCCTGAAAAGACCCTCTCAGCGGTGCTCAGACCCAGCCCAATCCATTACAGGGGAACAATAACTTCTCTAGATCTGCTGGCAATGCTCCTCCTAATGTACCCTGGTATGCCATTAGCCTGCTTGGCTACAAGGGCACACTGTTGACTCATATCCAGCTTCTCATCCACTGGAATCCCCAGGTCCTTTTCTGCCGAACTGCTGCTTAGCCAGGCAGTCCCCAGCCTGTAACAATGTTTGGGATTCTTCCGTCCCAAGTGCAGGACTCTACACTTGTCCGTATTGAACCTCATCAGATTTCCTTTGGCCCAATCCTCCAATGTATCTAGGTCACTCTGGACCCTATCCCTGCCCTCCAGCATATCTACCTCTCCCCCTAGCTTAGTGTCACCTGAAAACTTGCTGAGGGTTCAATCCATCCCCTCATCCAGGTCATTAATAAAGATGTTGAACAAAACCAGCACTAGAACCGATCCTTGGAGCACTCCACTTGAAACTGACCACCAACCTGACATCGAGCCGTTGATCACTACCTGTTGTGCCCAACAATCTAGCCAGCTTTCTATCCACTTATCCAATCCATATTTCCTTAACTTGCTGGCAAGAATATTGTGGGAGATCGTATCAAAAGCTTTGCTAAAGTCAAGGTATCTCATATCCACCTACTTCCCCATGTCCACAGAGCCAGTTACCTCGCCACAGAAGGAATCATGTTGGTCAGGCATCACTTGCCTTTGGTGAATCCATGTTGACTAATCCTGATCACTTTCCTCTCTTCTAAGTTCTTCAAAATGGATTCCTTGAGGATCCCCTCCACATTTGCAAAGGTAGCTCTGCTCCCAATATAAGGTGCTTTTTTGAAAATCTGGCACTTACTTGAATGCTTCTAATAGGAGCTGAGTTCTTTTGAACCTTTGACCACAGCTGAGGCTTCTTTGAGCTTTCCAAAAAATTCTATTCTGGCTCCCCAAGCCTTAAAATTCACCGAGTCACAATCTGCTTTCTCACCTTTGCAGGTCAGTGTGGTTTTACCCTAATCCTGTAAGGGTCATCAGACATCAGTGGGAAAGAATGGAGATCTATTGTTGTGCCTATTAGAAAATAATTAGATACACAATGTGAGTGGGACCTAATTCAGATCAGAGTCATAAAGCAACATACCTTGCTTGATAGAAAAACAGCTAATGCAGGCAGAGAAACTCTTTTTTGTAAGTAAGATTTGTGTTGTTTGGAATGCCTATTAGTTCTGGCGGATTCTACTCTTTAATCTGTTCCGGACGCATTCCTCTGGCCCCATTCTCTTCTGGGAAGAGAATCCTCTACAAAGGAGGAGGGGGACTGTGTAAAAATCAAATAAATGCCTTTCAGCTCCTTCCAGTTTGGGGAATGTACTCCTCTCCCAGGCCCTGCAGCAGCTGAATTAAGCCCTCTGCACTGCCTAGAGTGTGCCATGCTGCCCCCCCTTAGAGCTGCATGGTGCATGCAGTGCTCCAGTGGCAGTTTAAAGGGACTGCTGCAGCAGCAGTGGTGGCAGCTGGGAGACCTGGACCCCTTTGAATCACCAGACTCTGGGGCAACTACTGCTTCTTCTCCACCCCACCCCTCGTCAGCAGACCTGGTCGAAGCCATAAGATCAGTAGAGAAGCAGCCCCTATGGCAGGTTTCCACTGAAAGGGAAGGTTGAATTATGATACCCGACTCCAGCTATGTTCATTATATAGTTGGAGTCAGCGTACCTTTGTTGCAAATTTCCCCCTGTCCCCACAGTGGGAGGGCAACGGGATCAAACGCTCCCATTGGCTTCCCTTACTCCTTGCAGAAGCAGGAGTACTGACCACCCACAGGGGGCACCCTCTGAGTTCGATTGAGCAAGTCTTAACTAGACTCACTAAATGGAACTCCGGAAGATCGATCGCAGCAGCATTGATCTTCTGTTTAGTGAAGACATGGCCTATGTTAATGACAGGGACGTGCACTGGAACCCAGAATAGAACATGGGACTGTTCTCCTCACAGTCACTGCAGAGTGGAAGTGCTAAGGGTAATGCATAGGAAGACTGCAGGAGGGTGTGAGGGTTGTCAGACATTACTTGTGAAAGACACTTTCAAAAATCCCCCTGGAAGGGGAAACCACTAACCACTAGCCCTGGCTGGAAGGCTGAGTCCTGAAGCAGAGGCTGCTTTAGAGAGAGTGGTAGAGAGCAGCTGTGGGAAGGGACATTGGCCTGGTTAAGCTAATCCTTAGCACGGCCTGAGGAGGTACGTCCAGCAAGGAGTAATTCCTCTCCTGGGAATCAACTCGCTTTTGGATTGTCTTTCATGTGAGGGTTGGTGTTTCTTTAAGTCTATTTGCAGAACCAGACAGCAGCAGAATGCTTAATTACAGGCTCTCTCATCACTGTCGCTTAACTTATTAATGTTTGCAAGCACTCATCAAGGACTAATTAAGCAACTCACTTTATAAAGGAGACATGAGGGAATTGGAGCAACAGGACATTTGTTGAACTAGTACAAAGCAACTCTTTGTGTTACCTGACCAACTATTATGATTCGCTTTGTACTTTGGGCAGTAGCAATAGGCCTGATAAATGTATGTGTTGGCAATGTGGATGCTCCAGCTATAATTGAGTGTCAGATAACAAACGCTTCTAAATGATCACTTGTGCCTTTGATAACTGAAGGAATTTATTTTCAAAGTGATGTGTGGATAACAATCGCTTAGATTGATACTGCGCCTTTCATCCTGAAGGATACCAGTGTTGCATTACAAGCTATAAGCAGGGATCGTTTCACCCGCAGTAAAAACACAGCCTCTTCTGGTCTGAATGCAGTGACTGTTGAGAAGCATACAGCAATGCTGCACAGCAGTTTCAGAGAGGAAGTTCAGAACTGAACTGAATTTAGGCAGGTTGACTGTCTTCACACGAGCTTGTGTTTGGCCAGGCCACTGATGGCTAGCATCCATTTTCTTATTAAAACTGTTGCAGGATCATGAATGATCACAAGTCACTTTTAAATCTCACCCAAGAGACACACAGTCATATATTCAAGCGGTGTAAATCAGTGTTGTCTTCAAGTCGTCATTGTCAAGCCCAAGGCGAGTCTCACGTCACTACAGTTCAAGTCTCAAGTCGAGTCTCGAGTCCCGAAAGTCACTTTCAAGTCAAGTTCCAAGTCGAGTCTCAAGTCTTAATTTTAAAAATGTCAAGTCGTCAATAGCGGCATTTTCGGACAATTTTTTCACCAAGTCGATTTAACAAAATGAGCAAGTCTCAAGTTGAGTCTCAAGTCACAAACAATGAACCCGAGTCACGTCTCAAGTCGAGTCACCTAGGCGACTTAAGTCAGACTCGAGTTCAAGTCGTGGGACTCCAGTCAACAACTCTGGTGTAAATTAGGGCCAATTTACATGAGCTGAGGATCCGTCCTTGAATGCACATACAATTTCCGTTTGAGTTGGGGAGCTTCTAACAGTGTATCTAAGTCAGAGAGGAGTGGCAGGGAAGGGAGTTGCATGAAATCCTTCAGGGGAGGATAACGAGGAAACGGGGCCTCTTTCTAACTTCTCCTCCACCCCAAACTGTTTCAGGGCCCTGTGAAAACTGCCACGACACAGAGATAAGCAACACTTGAATCCAGCTATGCTGTAGATACTTGTGCCATAAGAGGTGCTTCTTAAGATCAGTCAAAGCCAAATGTAAGAATTTTGTGGCCATACTTATTCCCAGTAAGATTTCCCTGCTCCCCTAGTATGTGGTGCAGTATTTAGCAACCATACCCCAAACTATCTAGATAGTCGGAATCCATCTAGTAGCTTCTGTGAAGGCAGCCATTCTGGTTGATTCATCAGGTATGTCGTCTCTCACATGCATTATGTGGGCGTTCTATTGGAAACGCATTTTGTTTACCCGACTGTAATAGACAATTAGAATCAAGTGTTTCTACAGGACGAATAAGGAATTAGTTAACAAGTAAGAATGTGAGATTTCACTTACTAGTGAAGACATCTGGAATAATTGGCAAACATAAGAGTACACTAGCAGTGAACATGTAAAATATTTTGAGTACTCAGACTTGAAAAACGTGCCCAGTTTTTTAAACAATGACTTTACAAGAGTCATGATGGCGGGGGGGGGGGGGGGGGGGGGATGGTTCTGATGGTCAAATTAAATCCAGAGCACTCGGAAATATGTTTCAGTTTTGGATTAAAAAATAAAATAGCCTCTAGGAGTATCGTTTTAGGCTGAAGAAAAACAAAACAAACATCTCTCTCCAGTATTTAATCTAGGTATATCTAGTATGCCCACCACTGGGGGCATCTAAGTGCGATAGAATTGGTAATCCCAGGCACTAATGTCTAGGTACTCGTTTAGCTGTTCTTGTTCATGAATGAACTGTTCTTAGAGGTTCGGGGCCATAGTGTGGGCTATGGAATTTGTCACTCATAGGTCCCTGTTAGAATCATGGAAATGCGAGTCTGGAAAGGACCTTGAGAGGTTGTCTAGTCTCGGCATAGAGCTATTATACCTGGATAACGGTAACTCAAGTTGGAGGGGAGTAGAATCACAGCGGGGTGTAACTACGGGGCCTGAGCCCCCAAATCCACCACATGGCTGCATTGCTCTCCTATGGGCACCGCATGCTTCTGCCCTATCTCCAGCCCAGTGCTAGCCTCAGGGGAAGGGGGGCTCATGAAGAAAGGTCTGGGCATAGCTGGTGCCGGGGCCAGAACCTGGGGCAGTAGCACGGTGCAGCAAGAGAGTGGTGTGGCAGGGCTGGCTACTGAGCAGTAGGAGAGAGACGTAGGGAGAGGCAGATCCCCCTCCCCTCCCTGCCCCTTTTCCCTGGCCACCAGATACCCTCCTGCCCCCTTCCCTCCCTGCCCCTCTTCCCCAGCCACCAAACCCCTCCTTCCCCCTTCACTCCCTGCCCTTCTTCCCCGGCCACCAGACCCTTCCTTCCCCCTTCTCTCCCTGCCCCTCTTCCCTGGCCACCAGACCCCTCCTGCCCCCTTCCCTTCCTGCCCCTCTTCCCAAGACACTGGATCCCTCCTGCCCCCTTCTCTCCCTGCCCCTCTTCCC
This sequence comes from Pelochelys cantorii, assembly GCA_032595735.1. Classification (NCBI taxonomy): domain Eukaryota; kingdom Metazoa; phylum Chordata; order Testudines; family Trionychidae; genus Pelochelys; species Pelochelys cantorii. The sequence goes on along the minus strand of CM064346.1, from coordinate 5,593,571 downwards.
TGGCCACCAGACCCCTGCTGCCCCCTCCCCTTCCTGCCCCTCTTCCCTGGCCACCAGATACCCTCCTGCCCACTTCCCTCCCTGCCCCTCTTCCCCGGCCTCCAAACCCCTCCTTCCCCCTTCGCTCCCTGCCCTTCTTCCCCGGCCACCAGACCCTTCCTTCCCCCTTCTCTCCCTGCCCCTCTTCCCTGGCCACCAGACCCCTCCTGCCCCCTCCCCTTCCTGCCCCTCTTCCCTGGCCACCAGATACCCTCCTGCCCCCTTCCCTCCCTGTCCCTCTTCCCCGGCCACCAAACCCCTCCTTCCCCCTTCGCTCCCTGCCCTTCTTCCCCGGCCACCAGACCCTTCCTTCCCCCTTCTCTCCCTGCCCCTCTTCCCTGGCCACCAGACCCCTCCTGCCCCCTTCTCCCTGCCTCTCTTCCCAGGGCACCAGACCCCTCCTGCCCCCTTCCCTTCCTGCCCCTCTTCCCAAGACACTGGATCCCTCCTGCCCCCTTCTCTCCCTGCCCCTCTTCCAGGGCACCAGACCCCTCCTGAATACCCAATCTTCCCTGCCCCCGCCAGAGGACTCCATCACTCTCCCCAGCTCCCCATCATTGCCCGCCTACCTGAAATCTGGGCCCGCCCTCCTTTCCTGTCCTAACTATGCAATTGATACATATTCATGGGAATGTTTATTTTTGACAGAAATATACTGGTTGGTTGCTTTTGACCAAAACATTTCTGAAATTTTGTGCTGGGTAGAAGTTTCAAGATTTCTGGAATCAGAACTATGTTAGGGTATGTCTACACTACAGCACTAATTCGAACTAACTTAATTCGAATTAGTTAATTCGAACTAAGCTAATTCGAACTAGTGCATCTAGACCTAAAAACTAATTCGAATTAGCGTTTTGCTAATTCAAACTAGCATGTCCACATTGAGTGGACCCTGAACCGAAGTTAAGGCTGGCCGGAACCAGTGCCGGCAGGGCATCAGGTTAGGACTTAGAGCGTGGAGCTGCTGCCTCAGGCTAGCCGAGGGCTGTGCTTAAAGGGACCCGACCCCCACCCCGGACAGACAGTTCTCAGGGTTCCCCGCTTGCTTGTCTACCCCGATGAGGGACAGCAAAGCAGTCCTGACTTGGAGTGCCCTGAGTGCCCACCCTCGGCACATCAGAGCACTCGGCCATCAGCCCAGCTGCACTTGCCGCAGGCTGCCATCTGGGGGGGGGGTCATTCAGGGGGGTGTCAGGATCCAGGAGGCCCTGCAGGAGAGCTTCCACCCCGAGGAGCCCGCAGAGCCACCCCAGTCCTCCCCATCGGGGGCTCGTGCCCCATTCCTCCCTCACGTCCTTCCACTTACCCTTCCCTAGCCCCCCTTCCTGATGTAAAAAATAAAGGACACGTGTTCAAAAATAGAAATTTTCTTTATTTAACAAAACTGGGGGTGGGGGGGATTAACCTCTGGGGAGACTGGAAAAAGGAGATGGGAGAGGGGAAGAGAGAGGGTGGGAGAGGGGAGGTGAAAACCTGGGAGGAGGGAGCTGGAAGGGGGAAGCCAGGAGAAGAAGGAGGAGGGGAAGTATAAAACTATGGTACGCCATATCTTCAGTATTGTGTAGAGATGTGGTCTCCTCACCTCAAAAAAGATATTTTGGCCTTGGAAAGGGTTCAGAAAAGGATAACTAAAATGATTAGGGGTTTGGAACAGGTCCCATATGAAGAGAGGCTAAAGAGACTGGGACTTTTCAGCTTAGAAAAAAGGAGACTGGGGGGGGGATACGATAGAGGTCTATAAAATCATGAGTGGTGTGGAGAGGGTGCATAAAGAAAAGTTCTTCATTAGTTCCCATAATAGAAGGACTAGAGGACACCAAATGAAATGAATGGGTAGCAGGCTTCAAACTAATAAAAGAAAGTTCTTCTTCACAAAGCAAATAGTCAACCTGTGGAACTCCTTGCCATAGGAGGCTGTGAAGCCTAGAACTGGAACAGAGTTTAAAGAGAAGTTAGATAAAGTCATGGAGGTTGGGTCCATGGAGTGCTATTAGCCAGGGGGCAGGAATGGTGTCCCTGGCCTCTGTTTGTGGAAGGCTGGAGATGGATGGCACGAGACAAATGGCTTGGTCATTGTCTTTGGTCCATCCCCTCCGGGGTACCTGGTGTTGGCTGCTGTCGGCAGACAGGCTACTGGGCTAGATGGACTTTTGGTCTGACCCAGTATGGCCATTCTTACGTTCTTATGTTCTAAGCTCAGGGTCGGGGGTCTCACTGGACCAACTTGATTTTCATGCAAACCTGCTCCTGGGTTCACATGTGGCCTTTGGTGGCCAGGCTGGCAGCTATCCTGCCCTAGACAGCCACATTCCTGTGCCTAGTGCGGAGATTGTGGACGTTGGAGGCCTCCCCCCAAACCTCGATGAGGTCCACGATCTCCGCACTAGACCAGGCGGGCACCCGCCTCTTGTGGCCCCGGGCAGACTCCTGGGAGCCGCCAGACTGGTCCTGGGAAGAGGGGGAGGGCTGGGTGGCAGCGGGTGGCTGGCTCATGCCGTGCCAGGTGCACGGTCTGCTGGCTGGGTGCTGGCAGGCTTGCACCTGGCACGGGCACCGTAGCCAGACCGTGGCCTTTAAGGGCTCCGGGGCTGGGAGGGGGGCAGAACAGTTTCCCTGGCTTGGCCCAGAGTGGCCACCAGGGCAAGCTGGGAAGGGCTAGCCTCCCACTAGTTCGAATTAAGTGGCTACACAGCCCTTAATTCGAACTACTTAATTCGAACTAGGCATTAGTCCTCGTAGAATGAGGTTTACCTAGTTCGAATTAAGTGCTCCGCTAGTTCGAATTAAGTTCGAACTAGCGGTTTGCGTGTGTAGCGCCTATGAAAGTTAATTCGAACTAACGGCTGTTAGTTCGAATTAACTTTGTAGTGTAGACATACCCTTAGAGGGTAGCTTTTCAACAACAAATATTTGCAAGACATTTTGACCATTTCCTGAAAAAAATCATTGGCATTTTTAGCCCGTTCTGGACGTGTGTGACCAAAAGCCAGTGTCTATTTTTTATATGTCCGCTGCTCGTATACTGAAGTCTTTCAAAATGACCTTTATCTCAGGGAATATGTCTAGACAGCATCCCTCTGTCGGCAGAGGGATGCAGATTAGGCAGGTTGACATTGCAAATGAGTCAGAGATTTAAATAACCCGTGCCTAATTTGCATAAAAATGGCCACCGCGTTTTGCCAACTCAGCACTTTGTCTGCAAAAAGTGGCAGTCTAGAGGGGGATCTGTCGAGAAAGAAAGCCTTTTTCGACAGATCCCTAATGCCTCCTGTATCCTGTAGATGCTGTCTATCTACTTGGCTTCTGCTTCAGAGGTTCCTCTTCCCTCCTTTTTGCTCTGTCCTCCTGTTTCTTCCTCCTCGACTCATTTCTTTGTGTTCTCCTAATTTGGACAAACTTTGGAAATTAAGTTGCATGTTTTGGGAAGCAGGGACCTTGCCTCTACTTCTGCAGACGTATGGGCTATGTGAATAATTGCTGGACTATGTGGAATGAATTTTTGGCCTCGTTCAAATTCCTAGTGACCGATGGCCATGTCACAGAAAGCACTTCCATCCCAGCTTTGTCCCTTGTAGCCTCAACAAGGACCAGGAACTGAATGGCCGTGGAGGCTTGGGATGGTTGCTCTATTAGAGTTTAGTGCATGTTGTCAGTGTGAGGTATAAGTAGCATGACCAGAAAGCAAATGTGAAAGATTGGGACAGGTTCGGAGGGGGTAATAAGCACCTTTACAAGACAAGTCCCTGAATATCAGGATCATCCCTATAAAATCAGGACATCTCGTTACCAGGTATGGGGAAGTTTGCATTGGCTTTGCAGAAGTTTGCATCTGTTCTTTAAGCCTGTGCTATACAAAATTACTGTCCAACTGCAACTTTCAGGAGCACTAAATAAATGTCGTTTGTTTCTTTTTCTGAAGACAATGCTCCTTCTCTCAAAAGGTCAACTTGAGGTAATAGAAAGCTTCATTAGACTAATGTATTTAAATGTCATAGCCTTAGAATAAATTAGTGTAGCGCTGAGAATCCATATTTGAAATCCTCCCTTTACTCCCTTTAGGCACTGTGGCCAAAGCTGTTCTATGGGACTTTCAGCAAGAAGCATTATTCTCTCAAACAGCACAGTGTCTTCATCAAATTGAACAGCAAAAGTTAATCTTCCTCCTTTCATCTGCTACTTCTTTGTCTGGAAGCAGTAGCTCTGTAGGCCCCCACCCTTTTTAGCATGCCAGGCGTTTTCCTCATCTCTTTATCTTCCTGTTTTCCTTACGTCCTTATCCTTCTTCTTTGGACAGACTCATTTACGGTGACCACTGTTCAGGGGATGCAGAGCAGCTAGACTGGGGATTTTAAAGAAACTAGTTATCTGAAGATTAAGCAGGGATTGCAGACAGCGTGCCCTGGTTTTATCTGCTTTGCTCCCCGGTAATCACCATTCCCGAGGAAAAGGGGCTTTGTTTCCAGGGATGGAGCACGGATAACTTGCCTTGCCTACCCTCTCACTTATTCCAGTCTCATGATTTGCACTTGCCAGTGTGAAAGTGAGTACGAAAGCTCGCACTAGATCCCAGTCTCACACGCTCTTCCCTCAGGCTAATCACCCTCCTTGCAAATTGAGCAAAAGAAATGAGCCACCAAGCTAGTGCCACCTGGGCCATGTCATACACTGTGATTTGGATCAGGAAATCCACCACGTGTTTGTTCACTGATACCTTTTATCTTCAGTGCAGTAAAAAAGCCTAACGATTTCCATGCACAGGTGCTCACCTGGAGTACTAAGGGAGGTGTGGGGAGACTTCAAGCAGGATGGTCCGAGGGAAATGGCCTGAAACAAATGAGTAAGGGGGTAAGTCTTTGAGGTCACCCAAATCCTTATACTTCCTTTTTCAGAGAGCCTACTCTGGCATCATGGAATATACGACATGATTTGTCTTCTTACATCACTTACACCTGTAACTAAATTAACTTGAATGCAGTTGACCCCTTACATACCGTGGTGCGGGGAGTGGAAAGTCAGGCCCAGAAACGAAACCTGCACCATGCATCCTATGCCTGATGGGCAAACCTGTTTCTTATGCAGTGCCTTTAAAATATCCCATTGTGCTTTCAGAATAATTTGGTGCAACCTGTACTAAAAGACAAACCAGGCAGCTGGTTTCTTCTGGGTCTTAGTTTTGTCATTTAATTTAAATTATCCAGTCTTACGGGTGCTACAGCACAGTCACAAACAAACCTTTCACTTATTTCTAGGGGGACATTCCTTCTGCACTGGGGGTCTTGAAACCCGGTTGCTGGAGGGAAACACTAGTTTAATTCACGGATGCACATAAACAAACGTTCTTACTGGTATAGAAGGGGGAGGGCACACCCACTAAGGAGGCCATGTGATTCAGCTCTGCCCCCAGCCTGGGAACACCACGCTCTTCCCCGCCCTTCCGCACCCCACATTACCGGGGAGTGGGGACAGGAGGTGGGATGGCAATTGGAGGAGCTGCTGTCATTCTGCTCCTTTGCCCGCTGCCCCTCTCAGCAGGGAAAGGAGCAGCACTCCCAACCCTGCCACACCCCAACGAGCACCTTTCCCTGATGGAAGGGCAGGAGAAAGGAGCAGAACATGGGCAGGTCCTCCAGCTGCTGTGCCACTTCCAGCCCTCCCCCAGTTCCTAGAGACGCAGCAACCAGTGGCTAAAAATGACTTGCTGGTACGGCATCCCAGCCCACTTGCACCACTGGTTTAATTAGACCTGAAGAAAAGTTCTGTGGCCTTTCACCAACAGAAGTTGGTCCAATCACAATATTACCTCACCTGCCTGCTGTGTCTCTCTCTATTGACTCCAGTGCATGGTTTGATACGCTCAAATAGTGGCAAGATCTGGGCAAACACGTTCCTCCGGTGCTCATTACAGTGGTATCTGAGTATTGAATAATGTTAAACACACAGCATAGAATCATAGAATCATAGAACCATAGAGCTGGAAGAGACCTCAGAAGGTCATCAAGTCCAGCCCCCTGCTCTAGGCAGGACCAATCCCAACTAAATCAACCCAGCCAGGGCTTTGTCAAGCCGAGACTTAAACACCTCTAGGGATGGAGACTCCACTACTTCCCTAGGTAACCCATTCCAGTGCTTCACTACCCTCCGAGTGAAATAGTTTTTCCTAATATTCAACCTGGACCTCTCCCACCACAACTTGAGACCATTGCTCCTTGTTCTGCCATCTGTCACAACTGAGAACAGCCTTTCTCCATCCTCTTTGGAACCTCCCTTCAGGAAGTTGAAGGCTGCTATCAGATCCTCCCTCACTCTTCTCTTCTGCAGACTAAACAAACCCAACTCCCTCAGCCTCTCCTCATAGGTCATATGCTCCAGCCCCCTAATCATTTTGGCTGCCCTCCACTGGACCCTCTCCAATGCGTCCACATCCTTTTTGTAGTGGGGGGCCCAGAACTGGACACAATACTCCAGATGTGGCCTCACCAGAGCCGAATAAAGGGGAATAATGACATCTCTGGATCTGCTGGCAATGCTCCTCTTAATGCAACCTAATATGCCATTAGCCTTCTTGGCTACAAGGGCACACTGTTGACTCATATCCAGCTTCTCATCCACTGTAACCCCCAGGTCCTTTTCTGCAGAACTACTACTTAACTAGTTGGTCCCCAGCTTGTAACTATGCTTGGGATTCTTCTGTCCCAAGTGCAGGACTCTGCACTTGTCCTTGTTGAACTTCATCAGATTTCTTGTGGCCCAATCCTCCAATTTGTCTAAGTCACTCTGGACCCTATCTCTGCCCTCAAGCCTATCTACCTCTCCCCCTAGCTTAGTGTCATCCGCACACTTGCTGAGGGTGCAATCCATCCCCTCATCCAGGCCATTAATAAAGATATTGAACAAAACCAGTCCTAGAACTGAACCTTGGGGCACTCCGCTAGTAACCGACCGCCATCCTGACATCGAGCCGTTGATCACTACCCACTGGGCCCGGCCTTCTAGCCATCTTTCTATCCATCTTACTGTCCATTTATCCAATCCACATTCCCTTAACTTGCTGGCAAGAATATTGTGGGAGACCGTATCAAAAACCTTGCTAAAGTCAAGGTACATCACATCCACTGACTTTCCCACATCCACAGAGCCAGTTACCTCATCACAGAAGCTAATCAAATTGGTCAGACATGACTTGCCCTTTGTGAATCCATGCTGACTATTCCTAATCACTTTCCTCTCTTCCAAGTGCCTCAAAATGGATTCCTTAAGGATCCCTTCCATGATGTTTCCAGGAACCAAGGTAAGATTGACCGGCCTATAGTTCCCTGGATCGTCCTTCTTTCCTTTTTTGAAGATGGGCATTACATTTGCCTTTTTCCAATCATCCGGGATCTCTCCCGATCTCCACAACTTTTCAAAGATAATGGCCAAAGGCTCCTCAATGACATTTGCCACCTCCCTCAGTACCCTCGGATGCATTAAGTCCGGACCCATGGATTTGTGTACGTTTAGCTTTTCTAAATAGTTCCTAACCTGTTCTTTAGCCACCACGGGCTGTCCATCTTCATCCCATCTTGCGTCACTTGGCTCCTGGACTTCCGCGCTGACCTTGTCCGTGAATACAGAGGCAAAGAAAGCATTGAGTACTTCAGCTTTCCCCACATCATCTGTCACTAGGTTACCTCCTTCATCCAGTAGGGGCCGCACACCCTCTTTGATCACCTTCTTCTTGTTAACATGCCTGTAGAAACCTTTCTTGTTATCCTTCACATCCTTAGCCAGTCGCAATTCCATTTGCGCTTTCGCCTTCCTGATAACCCCCTGGCATTCTCGAGCTATACACTTAAACCCCTCCCTGGTCATTTGTCCAAGTTTCCACTTTTTGTAAGCTTCCTTTTTGTGCTTAAGTTCACCAAGGATTTCCCCCGTAAGCCAATCCGGTCTCCTACCATTTTTGCCTCTCTTGCTATGCATCGGGATAGTTTTTTTCTGTGCCTTCAATAAGGCTTCTTTAAAATACTGCCAGCTGTCCTGGACTCCTTTCCCCTTCATGTTAGCATCCCAGGGGATTCTGCCCATCAGGTCTCTGAAGGAGTCAAAATCTGCTTTTTTGAAGTCCAAGGTGTGTATTTTACTACTCTTTTTTCTTCCTTTGGTCAGGATCCTGAAATCTACCATCTCATGATCACTGCTTCCCAGGTTGTCACCCACCTCTACTTCCCCTATTAGTTCCTCCCTGTTTGTGAGCAGAAGGTCAAGCTGCGCACGGCCCCTGGTCGGATCCTTCAGCACTTGTACCAAGAAGTTATCCCCAACATTCTCCAAAAACTTCCTGGATTGCCTGTGTACTGCCGTATTGGTTTCCCAACAGATGTCAGGGTGATTAAAGTCCCCCACGAGAACCAGGGCCTGCGATCTGGAAGCTTCTCTCAGTTGTCCGAAGAAAGCCTCATCTACCTCCTCTACCTGATTCGGTGGCCTGTAGCAGACAGCAACCACAACATCACTGCTGTTGTTTGCTCCTTTAAACTTAACCCATAGACTCTCAACAGGTTTTTCTCCCTCTTTATACTGAAGTTCAGAGCAATCGTAGTGCTCTCTTACATATAGTGCAACTCCTCCTCCTTTTCTCCCCTGCCTGTTCTTCCTGAACAGTTTATACCCTTCCATGACAGCGCTCCAGTCATGCGAGTTATCCCAATTAAATCATATTTCTTGGACTGGGCGAGGGCCTCCAGTTCTTCGTGTTTGTTGCCCAGGCTTCTCGCATTAGTATACAAACACCTCAGGTAACCAGTTGATCGCCCTATCTTCTCCATTCGAATCAGGGGTCCTCCTTTCTTTGCTCGTTCCTCTCTGCATTTCTTCCCGGTATCCGACTCCCCTCAGGGTTTTGGTCACCGTCCCCCGATGAACCTAGTTTAAAGCCCTCCTCACTAGGTTTGCAAGCCTGCTCGCGAAGATGCTCCTTCCTCTCTTCGTTAGGTGGATCCCATCTCTTCCTAACAATCCTCGTGCCTGGAACAGAGTCCCATGGTCGAAGAAACCAAAGCCCTCTCTGCGACACCACCTGCGCAACCATGCATTTACTTCCTCAATTCGACGATCCCTGCCCAGTCCTTTCCCTTCAACAGGGAGGATGGACGAGAACACCACTTGCACTCTGAATTCTTGGATCCTTCTTCCCAGTGCTACATAATCCGCAGTAACACGCTCAAGGTCATTCTTGGCCGTATCATTAGTTCCCACGTGGAAAAGCAGGAAGGGGTAGTGATCCGAAGGTTTGATCAGTTTGGTAAGCCTCTCAGTCACATCCTGAATGTGAGCTCCCGGTAAGCAGCACACCTCTCGAGATTCCAGGTCCGGACGGCAGAGGGATGGCTCAGTCCCTCTTTGGAGGGAGTCCCCGACCACCACCACCTGTCGTTTTCTTTTGGGGGTGGTGGCCGTGGAACCCCCATCCCTAGGACTACACATCCCATGCCTTCCAGTAGATGGTGTTCCCTTCCGGTTTCTTCCTTGTGAGGTCCCTTCCAAAGCATTCACCACCGCTGCAATGCAGCTCGGCTCCACATGTCCTTCAGGTGGTCCTGTAAGGGGATGGTGATTCTTTTTCTGTTGGGTGTCTCATGCCAGCTGCTAGTTTGCACAGATCCCATGGCTCATGCTAGAAGGGGAAAGATTCGGGTGCGTATCACAAACCGCATTCAGACTCCTGTGGCACGCTGTGAGAAGTTCTGAGGTGAAATTGCCCATCAATAGGCTCACATGGGTAATTGTCATACCAGGAAACTCCTCCCTTCACTTAGGCCTCTAATAGGAAGTCCTGTTCAATGGCTTTATCTAAACTATTTTGCCCTTTCTTACCACCATTTGCAATTAATTATTTTTATGCTGCCAGGTAATTGTTTGCAGATGGCAGTGGAAGGACCTTCTAGGAATCTCTTTCATGCTTCTTTGCTAGGGGTCTGTAAACAATAGATCTGAGTTAAAATGAAATCTCCAGGGACTTAGCTGAGACTGCCAAACTCATTCCACTTAGACCCTTATTTCCTTTGGTGGATGGTTACACATATGAACAGCCTCACTGGGTGCCAGCTTACCTGTGGGAATCCAAAGGTTTGCAATCTAGCCCTAAATTTGTCATTCTCTGCTCAAAGATATCAAACTGCACCACCTCCATCTCTAGATGTTTTTAAGCCTCGGCTTGACAAAGCCCTAGCTGGGTTGATTTAGTTGGGATTGGTCCTGCTTTGGGCAGGGGGCTGGACTTGATGACCTCCTGAGGTCTCTTCCAGCCCTAGGATTCTACGATTCTATGATTTCAGTGGTATAACTCATGTGAGTAACTGCTCACCAGTGTAATCAGGGGGTTCACGATTCAGCTCTTATATTACAGGCTAAATTTGAAAGTGTTTATTCACTAAGTAGCTCGGTTCCCACTTTTTCTGCCAGCCTCCAGTTTCTACAAACTGGCACTAGCATGGATTTTAAAAGTTTTCAGACAATTTTTACTTTGTACTCTATCTTATCTTTTACTGCATTCTATATGCGGTATATAAATGACTGCGTACATGAGGCCAGAAAATCTGTAATCTTTTGGAAATCTACAGTGGTGGCTGATTCTAATTATGAACATGTTTGTGCAGCATTTTTGTTTGTTTCTGTACTCACGGCATATAGCGTAATACATGTGGGAGGGCCATGTGAAAGTAAAAGTGCCCAAAAATGCATTATTTTGAGCGGCTGCAAAGAACAGTAACCAATTTTATTTTCTCCCTTCACAAAGCCCGAGTGTATTTTGCCTAAGTGAATCAGAACTGGTGCGCACCATAGTGTGGGATTATTATCCTACACATTTCTTCACTAAAATGAGAACAAAGAACAAAATAAAAAATGGAATGTTGAAAGTGGGCTTCAGATGGTTAGTGTGTACCAGACAAGGGTCATTATTTTGCTGAGATCTAAAATATAGATCTTTGTTAACCATAGACTCATAGAACCATCTGTCAATGAAAACAGTCTCTTTTTCTTTGAATTATTTCCTGTTTACTTTGTAGGCCTGCTCAGCATGCTTCAAATTTTGTTGTAGTAATGATCGCTTGAATCAACATTTTGAATTTTGGTAAGAGTGAAAATGTCCATGACATTTTTCTGTTTTTTCCCCTTTGTTTTTAACCACCTGTAATTATTTATATCTCGGTGAGACTCTTAAAAGGTCTTAAAACTGGCCTTTCTTCGAAAAAACTTCCCCTGTGTCTAGACTGCTGAGGCATTCTTTTGAAAGTAAATCGAAAGAACGTGGCAGTTTTTTCGACTGCGGAAAACCTCGTTAAAAAAAGGCGCTATGTAATGCAAACAGTGCTTTTTCAAAAGAGAGCATCCAGGCTGCCTGGATGCTCTCTTTTGAAAAAGTGGCTTGCTTTTTCGAAAGTACTGGTTGCAGTCTAGACGTAGCCTCAGCCTTTGAGCAGCTACAATAGTATAAAAAATTTTATATTTTATAATTGTATAGTTATGTATACTGCCTTAGCAGGTGAATAGACTAGATGACCTCTGAGGTCCCTTCCAGCCCTATGTTTTTTATGAATTTATGATTTGGGAGCTATATACATTCAGGTTATTTTAATATTATTCTGTGTGGGCACACGTGACTTGCCAGTACAAAGACCAAACTCCTGGACCAGTGATATTCCTCAGTGATTCAGGAGCCAAATTAGTGATCAACATTACCCAGAAGAGCAGCAGTAGTAACAGTTAATTGTTTCATTTATTATAGCACTACAGTAGAACCTGAGTTTCTAGCAGGAGAGTTACAAACTGACCTGTCAACCACATCCCTCATTTGGAAGCAGAAGTATATGATTGGGCAGTCATAGAGACAAAACAAAGCAAAGCAAAGCAAGTACAGTACTGTGTTAAACATAAATTTCTTTTGTTAAAAAAAGAAAGCAGCATTTTTTTTCTGCATAGTAAAGTTGAAAGCTGTATCAAGTCGATATTCAGTTGTAAACCTTCTGAAAGAACTATGTTCTCATAGTTCCCGATGTGTTTGTAACTCTGAGGTTCTACTGTATTACAATTTATAACAGCATGATGGGAAATACTTAGTGTATGTATATAGTCTCGCAGCAAATAAGTGAATCACTTAATTGGATAATAAAGTAAAAGTATCCTCACTGGGTAAGAATTAAATCACACAGAATTTTAATATTAGGTGCTACAAAAAGCCGCAGGAGACACATGAGAAAACTTGCTGCTCATTAGCAGGCCTAGCCAATAGGGTTGGGGGGGAGGGGCAACTGCCCCGTAGCAGGCCTAGCCAATAGGAGTGTGGGGGAGAAGGGGCAACTGCCCCAGGGCCCGGTTATTCAAAGGGGCCCCAGGCCCTTTAAATTGCCACCCCCGCTCTAGGGGGTGCTGAGGGCTGAGGGCCCTGCCCACGTAGCCAGCCTCCCTGCAACCTTGCCCAGAGGCCTGGCGAGTCTGCTGGCCCCTGCTCACTAGCCACAGACCAAGAATCCCTGCCGTGGCCACTGACAATAGTTCTGGTTCCAAAGAGTTCTTAGTCCTGCAAGCAGCGTTGCTTGTGCACATTAAAGAGTGTCTGAGGCGCATGAAGAGTCATCTTTCTGCATTCAGGGTATCCATCTCAAAGTAATTATACAGAGATCAACACTCAGTGACAACCAACGTGCCAGCAATGTGAGTTCACCTTCTCATTTCATGGTAGCATGGGGATGAGTAATTCTAAATAGCTCTAAAGACATTTAGCAGCCCCCAAACCATGACAGACAGAATACAGCAAATAAGAACAAGGCAAGTACTTCTATGCTTTCTGAACATGTACAAAAACCTGTTCTCCTTGGTACAATGTGCAACTTGAATATACATGAATTGTGTGCGTGTGCATGCACATCCACTCGTAACACACTGCTCTGCCTCAGACTTTTGGTTGGCGGTAATAAGTCCAATCTTTTCTTTTCCTTGAAATGTTAAAGACTTCATCTGTCTGAGGGAGATGGGCCAGCTCAGGACTGAGGAAAATAGACATGTGAAGCACACTGACTTGTTGGTTTCTACAGCGAATTAGGCATCCAAATATATTTTTTTAATCACTATATTATGGGGAGGAGATGGTTTCCCTCACCTCAGAAATGCATCTTGAAACTTAAGAGAGATGTAACCCACACACTTACTGGATGTGGGTCGCTGTCCCATGTGAGGGTGTGTCTAGACTACAGGGTTTTTTCGAAAAAATAGCCTTTTTTCGAAAAAACTTCACCTGCATCTAGACTGCAGCCGCGTTCTTTCGAAAATAAATCGAAAGAACGCAACAGTTTTTTCAATCGCAGTAAACCTTATATTATGAGGAATAACACCTTTTTTCGAAAGTACTTTCAAAAAAAGGCACTATTGAATGCAAACTGTGCTGTTTCGAAAGAGAGCGTCTAGACTCTCTCTTTCGAAAAAGCTTGCTTTTTCGAAAAATCTGCTTGTAGTCTAGATGTTCTCTTTCGAAAGAGGCTTATAGTCTAGATGTAGCCTGAGGCACTTAGACCACTTACTGAGAGAATGACTACATGTGCTCTACAGCCTTAGCGGAAAGCCAGCTGGCTTTTAGCTCAAGTGGTAAAGGCTCATGCACTAAATTCCCAGGTTCAGTTCCTCCTGTCATCGTTCTCACCGTGGAGAAATAAAGTAGAATCCTCATGGGGTGTTTCTAAGAATCCAACGCACACATATTGTCTCTTCTTCAGCCCCCAGAGTGGCATACACAACTCCTTACATTCCATTGGTGGCCGCTAACTTTCAGGAAGTGCATGCTGCTTGTGAAACTAATGAACAGTTCACAAATTACATCTCAGACGCAAAGCAGAATGTCCCTTTGTGGCTCTCCAAGAGGTCTGTGATGCTTTAAAGATTTCTTCCACCAACTGAAGTTAACCCAATAAAGATATTACCTAACCTGCATTGTCTGTCAGATGCCATGAGAATCTGTTGATCATATTCTGATTTAATCTTGTTGTGGTGATCTGTGCTTTTGTCACCTCGAGCCTGAACTGGTGCAATGAGCAAGCCTGAGCCATGGCCCACTGACATCAATAGGAGAGTTTCCATTGACTGTGGCAGGCTGTGGTTCAAGCTCTAAGGGTATGTCTACACACCAAAGTTATTTCGAAATAACAGCCGTTATTTCGAAATAACTACTAGCATCTACACAGCCAAACCACTATTTCGAAATTAATTTGAAATAGCGGAGGACTTATTTCGAATTTGGTAAACCTCTCCACGAGGAAGAACTCCAAATTAGAAATAGCTATTTCTAACTAAGTGCTGTGTAGACACTTATATCGAAATAGCGGGCCTCCAGCCTTCCCAGGATGCCCTGGTGGCCACTGCAGCCTCAACCAAGAACACTCCTCTCCCTCCCCCCTCCCCAGAGCCCTTAAAGGGGTTGACTCTGGCCATAGTGCCTGTGCCAGCCCCAGGCCTGCCAGCGCAGAGCCAGCAGTCACTGCGCCTGACCCAGTGGCCCCAAAACATGAGCCAGCAAGCCATTGGCAGCCAGCCCTCCATCACTCCCCAGGATCAGTCTGCCAGCTCCCAGGAGCCAGCCAGGGCCCGGAGAAGGCGGGCGCCTTCCTGGTCCAGGGTAAAGATCATGGACCTTAATCAGGTTTGGAGGGATGCCCCCAACATCCATGATCTCCGCACTAGACAGAGGAACATGGCTGTCTATGGCAGGATAGCTGCCAGCCTGGCCACCAAAGGCCACATGCGAACCCAGGAGCAGGTTCGCATGAAAATCAAGTTGGTCCGGCGAGACCCCCAACCCTGGGCCCTGAGCTTCCCCTCCCCCTTCTTCCCCTTGCTTCCCCCTTCCAGCTCCCTCCTCCCAGGTTTCCCTCCCCTCTCCCACCCTCTCTTCTCCCCTCTCCCGCCTCCTTTCCCCAGTCTCAACAGAGTTTCATTCCCCTCCCCCATTTTGTTAAATAAAGAGAGTTTGTGTTCATGAAAACACATGTATTTTATTTGACATCAGGAAGGGGGGTTAGGGAGGGGTAAGTGGAAGGATGTGAGGGAGGAATGAGGCACAAGTCCCCAGTGGTGCAGACCAGGGAGGCTCTTGGTGCTCCTCAGGGTGGAAGCTCTCCCACAGGGCCTCCTGGATACTGACAGCCCCCCAATGGACCTCCCGGATGGCAGCCTGCAGAAAGTGCAGCCAGGCTCGCAGCAACGCGTCCACGAGAAGCACCAGAGTGCTCAGGGGCAGCTCTGGCTCCATGTTGCAAAGTGCTGTGGTGTCCCGAATGAGGGCAACCAGAGCACGCAGAAACAAAATGCTTTGCTGTCCCTCATCAAGGTAGGCAAGCAAGCAGGGAAAGCTGAGAACTGGCTGTCAGGGGGGGTCCTTTTAAGCACAGGCCTCAGATAGCCTCAGGCAGCAGCCACACAAAGTAACTCCTGACCTGATGCCCTGCCAGACCTGGTTCCGGCCGGCCTTAAATGCGATTCAGTGTCCACTCAGTGTGAACGCGCTATTTCGAAATAGCAAAACACTATTTCAAAATGCATTTTGTGTGTAGACGCGTTATTTCAAAATAACTATTTCAAAATAAGATATTTCGAAATAACACTGTAGTGTAGACATACCCTCAGAGTATGTCTACACTGCAGTGTTTTTTCAGAAAAACTTCACTTATGTCCACACTGCAATCGCGTTCTTTTGACAAAAAGTTGAAAGAACAGAGGGGTTTTTCCGAAATTGGTAAACCTCTTCCTATGAGGAAGAACGCCTTTTCTGAAAGAGCTCTTTCTGAAAAAGGCGTGTGTGAATGAGGAAGAGGGTTTTCTTTCAAAAGAAGAGGCCTCCAGGAAATAACGCAGGTGGCCTGGTGGCCACTCCATCCTTCTGACCCAGGGTGCACAACCAAGGCTTCCAGGACCCACCAACGGGTACCAAACAGCGAGTACCCTCGTGGTCTGGAGCGGAGATCCTGTCCCTCCTTGAGCTGCAAGGCAAGGAGGAGACCCTACAGCAGGGGTCTCCAACCGTTTTAACCACAGGATCACTTTTTTCAATCTAAGTGCAATGTAAGATCCACCTCCAACCCAAATACCCTTCCCCCGCTTCCTTCCCCGCTTCTCTGGGGCCCTGCCCCTGCTCCACCCCTTTTCCGAGGCCTCACCCTGCTCGCTCTGTTGCCCTGCCTCCCCGAATCGCGTTCACTTTCCCCAGGCTGGGCAGGGGTGCAGGCTCTAGTCTTGGGCATGTGGCAAATGCCCTATCCCCTAGGCCACTGTTCCTCAACCTTTTTTTATAAAATACCCCTTTTTTAAAAAAAAATATAAGTACCCCCAGTACCTACAGTTTTCTCTCACACACATTTTTTTTTTTAACCGTTGCAACGCAACACATTTGTTTGAACAACTTAATTGTAGCTGGGCGGATGATGAAATATTTGGGTGTAAAAAGTACAAAAATAATACAAATGCTGTAAAACTTAAAACCAAAATTCAGTTTTCTCCAAATTTCAGTTGTGTTGATGCACTTCCCAGGCTTCTCTTGGGGGTTGAGGTGTACTGCCCTGGGTTACTCTGGGATCCACCTGCTTTCCTAATGCAGGAGCCTGGTCCATCCCTGGGGCAGCTTCTGTTGGCTGTCCAGCTGCTCCCAGGACTTGGGCCCACCACTCTGTGCTCTCCAGGTAAATGTGCTATCCCCTAGACCACTGCAGAGCTGAGCCCACCCCATCTTCAGTGGATTCTTTATCCTGTGTTGGCTGTCTGGTAGCTCCCAGGGTGGGCAGGGCTTGGGCTGTTGGGTGGAGACTCCAACCCACAACCCTGCCCTCTTTGGGAAAGTGCTGTATCTCCTAGCCCACTCAAGAATGCACCCCACTGCTCTGCTCTGCTTTGGGGGGTCCTTGTCCTGTGTCTGGTTGCTCCCAGGGTGGGCAGGGGAGCTTGGGCTGCCTGGGGCTGAGGGGGGAAGAAATGAGACAGGGCTTGAACCTGCCAGCATGTGCTCCTGTAGGCAAATGCCCTAAGCTCCTAAGCCACTCCGCCACTTCACTGTCACCAGGTCCTTTATCCTGCCTTCCTAATACAGGAGCCAGGTCCATCCCTTGGGCAGCCTGAGTTGGTGGAGGGGAGCAGGGTTGAGCCCACCACCATGTGCTCTAGAGGCTAATGCCCATCCCCAAGTTCACTGGAGATCCCACTCCACCTCCCTACCGTCAAGCTACCCCCTCCGCCCACCCTGGGAGTGACCAGCCACAGGATAAGGGCCCCTTTGAAGGCAGGGTGGACTAAGGGATAGGGCAGCTGTCTAGGGAGCACACAGTGGTGGATTCAAGTCCTACCCAGCCTGAGAGCAGTTGGACAGCTGACCCAGAGATAGAGCAGCAGAGCCAAAGCAGCCCTTCCTCTTTCTCCACCACCCACCCCTGGGCAGCAATGGCTTCACATGCTGCCTCTCATCCAGAGGCACTGGCCACAGTTCTCCATTATTGATCAATGGGAGCTGCAGGAGCAGTGACTGCAGGCAAGGGCAGTATGTAGAGAACCTCTGCTCTCTGACCTTCTCAGGGGGCTGCAGGGACATGCCAGTGGCCTCCAGGAACACAACTAACCACAGGGATAATTACTCCAGACATGACAGGTTAGGCACTTTAGTACTCAAAGAATTAAATTTAGGCATAAGAGAGAAATGAAAGTTATGAAATGCACAGTCCAGTCAAACACTAAAAACACCCCACTCTGCAAGCAGTAAAAGGAAGGCCAGCACATGTTTGTGAGAATGACAGAGACAGCCAGGCTATGTCTACACTTGTGGCTTCTTGCACAAGTACGGCCATTCTTGCGCAAGAATCTGCAGAGCGTCCACACTGCCTGCCTGCTCTTGCGCAAGTAAATTTACAGTACGGCGTGGTAAGAGAGGGCTTCTTGTGCAAGAGCTACGCTCTTTTTTAACAGGTGTAAGCCCTCTTGCGCAGGAGCTCTTGCGCAAGAGGGCAGTGTGGACGCTCGGCAGGGATTTCTTGCGCAAGAAAGCCCTATGGCTAAAATGGCCATCAGAGCGTTCTTGCGCAAGAGAGCATCCACACTGCCATGGGCGCTCTTGCGCAAAAGCACAGCTCACACATGGCAGTGCGGACATTTTCTTGCGCAAGTCTTCTTGCGCAAGAAGCCGCCAGTGTAGACAAAGCCACAGTGTGTGAGACTGACAGAGATTTGCATTGCCAAGCTCCCTCCATCCCCTTCTCTCTGTGTGGAGACAGGGTACAGGAATGGGGGGAGGAGGGACACCCTAACATCAGCGCCCCCCCCCTTCTCCCTCCCACACCCTGCACAGTGAGCAGGAGGCTCCCGGGGGGGCAGCTCCAAGGCAAGGGGATAGGAACAGCATGACAGTGGGTGGAGGGGCAACTAAAGTGCCAGCTCTTGAGAGCTTCCTGGCCAAACCAGTCAGGATCCCCTGTCAGAGGCTCCAAGATCTACCAGTAGATCCTGATCGACTGGTTGGTGACCCCTGCCCTACAGGATCTCTGCTCCAACTGCTGCAGCACAGACATTTATGGCCAGATGTCTGAGGCGCTGGCGGAGCGGGGATACCCACCTTAGAACAGGTCCGGAGTAAGGTGAAGGAGCTCCGCCAGGGCTACGCGATGGCCAGCGAGCGCAGCTCACACTTCAGAGCAGGACCCCACTCCTGGCCCTACTTCAACCAGCGGCACCAGATCCTGGGGGTGGGGAAGCCCTTTCCCCACCAGTGGTCGTCGAGTCTGGCCTCGAGATGCCCGTCGTTGCCCAGCTGGAGGTCGTGGGGGAGGGACAGCAGGTGCAGGAGGAGGATGACACGGTGACCACAGTTACACTGACCCTGGAGCCAGTACCCGTGAGCCTGGACGTGTCGCAGGCATCATCTGACGCCGGGGAGGGATCCTCAGGTGAGTGCTCTCAGTTTTCCACACACACAGGGCGGGGGAGGCGGGTGCAGAGGGGGAGGGGTGCGATCGTCGCTCGGCCTGCTTGGGCTGGACATCGTGCTGCAGTTGGTGCACGTGGAACCACGTGCAGCGTTAGTGTGCGCCACGTGGCCTCAGCAGCAGCCTCTGGGCACCCCCAGGCTCCTACTCCCAGGCTCAGGGGAGGCCACACACACGTCTGGCCACCCACTCCCACGGACAGCGCTGCGAGGCACCAGTGTGTGTGCGGGCCCCAGGGCGGGCCAGGCTGCTCCAGGCTCCTCTGCCACCCATGGGATCCCACTGACTGGACACTTCCCTTGCCTGCTTGTCCAGGGGAGGAGGTGGGAAGAGGGCAGTATGGGCACCTCCAGACCCCTGTGAGGCAAGGCCAGCTGTGCAGCCCACTCATGGCCTTGCTCCCAGGACATCCCCCTCCTCTGGTCCGAGGACTGTTGCTCACTGCTCACAGAGGAGGGCACCGCCTCAGGGACAGTGTCTGCATGGATGACTGACCGCCTCTCCCTCTTGTTATTCTCCACAGCTGGACCAGCCGTGACTGAGGGGTGATCCACGCCACCTGAGCCAGCCTCCCGACCCAGGGGACCTGAAAGTGCTCCAGGGTCCAGGAAGACCTGACGCGGCATGATGTGGGCATCCTGTGTGACATGGAGCAGACCCTGGACCAGATGGTCCAGGAGGACGCAGAGTGGCAGACCCGCATGTAGGACCAGCTCGTGCGGCAAGGCGATAACATGTGTGCCATCATGCGCGAACGCACGGCTGCTGTCCCTGCTCCTGCCCCCCCGCTATGCCCATTCCCCTTTCCCCTGCCCCCCAAGTGATGCCTCTGCTCCCTGTCATCCACAAATTTTCTGTCATCTGCACATTTTCCAACCAGCTCAGTTTTCAAGCTTTTTCCAGTACTTCTCAAGCCAAGCTCATGACAAATATCCAAAAGCACAGAAACGATGCTCTGCATTTGTGTCGCTTGTATTCTTTGTGCAGCAGAGTCTCCTAGTGGGAAAATGAACACTGACATTGCTGCTCTGAAGCTAGTCTTATAAACTGCATGTTAACCAGCAGCCTCCATTTTCGACACTCTTTAAAATGCATTTAAAAGGAGTTAAGCCATGTTAGCACTTAAGCAGAATTTTGATTTAGGACTGCTAGGCACAGGAAGAGTAAATGTATATTCAGAGACACAAGGTTGAAATGAGGGTCCTTCACTTTGCAGTTTTGGCTCAGGAGAATTTTCTTGTGGTTTTTAATTTACTACAGATAGCTCGTGAATTTTGATCTGGCAATTGGTGCTTCGAAAAGGCAGGAATAAAGCTTGAACTGGAGTCCAAATCTGGAGAAAGCTTCTGTTTGGGCATAGACAGAAGTTGGAAGGGAGCTGGGAAAACCACACATGCTCTGGTTACTCTAGCTAAATTATATCTGTAAGTCATTGTCTCCATAAAAATATCTGATATTTCATTAACAATAAAATATAGCTTGGAAAATATTCTGTACACACTAAACAAAAAGCTGTGGACTGAATCTGTTAGAGCTGGTTGAAATTTTTATGTCAGAGTTGGCAAGTGGCTCTATTTATCTAAATGAGATTTTTTCCTTTGGAACTGACTTTTCTATTAATTTTTTCAGGTTCCCATTGAATAACTGAACATGAACTAATTAATGGAAAACTGACATTTCCCATGGAAATTTCCATTGAAACATAATAGTCATTTTCAAACTGGTTTATGTTTTTTAGCTTTTAGTCACTTAAACATTGAATGTTTTTTTGTGGGGGCTGGAGGGAGGTTGCATTTGAAAAGCCCAAGGTTTTCTTTTAAAGAACCAGTGATGAAAATTAAATGTTTCTCCCCTTCAAACTTAGGGGGAAATACTTCTTTCCTGCCACTTCCAGTTGCTACTCAATAGTCTCCATGGGGTATGTCTAGACTGCATCCCTCTTTCCGCAGAGGAATGCAGATTAGGCACATTGACATTGCAAATGAGGCAGGGGTTTAAATATCCCACACCTAATTTGCATAAAAATGGCTGCCACGTTTTGCCAACTCAGCACTTTGTCAGCAAAAAGCAGCAGTCTAGAGGGGGATCTGTCGAGAAAGAAAGCCTTTTTCGACAGATCCCTGATGCCTTCTGCATTACTCGGGTTTGTTGCACCCATGCAATGAACTGGGAACTTGGTTTTCAGAGTTGCCAGTCTTTTATGAGTATATTCACTAATGAGTGAAATAAATGCAATGCAAACAAAGACAGAAAGAAATAGGAATTTAAATGTTGGTGATTACAGTGCATTTGGGGACTTGGAAGAGATTTTTAAAAATCTATGAAATGACTAGTGGGACCCTAGGGAGTGGAAAGTGCATGTTTGTGATAAGCAGAATGCTCTTAAGGGAGTAAATAATGCACTCTCACTTTCACAACTGTGGAAGCTTTCTCATATAATTTTGGCTTCTCTGCATATTTCACGCAAGAAAATAAAGTTAGCCCCCAAAAGCCTTACAAACGAGTTCAATCTCATCATTGGAACAGGCCTACCGAATCAGATAAAACACTTGAGTCTGGAAGCACTGGACATTTTTTACAAAAAGACTCTTCTCAGACATCTAAGGTTCACCCCAAAGATTTGAACAGCCCAGACGAATACCAAGATGGCTTTGGTGTTGATCTGATTTGTTTGTTAAGGTTTGTCCAATGCTTTGAAACATGGGCTTGTTTCGCCAGTCTCCCTGCGAAGTAGTAGAGCTAAATTCTCTACTGGTGTAACTCCCATTGAAGGTTTGTGTTCTAGTGAAATAGGGGAGAGATTTGTGTAACTTCTAAAAGAGAGCCTTTCCATTTATACCCCTTCCTTCCCCCTCGGAACGGTTGTATCTATAGACCCCACTCAGATCCAACCCTCTTCTGCCTGGCACAGTGTACATGAAAAATCAAAACCGATCAGAAATTGTTTGTAGACGGTATTATTGGGGGGCTGTGCCCCCTGCTCGCTACGCTCGCCAACCCCCCTCTCTCTGGGGGTGGTCGACCCTGGCTCTTCTCCCGGCCGCCGGGAAGGGCCAGGCCGAGGTGTGGCAGCTCCGGCCTGCCCCCTCACTCTGCGGCCATCAGGCACAGCTGAGGCTGGGCCAGCCCCAGCTCTCTCGCCCTCCTGCCCGTCCCCAGCCTCCAGCAGCCACGCCAGCCCCATGTCTCCCCTCCCACAGCAAACAGGGAGAGCTGAGGCCACGTCAGCCCCGGCCCTCCCCCTTCCACCCAGCCACTGGGGGGGGGGGGGAGCAGGGCCAAGGCCACAGCAGCCCCGGCCGTCCCCCCGGAGGATCAGGCTGGGGGCAGAGGGAGGCAGGAGGTTGGGGAAATGCATGCTCTTGTTTCAAGGACTCTGAGGAGGCAGGGGAGCGCTGTGTGTTGAGGGAGACTGTGCTGTGTGGCTGACTGAGAGGGGTGGGGGGGGTCTGAGCAAGCTGCTAGAGGGCAAGGGGACTGACTGAGGACTCTACGAGAAAGCCTGTGGGGGGGGGGAGGCTGGGAGGCAGCTCAGGGCAGTATGAGGCTGGGGAAGGCTGCCTGAGGGCAGTGTTGGGAGATGGGTGCGGGGCTGGGAGGAGGCTGGAAGCTTGGGGGAAGGCAGCCTGAGGGTAGGGCGAGAGTGGGGGCTATGAGGGCTGAATTTGGTAGGGCAGGCTTGTGCTCGGGAGGCTGCTCTGTCCTGTCTGTGAAATCTGGCAACCGGGGAGAGGGGAGAAGGGACGCGCAGGGGTGCCTGCCCTCCCCGCCTGGGCTGCAGCAAGGCGCAGGTAGTACAGTCTACATGCGGGCTCCAGGGCACTGCAGCCTGCTGAGGTGGGGAAAGCAGCAGCGCGGGGGGGGGGCACTATTCCATCCTCCCCGCTGTGCGGTCCTGTCTGTGCTGCTCCCCACCCCAGCCCTGCCCACAGAGCCCGGGGCTGCCTGCCTGTTGGGAGCCAAAGGGAAGGAGCCGACAGGTCGGCGAGGTGGCTCCCCCGGGAGGCTCAGGGGTGCTCTGGCAGCTGTGGTAAGTGTAGCCGCTGGGGAGGGGTAAGTCGCTGCAGAGGCAACCGGACTCTGGACGGTTGGGCACCACGCTCCAGATCCCCAAGAGCTTGACAGTGGGGGAGCCCCCAAGAGCCCGCTGCTGGCACATAAGCCCACCTGAGAGCCCCGCTCCTAGCGTCTGTCCCCGGGCTGCTGTCCCAAGCACACCCCCTCCCCCCACATTGCCACGGCGGCAATGTGGGTTCTGCTGCCTACTGTGCCATGTGGGATGGAGGCGGAGGAAGGGGAGTAGGGGCTTGGTTTAAAATGCCAATTCCAAGTGGCGAGGAGAAGCAGCAAGGTTGGCTCAACCTGGTGGATTTTGCCTCCCACTGCACCAGGGAGGGGGGAAGGAGGCAGGCGGGATGCAGAGTGACATCGTGATGTCACTTTGTCATCCCACAGGAAAAGTTTTTTTATATATAGAGAGAGATCTTGTGATCCACTTGAGATGTAGAGCCTCATGGTTCTGGACACTAGAGGTAACCATTGCCCCAAAGAGCTTCGACCCCTTATTACACAAGACAGAGAGGAAAACAGGTAAACAGTACTGAAACCATTTGCACAAGGGTGCATGGCTGACTACTGGCAGAGCTGAGAAGGGAACCTAGATCTCAAGGGTCCTAGCCCAGTATACACTGGACCACACGGTATTTCATTCACTCTCTGTGTACACCTGACCTAGCTACATCAATGCAGTAATCAGCCTTCCTCATTCTCCAATCCCACAGTTTTACAAGTTGAGCTTAATATGGACAGTTTAAAGAGCAAAATGCTGAAACAGACCCATATCTAGAAGAGTAGTACTTTGCTACTCTGTAGGATGTATGTTACAAATACCTATGTAGAGAAAAGGTTCTTGTAGTTATCGTATATTAGTCTAACTATTGAGAATGGATAAAAAGATAAAAAACCTGACTATCTGCATGATGAATCCATTTGTTCTTTTATTATATAAATAATCAGTGTGGTTCTATCCAGGCTAGGAAAGAATTAAAATAGCTATTCTAAATATTTTTTTCTATAAATTAGTTTCTTATCTGGCTTAACCTCCATGGAGACCAAGCTAGCAATCTTCTGGGACAGACAGATATAAGTGGCATCCTAACATAGAAGACTGTGCAATCTAATTTATAGCTGGGCAGACTAATAATAACAAAAGTCATCTGGGGACATCTCCGAGAGAACAGTTCCTTTGGATCTCAATGCCATTAAATTCCACAGAAAAGATCTGGCATAATGAGCACAACGGTGCCCAGCATTTGCTACACAAAAAAATCATTAGTGAGGATGCTCAACAAAGTAATGTCCATGCTGTGACCATACCCCAAGGTAAACAGAATTCTGTTCAGTAGGCCCCTTTTGGCTGAGGTTTCTGGAGTGAGATAGCAAGCAAACAGCTTTCAAACATGTTACTGAGGAGTGGGATGCCAGCTGTAAAAAGCTAATGAAGCCAGCCAGTGAGAAAGATAACACTTAAAAATCATTTTGATCTCTACCAGGGCAATTTGATCCTTGAGATCAAAGGAACAATTTGCAATATAGGTTATTGCGGGGCCTAACAAAGCGGCATGATTTTTCTGTGCAGTCATGAAAGCTATTTTGTACAAGAAGCAGTCTGCCCCACCTCCTCAATCTCAGGCTGTCATTTAGTAGGGGATGCAAAAGAAGTCAGTGGACACAAACGGAGGATGATAGTATCCAAAATATCAGACCTTTAGAAGGTCAAACTTTCCAGCAAAAAAAGGTACAAACAAACAGAGCTCATGGCCCTAACCTAGGGAAGTATCTCTGTTCAGGAAGGATGTGCACATGATTTTAAGCACATCTTCAAGTCTTGTGCAAGTCAGATTCAGTCTTCGACAATATTTTATTGAAAACCCCAAAAGTATTGGGGTTTGAGGGGGAACACACACACTTGTGGGAAATGAAAGACATTTCCTGCGAGAAACAATTGGCATTTTCCAACCAGCTATAATAACTGTAAGTTATCAATACCCATATGTTTTTGGTAAATATAGGTTTCTGGGTCAAGATCAAGGAGAACTTGTATCTTTTGTTTCCTGAGACTACAACACGAGACTCCTGTTTGCATTGACCTCCCCATAGTAATGGGGAAGCCTCAGTTTCTCTCTCTTTCCTCCCTCCCATCCCCACCAGAGTCATAGCTTGGACCACGCTGATACTTAAAACCGCATTGTATCTGGCAAACCGTCTGTGGTTATTGACATTATAGAGACAGGATGATATACTGACCTCCCACCAGGTTTTGCTGTTGACCAATGCAGTGAGAATTTCACCCTCAGACTCTAAACAAGCCTTAACTTGGAACTAGATTTGACAGAAAGTGTTGAATATTGCTGTTACTAGAGAAAAAAAGTGTTGCTTAGCCAATAACACAAAAGGAGAACAAAGCACACACAATGTTAATAAGTGTTGTCTGTCTGGAACTGACTTTTTTTATTGCCACAGACAGAGTTAAACTCTCACTCCAAACACCCCTCACCAGCCTCCTTCTCCATTGCTTGTGTGAGAGAAGAATGGAGGTCTTTATCCCAAGTGAGAGTGGAATCCACACTCCCTGGTTTAAAAGCCTTCTCCATTAGGCTACTGGGGCACTTCAGGGCCTCTTATATTCTGGAGAGCTGTTGTTTCCTCTCTTGTATCTGAGCAGTGTAACCGTGCTTCAGTGAGCTGGCAGAACCCATGTAAATCTTTCCAAGTTGGAATGGCACCTGCAAGCCAGGTGGGTTATTCCAAGGAAAACTGCTTGTTAACACATGCTAAACCCTTGCTGAAGCTAATAGGCAAGGGAGATTGTGGCAAGACATTCTAAACCAGGGCCGGCTATGTCTATACTGCGCTGTTTTGTGCAAGAAATATGCAAATGAGGTGAAGTGTGGACTGTGCCTCATTGGCATAATTAATGAGTGACCGCTTTTTGCACAAGAGGCTTTTGCACAAAAAGGAGCCGACAATACGGCGCCTTTTTGTGCTAACCCCCGCTTAT
This sequence comes from Pelochelys cantorii, assembly GCA_032595735.1. NCBI lineage: Eukaryota > Metazoa > Chordata > Testudines > Trionychidae > Pelochelys > Pelochelys cantorii. The sequence goes on along the minus strand of CM064346.1, from coordinate 5,567,489 downwards.
GCGCAAGAGCCATTCTTCCTGGAAAAAAGCAGAAGAACGGTTCTTGAGCAAGAGGGGGGGTTTGTGCAAAAACAGACTCATTAATTATGCAAATGAGGCATGGCAATATTCCACACTTCGCCTCATTGGCATATTTTTTGCGCAAGAGAGGGCAGTATAGACATAGCCACAGAGTATTAATGCCAGTTGTGCTTATTAAAGTGTTTGGAAGCCTTAAATAGATGTACATGGTACATGCTAGATTTCAGTCCCGTTGTCTAGTCATCATGATAAGTTACCTAAGCAATTTTTCTGTTTTGGTTTTCAGTTAGAAGAGATTTGAATCACTTACGTGAAAATGGATGGCCTATGGAATCATTCAGTAGCTTCCGTTCAATGCATCCTCTGTTCAGCCCAGCTGATAGGCTAGCTATAATTAAAGCTTACAAAAGCCACTTGAATGATGCACTGGGGTTGAGAGGAATAATAATAGACTGAAGGAAGTGGGCACTCTGTCGGCATGGGAGCTGCTATATCTCACTTGATGCCTGTCTTTGCATCAGTAATTCTGTTTCTGAACTGCCTTATATGATTAAAACTTAATATGACATGCACACAAACAATGTTGAGTCCTGCTAGCCTAAATAACAGATTATGGCTAATTTGCTCTAAAGACTCTTAGCATCAAAAATAGATTAAAATTCTGTTTCTCATCTTCCACCATTTTTACTTGTATCACTATTTGACTGGATACAACGATCCCATTTTCCCATTAAGGATATTTTGGTGCGAGATGTGCCATAAACAGCTGAGTAGATTATGGTCCGTTTCTGGAGATGCTTTTCTATACTAGTAACACAAAGGGGGTAGCAATTGTGGGTCATAGCGTTTTTTAAGCACTTGTCTTTTTATAAACGTATCATGTACTATTAAAACATAATAAGGTCCTCATTATGCTGGTAATACTGGTCATATTACCTCAATGTGTTGGGGGAATGTAAATACTTTTCATGTTTGTCCTACAAAGCTGTGAATAATTTATGAGCACAAATGTTGTTTTTCATATTCAAGGGCTATAGAACTTAGCCATGTATTAGTGGGCTTATCTGACCAGTTAATAAGAGCACAGCAAGCCAGGGCGTAAATGTACAGCACGCTAGTGTGCCACGAAGAACCGAGGCTAGTGAGTGAGCTACATGAGTGGTCCTCCTCCATCTCAGTGGGTCACAAGATTGTCGTAACCAACATGGTCTCCTGCAGACTGTACACCTAGAATTTGCAGGGTGAGCCGATTGAACCAGAGCAGTGCTTTGATTGGATGCAGAGGCCAGGCTATGTCTAGGCATCTGCAGGCTTCTTTTGGAAGAGATCTTCCGAAAAAACTTCTTCCGAAAGAGAGTGTCCACACACAAAAGCTCATCGAAAAAGCAATCTGCTTTTTTGAAAGATAGCCTCCACACTGAATGGACACTCTCTCACATTTAAGCTCTGATTACTATGGATGGAATGGCCACCAGGGCACCTGTGCTGTTTCCTCTTTCCTCTTCTTTCAAAAGAACTCCCTCTTCCCCATCCACACACGCCTTTTTCTGAAAGAGCTTTTTGGAAAAAAGCTTCTTCCTCTTAGAAAGAGGATTACCAACACCGGAAAAAACCCTCTGTTCTTTTGATTTACTTTTGGAAGAATGCAATTGCAATGTGGATGTAACTCAGGTTCTGTCGGAAAATCAGCTGTTTTTTCCATGTCGTGTAGACATACCCTCGGTCAATATTGTGTTCAATCAGCATGCACCGCACGTTGCACGTGTCCTTGCTTTAATTGCATGCCACTCTAATTATATCTTACATGGATGGAAACCAGTAGAATTGGGCCATAGTAAACAAAATGACTCGTGGGCCACACACAGAACCCCAATGGGCTGCTGGTTGCCCACCAGTGCACTAAGTGGCCATCTTGACCCCGCTACCAAAGACTAAAAGTTCCATACTGCAGTTCGGAGGTCTTGCTGAGTTACCATGAGTGTGTGTACTCAAGATGGGGAGTCACACCACTGGCTTACAGTGTAGATGTAGCTTTAGGGTTCACCAGGCTAGCCTATTGCACATTCACCTTGCATTCTGCATGCTAAGTCACTGTGTGGACAAGATAGAGATGGACGTGGGAGATATGGTTTTTTGGATGCAGTTTAGGTTTGAGACAGGATTTGGAACTTGGGTTTCAAGGCGAATTTAGAGTTTATTTTCAGATTAAATACGTTCCAAGATGCCTGCTTTAAAAGAGTTGAATGTAAAAAGAGGAACAGACTATGTACAGAGTAAAGATTATAAAATTATGGTCTGATCATGCAGTTGTCTTAGATGTCAGCAGCTTAACAGTGTAGCAATTAAGAATCAACCCCAAAGGAGTTAAGCAGCGGTACATTCCTTTTCAGGGCTTAGAGTAAAGAAATTCATCATAGCAACTAGTGTGGGGTATTTGTAATTAAGAGTTTCTTACCTATAATCTTCTACCAAAGGTCATCTGTCTGTCTGTCTATGAGTCTGTTCAAGAACTACCCCTAAACGGTAAGAGCTAGAACCATGACGTTTGATATTCAGCTTCCTCTTATCCTAACTTAAAGCAAGGTCAGGGTTTCGTTGTGCCCAGAAAATGGGAACTGCTGGGAATGGGACTGCTTTCTGTAACAGGGAAAGGAAGAGAGGAGGGATGTGATACTGTGAGTGGCCACAGGGGGCAGCAAGTCTGCAGGGGAAAGATACAGAATCCTCGGGCTGGAAGAGACCTCAGGAGGTCATCACGTCCAACCCCCTGCTAAAAGCAGGACCAACCCCAACTAAATCATCCCAGCCAGGGACCACTCTGGACCCTGCAGAGTAACCACGTAGGGCAACCACTCCACCAAGAGACTGCCAGCAGGGCTGGGGTCCACCATCCTGCCTGCCACCAAACTGGGTAAGTAGCCCTCCTGCCCCAAACCCTTTCCTCCCCCTGTCCTTGGCTGCAGAACCAGAAGAGGGGAGGAAGAGAAAAGGCCCCTGGCAGCCAGGGAGCTGGGGGGTGGCGGGAGGGAGAAAGAAGGCCCCTGGTGGGGGGGGAGGGCTGGGCGGAGAAGAAGGGCCACTGGTAGCCAGAGGAGGGCTGGGGGGGAAACAACTGAGAGATCTGGGTGGCTGGAGGGACTGGGAGAGAGAAGTCCCCTGCTGGCCAGGGGGTGGACGGGATGGGGAGGAGAAAGGCCTTGCCACTTGTGGGGGAGACAATGCCCTGTTGAATGGGACCCCCTCTCAGAGACCCTCTGCACCCCCACACTCTCACACACACCCCCACACTCCCAGCCTCCTGCTATGCTGTCCCCCATATCCCCAACACCCTGCCCTGAGTCCTGCACCCCCCACACTACCAGTCCTGTAGGACCTGGGCAATGCCGGGTAAGTCGTCTAGTTCTTTAAATGTTATCCCTCGCTGATGCTTTCAAATCAATGCCTGGCAATGGTGCATTATTGAAAACTGTTTGGGGATTGTTGAGGAAATGCAGCATAAATTAGTCATTTGTACAAACCCAATTACCAAGTGTATGTATCATTCTGGTTGGACAAGTGGTGGTACAGAACTATAATTGCTTCAGCTCTCCCAACTGTAGGATGCATAGACATGCAATGTTTTCCTCTAATATTCCCCACCATGTCAAATGTTAAGCTGGTTATATTCCTTGAGTGCTGGCAGAAATCAAATGTGCTTTATATAAAATATTCTGGGCTTTGTATAGTGAGATGCTGATCTTAATCCAGTCCCTACTGGACAGGTGGGTAGATCATATGGCCACCACAGATGGCTTTAATTTGGTAGTCTCATCAGTAAGGCCAAGAATTAGATGGGCATCACTGTTGTTTACATGGCACCAAAAGAGACCAAAATAAAACATTGTCCTGCCCCATAGAGCATTCAGTTTAAGGGGGAGAAGCAGGAAAGCATCACAAGATTGTTTTTCATATATTGCTTCCTATTTTCCTTTCCCTTCTCCCACCCCTTGCCAGCCTTGTAAATGGTCCTTCACGTGAGGATTTGAAGCATATTGATCGAGCATGAGTTGGCTGAATCTGACACTACCATTGTCCTTTTTTATATAGAAAAGCCCTTAGTCATCTAGGTTTTCAATCTGGCACCTTTCAGAAACACCAAACAAATAATAATAAATCCCTGTTATGAGTCATGTCTCTGTTTTGGGCCATATGCTTCACCTGAGCATGTATCTGGCATAGTCTTTGCATCACATCTCCCTTGGTGAGGGACATCTTTTGACTGAGTATAGGCATAGGGCTCAAGTCTTAGACCCCACCCTTTGTCTTCTCTACGGCTACGGCTACACTCGCGGCTTCTTGTGCGAGAACTATGCAAATGAGGCTAAGCGTGGAATATCTCCGAGCCTCATTTGCATACCTAATGAGCCGCCATTTTTGCAGCAGAGGCTCTTGTGCCAGAAGGAGCTGTCTACACTGCCCCTTCTTGCGCAGGAAAAACCCTCTTGTGTGATGCCGCTACGCCTATTATTTTCAGGAATAACGGCATTGCACAAGAGGGTTTTTATTGGGCAGGAAGGGGCGGTGTAGACAGCTCCTTCTGGTGCAAGAGCCTCTTCTGCAAAAATGGCAGTTCATTAGGTTTGCAAATGAGGCTTGGCGATATTCTATGCTTAGCCTCATTTGCATATTTCTCACACAAGAAGCCACGAGTGTAGACATAGCCTACTTGTCCTGGAAGGTTGAATGACTCTCATCTTTGAAGGGAGCCTGTGTGGAATACCAGTCTGCTAGCTCTCTTCTTACACAAACAGGATTCGTTTAAAAAACAAGAAAATCAGGTGACAAGAAATGGTTTACATTTCATGTCCTATCCGTATGCTTGACTGACACCTAGGCTTTGTCTACACTGCAGGGTTTTTGCGCAAGAAGCCTTTTGCGGAAGAGTTCTTGCGCAAAAACTTCTTATGAAAAAGCGTATCCAGACCTGAAAGAGAGCGTCTACACTGCATGGACACTCTTGCACAAGAAAGCTCTGATGGCCATTCACAGAATGGCCATCAGAACACCTGTGCTTTTGCCGATAGGGGTTTCTTGCACAAAAACCCCTCCAGAGCATCCACACCTGCTTTTTTGTGCAAGAGCTGTAGCTTGTGGGGAGAGGAATAACTCTACCAGCAAAAGCCCTCTGTTCTGTCGATTTTCTTGTGCAAAAATGTGCTTGAGGTGTGGACACTCCACCAGTTTTTGCGCAAAAACCTTATAGTGTAGACATAGCCCCAGTGAGAGAGGCTTTCCGTAGCTTAATTACCATAAAGAGAAGCAAATCTACATCTCTAGAAAGAAGTCCATTTCTGAGACTTCCACTGCTAAGTCCAGGAAGCATTTCTTTCCCACCCCCATACCACTTCTCCACTTTAACAACCAGGCGGATCAAAAAAATGATTTTTTTTATTCAAGAGCCAAACCAAAAGTGGGTGGCTTTTTTCCAAAATCATTTGATTCAAATCAAAACTGGTGTTTCCAAAAATTGTCACTGAAATTGAACAACTCAAATGTTCATTTAGAATCCATCAAATCATTTCACTTGACTTGAAAATAGGAAACATTCTTTGAGCTTTTTCACGTTGATTCAGGGGTTATTTTAAATATTGGCCAAATTCTAAAAATGAAGTGTTGTTTCTAAGCAAACTCAACATGAAATGTTTCCTCCTTCTTGCCACCCATTGCAAGGGTTCCCTTAAAGGGGCAAGTTCCCTTCCAGCAAGCTAGACAACCTCCTTACCCCACCACATAAAGATTACTGTAGCTGCATTTCTAAGGAAATTAACAAAAAATGCACCTTAATTAGCAGAAGATCTCATTCAACAGCTCTGCCATATCTTTTATTTAGCAGCCTCTCCATGGGAAAAATACTATTATCCCGGGCAACAAAAATAACAGAAGTAATTCAGAGCAAAGGCCTCAATATGAAAAATTAAGGACTATTTGAAAGCTGAAGGCATAATCAGCTTCCCATATGCTCCCCATTGCAATTTTGAGATGTGGTTTCTTTCTACAGGATTCCTCTTATGAAAAGAAACAGATTTGTATTATACATGTTTGTTACAAATTCTTTGTCCTGCGTTTTTAATCTCTGTCTGGCTGTATCTTCACTGCAAAAAAGATGTGTGCTTTCAAGTATCTATTCTCCATGTTAAAGCCCGATGCAAACAAGGCACCTTTAATCCTTATCTGGATGCTGCTAGTGCAAGTCAGTCTGCTACCTGGAGTTTACCTTGACTGTATATACTGAGGTACTGCCTTGCCTCAAGGATTTTACATTGAGATAGCCCAGACAACTTAACTAGCCTTAGATTACTTTGTATAATTTGTGTTATTGGAGAATACCGGAGTCTTAATCATGAGCTAGGACTCAGTTGTGTCAGGTGCTGTACAAACAGACCCAAGAGAGGTTACAATCTAAGGATAGTTGGGATTGGTCCTGCCTTGGGCAGGGGGCTGGACTTGATGACCTCATGGGGTCTCTTCCAGCTCTATGTTTCTATGATTCTATGATAAGTTGGCTATCATCCTACAGCTAGATGAAGGAGTACAAGGCAACAGTGAGGCCATATCCAACATGCTGAGAGGGAGTCGTACAAGCACAATACACAGCACAATACATCAAACTTTTGGCAGGCCTAGTGTAGACACTCGGTCTGGAAGGGAGCTGAGTAAGCAGGTTCCAGGGTCCTACATCTTGTACAGTGAGAGCTGATCCCTGTCCTTTTTCTTAGCCCCCTCCCAGGGAGCTGAGAATAAAGGTTTGGGGATGCTCTCTCTGGAACTGAGGGAAGTCCATTTCGCTTGTTCTATAGCCCCCTTCACCTCCTGCACTGAGTGAAATAGACAGGACTTGGTTGGAGATGATTAGTAAATGATTAAGAAAAGGATACCGACCCGCACTGTACTAGTTGTTAGGTATGTTTTAAGTGAATAAAGTTATGGCCTACTTACATCACCTCTGTTGCCCTTCTTTCAGTGTAGAGAGCTAAAAAAGGCTGGAGGCTAATGAATAAAGGTTAAGATGATTCCGTTCTGCCTCCCCATTTTTGGCCAGAATTTATTTTAAAAAACCTCACCAAAACCAGACTGGTTAGATGCTGCATATAACATCTGTTTATGTGAACTGTCGGCAGGGTTTACTCACTCTAGTACATGTTTTAGCCTGAATGTTATGGTTTGTCTCAATATTAAGAAACTGAAAACAGAGTCTTATCCCGGAACATGTCAGGCAACCTTAACTAAATGTGCTATTACCAGCTCTGCCTACAGTTTTTTACTCAGTATTCAGTATTGCATTTCTCTTCTTTTTATCATTCTAATATTGCTAAGTCAAAAGGAACTGCAGCATTATTCAAGAGTTGTGGTCAGGTTTCCCTCTAATGTGTTCCATCCATGTGTAGCATAAATTTTGCTATGTGCACTGAGGCAAGCACAGATGTGCACCACCAAAAGAAACTCAGGCCGCCAGCTGTGGGCCCTTTGCTCATCAACTTGGCAGAACCAGAATCTCTCCTGGGCAGCTGCCCAAGTGCTCAACTTACAGGGAACAGTGGCGACGGCGAAGTGTGATCCAACGGTGGTTTGGCAGTAAAGATAACAATGTACCTATCTTCTCTGTAGGAAAAAGTGACTAGCGTTATAGGAATTATAATTTATCTGGGGTGTCTCTTTGGCACATATTTGATTTTTAATTAGAATATTGTTCTTTCCTTTAAGGGTAAAACGGTGCAAATCACCATTGTTTCCCTTTCAGTGACTATTGTGATAGAACTAGCCCAGGTTGGACCTCTCTAGTCCAGCACCCTTGGGACCTGACCAGTCCTAAAGGAGGGATTTTACCAGACCAGGAGAGGTCATTTCTCCTGCCACCCACCCCCCAGCCCAGCTACAGTCTGACCCTGCTGTCCTGCCAGGCTCCCAGCCCCGCCATGGCAGACTGCTCCCTGCTGGAGCCTGCGGATACTCCAGCTCCCCTGACACCAGTGCAGCCAAACTCCCCCGTGGGGCTCCTCCTCCATGCCTTCACCGGGACTTTCTGGTCCAGATACATCCATTGTCCGCTGAACCATGGAGGTTGCTGGACAAGAGAGTCCCAATTTAGAGAGCTTCAACCTGTATTGTTTCCCTGTGAATTGTTCAGCAGGTTACTTATAAGCTAGACTCTTCTTTTTAATTAGTCCACTTCCTAGCGTTCTTTGACAGGGCTGCGGAATTATGCTTTCCCTTTGCCATAAAGTCATTGCTTGAGCGAAGCAAACCCACTCCCCTTTTCACCTGCCACAGAATGGAGAAGTGGGGAAGTCCGCTCGGTAGCTTTAAGTGGATGCACAAAAGCAACCGATTGGAGGGGCTGCTGGAGCGGCCACCGAAGCACAGAACTTTCAGGGAACACTGGTCCTGACCCAAAGAGGAGCTGTGCGGGAGGGGAGGTTTGCAGGGTTGCTGTAGGGCAGGGTTGCAATACTTCTGCCTTTACTTCTGCACTGCTACTGGTGAGCGCTACGGTCAGAGCTGGGCACCCAGCCCACAGCCACTTTTGTCCAGTGCCCCCCGCCCCCAGCTGTGAAGGCAGTGCAGAAGTTAAGTACCAGGACCCCCTTCCAGTCTAAGGAGTTCTCTCGGCTGCATCTTGTGAGTACTGAAAAGGTGCACAATCCCCACACCCCACTGCTTGCATAGGGGGATGTTCTCGCTGAACGTTGGTGTTTCACTGGGAGTTCTACCTACATCGCCAAGGCAGGATCAGCCCCTGGCACTAGACCTGGGTTATGCTTTTTGCTTGACAAGTTACTTTGAAGCTAGACTGATTGTGAAGGGTCATTTAGTTTAAAAAGCATTCCTTTCAGGTGATTGCTGCTGCTGTCAAACAGGAGCAAAGTAAATTGATGGTTACAGCATTTCTTTGAGGGCAAAGGGAACAGGAAAGGTAATTGTTCGCAACTGCTTAATATTTCTGTGGTGGTAGTGATTAGCTGATCTGTTAACCTGGCATCTCCTGGGTGGGTGTATGCGTTTTTCTCTCTCTCTCTCTCTCTCACAAACACACACACACACACCATTTGTGCATTGCATTTCCCATAGTACCCACTATTTTCATTCTGTTTAAGGGAGTGCAATAATCTTAGGTGGCAATTGTACAGCAAATAGCTTTTTTTCCTCTAGTAGGCTATGGAGTGCTTCATCTCCTGACAGGTTCACGAGAGTCTTCACTGAGGCCTCTGGGGAGCCAGGCCCAAGTACCCGGGAAGGGGTGGGGCCTCAGGTGGAAGAGGCGGGGCTGAAGGCAAGCCTTCTCCAGACAGTGCTGCTGCGGCTGCAGGGCTCATGCTGCCAGAGGCTCCAGTGGTGATTTAAAGGGCCCAGGTCTCTGACCGCTGCTGCAGCCAAAGAAGCAGTAGCAGTAGAGGCAGCCGGGAGCCTCAGGCCCTTTTAAATTGCCAGGCCTCGAAGCAGCTGCCCCCTTTGCTCCTCGCCTGCTGGCAGCCCGGTCCCCTGATCCCATCTCAGCCAGGAGGGCACAGACCTTGCTCTCATGCCATATTTTGCAGGACATGCCCGAGCACAGTCATTCCCCGCTGTGACTCGGGAGGAATACATGCAACTGTCTTCCCTCCTCAGGCCTCTCCTATTGGACAAATGCAAAGTGGAAGGCTGGCCTGGGGCCTTGCCAGACGCACACTGCCTGATTGCCGGGATGAGTTCCACTGAGTAATGCTGGGGTCTGGCATAGCACACACAGACCAACCCCCCCCCCCCCATCACGACCCGTCGTGCAAGCACACATACAGCACCAGGTCTGCTGCCCTACTTGAGTGCGTCAGGAACCTGCCCAGCATTTCCCATAGTCATTCTTTCCCTCAAGCTGCTTTCTCTGCTGTCGCATCCTGGCTCATGCTGTGGGTATTGGCACAGCCGCCCCGCCCGGTATAACGCAGGCTCTTCTCCTGGGCCTTGACCCAACGCCTGTCAAAACTCTGGGGAATTGAAGCAGACTCCTGATTCCTGGCATTAGGGCAATGTTGGGGCCAGAGTCGTCCTGAGGGAGGCAAGGGGCCCAGGACAACCCCCCGTCCCCCCGCCACAGTTCCTGCCCTCCTGTTCTACCCCTTCCCCAAGCCCTGGCTCTGCTCCGCCACGGCCCTGGCCCCGGCCCCTTGCCCTCTCCCCCAGGTACCGTGGCCCAGCGGATTTCGGGGGCCTGGCATGGCGGTGTCAGCAGGGTTTGCCTTCCCTCCATTCACCCCTGTGCCACCCTGCCGAGCTGCTGTGTCTCACTTTTCTATGGCAGCGGGCACTGGAACGCCTTGGGTCAGTCATAGAATCTTAGGATTGGAAGAGACCTCAGGAGGTCATTGACTCCAACCTCCAGGACCAATCCCAAATCAGTCATCCCAGCCAGGGAAACAAAGGAACTGCAAGTGAAAGCAGCACTATTTCTGCCTGGCTCTGCTTGTACTCTGCCTCCCACTGCCTCTCAAAAGCCACACACAGCAGGCCAAGAGAGGATGGTGGGATGGAGCAGACCAGGCTGCTGGGTCTCTCCAGCTCCTGCTGCCCATCTGGTGAGTGGGGTAGAGCGCCAGGTCCCCGTAATCCCTCGGGTCTCTCCTGCCCATTGGACAATTGGGACAGCCACCGTGGGGGCCCCAAAAGCATGGCTTTCCCAGTTCATCCCATGGACAGGACAGCTCTGGCAGGGACCACAGGCCTGTGGAGTGAGACCGGTTACTTGACAGGAAGGTGGCATCCATGCCCGTGCAGACCCTAACTCCCTATTGCAGTGTCCAGAATCAGTTCTCCATCCTAGTTTAGTTCCCCACCTTGGCCTGTCTGTATCCTCAAGGCAACTGAGAAGCCAACAAGCTCATGGACCTACTGCCCCACCAGTGATGTTTCCCTGCTTGGAAAGGGTGATTGGAAGGGAAAGTTGAATACCCCCCATACCGTAGTGAACGTATGTCACACTTGGTTCATCGTGTACCTACCATTTGTTTTCCTTCCCATATACAACAAAAATGTCTAGAAAAGAGATTACTGCTCCCATTTCAACATGACTAGTAAAATTCACAACACGAGACAAATCATTATACATTCTCTCCTCATTAATTCCTAAGGCACTATACTTTGGTTTGGAAGATAATTGGAAATGCATCACCTACCACACTTTTGTTGTGTTCTTCAAAGGTCTGTGAAAGATTTGTTTCTCTGAGATTTGCTACATAGAGTTGATTTTGAACAAATTATTTATGTATTCTAGTATCCCCATGAGCTGGCTTTGTATGTTTGATTACTACTGGGTTAAGACTGATGGAGAAGTTACACAGTCATCGCTATCAACTACTGGAGGGAGATGCATCCAGGTTTAATTCTTTCTGGATGGATGAATGTCTGGCTAATAGCTATATTATATATTTGAAAGTTGTGCTGCAAAATAATGAAGATTTCCATGATTCTTTTCCCCACCAGGAAATATACCCTAGTAAACTATTGAAACATGCATTATAACGTATGCGTGCTAAATTTTAAAAAATAATTTGATCCTTTTGTAACTACGTAAAAGGGATAAGGGACACTGCTTAGATAAATAAGCCAAACGTGTCTTAATTTAAAAGTGGATTTTTTCCTCATCGATCTAAGTGTTGTGCCTTTGTGCCTTTTTGTTTGTTTGTTTGTTTTTTGGTTCCCCACTGAGTGATGGTAAAAGCCTGCATACAGTCAAATCACTGTATGGGACACATTAACCTGTTAATGTGAGCTACTGTAGCCAACAGTGCCTTATGGCGGCACAGTTTTCTTTGCTATGATCAAGATTTCTATACACTTAACTGGGAAATCCATTTCCTGGATTTCTCTGGTCTCCAGAGAACCAGTCTATTTGTAAACTTAATTCGGGGAGCCACTCAACAGGGCAGTAAATGAAACATAGCCCTTCCCAATGAACTTCTCAATTACACGTACAAAGCTGTCTAAAGACTTACGGCCAGTTAAGACACTGCAACATATAGGTAGCTTTAAGTGATAATATGTTAAAGGCTTCTGGCATTTCAAACACATAAGGCTACACCTCTCTCTCAACAGAGAGATGTAGATTAGGCACGTTGAAATTGCTAATGAAGCAGGGATTTAAATATCCCGTGCTTCATTAGCATAAACATGGCCACTGCTTTTTTTCGAAATGGAGCTTTTTTGGGAAAAAAAAACCAGCAGTCTAGAGAGGGATCTTTCAAAAAATAAACCCTTTTTCGAAAGATCCTGTATTCCTCAAAAAATGAGGTTTACAGGATCTTTTGAAAAAGGCTTTATTTTTCAAAAGATCTGCATCTAGACAGCAGGGGTTTTTTTTTGGGGGGGGGGGGTTCTTCAAAAAAGCTCTGTTTCAAAAAAAAGCAGTGGCCATGTTTATGCTACTGAAGCACAGGCTATTTAAATCCCCGCTTCATTAGCAATTTCGACGTGCCTAATCTACATCTCTCTGTCGACAGAGAGGTGTAGTCTAGACATAGCCTAAGTCATGTTAAGACCCACAAGAGGCTCTGCAGATGATTGGGAAGATGGCTTAACTGGAAGGTTAGTTCTATATTCATTTCTTATTGGAGCAAAGAGAACAATATTTGGGTATTTTTCTACTAACACCTGTATGGAAACTCTGGGCTTGTCTCTGCTATGTTGGGTTTCGACGCTGCAGCGATCGATCCACCATCCATCGATTTATCCCATCTGCTTAGACACAATAAATGGATCTCCGAGTGCTCTCCTGCCGATGCCGGTACTCCACCAGGATGAGAAGAGTAGCTGGAGTCGACAGGAGAGCAACCCTCACTGACCTTACCACACAAGAGATGGCACAGTAAATACTTTGATTTCAGCTACACTATTTGCGTAGCTGAAGTCATGTAGATTAGATCGGCAGCAGGGGTTAGTGAAGACAAGGCCTCGGTGTTCAAAGTATGTTACCCCTCTGAGACTTTTAAAGTATGTTACTTTGAGTCCTGTATAGGTCCAACCAGCCAAACAGGGTGTGGCTATGCATATAATCACTTGGAATTTATTGAAAAAAGTATGGCTAGGTGTAAAGCTTAGGTAACAAGAAGGGAAGCCAAGACTCTTGGGTACTATTCCCTGCCTAATCACTCTGGAACATTTCAGTGCAGCCATTTAAGTGCCCACCAATGGCAGTAAGGGAAAGCCAATCTAACTTTGTGTGCACAGCTACAAATGACAGCCTCTCTGTGCCTTATGCTCACGGTACAGATGGGAAGACTAATAATATGTGCTTACTTCACAGGAGTTTGGTCAGATTTAATGCCCATGAATGATCTAGAATGAAAGGTTCTATAAAGTACAAAGTAGTGAAACAAATTTGGTTTTAAATCATATTGGAATTCTTTCTCTTTGCTACAGTTCTTACCAGATAGGAACTGTAACAAATATCCAATCAAAATATTTATTTGTTTAAGTATGTATTTATTTATGACAGTTTGGTCTATTTGGGGGCCGAGCATGGTCATTCCTATTCTAAAATTTTAAAATGTAACCAGTTCTGAGCTTACTGCAACAGACTTGCCACCGACTATAGATTTGAAAGTGTTGGTTTGTGAGTGTGCGACGCTGTCTGTCTGTTGGGCTGTCTGTTCAAGAACTCCTCCTAAACTGTAAGAGCTCGGACCACCAAACTTATAGCTTCCTTGTATCATAGCTTAACGCGAGTTCAAGGTTTGGTTGCTGCTCTGGGAAGTCAAAGCTCCCCTCCCCAATGAGTATAGGAATGCAGAAAGCCATATAGAAAAGAGACAGAATCACAGGCAGGTGAAAGGGGCTGTCTGGGGACACCCCTCTCCCCGCGGGACTGCTCCAGCCCTGAGTCTCCCACCCTCCCAAGCATCCTTTGGGGGGGGACAACTGTAGCTCCTCTCTCACCTATCCCCCCCCCCATGATTCATACGGGAGGGAACATTATTGACTGTTCCCCTTTGTCAGGGAGCGAGGGGAAAGTGCAGTTTGCTGCATCTCTCACTCTGGCTGGGGAGCGCAGAGGGCAGCTGAACCTGGACCATGAACCTGGATGAACATGGGACATGCACCCCTCCCCTGGCTGTGTCTGCTGGGGCTGCAGCGACCTTGGAGAGGCACTTTTCACCTGGCCCCAACCTGCTGCAGTAAAACAGGGTTGGAGTTGTTTTCTCTTCCCAGGGCAGCCTGCATCCTGAGTCCCTCATCCCCTGCCCCCAACCCAGAGCAATGATTTAAATGAAAAACAAAAACTAATTGAAAGCTTCAGGGGGTAGCCAAGTGAGCCAGTAACAGGAAAAACAACAAATAGCCTAGCAGCACCTTATAAGACTAACAAAACAGGTAGATGTTATAATGAGCTTTCGTGGGCACGCTCATGATACCATCGATATGTTTTGTTAGTCTTTAAAAATTAATTGAGTTAAGGACCCGAACAAAGCTGGGTAAATCTTCTAGATGTATATAAATCAGTGCCTTTCCAATGATACCCGAGATTTTGTCCCTTAGTTTATGACCATATACCATTATCCAGAGATTTTCTTTATGCATTTATTCTTCAAACACAAACTCTTTAGCCCATCTGAAAAATCTGTAATTGTGAGAAAAACACAAGACCATAATAGCCATGTCCCAAGCCACTAACCTGCTTGCTTGCCTATAGATATAGATATATTTATAGGGTTTTAAAAAAATTCATATGGTTTTGATTATTTGCTTTATTGTAATAGATTTATGGTTTGGTTGTAATGCAAGGGACCTACAGGCCACATCCTGTGTCTTGAGTTAAGGCAAAGTTAGCATATCTATGTTTGGGATCATTTACCTAGATAACATAGTTGGCTTTCATATATTTGGAACCTTTCACTTAGTGTATATATTCAGAATCTTTCACCTAAATAGATAGTGATAAGATAAAGCAACCTTTATAGCATAGGGGCTTTCAAGTATACTTAACAGATACACCACAGATTGGTAAAACCCCAAATAACTGGTTAAGACAACACTGAATAACCGGTTAGGACAGAAATAACAAATGTGATCTTACCACAAAAGAGGCATGGTAAGAAACTAAGTTAAGATTATTGGCATATAGAAAAAGACACTTTGCCATTAGTAAGGTGAGGAAAGGCAAATAAGGATAAAAGAAAACAACTCCTTCTGAATATGCATCAAACATAAAAACATAAGTGAAACATAGTATAAAAGTGGCATCCCAGCCTAAGGACAGTAGAAGGAGTTCTGATCCTTTGAGAGGTGCCAAAATGATAGCCACTGGTAATTATGAGAAAGGTCATGGTGGTAAGAAAGATAATGAATAGCACTTCAGGCTGCTCTAGAAGGAAAGTAATTAATTATATCGAAATATAGATATAAATCTACATCTTGTTGCATTTGGGATTTTTGCAACGCTGTTAAATGTATTAATAAACTATATTTGAAAATTTACATGAGTTCCTATAGTGTAAGTGTTGCAACTGTGCTTAGCAGTGTTCCCAGTTATAGAATAAATACTGGTCTTGATCCTGGGATAAAATCTTGTCAACCCTCAAAGTATTAACTGAAAATTTGTACGTTTGATATATATATATATATAATTTAAGGAACAGGCAGCAGAACTAGTAGTGTTGGAGAAAATAATTTTAGTTCTGTGATAATTTTCATGTTGCCAGAATTATTCTTTGTCCTGAATTGGGATGAATAGCCAAAATCTCAAAATTTGTCTTGGAATTCAAATCCCATAATATTCCATTTTGGAATCACTGAAATGTGGTGGCTCTGGAACAAAATATGCTGTCAGTGATCTTCAGCTGCATGAAAAGAGACACGATTCTGAATTCTCTAGTGGAGGTGTTGTTAGAGGTCAAACAAAGGGCAAGTCCTGCCGTGCCTGACCAATCTGATTAGCGTCTATGATGAGGTAACTGGCTCTGTGGACATGGGGAAGTCAGTGGTGAAGCTTCTGGAGTATTGTGTCCAGTTCTGGGCCCCGCACTACAAAAAGGATGTGGAGGCATTGGAGAGGATCCAGCGGAGGGCAACCAAAATGATTAGGGGGCTGGAGCATATGACCTACAAGGAGAGGCTGAGGGAGTTGGGTCTGTTTAGTCTGCAGAAGAGAAGAGTGAGGAGGGATTTGATAGCAGCCTGCAACTTCCTGAAGGGAGGTTCCAAAGAGGATGGAGAGAGGCTGTTCACAGTAGTGACGGATGGCAGAACAAGGAGCAATGGGCTCAAGTTACAGTGGGAGAGGTCTAGGTTGGATATTAGGAAAAACTATTTCACTAGGAGAGTGGTGAAGCACTGGAATGGGTTCCCTGGGGGGGAGGGTGTGGAATCTCCATCCCTAGAGGTGTTTAAGTTTCGGCTTGACAAAGCCCTGGCTAGCTTGATTTAGTTGGGATTGGTCCTGCCTAGAGCAGGGTGCTGGACTTGATGACCTTCTGAGGTCTCTTCCAGCTCTATGGTTCTATTATACTATGATTCTATGAAATAGGGGAAACCTCTGGATTGGAATAGGTTTGGATTTTTTATTTTATGCAACACGTAGCACAGTGTGATGCCCATGTGTGATTTGGGCTCCTAAGAACCATTGGAAAACAGTGTGTATGTGGTGTTGAGAGCAAGCCGGGTACAGCACTTGATCCAGGTATTCCTGGAAGAGATGTACTTGCTCTTTGCAGTTCCACACTTGTGCATGAAAACAGACGTTTGCACCTATCCATTTGAATAAACAGTGGGGATGCTTAAAAACTTGCTAATTGCCTTAGGTAGCTAAATATTTATTTTCAATTTTGGCATTATTAACAGGAAAGTGCAAGGGGAAACCTCAAAGATACAAGTAGTGAGTTCTTAGGGGCCAACTCTCTGATCATGGTGTTCTGAACAGATACACATAAATGCTTTTTTTTTTTTTTATGTGTTCCCAGGATTTGTGCATCTGTTGAACCAATGTAACATGTTGATTTAGTTCAGCATAACTGAGATCAGAATCTGACATAGCAGGCCTAGATGGCAAATCTGCCTCTAGGTAGCGCTCGGTTACCGTACTAGTGTAACTCAGGGAATAAATGGGATTAAAAAGTGGTAGGCCTGGAAACAATCTCCAACTCTAGGTGTTATAATAATTATGCAAAACATTATACAGTCAACCATGATCACTAGGCATAGCTGGCACGTGTGTCTGTCACAACTGTCTAGTGCTGAGAGCCCTGGATATGAGAGCCTTTATCAATTTAAAATGGATAAAACAATGAAAAATACCAAGGATTGTAGAGTACAGGCACACTAACACTTTACATAAAGGTTTCTGAGAAGAATATAATGTGGGCTGTATACTTCAGTCTGTTTCTGTATGAGAGAAAGAAGGCTTGAAATTAATCACAGTTGACATTTTATTACAACAAAGGAGTTTAAACCATTTAGGGTGGGAGGAAGGTGAGTGGGTGGGAAGCATGAGCAAATGTGTCCTTACAATCTGTTTCAATGAGTCACCTTTCTTGTAGATTCAAACACTGCCAGTGTTCCATTGGTTACCCAGAATTCCCTAGGCACTGACAGATGTAGAAAAGGCTTGGGGCTTTGCTTCTTTTT
The DNA here is from genome assembly GCA_032595735.1 of Pelochelys cantorii. Classification (NCBI taxonomy): domain Eukaryota; kingdom Metazoa; phylum Chordata; order Testudines; family Trionychidae; genus Pelochelys; species Pelochelys cantorii. The sequence continues at coordinate 5,549,843 of CM064346.1, read as the reverse complement.
CAGCAGATTCAAGGCCCAATCCAAACCAATGGAAAGTCTCCAGATGAAGTCAGTGAGCTTGGATTGGGCCCCTTTTCAGACCCCTGTTGCCATAATGCAATAATGCTGATACATCACAGACATCACTATGACTTGAATAAAGGAAGTGGTATGTTCACTCACAAAACGTTTTTACTTTACTTACTCTATTGGCCAAAAGTAACAGCCATGTAACCTAAGGGCCCGATCCTGCAGACATTTACCAAATGTAGGGCAAATTCTTGGCCCAACTGAAGTCCAATGCGAGTTTTGCTAGTGATTTAAATAGGGCCTAGATTCTTCCCCACATAGTTCTTGCTACCATGAGGAGTCTCACTGGGATGATTTACAGTAGTGAGCACTATGGTGACAGTATTTGCAGGATGGGGCTCTATGGGTGTGTCTAGACTACAGGGTTTTTTTGAAAAAAAGTGGCCTTTTTTCAAAAAAACTTCCCCTGCGTCTAGACTGCTGCCGCATTCTTTCGAAAATAAATCGAAAGAACACAGCAGTTTTTTCAACCGTGGAAAACTTCATTTTATGAGGAATAACACCTTTTTTCAAAAATGCTCTTTCAAAAAATGGCATTATTGAATGCAAACTGTGCTTTTTTGAAAGAGAGCATCCAGACTGCCTGGATGCTCTGTTTCGAAAAAGCGGCTCGCTTTTTTGAAAGTACTGACTGTAGTCTAGACTCTCTCTTTCGAAAGAGGCTTGCAGTCTAGACGTACTCTATGATATTACAGAGCTTTTTCAGTTTATCACACTATGGTGCCATCCACACTATGGTCAACACATAGCGGTAGCGTATGACGGTGGAGGAGAGAGAAACATCCCTTTTTCCTCTTCCTCCATTTTTAGATGGCTGTACTCTGAGACCAGCAGAGATTAATGTGCTGGATTCTGATCTGAAAACCAGCCCTTACACTGACACACCACATGTCTTATTCTGGTATGTTTCAGGTGTGGCTGTGTGGTGGCAGCATGGAAGTCCTGCCGTGCTCCAGAGTGGCTCACATCGAACGCAAGAAGAAGCCCTACAACAATAACATTGGTTTCTACACCAAGCGGAATGCTTTGCGAGTGGCCGAAGTGTGGATGGACAATTACAAGTCTCACGTTTACATTGCGTGGAACTTGCCACTGGAGGTACAGCCTTTCCTCCATCCTTGTTGTCTTCTTTTATTGAAATGCAATAGCACACAGTATCCTTATTCAGAGGAACGCTCATGCTTGTTTACACCATCGCTCCATTGACTTTGATGAAGGATGTTACTGGAGGACATGAAAGTCAGTGAAGCTATGCCAATTAACAACAGCTGAAGGTCTGACTTGTTATTTCTGAAAATTAAACACATTTACTGTGTATTTCTGTCACTGATATTACCCAGCAAATTTAGTCTTTCTGTAGGAGTAGTGCACCAAAAATGATCAACTCTTTCTGCAGAGTCAGTAAATGTCTTTTTAACTCACTACTTCACATGATGAATGTACATTGCAGGTCACGATGCACAGACCTATAGTAACAGGAAACCATCATTTCCATAATAACAACATCATTGTAAATTCTCCAACTTGTAGCCAAAGCTCATTCTGTTGAGAACATATTCGACTAAAATTGTTGAAAAACAATTCCTGTTCCTCACCTTGAACACAGTGCTTTACAAATCCAGGCTACATAGGGTCTCTGTCCTGAAGGCCTTTACAACTGAGAGACAAATATTTTCGTAACACTATGTTTAGATATCTTAGATGCACAAACATACAAGACAATGGAACATTTATTATTGAAATGGGCTCCAATTCTAACAGATATGTATTTATGTTAGGGATGTTAAGGACTAGTCGACTATCCGATAAGCAAATGCTTATTGGATAGTCGACAAGATAGTCGACTAGTCACGTTCCCCACCCCCTTGCTGCCTCTATCAGATAGAGGCAGCAAGAGGTGGGGAAGAAGAGAGTACTTCAAAGTGGCAGTGCCGCACAGTCCCGGGCTCTGTGTGGCGCTGCTGCTTTGAAACACCGCAGCACTTAACACCAGAGAGAATCTCACTAGAGATGGTCTTAAAAGACTGACCGAATCTTTCAAATGGTTCAGGGATTTTCCCTGGACATTATTAGCTGCTCGGTGAGGATTTAATTTTAAAGTACATTTGCTCAGAATCATTACAAAATATCCTCAGTGCAAACATTTATTGACGTGTATATTAAAAATAGTTGAAAACACATTTGCTCGTGGTATGAAGTGCCAAGCACCATTGACTATTTCAGGATTAGTGGGCCTGATAAGCATGTCATCCCATCTTACTTCATCCAGATTTGATATCATGCCTAAGTTGAACCATATTTATTTTTACCTAGTGGCTCCCAGTAGCACATTGTAAAATGCTCTCTTCTGAAAAGCAGAGTGAAGAATTCATTAAAAGATCATTAGGAGTGTTGTCATGCAAAATTGCTTTCCTAACTGCATCTAATGAACTTTGAAAAGACAAGAGGATAAAAGAAAAAAAAACACTTTTTAAGAGAATAAGGATGGTTGCAGCCTGCCTCTAATTTCCCACACTGAACTGTTACACTACTTCCTGAAATTAGATAAGAAAAGTTCAAAATGGAAACAATCTGTTAAGTAATTTTTCTTGTCCACTGGAGGTTTGTTAATATTGGGATATATACAATACCTTTGTCCGCTTTCGAATCAATCAAGCAATGGGGCTTCCTCTCTTTCCTTTGGGAGACTCTTTCAGGAATAATAGTTGAGATTGTAAGGAGGTTTTCCCCAGATTCAGCCTAAACGTAATCATCTCCATTATTTTATTCTATTACTGTTGGTTATATTCCCCCACGATGTCCTGAGTTTTTCTTTTATACCTTCCTACACATGCTCATTCCTCCACCATCTCTCTGCAACATTTTACATATTTAGTTCTTTTTGGAGGGGCAGATTTTTAAAAGTACAATACCCACAATTGGGTACCACTCTTACAACCTATGGCCCGCACAGATTAGCACCCTGGCCACTGACCTGTTTTGGAAAGATGGCCACTTACTTTGGTGCCTAAATAGGAGCTGTGTTCTTCTGGCCTCAAAAGCCAGTTCTTGCAGCTTTCTAAATCTTACTTGTCTTCTGTAAAATTATGCCCCATTGGCCTGAATTTGTTGAGTATTGAGGTGTTGGCAGTTAAAAGAATTATTATGAAACATTTAAAAATGTGTATTTCTTCTTGTGTACGGTGGCTACGATGTGCGCCTTTCTACTGACCTTCTTGGACAATGTTTTTTTCTAGAGTTGGACATGCATGCATGGGTTCTGAAAATAGCACAGCATGATCATCCACCTGTTTGTAGAGTCACTGAGTTTTTGGAAATCATCAAGCTCTCTGGAAACAATAGCAAAAGTCAAGGAAACCCAGTCACATCCTTTGTAAAATAAAATTGCGAGATACCTTCAGTACCTTAAGTAAGAGTTTGTCTTTTTTTGTCTTTTTTTTTTTAAAGAATCCAGGCATTGACATTGGAGATGTCTCAGAGAGAAAAGCATTAAGAAAAAGCTTAAAGTGTAAGAATTTCCAGTGGTACTTGGACCATGTTTATCCAGAAATGAGAAGATACAATAATACTATTGCCTACGGCGAGGTAATTAAGACAAACCATGTACTTAACTCAGATTGGGTATATCTACACTTGCAGCCTAATTCGAACTAAGGCTGCAAATGTAGGCATTCAGAATTGCAAATCAAGCCCGGGATTTAAATATCCCGCGCTTGATTTGCATCTTCCCGGCCGGGTGCCATTTTTGAAATTTACAAGCCTGAAGTAACTGCCTGCGTCTACACGCGGCAGTGAAACGGGCGTTCGAAATAAAGCCCTAGTTCAAACTACCTGTTATTCCTCCTGCAATGGGGTTTAACAGGTAGTTCGAACTAGGGCTTTATTTCGAACACACAGGCAGTTACTTCGGGCTTGTGAAGTTCAAAAATGGTGCCCGGCCAGGAAGATTCAAATCAAGCGCGGGATATTTAAATCCCGGGCTTGATTTGCAATTCTGAATGTCTACATCTGCAGCCCTAGTTCAAATTAGGCTGCAAGTGTAGACATACCCATTGAGAAGTATTATATTGTATAAAAGAATGACACATGAGCATGGTGGTGTATAGAATCACAAATACATTTCAAGATGAACTTGATTAGCTGCATTTTTGAATATGTTTCCTGTTCTCTGTAATGTTTCTATCTTTAAGTTCATTTGCAATTTTGGGTTCCCATATATACCCTCAGATTTAAATAGTTACCATCACATTCTGTTGATTCCGTTGGACAAGCAGCTGAATATATTTTCGTGATGTGCTGTCCCATTGTAGCAATTTCTTAATATTTACCAGTTTGCAAGGGCTTGGACGATATGTGGTAATTTGTATATGCGCCCTGTAGGGTGGAATATCTTTGCCCCAAAGCCATATCATTATGCCATATAAAGAGACTGAATTCAGTATTGATGGGCATTGAGGGTGCAGGAGTATTGTAAAACCAGCTCTTTGCAGTAATTAAGTAATGATCCATTGCAATATATGTCCCATGGAAGAGTGACTGCCTGGGAGGAGTTGTTGAAACAGCCCAGGGGTCCAAGCTGGTCACGAGTCCCAAGAATGTGTCCCACACCAGGGTTATTGATGCCTTTTAAGCTGAAAATGGAATTTGTCATGTGTGAGAGCTCCCCTTGGTCTATATGGGGAGATTCTGGAGAACAAATGATTGTACGTTAGCAAATCTCGTTGCTTGACTCTTATCTCAGCCTTTCAAATGAATACCAGGTCTGTATTAATAGGTGCAAGATTCTCCTTGAGCCTGCAGATCTGTTCCAGTTCCCTTCATTCCCCAGGCCCGAAGGGCGTCTGTACATCATTTCCCAATACCTGGTTACCATCCTTTTCCCAAGTTCCATAAAAGTGCCTGATTGATGGCAACACTGCTACGGTGTCACTCCGACAGCCACAGGGTGGGTCAGTATTATGGTCTGGGTGACTTAAGAGGAAGAAACACCCTGCTATGTCCTGCCCACAGAAGGCATAGAGGTCCCTGCAGTGCTCCTCCAAAAGGGGTGCTGCCAGTGCTTGCTGCCAACTGCAACATGGGTGCAAGAGCTGAAAGCTCTGACCATGTATGCAGGATCGCTGACTGCATCCTCTGGGTCCCTGAGCCAGAAGTTGGGAGTTTTGCCTCATTTCTAGGGCTGTGTCTACATTGCACGCATCTTGTGCAAGAACAGCCGTTCTTGCGCAAAAACTTGCCGGCTGTCTACACTGCATGCGTGTTCTTGCGCAAGTAAATTTACAGTCTAGAGTCGGAAAGCAGAGCTTCTTCCAGAAGAGTTATTCCTCTCCCCACGAGGAATAAGCCCTCTTGCTCAAGAGCTCTTCCACAAGAGGACAGTGTAGACAGGCAACATGAAATTCTTGTGCAAGAAGCCCCTATGGTTAAAATGGCCATCGGAGCTTTCTTGCACAAGAGAGCGTCCACGTTGCCTTGGATGCTCTTGTGCAAAAGCACATCTCTTGCACAAAAGCACATGGCAGTGTGAATGGACTCTTGCGCAAGAACTTTTGCACAAGAATTCTTGCTCAAAACAGTTCTTACGCAAAAAGTCTGCAGTGTAGACGTAGCCTAGGTGTATGTCTCCATCCTGCTCCTGCTCCGGGAGTCTGAAAAGGTTTCGGGTGTCCTCTTTCCCGTTGCATTTCAGGGCTTCTAGAGCACTTCGGAATAAGGAATAAGACGTGCTGCATCGATCCCAAATCATTCGATGGAAAAACTTGTACATTGTGTATCCTAAATACAGGGAAAGCTGAAATCTTTCCAGTTGTCCGCAAATAATCATTTGAATGGTGACTACTGTATGAATGCAAGTCATCATTTAAAACCTAAGTTTTAAAAATATCAGGTATGCAGCCCACAAACCTATTGCAAAGGATCATACATAAAGATGTGGTAAAGCATCTTCTCCTTTCCATAACACTAAAGGGCAGGGATCATGCCGTGATCATGGGTTACATTCATCCCCCCACAAGTGGTGGACATGGAAATATACTTTGTTTTGTTTCCACAGCTTCGTAACAATAAAGCAAAAGATGTATGCCTTGACCAGGGCCCGCAGGAGAACCACACAGCAATACTGTATCCATGCCACGGATGGGGACCTCAGGTTAGATTTTATTTTTGTTATACTGTATGCGCAAGTAGCAGACAATCGGCTGAATAAATCAGCAGAATAGGATCTGGTCATTTAGACTTTCAAATGACAAGGCTTCCCATTTAAGAATGAAGGGCGGGAGTATATTTTTCCCATTCTCTCTTAGAGCAATTTTCCAAATTAAATTACCATAATCTTGAGAGAGCTGTGTATAAAATCTTAATTCAAAAAAGACGTGGATGAATAATGCTGAAAGCAAATAGCCAATCGGCAAAATAGAATGTGCACAAACAGCACATTGTGAGGCATTTTCTGTTTCTGTTCATAAGCCAGCAGGATAAGGAGAGACACATGGGAAAACAAAGCAAATGGTGGTGGGTTTTTGGTGGCATAACAGGAATGTTCTTAACTGGAGCCTTACTGATCCTAGTCTCATACCTGCAGGAGGATTCTTAATTATACAAGAAAAAAAGGGCCGAACAAAAGGCTCTTTAAACCATTATCATAATTCGAATCAGATTCCAGGCTAAAGATAACAGCTCTATAACTTCTGTTGTTGTTGTGGTGCATTTGTGTGATGTTATGATGGGCCAGCCTTAGCCCGTGATAGTTCATCCTTCAATAATTCTGAAAGCAATGTAATAAATTCACTGCACTTGAGTGGTGCAGGCTGGACAGCCCTGGTGTTGGCAATCCTAGGTTGAGCCATAGAACAGGTTGTGCTAATGCAGTTGTCCTTAAAGCTAGCGGGCTAGATTCTGTGCTGCGCTTCCAAGAGAATAACTTGCCAACCCTCCTTTGTCACTTTGCATCCTTCTCCCATTCTGACCCTGTATGTCTACCTTGATAGCTGTCCTTTTAGCCTATAACTTTCAAATCCCTCCTCAAAATGTCCTTCTTCCATCAAGCTGAAGAGAGAGACCTAAGCAGGTTCCTGATCCTTCTGGAAGGAGAAGAGCCATAATACAACAAGACAAGGGGTTATTTGTTATGGATTTTGGGTTTGTTTTTTTCTTACGTGACCAAAAGCAGAAGACACCCAGAAACCACGGCATTCCAGCCCAGCCAAACCCAGGAAATACTGGGAGCTTGTTTTCATAGAATCTGCAACCCAAACTCTATACTCAAGAACTTTTCCAGATAATTTAGCTACATTCCAAGCTTTCGGATGTGTATCCAACTTCAGTCTTGGATGCGTTTGAGATTTACACATCACTATATGAACATCACCAAGTGAGAGTGTAACCCACAAACCTACTAGGTGTGGTTCATTGCCCCATGTAATGCCACTTAGACCATCCACAGAGAGAAAGAATGAGTTTCCTCTGCAGCCTTAGCTGGGTAATTGAGCTTTATAACTCAAGCTGTAGAGGCTCATGCACTAAGCTCCAGAGATCCCAGGTTGCGTTCCCCTTGTCGGCATTACAATAGCTTCAGTAGAAAGGGTACAGATGGTGCGTTCCACTGTCGGTGTGCCCAGAGCATGAATGCACCAGCAGATCTGGGCTGCCTCTGGAACTGGGAAGACAAACCAGATGGCACCTTGTTTGTTGCAGTTCCCTTTTCTTCTGTTGCTTCCCTTTCTACCTCGCTGTTCAGGACCGTACATGAATCTTATAACCAGGTCAAGCTTAACTCACCCTGCCTCCTCTGGCTCAACATCTGAACTGAAGGCATTTCATCATTTGCCTTCTGCCAGAAAAACTTTACCTGAACTCTAAGGCTACGTCTACACTGCAGGCTTTTTGCGCAAGAACAACTGTTCTTGCGCAAAAACTTGAGGAGCGTCTACACTGCACGCGTGTTCTTGCGCAAGTAAATTTACAGTAAAGCATCAGAAGAGCGGGCTTCTTGCGCAAGAAGGCAGTGTGGACGCGCAGCAGAGGTTTCTTGCGCAAGAAAGCCCTATGGCTAAAATGGCCATCAGAGCTTTCTTGTGCAAGGGCGCATCCACACTGCCATGGACGCTCTTGCACAAAAGCACATGGCCGTGTGGACGTGCTCTTACGCAAGACGCAAAACAGTTCTTGCGCAAAAAGCCTGCAGTGTAGACGTATCCTAAGTTTGCCAAGATCCACTTGAGGTACATTTAACATCCAAATAGCATTTTATTTATCAGAAGGCAAATCATCTACCTTTGCATGACGGGTTTTTTTTTTTTGTAGGGGTAGGGCTGGGGGAAGGAAGTGGGAAAGGACTGACTGTCATTCTTTACCTTGCTTTACTATGTTGGGTTTGGGTTTTGCTCCCCTCTACCTTCTAGCTAGAGAGCATCATGAATGTTATTGTATACATGACATTGTCTTCTAATGAAATCCACCATCTCAAAGCAATTCTACCCAAGCAAAGCACTACGCTTCCACACAGCTTTCACCCTGGGCAGAGGGTGAGACAAAATAAGCCACGTATGACACATTGATTAACGCACCATGGAACAGCATTTAGATGCAACAGTAGTGAGGGGGAGATCCAAGATACCTTTGTCATCTGCCACCATTTGACAAGTTTACTTTACTCACAGAGTAAGCCCCCTATCAAACCTTCTTCTCGAAAGAGAAGTGCATAAGTGTTCCAGAAGGACTCAGTTAGAAGTCTTCACTCCGGGTCACAGTTTTCTAATAAGTCAACATCTTTGTGTTCTCTGGATAATCAGGTTCTCATTAGAAGCTGTGAGTAAGGGAGGCTCAAAGGTTTATTCTGCTGTTTCTTCAATCCGTGTTATACGAGAGAGCTCAGGGCTGCAATTGCATTCATTATGGTCAAACCTGTGAAATATAACATACTAACGTCCATCACTCTTAGTGCTCGCCCGATATTTGCATAATGAAACGCTTGTCTAAGGAAATCGGTTTCTCCCATGTATCAGGAGGGAGTGCAAGGATAAAAGGTCTCCTGCAATACAGTAAGGTTGCTACATTTGTTTGAGGTTCATTGAAAAGATTGGCAGCAAAAGCCTTGCAAAAGGTCCGTCGCAGGCCATTTAACAGATCCCAGCCGTGCTGCGGCTCCACTGGGTAGCTTTAGTGGGGGTGGGACAGGCTACTCAAAATGTCTGTCCAACTCCTGTTTGAAAACGGACTCTCTCTTCTCTTTCTCCTGGGAGCGCTTGCATAGAACAACAATCGAGATCTTGAATAGGTTTTTCCTTCTGTCCGTCATAAAGTTTGTTATTCCCCTTTGATGGATGGGGAGCTGATTATGGTGGAGCTCAACTTGAAAGCGAGGTCCTAGTGTCAGGTAGACTTAATCCAGTGACTGGTAACTTGCCCCAAACCAGAGCCCTGGTGGAGGGGCCGGGTGTGACTTAATCCAGTGACTGGTAACTTGCCCCAAACCCGGCCCTGGAGGAGGGGCCGGGTGTGACCAACAATAGTCTCAGCTGCTCAGGTCACCTTTCATAGTGAAGGTGCTGTAGTTAGGGAATTAACATAGGACTTGGAGAGATGGGGGGTCTAGTCCCAGCTTCAGTACTGCTTTCATGTCTGACCTTGGTCAAATCCCTTAGTCTCGCTATGACCACCTAGACTGCAGGCTTCTTTCGGAAGAAGCTTTTCCGGAAGAGATCTTTCAAAAAAGCATCTTCTGAACGAGAGCGTCCACACTGGCCAAGCGCATCGAAAAGGCGATCTGCTTTTTTGAAAGAGAGCGGCCAGACTCATTGGACGCTCTCTCGCATAAAAGGCCACCTGGAACCAGTCCAGGCAGGGCTTTAGATCACCAGTTGCTTCTGAGTGCTGGTGCCGGAGCCTTGCAGAGACACGTGCTTGAAGGGACCCTCCTGGACAGCCGTTTCTCTGCTTCTGCTGCCTGCTTGCAACCTCTTCGAGGGACAGCAAGGCTCTCGCAGTGCCTGCTGTGGTTGCCCAGCGTTTTTGGACACCAGTGCGACCGCAACCCATAGTGGAGAGGCGTTTCTGGAGTTTGGACTGGTGGGACTGGCTGGTCATGGAGCAGTGGGATGACCAGCAGTGGCTCCAAAACTTCCGGAAGGCCACCTTTTTGGAGCTGTGTACCTGGCTCGCCCCTGCCCTCCGAAGACATGACACCCACCTGTGGCCTCCACCCCCCTGGAGAAGCTGGTCGCAATCACCATGTGGAAGCTCGCCACCCCAGACAGCTACCGGGCAGTGAGCAACCAGTTTGGCATGTGGAAGTCCACTGTCGGGGCCCTCCTCATGGAGGTAAGGCACTCTCGGGCTGCAGTCCGTTCACGAGGGGAGAAGGCTCAGGAAAGGGGAGGTTGGAGGGGGTGGGGCGTGGAGTGGGAGTGGGAAGGAAGTCCCATCCTCGGGGGGTTGTGCCATCCCACCCTCGCACATCCCTGCTACTGGGGGGGGGAGCAGCGTTACAGGGGGCAGCTCCTGGGGTGTTTGAAGGAGAAGAGGAGAAGAGAACGGGGCGGGCACCTCCCAAGGGCTCAGGCGCTCCCTCTCTCATTCTCTGTTTTGTATGTTTGTTTGTCTCCTTCTGCAGGTGGTGAGGGCCATCAACTCCATCCTGCTGTGGAGGGTCATCCGCCTGGGAGACCTGGACCCCGGATTTGCTGCCCTGGTATTCCCAAACTGTGGTGAAACGATTGATAGGACCCACATCCCAACCTGCGTACCTCAGCATCAAGTGGCCAAGTATATCCACCGCAAGGGCTACTTCTCAATGGTGCTGCAGGACCTGGTCGACCGTGGACAGTTCACAGACATTTTTGTGGGGTGGTTGGGCAGGGCACACAATGCCCACATCTTCAGAAACTCCAGCCTTTATGAACAAGTGTGTCGCGCATGATGGCACACATGCTATCGCACTGCTGCATGAGCTGGTCCCACACGCGGTTCCGCCGCTCTGCTTCCTCCTGGATCTTCTGCGCTAGGGTCTAGCTGCATTGCACAGAGGACGCTGACATGCTGCTGTGTCAGGTCTTCATGGACCCTGGCATGCTTTTGGGTCCCCTGTAATCAGGCGGCTGGCACAGGTGGCGTGTCTCGCCCCTCAGTCCCAACTGGTCCCGCTGAAGAGAACACCAAGAGGGAGAAGTGGTCAGTCATCCATGCAGACACTGTCCCTGAGGCCGTGCCCTCCTCTGTGAGCAGCGACCAACAGTCCTCGGACCAGAGAAGGGGGATGTCCCAGGAGCAAGTCCATGTGTGGCCTGCACAGCTGGCCCTGCCTCATAGGGGCCCCGAGGTGCCCAGGGGACCATGCTGACCGCTTTCCCCCACCCCCGGCCTATGGACAAGCAGGCAAGGGGAGTATCTGGCCACAGTGGGATCCCTCCATGGGCGGCAGAGGAGCTGGGAGCAGCCTGGCCCTCCCTGGGGCCTGCCCACACACCTGCGCCTGGCAGCGGTGCCTCGCGTGTGCAGGCATGCCCGTGTGCTATGTGCGGCACTCCTTGGGGTGTCTGGGGTTGTGCCTGCACCCTTGTGGCCAGCCTGCTTCCAGCCATGGCAGTGGTGAGAGGGCATCCCCCCCCACCCTGGGCCAGATGTGTGTGTGGCCTCCCCTGAGCCTGGGAGCAGGAGCCTGGGCGTGCTCAGAGGCTGTCTGCTGCGGCCGTGTGGCGCACACTAACACTGCACGTGGGTCGACATGCACCGACTGCAGCACGATGTCCAGCCCGAGCAGGCTGAGCAACAATCGCACCCCTCCCCCTCTGCGCCCACCTCCCCCCACCTGAGGATCCCTCCCCAGCATCAGACAATTCCTGGGAGACATCTTGGCTCATGGCAACCGGCTCCAAGGACAGCATGACGGTGGCTGTGTCGTCCTCCTCCTCATGCTGTTGTTCCTCGTCCTCCTCCTCCGCCATGACCTCCAGCTGGGTGACGACGGGCATGTCGAGGCCGGAGTCCACCATGACGGGTGAGGAAATGGCTTCCCAACCCCAGGATCTGGTGGAGCTCTGCGTAGTAGGGGCAGGTGTGGGGTCCTGCCACAGAGCACGAGCTGCTCTCTCTGACCCTGGCAGAGCTCTTTCACCTTACTCAAGACCTGTTCCACGGTCCAGGGGGGTGTCCACGCTCCACCTGGGCCTCGGCCATGCGCCCATAAATGTCCGCATTGTGGCACGTGGAGCGGAGATCCTCCTCCTCACCTCACAGCTCAAGGAGGGACAGGATCTCCGCTCCAGACCATGGGGGTGCCTGCCTCTTGGTCCCCCTTGGTGTGTCCTGGGAGCCCTGCAAGGGCCAGGAGAGTCTTGGGGGGCTTGTGGCTGTGCCATCAGTGAGCAGGCCTGTGGCAGGGAGAGCCACGTGGTCAGGGTGCTGCTCCAAGGCCAGCTTCCTGCCACAACGCTTGTCCAGGGTGCCTGCAGCTTTAAGAGTTGTCAGGAGACAAGAACTATAGTGTTATGATTACTTTGGATGGAGTGTCCACCAGGGTACCTGTGTTATTTCCTGGAGGCCTCTTCTTTCGAAAGAAAACCCTCTTCCCCATCCACACACGCCTTTTTCCAAAAGCGCACTTTCAGGAAAAGGCGTTTTTCCTTGTAGGAAGAGGATTACCGCTGTTGGAAAAACCCCCTCCGTTCTTTCGATTTTCTTTCAAAAGAACGCGATTGCAGTGTGGACGTAATTCAAGTTTTTCCGAAAAAACTCTGTAGGGTAGACATACCCTATGTCTCAGCTCCCCATCTGTGCATCTGGGATAACAACACTGGGCTATCTCAAAATGATGTTGGGAGGACAAATATATTCAAGGTTATGAGGTAATCGGATAGTAGGACAATAAGGGCCATATAAATGTGTAAGAAAATGAATAAAGAGCCTTGCTGTAAAGGCTCTGGTGAATTTCATAGAATCATAGAATACTAGGACTGGAAGGGACCTCGAGAGGTCATCGAGTCCAGTCCCCTGCCCTCATGGCAGGACCAATTACTGTCTAGACCATCCTGATAGACATTTATCTAACCTACTCTTAAATATCTCCAGAGATGGAGATTCCACAACCTCCCTGGGCAATTTATTCCAGTGTTTGACTACCCTGACAGTTAGGAACTTTTTCCTAATGTCCAACCTAAACCTCCCTTGCTGCAGTTTAAGCCCATTAATTAATTTCAGGGGCTCTAACATGCTCAGATACAAGCAGTCTTCTCTTCTGGCTTTCAGCAGGAGAATTTGGATGTACATGTGCCAGAAATGCCCCTCAAGAGAGCCATTTCCTGCCTGATTTTGAAGATTCAGCAGAGTAGAATAATGCCAATCAACATCTCAGAGATGGGAGACCAGCTCACACCAAAGCTCAGCTGAAAACTTTTGTAGGGCTGCCTGTATCTAGCATGAGATCAATTCACATTCACCGTTAAGCTGTCAGGTGAAAATGGAAAATTGTTCTAAAGAGAAAGATAAATTAGATCAGCCAATATAACTAAATATACTCTCGTGGCTAAATATAATCTAGCTTCTAGCCACTGTTGTGAATGTGCCATTTAATCATGAATTATGCATAAATTGCATATTTGTAGATGGAAAGTTACACCTTTAAATCTCTGACTCTTTGAGAAACTAAACTGTGATACTGCCTACTAACCCCAGACTTTGAGATGAATGACTAAAAGCAGGTTATTTCTTCCTTCCAGTGCTTTTTGATTAAGCTTAATGATGATTTCTTTTCCTCTGTGGTGATGTGAATGAAAATGTTGCATTGCTGGTTTCAAAGCAGGCTGAAAGAAACCAGCTCAAAGCAGATTTTTCTTCTTGTTCTTTCTGATCCACGTTGTTCCTTTTCTCTCCCTCTGAAAACCAGCTTTGTGGCAGTTTTTTTTGTTTCAAACTAATCATTTTAAAAGCATTTTCAAAAGGCCATGATGCAAAAGTGGGTGTGAACACAGAAGCTTTGAAACTGGGCTCTCAGAAGAGTGAAGGCACATAATGCAAAGGAAGAAATTGGATTTTCACCACTGTTTGGTTTGTGGCCGGTACCGAATTTAATATTAGAAATTAAGTTAGACCTGAACATTAAGATTGTTTAACTGCCTTGTAGTATGTATTTAGCAATAAATATCAACAGTTCCTAACATTTTGGGGGGCATATCAGACTAAAAAATTGCCTTTTCTCTCTTGTTTTACAATCATGCACTTTCACAGAAATCTATTTACTATTTAAAAACTGTGCTTATAAGACCAGCTTCTGACCAGGCCATAGTGCCAGGATCTGTGGAAGCACCCAGAACAGTTATGCACCAAACTCTCCATAAGGGCAGTGGGGCATGCAACTCTCCTTTGCCTTGAAAAATGTCCCCCTTTGGACCGTTGCGATCTTTGAATGAAAGGCACTTTGCTCTTAAACATTAATTCCCGCATCATCCCCCATAGTTTGGTAATTTAACATATTTATTGCTAGAAGATTTACCCGTCATTGCTCGGGGTGTGTCTAGACTACAGGGTTTTTTCGAAAAAAGTAGCCTTTTTTCAAAAAAACTTCCCCTGCTTCTAGACTGCAGCCATGTTCTTTCGAAAGTAAATCGAAAGAACGCGGCAGTTTTTTCAATTGCGATAAACCCCATTTTACGAGGAATAACACCTTTTTTCGAAAATACTCTTTCGAAAAAAAGGCACTATTGAATGCAAACTGTGCTTTTTCAAAAGAGAGCATCTAGACCCTCTTTCAAAAAAGCGGCTCACTTTTTTGAAAAATCTGCTTGGAGTCTAGAAGCTCTCTTTCGAAAGAGGCTTGTAGTCTAGACGTAGCCTCAGGTCCTTAACTCAAAATCAGGGGTTTTTTTTCATTCTTCTGGGGTGGGACTGAGGATAAGGTCTTTAGTGTGCAGGCTGCCCGGGGAGAGAGGACAAACCCAGGCCTCTCTCACAGCCGCAGCGGGGGCCAGGTGAGAAGTGGTTGTCCATGGCTTCTGCAGTTGCAGTGGGCACATCTGGGGGAGGGGTGCATATCCTCCAGCTGGAGGACAGACACACACACAGACAACAGGCACACAAACAAGCTCTCTGAAATACATAGTATATAGCTGTCCCTTTCACCACCCTTGCCACCTGCTGGTCCAAGGGGATTATAGCTGTCCCAGTCCCCATCTCTGGCCCTTTGCTGCCTCCCTGTGGTCATTCTACACTATAAATGTCCCTTCTACCAGACTCCTCCCTTTCCACTTAATGAGAAGCAATCAAATTCCAGGCTCATCCCATTGTCCTGGCACAACCAAACCATTGCTGTGCTTTTAGTCATGATAAGAAGAAGCGGCATACCAAATTTGGTGGGTCCAGCTCTTACTATTTACACCAAGGTCTTGAACAAATGGACTCACAGACAGACACACACACTCTCTCAACTATATAGCAGATGGTAGTGCCGAAGGGTCAAACAAGAGCAGAGCCCCATTGTACTCTTCAAAGAGAGGAAAGTGGACCCTACCCAAAAGAACTTTCAGTCTAAATAAAATAAACAAGGCAGACGCAAGATGGGGCTGTGTGGTAACACATTGCACTATTGTTATCCCCAATTTACAGAGGTGTAAATAGAGGCAACATGAATTTGTCAGACTCTGAATAAGTCGAAGATAGAGCCAGGATACAACCCATGCATCCAAACTGTGAAAGAAACAATAATTCCTCAGTTAATGGATGTTAATAGCATTTGGGCACTTAAAGCAAATATTTACAAGCCAAACCACTAGTCTGAGCAGATAAATCTCTAGTTTTGGTGTTCTGGTAAAATACAATCTGGATTCAGAGCCTTGCTGTCAGACTCATAGTGCCGCTAGTTTTGTTGATTTAGATTTGCTTTTGCTCAAAGTATCTCCCTGGCTGCATTTTTTGAAGTTTGGTTGGTCAGGTTGTCTCCTCTGTCTGTGTTGCCTTTAGCTTTCCTTCCCCCCTTTTTCATAGATGGCTTTCTTTCATTCATTTCTAGGTTAATTCATCACCATGAATGAAAGATGAAGAATGCCTTTATCCTGTAATTAAATTGAATCTGCTCTTGGACTCACTTTTTCTGATAGCTTCATCTTTTAAGTGATCTATCATTACGGCAAAGTGTTTTGATGATGTATTACAGTAATGTGTCAGTGCAGTGACAAGACTGCGGTGATATTAGCATAATAGAAGGCACTATAAAACACAAGAATGTCCCTCTAACAGAGCATTCCATTTAATCATAGGATAAAACATGTTTTCCTCAAACAAATTTATTAAGCATCAGGAAGCTGGGACAAAGCCACTAATAGTGAGATAATCCAAAAGAATGGTATCACGTGGGGGCTAAGTAGCATTTAGATTGAATTGTGGTTAAAAAAGAAAACACTGTATTCTGCAGAGAAGAAGCTGTACAACCCCACATTGTTTTCAGGGGCATCAAGGAAGGTCATCAAGACTTATTTCCCAGGTCCTACAAAGTCTAATTAAATTTACTCCATCACAGAGGAGGAACCAGACTGAGCTAGTGATCAAAGAGTATATATTGTTAATGTCAGGTTTACAAATGAGACCAAACTGAATGAGGCACTGGTGCACTTATAGAATGGGGGGTTTACCTATCTCCTAGGCCACTCCACCCACCATAAGAGCAGCTGGGCAGCCAATGCAGGCTGCTCCAGGGATGGAACTGCCTCCTGTATTAGGAAGACAGGATAAATTTGTAGAAGCTGCAGGTGAGCTAAATAAATGATGTAATATTTACCCCTCCTTCTCTCATAAGAAGATAGGCAGCTGCTACCTCCTTTGAACAGAAGCATAACTCCACCATGCTCTGCTGGACTGGAAAGCTTTGTAAAAAAGTGATACTTGAAGGTTATATGGCCTGACCCTAAGCATGTATTAATTTGGCAGTAGTGTTATGAAACCCTTTTTCGGTCAGCATTGCTTAGAGGCCTAGTCCCATGGGGCTACTTGTGGATATATTCACCCTTCCCCAAGATCAGCTATATTCTGAGGCAGGGTAACTCCCTATTAGTTTCCTGAAGTGGTTGGTCACGTGAGTGGGGGGGTCGTTTGTTTTTAAGGTTCCTCGTGGATTCTTTCCCTTCCCCCTCTTACTCCTCCCGTCCATCTTTCTAAAAATCCTCCCATTGTACATCTGTATGCATGCCAACCCCAGGCTCTGGGTTGAATTCCATCCCCCCTTCTGTCCACATTCATCCATCTGAGTCAGGCCACCACAACACAGCACTGAGGTGCTAGGACCTTGTTGCAGGGATTGATCAGCGCCCCTAAGTCCTACTGAGACTCGGGTCTAAGCCCCATTTTGCAGTGTGGACACAGGCCAAGCCATGGTCTCAAGGCAGAGGATTTTCAGTAGGCACGCATGAGCATGGCTGTCAGGCCTGCGTTCCGTGCTGTGCGCATGCATGGCTTAGAAACATTGAGTCCCCAAGCCTGGGTCTCACAGAGTCAGGGCTGCAATTCAGTGTAGACGTACCAAAGAGGTCTGTTGTGATCATCCCTGTGTCTTTGCTTCCCCTCCTAGAGATGCCCATGTCTTGGCAGCATAGGCCATCCCTGCCAGCCTGGCACCCATCCATTCATGACTACAGACCAGTCGTTCTGTAGCAATTAGCAGTGCAGTGAACCTCCCTTAGAAGTAAAATCTCAGCCTGAAGTTTTGGTCTGTGGAAACTGACGTCCAACACTCCCCATGATTTTTTTTTTTTTTGCAACCTCCCTTGCTGAAATGTGGGCCGGGCTCCCCTCGTGCATATCATGGGGGTAAGTGGCAGAGGCAGGGGAGATGGGGGATGGGGCTGGGCTCCCTGTGAGAGTCAGGCCCAGGCTCTGCATGCAAGTTGGAGGCTGGTTCCCAGGGGTCTCACTGCCCTGGTTGTGTGGCAAGCGCTGAGGCCTTGCAGGTCATCTAGGTGCAGCTCCCCCTCTGCCAGCTGATGTGGGTCAGGCCAGCCAAGCAGCACCAGCTCCTGATGACCACAGGGCCTTCACTTTCCATTTCGGATGGAAAGAGCTCCGGGCTGGGACAAGGGCGCCCTGCTGCTGCCAGCCCTCCCCTCTCTCCCAGTGGTCTGGCTTTAGGACCATTGGAGTCAGTCCACTGTTCTGCCCTGGGGATTGGCGGAAGAGGGAGGGCATCCAACCCTTGTCACAGGGTGAACAATCCTGCTGCCAACTTGTCATAAAGTTACTTTTTAAAATAGATTTTAGCGGGACCGTCCTTACCCATACGCAGAAGATACAGCTGCATGGGTCATCCAAAAATTTGGGGCACCGCTGGCTCCCAATGCCCGCCCATCCTCCTCTTCTGAAGAGTAAAAAATCACATCTAAAAAAATTGTCATCCCCCCCCAGGACACCATTGGGCATAGAAACACAAATATAACCCCCTCCCTCTGCCCTGAGGGGCCTGCACACCTCTGCCCTGAAGGCAGAGTGTATTATTTGAGCTGAAGGCTCCAAAATTACAACTTCAGCAACTGTGGCTTTTAGAACTTCCATTCATCCTTCATTCCAAACACAAAGGGACACGTACTCCTAACTCACACAGTGATGCGTTAGCTTATTTGAAAATCGCACCTCTAAATAAGCTTAACTCATGGATGCATGAGCACAGCCTTAACGCGCCAAAACAGCCTTTTCCTGCAGTGATGTTTGCCAGGAATAACTGTCCTCAGCTTTGAGTGGATGAAAAAGACTGGAGAGAAAAGCAAGCTCTGTTTTGGTTGACAGGAAGCTAGATCAAATAGTATGCAATACACTGAAGTCAATCCAGAAATGCATTCTGTGTTTTATTTATCTGGCTATTATACCAACTAGGTTGCACATCTAATATATCCACCGTGATAGATTTCTCATAATATCTATGTTTGTTCTTCATATTATTTCATTTTCCCATTGCCCTTTTCCCTCCAGACTTGATTTGATTTTTACTCTAGTTACTTTTCCCACCACATTAGAAGATAACATCTAAGCATAGAAATTTTATTGCCTTGTGGGCACTAGGCCACCAGGCTAAAGACAAGCTGCCAAACATAATGAAATGAAAGTGCCTAATACAATAATTATATACATGGTCACTAAGGTTTTAAAAGAGGCATAAAGAAAATTACTTGTACTGCATGCTTGTGCTTGTAGATGGATTTCTTAAAGTCACAGTTTTAAAGGAAGGAGTTTGATTTTTTTTAGTCCTTGAAATATTTGTGAGCTACTGTTCAAATACTAAATCAGTTTGGTTGCCTGTCACAGGCTGTCAATCAAGAAGTATTTCATAGCTTAGGATTTCACTTATAAAAATGTCAGCAACAATAAAAGGAGCTCATTCCGAATTTCACCATTCTGCAATACTCAATTTTCTCTTAGAGTAATTCATAGGTCGGCCCTCTTGCCAGACAGTCTCATCACACTGCACGGTATTTTGGTAGTGAAGCACCTGTGGCTACATCTAGACTGCATCCCTCTGCCGAGAGAGGGATGCAAATCAAGCACTTCGGAAGTGCAAATGAGCCTGGGATTTAAATATCCTGGGCTTCATTTGCATACACACGTTCCAATGCTGTGCCGATCAGGCTCAGTGTCGAAAGTGAAAGTAAAGTGTAGCCGCGGCTCTGCTGACAGCGGGCAGCTTGAGGAGTACAGGAGCTGCCGAAAAATCTCCCCACTGTCGGCAGAGCCGCGGCTACACTTTACTTTCACTTTCGACACTGAGCCTGATGGGCACAGCGTCGGAAAGTGAGTATGCAAATGAAGCCCAGGATATTTAAATCCTGGGCTCATTTGCGCTTCCGAAGTGCTTGATTTGCATCCCTCTCTCGGCAGGGGGACGCAGTCTAGATACAGCCTGTGATGCAGGGTAACATTCTACCTGTTTCGCAAATGAATAAGCTGAGACAAAGAGAAGTTAAATGTCTTGCCCAGGGTCCATTCAATGAATCAGTGGCAGTGCTGGGAGTTGACCCCAGAAGACCTGGCTTTTATTGTGGCACATTAACCTCTAGAGCAGTGGTCAGCTACCTTTCAGAAGTGGTGTGTCGAGATTTAACTTATTCTATTTGCAGATCTCCGTGCCATTGATACTTTTTAAAGTCAATTAGAGTCTTTCCCCCACCTACCCCTGTGCAGTCTGCTCCCTGCAGCCCAGGGCGAGGGCAGGGGGGGCTGGGATAAAATCCTGCTTCTCAAAGTAGCAGGCACCAGAGGTCTGTCCTGTCCTAACTCCCAGACAAAGCACAAACAAATTATCCACCCCTTCCCCACCTCGCAGCACAAACAAACTTCCTCTCTGCCCCCACCTCACCCCAATGCCAACACCCACTCACCCCCTTTCCCCCCCATATACTCCATGCAGTTAGCCCCTTACTTCCCCCTCCCAGGAGGCTTGAGAATGCTGAGTTTCTGCTTCTCTCTCCTGTGTACAAGGGATTCTCCAAACTCCCCTCCCCTCTGATTCTCCCTCCCAATTACCCACTCACCCACTCTCTCCCTCCTCCTCCCCCTGATTAGCCACTTATTCTCTCCTTATCTTGCTTTTTATTACCTGCTCTAGGAGCTGCTTCATTTCAAGCACAGAGCAGCTCCATTTAGCTGCTTGCTCAGAAAGACAATGCCCCGCCCCCTGCCGATCAGCTGAGCTCCCTGCCTGCTCAGGAGCTTTGAACTTCTAAGCAGAGCTCAGAAAACAGCTGTGCGGTTGTGCAGCTTAGAGGGAACTATGATCCCCTGCCACTGGCCTCCTCAGCCTGCCGCCCCTCCCTGCCTCTGGCTAATTCTGCTCCGCTGCTGGCTGGGTGACACAGCTGCCCTGGCCCTGCTGCCATAATTGCTGATCCAGCCAGCACGGCAGTCGGCACGGCAGCACACAGCCCTGGCCCTGCTGCCAGGGCACCAGCAGCACTGCAGGGGCACCAGCCCTGCTGCCAGGGCACCAGCAGCACTGCAGGGGCACCAGCCCTGCTGCCAGCTGGTGGGCGGCCCCAACCCGGCTGCTGTCCCGCCTGGCACCAGCTGGGTTGCCACAGCCCCGGCTCCACTGCCACAGCACCAAATGGGCTTCCCCTGCGGGGCTGCCGTGGCCAGGCTGCCACGGCTCTGCCCCACTGCTGGGCCAGCACACTCAGGTTGCCCCCGGCTGCCGAGGGGTTGCCATGCTGTCCCTGCCCCACTACCCCAGCTCCGCTACTGGAGGAGCAGCCCACGTGGCCCAAGCCTCAGCCACAGGAGGAGCTTTCCCGGTTGAGCCCCCAGGCGCCCCCACCACCAGCAGCAACTCACCAGCTCCCACTGGCTCACTGCTGCAATGGAGCTGTGCAGGCGGCGGAGGGGAAGAGCACCGGCCGCTGGTGCACAGCCCAATCCGCAGCCTCTCTCCTGCCCCCTGGGCACAGTCGGGGCAGTTTGATCAAGATGCTGCAGCTAACGAGCCACGTGTTCTGCTGCATCAGAGCAAGGAGAGCATGCTGGGAAGAATGGCTCGGGCCTCACTGGGAGTTACACCAGCGTAAGTCTTGCTCAGATTGGCAACACCGGTATAATGTCCTCAAAGAACCGTCCAGTGGGGTGGCTTGGCCTTGCATAGCCCGCCCCCATCCTCAGACACCCCAGCCACTTCTAGCCAGAATCCAGCCCCCTTTGTCCCAATCGGAGAGCAAAGCTGGGAACTTCAGTATGAGATGCACCAAACCCCTGCCAAACGATCTGCAGGAGTCAATGAGCTGTCAGTAAATAGCATGCTGTTGTAGACAGGAGCCACTCGAGGGAGATGCAGTCATGCACGCCAGCCCAGAGCAACGCGCTTGTATGACTAACGCCTACACAGTGAAGTAGAGACTGAGTTAGAAATCAACACGTTACGCATCTGCATCTACTTGTATTGTATCTGCAAGTCAGACCCCTTTACCTTGTTTTTAACTTGATTTTTGATGTTTAATTATTCCAACAAAGAGAACCATAACTCCCAGTGTGATTTACTGCCTCTCTTTAAGCATCTGGGTCACGATATAGTCAGTTAATTAATGTGCTGACTACTTCTCATTTGTCTGCTGGATAATAGATGGATTCATAATTTAAATAAGCAGCTGTGTATATCTTTCCCCTGAATGATAAAAGGCAGACTGCTGTCATTCATCTTTTTCACTCCCTGGATTTAAATACATTTAGGGAAATATCTTTTTAAAACACTGCAGATATCTTGGCCCTTTGTCATACAGAACCATGCACGTCATTGGCCAATCAGCAAGAAGGGACATTCAGGTGGGGCTAGGGGAACAATTTTTTTTCTACCGCTAATTTCTGCCCAGTATCAAGATTTTTTCCACAGCTGAGGACAAGACAACGCTGATGCCTTCCTCTGGCAGTATCAGTCACCATTTCCTCCAGAACAAACAGAATTTCCAGGGAGCATGAGAGAAGCAAGATACATAGTTTTGCGTTAGCTGGGTATTGATGGACACTCCAGTGTTTGGAAATGGTCACGCCAGGAGGCTTTAATATCATCTACAGCTAGGGCCCTCCTAAATTCAGAGTCCATTTTGGTCAATTTCATACTCATGTGATTTTTAATAAGGTAAATTTCACTATTTGAGATACTTAAATCTGAAATCTCACCGATTTGTAATCGATGGGATCCTGACCCAGAAAGGAGCTGTGGAGGGGTCACAAAGTTATGTAAGGGGGGCGATGTTGCTACCCTTACTTCTGCACAGCTGTTGGCGGGGGCACTGCCTTTTCAGCTGGGCAGATGGACAGCGGGGCTGTTGGCCAGGAGCCCAGCTCTGAAGGCGGAGCTACTGCCAGCAGCTGTGCTGGAGTAAGGATGTCCTGGTGTGGTGTTGCCACCCTTATTTCTGTGTGGCTGCATGCAGAGCTGGGCCCTCCGTCAGCAGCCACCACTCCCTGGCCACCCAGCTCGAAAAGCAGCAGGACAGAAGAAAGGGTGATATGGGGATGGTATTGTCACATTTACTGCTGCGCTGCTGCTGGCAGGGTGCTGCCATCCGAGCTGGGCACCCGGCCAGCGTTACAGCCACTGCTCTCCAGCTGCCCAGCTCTGAAGGCAGCAGTGCAGAAGTAAGGGTGGCAATACCTTGACCCTCCTAAAATAACCTTGTGATTCCCCTGCAAATTCCTTTTGCATCTAGACCCCCCCAATTGGAGATACACTGATCTCCCCATTAAATATGTATAGGACAGGTTAAAGGCACACAAAAGGCCAGATGTCACGGGAGGACACCAGATTTCACAGTCTGTGACACGTTTTGCTTGGCTGTGAATTTGGTAGGGCCCTATCTATAGCTATATACACACGTGGGGGAAAATACAGGGGATTTAAAATCGGGTCACTTCTTGAGGGGGCAAATCAAATCCCTCTCGTGGCTGCCCTTACCTATTGGTTGCTATTTTCCACCGATGACTAGAATTGCTGGAGGGCTGCTCTAGACACGCCAATAACAGCATGTAGTTGTCAAATGAAGAACCCATGCTGCAGATACCAGAAGCATCAGAATGGTCCAGCCTGGCCAAAATAGCCAGGTGGTTGCAATCTAAAATCTAGCTTGGAAATTAACTGGCCAGCATAGTATCAACACCAAAGAAAGGCCAAAAGATCCCTCACCATGGGGTTGTTAATAATTAACACTCAGATCCATAAAGTTGTCAAATTCCCTCTCAGGCTCCCCTCCCTGCACCCACCTGTGTGTCTCTGCAAATCTGAGCTAGTAATTTCCTGAGAACAGGTTTTCACATTCATTCCCACTTCTCGTGCCATCTTTACAGTGTGTCCCCCCGTCTCACTAGCTCAGTCCGCTCTGACTCGCTTCTCTAATTCCGCTCCTGAGGTACTAACTGTCTTTTTCCCCTCACCTCTCTCAGCTTGCCCGCTACACCAGGGAGGGATTCCTTCACTTAGGAGCCCTGGGGACCACGACTCTCTTACCGGATACCCGCTGCCTGGTGGATAACATGAAAAGCCGGCTCCCTCAGCTCCTGGATTGTGACAAGGTCAAGAGCAGCCTCCATAAACGCTGGAATTTCATACAGGTTTGTGGTGGTGAGGCTTTCGCCTGCTTCCTCACCTCCCTTTCATTGTGCCTTGTGTCACATATTCTCTTTACAGTATGGAAGAAGGTAGTTTCTTCAGAGACAGGGACTGTGAGCCAACGTCCTGTGTGAGGAGATGTTCTTGTTCCCCTTTGCTACTTTTACTCAGATAGGCATGGCTCACCCCATGAACAATTTAACAAATGTAAGATTAAAGGTGTTTCTCCTTTCCCCTGAGTCTTGTACCCCTGGAGCACAGGACCCTGAATTCAATAGCTGTGGACCACCGCTGTGCCTATGTACCTATGCAGCCATAGATTTGTTACAAAATGGCATCCCAGATGGGTCACGCAGACCCTAGCTCCTGAAAGCTGCCGGTGTCTAAGATGGGACTGTCTAATATATTGGCTCAATCTGTGTGATCATGTCTCCCTCACACAGAGGATAAAAAGCCCTACTACTTGCAGGTGACAGATTTCCTGTTAGCTGAAGTGGCAGGGATACAGGAATACATGCATTTCGGGCTGAAGGGTGTCATGCATGATTTTAGTGGAGATTGTTCCATAGTTTGCATTAGGGTGTGTCTAGACTACAGGGTTTTGTCGACAAAAGTGGACTTTTGTCGACAAAACTATACCTGAGTCTACACTACCACCGAGTTCTGTCGATATAATGTCGACAGAACTCAGTAGTTTTGTCGACGGTGGTAAACCTCATTCTACGAGGAATAACGCCTTTTGTTGACAGAGTTCTGTCAACAGAAGGCGTTACTGCATCTACACTGCCCTTTGGGTCTACACTCTCATGTCAACAAAGCGGCTTGCTTTGTCAACAGAACTGGATGTAGTCTAGATGCTCTTTGTCAACAGAAGCTTTGTCAACAGTGTCTGTCGACAAAGCCTCTGTCAACAAAAGCCTGTAGTCTAGACGTATTAGTGCCCACTAAGCACTAAGCACTTACCCAGCCCAGACAGGACACGGGCCCTGTCCCAGCAATTGCAGGCAGCCAGCTGTGGGCTACACAGAAGGTCCTTACCTGTGTCTTTGATTTTAGAATGGTGCGATCCTGAATAAGGGGACCGGGCGCTGCTTGGAAGTGGAGAGCAAAGGCATGTCCGGCATTGATCTCATTCTTCGCAGCTGCACTGGACAAAGATGGACAATTAAAAACTTCATCAAGTAAAGGTGCAAAGGCCAGAGCAGTCTGAAGAAGGTCACTCAAGGGACGCTTAACACAAGTGACTTGGGCCAATCAGACTGGGATCCTTTTCACTGCTTGGGAGAGAAAGAAATATAAAACCGGAGCTTTATTCATGGTGTCAGGAGAGGACGTTGGGGAAAGTGGTTATTAGTTGGCTTTTTTTAATGGTACATTAGTCTCTCGCAGCTGATTCCAACTGGGTGAAATTGGGTCAGAACTGTTCTTTTTTCAGGGTATCTCTTATTTTTGCTGGAATGAAGCCTGTGCAGTCTTACGGACGCTTTATTGACAGGGAAATGCTGCTTTCATTAATGACTTGAAGCTCTAAGCAAGGGCCCTCTTTATACTAGGACCAGAGCCAAGAGACTGTGGACAACCCAACCTGGCAAGCAAGAGCACTTGTCTGTCTAAAACAGAAAAAGATTGCCCAGTGTGCAAGCCTAAAATGAGCTGAGTTAAAGTCACCAGGTATTTTAAAATGTCTCCTCTCTGACCCGTCTTCTTCTTCTTCGGCCTGGGACAGATGTGCTCTATAGTGCCAGGTCTCAAAGGCATCCCCAAATAGCCCCTGGTTTCCCTCTCCCCAGGGCAGGATACAAACTATGCATACAAAATGATGGGGTTTCAATTAGCTGTTCTAATTCAAGAAAGAGATGTGTGGAGTCATTGTAGATAGTTCTCTGAAAGTGTCTGTAACAGTCAAAACAGTCCCGCACCACTAGCTAATAAGACAGTAAATATCATAATGCTAATATAGAAATCCATGATATACCTACTTCCTGAACATTGTGTCCAGTTGTGGTTGTCCCATCCCCAAAAATATATATGAGAATTGGAAAAGGTACCAAGAACGCAACAAAATATCAGGGGTATGGAACAGCTTGCGTTTGAGGAGAGTTTAAAAAGACTGGGACTGCTCAACATAGAAAAGAGATGACTAAGGGAGGACATGTTAGAGGTCTATGAAATCATAAATGATGTGGAGAAAGTGAGTAAGGAAGTGTTATTTATTCCTACGTATAACACAAAACCCAGGGATCATCCAATGAAATTAATTGGCAGTAAGTTTCATGCAAACATAAGTATTTGTCAGACAATGCACAGTTAACCTATGGAACTCATTGCCAGAGGATGTTGTGGAGGCCAAAAGTATAAGTGGGTTCAGATAAGAATTAAATAAGTTCCTGGAGGATAGGTCCAGCGATGCTTATTAGCTTAGAGGCTCAGGGATATAACCCCATGCTCTAAGTTTCCCTAAGCCTCTAACTGCCAGACTCTGGGCATGGATCACTTGGTAATTCCCTGTTCTAGTCATTCCATCTGAAGCATCTGGCACCAGCCACTGTCAGAAGACAGGATAGGGGGCTAGGTGGACCAGTACTTTGAGTCAGTGTGGCTGTTCTTGTATTCTTATCTCATGCCAATTCCTTTGTTAAACTAAATTAGTTTAAATTAAAAAAAATTGATCTTTGTTGCTTCCCCCTCCACTTACATCCATGCCACCTCTGGCAACAGCAAAACTCCGCTCCTGTCCACAAGTCTGTTGAGAGTAGTTCTCTTCTGTATCTTCCACCTCCTAAGAGTTGTACTAACCAGCCCCAAGCAGATTTTCTCTTCTCACGCATTTGCCAAACAGCATCCAAAACCCACCACCTCCACCCTGATGGGTCCTCCTCTTCAAACACCTTCCAGTTTCCCCCTCCCCCAGAGTGACTGCTACCCCTTCACACTGATTTCAAATGACCGCCCCATGGCAGAACCAGCCCAGCGTGCTTTTAGTGAGGAGGTCAATGGAAGTGTCCTGACCCACCAATAGCATGCCAAGCAGTGACCGCATAGGCATGGACTCTCCTGCAACACTTCGTTATCCTGCTGCTGTTCTGTACTTTTAAAAGGGAGGATAATTATGCTAGTTTGCCGGCCATGCCAAGAACAAGCAACATGAGAGCAGATCCCAGCAAGGCAGGCTTCTGAGAGAAGTAGTGGGACTGATTTTGAAAATACCCTCCTGACAAATGAACACAAAATAATAATAAAACTCCTCTGCTTTGCAGTGCTTTTAGTCTTACCCCCTTGTGGCGGATGCTTGAGCCACCATCTTTGGTGTATCTCTGTCATTAGGGCCTGCTTATCACAATCCTGGTTTCTGTGATTCTTCATGAGCTTTGACTACACTAGGGAGTTAGACACAGAGACATGAATGTCATTTGGGTCCATACTGATTTGCCACAAGTTCCTGCCTTGGCACCATCACCATGGTTACGTCTACACAGCAGGACAAAAGTCGAATTAAGCTACGCCACTTCAGGGATGCCAATTGTGGAGCTGAAGTCGAAATCGCTTAACTCGGCTTTCGGCGCTGTCTACACTGTAGGAAGTCAAAGGAAGAACCTCGTCCTTCGACTTCCCTTACTCCTTGTGAAATGAGGGTTACAGGAGTCAGAGTAAGAAGTCCTCCAGCTCAACATTATTTCAAAATAAAGGCTTGTCGTGTGGATGTTATTTTGGAATAATGTTCGCTATCCTGAAATAACACTGCTGTGTAGATGCACCCCTTCTGGGTTTTGAACCAGATGAGTATTTACCACCCAATTTTTAGCCATGATAGGTATCCCTCCGCCCAATATTGAGTTTGGATCTTGGTGGCAGGGTAACTGAGAAAGGGGACTAGTGACATACCAAGCTACCTGTGTTTTACATGGACGTTAAAAGAATTCATTTCACATCGAGCTGTGTCAGTCGTGGGGCAGAGGGAGCCTCCTTTCCTTTCTCACAGAATAATAATTTTTCTGGTTGCCCTCTGGTCAGGGTGAGCTAAAATATATTAATATATGAGATGAACATGTAAATATCATTCCCAAAGACTGGATGTACACAGAGTTGTTTGCTGCAGAGCACGCGTGCCTGTCTTCCATTCGGGAAAGGATAAAGCTACCTTGATGTTTAATGAGTTTCATTGTCAATGCCATGCAATAGGTTTATAGCTGATGTTTTAGTAATTTATTGAAAAGAAGCAGATGTATTTCATTGTTCCTTCTACAGCAAAGAACATCATTGTTCTATCATGCTTGACAAGACTCCCTCCTTCATTGGCATTTCTCTGATTTTTTACCCCCGCGCTCCTTAATGAAGTGAAATCTTTAGTTGTCCTGAATTGCACAGTAAGGAGTCAATGTAGAACTTTGCTCTCTTATTAGCTGTTGCATCATCTCTTGTGTAATAAATTTTAGCACTTACAAAACCAGCATGTGTATGTTTTCAAATGTATGATAGTTTTCCCCTTTGTTCATTGCCATCTTGTACTGAAAATAATTTGCCAAGCAACTTTTCATGGAAAATGCTTGCGGAGGAGGGGCATGCTACAAAGTTAATGATAAATGCAATAAAATTACTTCTGAGTAATTCATTTCCTAAAGGTCATCAGTGGAAATAATGTATTGCTTAATGTTGGGAGACCTCAAAGCTTTCAACAAAACCACTCAAAAAGCTCAACGGATATCTGAAATCTTTATGCCTATTCCAAACCCAGAGGCCAGTCCTGCAACACTTAAGGCATGTAGGTATACTCTACTCACATATAGAAAGTTACATCAGTAATTGAGTCAGTATTTGCAGGCCTGGTGTCCCAGTGAGTCTGGGCAATTGGACCACTGATCTCACATTGAACAGCGTTCTATATGCGAGTTCTGGTTCTCCTTTCCATGTGCATTAAAAATAGCTTGAGAAGAGCCTGTTTTTATCATTTTTGCTTCCAACTTTGAATGAGTCAGGCAATAAGAACCGTCTCATTGCACCAGAATTTGTCTGGATTTGTTTTGTGCTCAGGTTGCATTTTATGAGATTGTTAATAAGTTTTTTAAAGTTTTGAAACTCTTTGATATGATCATTTTATAAATCATAAGTAAACGCAAAAAATGAAAAATGAAGAGGATTTTGGAAGGGAACAAGGCATGTCTGAACCTTCTGATTCGGGACTCAAATGGATGGACGTTTGGGAAGAAAAAGAAATTCTCCTAAATTGGTTTCCAATCAGCATACATGAAAGGCTTTTTAAAAAATCAAGAAAACTTCAGTGGACAATCTCCTGGGTAAAATCCTGGCTCTGTTTTACCACTTACTCTCTTGTATTCATTTTGTTAACGTTCTTACATTTAGGACTGTAAACTGCAGAGAGAAGTCAAAAGAAAACCTGAGGCTATGTCTAGACTATGCTGAAGTTTCGAAAGAGTACATGCAAATTCCGCTTTCGAAAGTGAAAGTAGTCGGGATCCGGATTTTTCGGCAAACCCCCCCTTTTTGGAAAAGCTGCTCTTCCTCAAAAAATGAGGTTTACACGGCTTTTCGAAAAGGGGGGGTTGCTGAAAAAACCACGTCCCAACTTTCACTTTCGAAAGCAAAGCTTTCGAAAGTGAGATCGGAACAAGATATGCAAATTCCTGCAGAATTTGCATATCCTCTTTCGAAACTTCAGCGTAGTCTTACACATCTGGATCTGAATGCTGCAACTTGGGGTGTGTCTACACTGCACTGCTATTTCGAGATAACTAGTGTTATTTTGAAATAACAATCCGAGCGTCTACACAGCCATTCCGGTATTTCAAAATAATTTCAAAATAATGGACGGCTTATTCCGAAATCTGTAAGCCTCATTCTACAAGGAATAAGCCTGTTACAAAATAGCTATTTCCAAATATGGAGTGTGTAGATGCTCCACCACTGCTATTTCAAAATAGTCCCTCACCAGGGCCTTTCTAAGCTATTCCTCCCCAGTGCCTCCTGGGGCACTAAATCAAGGTAGCATGTCTACATTGGGAAGCCTGCCATGGATTCATTTTGAGGTTTCCCTGCAGTGTAGATGTGCAATTTCAAAATAAGCTATTTTGGAATAACTATTGCGGAGCAGCTTATTTCGAAATAAGTGTGCAGTATAGACATAGCCTTGCATCTCCCTACTAATTTATTAATTGCTTCCTCAAGCAAGGTCCTGGTGTTTTACCTCCCCAGTCCAAGGATTGGATGATGCCACGAAAAGAATTGGATGCCACGAAAAGATGGAGGGACTCAATGTCCTCTGCTCCCTATTTTACACAAAGGGGATTTTAGAAAAATGGAACTTAGGTTTTAGAAAAATCAACACGGAAGGGAGATTGTCTATGCAGATTAATTTGCCATTCCGTTCCGTCAGTCACAAAGATAATGAAAATATATACTGAGAAGATGTGAAATCACCTTGTCAGATGTATTGTTTGTGAGTTGTTATGCACTCACTCAGGAGATGGACTTTTGGGGGTCATGCTAAAAGTTCTTTTTAAGGGATATTACAAGACTAATGGAAGAACACCTGCCTTGTCATTGCTATGTAATTATGTAAGTTCTTGATTTTATAACAAATCAGTCGAGGTCAGAGGGAACTTCAAAATCCAACCTACTCTGTGGAACTTCAAGGTCAAAAATGAGCTTGTATCCCGACAGTCAATACTCTTTAGCAGTATTTTTTGCCACTGCCCTGGGCAGATAGACAAGCTTTCAGAAACTTCATTTTCCAGTTTAACTCATGAACTCCCAATAGAAAAGTGTCTCTCCTTGACCACAGAGTCACTGCTGATGTGTATGGCATTAAGCACTCCATCATGCAGTGTGAAATTAAACATTGTGAAATCCCTATCCTGGAAGGTCTGAAGCATCTAAGGAACCGCAGATAAGACTTCTTGTCATGCTTTCGTATGCAACTTACAGAAAGTCTGTGTGACCATGAGAAGCCTCAGATGCAATTTCGGAATAATCCATTGAAATAATTCATTGTGGACCAGACTTTCTTAATTTGAACCAAAGTGGCTTATAAACTTACATAAGCCATTCCATTCCATTGTTGTCAGGTTCAGGGATCTGAATTTCCCTCCCTTGTAGCTCTGCCTCCCTGACAACTGAAGAAAGGCCTGGCTTCAAGACACTCCCCAGCTTTGCAGCATTTACAGCTTTGGTAGAAAATTGGAAGTTGGGGTGAGAGATTTGGAGGCATTTATTTGGGTGAGATGGTTGCCAAAATCGGCCCTCCACACGTTCACAGACAAGAGTTACACAGCACTCTAAAGTCAATGGACTTAAGTATGTGCAGAAAGATAGCAATGTGTGTAAATGTTTACGGGACTGGGGTCTGCAATGGAAGCAAAATAACTTGTTTCAGAAACAGAATGACTTAACATCTTAACACAACAGAAACAAAGTTGCTCTATTTGTGTTCATTAAAGATCCTTTTTAAAAAAAGCACGCAGGTGTCAAATGCAGTTTCCTGGATAGATTCCTTCAAAAATTCCTATGATAGCTTCACCTGGATGCAGGTCCCGGGATTGTCTGTCCGAATTATGGCATGGCATTGCTGAACATTGTTAAACTCTGTGCTCTTCACCTGGGTGACCATATTCTTTTCTCCAGAGAAGGTGCACTGATAAAAGTTTCTCTCCAAAAGGAGGTTAAACTTCTGTGCAGATTGGGACCAACCGTCAGTTCCACAAGCCAAATACACAGGGAAGGGCTGGAATGTAACTTCATTCACAAGTTTGATTCCTATCAGAGAGGAATGAATAAAGACATTGGCTGGCTCGCACACTCCCTTCCACATCCTAATGACTTAACCAACCAAACAATGGGTACTTAAAGAGGTGCCAATTGTTCTTATCCGCGTCTCATAACTTGAACAATCTAATTCACTATTTTTTTCCCTCTCCTTCCCCCCACCTTCCCTTATTTATTCTTGGATCTGGACTTTTAATACTCCAGTCATCTGAAGAAGTGGGTTATGCCTACGAAAGCTCATGATACCAGTTACATGTTTTGTTAGTCTTTACGGTGCTGCCAGACTATTTGTTGGTTTTGAAGTTTTTCCAGTTACAGACTAACTCGACTACCCCTCTGAAACTGTTAAGTCCTAAAATAGGCAAAGGTCTGGTAACCCCACTGGCAGTTTTGCCTAAGGACGGGAGTGTTGGGCCTATAGACTGATTCTAAGCAAGAATGGGCTTGATTCACATTTACCCTCTGGCTGCATTCCACACATGTACAGCCTCTTTGCAATGCCAGGCTGGTGTGAAGTGACCCTAATATAAGTGAGAATCAGTCCCTGCAAATCCAACAGAGCTGTGCTGCCTTACGCCAATTATAGATCTGTCCCATCTGCCAGGGCAAGATCTTTGATAGTTCATTGTCTGCCATATACTGTGTATCGACAAATTAACTCTTCTATCTCCTAATACGGGCATTCGCTTTTATGCTAAATGTTTGGTTGGGAAAGAATTGTTACCCCAGGGGAGATTAGCTGTCTTTCTGCTCCATTGCAATGTCTTTGGCAGAGGCTTATATCTGATGTTCAGAGAAAGGCAAAATAATGATAATAAATGTAATGCATGGGAGCGACTCCCTGGAGATTTCTTTTTTAACCCCACTTGGTGATCATCTTATGTTCTGAGACATGATGGATAATAGCCCTCGGAATTACTTTCCTAGTGATTGTAACTAAGTAATATTGTTATTTTTAAGTGTCTCATAGATAGCCAGTACATTGTAGTACTGTCCCACCTCCAGTCTCAGAGCCCCAGTGCTCTTAAGGAGGATGAAAGTCTCAAGCGAACAGAGCTTTCAGTGGGAGCAGAGGGAAACCATCCCGTAGTTGGGACCCTCCTTCCAGAGGATGTTGCGGTATCCTCTTCGCACTGAGGATACCTCTGAGGGGGAGGGAATGCCAGTTAGGAAGAGGCAGGTGTTAGTAGTGGGTGATTCGATTGTTAGAAACATAGATAGTTGGGTTTGTGATGACCGGGAGAACCGTATGGTCACTTGCCTGCCTGGTGCGAAGGTTGCGGATCTCTCGAGGCATCTAGATAGACTTATGTGTAGTGCTGGGGAAGAGCCGGTGGTTGTGGTACATGTAGGTACCAATGACGTAGGGAAGGGTAGGAGAGATGTCCTGGAGGCCAAATTTAGGCTGCTGGGAAAGAGACTGAAATCCAGGACCTCTATGGTGGCATTCTCGGAAATGCTTCCAGTTCCACGCGCAGGGCCAGGTAGGCAGGCAGAGCTTCAGAGTCCCAATGCGTGGATGAGACGGTGGTGTAGGGAAGAGGGGTTTGGATTTATTAGGAACTGGGGACACTTTTGGGAGAGGGGGAGCCTATACAGGAAGGATGGGCTCCACCTAAACCAGGGTGGAACCAGACTGCTGGCACTAAACATTAAAAAGGCTGTAGAGCAGTTTTTAAACTGAGAGATGGGGGAAAGCCGATTGGCGCGAAGATGCACGTAAATCGGAGGGAGACTTCTCTTAGAGGAGAATCCATTGATAGAGGGTCTCTAAGCTGTAGTCAGAAAGAGAGGCGGGGAGAGGGCAAACCATGGGCCAGAGCAGACAAACAACCGCATACAAAGGAATCCAATGCACCAGGGAAGGGCAGACAAATAAGCAGTGGCAAATTTTTAAAGTGCTTCTACACAAATGCTAGGAGTCTGACTAATAAGATGGGTGAACTAGAGTACCTAGTATTAAATGAGGAGATTGACATAATAGGCATCACTGAAACCTGGTGGAATGAGGAAAATCTGTGGGACACAATCATACTGGGATATAAAATATATCGAAAGGATAGAGCAGGCCGGGTGGGTGGTGGAGTGGCACTGTATGTGAAAGATAATGTAGAATCAAATGAAATAAAAATATTAAGTGAATCAACATGTTCAATAGAATCGCTATGGATAGTAATTACATGCTCCAATAATAAGAAATTAGCAGTAGGGATATATTACCGACCACCTGACCAGGACAGCGATACTGACATTGAAATGCTGAGGGAGATTAGAGAGGCTACCAGAATAAAGAACTCTATAATAATGGGGGATTTTAATTATCCCCATATTGACTGGGTACATGTCACCTCAGGAAGAGAAGCGGAGATAAAATTTCTCAATGGCCTAAATGACTGCTTCTTGGAGCAGCTGGTGCAGGAACCCACAAGGGGAGAGGCAATTCTCGTTTAGTCCTGAGTGGAGTGCAGGATCAGGTCCAGGAAATAACCGTTACAGGACCGCTTGGGAATAGTGACCATAATATAATAACATTCAACATTCCTGTGGTGGGTAGAACACCTCAGCAGTCCAACACCCTTGCATTTAATTTCAAAAAGGGGAATTACACAAAAATGAGGAGGCTAGTTAAACAGAAATTAAAAGGCACAGTGACTAGAGCCAAATCCCTGCAAGCTGCATGGAAACTTTTTAAAGACACCATAATAGAGGCCCAACTTAAATGTATACCCCAAATTAAAAAACATAGCAAGAGACCTAAAAAAGTGTCACCGTGGCTTAACCACCATGTAAAAGAAGCAGTGAGGGACAAAAAGGCATCTTTTAAGAAGTGGAAGTCCAATCCTAGTGAGATAAATAGAAAGGAACATAAACACTGTCAAATCAAGTGTAAAAATGTAATAAGAAAAGCAAAAAAAGATTTTGAGGAACAGCTAGCCAAAAACTCAAAAAGAAATAACAAAATGTTTTTTAAGTAGATTAGAAGCAGGAAGCCTGCTAAAAAACCTGTGGGTCCCCTAGACGATCGAACTATAAAAGGCGCAATCAAGGACGATAAATCCATTGCAGAGAAACTAAATGATTTCTTTGCTTCAGTCTTCACAGCTGAGGACGTTGGGGAGATTCCCAAATCTGCACCGTCCTTTGTGGGTGATGAATCTGAGGAACTGTCCTGGATTGAAGTGTCATTAGAGGAGGTTTTGGAACAAATAGAAAAACTTAATGTTAACAAATCTCCGGAACCGGATGGCATTCATCCAAGGGTTCTAAAGGACCTCAAATGGGAAATTGCTGAACTATTATCTGTGGTTTGTAACCTATCCCTTAAATCGGCTTCCGTACCTAATGACTGGAAGGTAGCCAACGTGACACCAATATTTAAAAAGGGGTCTAGAGGCGATCTGGGCAATTACAGACCGGTAAGTCTAACTTCAGTACCGGGCAAATTAGTCGAAACAATAGTAAAGAATAAAATTGTGAAGCATGTAGAAGAACATAATTTGTTGGACAAAAGTCAACATGGTTTCTGTAAAGGGAAATCCTGTCTTACTAATCTATTAGAGTTCTTTGAAGGGGTTAACAAACATGCAGACAAGGGGGATCCAGTAGTTATAGTATACTTAGATTTTCAGAAAGCCTTTGACAAGGTCCCTCACCAAAGGCTCTTGTGTAAATTACATGGCCATGGGATAAGAGGGAAGGTCCTTTCTTGGATTGAGAACTGGTTAAAAGACAGGAAACAAAGGGTAGGAATAAATGGTAAATTTTCAGAATGGAGAGGGGTAACTAGTGGTGTCCCCCAAGGGTCAGTCCTAGGACCAATCCTGTTCAACTTATTCATAAATGATCTGGAGAAAGGGGTAAGCAGTGAGGTGGTAAAGTTTGCAGATGATACCAAACTGTTTAGGATAGTCAAGACAGAAGCAGACTGTGAGGGACTCCAAGAAGATCTCACCAAACTGAGTGATTGGGCAACAAAATGGCAAATGAAATTTAATGTGGATAAGTGTAAAGTAATGCACATCGGGAAAAATAACCCCAACTATACGTACAGTATGATGGGGGCTAATTTGGCTACGACAAATCAGGAAAGAGATCTTGGAGTTATCGTGGACAGTTCTCTGAAAATTTCCACACAGTGTGCAGCAGCAGTCAAAAAGGCAAATAGGATTCTAGGAATTATTAAGAAAGGGATAGAAAATAAGACCCAGAATATCTTACTGCCCCTGTATAAAACTATGGTACGCCCACATCTTGAATACTGTGTACAGATGTGGTCTCCTCACCTTGAAAAAGATATTTTGGCCTTGGAAAGGTTTCAGAAAAGGGCAACTAAAATGATTAGGGGTTTGGAACGGGTCCCATATGAGGAGAGGCTAAAGAGACTGGGACTTTTCAGTTTAGAAAAGAGGAGACTGAGGGGGGATATGATAGAGGTATATAAAATCATGAGTGGTGTGGAGAGGGCCGATAAAGAAAAGTTATTTATTAGTTCCCATAATAGAAGAACTAGAGGACACCAAATGAAATTAATGGGTAGCAGGTTTAAAACTAATAAAAAAAAGGTCTTCTTCACACAGCGTGTAGTCAGCCTGTGGAACTCCTTGCCAGAGGAGGCTGTGAAGGCTAGGACTATAATAGAGTTTAAAGAGAAGCTAGATAATTTCATGGAGGTTAGGTCCATAAAAGGCTATTAGCCAGGGGATAAAATGGTGTCCTTGGCCTCTGTCAGAGGCTGGAGAGGGATGGCAGGAGACAAATCGCTTGATCATTGTCTTTGGTCCACCCTCTCTGGGGCATCTGGTGCTGGCCACTGTCGGCAGACAGGATAGTGGGCTAGATGGACCTTTGGTCTGACCCAGTACGGCCATTCTTATGTTCTTATGTTCTTACAGATAGCCAAGAAACTCTGTGGGAATTAATTCCTTTTTATGCTCTTCCGTCAATGGGAATACCAGCATGGTTTGCAATACTAAAATGCAGCCAGGTGGATTTACTGTAGAGAGATTTAGAAATGGAACCCTGCAATAAACCTAAACAGCTCTGCATTTGGAGAGACAATCTCTATGGGGACAGTCGCTAAACTGAGCATTTCATAAGCCTTCCAAGCTTTGTCTGCATTTCGGGGGTCATTTTTCACTGTTCCTCTGGAACAAAGAGGTCCTAATGCTGAGAAGCCAGCAAAGGGGGCTCATTGGAATGGAACTAGAGCTAGAAGAGATGTTCTTTCATCAACACCCCCACCCCCTACAGTTCATGGGGATGTGTCCCAGAGAAACTGCAGGTGGTACAGGAACCAGGGCTGGCCCCAGCCATATGCAGGTGTAGGGCACCTGAAAGTTCAGGGTACCAAATTTTCAGGTTCCCTCTGCAGCTGTCTGTACTTGTATGCCTAAATATGGCCCTATCAACTCCACGGTCTGGTTCTTTTCTGCCCCCTTCCTTCAGATGCTCTCACCTGCTGGCAGCAGCAGGGCTGCCTTCTACCTACCCCTTCCCTCCCAACGTGCTCCTCTCAGCCAACAGCCAGCCACTAGTCTGGGATCTCTCCTGCCCTCAGCCTCTGCAGCTCAGCTCTAGCCCCAAGCAAGCCCCCAAGCACAGGCCCTTGCAGAAGCCATGCAGAGGGAGGAAGGGAAACCCCAGACTCCAGGCACAGCTGCACAGGGCAAGCTAAGGCAGGAAGGGAAGCCCCGAACCCCAGCAGAAGCCACGTGGGTTGGGGAATCATTTGTATAGGGCCCCATAAAGTGTTCAGAGAGCCCCGGGAGGGCCTTCCTGTGACCCAATGAGTCCCAAGAGCCAGAACAGGCCTCTTGGGAGGCTCTTTCTCTGACTGAGCACAGGCCTGGACCTCAGGAGATGCTGGTCTGAAACTTGGCTGGTTCAACATGACTGATCCCCGCCTGCATTGCCTGACTCACCAAAGGGAACTGTGGGGGCCTGGACGAGAGGGACGTTATTTAGTAGCCAAGACCCATTTGTTTTTCTTCACTGTGGCTAGCAACAGAGGAGTCTCTTTCTCGCTCCATTCGTTACTTTGTGGCCCCACCGGCGCTCTTCTGCCAATGGGATGCGCAAGGCAAAAGATACATGAACTAGCAAGAGGAAGCTCCTCTTCTGCTGGGACAAAAACGCTTCTGCATTCAGGTGCGAAATGAGGTCTCCGCTGTGAAGATGACAGAGGAAAACGTTAACTGCTGATACTGGGCTATACAAGTGCACCCCTCCCAAGAGAGCTCCTTGCATAGCCCTTTTGTTGACCTATTTATGGGCCAGGGCCCAACCAATGCATTTCTGTTGGGGGGGCGGGGAGGGCAGGACATGACTCGGGGCTGATCCTGAACTGGCGGAAATCAGCACAGCCCTATTGGCGTCGCCGGATCCTGTCAGCTGAGCAGTTTGAGTATCTTCACAAGGGATTGCACTTTGTTCTGCTGGTTGGGTTTTGCTGGGAGGAGGGATTCCCCCTTGTCTCATTTTCACCTTCTCTCCTCAAGGCTTCAGCTCTGGTGCTATTTCTGTCCCCCTCTCTCCCCCCCCCCCCCCCCGCCCTTTGGCTGTAGCAGTCTCATTTTATTTTTAGTGACTCTGACTGCCTCAGACTCAGCTCTTTGTTCTCAGCAGGTATTTGTTCCATCGACATCGTCCTCAGTCCCTTTATTGTGCATCTTTCTTTGTTCAGACACTTTTTCTCTTGTCATTTCTTTCGGCTGCTTATTTCCACTTCTCCCCTTCTGGTTATTTTGTTCCTCTCCGTCTCATCTCCTTTCTTTTGTTTTTTCTGTTGCTTTGTTTTCTTTGTAGTTAGGTTCTCGATTCTAGTTGCTTTGTTCTTTAGACATCATTGTTTTGCTGTTTAGATTTCTCCTCTGCTTCCTCTAAGTAACTATGCCTCTGCTTTTCCTCCCAAGTTTTCCTTCTGAGGTTGCATCCAACCTAGATCTAATGCCTAAATATTTTTCTCACTTCAGCTTTAATCATTAGTGTCTGTATTACACATGCATTGACTTTCTAATGTTGATAAATGAGCATCCACACAGCTATGGATGCTCTCAGAGTTACACAAAACCTGCCTTTCATGGATGTTGAATTGCTCTCATGAGGGATGGGATGGGGGTTAGATTGTTACTTCAGCACTCCTTCCCAAGGGGCATTTTGTCTGGAATCCTGTTGAATGCAGTAGAAGCTCAGAGAGAACTGATATCGGCCCAGCTCGGATGACCCAGCACAATCTGAAATCAAGATCTATTGCAGAGCAGGGAGCTACCAGTGAATTTATTCTTATTGCATTTAGTCCCACATTGCCAGTGCACTGGGTACACACTTTACAGGATCAGTTCTAGGGCCGGTTTTGTTCAACATCTTTATTAATGACCTGGATGAGGGGATGGATTGCAGCCTGAGCAAGTTTACAGATGACACTAAGCTAGGGGGAGAGATAGATATGCTGGAGGCCAGGGATAGGGTCCAGAATGACCTAGACAGATTAGAGGAGTGGGCCAAAAGAAATCTGATGAGGTTCAACAAGGACAAGTGCAGAGTCCTGCACTTGGGATGGAAGAATCCCAAGTATTGTTACAGGCTGGGGATCAACTGGCTAAGTAGCAGATCGGCAAAAAAGGACCTGGGGATTACAATGGATGAGAAGCTGGATATGAGTCAACAGTGTGCTCTTGTATCCAAGAAGGTTAATGGAATATTAGGTTGCATTAGGAGGAGCATTGCCAGCAGATCTAGAGAAGTTATTATTCCCCTTTTTTTTTGGCACTGGTGAGGCCACATCTGGAGCATTGTGTCCAATTCTGGGCCTCCCACTACAGAAAGAATGTGGACACATTGGAGAGGGTCCAGTGCAGGACGACCAAAATGATTAGGGGCCTGGAGCACATGACCTACAAGGAGACGCTGAGGGATTTGGGCTTGTTTAGTCTGCAGAAGAGAAGAGTGAGGGGGGATTTAATAGCAGCCTTCAATTTCCTGAAAGGAGGTTCCAAAGAGGATGGAGAGAAGCTGTTCTCAGTAGTGACAGATGGCAGAACAAGGAGCAATGGTCTCAAGTTTCAGTGGGGGAGGTCTAAGTTGGATATTAGGAGAAACTATTTCCTGAAGAGGGTGGGGAAGCACTGGGATGGGTTCCCTAGGGAGGTGGTGGAATCTCCATCCCTAGAAGTTAAGTCTCGGCTTGACAAAGCCCTGGCTGGGATGATTTTGTTGGGGTTGGTCCTGCTTTGGGCAGGGGGGCTGGGCTCAATGACTCCTGAGGTCTCTTCCAGCCCTGGGATTCTATGATTCTACAGCCCCTTTGAACTGTCCAAGTTGTAGAGAGGAGCCCGCATAAAACTGAGAACCAGCCCCTAAAAGATTTTAAAAGCTGTTTCCTTTTTGCAGGATGTTAGGTTTTCTGCTGTTTCCTTTCTGCAGGGAAGAGGTTCTGATTCCAGAAATGTTTGTCCCATGTGACAATTGACTGAGCTGGAGCAGGCTGGGATATCATGGGGAACAACGCTGCTTCCTAAGCCCAGTGCTTCCAAAAGCAATCCAGGCCATTACAAGGTGACACTGTCCAGGATTGCCCAGCCCTATGAAAACGTGGGCTATAAGATCAAGGTCTATTTCTACACTAGGGAAATGAATACAATAATTCCCACCAACGCTGTTATGGGGTTAGTAGACAAGCTCCGATGGTCAGTGTCAGTTTTGCCACCTAATCCTATTATGAATGGTATTTAAATGGTGGTAAAAACCAAGGCCAGTCTCGATAGTGACATTACCGCTCCCACCAGCACTAACATCAGCAGCAGCCACTGTAATTTGTTTGTTAATTTCCCGATGCAAACAAAGCTGCGATTTTTCACCATAGTAAAATCTCTGGTGGTATTTTATTCAGCGACGAGTGTCCGTGGGAGCCACAGAAATATGCTAATGGCTCATTTGTCCTGTGCTTGGCAACACAAGACTTTCAAGCTTTCCCGAGGACTACATTTGAAGACGAGGCCCTCTCGAGAGGCACTGCTCTCTGCTGCTTTTTGTGACACTGATTGATTCCAAACCCCAGAGGGACCATTGTGATCATTGAGTCTGACTCCCCAGCACAAAGACCCACGATGCACCTTCCCCACAATCATTCCCTTTGGAACTCGAACATCAGGCCTATTGCCAGGGGCAGCGGGTATCGCAGGCGGGGGAAGGGTTTTGCCATCCCAAACCACCTGGCATGGCCCCGCCCACACCTCCTGTAGGCCTCCAGGGGGTGGAGTGTTGTTGCCCCCACTGCCCGCCATCCCCTGGCTCTGGGCTAGGGAGGCTGGGGCCATACGCCTGCCTCCCTCCCCAGTGCTCCATAACCGGGGAGGCTGGAGCCATGTGTTGCCCACCCTCCCCATGCTGCAGGGCAGGGAGGCTGGGGCCTCCTCCTTCCCTGTGGTGCTGCGGGAGGGGCTGAGGGTGGTGCTGGGAGAACGGGGCCTGGGCAGAAGGGGCAGGGTTGGGGGAGGTCTCCCTTCACCCACCGCCCATGACTCTGGGTCATCCAGAGAGAACATATCCAAGGTCCGATTTCCACAAGTACCGAGAACTCATCACTGTGGCTGGTGCCAGCAGAGCCACAGACAAACCAGGTTCCCATCACTTCCTAGGACAGGGGTTCTCCAACGTCATTGCACTGTGACCCCTCTTCTGGCAAACTAAAGAAAAATTATGACCACAGGAGGGGGACCCCCTGCCTGAGCCTCACCGCTTTAGGCAGGGG
Organism: Pelochelys cantorii; assembly: GCA_032595735.1. NCBI lineage: Eukaryota > Metazoa > Chordata > Testudines > Trionychidae > Pelochelys > Pelochelys cantorii. The sequence continues at coordinate 5,508,198 of CM064346.1, read as the reverse complement.
AGGGCGCCAAAGCTGAAGCTCAAGAACTTCTGCCCCAGCTGGGATGCCTATAACCTTACCCCTGGGCCAGCAGCGGTGGTGCACATCCGCATATGTCTCCGTGCCCATCACAATATGTATTCCACACAAGGGCAGAAAAAATTTGAGGGCACATTTGTCACGACCCACTTGGGGGTCCGCATCCACAGTTTGAGACGCCCTGTACTAGAAGCTGCATGTGGGGAAAGGGGGGAGATGCACATGGGAGAGAAGGAAATTCATAAGAGCTAGCACTAAGCGTGCGGTACTGACACTAGTTTCCAAGAGATGGGCACTCCGAAGCTGAATGCCATGTTTGTTTTGTTGTGAGGATCACTTCTGGGAAGGGGCAGGGGAGAGAACTTGTGTCTAGCCATGGTTGCCGCTAAAAGCTCTGTGGAGCAAATTCACATGTGGACGGGCCCCGTGACAGGACACACAGAGCATGTTTCCCCCCCACCAGGGTTACAGCAACATTGCCTTGTGCACAAGATGGAGCTAGTGGCAGAGAGAATTCCCCCTTGCTCACCTGGGACCACTGAGGGGCCCTATTCTGGCCTCCTCAGCAAGAACGGAGGGACTGATCTGGAACCCACTGTAGGAGGGTCCTGGGGACATCCAGCTTGTGACAGGGCCGCTGGGGATTCAGCTGAGAAAGTCAAGGATTTGGCCCTAATTCTGAGAAGGGGTTAAGGTGAAGTTGACCTGGCTTAGGAGGGACACGGTACATTTAGGCCCCCTGGGTTCTGGGATGACGGGGAACTGGAATAGCATCAGTTTGGGCATGTCCGGAAGAGCTGTAGCAAAGAAGGGGCCAGACATGCTTTGCTCCCCAGCCAGGATGGGGAAGGGAGCAAAGGGGCAACTGCCCTGGGTCCCGGTGATTCAAAAGGTCCAAGAGCTCTGGGCCCTTCCGACCACTGCCGGAGCGCTCCAGGCAGTGCTGAGGGCTGGGAGGGGTGGGACTCGTTCCCAGCAGCGCTGAGGGCTGGCTGGCCCCGGCCCTGCCCTTTCTGCCTGAGGTCCCAGCTCCTCCACATGAGGCCCTGCCCCTCCCGGGAGTGTGGAGCCAACCCCGCCCTCCTTGCCCAGGGGCCTGGTGAGGCTGTCGGCTCCCCTGTCCTTAGCTGTCTCCCCTGTGTTCGATATGGGCTAGGCCTGGTCTCCAGCTCGCCCCCACTGCCCCAGAAAGGTCCCTCACAGAAGCAACATATAAAACGCAACCTAGCACAAAGGGGTGGTTGCCCATGACTCCTCGGCACCACGGCAACCCAGTTAATGAAGATAATCGATGCCGCTAGCCTCATGGTACATTTCCCACTGCTGACCTCTCCCATTCAAGTGCAGCAGCTCATGCCGAGCAGCTTTGTTGCAGCTGATAGCAAGATAATTATAATCCCATCCGTGGGTAAACTGTGTTTCAACAGGCCAGAGAGAGGTTCTTCAGACTTTGGGTGGATCTCTCTAACAGCCCCCAGAGAGTGGATATTAATCAGCTGCTGTCTCTTGACTGCCCCAAGGCTAGCAATCACTGGCAATAGCAGCTGGAGGAAAACACGACTTTTCCAGACTTAAAAAACAATCCTTGAGAAACGCACCTGTTTTCCGTCAGCTGATTTCTAATTATTGACCGTTCCAGCCCCAATCAGGAAAGTGGCCTTGGTGTGCTGGGAAAACCTGTGGCCCTGATACCCCCTCTGGTGAGGAGACTTAACACCAGTTTTCCTTCCCCAATGAACAGGCTGCACATGAATTGAAGTAAATTATACTTGCCACCTTTCCTAATCAGAAGAGAAGAGGTTTTGTCTTTAACCTCAGGTGAATTATTTAACTGCTGGAATTGCAAGCAGAGGGGTGGAAAGTGTCTGCTAAAATGTTACTTAATATTTAATTAAGTATAAAGTCAAGGTTGGTATCTGATTTCTTCCTAGATATGTGACAGGTAAAATACATTCATTATTCACAGCCTATCCGTAGGCCTTAAGATCAAACCAGCTTCCCTCTGTATTTTAATGAACAATTTCTTCCACACTGCAAATGTGTTTGTAAAATTAATAAAAGTGGTAAGTTTATCCATTCCTCTTCAGATATGCCATGCAACTGCAATAAGAGAGATATTCTAGTCAATAACCTCGTTGCCTGAGAAGTCAATTCTGATCAGGAGCGAGAATATTTCTGGTATCCTCCTAGACAGAATAAAGTCACTGGCAGAATAGTTTAGCGGCCAAACTACATCATATCCCGTTATACTCACATTTTATTAAAATGTTGGATTCTCACGAGGCCTGGGATAGATGTACAATACAAAGTGTAATTCTATTTTGGGAGTGATTTACCTCAATATGAGGGCAAGGTATGGGGGTGTTTGTTTCTGTGTTGTGAAGATTTATGGGGCCCATCGCTGATAAATGTACCTAAGCAGAACACTGGTTAGAATGTAAGATGCATACTGATGAATGTAGCTCTTACTGCAGTGTTTACCTTAAAGAGCGAAGGTGCACAGTATCCTAAGACTTACTATTATCACAGTATCAGAGGGGTAGCCGTGTTAGTCTGAAGCTGCAAAAGCGACAAGGAGTCCTGTGGCACCTTATAGACTAACCGATTTATTGGAGCATAAGCTTTCGTGGGCAAAGACCCACTTCGTCAGAAGAATGTCACATGATATGCATCTGACAAAGTGGGTCTTTGCCCACGAAAGCTTATGCTCCAATATATCTGTTAGTCTATAAGGTGCCACAGGACTCCTCGTCACTATTATCACAGTAGCACCTACAGGCCCCAAATAGAATTGTGCAAGGTGCTGTACAAACATGAGGAGATAGTCCTTTCCCAGAGCAGCTTATGATCTAGATCACGGGTTCCCATTCCCCCCCCCGCCCCCATCAATCCTCCCTCCTATGTTTTGCTGCTATTGTTGTTTTGCAGCCCCGGTCAATTCTTTTTTTTTTTTTTTTTCTCAAACCACGTTTTGCTGCTATTTGGGCAGGAGGGGCAGAGGGTTTCTCAAAAATCAAAAAGGGGGCGTGAAGCTGAAAAGTTTGGGAACCACTGATCTAGATATACTAGTCAAAGGAGAAAAAGAGAGAAACCCACTTGCCTGTGGCCATACAACAGGTCAAAGGCAGAGCCAGAGTTTCTCAGGCCCAGGCCAATGCCCCAGGAATCAGCAAACGCAGCACAGGGGTGCCTGAGACCAGAGTGCCCGGCACACATTAGTCTGAGGAATGTTATTTCTTTCTCGAGCTGAGCGGCTAAGTCTGTGAGCCAAAGGGCCTGCCCTGCCCCAAACTAATATGCAACAAAACAGGGACGGTCTGCTCCTCTCCCTCCCATAAGAACTCACTATCATCAGCTTTCACGGCTCTCTGGGCTTGCTGCAGAGAAGATAAGGCAGTGCATGCCTGGCATCGCTTCCTGCCCTCGCTTCCCCAAGGGAAAGAGACTGGGCTCAGTTGCATTCGTGCAGGTATCTACACACATCTCTTCTCCCACGGTCTTACCCGAGCAGGGACGGGAAGGTCACAGCTGCTCCAAAGCTCAACTCTTCCCCTAAGAAGTGCTGAATAAGCAGTTCTCCATGAAGGCCGAGGTACAAAGCAGGAGGGTCTTCGTCCTTGATCCAAAGCTCATTGAAGCCAATGGGGGTATGGCTACACTACAGCGTTATTTCGAAATATCTTATTTCGAAATAACGCGTCTACACACAAAATGCATTTCAAAATAGCTTTTTCCTATTTCGAAATAGAGCGTCCACACTGATTGGGCTCAGAATCGCATTTAAGGCCAGCTGGAACTGGTTCCGGCAGAGCATCAGGTCAGAAGTTACCTTGTGGCCAGGATGGCCAGCAGGCACCCTGGAAAGGGCTGGAGGCCGCCTATTTCGAAATAAGCGTCTACACCGCGCTTATTTCAAAATAGCAATTTTGAAATTGGTGCTATTCCTCATGGAATGAGGTTTACCAATTTTGAAATAAGCCCTCCGCTATTTTGAAATAGCAGTTGGCTTGTGTAGATGCTAGGAAAGATATTTCGAAATAACGGCTGTTATTTCGAAATAACTTTGCTGTGTAGACATACCCTAGGAGACTTACTACTGACTAGAAAAGACTCTGACTGAGGCCCTTTATGTGGCCTTCCCAACTTTGCCACCTGCCTTTCCTCAGCCTCCAAAGGGCCTGGCTACCCTGCAGCTTTATTTCGAAATAAGAGAGTTCATATCTACCCAGCCATTTCGAAATAACGGGCACTTTGCTCTGACTCGTAGTAACCTTCCTTTCACGAGGAGCAAGGGGCGTCGAAGGAAGAGTGTTCTCCCCTCGACTTCCTGCTGCACAGACAGCGCCAAATGCCAAGTTACGCTTCTTCCACATCAACCACACGATTAACGTCGCGGAGATTGCGAAGCTGAACGCAACTTTCATCCACAGTGTGGACGTGCCCTAAGAGAATAACTCAGCCTAGCCACTCAATCGCCAGGTTCTCTGCTGAGCACCCCTGGCGAGGGGGGTGACTTGTGACGTGGATTTCCATGGAGTGAGGACTAGACTAGGCCCAACAGCTCGTGTTGCTCCAGCCTATAAACAGCCCCATGGCAAGAGCATTTCAGTGGGGGGAAATGAAAGCAGCTGGCCATGTGGCTGTCTTTCCCCAACAACACTCCATCGAGGAGCTGTGTGCTCAGCCTGTGGGAGGTGTTGTATCTCTCGCATTAGCTGTGGTTGTTACTTCTTCCGGGGGTAGCCAGAGAGGGGAGATCGGAATGGGGACATCTGGATTCTAACCCTGGTTCTGGCAGTGTGTGCTAATGGTTAGAGCATGGGTGCTAGGAGCCAGATCCCCTGGGATTTAATTCTAGTTCTGAGTGTAGGTGAGTTGCTGAGAGTCAGGACTTTTCGATTATATTTGTCCAGCTCTTGGAGGCAGTGTTGTCTTGTGCTTAGCCCACAGGGGTGCGTGGTTGTCAGAACGTCTGGATTCTATTCCTGGCTCTGTTACTGACTTGCGGTGCGGCTGTCAGCAAGTGGCACTGCAACAACAGCTGTGGAGGAGGTGACAGGAGTGGGAATTGAACTCTGGATCTAAAAGCTCCTGATGATTTAATAATAGGTTGGGTGTGCCTCTTGAAAGGCAGCTAGAGAGCCATAATTATTGTTTTGTTAGATGGCAGAGGGAAACTTACCCACGTGAGCTGGTCCCATAGAACTATGCCATGAAACTAGTTTGAGAACAACCTGAATTCCTGAACTCTGTTTAAATTAGAGCCTAATCATACTGCAGAGATAGAGAGATGAAGTGTTTCCCAGGGGGCTGGAGCACATGGCCTATGAGGAGGGGCTGAGGGAATTTGGGCTTATTTAGTCTGCGGAAGAGAAGAGTGAGGGGGGATTTGACAGCAGCCTTCAGCTTCCTGAAGAGGGGTTCCAAAGAGGATGGAGAGAGGCTGTTCTCAGTAGTGACGGATGGCAGAACGAGGAGCAATGGTCTCAAGTTATGGTGGGGGAGGCCTATGTTGGATATTAGAAAAACTATTTCCCTAGGAGGGTGGGGAAAGCACTGGGATGGGTTCCCTAGGGAGGGGGTGGAATCTCCATCCTACAGGTTTTTAAGTCTCAGCTGGACCAAGCCCTGGCTGGGATGATTGTGTTGGGGTGGGTCCTGCTTTGGGCAGGGGGCTGGACTCGATGACTCCTGAGGGCTCTGCCAGCCCTGGGACTCTATGATTCTAAGTGAGGGCACAGAGGGAGGTTATTCCAGGTGAGAGAAGCTCCTGGGGAGGTTCTTCCACCCATAGTGGAGAAAGCAGGAAGAGCGAGGTCCAGTGACTAGCCCACACTCAGTCTCCTGGTGGTGCTGGCCTCCTGTCTCCTACATTCGGGAGTAACTGTGTCCCTCTTCTCCAGTGCCATTGGAGACTGCGCCGTGTTCCCTCCCAGCCCTGCTGCGTGGCGTCCCCTCTGCGCTTGAATTTCTCCTCTGCAGCACAAGCAGCTACTCGTCTTTACCCCCCTTCTCCCTCCCTCCCACTCTGCTCCTCCGAATTCTCACACTCCCTCTGGCAACTCTGGCTCCAGTTCTGCAAGCTGCCCCTCGTGGGCAGAGGTGGGCAGTCCCTGGGGGCTTTGTGAGCCTGCGGCAATCTCCTTTCCTGCATTCAGTTGCCGGATTGGGCCTCTGATGATAAACTCTGCAGGGCTGGGGCTGGCTCTTTTGGGGCACTTCCTCACCACCCTGTACAATGCACTCCCTGATGCTGAGGGAGGCCTCCCCATGCTACTGCAGTCCAAACAATAACAAGGAAAAAGTATTAATAATCAAATAAGTGCTAATAAAAAGTACTAATAAATTCCCTGTCATTCTGGGCTGCTTTGGACCTGGGCAAATAACCACAAAAAGGCAGCTTTATTGCTCTGGGAATTGTATACTCGGCATTGCTTTCAAGTCAGGGTGTGAATTTCAAGCCTGGAGTAAATCACTTCAGACTAAAATTTAGAATCCATTCTGGTTTTATGACAGCTTCTAGTGTTGTCCCAAAAGGATCCCCAGTAAAGAATCTGATAGTATCTACGATGGGCCAGGGACAAGGCAGCAAACATTATAACCGTGCGTTCATTAAAAAGGTCACGCCCGCAGCTCTTTCACCTAGGCTACGTCTACACTGCACATCAATTTCAAAATAAACTATTCCAAAATAGTTATTCCAAAATAGTTTAATTCGAAATTGCACATCTACACTACAGGGAAGCCTCAAAATCAGTCCGAGGCAGGCCTCCCTAATGTGGACGTGCGATCTTGATTTAGAGCCCCAAGAGGCATTGGGATGGAATAACTTAGGGTATGTCTACACTACAGTGCTATTTTGAATTAACTTAATTAGAAATAGTTAATTCAAATTAAGCTAATTCGAAATAATGCATCTATACACAAAAACTATTTCAAAATAGCACATCCACACTGAGTGGACCCTGAACCGAAGTTCAGGCTGGCCAGAACCAGTGCCGGCAGGGCATCAGGTTAGGACTTAGTGTGTGGGGCTTCTGCCTGAGGCTAACTGAGCTCCGTGCTTAAAGGGACCCGACCCCCACCCTGGACAGACAGTTCTCAGGGTTCCCTGCTTGCTTGTCTACCTCGATGAGGGACAGCAAAGCAGTCCTAACTTGGAGTGCCCTGAGTGCCTGCACTCGGGACACCACAGCACTCAGCCACATGGAGCCAGAGCTGCCCCTGGGCACGCCGGTGCATCTCGTGGGGTCATTGCCATCAGCCCGGCTGCACTTGCCGCAGGCTGCCATCCGCGGGGTCCATTGGGGGGCTGTCAGGATCCAGGAGGCCCTTAGGGAGAGCGTCCAACCCACCGGGGGCTTGTGCCCCATTCCTCCCTCACGACCTTCCACTTACCCCTCCTTAACCCCCCTTCCTGATGTCAAATAAAAGACACGTGTGTTCAAAAATAGAAACTGGGTTTATTGAACAAAACTGGGAGGGGGGGAGAACCTCTGGGGAGACTGGGAAAAGGAGGAGAGAAAGGGGAAGAGAGAGGGTGGAAGAGGGCAGGGGGAAACCTGGGAGGAGGGAGCTGGAAGGGGGAAGCAAGGGGAAGAAGCTCAGGGCTCAGGGTTGGGGTCTTGTGAGACCAACTTGACTTTCATGCTAACCTGCTCCTGGGTTTGCATGTGGCCTTTGGTGGCCAGACTGGCAGCTATCCTGCCATAGATGGCTGCATTTCTCCATCTAGTGTGGAGATCATGGACGTTGGTGGCATTCCCCCCCAAACCTGAATAAGGTCCATGATCTCCACCCTGGACCAGGAAGGCACCCGCCTTCTCCAGCCCCTGTCAGGCTCCTGGGAGCTGGCAGACTGCTCCTGGGGAGCAGTGGAGGGCTGGCTGCCAGTGGCTTGCTTGGCTCACGTTTTGGGGCCACTGGGTCAGGGGCCCCGGTGGCCACTGCTGGCTCTGGGCTGGCAGGCTTGGAGCTGGCACAGGCACTGTGGCCAGGGTCTACCCCTTTAATGGCTCCGGGGCTGGGGGAGAGGAGAGTAAGTTTTCCTGGTTGTGCCCAGAGTGGCCACCAGGCCTCCCTGGGAAGGGCTGAAGGCCCCCTATTTCGAATTAAGTGTCTACACAGCACTTAATTCGCAATAGCTATTTCGAATTTGGTGTTACTCCTCATAGCATGAGGTTTACCAAATTCGAAATAAGGGCTGCACTATTTCGAATTTATTTTGAAATAGCGGTTTGACTGTGTAGACGCTGTTAAAGTTAATTCGAAATAACGGCTGTTATTTCAAATTAACTTTGTAGTGTAGACATACCCTCAGAATGGCCTTGGTGAGGGGCTATTTCGAAATAACAGCAGTGGAGCGTCTACACATGCCTTATTCCAGAATAGCTATTTCGGACTAGGCACTATTCCTTGTAGAATGAGGCTTACGGATTTTGGAGTAAGCTGCCTGTTATTCTGAAATTATTTCAAAATAACGGAATGGCTGTGTAGATGCTCGCGTAGTTATTTCAGAATAATGGCTGTTATTCTGAAATAACTTTGCGGTGTAGACACACCCTAACAGAGAAGTAAGTGTTGAGCAGAAGGCAGGATGTATTCCTTGACCTTTTCCAACAGAATGGAGCCCTGAAAATGCACGGATAACCCACGGGCTGCTGCACCCACTGACGTGCATGCGGATATTCGCGACTCGTTTTTGCGGCTACGGATGCAGATGCGGACACAAATTTTGCTTCTAGAACCCTGCAGATTTGCAGGTTTCTGCTTTGTAGCTGCAATATATGCCTCTGTGGATGTGGCTGCAGGTATCTGCTGATCCTTTTTGCACATGCAGGTACAAAGTTTATATCCAGGCAGGGCTCTATAGAAGAGGTCCAGAGGGCAGGTGCTGCAGTTCTCTTGGTGACCTGTCGGGGGAGGGCTATGCACTTTGTTACGCCCTCCCCCTCTCTGCCCAAGCAGTGAGACCTCTCCACGCCAGACACTGCCGGGGGGTCTTGTTTGTTTGTTTTTCATTGAATGCCAGCAATGGGGGGGAAGGTTGTTTGCAGAGTCAGCTCAGAGAGAGGATTGCCAGCTGGACAACAACCCAGGGCAGCTGAGCCGCCTTTGGCTCACAACCTTGAAGAAGCAGCTCAACTCAGTCAAGCCCGAGTGCTCTGCTATCTGGAGATCAGGGCAGAGTGACCAGGCGATGATGTTGCTTAAGGATTCCAGATCTGGAAATGTGGCCAGAGGTAGCATACAGCTAAGAAAATCCTCCAAAGCACAGGAGCTGGCAGTGATGGGAGACTTTAACTACCCAGACATATGGGCTACACTAAGTTTTCTCTGCAAAAAATATGCTAATGAGGGATTCATTTGCATGAGTCACGATCTCATTTGCATATTTTCTCCTGATCCGTTTTTGCGCTACGGGTTTTTGTGCAAAAACATGCAGTGTGGATATTTCCTTTTTGCACAAAAAACCCCTTTTTCTGCAAGATCCTTATGCCCCAAAAAAGGAGTTATACCGATCTTGCAGTAGGAGACTTGATTGAGCTGAACTGCTCTTCAAGGTTGTGAGCCAAAGGCAGCTCAGCTGCAGTCTAGATATAGCCCCAGTCTTCTGACATGACTCCTGTCTTCTATGACATTTGTGACTCATGCAAATGATTCCCTCATTAGCATATTTTTGGCCGAGAAAACTCATAGTGTAGACGTAGCTATGTTGGGGAAATAATGCAGCAGGGCACAGATTATCCAACAAGTTCTTGGCATATAGTGAAGGCAATTTTTTTTTTTAATTCCAGAAGGTGGTGAGTGCTACAGGGAAAGAAGCACTTCTAGATTTGATTTTGACAAATAGGAAGGAACTGGCTGAGCATCTGAAAGTGGGAAGGCAGCTTGGGTGAAAGTGCTCATGAAATAATAGAGTTCATGATTCTAAGAAATGTAGGTGGGAAAACAGCAAAATAAAGATAATAGATTTCAAGAAGGCAAACCTTTGCAAACTCAGGGAGCTGGTAGGTGAGATCCCATGGGAAGCAAGGCAGAAAGGAAAAACAACTGACGGCAGGTAGCAGTTTTTCAAAGAGACATTATTGAGGGCACAAGAGCAATCTGTAGGAAAGGTAGGAAGTATGGCAAGAGAGCAGCACTAGCTTAACCAGGAGATCTTAAATATAAAAAGAAAGTGCTACAAAAAGTGGAAACTATGTCAATGTACCAAGGTTGAAGCTAAACAAGTATGGGGGGGCAAAACTAGAAAGGTGAAGACACAAAACGAACTCAGTCTAGCTAGAGGCATGAAGGGTAACAAGAAAACATTCTACAAATACATTAGAAGCAAGAGCAAGACCCAGGACAGGGTAGGCCTGTTTCTCAATGAAGAGAGAGAAACCATAACAGATAATATGGAAATGGAAGATATGATTGATGGCTTCTGTGTTTTGGTTTTTATCGGTGGTGATTGGATGCCTAGGTAGTGAATGCCAGTGAAAATAGGGTAGGAGCAGAAGCTAAAATAGGGAAAGAAAAGTTAAAAATTACTTAGACAGTTAAATGTCTTCAAGCCACTAGAGTGTGATAAAATGCATCCTCAAATACCTCATGGAGCTGACTGAGGAGAATATTACCATGAAAAGTCATAGAAAACAGGAGCCATGCCAGAAGACTGGGGCTATATCTAGACTGCAGGCTTCTTTCAGAAGATGCTTTTCTGGAAGAGATCTTCCAAAAAACTTCTTCTGAAAGAGAGCATCCACACTGAATGGACACTATCTCGCATGTAAGCTGTGATTACTATGGGCGGAGTGGCCACCAGGGCACCTGTGCTTTTTCCTCTTTCCTCTTCTTGTGAGAGAACTCCCTCTTCCCCATCCACACACGCCTTTTTCTGAAAGAGTTCTTTCATTAAAAGGCTTCTTCCTCATAGAAAGAAGTTTACCAATGTCAGAAAAACCCCTCTGTTCTTTTGATTTTTTTTCAAAAGAACACGATTGCAGTGTGGATGTTTTTCCGAAAAAACTCTGGAGTGTAGCCATACCCTGGGAAAGGGCACGTATAGGGTATGTCTAGACAACAGGCTTTTGTCGACGGATACTATCGACAAAGCTTCTGTCGACAAAGAGCATCTAGACTACATCCAGTTCTGTTGACAAAGCAAGCCGCTTTGTCGACATGACAGTGTAGACGCAAAGGACAGTGTAGATGCAATAACGCCTTCTGTCGACAGAACTCTGTTGACAAAGGCGTTATTCCTTGTAGAATGGGGTTTACAGCCATCGACAAAACTGCTGAATTCTGTCGACATTATGTCGACAGAACTCAGCGGCAGTGTAGATGCAGGCATAGTTTTGTCAACAAAAGTCCACTTTTGTCAACAAAGCCCTGTAGTCCAGACACACCCCTAGTGCCCAACCATATAAAGGGAAATAAGGACAACCCAGGGATTTACAGACCCTTAACTTTTGTGCCAGAAAAGATAATAGAGCAAATGATTAAGGAATCAATTTGCAAACATCTGGAGGATAATAATGTGATAAGTAACAATCAGCATAGATTTGTAAAGAACAAATCTTGTCAAATCAACCTGACAGCTTTTATTGATGGGGTAACAAGCCTTGTGGATAAGGGGGGAGCTGTGGATGTGGCATACCTAGACTTTAGTTTAGCTCTTGATACAGTCTTACATCATCTTCTCATTAAACACTTTGGGAAATACAAGCTAGATGGAAGTACTATTAGGTGGGTATATAACTGGTTGGATAACCATTCCCAGAGAGTAGTTACCAATGGTTCACAGTCATGTAGGAAGGGCATAATGAGTAGGGCGCCACAGGGATCTGTTCTGGGACCGGTTCTGTTCAATATCTTCAGTGTTGATGTAGATAATGGCCTAGAGAGGATGCTTATAATGTCTGTGCATGATACCAAGCTGGGAGGGGTTGCAAGTGCGATAAAAATTCAAAATACTCAGGACAAACTGGAGAAATGGTCTGAGGTAAATAGGATGAAAATCAATCAGGTCAAATGCAAAGTAGGGATGTAAAATCCCATTTAAAATATTAATGGAAATGTGCCACAGGTGGAGGGCTCGCAATGCTTACTGGGTAACTGGGTAACTGGTTATCCCTTTACATCCCTAATGCAAAGTATTCCACTTAGGAAGAAGCATTATACAGATACAAAATGAGAAATGACTGCCTAGGAAGGAGTACTATGGAAAGGGATCTAGGGGTCATAGTGGACCACAAGCTAAATATGAGTCAACAGTGTGACACAGTTGCAAAAAAAGCAAATATTATTCTTGACTGCATTAGCATTAGTGTTGTATGCAAAACTCAAGAAGTCATTCTTCCACTCTACCCTGTGCTGATTAGGCCCCAACTGGAATATTGTGTCCTGTTCTGGGCACCACATTTCAGTAAAAATGTGGAGAACTTGGAGAAGGTCCAGAGAAAAGCAACAACAATGATTAAAGGTTGCTATGAGGGAAGACTGAGAGAGTTGGTTTTTTTTAATCTGGAAACGAGAAGACTGAGAAATGACAGCTTTTGAGTATCTAAGGGTATGTCTACACACAATTTTTATTTAGGGAGAAGGATGCAAATAGTGCTGCGCATTTGCATACTTCCTCTGGGTTTTTTTCTGAAGACGCTTTTCCAGTATTTACCCACATCTACATGGGGCCAAATTTTGAAATAAACCCCTATTTCAAAAGACCCCTGTAAACCTCATTGTAGGAGTAATAAGGGGTCTTTTGAAATAGGGGTTTATTTCAAAATTCGGCCGCATGTAGACGCAGGTAAATACCAGAAGAGTGTCTTCCAAAAAAAAAAAACCCCAGAGGAAGTATGCAAATGTGCAGCGCTATTTGCATGCTTCCCCCGAAATAAAAATTGTGTGTAGACATAGCCTAAAAGTTTATTACAAAGAGGAGGGTAAAAAATTATTTTCCTTAACCTCTGCAGACGGGACAAGAAGCAATGGGCTTAAATTGCAGCAAGGCAGGCTTAGGTTGGACATTAGGAAAAACTTCCTAACTGTCAGGGTGGTTAAACACTGGAATAATGTGCCTAGGGAGGTTGTGGAATCTCCATCATCGGAGTCTTTTAAGAGCAGGTTCGACAAACACCTGTCAGGGATGATCTAGATGGTGCTTGGTGCTGCCGTGAGTGCAGGCGACTGGACTGTTTGGTTGCTTTGGCTGTGTAAGAGTTGGGTAGTTGCAGAGTAAGTTGTTCATCCTGGATTTCCTGGGAAACTTCTCTCCAGCTATGCAGGTCCAGGCCCTGCCACATGTGGGATCCCACCCCGAATGCTTACCAGACACTAGTACAAAAGGATTCCATGAGCCTCCCACCCCTATAAACCTGCAGGCCCCACCCCAAGCTGTGACTGCAACAGGTAGGCACTTGAGTGCTATTCCCGATATGCTAATATGAGATTTGTTGTCTTAACTCTGAGCTGCTCCTAATATCCTCAGTGTGATTTGTCCTTCCATTTTCATGCTTTCTTTTATGTTTGAGCCCCTTCCTTGCCTTGCTGTTGATGGCATCGTAGCCAGTGGTGGGAATCTGTGGAAGTAACTGGACGCAGAGGTTCCTGAGAGAGGCCAGTAGCTTCCCTGGAGCTTCATGCACCTGTGTGCAGAGAGAAATTAACTTTTCTTTTTGTGCCAGTTGAAATGCTTCAGGTTTTCCCCCTGTTTTTAATGTGATTGGTTTATCTGAAGTAGTCAAGGTGGGATAGCTTCTAGCAGTGTTTTTGTAGGAATGAGAAAGTTCTTGGAACTCTGGGGATATGTTCACACACCAAAGTAATTTTGGAATAACTATGCAAACGTCCACACAGTAATGGCGTTATTTCAAAATAATGGGCAGCTTATTGTGGCGTCGGTAAACCTCATTCTTCGAGGAATAACGCCTCTTCTGAAATAGCTATTTCGAAAGAGGGGCTGTGTAGACAGGGCAGCTGCAGTTATTTCAAAATAAAGGTCCCCCAGCCCTTCCCATGGTGCTCTGCTGGCCACTCTGGCCACACACAGCCAAACTCTATAGTCCCCCCTTTCCCTGGAGCCCTTAAAGCTGCAGCCTCAGGGGAAAGGGTTTGTGGCAGGAGGCCCTTGAATTTAGGAAAAATGAGCCAGTCTGTGGCTCCCGGCCAGCCCTCCACTGCTCCCAGGGTGCAGTCAGGAAGCTCCTGAGAGCCTGCCCAGGCCTGCCCAGGCCCGAAAGAGGCATGTGCCTTCCTGGTCTGGTGCAGGGATCCTGGACCTCGTTGAGGTCTGGGGCGAGGAGGCAAACCTCCAGGATCTCTGCACCAGATGCAGGAATGCGGCTGCCTATGGCCAGATGGCTGACAGCCTGGCCACCCAAGAACACATCTGCGCCCAGGAGCAGGTGCGGATGAAAGTCAAAGCGCTCCACCGGGCCTGTACCAGAGCCCGAGAGCACAGCCCCCGCTCCGGGGCAGAACCCCACCCCCACCCCTACTTTGACGACCTGGACCACATCCTGGGGGTTGGGGCCATCCCTCCTCCCTGCCCCCCAGGAGTGGACTTGGAGGTTGAGACACCCTTCATCACCCTCCTGCGAGACAGAGATGAGGAGAAGGAGGAGGAGCTGAGCAAGGCCAGCACCGTCACCTTCCTGACCCTCAAACTGGTACCACGTGCTCTGGACGTGTCCCAGGCATCGTCCGAGGCTGGGGAATCCTCATGAGGTGAGTGCCACCGTGTTCCCTACAAACACAGGGTACAGGCAGCGGGAGGCGAGGGGCTGGGGCGCCCTCCTTGCTTGGTCTTTGCGACCAGGAGATCACACGGCAGCCTGTGCACGTGGGTGCATGTGAAGCCCCAGCAGACTCCACCAGAGGACCCTTGTGCTACTGGCCACCGGGTGTCCTGAGAGGCCTGCCACACCCGTGACACCCTCCCTCCACCAGGCACCACTCGAAGGAGGCTGGGGACATGGATGCACACACGCACACACACGCACACACACACACACACTCCCTCAGCAGTGCCGCACACGGCACACTGTAGGGGCAGCGTCCACTCCTGGAGACAGTGCAGCAAGGCTCAGGAACATCTGCCCCTCACACACACCTCCCCTTCCCCCGCAACACCCTGTTCCCCTCTCCCCACAGCGGGCAGGGATACAAGTCCTCTCCCCGCACTGTGCGTGGCACAAAGGAAAGCACCTTCCCTGACCACCCAATGAAGATGTCCATAAACTGGCCCCCGGTGGTCCATGATGGCCTGCAGGACCATCAGAAAGTTCTCCTTCTGGCTGATGAAGAGAAATGCCCAGTGGTCGGGGGTGCAGATGGGGATGTGGGTGCCGTCAATAGCCCCCCAGTTGGGGAATTCCAAGTCGGCAAAGCCGGCGATGATGGCGTCCCCGTTGCCGAGGTGGATGACCCTGCACAGCAAGATGGTGTCGGTGGCCTGCACCACCTGTAGAAGGAGACAGACAAAGAAACAGAGAATCAGAGGGTGGCCAGGGCCCTCAGTGTGAAGGCCGGCTCTTTTCTGGCCAGGCCTCGTGCGCATGGCCTCCTAGCCCGGGATCACTTTCCCCTCAAACCAAAAGTCCTGCACTATGTGACTTAAGCAGGAGCAGAAGACCAAGCAGGTAGGGGTCATGGAAAGTTCACGCTGGCCAAGACCCTTCCACCCCCTCCCTTTCCCCCTCAGTCCTGTCACTAGGCAGACAGAATCTGTTAAGCCTGTCACAGTGAAGCGCGGGAAAGCTCTTGCTCTCTCTATAAAACAGCTTCCCCTCCTGCAACTAGCTGAGGGTTCCCGAAAATTTGGAAGGCAGTACATGAGCCAGGTTCTGAGGGCTGATCACCCAAGGACCCCCTCCCGCTCACCGAATCAACCGAATCTTCTGCAGAGCGATAAGAACATGCTGTTTTCCCTGTTGTCCCTTGTGTGTCTGATAAGTGTGAGTACTCTTGCTGTTTAGTGTTAGTTAAAAGTTCGTTAAATATTAGTGATAGGAGTAAGTTAGTTAAAGGGTTGTTAAGTAGTGTTGAGGGTAAGATAGATGTTAGATCTTATGAGTGGGATTAATGTAAATATAACTGTTAAAAATCCCTGGGTGGTTGTTTATAATTACTTGGATTTGGAAAGGCCACAGGGAATTCTCCTTTATTGTATTGCATTCTGTTTATTGTTCCTGTTAATAGTTATTTGGCGCCCGCACCTGTAAAAACTGTTAAATAAAAAGTTATAGTTAAAAACATTTTAATAAAAATTTAAAAGATATTCAGTAAAGGGCTGCCTGTTTCTGCACCTCCCCGGGGCTGGCCACATTCCCGAACCTTCCACTGTGCACAACACTCAGGAGGTCCCGAAGCCCAAACCTCACCCTCCCACACACACCAGGAGCAACTTGCCCACTTGCCCCATCCCCCAGCAGGGCATAGTGAGGGCAGGAGAGAAAAAAACCTTCTGGGGAGGGGGCTTGTACCACCACTCCCACCACTACCCCTTTCCCTCGGGAACCCCATTCCAGTCGATCTCGATCTCCCCACGCTGAACTGGTGCCCGACAGACCGGTAGCTATCTGGCATGGCGACCCACGGGGATGGCGGGTCGCTTGTGAGTGTCCCGTTGCCTGAGGGCAGGGGCGAGCCACGCACAGAGCTCCAGAAAGGTGTCCTTCCAAAATTGCTCATTCTGAAATAAATGTGCAGTGTCGACGCAGCCTGGCTTTGCAAGTAAGAAGCTAACTCAAGGCCATTTTCATAGTGCCACCGTGTGGCCTACAATCAAATCGCAGATGGATCTCAAAGTCAAAAAAATAAAAATAAAGATCAGGCTTAGAAGTCAGCAGCTGTGAATCCTCCCAAGGAGCCATGCAGACCCAGAGTCAGGGCAGAAAGTGAGCTGCTTTGGAAATGATGTTTAATCAGCATTAAACAGGGCATGTAAAATCTGGCCAGAGACTGTTTGCATATACACAGAGTGGTTCAATCGCTAGCCTGGCACTTGGAGACCCATGGTCAGTTCCTGCTCTGCCACAGGCTTCCCACGTGACCTTGGGCAAGTCACTTCAGCTTCTCTTTGCCTGTGTGTGAAATGTAAGGCAGTGTTTTTATGTCCCTCCCTGAGGTACTACAGGGGATCAGTATGTCAAAGATTATGAGGTGCTCAGATGCCATGGTAATGTGGGGCTTTATCTTAGGTAGGAGAGAGAAGATTGGGGATTTCCTGCCCTCCTGCCCCCAAGAAGAATCCTGTGAAACAACAAACCCAAAGTGCCAGATGTGAGGAAGTGTGTTTTCTGCTTTGTTTTCCCAATTGAGCAGATTCAGGTTATGATGAGAAGTTGTTCCTGAGCAAAAGGCAACCAACCACCAGGTAAATCTTGGCTTCACTCCAAATGTGAGGGAAATGCACATTGCTCATAGGGAACATTGTGTTTGCTAAATGCATTAGTACAAAACCAGGAAGCAAAATGGCTTACTCTTCCAGCTTTCTAATAGGGGACTACACGGTGCAATTGTTTTTTCTGTTTTATTAAAAACCAACACCGCCATTCACCCTCCCATAAGGCACTGATTCTTTTAGGGGCAGGGGACAGCAGCGAGGAAGTGTCAGCCATAGGACAGCTTGTCCCACGCTTGGATTCAAGTCTCTGGGCTAGAACAGGTGTTTCTCAGCCATGGGATACAATCCTGGGTTTCAGAAGAGACAATGGGGAGGCTTGGAAGGGCTCTAAGGCTACGTCTACATTATGCTCTCTTGCACAAGAACATATGCAAATGAGGCGCGGTGATGAATATCGCTGCGCCTCATTTGCATACTTAATGACCTATTTTTGCACAAGGGGCTTTTGTGCAAGAAGGGGCAGTCTACACTGCTCCTTGGTGCACAAAAAACCCCTCCTGCACAAGAGCCATTCTGCCACTTATTTTCAGGCAGAACAGCTCTTGAGCAAAAGCCCCTTGCACAAAAATGGCAGCTCATTAAGTATGCAAATGAGGCATGGCAATATTCATCACTGCGCCTCATTTGCATATGTTCTTGCACAAGAGAGTGCAATGTAGACGTAGCCTAAGGGTACGTCTACACTGCAAGCTTCTTTCGGAATAAGCTTTGCTGGACGAGATCTTCCAGAAACGCTTATTTCGGAATAGAGCATCCACACTTCAGGGACGCCTCAAAATTAGTCCAAAGCAGGCTCCCCTAAGGTGGATGCGCTATCTTGACTTAGAGCCCCAGGAGACACTAGGGAGAAATAACCTTAGAACGGCCCCGGTGAGGAACTATTTCGACATAGCAGCAGTGGTGCCTCCACACAGCCCCCCTCTTCTGAAAAAGCTTTTTCAGAAGCTGGTCATTCCATTTTCTTAGAATGAGGTCTACCAATGTCGGAAAAAGCCCTCCATTTTTTCGATGTTCTTTCGAAATAACACAATTGCAGTGTGGACGCTAGTGTTGTTTTTCCGGAATAACAGCCGTTATTCCTGCAAAACGGTGCCGTGTAGACACACCCTAAAACTTGATTATGTTTTCATGCAAAAAAACCCCCTCATTTTCCCACTAGCCTTGCCCTGTTCTTTTTCATGGTCAATGGTTCTGCCAGTCTCTCCACACACACCCATGCGAATTACATGGGCTTATCATTGTCATATATTTTTTACTCATTTATAGTAAATGTAAGCGAGTCGTGAAAAAAATGATTTCAAAGAAGAGGCTACCAACCTGAAATGGTTGAGGAACGCTGGTGCAGAAAAAATTGTCACGTGTATCTCGTAAGTAGCTGGCTTGTTTCTTTGCTCATTCCCAGCAGGTACAAGTCCAAGTTCCAGGAATTGTCTGCCCTTGTGAAACATGACTGTGTCTAATCACAAAAGGATGAATTGAAAGCCTCGCTACCGTCATCCTGTAAGAGATGACAGTCTTAAGCACTGGCTGGGTAATTACCCGCTCAAATGCTTTCTGTCTGGCTGCAAGCAGGAAGCTTACTTGAAATTTTGCCACAATTAGTCTCTCGAAGGACTCTGGAGGGAAGTTTGAGTAGCATGGGGTATAAAACGGGCAGGACAGCCAACCACTATTAATTGTTTCAGCTTTCTCAAATCTACACCCTGTGGAGGCTTTTGTTTTACTTTGTTTTTCAATTCCAACAAACATCCCCAAATGTGGCATTCCACCTCCTCCCCATACTGTGTTGCCTAGTGCAGTAGAATGGGAGCTGACCTTGTCTGTGAAGACAGAGGCAAAGAAAGCATTGAGTACTTCAGCTTTTCCCACATCATCTGTCACTAGTACTTCAGCTTTTCCCACATCCCTCCCTCTCTGACCACCCTCTTATTGCTAACATGGCTGTAGAAACCTTTCTTGTTACCCTTCCCATTCCTTGCTAGCTGCAATTCCAACTGCACTTTTGCCTTCCTGATTACTCCCCTGCATCTTGCTTTGAACTGACCCAAAATGCCTTGTTTAGCTTTAGTTCAACATGAAACAGCATTTCTCCAGGCCTTGTGAGAGTTGTAGCTCGGGCACTCAATGGTCCCTTTCTCCCCTATTATTTGTAATGAACTGTTGTGGCATGCACACATTTGATGCAATCAAATACAGCTGTTCACCTTACATTCTAGCTCACTGTGACCTGTTTGTGTCTAGAAACCAGCTAAATATGTGCTGGCTAGTTTGACCTAACTGACTAAGCACACATGCATCCAATGCAATTTTTGAAAGCAGATTAGAAAAATCTTCTTGCCTCCAAAGCTGTGGTTGACCAAGATACTGATTTTAGTTTTTTCCTTAGCTTAGTTAAATATAATCCCATTCTTCTGACAAGCCACTGACACATCCTTCATCCTCTGAGAACTTGTCCTTAGCCTCTTAACGTTTTACATAGTTCTAGAGAAGCACGTTTCCCCTATTACAGGTTAAGTGAAAGCAATGTGGAAATATGTAACTCGTTTTCCAGGTGAATGAACTGAAGCACAAAGAGGTTGAATGACATGAAAGTGAATGGAAGTGTTGGGACTTCAATCAAGATTTCTGACTTCCAGTTCCTCTAAATACTAGAGGAAACTTCTGCAAGAAAAACTCAGACACCCTCCCTCCCTCGCCCCGGTCCCTTCCACTCGATGACCCTCTGTGTAGTTTAGTACAGTAGAGTCTCGATTATCTGACCTAAACAGGACTGGAGGATGGTCGGATAGTGGAAATGTCGGATAATACAGAATACTAATCAAAAGAAATCAGTGATCAGGAGTTGTTTTGGGGTCCTTACTTTTCTTCATGGCAAGATCACGCCAGTGTCTGAATAGCAGTAAGTCTGTAACGGTTGCTCGATGTAAATTAGTTCTGCATCGAGAGCCTTCACTCCTTCACTGTGTCTCAATCTATCCACCTTCTCTAGTTTGATATAATATCGTCTTTATAAGTATACAGTACTAGCATCATCAAACAAAAACACAACTGCACGCATGTCATCACAGTTGCTAACAAAAGCACACTAGGTACATATGGTGTGGGTGCATGGCGCTGATTGTGATTGGCTGTTGTACATACTGCATTCTTATTCGTCACATCGGTGGGCAGCACGTCAGATAAAATGGAATGTTGAATAAGTGAAGGTCGGATAATCGAGACTCTTCTGTATGTGCAATTGGAGATTCACAGGGCTCCAAAGTAGCTTGATTCAGTGTTTGCCATTGGCATTTACCAGCTGGGAACTTGTCAGAAGCCAGTGTACTCTACATGGTGTCCCTGCTATCAGTCGCCCTGGTATACATCCGTTCCGCGCTACAGTCGCTGATGCTTGTAGCAACTGATGCGTTGTGAGTCTTCCCATTCCCCACTCTTAAGTCGCGCAAAGGAAAACCCTATTTGAGCAAATGGAAGTCAGCTGTGGGAAAAAAAATTCCCTGCTTTAAGTTGGTTCCCTGTAAGTCCAAGTGTTTTGGAACCTATCTCGGATTTAGCGCGAGGACGGCCTGTACTGCTCAGCTAAATAAATGATCACCTGGCCTGCGTGCAGCAGAGTCCATGTAACCGATGTCTCCACCTACAGGCCAAAAAGCACCTAGAGGGAAGCAAGCCTCTTCGGTAGGCCAGGCCCACCTCCATGGTTGGTTTGGTTTTTGTTCTTTCTCCTCCAGCAACTGAGTTTTCAGAGGCTTCTCCCACTGAAGGGCTTCTTCTTGCCTCTGTGCCTGGCTCCCTGCCTGTGTTCAAAGGCCACGAGGACTCAGCCCTCCAGCTCACTCCCGTAGGCTTCTGGTGTTGCTCCAGCTCAGGGCTGGGAGGGGGGAAGGGAGCATCCTCTTCCCCTGACGTGTGCTGGGGGGGGACTCTTCCTGTGCTGTCCGCTTCTCTCTGCCCTGAAGGAGGGTTAGCACAGACTCCTGGCTGCCCCCTGACCATCTTGCTTCCTCCAGCCCTACCATGAGGGTGGATGGGCGAAGCTGATGGGGCCCTGCCCCACAGCCATCTTCGCTGAGTCCTCTGCTGGCTGGGGGCTGTGCAGGAGGAAGCTGGAGGAGAAAGCAAGGTGTCTTTTGGGCGATGCTGGGAGGGGGGCGGAGGAGACAGCTGTGAGCGGTGCACGGGGAGAGAGGGTCTCTGCACAAGTGGGGTGCAGGTTTGTGCGTGGCGAGGAGTCTGCCCTGTTGGTGATTCTGTAGGTGGGGCGCCCCAGAAATCAGTGGGGGTTTGTGTGGGGAACGTGGGGGCAGGGCTGGCGATGCTCTAGGTGGGCTGGGCTGTTTGCGGCTGGGAGGCAGATGTGTTCACGGTGGGAGGGAGCGGGCTGGGCCTGCACGTGGGAGAGGGCTGGGGGCTGGGCCTGCACATGGGGCGGGAAGGCGGAGTGTCTCCGTGCATCCAAGGAGGGGACATGTTGGGCATGTGCTCACGGGGGGAGCACCGCTGGGGGGGGGGTAGCTGTGTCCAGGGAAGGGAGGCTCTGTTCTAAGCGGGAGGGGAGCTAGGCTCTGCCCTTGCATATTCTGAGGGGGTAGCTGTGTTCTTGGCAGTGGGGACTGGGATCCGCATGCAGGGCCATGGAAGTTGGCCTGGCACATCCATGGGGTGCTGGCTGTGTTCATGGGGGGCTGATACCCCTGCACATCCATGGGGTGCTGGCTGTGTTCATGGGGGGCTGATACCCCTGCACATCCAGGGGTGCTGGCTGTGTTCATGGGGGGCTGATACCCCTGCACATCCATGGGGTGCTGGCTGTGTTCATGGGGGGGCTGATACCCCTGCACATCCATGGGGTGCTGGCTGTGTTCATGGGGGGCTGATACCCCTGCACATCCATGGGGTGCTGGCTGTGTTCATGGGGGGGCTGATACCCCTGCACATCCATGGGGTGCTGGCTGTGTTCATGGGGGGCTGATACCTGCACATCCAGGGGTGCTGGCTGTGTTCATGGGAGGCTGATACCCCTGCACATCCATGGGGTGCTGGCTGTGTTCATGGGGGTGTTGCATCTGCACAGAATTCTGGGGGGGCACTGTGTTCACAAGATAGGCCTAAATCTGCATGAGGCATTCAAGGGGGGCTGAGCTAACGGAGGACGGGAGCGAATCTGTGGATATGTGGCCGCAGGGAGGGGGCTGCATTTGATGGGACATGGTGGTGTCTGTGTAGAGCGTTGGTGGAGGGATGGGGCAGGGGCATCTGTGGTTACGAGGGCTGTTTGTGCACATGTTCATGGGCGGGTGTGAGTGTGCAGGTGGGGGGGGGGCTGTGTTTATGTGGGAGCTGGTGTGTGCACATGGGGAGCGGGGCTCTGGTCAGGGGAGGGCTGAAGTCAGCCTGTGGGTCTGGAGTGAGGCTGGTTGTGTTTGCAAATGGGCCGGCATCTGCCTGCTTGTCCTTCGGGGAAAACTTTTGATCCTGGGGGCAGTGTCTGAGAGCATGTCCCTGACTAGGAGCTGTAGCTGCATTTGGGGGTGTGGCTGTTTGCATGATGGGCTGTTGTCTTCCCTGTGTGTTAGAATCATAGAATCCTAGGGCTGGAAGAAACCTCAGGAGTCATCAAGTCCAGCCCCCTGTCCAAGGCAGGACCAATCCCAACTAAATCAACCCAGCCAGGGCTTTGTCAAGCTGAGACTTAAAAACCTCTAGGATGGAGATTCCACCACCTCCCTAGGGAACCCATCCCAGTGCTTCACCACCCTCCTAGGGAAATAGTTTTTCCTAATATCCAACCTAGACCTCTCCCACTGTAACTTGAGACCATTGCTCCTTGTTCTGCCATCCGTCACTACTGTGAACAGCCTCTCTCTGTCCTCTTTGGAACCTCCCTTTAGGAAGTTGAAGGCTGCTCTCAAATCCCCCCTCACTCTTCGCTTCTGCAGACTAAACAGACCCAACTCCCTCAGCCTCTCCTCATAGGTCATGCGCTCCAGCCCCCTCATCATTTTGCTGCCCCCTGCCGGATCCTCTCCAATGCCTCCACATCCTTTCTGTCGTGGGGGGCCCAGAATTGTTCTCTACAGGAACGGCTCTGTTCATCTTGGGGTATGGGATCTGCAGCATGTTAGTGGAGGGGAAAGAACGTGGCTCTGTTCAGGGCGGGGTGGAGTCTCTGGGGGGGCGGGTTGGGCTGTGTTCATGGTGGGGCTGCAGCAGGAACAGCAGCCAGAGCACTGTGCCCTTTACATTACTGCCAGGGTGCTGCACTGTGCACTCTGGGAGGTTCCTGAAGGGGGGTCGTGCCTTGCTCTGGGTGGTGTGGTGGGCTGGCTGCCTGGCCCCACCCATTCCACCTGAGGCCTGGGGGCCACGGAGGCTGTCGTCTCTCCTGGAACTGAGAGAGGTGTTGGGAGATTTTTTTTTCAGCCCCTTCTGGTCAACCAATTGCATGCAGCATCGCCAGTTCAGACACTGGCTGGCCATGTGAACTGAAATGGAAACCTTCATGCAGGCTTTGAAATGGCACAAGACTTTTGCCTCAAGACACTGAATAGGTTTGAAAACCAGGAATGGGGACAAGCTTCTTCAGACACGTGGTGCTTTTTTGACCATGTCAAGCACAATCATCTCTGTCTATGTCTAGACTGCAAGCCTCTTTCGAAAAAGAAAGTCTAGACTACAATCAGTACTTTCGAAAAAGTGAGCTGCTGTTTTGAAAGAGAGCACCCAGGCAGTCCGGATGCTCTCTTTCGAAACAGCACAGTGTGCATTACGTAGCACGTTTTTTTTTTTTTTTTTTTTTCGAAAAAAGGTGTTCTTCCTCGTAAAACAAGGTTTTCCATGGTCAAAAAAACTGCCATGTTCTTTTGATTTACTTTCAAAAGAATGCAGCAGCAGTCTAGATGCAGGGAAAGATTGTTCAAAAAAAGGCCACTTTTTTCTAAAAATCCCTGTAGTCTAGACACACCCTCTGTGACATTGGCCAACTTAGTCATTTAAAATGGCAGTTTATAAGCAAGGTCTGAATTAGCTCTCCCCTGACAGCTAGTGATGAGCCAAGAGATGGGGCAGGTTTGGGAACAGACTGTGTGTACGTGAACCCACCTGCTCTGGCAAGGTATCCAGCAGGCAGAGCTGTGGTGACCACCTTTAGATGGTACGTTACAAATCATATTCACACTGAATGCAGGAAGGGTAGTGAAATGTTATCCTTAGTGTAGAGGTATAGGGTAAAACATAAAAAAACCAGTGAATAGTCCTGCCGCACCTTAGAGACTAGCAAAACATGTAGATGGGATCGTGAGCTTCTGTGGGCACAACCCACTTCTTCAGATAAGAAGTCTGGGGCCGCTCCACTGTACTGAGCCTGTTCTGGTTAGGGGGGGTTGATCCCCTCAGTGCTTAATTTGTGTGAGGGCTAAGTCCCAACAATTCCTAACCCCGCCACCTAAGGGCTTGCCACATGGGTCATGAAAGTGAAGAACTTGCTCGAGCCCCGGCACTGATAACAAATTAAGCCCTGGTCACCTCAGCTGAACTGACCTAGTTAAGCATGTAGCAAAGAGGGAGGGATAGCTCAGTGGTTTCAGCATTGGCCTGCTTAAACCAAGTGTTGTGAGTTCAATCCTTGAGGGAGCCCTTTAGGGATCTGGGACAAATCTATCAGGGAGGGTGCTTGGTCTTGCCATGGGGGCAGGGGACTGGACTTGATGACTCTTAAGGTCCCTTCCAGCTCTGTGAGACAGGTATGTCTCCATATATTAAAACCTGGTAGAGAGACAGAGGGTGGGAGACATGTTGTTGAGTGTTATGGGCTCTGCCTGAGTCACAAGCACAATTCATCTTGCCCCTCTCTCCGACAACTGAGGAGACTCTACTGCCTTTTTGGTACATGACCACTAGAGCTGATAATCAGGTGTAAGGGCTTAGACCTGCTGTGGGACAGTGTTTCTGTGGAGGGGTCACCCAGCATGCACTATAGGTTCCCCCACTGAGGGTAAGTCTACACTGCGGAGGAAGATTGAAGCTGCTGGTGTCGATCTTTCAGGGTTCAAATTAGTGGGTCTAGTGAAGACAACTAATTAGAAGTGATCTGGTCGATGCCAGTAACCTTGCTTCCACGAGGGGTAAGGGAAGTCAAAGGAAGAGTGCTCTTCCTTCAACTTCTTGCAGTGCAGACAGCACCAAAAGCCGAGTTAAGCTACTTCAACTTCAGCTACGCAATGAACATAGCTGAAGTTGCGTATCTTAATTCGACTTTGTCCTGTTGTGTAGACATACTCCAAGAGATGAAATTCCTGAGAGCTAGGTGGAACCTGAAAAGACCAACTCCCAGGGTATGTCTACATTACAGAGTTTTGTCGGAAAAATGTCCGTTTTTCTGATGAAACTTGTGGAACATCCACACTGCAATTGCATTCTTTCGAAAGTAAATCGAAAGAACAGAGGGCTGTTTACAATGTTAGTAATCCCCTTTCTATGAGGAAGAACGCCTTTTCTGAAAGAGCTCTTTCGGAAAAAAAATGTGTGTGGACGGGAAGGAGTGGGTTTTTTGAAAGAAGAGGCCTCCAGGAAATAGTACAGGTGCCCTGGTGGCCACTCCATCCAAAGTAATCACAGCTCTATAGTTCCTGTCTCCTGGCCTCTCTTAAAGCTGCAGGCACCCTGGACAAGCCTTGTGGCAGGAAAACAGCCATGGAGTAGCAACTCACCATGCAGCTCTCCCTGCCACAGGCCTTGCCATCCATGGTGGAGTCACAAGCCCCCCAAAACTTCCCTGGCCCTCCTAGAGAGCAGCCCCAGGGGTCCCAGGACCCTCCCAGGGGGACCAAAAGACAGGCACTCTCCTGGTCCAGACCGGAGTCCGTGTCCCTCCTTGAGCTGTGGGGTGAGGAGGATAACTTGCAGGATCTCCAGTCCAAGTACCATAACGTGGACATTTATGGCCAGATGGCCGAGTCCCTGGTGGAGCACAGACACTCACGCCCGACCTTGGAACAGGTCTGGAGTAAAGTGAAGGCTCTCCACCAGGGACATGTTGGGGCCACAGAGCGCAGCTCGTGCTCACCTGCCCCTATTTTGACGAGCTGCACCAGATCCTGGGGGGTGAGGAAACGTCCTCATGGACTCTGGCCTGGAGATTCCCATCATTGCCCGGCTGGAGGTCTCGGCGGAGCAGGAGCAGGAGGGCTAGGGCCAGCCGGAGGCAGAGGAGGAGGAGATGGACACCATGACCCTCTCCCTGGAGCCAATGCCAGTGAGCCAGGACGTCTCCCAGGCCTGAGGGATCTTCAGGTGAGCGGTCTCACTTTGTCACACACACAGGGCTGGGGAGGTGGGCACAGAGGGGGTGGAGGGCGAGTGTCATGCGGGCTGCTCTGGCTGGACATCGTGCTGAGGTCCGTGCATGTGCAACCACGTGCAGTGTTCGTGTGTGGCATGCGGACGCAGCAGGCGGCTCCTGAGCATGGGTGGGAGCCTGCTGGCAGGCTCAGAAGAGGCCACACACGTCTCTGCTCCTGGCTTCCACCCTCCTGTCCCGCTGCTATGCCCATACCCCCTCCACCTGACCCCCCTGCTATGCCATGCCTCTGCTCCCTCCCCAGGTGATGCCCATTCCCCCTCCCTAAGTGATGCCTATACCCTCTCCCCCTGCCCGCTGCCAACCCTGACCGCACTCCAGCCCCCCCCCCTCTTGTCAACCCTCCTGTGCTCCCTGGACCCACCCATCCCCAATACTGACGAGGTCCCAGCATCGGAGGTGGCACATTGAGCCGCCCCCCATGCCCCTCACAGCCCTGAGTCCCCCCCGCTCCAGGTTATGAGCCCCCCTCCCCCTGCCCACCTTTTCTTAATGTTACATCAATACAGACTTCATTTTTTTTTCAAAACCAAACAAATGTGTTTATTTAAAGGCCAGGGAAAGGGCGAAGGGAGGGGTGTGGTGGGGAAGGGAAAGGTCTGCAAGCCAGAGGCCCCTATTGGGGAGGCCCTGGGGAGAATTACTGGGTTCCTTCAGAGAACCTCTCCTTCAGGGCGTCCCGGATGAGCACCCCCAACCTGATGGGCCTGTCGGATGGCAGCTGTCCTTGGCTGCTCGAACGCTTGCCCCTCGCCGCCAGTTTTTGCCCCCCACCCTGGGAGGAAAGCCTTCCCCTTCCTCTCCACACTGTTGTGGAGGACACAACATACTGTGACCACCTCGGGGATGTTGTGCTCCCCCACGTCCAGGAGGGTCAGCAGGCACTGAAAACGTGCCTTGAGGCGGCCAAAGGTGCACTCCACCTGAATCTGGGCCCAGTTCAGGCGGGCATTGAATTGGTCCCTGCTGAGGTCCAGGTGGCCGGGTGTACAGCTTCATAAGCCATGGCATGAGGGGGTAAGCCGCGTCCCCCACAATGCACAATGGCATCTGCACGTCCCCAATAGCAAAGTCCTAGCAGGGGAAAAATGTGCCCACCTCCAGCTTGTGATACAGGCTGGAGTTTCTGAACACGCGGGCATCGTGTGCCCTGCCCGACCATGCAACAAAAATGTCCATGAAGTGTCCATGGTGGTCAACCAGAGCCTGCAGCACCATTGAAAAGTAGCCCTTCCGATTTAGGTACTGGGACGCTTGACGGTCCGCTGCATGGATCAGGATGTGGGTCCCATCTATGGCTCCACCGCAGTTTTGGGAACCCCAGGACAGCAAATCCGGCCACAATCGAGTCCAGGTCTCCCAGGCAGATGACCCTCCTCAGCACGATGGAGTTGATGGCCCTCACAACATGCGGAAGGAGACAAATACAAAACAGAGAATGAGAGAGGGAGTGCCTGAGCCCTTAGGCAGTGCCCTACCCCCTCCCATTCCGTCCCCCCAGGAGCCATCCCCTATGAGGCTGTTCCCCAAGCAGCAGGGCTGGGGTGAACCAAGCACATAGCTCCAAAATGTGGCCTTCCACATGCAGAAGTTTTGGAGCCACTGCTGGTTGTCCCACTGCTCCATGACCAGCTGGTCCCACCAGTCTGAACTGGTGTCCAGCCTCCAGAAACACCTCTCCACAGTGGGTTGCGGTTGCCAGCATGTAGCTCCCGCACCCAGGGAGAGGGTCCCCAAAATGAGCTCAGGGTCCAGCTCGTTCAGGAACAGGAAGGCAGCCTGCACGAACTACAGCATGGCCGTGTGGGGCCATCGCATGCCCAGGGCAACTCCAGTTCCATGACACCAAGGGAAAAGCTGTGGTGTCCAAAAAAGAACAGGACAACCACAGCAGGCACTGCAAGAGCTTTGGTGTCCCTCGAAGAGGTAGGCAAGCAGGCAGCAGAAGCAGAGAAACAGCTGTCCAGGGGGTCCCTTTAAGTGTGTGTCTCTGCAAGGCTCCGGCACCAGCACTCGGAAGCAACTGGTGACCTAAAGTCCTGCCTGAACTGGTTCCAGGTGGCCTTTTATGCGAGAGAGCGTCCAATGCATGTGGATATTCTCTTTCGAAAAAGCACATTGCTTTTTCGATGCGCTTTTCTGTGTGGACACTCCCTTTTGGAAAAGCTTCTTCCGAAAGAAGCCTGCAGTCTCGACGTAGCCCCAGAGGTTTCAGTGGCAGGTGGTGGCACACAGGGGCAGCACAGGGCCATTGGCCGAGGAGCTGTCGACAAAACCATGGCATGATGAACAACAGCGGCCGGTAAGTACTGAGCGGCTGGAGGAGACGAGCAAGGTGAGAAATCAGCTCACCCAAAAGCACCTCTGAACTCTGGGTCTCCACTGACCAAGGACAACAGCTAAGTGCGGCACAGGGGACAGGAAAAGAAAGAGCATGTTAAAGGCGCATTTGTTTGATTGAATACGTTTCAGTGACTTGGCTCCAGAATGTGAGAGAGATGACTGGGAAACATACATAAATATACATTTGCCAGGAAGCCAAGATGTTTAAAATACATTAGATGTCTAAGTTGTTGTCTCGTGCAGTCTGTTATCTTGGAGTTTCCGTAGTAACATTTTAGTATATTCTAATTAATTTTTACATAAGAGTGACCCAGTGTTGTCGTCAAGTCGTCATTGTCAAGTCCAAGTAGAGTCTCAAGTCACTGCAGTTCAAGTCTCAAGTCGAGTCTCGAGTCCCTAAAGTCACTTCGAGTCAAGTCCCAAGTCAAGTCTCAAGTCTTAATTTTAAAAATGTCAAGTCACTTTTGTACAAGCCATCAATATCGGCATTTTCGGACAATTTTTTCACCAGGTCAATTTAACAAAACTCAAGTCGAGTCTCAAATCACAAACAATGAACCCGAGTCGCGTCTCAAGTCGAGTCACCTAGGCGACTTAAGTCGGACTCGAGTTCAAGTCGTGGGACTCAAGTCAACAACTCTGGAGTGACCATATTGGGTCAGACCAGTGGTCCAGTTAGCCCACTGCTCTTCTTCTGACAGTGAGGTGCTTCAAAGTGAATGAACAGAAAAGTGATCTCTCCCCTGGCGGGTGTCCGTGGGGGCAGGGCAGGGGGGGTGCTGCTGTCTATGTGGGGTGACTTTCGGGGGGGAAGAGGCCTGCAGCTGTTCATGTGGGATGGCCAGTATCTGCATGGGCATCAGTGGGGGGAACGCAGCTTTGTTCAAGGGCCGACCGGTGTCTGTGCTGGGGGGATTTATAGGTGGGGAGCAGGTGTGGTATCACCACCCAGAGCGGATGCAGTTTACTGATATTTTGTTATTTGCCCTGTGGTAGCTTCCAAGACTGCCAGTCATGAACCAGGAGCCCATTTTGCTGGGCACTGTACAAACATAGGACGATCAGGCTATCCCTGCCTCTAACCCTAGTGTAAGACGAGACAAGAAATGGGGATCTAAAGGAAAGTAGGAGACACTATTGGTCAGTACCATAGGCAGCAGTGTTGTAAAAAATAAGCAACTGGTGGTATTTGTAGGCACCAAGTATCAAGTTCTTCCCTTAACAGAATAAGCAATACCAATATGGGCATGTTATTCTAGCAGAACTGCATTCACAGTGCTTACACCACGTAACTCTCCAGCTTTCTAAACTCATGTGACGGAACAAAAAATTGCGTAGACCCAAGCAACTTCATTCCGGCACCATCTCGGATTGTGTTGCTGTCTCACCGTACGTACCCAAGTGCTAGCAAAATGAAGAACTGTAATGTCCTAAATAGAATCATCCTTAATTTCATGCTGCCAGCATAGCCTCGTCTTTTATCATTGTTATCAAGATCTTGATCATCATCAAGAAGAGGCATGTTCGTTAACAACTACCTGCAAAGAAACTCTTATAATGACATGCTTTAAAGAGCTCATGTTAATAACCAAAGGCCAGCTAATTAGTTAAGCATTGAAAGACAGAAAGGATAGGTAGATAAGCTTAATATTTTAACCAGGAGTGATTAATTGTTTGATTTCCCTTCAAAGAGGTACTGTTAGATAATTATCAGAATTTAAATAAAAATTCTGTAATTAAGCTGTAAATAAAAACCTCACACATGGATTTTTAAAAAATTGCTTGGAGGAGAAATGATTTTGCTCTGAACAAAAAAACCTGATTCTAAAGAATACAGCAGTGGCTTTCTTTTTGAAGAAGTTTCTGCAATAGAAAGACACCTGTAGGAGAAGACTCAAACACAAATTTCTTGTGCACAGACTCAAACACAGGACTTTTGTCCTGTTATTTCTAACATTTATTTTATGCGCTGCATGGGGGAACAGATGCTATTACAAGAACACATTTAAAAGGTTAGCATGAAGCTACCTGAACAAGTCAGCAGTATGCATAGGTAAATTTTACATATAGAAGTAGGGGCCTCTATTTCATCATGCATGGGCTGATGCCAGTTTTCGGCTTGTGATATGCAGGACTACTTCCATCCTATTGCAGCTGGAGTAACAGTATTTTAGAAAATCCAGAGCAAGAACTAGTTAAAAATTACTTGCACAATTCCTCATGTTGCAGCCATTGCCTTGGAACTTAACCCAGCACTGGGCCCCTGTTTGCACTAGACAGTGAACTGAGTGGGGGTTGGGGGTTTCCAGCATCTTACAGGATCGGGCCCAACTGTAAAGCTTTGATCCCGCTCCATGCTGCCTCAAAGTTTGTGGGAAGGGATGTGGGGAAGGGGGTGGTGAAAAATTTCAGTTCCAGCCTCCGTGTGTAAACCGTGAACATGTACGACTTGTAACCAAGATGAAAATGACCGACACGGTTACATAGCTAGTTGCACCTCTGTCCCCATCCTGGTCTCTGAGAACAGCCTTCCGGCCTCAGGCCTCATCCCTTCGCTTCTCCTGGGCCAAATGCCACAGATCTCTCGCCCACTGGAACTGGGGGCAGTGGCCCAGGCCCCAGGCTATCAACTGCTAACCTTGCAAGTTTTGTTGAGAGCAGACCCTGCTGGCTTTCTCTTCGGGAGTCTGCGACAAACCA
Organism: Pelochelys cantorii; assembly: GCA_032595735.1. NCBI lineage: Eukaryota > Metazoa > Chordata > Testudines > Trionychidae > Pelochelys > Pelochelys cantorii. The sequence continues at coordinate 5,476,387 of CM064346.1, read as the reverse complement.
GCTTTCCTGCACCCAAGGTACTGATTGTTCTAGAATCCTGTCTAAAGGCTTTGTTGTGAGAACAAAACCACCTATACCCACTGCTGTCTTATTTACTAGCTTACCATCCCCCAATGGAAGCCGAGGTAGGCTTAACTGCCTCAGATATCCCAGTGGTCCCTTCGTCTTAGTCCTCCTCTTGAGAGAGAGAGATGCCTTTCAAACAGCTGGAATCCTTTATGTTTTCACGGGTTCCTGAGCGTTGGCCCCGCTGAGTGAAGCTAGTGTAGCAGGTTGGCTGGGACGTGGGAAGTATCTTCAAAGCTAAAAGTTCTGGCAGGGTCCTGTGCCATCCTTCAGCGAGTATGTCAGGGCTGCTATCCTGAGCTCTTCTTGGCCCTTCCCACTTGTGTTTTCCTACAACCCCCTACTAAAGTAAACATGCCTCTCACCAGGCCAACATACTGTCATCGGTTATTACAGATCAGCTCCACTTTTGCAGCCTGTGAAGGAAAAACGCTGCTTTATCTGTATTCCTGTTCTTTAGACGTGAAATATCACCCACTGGTTTGCCAACTAAAGGCCACTCTACTCTAGAGCACTGTTCTCCCCTCCAGTTCTGATAAAGCTCCACTTGGCTAATATATTGTAATAGTGAGACCCCAACTAAATCTTGAAATAGAAAATGTGAGTACGTGTGGTACAAGCAGAGTTCGATCTTTTCTACCTGCTTTTTTTTAAATATCCCTCTAAGAACTTCTTTCATGATCCAAGCAAAGTAGGCAAGAAAGGCAAATAAGTCAACCAGCGCAGGCCTCTACCTACGTGTACGATAGTAACATAGCAACTGCAGGCACTGCCCTTTATCTGTATACACTTAGGCTATGTCTACACTGGTGGGTTCTTAAGAGTTCCTGAGCAAGAACTCTTGACAAGAACACGTCCACACGGCCATGTGCTTTTGTGCAAGAGATGTGCTTTTGCGCAAGAGCGCCCATGGCAGTGTGGGTGCTCTCTTGCGCAAGAAAGCTCTGATGGCCACTTTAGCCATAGGGCTTTCTTGCAGAAGAAACCCCTGCCATGTGTCCACACTGCCCTCTTGCGCAAGAGAGCTTACACTTGTTAGAAAAGAGCGTAGTTCGTGCTCAAGAAGCCCTGTCTTCCCACGCTGTACTATAAATCTTCTTGAGCAAGAGCAGGCAGGCCATGTGGACACTCTGGGGGTTCTTGCGCAAGAACAACCATTCTTGCACAATAACCCACCAGCGTAGACGTAGCCCTAGGCTACGTCTAGACTGCCCCCTCTTGCGCAAGAGAATATGCAAATGAGGCAAAGTGGTGAATATCGCCGCACCTCATTTGCATACTTAACGATCTGCCATTTTTGTGCAAAAAGGAGCCGTCTACAGGGCACCTTTTTGAGCAAAAACTCCCTCTTGTGCAAGAGCCCTTCTGCCACTTTTTTTCAGGAAGAACGGCTCTGGCGCAAGAGGGGTTTTTTGCACAAAAAGGAGCCATGTACACGGCTCCTTTTTGCGCAAAAGCCCCTTGCGCAAAAATGGCGGCTCATTAAGTATGCAAATGAGGCATGGCGATAGTCAGAGCTTTGCCTCATTTGCATATTCTCTTGCCCAAGAGGGGGTAGTCTAGACGTAACCTACTATGCAATGGTTCCTCGGTCTGTAAGAGAGAGAGGGCAGGCCAAACCCACACATTAGTAATTCAGTCTGTCCTGGGTATGGAGACAAGTGCGTGATAATGGCCTTGTGTCTTTACCAAACTGAGAGCTACAGACTACAACAAGCTTTGCTAATTTGCCCTATAAAGTAAGACAGTGTCTTACCCTCTCAGGCCCAGATTTTAAAGGCATTTCGGTGTTGCTGTGCTCTGCATTTAGAAGCCTAAATCTCATTTTTCAAAAGGGATTTAGGCACTTAGCCTACAGCCCAGTGCACCACTGAGTGCAGCAATGGTGAAAGACCTTTTACAAATCAGACATTTCTGTTTCTTATCTCTTTGTCAAACAACATTTTTTGACACCACCAACCTGTTCTGTGTATCCATTCCTCTCTAGCAATGTTAGGGCTTAGAAGGAGAGGTTTTGGTGTCCATAAGCCAATGCTAATGATAAATGCCACATTTTCACCACAAGAGGTCCCTCCAGGTTTCTAAACAGAAGAATTAGTCAAGTATGCAGGGCTCCACCATTTGAGGGCTGTTGTGAAAATCAGCATTGTCAGCCGCAACAGTTCAAAAAAATCACCAGTCAGATTACAGAAACAAATAAAAAATAAGTCTTTGAAAAGTAATTTTTGTTTGCCTACTTTTTTCGAGGCTATTAGATACAGCCTCCTGGACTTGTGCATGTCCAGCATTTCTAAATAGATCTTAGGGAGTTTTCAGAGAACCAGAGGGAATTAGACTGACTGTACAGGCTGAATTGATGTAACTTTTGTAAAAGCAGTCCAAGGGGCACGGCTGCCGTTTTCCATGTCATTGTTGCTTTGATGATTCAGCAGTAGTGGCATGGTATACCAGCCCCCTGGAATCATCTACGCTCACCTCCCAGTCAGTGTTTAAACTTAGACTCAAGGGAAGGTGTGTGGTAGCTGCGAATGTGCAGAGTCCATATTAGAGACCTCCATTAGGAATAGTCAGCATGGATTCACAAAGGGCAAGTCGTGCCTGACCAATCTGATTAGCTTCTATGATGAGGTAACTGGCTCTGTGGACATGGGAAAGTCAGTGGATGTGATATACCTTGATTTTAGCAAGGCTTTTGATACGGTCTCCCACAATATTCTTGCCAGCAAGTTAAGGGAATGTGGATTGGATAAATGGATGGTAAGATGGATAGAAAGCTGGCTAGAAGGCCGGGCCCAGTGGGTAGTGATCAACGGCTCAATGTCAGGATGGCGGTCAGTTTCTAGCGGAGTGCCCCAAGGTTCAGTTCTCGGACCAGTTTTGTTCCATATCTTTATTAATGACCTGGATGAGGGGATGGATTGCACCCTCAGCAAGTTTGCAGATGACACTAAGCTAGGGGGGAGAGGTAGATACTGCTGGAGGGCAGGGATAGAGTCCAGAGTGACTTAGACAAATTGGAGAATTGGGCCACAAGAAATCTGATGAGGTTCAACAAGGACAAGTGCAGAGTCCTGCACTTGGGACGGAAGAATCCCAAGTATTGTTACAGGCTGGGGACAAACCAGCTAAGTAGTAGTTCTGCAGAAAAGGACCTGGGGGTTACAGTGGATGAGAAGCTGGATATGAGTCAACAGTGTGCCCTTGTAGCCAAGAAGGCTAATGGCATATTAGGTTGCATTAAGAGGAGCATTGCCAGCAGATCCAGAGATGTCATTATTCCCCTTTATTCGACTCTGGTGAGGCCACATCTGGAGTATTGTGTCCAGTTCTGGGCCCCCCACTACAAAAAGGATGTGGACGCATTGGAGAGGGTCCAGCGGAGGGCAACCAAAATGATTAGGGGGCTGGAGCATATGACCTATGAGGAGAGGCTGAGGGAGTTGGGTCTGTTTAGTCTGCAGAAGAGAAGAGTGAGGGGGGATTTGATAACAGCCTTCAACTTCCTGAAGGGAGGTTTCAAAGAGGATGGAGAAAGGCTGTTCTCAGTAGTGACGGATGGCAGAACAAGGAGCAATGGTCTTAAGTTGTGGTGGGAGAGGTCCAGGTTGGATATTAGGAAAAACTGTTTCACTAGGAGAGTGGTGAAACAGTGGAATGGGTTACCTAGGGAAGTAGTGGAGTCTCCATCCCTAGAGGTAGTTAAGTCTCGGCTTGACAAAGCCCTGACTGGGTGGATCTAGTTGGGATTGGTCCTGCCTAGAGCAGGGGGCTGGACTTGATGACCTCTTGAGGTCTCTTCCAGCTCTATGGTTCTATGATTCTATGATTCTATTGACAGAGGCGTGACCTTCATTTCTCCTTCAAATGGCGTTGGCACATTCCAGGTATGAATTTTTAAAAAGGAGACCTAAATGAAAGACTAGATAGTTGCGGGAGGGGGGGGTGACATGGAAAATTACAATGAGTTGTAGGCACAACAGAAGGGTATCTGGCCAGGAATTTGCTGAACATCAGAGGATTATGGGGAGTGAACAGAGAGATTCCAACTTAACTGGTGCTGCAGAGACTTGGTGGAATAAGTCTCATGACTGGAATATTGGTATGTTGATATTGGTAGGCAAATACAACTTAGATGGGGCTACTATAAAGTGGGTGCATAACTGGCTGGATAACCGTACTCAGAGAGTAGTTATTAATGGTTCACAATCCTGCTGGAAAGGTATAACAAGTGGGGTTCCTCAGGGGTCTGTTTTGGGACCGACTCTCTTCAATATCTTCATCAACGATTTAGATATTGTCATAGAAAGTACGCTTATTAAGTTTGCAGATGATACCAAGCTGGGAGGGATTGCGACTAATCTGGAGGATAGGGTCATAATTCAAAATGATCTGGACAAATTGGAGAAATGGTCTGAGGTAAACAGGATGAAGTTTAATAAAGACAAATGCAAAGTGCTCCACTTAGGAAGGAACAATCAGTTTCACACATACAGAATGGGAAGTGACTGTCTAGGAAGGAGTACGGCAGAAAGGGATCTAGGGGTTATAGTGGACCACAAGCTGAATATGAGTCAGCAGTGTGATGCTGTTGCAAAAAAAGCAAACATGATTCTGGGATGCATTAACAGGTGTGTTGTGAGCAAGACACGAGAAGTCATTCTTCCGCTCTACTCTGCGCTGATTAGGCCTCAGTTGGAGTACTGTGTCCAGTTCTGGGCACCGTATTTCAAGAAGGATGTGGAGAATTGGAGAGGGTCCAGAGAAGAGCAACAAGAATGATTAAAGGTCTAGAGAACATGACCTATGAAGGAAGGCTGAAAGAATTGGGTTTGTTTAGTTTACAAAAGAGAAGATTGAAGGGGGACATGATAGCAGTTTTCAGGTATCTAAAAGGGTGCCATAAGGAGGAGGGAGAAAACTTGTTCATCTTGGCCTCTGAGGATAGAACAAGAAGCAATGGGCTTAAACTGAAACAAGGGAGGTTTAGGTTGGACATTAGGAAAAAGTTCCTAACTGTCAGGGTAGTCAAACACTGGAATAAATTGCCCAGGGAGGTTGTGGAATCTCCATCTCTGGAGATATTTAAGAGTAGGTTAGATAAATGTCTATCAGGGATGGTCTAGACAGTATTTGGTCCTGCCATGAGGGCAGGGGACTGGACTCGATGACCTCTCGAGGTCCCTTCCAGTCCTAGTATTCTAGGATTCTATGATTCTATATAGTTTAGAATCATAGAATTATAGGGAAGGAAGAGACCTCATGAGGTCTTTGACTCTAATCCCCCTGCCCAAAGCAGGACCAACCCCAACTAACTCATCCCAGCCAGGGCTTTGTCAAACCAGGACTTAAAAACCTCTGGGGATGAAGATTCCATCCCCTCCCTAGCTAAGTGTTTTACCACCCTCCTACTGAAACAGTTTTTCCTAAATCCAACCTAGACCTCCCCCACTGCAACTTGAGTCCATTGCTCCTCGTTCTGCCACCCGTCACCACTGAGAACAGCCTTTCTCCATTCTCTTTGGAACCTCCCTTCAGGAAGTTGAAGGCTGCTATCAAATCCCCCCTCACTCTTCTAAATAAGCCCAAATCCCTCAGCCTCACCTCATAAGCCCAGCTCCCTAATCATTTTGTTGCCTTCTGCTGGACCTCTCCAATGTGTTCACATCTTTTCTGTAATGGGGGCCCAGAACTGGACACAATACTCCAGATGTGGTGTCACCAGTGCCAAATAAAGGGGGATAATCACTTCTGATCTGCTGGAAATACTCGTCCTAACGTACCCTAATATTCCATTAGCTGTCTTGGCTTCAAGGGAACACTGTTGACTCATATCCAGCTTCTCATCCACTGTAATCCCCAGATCCTTTTCTGCTGAACTGCTGCTTAGCCAGTCAACCCCCAGCCTGTTACAGGTCTTGGGATTCTTCCATTCCACGTGCAGGACTCTGCACTTGTCCTTGCTGAACCTCATCAGATGACTTTTGATCCAATCCTCCAATTTGTCTAGGTCACTTTGGATCCTATCCCTGCCCTCCAGCATATCTACCTCTCCCCCTAGCTTAGTGTCATCTGCAAACTTGCTGAGGGTGCAATCCATCCCCTCATCCAGGTCATTAATAAAGATGTGAAAAAAAACCAGCTCTAGAACCTATCCTTGGGGCACTATGCTTGAAACCATCTGTCAGCCAGACATCGAGTCATTTATCACTACCTATTGGGCCCGACAATCTAGCCAGCTTTCTATCCGTCTTACAGCCCATTTGTCCAATCCATACTTCCTTAACTTGTTAGCAAGAATACTGTGGGAGACCATATCAAAAGCTTTGCTAAAGTCAAGGTCAATCACATCCACCAACTTCCCCATATACACAGAGCTAGTTACCTTGTCATAGAAGGCAATTAGGTTAGTCAGGGATGACTTGCCCTTGGTGAATCCATTTTGACTATTCCTGATCACTTTCCTCTCTTCCAAGTGCTTCAAAATAGATTCCATGAGGATCCCCTCCATGATTTTTCCGGGGACTGAGGTGAGGCTGACTGGTCTGTAGTTCCCTGGATTGTCCTTCTTCCCTTTTTTAAGGATGGGCACTACATTTGCCTTTTTCCTATCATCCACGACCTCTCCCGATCACCACGAGTTTTTAAAGATAATTTCCATAGGCTCTGCAATGACATCTGCCAACTCCCTCAGTACCCTCGTATGCCTTAAGTCTGGCCCCATGGATTTGTGTATATCCAACTTTCCTAAATAGTTCTTAACCTGTTCTTTCTCCACTGAGGGCTGCCCACCTCCTTCCCATACTGCGTTGTCTAGTGCAGTAGTCTGGGAACTGACCTTGTTTTTGAAGACAGAGGCAAAAAAAAAAACATTGAGTACTTCAGCTTTTCCGACATCATCTGTCACTAAGGTTACCTCCCTCATCCAGTAAGGGTCCCACACACTCTCTGATCACCCTCTTATTGCTAACATGCCTGGAGAAACCTTTCTTGTTACCCGTCACACCCCTTGCTAGCTGCAATTTCAATTGCTCTTTCGCTTTCCTGATAACTCCCCTCTATGCTCGAGCAATATATTTATACTCCTCCCTTATCATCTGTCCAAGTTTCCACCTCTTGTAAGCTTCCTTTTTGTGTGTAAACTCACCAAGGATTTCCCCAGTTAGCCAATCTGGTTGCCTACCATATTTGCTTTTCTTACTGCACATCAGGATAGTTTGTTCCTGTGCCTTTAATAAGGCTTCTTTAAAATACATACAGCTCTCCTGGACTCCTTTCCCCTTCATGTTAACGCCGCAGGGGATCCTGCCCATCTGTTCCCTGAAGGAGTCAAAGTCTGCTTTTCTGAAGTCCAGGGTGTGTATTTTGCTGCTCTCCTTTCTTCTTTTGGTCAGGATCCTGAACTCGACCATTTCGTGATCACTGCTGCACAGGTTACCACCCACATCTACTTCCCCTACTGGTTCCTCCCTTACCTTCAGGGCATGCCTGGACTACCCTCGGCTTCTGAAAGAAGATATGCAAATGCAGCGTGAATTTGCATATCTTCTTCTGATCCCTTTTTTGGAAGAGGTTTTTTTTGGAAAAAAAAGCAGTCTAGATGGGGGGGGTTGCACAACCCTCCCCCCCTTTTTTGCAAGAACCCTGAAAAACCTCATTTTTTGAGGAAGAGAAGCAAAAAGAACATCAGCTGGAAAGGAAAAATCAAACCCACAATTACAACGTGAGGAATACCTGGCTCGGTGCTAGTATTGGTGAGGAAGATCTGGGGGTTACAGCGGATTCCTAATCAAATACGAGTCAACAATATGATGCAGTTGTGAACAAGGCTCACATTCAGAGGGGTACTAACAGGAGTGATGTCTGTAAGAAACTAGTAATTGTCCCGCTCTGCTTGGCTCTGATAAGACCTCTGCAGAAGTGCTGTGTCCCATTAAGAAAGATCTGGACAAATCGGAGAGAGTCTAGAGGAGAGCAACAATAATGATGAACATTTTAGAAAACCTGATCCGTGAGGAAAGGTTAAAAAGACTAGGCCTGTTCAGTCTTAAGAAAAGAGATTGAGAGGGGACCGGATTGTTCAAATATATTAAGGACATTTTAAAAAGGGCAGTGATTGTTTGCCATGTCCACTGAAAGCAGGATTAGAAGTAATGGGCTTAATCTGCAACAAGGGAGATTTAAAGTTAGATATTAGGAAAAACTTTCAAACTGTTTGGGTAATTAAGCTCTGAAACAGGCTTTTGATGGGAGTTTGTTGAATCCCCATCATTGGAGGTTTATAAGAAAAGCTGGACAAACACCTGGAAGGAATGGTCCAGGTTTACCTGATCCTGCCTTAGCATCTGGGGCTGGATTTAATATCTCAAGGTTCTTCCAGCAGGACAATTCTATGGCTTTATGTTTCACAACCTTGGTATATGCTGGCATTAGAATTATGTTCAAATCCCAATTTCTCTATCTCTGTCTCTCTCTCTCTGTCTCTCTCTCTCTCTTTTATTTCTCTCTCTCTGCCAATTATATCCATCTGTAAAATGGAGCTAATTCTTCCCAAGTTGAGAGTTGTTGAGAGGTGAATATATTGCTGTCTATTGCATGTTGAGATGCACAGATGGAGAGCAAGTCACAGAAGCAGTATCACTGAATTATGGGAACATACATACTAGCAGGCTTCCAGAATAGTACGGCTCCCAGGCTTTCTGAGAAGCATAGGCAGGTGATTTCTGATGGTGAGCCCAAACAGAGATCCATTGAGAATATCTGTTGGTGCTTACATGCATGCGTGTGACCTACACAACCACTAAGACTGGAATGGAAAGTGTCCTTGGGATAGATTGAAAACTGGCCCCAGGGTAGATGGCAGCATGTGTCTTTAACTAGAAACAATGGACAGGCGCCCAGTGTCCCTGCAGCATGTTTTCATTCCCCCATGTGATTGTAGGGAGTGGGGAGCACAGATTGGGCCAGCTAATTGGCAGTGCATTTCAAAGGTTTGGTGAGCTGGCTCATACACTTTAATGACACAAAGTAATGAGGTGGCGACTGGATAAAAGAGAGCCTAATACAATAATAATAACCCCACAGTCTGACTGACACCTTTAAACTCCCAGCAGCAAGAAAAGGGCAAGCCAGGGCTGTGAGGATACTTCTCACGGGAACTCCAAGTGAGCCATGTTGGTGTCCAGGAAGAAGAGACGCAGCTTGTGTGAGCAGTTCTCAACGGACAGAGAACATCAGCTACTGCATTAGATTGATTAGGGATGAGGTTTAAACCTGCGACCTATTACAAATGCATTAACTACCGCAAAAGGCCCCTGAAGCAGACCTGTGTATGTGTTTCAATTCCACTGCACTGATCTCTTCATCTTCCTCTCTCTCTTTGCGTCCTCTTTTCATCCCAATTTCAATCCTATTCATCATCACCTGTGGCTGCTACGGTAAATTGACTCAACGTCTGCGTCCATCTTGCCTCTGTACTGTCCCTGTCCACGGCTGCTTCATCTTCCTCAGAGAATCCTTCCTTTCTCCTCCGCTTCCCCAACACACCCTCTTCTCCCACAGCGCTTGACAAATGGGAACACCTGTTAAGAAGGCTCGTGCTTATCTCCCGCTTCAAATACCAGGCTTCTTGAAGAGGATCTTTAATCATCTTGATCAGGGACGTCTTTAAGATTTATGGGGCCCTACTCAGCACTATTACACTGGTGCCCCTATGTCCAACAGCGGCCCGGGGGGGAGCGGATTGATGATTTTCTAGAGATGTGATTTTATAATCTTTAGCCACACACTAATGAAATATTTTTAAATAAATTTTAAACTCAGCTCCTGTGAACTAACACAGTAAATTCAGAAACTGACAGTTGGCAAATGCTTCTTAAATGGCTTCATTACCACTTGAATAGCTCTTTCACGGGTTCAGTGTTCTGCTAATAGGTCTGACAGGCTTTTTCATAGAGCCAGAGAACATTAAGACCCAGTGGCACCCCAAATTTTTGGGTGCCCTATGCAGCTGCGTAGTCGGCATATTAGGGATGTGATGGACTAGTTGACTATCTGATAAACAAATGCTTATCGGATAGTCGACAGGATAGTTGACAACTCACTCCCCTTTCCCCCTCTTCGCGGCCTCTCTCATAGAGAGGCAGCAAGGGGGGGAGAAAAGAGGGGTACTTCAAAGTGCCAGCAGAGCTTGAAGCCTGGGGACAGACCCGGGCTCCATGTAGCACTGCCTCTTTGAAAAGCTGCGTACAGTCCGGGGCCAGCTGGGGTGTCTCCAGGCTGAATGTGGCATTTCAAAGTGGCAGCGCCTCATGGAGCTGGGAGTCCCCAGCTGACCCCGGGTTCCACACAGTACTTTCACTTAGGGCTATTGCTACACTTCAAAGACGGAGGTGATTAGTCAATTACCCAATACTTAAATCCTTACTGCGCATGGGTAAGGATGGTCTAGATCTTGACAGCAGGGGGAGGAGTTCTCATTATCAAAGCTAAATGTTAATTGCTTTTTACATGATTTATCATAACTTTTCAATCCACTTGTAGAGCCTGGTCTAACACCTATGGAAATGAATGGCAACTGTCAGTCAAGCTCTTGGTGAGAAAATAAATAATAATAAGTCAATTTTTCACCAGGATCAGGTGGTGTTCACCCAAGCGCTCTGAAGGAACTCAAATATGAAATTGCAGAACTACTAACTGTACTATGTATCAGAGGGGTACCTGTGTTAGTCTGAACCTGCAAAAGTGACGAGGAGTCCTGTGGCACCTTATAGACTAACAGATTTATTGGAGCATAAGCTTTCGTGGGCAAAGACCCACTTCATCAGATGCATCTTATGCTCCAATAAATCTGTTAGTCTAACTGTACTATGTGACCTACCACTTCACTCAACTTCTGTGCCAGATGACTGGAAGATAGCTAATACTTAGACCAGGTCTACACTGGGGGAAAAAATCAAAGTAAGATACACAATGAGAATTGCAGCTATGAGAATTGCATAGCTGGAGTTGAAGTACCTTACGTCAATTTTCTGGGGCAACCCCATAGCCGGAAGTTGACAGGAGAAACTCTCCTGTCAACTTCCCTTACTCCACATGACACTGAGGAGTAATGGGGTCAATGCATGGGCCTTCAGCATTTGATTTAGTGGGTTCTTACTAGGTCCATTTGAAGTCAATGGATTTTGTTTTTTCAGTTCAGCCACCAAATCAAAAACTACACGATTTGCTTGGCCCTACCTGGGAAAGCCCATGAGCCCATTGGGAGGTATAAACACAGCACCAAAAGATGGTCCCTTCCCCAAGGAGCCTGCAATCTCAGTAAACACTAAGGCCTTGTGTCCACTAGACACTGGATCCACATTGCAGTGATCAATCCACCAGTGGTCAATTTATCGTGTCTGCTTTCCCATCAACTTCAGTACTCCGCCAGGACAGGGACAGTAACTGGAGTTGACAGAAAAGCAGCTGACCTTAGTGGAAGACACCAGTATAGGTATGTTGACTTCAGCTATGCTAGTTGCATAGCTAAAGTTGCGTAGGGTAGATTGATGGGGGTTGGGGGAATTAGTGTAGATAAGGCCTCGGTGTTGTGCTTATCAAGAGCAAGTGAGAAAGGAATGTAAGTTATCTGACTCCTCATTCGATTGTCAAAATGGGTAGAAAACACTTTAGTTTGTGGGTTTAAGGACTTTGGTAAAAAACAGAGTATATTATTCACTACTTGGTTTTAACTATAAATCTCTGATTTGTATTAGATGTTGCCATTGCTTCCCATGGCTTTTAGTGCATGATTTTGGGTCCACCATAATACAGCTCCGAGGACACATTGTCATGATCATGAGAGATGGCCAGCAGCCTGGAGACCAAGGGGTTAACTACACCTAGCCAGGTGGAGTGGCCAATGGGAATGTAGGTAGGAATTTCAAACTGGGACAAAGAAATTTTTGTTTTTTTCTCTCCTTGGTCCTGGGAGGAGTTTCTTTCCAGCTATTGAAGGGGACAGGATGTCTCCCTCTAAGAAAATACTCTTCACAGTCTGTAAGTAGGATAAAGTTTAGATAAATCCATCAGGTTTTATTGTATTATGGTTTGGAAAATGGGATCTGGTCTGTGCATTTAAAAATGGTTTTTGCTCTCCTTTATAACTAAGTTCCTGGCCCATGGTAAATTTCTCCTCCATGAGTATATTATTTTGTTACTGTTCCATCTAGTCATTATGCTTGCAACAGGAATATTGTGGTGATAATAAAAGTTCTTTCTCTTTTCTTTTTATTAACCTGGTATTGGTTAATTTGTGTGTCCTGGTTTGTACTTTAGGGGTGAGATTTCCCAAGTAGTCTCTCCCTGGTTGCTTTATAAATATTTGGGTGGTGGCAGCGGCGTTTTATTCCCAAAATCTAGGTTGTTAAGATTTTGGGGGGAAGTTTTATACCAAAGCCTGGTAGATAAGGTTTTGGGGTACTTTTGCTAGCCCCCACTTCTGCATTTATCCTGCCAGAATGGGGAAGGAGCCATGACACACATACTGGCTGATTGCAAACGAACCTCTTGCCTATTAATCCAGAAGACCATTCAAGTTATTTGACTGACTGACTGACTGACTGAGACTTTTGTTCACATCTTAAAACTCCTAAGGGCTTTGATTGTTTAAAAGAGCCCATAGCCAGAACTGAATTCATAATCTCTTCTGTGCTGTCATTCAAAATGTAACAAAACTCTCATTTGCCCATCTAAGTAATACCATGACGGAGGTGTTATTTGTATGTGAAGTACTGCTTTGGAAATATTCCAGCAATAGTGCTGTGGTCATGGTATAGCTGCTGGGAACACTGTAACATTATTTAGGTTTCTTTGCCCTAGAGCAAGGAGCTTTCTCCTGCTCCTTGGCACCTGAACTTGATGTGTCATGACCCTCTTCTCCCAGACTAGCCCTTGCGGGCGTTAGGGATGCTAACTATCGGTTAATTGAATAGTCGATTAACCTCGTGAATTTTTATCGGCTACTCAACTATTCTATAGTCCCCGGGGACAAGGCCAGTGTGCTCCATTCCCACTCCTGAGGAGCCCCCCTGCATCAGAGGCAGCAGCATGGGGTGCCAGGCGGGAGCTGGTCCATAAGGGGAGCCAGTTCCCCTCATGGACTGGCTGCCTGTTGCCCTGCACAGCTGCACAGGGGAGCGGCGGGGCTGAGCTCCCAGACCCCACACGAGCCGGAACTGAGCTGGGCTGCCTGCCCCCTGGCTCCTAATACACTTTAAATGCAGAGCTGCAGCAGGGGTTGGTCCCGGACCTGGCGCGAGCCAGGACTGAGTCAGGCTGCTGGCCAGCCTGCTAAAACGTTTACTGGGAAAGGGGGAGTGAGGGAAATGCGTGAAGTCTATAGCATTAATCTATAAGCTTTTGCTTATTGGTTAGTTGGTTAATCAACTACACTATTACATCCCTCGTGGGTGTGAGACTCTTCCCTGTCATTGAGAATCATTTCATCACTCAATCTCGCTCTTAAAAGCTTATTGGAAACCATCCCCTTATCCCTTCGGATATCACTGACTATGTCTGTGTAGCCAGGCAACGACGTCACATTTGAGTCTGTCAATTTTTCTGGAATACAGCTGTATGGACATTGTAGAGGGTGACTGTATTTCTGTTCCTGGCTAAAAGATGAGCCTGTAGTCTTGGGCCACACCTACAGAACACCGCTCAACACATGCTGTCGCGTGTCTACTGAACTGTGGCGGTGTTCACGCTGCAACGCTCCTCTTGCCTACGTAACCCTCCTGCTTTGCCAACATGGCAAAACCATCTTGACACAAGAGGCTCATGGAGGCAGCGTTACAGCAGCCCAGCCTCAGTGCAAATACAGTATTACTTACTCTGCACTTGCCCTAAGCTCAGAGTCATTCTTACCCAGATGCAGAATACACAGGTGCATAGGGCACCCGGAAATTTGGGGCACCCCTGGGTCTTAATGTCCATCCACCCGCCTCTTCCTATCCCTGTGTGAGGCTCTGCTTAGTTTGGAAAGGATCTAGTTAACTTAAAAGGGAAAAAGTCTGCCAGGCCCCAAAGCAGAACCTGTGAAAAAGCCATTCAAGTGGTAATGAAGCTATTTAAAAGGCATTTGCCAACGCCTGTCAGTTTCTGAATTTACGGTGTTATTCAACAGGCCCTTCATTTGAAATTTATTGTAAAAACATTTCATGAGTGTGCTGCTGAAGATTATGAATTCACATCTCTAAAAAATCATCAATCCGCCCCCCCCCGGCACCAGTTTAATAGTACTGTGTAGGGCCCCATAAGTCCTAAGGGCAGCCTTGCCTAAGTGGCATCCAAGAGGTACCTCAGCATGCACGTTGTGACCGCTACTGTCACCAGTCTGAGCTCCACTGCCCTACACACAGGTACCCAGGCATGCGCTCCTCCCCCTTCAGAGCCCTGGGAAATTTTAAAACTCCTCTTCCTGTGTGCTCATCATGGAGGCCTTGCAGAGTATCTGTCCGCTGGCTATGCCGACTCCATTTAGCTGGAATGCATTAGGTTCCATTTTCTTCATACACTGAGCTGCAGTTAACATTGTGCACTGCATGGGAAACCATGGCTTTTGGCCAATGCAGCACTGAAGCCCATTGCTCTTTCTTTATTTAATTGCCAGAATAAATCATCAGATTCTTTAGTTTGACTCTCCCATTCCTTTCATGGATCAATTCTTGACCATTTTGCAAATCTCCTGTATGCCTTTCATCTCTAGCTCACAGAAACAAATGTCATTCATCAGCCATCTAAAAAAATCTACTTCCACAATAGCTTTTAATCACCTTAAAAGTCCAATTCTTTTAATTTTCAGGCTACGTTGACACTGCAGGCTTCTTGCGCAAGAAGCTTTTTGTGGAAGAGATCTTCTGCAAAAACATCTTATGCAAAAGAGCATCCAGACTGCAAAAGCGCATCGGAAAAGCAATGCACTTTTGTGCAAGAGAGCATCCAGACTGCATGGACGCTCTCTCGCAAGAAAGCTCTGATTGCCATTCGCAGAATGGCCACCAGGGCACCTGTGCTTCTTTCGATAGGCTGTTTTTGTGCAAAAAAACCCTGTTTCCCATCCACACACACCTTTTTGCACAGGATCTCCTGTGCAAAAAGGCTTATTCCTTGTAGAAAGAGGAATACCTGTACCACAAAAACCCCTCTGTGCTGTTGATTCACTGTACATTTTCTTGCGCAAAAACATGCTTGAGGTGTGGACGTTCCGTGAGTTTTTGCGCAAAAACTCTGCAGTGTAGACATAGCCTCAAAGTATCTCCTCTCACTATCATCACAAATTAGAACGAGTAATTTTAAACATAACCTTGATATAATTTTTTCCACCTGCCATTCCCTTCCCCCTACAGCTCCACTTGACAGTTGCACTGTTGCCAAGTGGCATGCTGACAAAAAAGCTGCAATGCCAAGCTTTTTGTTCCATGCACCAATGTGGTATAGGAAGCAGTGGTGCTAATTCTCTTCAGCTCACTTGCAATGGTCTCTTGGAAGTCTGGAATGATAATATCAACTTGAGGAGCATACCCATCCGAAATTTCATGTTTAATAATGTGCTGGGTGTTATTTTAAAATTAATCACAAGACTGCCGATATGGATTTTGTTCTGCCTGTGATTGGTTTCACCTCATCAAGGGGTAAGACTGAACCAACTTTCCCTTTTAAATGTTAATGAGCATTCCTTTGAGTTCTTATCTTCCTGGCAGACTTAGTGATGAGTAATTTTATTCCCTTTACCATTGCATTTTTCCCATAGTGAACACTGTATATATTAGTTTATCTTTTGAATTCTGCACTTTCATTTTTGTTCTCCACCAGTCTCTATATCTTTGGTTTACTTACAGATCAACTCTGAATACTCATGCTTTTTAGTTAGCTTTGGAGACGCTTTAAAACATTTGGATGCTTTTACCAGACCTAAAAGAGGTCAACCTTCATGTTGCTGGTTCATGAATCATCCACCTTCAGTACTTATATGGGCACTATTACACTACAAATTGAGAGGCATTAAGACACTACTGTATTTTTTCTCACAATGCCCCTCTGAGACTACATCTAGACTACGGGCTTCTTTTGGAAGAAGCTTTTTTCGGAAGAGAACTTCAGAAAAAAAAATCTTCTGAAAGACAGCGTCCACACTGCAAAAGTGCATTGAAAAAGTGATCTGCTTTTTCAAAAGAGAGCATCCAGACTGAATGGACGCTCTCTCACATGTAAGCTGTGATTGCTATGAATGGAATGGCCACCAGATCACTTGTGCTTTTTCCTCTTTCCTCTTTTTCCAAAAGAACTCCCTCTTCCCCGTCCACACATGCCTTCTTGCAAAAGAGCTTTTTCACAAAAAGGCTTCTTCCTCGTAGAATAAGGATTACCAATGCCGGAAAACCCCCTCTGTTCCTTCAATTTTCTTGCAGAAGAACACGATTGCAGTGTGGACGTTCCTCAAGTTTTGTCAGAAAAACGGCTTTTTTTCAGAGAGTTTTTCTAACAAAACTCTGTAGTGTAGACATACCCTGAGACAGGACAGTGCTATTTGACTCTGTTTTCTATACAGATGAGAAAGATGAAGGGCCAGATTTTTACAGGTATTTTGTGCAGAGTAGTATGGGAAAGAGCTAAAGCATGAAAGCTATTACTTTGTATGAGGGAATTTCCAGTCCTGCTTGCAGACTGAGGAGCTCTGAGGGAAGCCATGTCACCGGAGTCTGACAGCAGCCTTAAGGCAAGGTGAGAGTGGGTAATACCACACTGCCCCAGGAAGCAACCTCATTTTTCTCTTCTTTTCTTTAATTCAGTATGTGTACTGGAATTCAGAACAGGAAATGAAGTAGATTTACTTTGCAACCTATCAGCAAGAGTAATTCTGTTTGTTTCTAACTCTTTGGTGGCTAAGTCTACACTATGAGCTTGGGGTATTGTTACCGCACATTGTAGGGCTTAAGGAGTAACCCTGTTGATTTGGGCACCTTTACCCTTTCCCAGTTCCTAGGGCTCAGTGTTTTGTCTGCTGTAGTTTTAAGCGGGGGGGGGGAGGGGTTTCTTGCCAGTGAAAGACCCTTACACAATAATTTCCTTAGCCTCTTTTAATTGCCATTCACCAAAACAAAATGCACATGCTAAGCATGCCCTCCTTCCCACCCCCAATAAGGCAGATGAAATTTTCCTGATGGCCAGTCAGGGTTAGGTCCCTGGTGGACTCTCGATTCTGCAAGAAGTGATTGGCAGAGTGTGGATGTCTAGGAGCTCTGAAACTGGGGCTGTGTCCTGGAACTGGTTCCAAAGAACTTCCTTTCGGACCCCAGTTTATAGAGGCTGTGTCTAGACTACATCCCTATTTCGACAGAGGGATGTAAATTAGACCAATCGAAATTGCAAATGAAGACGGGATTTGAATTTCCCGTGCTTCATTTGCATAACCATGTCACGGCGCTCTTTCAAAAAATGCCATTTTGAAAGTGAAACCGTGTTCTAGACATGGTTCTTTCAAAAAGAAAAGCCTTTTTGGAAAGATCCTGTGTAGTACAAATAGCTTTTTTCGAAAGAACGCCGTGACGCGGTTATGCAAATGAAGCACGGGAAATTCAAATCCCAGCTTCCTTTGCAATTTTGATATGTCTAATTTACATCCCTCTTTCAAAAGAAGGATGTAGTTTAGACGTACCCTAGTGAAACATGAGTCCTTCTTAGCTGTACCTAAAACAACTGGTTAAAACTAAATAACTACCAAGCAGTATTTTTCACCAAGCCAGAACATTAAGAAACCAATCCTACCTCACCACCATAACTGATTTACACTAGGGCTGTCAATTAACCTGCGTTAACTCCTGCGATTAACGCAGGGCAGAATTAACACAGTAAAAAAATTAACATGCCTTAATTGCAGGTGTTTTGCATGAAGCCTGGCATCAGGTGTGTGGCGCTGCCCCTTTGAAATGCCGCAGCAGCGTTTCAAAGGGGCAGCATCGCACAACTGACCCCAGGCTCGCCGCAGTGTTTCAAAGGGGCAGCATCACACAACTGACCCCAGGCTCGCCGCAGTGTTTCAAAGGGGCAGCATCGCACAACTGACCCCAGGCTCGCCGCAGTGTTTCAAAGGGGCAGCATCACACAACTGACCCCAGGCTCGCCGCAGTGTTTCAAAGGGGCAGCGCAATGCAGAGCCTGGGGCCAGCTCTATACACTTTGTTTTCTGTGTTGTAATTGAAATCAATATATTTGAAAATGTAGAAAACTTCCAAAAATATTTAAATAGATCGTATTCTTATTGTTTAACAGCACGATTAATCGCACGATTAATCGCAATGAATTTTTTTAATTGCTTGACGGCCGTAATTTACACCTAGCAAAATTAGTTATGTAACAGACACAAACAATCAAAGAACCAGACACAAGCCATTCAGATAAACAATGGAGAAGTAAGGCTTATAAAGACAGAGCAATAAAGAAGCGTGTAGATTTCACAGCCAAATGATTGATAAGGGATTCCTTGCCAGACAGAATACTATCAAACAAAGTTTTCTGTAAACATCTAAAGAGATTTCTTGCTTATCTGCTGACGGTGGGTACTATTAAGAGGGTATCCCAATACATTGCTGTTTTGATATAATGTAGAAGGAATGTGAAGATGTAACTTCCTGCTTTTTGGCTCATGGCTGCTGCTCTCCTAATATGGCTGTGGGGAAAAAGGCCTCAGACATACTTGCACTTGGTCTCACTGAGTGAGCAAGGGTATAAGTAGCAGTGTAGCCACAGGTGGGTTTGTACCAAACCGTGCCTCAGCTGCCCATGGCTACACTCCCATTTATACTCACCTAGGGTCAATAAGAGTTACTGAGCGATGGGGCACTGAGAGCCTTGACAGGCCCCTGAGCAAGGTGGGGGGGACAGGCTCCATGCTCCCAGAAGGGGAGGGGCCTTGGGCGGAAGAGGCGGGGCCAGGGGCAGCCTTCCCAGACCTTCAGCACAGCACCCTCCCCAGCCCTTCAGTCAGGCCCCGGAGCAAGTGCCTCCTTTGCCCGCCCCACATCGGTGGGCCTGAGGTCAAGTGTGTGGATGGAAGTGGGGGAAACCCAACCCTAGTTTGCTGTGTAGCTCTAGCCGGAGTATGCCTGCTGTGTTATCAACATAACATTTAGATGCCTTGTGGGGGGTGTAGTTACCGAGAGACACCTGCAACTTGCTCTCATTGGCTATTAGAAGTCTAAATACTTTTAAAATCTGACCCCAAGCGACCTGCCCAAAGTCACACAAGAAGTCTTTGGCAGAGCAGAGATTTGCACTTGGGTAGCCTGAGCTCCAGGCTACCACCCTAACCATGGGGCCTTAATAAATGTCATTCTTCGGCCATCTTGCATTAGATACCTCCACCGCATCCAAAGGCAAAACCTCACTTTGTCCAGATTGTTTGACGGCTAGTTGTCTTTGTATCTGGCTCTCTGAGCTCTGTGACAGGTATCTGTCAATCGTTCATCGCTAATAAAGAATAAAATAAAAGTCACGAGGGAAATGTATGGGAAGATAGAAGTCCTACCTCTGAAGAAAGATAGACTAAATTCAGCTGAGCAAGGACACTTGAAGCATAACCCCTTTAAACCTTTTTTCTGGGGGGGGAGTGCTGATAGTTGCAGAAGGAGGACGTGCTGTTGGGGGGTGGGGGAGCAGGGAGGGAAACTCTAAGGTGTGTGGCTGGAGCTCCTGGCAGGAGGGCAGCAGTAAGCAGGTCCTCCCTGAGGCTAAGTCTAGACTGCAGTCTTCTTTCGGAAGAAGCTTTTCCAGAAAAACTTTCGAAAGAGAGCGTCACACAGCAAAAGCACAAGGAAAAAGCGATGCACACTGAATGGACGCTATCTCGCATGGAAGCTGTGATTGCTATGGACAGAGTGGCCACTAGAGCACCTGTGCTTTTTCCTGGAGGCCTTTTCTTGCGACAGAATTCCCTCTTCCCTGTCCACCCACGTCTTTTTCCAAAAGAACTCTTTCACAAAAAGGCTTCTTCCTCGTAGAAACAGGTTTAGCGCTGTCGGAAAAACCCCTGCGTTCTTTCGACTTTCCTAACGAAACGGGGAACTGAGAACCTGGAGGGGAACGGAAGAGGGAGGCTCAGGCCTGGGAGTGGCGTGGGGGAGGCTGGAAGTGCCACCTCAGGTCAGGGCACCTCGGCAAACTTGGGGTTGGGTGGGGCCTGGAAGAACAGGAAGGTGGGCAGGAGTGGGACTGGAGCGGGGGCAGGGATGATAGGGGGGCAGGGGGAAGGGGCATAGTCATAGCAAGGGGAGGGGGCAGAGGCATCGCTTGGGAGGCAGGGGGAGGGGGAATGGGCATAGCAGGGGGCGCAGGAGGGTGGGAGGCAGGAGCAGAGACAGCAGCTGGGTGTGCCACCATTTCATGCATGATGGCACACATGTTGTCGCCCTGCTGCACAAGCTGATCCCATATGTGGGTCCGCCACACAGTGTCCTCCCAGACCGTCTGCACCAGGGTCTTCTGCATGTCGCGCAGGATGCCCACATGCTGCCTCATGAGGTCGTCGTGGACCCTCGTGCGCTTTTGGGTCCCCCGGGGTCAGGCAGCTGCCTCGGCTGTTGTGGATCGCCCCTCAGCGATGGCTGGTCCGGCTGTGGAGAACACACAGAGGGAGAGGCCATCAGTCATCCCTGCAGACACTGTCCCTGAGGCCGTGCCCTCTGTGAGCAGCGACCAACGGTCCTCGGGCCAGAGGAGGGAGTGGTCCCAGGAGCAAGGCCATGTGTGGGCTGCACAGCTGGCCTTGCCTCCAGGGCCGGACGAAGGGGTGGGCGAGCCGGGCAGCTTCCCAGGGCGCCCACCGATGGAGGGCGCCTGATGGCAGCTGTAAGGGGCGCGCGGCATCCCTTATAGCTGCCATCAGGCGCCGTGTGCCTGGCGGGCTGCAGTTGCCACCCGGGGCAGGGGCTGCATTAACTCCCGCAGTGCCCTTCCCCCCGAGGCCACGGGGCCCTGCACGGCCAGGCGCGGCCCACCTGGGCGGCCCCGGGCTGCGTGCCAGTGGCGGTGGCTGGGCAGCGCATGCACCGTGCGCCCGCCTGCGCACCCCGGGGGCGGGCTCGCGCGTGCGCCATGTGCCCAGAGGCGGGCCCACGTGCCCGGGGGCGGGCTCGCGCGTGCGCCGTGCGCCCAGAGGCAGGCCCATGTGCCCGGGGGCAGGCTCGTGCATGCGCCGTGTGCCCAGAGGCGGGCCCACGCGCCCTGGGGGCAGGCTTGTGCATGCGCCGTGTGCCCGGAGACGGGACAGTGAGCCCCGGGGGGGCAGGCTCGTGCATGTGCTGTGCGCCCAGAGGCGGGCCCACGCGCCCCGGGGGCAGGCTCGTGCATGTGCCGTGGGCCCAGAGGCGGGCCCACGTGCCCGGGGGGCGGGCTCGCGTGTGCACCCTGTGCCCGGAGACGGGTCCACATGCCCCGGGGGGGCAGGCCCGCGCATGTGCTGTGCGCCCGGGGCGCCACGCCCGGGGCGCCAAAATGGCTTGGGCCGGCCCTGCCTGCCTCAGAGGGGCCCTGAGGTGCCCATGCTGCCCGGCCTCCTGAGGCCGCATGGGACACACTGGCGCTGTATGTGCTTCCACGTGCACCGACTGCAGCACGATGTCCAGGCCAAGCAGGCCGAGCGACGATCGCACCCCTCCCCCTCTGCACCTGCCTCCCCCGCCCTGTGTGTGTGGAAAACTGAGAGCACTCACCTGAGGATCCCTCCCCGGCGTCAGAGGATGCCCGAGACACGTCCAGGCTGCAGGGTCAGTGTCACAGTGCTGGCCGTGTCCTCCTCATCCTGCCCCTGCTGTCCTCCTCCGCCTCCTCCATAGCGAGCTCCGGGCAGGCAACGACGGGCATCTCAAGCCCCGAGTCCACCACTATGGGTGGGACAGGGCTTCCCCACCCCCCAGGATCTGGTGCAGCTCCTGGTAATGGGGGCAGGAGTGGAGTCCTGCCCCGGAGCAAGAGCTGCACTCCCTGGCACTGGCATAGCCCTGGCAGAGCTCTTTAACTTTGCTCCAGACCTGATCTAAGGTCCGGGGGGGTGGAAGGGTGTCCCTGCTCTGCCAGGGCCTCAGCCCTGTACCCATGGATATTGGCATTTCGGCTCCGGGAGCAGAGAGCCTGCAGGGTCTCCTCCTCCCCCCACAGCTCCAGGAGGGACAGGATCTCCACTCTGGACCAGGAGGATGCACGCCACTTGCTACCCCTGGCAGGGTCTTGGGATCCCCAGGGGGGTGTGAGTGCCAGAGAGGTCTCGGGAGGCTAGTGGCTGGGCCATGAGTGGCAAGGCCTGTGGTCATGTGCTGCTCCGAGGGCCGGCTTCATGCCACAAGACTTGTCCAGGGTGCCTGCAGCTTTAAGAGCTGGCAGGAGACAGGAACTACAGAGTTTTGATTCATTTGGACCAAGCATCCACCAGGGCACCTGTGTTATTACCTGGAGGCCTCTTCTTTTGAAAAAAAAGCCTCTTCTGCATCCACACACGCCTTTTTCTGAAAGAGCTATTTTGGAAAAAGGCTTCTGCTTTGTAGAAAGAGGTTTACCGCTGTCGGAAAAACCCCTCCGTTCTTTCGACTTTCCGTCGAAAGAATGCAATTGCAATATGGGTGTAAGTGTAGTTTCTTCCGGGAAAATGGCCGGTTTTCTGGAAAAACGCTGCAGTGTAAACATACCCTCAGTCTGGGGGTCTTATGTGGAATGCAGCCCTGTTTTACTGCTCCCCCTGTATTTCACCTGTTGATTTTTCTCCTCTCATCCCTCTGTAAAAACATTTCTCTTTCTTATATTCATTGTACTTTTCGTGTGTGTGCGTGTGTGCACCCTTAGGGGAGTTAGGAACGGGTGTCCCTGGAATGGAAGGTACTGTTCCTGCCGCATTTCTCTGTGAGCCTGCTCCTGGCCAGAGCTGCCCGCAGAACAGACTCCATATGGCCACAAGGGCACTAAAGCGCCAGCAGATAAAAGCATCGTTGCTAGGCTAGATCAAACAGCTCTTGGAAAGGAAAATCTGTTTGGAAATGCGACATAAAGCTGGCTTTGAGAAACGACTGTTGGGTGTGCACCGTTGAGGGGACTGCATGTAGGATGTGCAAACAGACATCTAGTCATGTGGCTGTTTCAAGCTGGGTAAGCAAGTTCAAACTGCCAGCTGGAAAACTGGAGAATAAATTCTAGCGCCAGCTGATAAGGCAGGCCATCGCACTTGAGCAGAGATGGTTCCATTTGCTATGCAGATAAAATGAGAGAGGAATTCACCCGTGTGGTCTAGACTTAGATGTGTTATGCTCTGTCAGACCGTTAAGAGCCACATGGGGGTCACAGGCTATAAAGGACAGGGAGCCAGTAGCACATGCTATCCAGATGCTGGACCTGAAAGTACTGCCCAGGTGCAGTATGATGTGGAGCAATATCCCCTCTAGCCAGTGGTCACCAACCAGTCAAACAGGATCTACCAGGAGATCTTGGACAGGTGATCCTGACTGTTTTGGCTGGGAAGCTGTCCAGTCAGTTGTCCCTCCTGCCATTGCCATGCTGCTCCTGCTTGCTGTGCAGCAGGGAGAGCTGATGTGAGGGTGTCCTCCTGTCCCCACACAGAGTGCTGCAGGGCCAGGGCACAGGCTGTGGACACCGCTCCTGCAGCTCCCATTGATCAGTGATGGAGAACCATGGCCAGGAGAAGCTGTGGGGTAGGTGCCTGTAGATGAGGGGCAGCACATGGAGCCACTGCTGTACTTGCCTGTTGCTTTCAGGAGTGGTGCAGGGCCAGGGCAGGAGTAAGCTGCCTTAACCCCACTGCTCCATCTCTGGGACAGCTGTTGGGTGGGACTTAAACCCACCCCCCTGTGCTCCCCAGGAGAATGCCCTATCCCCTAGTCCACTTCACAACACAACACCTCCTACCTTCCACAGGTCCCTTGCCTTGTGCTGGCTGTCTGGTCACAGACTTGAGCCTGCTACCCTCTGCCCCCCCAGGCAAATGCTCTACTGCCTAGTTCATGCCACCTACCTACCTTCAGCAGGTCCCTTATCCTGCTTTCCAAATGTGGAAGCCAGCTCCATCCTTGGGGCTGCCCATGTTGGCTGCCTGAAGGGGGCAGGGGTGGGACTTGAACACACCACCCTGTGTTTACCAGCAGAATGCTGTAACCCCTAGTCCACTCTAGAACCCATCCCACCTACCTTCCTTCAGCAGGTCCCTTATCCTGCCATCATAAATGAGGGAGCTAGCTCCATCCCTGGGGCAACTGGTGTTGGTGGAGGAGGGATGGGAGGGCACTCCAGTCTACCACCCTGTGATCCAGACACTGCTGCCCTACCCCCAGTCTACTCCAGAAGCCACCCCACCTCAGGTGGATCCCTTATCCTGCTTTCCAAATGCGGGAGCCAGCTCCTTCCATGGGGCAGCCTGTATTGGCTGCCAGGCTGCTGCCTGGATGGGTGGGAGTGAGCCCACCATCCTGTGCTCCCGAGGCTGATGTCCTGTCCCTAGTTCATTGGACATCCCACTCCACTGCCCTACTTTCAGCAGGTCCCTTATCCTGCCTTCCTAATGCAGGAGCCAGGGCCATCCCTGGGGCAGCCTGTGTTGGTTGTCCTGCCATCCCCAGGGTGGGCAGCACTCGAACCCACTACCATGTGCTCCCACAGGCAAATGCCCCATCCTCTAGTCCACTCCAGAACCCACCCTCCCCTACCTTCAGGGTGTTCCCTCACACACTCCGAACCCTTTGGCCCAAGACCAGAGCCTGCACCCAACCCGCTACCCCAGCCTGGTGAAAGTGAATGAGATTCGTGGAGGAAGGGGGATGGAGTGAGCAGGGTAAGGCCTCGGAGAAGGGGTGGAGCAGGGACAGGGCCTCAGGGAAGGAGGGAGGCATGTGCGACTGTGCACCACCAATAGAACCACAAAACCTGGCTGTGGGTGCCCCACTAATCAGCTGGGCAGCATTTGAATTTCTCCTGAGCCGCCGCACAGGCGCGCAGCTTACAGGGAACACCAGTGGAGGGGAAGGGTGGGAGGAAGGAGCAGGATGTCTGGAGATACAAAGGTGTTGCCTATGAAAGGAGCTTTCACAGAGTTCCAGACAAGATATTTTCTGCAGGCACTTTTCCATTTTCTAATCCCCCCGCAAAAACTAGACAGATTCATGGAGGTTAGGGCCAGCAATGGCTATTAGCCAGGATGGGCAGGAATGGTGTCCCTAGCCTCTGTTTGTCTGTAAATGGGTGACAGGGGAGGGATCACATGAGGATTACCTGTTGTGATCCCTCCCTCTGCACATCTGGCATTGGCCACTGTCGGTAGACAGAACGCTGGGCTAGATGGACCTTTGGTCTGACCCAGTCTGGCCATTCTTATAGTCTCAATCATATTTGAATTTCACATTGTTATGAGACAGTGACCGTGGAGAGGGAAATAAGCTTGGAACCTCTTGTGGGGACCCGTCTGGGAGGAAATGGTGTTTACCCTGGAGAATGTGCAGGAGGCATCACGCTACACGAGTGCCTTCTGCACACAGTTGTGGTTGGCAGCCACAGGGACGGCTAACAGAAATAGCAAGGTGATGGGCATAACCAGGGTCACATCTGTGACCATGACGTGCCATGGCTTAGGGGTGGACACTCAGGCTATGTCTATACTGCAGGAATTTATCAGAAGAGGCAATGCAAATGAAGCGCTCATTAGCATTTCTCGCCCTGTCATTTGCATATTCTCTGCTGATGCTGTTTGTGGAAGAGGTTTTTGCGCAAAAACAAGCAGTGTAGATGGGGCCATTTTCTGCAAAAAAAACCCTTTTGCGCAAGATCTTGTATACCAGGGCTGGCTTTACCATGAGGCGAACTGAGGCGGCCGCCTCAGGTGCCAGACTGTGGGGGGGCGCCACTAGGACCCAGAGTGTAGAAAATTGTGTCTGCTGCTGGTGCATATGTATTCTCTCTGCTCTAGATGCACAGAGATGGTGGAGTGCTGTGCCAGAGGAAGGAGGGCACAAGAGACATAACAGCAGGCAGGAGAAAAGGGAGCATGGGGGCATCATTTGAGCTCCCTGCTTCAGGTGCCAAAATGTTGTGAGCCGGCCCTGTTGTATACCTCCTTTTTTGAGGTATAAGGGATCTTGCACAAAAGGGTTTTTTTGCGCAAAACAGCCCCGTCTACACTGCTTGTTTTTGCACAAAAACCTCTTCCGCAAAAAGCATCGGCAGAGAATATGCAAATGACAGCACGAGAAATGCTAATGAGCGCTTCATTTGCATTGTCTCTGCCCACAAAAGGCTGCAGTGTAGACATAGCCTCATGCACTACTCATTGCATGTGCCTGTGCTGTGCTCATTTACTATCAATTTCTTGCCATGGTGGCTACGCTGCCAAACCTATCCATGTTCTTACGTGCACGTGGGCCTCTTACCTGCTCCAGTGAGGCGAGGGGACCTTAGCTCTGCCACAGCAGCAAAAACATCATTGGGGAAAAAATAGCTGCAGCAGGAGGCTTCAGCCCCTGGGACTGCCACTCATCACATGCTCAAATGGCTCGTGGCGTAACAGAAAGCTGTGCTTGACTGTGGGGGTGAATACAGAATAAGTTCAGGCCAATATCATCCTGACCTCTGCTCACTGGAATCTGCCATGGTTTGGCTACTCTGCTATCTCTTTTTTCCCCTCATCGAGCAGTTAGTTTTATACTTCAGTGGGGGTAGGCAAGCTAAGTGGGCGAAGCTGAAGGGAAGTGAAACTCTTCTGAAGTACAAAGAGCTTTGGGTTACTCTAATTCTGCAGGAGCAACTCTGTGTAACAATATATAAAACACTGTCTGCAGACTTCCCATGGATTTCCTTGACTTCTTGTTTCAGAGCATCTGTTCTTACACTGAAATGTTACCATGTCGCATCATTAAAGTTGTTCGCAAACATAAAATCCCTTTTTGTAGGTAAACTGTGAGTTGGAAGGTTTTTAGAGTGGGAGTGGGTAAATTTGTCTCAGCCTTCCACACTACACTCTTATTACTTAAAGTAATATATACTAGTAACATGATTCCCTTAATTGGGACTACCATTTCAAAGACTCAACAGTTATTTTATTGAGATGTGCCATTTCCTATAAAATATACAAGTAAACACTGTAAAAGAGGCAACAAAACTACAAATAAAATTTCAAGTGGGAACTGAGATCGATCATCTATTAACGACAGCATTTCTACCCAACCCTTGAAGTTAAACTCCTCATCAACTTAATCAATAGGCTTACGTTTAAGCTTGCCTGCAAAGAATTCAGACTTATATGGAAAAAAAGGAGAATATTTAATTCAAGGTGAACCATTCAGAGAATATAAAATAAAACAGTTAAGCCATTACCTTCAATTTCAAAATCAAATCTGATGCTAAAGGCTTTCTAAAATTCTCAGCTGAAGAATTCCAACGGAATATCAATATGTACCTCTCAGTGATGTGCATTACAAACCTTTTCAATATCTTTGCCCCATCATTTTAACATGAAGGTTCAAATAGAACTCATAACAAGACTGAAATCCTCAGAGCTATTTTGTTCCCATGGTATATTGGAAAATACTTGTCTACACAGTTACCTGTAATGTTAGTGTTACTTATGATGCCTCCTGTAGTACACAGTCTCAGAAAGTAAAGGGATGCCTTTTTCACCCTTCGATTCCTGTTTATCTACTAACAAGCAAGGCAGGCACTGTTCACTACAGTGTGCTATTCCTGGAACACATGGGCCAGGTTGCTAAGCATCTGATGGTTCTAATTAGAAGAACTTGGCCTGCTCTTTCCCTCAGCAAAGCACTTGCTTGCTCCTCTTTGATAGGGACACCCTGGCTGCTTTATTCACTCCCTCTCAAGTGGGCCTTCCAGCATGCCTATGCACCATGGGAGACTTTCTGAGCCCTATTCTGGAGGGCTTACGTCATGCGTAGATTTGGTGCAGAGATGAATTTTGTGGAAGGCCCCATCCTGTGGGATAGTGATAGAGATGCAGCCGTGTTAGTCTGGTGTAGCTGAAACAAAAAATAGGACTATGTAGCACTTTAAAGACTAACAAGATGGTTTATTAGGTGATGAGCTTTCGTGGGCCAGACCCACTTCCTCAGATCAATATGTGGAAGAAAATCAGCACAACCATATATACCAATGTGATACAATCAAAAAAATGAACGCATGTGAAATTGACAAATCAAATTTTAGAACAGAGTGGGGGTGAGGGGGGAAGGTTAGTTTCTGTGAGGTAATGACATAGGAGTGATAATAGGGGGAGTTTCTGTGAGGTAATGACATTAGGGGTGATAATTGGGGAAGCTATCTTTGTAATGGGTGAGATAATTAGAGTCTTTGTTTAAACCCATACATAAAGTGTCAAATTTAAGCATGAATGACAATTCTGAAGCTTCACGTTGAAGTCTGGAGATAAAGTCTCTTTGAAGCAGTATGCATGTTTTTAAGGTCATTGAGGGAATGATCAGTCTGGCTGAAATGGCAGGCAACAGCTGTCTCTCTGTGAGAGAGTCTTATGTCTGTTTTGTGTGCATTGATTCTTTGGCGTAGTGTCTGAGACG
This sequence comes from Pelochelys cantorii, assembly GCA_032595735.1. Taxonomy (NCBI): domain Eukaryota; kingdom Metazoa; phylum Chordata; order Testudines; family Trionychidae; genus Pelochelys; species Pelochelys cantorii. The sequence continues at coordinate 5,447,714 of CM064346.1, read as the reverse complement.
TTTGTCCAATGTACATAGCAGACGGACACTTTAGGCACATGATGGCATAAATTATATTTCTGGATGAACAGGAATATGTGTTCTTGATCTTGTAACTGGCATGGTTCGGTCCAACAATGGTGTCAGCAGAGTAAATATGTGGACAAAGCTGGCACCGGGGTTTGTTGCAAGGGAAAGTTCTAGGGTTGGTATTAGTGTGATATGTCCTGTGGTTGTTGGTAAGAATCATCCTGAGGTTAGGTGGTTGTCTATAGGAGACTATGGGTCTGTCTCTCAGAGCCTCTCGGAGAGTAGTATCCTGTTCCAGTATAGGTTGTAGTTTATCGATAATGCGTTGGACGGGTTGAAGTTGGGGGCTATAGGTGATGACAAGGGGTGTTCTATTGTTGGTTTTCCTGGGTCTGTCTTGAAGTAGATGGTTTCTGGGTATTCGTCTGGCTCTGTCAATTTGCTTTTTTATTTCTCCGGGTGGGTAATTGAGGTTTAAAAATGCTTGGTAGAGATCCTGAAGTTTCTGGTCTCTGTCAGTGGGATTAGAGCAGATGCGGTTGTAGCTAAGGGCTTGGCTATAGACGATGGATCGTATGGTGTGTCCTGGATGGGAGCTGGAGGCATGTGGGAGGCTGAGTAATTTCAGTCACCACTGATTCCATCTGTGCTGCTCCATGGGCCCGGTCGAGGGAGGGTCACAGGCCTGGATTCTTGCAGCTTCCATGGCAGTCTGGGGATCTGGCTTGAAGCCGCGAGTCAGTCAAAACTCCCTCTGATGGGAAAATGCAGTTGTGACTAATGACTTCGAAACTGTGTATAATGGCAGACAAAGCATTTCACTGAGTCAGACTAAGAGCTTGCTCTATCAAGGATTAAAGTAAAAATATTGCCTGAGGCCTGGCTTCACTTTGAATCCCTATTAAGCACTGGTTATTGTGACCACTTCAAGCTAGGGGGTGCTGCTGCACCTTCAGCACCCTTGTTCCAGCACCCTGGGGACCCAGTCCCTTCTTCCGTGGAAGTCAGTGGGTGTTTATCGCAGCCTACATTGAGATGAGAAGCTGTCACCTACTTTTTAGCAGCACTTGATCTTCCTTCCTTCATTTACCCTATTCCAAAACATTGGCCTCGGCAACGGTTCGGTGTCTTTGGAAATCGAGCAATGTGCCCCTCCACTGTTCCTAGCATGAGCACTTTAACCACCACCTCAAAACAGTCAGGATAAAAGATCCAGAGTAATTATCTAAAAAACCTACTTTCACACAACCCCCTCCAAAAATCGCTGGCACAACCCGTAATCCCTGCATTAATATATTGGAAAGAGCAAATGAAGGCGACATTAATGCTTCACAGGGTGGTTTTTTCGAATGGGCTGGAAATACATTTCTTAATTAATGACGACAAAATGTGTAGTAGCTGTTAATGGAAACGAAAACTGCGGAGTGTTTTTACTGTTAGCACCTTTTAAAGTCTGTAATTCTAGTGCCATTCCTATATAAGATACAGTGCTGGGGCTGTGCAGACTGGTTCACTTGGGGTGTGTCTAGACTACATGGCTCCATCGATGGAGCCATGTAGATGAGTGTACTCGGCAAAGGGAAATGAAGCAGGCGATTTAAATAATCGCCGCTTCATTTACATCAAAATGGCCGCCGCACTGTGCCGATCAGCTGATTGTCGGCATAGCGCGGTAGTCTAGATGGGATTAGCCGACCCCAGATCCCTTTGTCATCAGATCCTGTGAGCCTTGTTGCATGAGGCATAAAGGATCTGCCAACAAAGGGATCAGGGGTCAGCTGATCCCCGTCTAGACTACCGCGCTGTGCCGACAATCAGCTGATTGACACAACGCGGCAGTCATTTTGATGTAAATGAAGCAGCAGTTATTTAAATCACTGCTTCATTTCCCTTTGCCAAGCACACTCATCTACATGGCTCCGTCAATGGAGCCATGTAGTCTAGACACACCCTTAGAGGCCTCCTCTTGCAACCACTAAGGGCAGGTCTACACTACAACACTAGTTCAGGATACCGGAGTATCCCGAAATACCTATCCCACGTTTTCACAGCAAGCCAGTCATTTCAGGCTCGCAATTCTGACATCCCTGTAATCCTCATTCCACGAGGAATAAGGGACGTTTTGGAATAGCGCTTTATTTCGAAATTTGGTGCTGTGTAGACAGCGCCAAATGACGAAAGAAGCAATATCAAAATAGCATCCAGATAAGATAGCGCATAGCGTCAATCGTGTATCTTATTTCGAGTTACAGCGCCGTGTAGACGCACTGCAGCGTGCCAACATTTTACTCCAGCAATAGTTTCTGTCTCCCTTTCTCTGATGGCCCACACGGCTGGGGAGTTGCCCCAGGGGTCCATCATGTAGTGCACTTGCTGAGACGCCCTGTGGAGTTGCTCTCTTTTTTGGCATATGTATGGCAGAAGGCAGTGTCCAGAGCATGGGGATGTTTTTCCAGCCAGTAAAGAAGGAACTAGGAGACGAATGACCTGCAGAGTTGGCTCCTGTGCTGATGAGCAAGCCCATCGGTCTTTGTGGAAGTTAATGAATCTGAACTCCTTGGCTTGGGCCCAGCACTACAGGGAACTTTTCTGTAAGTGGTTCCAGCAGCTGTGTCTCCTTCGGGACACAAGGAGCAGGAAGTGACACCGCCCCTCCCAAAATATGTGCATCACCACAGCCGCGTTCTGTACCAGCACAGGAGCTGTTTCCGGCTCAAAGCTAGTGTGCAATTGATTGCAGAGCAGAACTAAGCTGCATTTTCTTACACCCCGGGAGAGAGGTCTCGTGATGTTGATCGCCCATGATGATTCAGACTAATCTCAGCCAGACTGCACCGAGTGATGTGTTGACCTGCCGAGCTTGTACTGCAGGCTCATTTATTTCAGCTACATGCATGATTCCATTTGCTTCACAGCTGCATTTGAGATGTTTTGGTACCAAATGTGAAGTTATTTATGATCTGGTTTTATTTTATACAGCATGGCTGGTGAGAGGGGTGAGGAACAACGAGAACTATGGACTGAAACCGGCACACCCAGAACTCTGAATCGTATCCTCGCTTGCATCTTTTGCCCACTGTCATTTTCCTTTAGCTATTTGGCGATGCATTGCTTTAGCCCTGAGTACAAAGAGAATTAAGTGGGACTCAGCCCCATTATCAATACACGTTGTAAACAGTCAATTTAGGGGAACACTGGGTCCTGCTGCTGTGCCCAACCACCCAGAGTAATGGAAATTGACCTCAGTTTGCAATTGATCTACCGTAAAATCTCGAGTATAATGCGCACCTATTATAGTGCGCACCCTGAGTTTAGACTCTTAAAATCATGAAAAAACGGAACTCCTATGTATAATGCGCACCCATTATACAGGAGAACTGGAGGGAAGGAACGGGAAGGAAACCTGTCTCCCGCCCAGCTGCCCACGCGCCGAGCTTGCGCCTGCCGGGGGAGCGTCCCCCACCCAGATGCCGGCATGCCAAGCTCGCGTCTGCTGGGGGGGGGTCCCCTCCCCATCCAGCTTGTGCCTGTCTCCCCCCCCCAGCTCGTGCCTGCCGAGGGCGAATTTAAAACGTTTTAAAAAAACCTCCTATAGATAATGCGCACCCCGACTTTGACGCTAAAAAAAACCGGGAAAAAAGTGTGCATTATACTCGCGATTTTACGGTATTTACAAACCATTATTGCAACTTGTACATGTGTTCAATGATGGTGATCTCTGCAAAATCATCTGTTCCATCGGGTTATCTGAACTGAGCCCCTGACCAGTTGGGGTCAGCCTGAGAGCTGGGCTCAGAAAAGATCCAACTCAGAAATTCTTTTCAGCTGTTTCTGATGGTTTAGTTGAGTCTTCTGGGAAAACAAGGGGCTGTAAGGGTGAGAAGAAGCCCCCTGTAGTTGCTCTTGTGCCTTTCTGACTCTCTCAAGCATTGCTAGAAGATAATGAGTAAATAATTGGCCATTGCTCACAGATTTCAAAAATTAATGCTCCCAGAAGTTCATAGCCTAGAGAGTCTTGTACAATTTACCATCCGTACATTTCCCCATTATTCAGTGTCCCATCTTTATCTACTATATATTTGAAAGAGTTTCTCTGTCTGTCCATCTGTTTGTCTGGCTATGTCTAGACTACAATGATTTATCGGAAAAAGATATCTTTTCCGACAGTTTTTTCGAAAGCAGCTTTTCCAACATTTGGCCCGTCTACACAGAGCCAAATTTCAGAAAAACCTCCTCTTTCGAAAGAGCCCTTCTTCCTCGTGGAATGAGGAAGACAGGGCTTCCGAAAGAGGGTGTCTGCTCTTTCGCAAAAAAAAGCGGAAGAGCAGACACGTTTCCTGGATACGGCGGAGTTTTTCTGGTGTCCAGGGAAAACCCCGTAGCGTAGACATAGCCTCAGTCTGTTTGTTCAAGAGCTCCTAAACAGTAGGAGCTAGGACCACCAAATTCAGTATGCTGCTTCTTATCATAACTCAAACCAAGGTCAGGGTTTGGTCGTGCCAGGAAAATAGGATGTTCCTGGAATAGGATTGCTTCTGATAAAACCATACAAGAAAGAGACAATATCACTAGGTGAGTTAAAGGGCCTCCCTGAGGCTGCCCCCCCAATACGAGACTGCCCCAGCCCTGAGATTTCTACCCCCACTGGTGCCCTTTTGTCTAAGGGCGGGGCTGAAGCTCTCCCTTCCACACCTGATTCATACGAGAACAATGTTGGCTGTTCCCCTTCACCAGGGAGTGAGGGGAAAGTGCACAGGTTGCTGCATTCCTCACTCTGGCTGGAAAGTGCAGGGAGCAGATGAATCTGGACCTGTCCCAACTGGGGGATATATAGCCCTCCCCCAGCTGTGCCCACTGGAGCTGCAGCTGCCACCTGGTCCCAAGCTGTTATGGTGAGGGTGGGCTGGGGTAGACCTCTCTTCCTAGAGCAGCCTGCATCCTAAACCCTCATCACCACCCCCCCGCCCCAGAGCAATGACTTAAATGAAGCCTGGACATTTTCATTATATTTTACAAAAAATAAAAATTAATTGACTTGAGGACCTGAGTATCGCCTGGTAAATCTTTTATACGTATAATCATTTTAAGTAGTTCTGTTTTTTCCAGTAATGTTTCCCTCTCCAATCCAGTAATGTTTCCCTCTCCAATCCAATTTAGATGGTTGTATCAATGCCAAGCCATAGTCTATGGAGGTATGTCTAGACTGCATCCTTCTGTCAGCAAAGGGATGCAGATTAGGCAGGTCGACATTGCAAATGAGGCAGGGATTTAAATATCCCGTGCCTAATTCGCATAAAAATTGCCGCCATTTTTGCCGACGCAGCACTTTGTCAGCAAAAAGCGGCAGTCTAGAGGGGGATCTGTCGAGAAAGAAAGCCTTTTTCGACAGATCCCTTATGCCTGCTGCAAGGAGGTTTACAGGATCTGTCAAAAAAGGCTTTCTTTCTCGACAGATCCCCCTCTAGACTGCCACTTTTTGCTGACAAAGTGCTGAGTTGTCAAAATGTGGTGGCCATTTTTATGCAAATTAGACACAGGATATTTAAATCCCTGCCTCATTTGCAATGTCATCCTGCCTAATCTGTATCCCTCTGCCGGCAGAGGGATGCAGTCTAGACATACCCTGGGTAATCAATTATATTTTGTCCAACGAAAATAATAATAATGATATTTTTGTATTAAGAGTAAATACAAATATTTACGGTCCGTTCAAAAGCATAGGGTGGTCTGGATGTGGCCCTGGATCTGCTTATTGACTGTCCCACTTCTCATTTCATTTCAGAAACTCTCTACAAATCCATTTGCAAACAGGTGAACCTGAATGTTCTCTCTGGACTGGCCAGGAGGAAACCCAAATTCCTGCAAACTTGCAGTCCTGTGAAACCATGAGAATTCTGAGGGAAAGTGTCTTGAACCCAGTTTAAACTCCCCTTGGGAAGGGTTGGTACTGCTAACTATAATTAGTGTGGACATGGAACGTTGGGCCACTTTTGCTGACGTGGGCAAGGTGAATAGGGGAAACCCGACAACACTGGTTAATTTGCCTTCTCTGTCATGAATTATGAGTGAGTGTGGAAGATAAGTCTCGAGAGAGATTTGGTATTACAAATACTCAGTGTGATGTTGGGCAATGTTGCTTTGGGAGAAAGCTAAGTCTCTCCGATGAGAGAAAATCGAGGTAATGATTGTTTGTATTTACAAATGAACTCATGGTGCTCTGTGCATGAGAGTTATTAGCCAGAGCCTTACTTGGGAGCTCGTGTTCTGACTACATATGTTCCCCATTTGACAGCAATGGTGTATGTCCTTTGGTTTTTGTACTAAAATGCTCGCTAAAAGCTGTTCAAATGTCTTGCCCAATTCTAAGCCTTCATTTACACTAGCTCCTTAAAATCACAGTGTCTCTGCATAGGGGCAGACCCCTATACGTCAGTGTTTATACCAGGGGTGCGCAATAATTTTTTGCCGGGGGCCTCTCTGGAAATTTTTGAAGTGGTCCCAAGCTGCACAGGAAGGGGCGGGACATCAAGTGCAAGGGGTGGGGCATCAAATGGAAGGGGCGGGGCCAATATACTTCCAGGTTCCACACCCCCAGATAATGATTGGTCTGTGGGTAAGGGAGTGCCTTTACCCCCCCACACACACACATTCCTCCTAGGTGCCCATGCCCCTGGAGTGGGAGAAGACTTCTCATATTCCCCTTCCCCTAGGCCAAATAGGGCTGGGGGGCAGGGGAGCACACAAAGCCTCCTCTGCTCTCCCCCTGCCCTTTAAGCAGCACATGGCACTTCAAAGCATCGCATGCTCCTGGCAGGATGGGAGGAGGCTTTGTGCACTCCCTACCCCCAGGCCCTAATTGGCCTGGGGGTGGGGGAGCAGCAGCACCTCTGTGGGCTGGATCCACCCACTTGGCAGGCTGCATCCAGCCCACGGAGGTCCTTTTGCCCGCCCCTGGTTTACACCAATGCAGCTGGATTTGTATTTGTGAAGCTTTCCTAGTTCTTTTCTGCAGGTCCCAGTCTGCTGGTTCATTGGTGTCGTTGTAGTTTGTTCAGCTAGCTCAGAGTTGAAAAATGGATTGGGAATTGAAAAAGCAGGAAGGCTTGTTTTCCACTCAGTAAATAAAAACTAGTGTCAGAGGATGAGATTTACTGATGTAAGCAGGGTCAGGATAAGCTCTACCCTGACATCTGTGGTGAATTGTGACGAGTGGTGCAAAAAGACTTCAAGGGGCTGATCTTGTTTGCATAGGCACACCCACCCTGCCTAGTATGAGCTCACAGCAGCCCAAATGGTCACTTTGGCTGCTGTGGGATCCCCAGTCTCTCTGTTATTGAGGCAGGGGGGATAAAGTGTTGTTACCCTGATTATGCAAATCAAGGACTGTAGAACAGTGGAACTGTTTTAGGACAGAGGGATTTGCCATCAACTAAGTAGCACTCGTTAGACAAGGGGCATGGGTTCCAAACCCAGTGAAGTGAAAGAGGCTGGGGAAAGGTATTTATACCTGGTTTCCCCCCCCCCCTCCCCCGTAGAATAGCAGAGCTAATTTTGACTCTATTAGGGCTATGTCTACACTGGCGGCTTCTTGTGCAAGGGGTCTTGTGCAAGAAGTCTTGTGCAAGAAAATGTCCACACTGCCATCTGTGAGCTGTGCTTTTCTGCAAGAGCACCCATGGCAGTGTGGATGCTCTCTTGTGCAAGAAAGCTCTGATGGCCATTTTAGCCATAGGGTACGTCTACACTAGTCCCCTAGTTTGAACTAGGGAGGCTAATGAGGGTGACCGAAATTGCAGATGAAGTGTGGGATTTAAATATCCCGTGTTTCATTAGCGTGTTCTTGGGTGGTCGCCATTTTGGAAATTGACTAGCCCAGAATAACTGCCTGTGTCTACATGCGGCAGTGAAACGGGAGTTCGAAGTAAAGCCCTTAATTCAAATTAGCTGTTAAACCTCATTCCAGGAGGAATAACAGCTAATTTGAGTTAGGGCTTTACTTCAAACTCCCATTTCACTGCCGTGTGTAGATGCAGGAAGTTATTCCAGGCTAGTCAATTTCCAAAATGACAACCGGCTGGGAACATGCTAATGAAGTGCGGGATATTTAAATCCCGTGCTTCATTTACAATTTCCGTTGCCCTCATTAGCCTCCTTAGTTTGAACTAGGGGGCTAGTGTAGATGTACCCATAGGGCTTTCTTGCACAAGAAATCCCTGCTGAGCATCCACACTCCCCTCTTGCACAAGAGCCCTTACACCTGTTAAAAAAGCGGGAGGGCAGTGTACATGCTCTGCGGATTCTTGCGCAAGAACGGCTGTATGTGCACAATAACCCACCAGTGTAGACATAGCCTAGGGAGTCTAGTTACAGGCTGCTGAGCTGAATTCACTTTGGGCCAATGGTGCACCAGCACTGAGGCTCCCCTACTATGAGCTGAAATCACTAAAGAGTTAAAATTTACTAAGAGCTGAATTCATTGAGTGCTGCGGGGGAGCCTGAAGCTATATTGCTGAGCTGCTGGCAGAGCAGTTCGGGAAACGACCAGTGGGCGGCTGGCGGGAACGACCGGTGGGACAGCTGGTGGAGTGTGGCGGAGTGGCTCGCGTTAAAGGCTGCAGCAGAACCCTACGGAGAGACGGGGCTGTCGGCCTCGGACCACGTAAGGTGCCCCTTATCAACCCCCCGCCTTCCCTGTTCCACCCAGGTGACTTTTGGGGTGTTGGACTCTCTACCAAGAGACTTAAGGACTATGTCTACACTGGCAGCTTCTTGCGCAAGAACATGAAGAAGTCTTGCGCAAGAAAATGTCCACACTGCCATGTGCGAGCTGTGCTTTTGCGCAAGCGTGCCCATGGCAGTGTGGATGCTCTCTTGTGCAAGAACGCTCTGATGGCCATTTTAGCCATAGGGCTTTCTTGCGCAAGAAATCCCTGCCGAGCGTCTGCACTGCCCTCTTGCACAAGAGCTCCTGCACAAGAGAGCTTACACCTGTTAAAAAAGAGTGTAGCTCTTGCACAAGATGTCCTCTCTTACCACGCCGTACTGTAAATTTCCTTGCGCAAGAGCGGGCGGGCAGTGTGGACGCTCTGCAGATTCTTGTGCAAGAATGGCCATACTTACACAAGAAGCCGCGAGTGTAGACATAGCCTTGGGGTGTTGGACTTTTGGGGACTTCGGGTGATTCTGGGCTGGGGTTGGTTCTTTGCTCATGGTTTGGTCTATGAATCCTAGTTGTGGTATTTTTCCCAATTTAATGCTGATGTCAGTTACCTCATGTTATTAAAGATTTGCAGCTATACTGAGGCTCTGTGCTTGCGAGAGGGGAAGAATTGTCTCTTTGAGGCACCCAGAGGTGTGTGTAAGATTTCCCAGGTCACGGGGTGGAGGCTCGAGCCGGTGTTGCATTACGTTGTTGGGAGGGGACCCCTAGGTACTGAACTCGGCCCTTGATGCTATTAACTTGGCCTGGCAAAAGGATTACACTAGTTCTAAAATCTAGAGATAGAGGCTGAGAATCACAAACAGTTTAGCTAACTAATTATACTTGACTTTACAGGACTATACTTCCTTTTTTTAATAAAATCCATTTTAAAAGCAAAACTTGTTGTGGTAAACGTCCTTTGTTTGTTTTTTCTTGAGTATCTACCACATTTAAATTAGTTTACATGAGATATGTGTCAAGATGCATTGGGATAGATATTGGGATTCAATTAAAAATACATCAACCAACATTTAAAAATGTTTATTTAACTAGTAATCAGCCCTAGTAATCAAGAAATGTACCGTTCACCATTTTCTTACACAATAAAAAAGTAAAAAGTAAAAATAAAATATATATTATCTCCCTGTGACTGGCAAAAGCTTTACACCAAACTTTGTGTAAAGGCTCGCTGCAAATCAACATATTTTAATGATTATCAGCTGGTGGAACTTCATCCTTGCTTTAGGAAAACAACTAAACAGAATGAGTGCAAAACAAGCTTGAAATAAATGATTTAAATCAAGGTTTCTTGCTTGTTAATTGAAACCATGATTAAATTTGATGATTTAAATCACTTTGTTCATCATCGCAGAGCTCAACCTTATTTGGTGAGGGCAGACAGGGTGGATTGATTTAAAGCAATGGTATAACTTTATGCAATTGCAATTGCATGTTATAAATTTTCTACTTAGCATAAGCTTGGGTATTTCAGCTTGTTCTAGTGTGGGTTCAGGAAAAAAAAATCTTGCAGCTACACTAAGGTAACAGTATTAGCTCTTTGCTGAGCACTAAGTAGAGCAAATGAAGCTTCCTGGGTAAAAAGGTTTCTAGCCATTTAAAAAAAAGCTGGTATTTTATGGGGTTTTTATGGTACTTTTATAGCATGAAGACTGATTTAAAAAGCTCAGGGACCTGGATTTATCTATGTAAACATTAATATCCTTCCAAACTGGTCCCATGTAATTCACTGTTGACAAGTCTTAATTCAATATTATTTTATTTGCACAGAATTATTCCATTTTCAAATGCACTCTTTCCTCGTCACTTCTGTCTTGTAACTGCCTTCTGTACTTACAATCCAGCAGTGGGCCTGCATTGAGTGTGAACAGATGTGTGCCATTCCTGAAGGGCACAAATTGTGTCAGCTCTTTGAAAAATATAACTTTTTGAGGCACGTTCCATGGTATCGGTCTGAGTTACTGCTAGTGCTAGCGTCTGCAGCAGTCCTTAACCAAAGCCTCAGGTAACGAACTATTATATGTATGGACTGAAATACGTGCTACAGCCCTGTACTGGCTATCATGAGCTGTGTATGAGTGTCAGAGACCATCTATTGCTAAGCATAGTGGAGTCTCCCTTGGCTCAGGGAACAGATTCAGTGTTACCCTCCCTGCTACCTTGAACTTCTGAATGACCAGCAGCACAGTAGTATCCATGCAGACCTAGCTGACCAGTGATTTAAAATGTGTAATGTGAGTTCACCTAACACTTGGGAGTGAGGCCATTTCTAATAACATCATGGGCATGCATATATATTAGAGTGTGTCTGTCTGTGAGTCTGTTTGTTCAAGAACTCCTCCTAAATGAGGAGAGCGAGGGCAGCTTCCTCTTCTCCTGACTCAAAGCAAGGTGAGGGGTAGGTTGTGCCCCGGGAAAGGGACAGTTTTCCACAATCTGCAAAGGGAGGGGCTGTTGTTCTGAGGGACGCGATACTGAGAGTGGGCTCTGGGGGCAGCCACACCACCAAGGGAGTGACCAGCAGGGCTGGGGCTCCACCATCTTGCCTACCAGCAGATCAGGTAGGTGGGGCCCCCTTGCCTTAGTGACAGCCCCCAGCCCCCAACCCTCCCTGCCCTGGGGAGGACTGGGGGGAGGGAGAGAGCCCCTGCCGGCCACCAGGGAGTCCCCACTACCCTGGGCCACCCCGGGGGAGAAGCCAGCAGCCACCCCCACCCCTTGCCCTGAGCCCCTCACATCCTCAAGGCCCAGCCCTGACTCCTGCACCCCCCATGCCGCCAGCCCCCTGCTCTGAAGGCCCCAGGCAAGAGCAGGTAAGCTGGCTGGGGCTGTATAAATTCAGAAGACAAGGTTCCGACCCCAAATAGCTTACCATCTGAATGAGAACAATGGGGAAGACTCTTAAGGCTACGTCTAGACTGGCATGATTTTGCGCAAATACTTTTAATGGAAAAGTTTTTGCAAATGCGCAAAAGCGCGTCTAGACTGGCACGGAGTTATCGTTATAACGATGCGCTTTTGCGCAAAAGTGCGTCTACATTGGCGGCATGCTTTTGCACAAAAGCAGAAGCCCGGAACCATTTTGCAGAGGGCAAAAGGGCACCAGCCCTTTCCGGGGGCGGGGGCTGAAGCGCCTTTTTGACACGTGCGTAAAGGGATCTCCCTGGACAGCCGTTTCTCTCCTGCTCCGTGCTTTAGGACCTCTTGTAGGGACTGACAGCCGTAGCAGTTTTGATGGTTGCCCTCTGCCTTTTGGACACCACTGTCTTTTGCCACCTAGTGCTTTTGCCTGTTTTTTTTTTTTCTTTTGCCTTGTTTTGTCTGCCATGGAGCCAGGGGTGGCCATGTGCCTGCTCTGGCCACTGCCGGCCATTTTGGAGTGCCTGCAGCTGCTGCTCCAGGCTGGTGCCCTCCTGTTCCAGGACCAGGAGGTGCAGACCGCTTTGGACTCCCTCACCAGGGAGGCCATGGCGTCCCTGTGGCATCCCCACCCCAGGGTGGAGAGGCCACTGTGGAGACTGGACACCAGCACCGACTGGTGGGACCGGCAGGTCCTGGGGCAATGGGGCGACCAGCAATGGCTCCGGAACGTCCGCATGCGAAAGCGGACGTTCCTGGAGCTGTGTGCCTGGCTCACCCCCGCGCTCCAGAGAGCCACCACCCGGCTGCGGGCACCCATCCCCGTTGAGAAGAGGGTCGCCATCGCACTATGGACAGCTACCGATCGGTGGCACAACAGTTCGGGGTGGGCAGGTCCACCGTCAGTGTCATGGTTATGGAGGTAAGTCCCAGGGGGAGTGGGGAGTGGGGTGGGGGGAGGGGTGTTGCACTCTATGCCCAGGGGCAGCCAAGTCTCCAGGCTGGGTCACCCAGGGGTTTGAGCCGTCCCTCCCTTGCACAGGCCTGCTGGTGGGGGTGGGGGCATGGGGCGAGGGGGCCCTGGTGTGTGTGTGTGCGTGAGGACAGAGGGAATCACGGGGGGGGGGCCAAGGGAGCGCACACTCACCCCTGCCTTATGTGATGTGTTCCCCTGTGTTTCTCTACACCCTTCTGAAGGTCGTCCACGCCATCAGCGATGTCCTGCTCCCGAGAGTGATCCACCTGCGCGACGTGGACGCTACGCTGGCCGGCTTCGCTGCCCTCGGGTTCCCCAACTGTGCGGGAGCCCTGGATGCAACCCACATCCCTGTCCGGGCCCCGGAGCATCGAGCAGCCCATTTCACAAACAGGAAGGGGTACTGCTCGATTGTTCTCCAGGCCCTCGTGGACCACCAGGGCCGCTTCCTGGACGTCTATGCGGGCTGGTCCTGCAGGGCACACGATGCCCGCATCCTCCGCAACTCCAGAGTGTTTCGCAGGCTGGAGGCGGGCACCTAATTCCCCCGGCAGGAGTTGACTGTCGGGGATGTGCCTATGCCCATCTGCATCATCGGGGATGCAGCCTACCCCCTGCTGCCCTGGCTAATGCGGCCCCACACGGGGCGGCCGGACCAGAACCGGGCCCGGTTCAACGACCGCCTCAACCAGGCCCAGAATCAAGTGGAATGCGCCTTCGGCCGCTTAAAAGCCCGCTTCTGTTGTTTGCTCACCCGTCTCGAGATGGGTGAGTGGAATGCAACGGAGGTAGTGGCCGCGTGCTGCGTGCTCCACAACATTGTGGAGCGGAGTGGGGAGGCCTTCCTCCCTGCATGGATGGCAGCCGAGGCACAGACGTTTGAACAGCCCCACACAGCTGCCATCCACCAGGCGCACCAGGATGGGATGTGCATCCGAGAGGCCCTGACGGGCATGTTTGCACAGGCCCCATAGTAGGGTCGCCTCGGTCTCCCCATACAACTCCCTCCCATCCCCTCCCCTCCCCTTAACTCCCAATTGTAAATTTACTGCATTGAACAAACCAACCTTGGTTATACTTGTTTTGTTGGGTACGAAGACTCCTGGTAGTCTTGTCTGTCAGGTCAGGTCAAGTGGAAGGCTTGCACCTACTAATATAAATTGGGTCCAGAGTTAGGTTTAGTTAAATTAGCTATCGTCGTCATGACTGTTCGTCAGGCAGCGTCGGTTCGAAGCGTATCGGCCGTCATCGTGCATGTTCGTCGGGTGCGTCGGACGAAGCTAGGGTTTTTCTTTTAGTTTAGGATAGGTTTTAGGCCACCATCACCTGTTCGAGCTGTCCCGAAGAACAGGAAGAGGATTCGTGGTTCGTGCGGAAGGCTCGAGTCAGCGTACCCGATTCCAGTCGTCTTTGAGGGATCTCCTGGCAGTTCCTTGTCTGAGGCCCGGAAGGACCAAAGGATTGAGGTCGCCAGCAACACTACAATCGTCCCTGCATCTAGACTATGTAAATATTCTTTGTGTTCGTGTTTTAACCTTTCTTGCTTGTTTGTTATCTATGTTAACATAGTCTTGTGGTTTAAATTTTATTTAAAGTGTCAGGATTTATTTATGCGCCACAAACCAATGACCAATTAAAGGAACGACTGGTGATAGATACGGTATTTGGTGTCCGCATTTTGTAATCTTCTGAAATTTAGTTGGCTAATTGGCATCTCAAATCAATTAAGTTACCTCGAGTAACACAATGAACAACACAGTTTTGTTTTCATCAGAAAAACTGGTATGTGTTTATTTACAAGGGGGAGAGGGGGAGGAGACCTTGAACTGGGAGGGGGGAGGGGGAAGAGACCTTGAACTGGGAGGGGGAGGGGGAAGAGACCTTGAAATGGGAGGGGGCAGGGGAAGGAGACCTTGAACTGGGAGGGGGAGGAGCTACTCCTTGGAGGGGTGGCCCCTGCGACTGCTCCTGCGGGGGCAGACCTGGACATGGGGGGCAGGCCGCATCGGGGCAGGCTGCACGGGGAGGTGGGCAGGAGGTGCAGGAGCAGGAAGGGCAGGAGCAGGGGCAGGAGGGGCCATTGCAGGAGGGGGCAAGGGCAGTGGTAGGGGAGGGATGGCGGGGGCATGGGGCAAGGCCATGCTGTAATGTATGGCATGGCCAATGTGGGCGGTGAGGGTGGCGATGGAGTCGGCCGTCCGCACACACTGAGCCTGGAAGGCGGCCCAGGACTCCTGGCACCACTGCAGGTCCGCCTCCACGCGCCGAGTGATGGCAGCCTCGACGTGCTTGACGGCCTGCACGTGGCGCTGAAGGAGCTGGTCCCGGTGGTGGAGCCTCTGCCTCGGTGGTTGGGCAGGCTGGGGGTGCTGCTGCTGCCGCTGCTGCTGCCGGACTGAAGGGTCCCCGGCTTGTGCTTGGTCCCGCTGCAGGGAAGAGAAGAAAGGATGGGTCAATCAGGCAGCCCGGCCACTGTCCCCACACCTCATTCCTCCACCCCTGAGCCCAGGTGACACCACAGTAGTGTGGCTTGGGCCCACTCGGTTCCCCTCCTGCCCCCCGTGTTGTATGTTTGCAAAGAGGACCGCCCTGGAGTAGGGTCCTCCTCCATGTATTGTAACCACCAGTCTGTGTCCTGGCCCCGTGGAGGGTGGGAGGGCGCTTGTGCTGCGTTAACCTGCCGGTGGAGGCTGTGAGGCTTTGGGCTAATCAGTGGTGTTTGATAGGGAGCGAGATGAATCCCCACACAGTGACTGGGAGCACATCTGGCAGACGTGGGCTGGGCTCTCAGATCCCCATCGCGTGGGATATCTCCTGGACGGAACCAGGAGAGTGACTGGGGAGTGTCCCATCCTTGCAGCAAAACTCAGGCGGCCCTAGGGGCGGCCCGAGCGCTTCCCCCCCTTCTCCCTCCCACTATCCCTCACACACGTAGCCCAGGGACATGTGTGGCCACAGTGGGGACTTTCCTCGGGGAGCCAGCCAAGGCACCGGGAGCAGGCGAGGGGCTCAGTGGGGGCCACGCTCACAGGGCTGTGACGCTGTGGTTTTCCCAGGAGCAGCTGGCTGTGCCTCACAGCCAGGCATGGGACAGTGTGCGGGCTCTGGCCTGAGTCCCTGGGGCCCTGGCTGGTTCCAGCCGGCATCCACCCTTCGCCCTGGTCCCGCCGGATGTGTGTGAGCAGCACGGTCCCAGGCGTGCCCTGGAGCTGCCTGCCGCGGCCACGTGCCGCTCGGTCACCAGGCTGCACATGGTTGCATGTGCTGCTTACTGCCTAATGCTACACAGCGTGCAGCTCACGTGGCCTGAGTGACATGCTCTCCCCCTCTCCCCTCCGGGCGCCTGGCTCCCCCCCCGCCCCACCCTTGTGAGTGCAAAGTGCAACACTCACCGGTGGATCCTTCCCCGGCCTCCGAGGATGCGCGGGAGACGTCGGGGCTGCCGGAGGGGGCCTGCTGGGTGGCAGTGCTGGCCTCATCCTCCGACGCACTGCTGTCTCCTTCCCCCGCTTGGTGGTCCTGGTGACGGGGGGGTGCATGCTGCTGTCGACGGGGACCTCCGGGGCTTGCGGGGCTGGCTGGCCCAGGATGGCGTGGAGCCGGTCATAGTAGGGGCAGGTGTCTACTCCTGCCCCCTGGCCCTCGCTGGCCTGCACGTAGCCCAGGCGCAGCTCCTTGACTTTTGCCCGGACTTGCTCGAGGGTCCGGGCTGGATGGCCCTGCTGGGCAAGTGCCTGGGCCATGCGGGCGAAGATGTCCGCATTCCGGCACCGGGAGCGGGTGTCTTGGAGGGCCTCCTCCTCCTGCCAGAGGTCCAGCAGGCTGTCCAGCTCCCCCGAGGACCAGGATGGTGCCCTTCATTTGCGGCCCCCTGGGGGCCTCCTGCACTGGGGGTGTGGGTAGCTGATCCCCCCCTGGAGCTGCCATGGTACTTGAGGGTGTCTCCTGGATGGCAGGGGCCATGTGGCAGACCTCTGGCCAGAGGTGCAAGGAAGGCTCCTGCGTGAGCTCAGCAGCCTGCGTCTGCTTTAAGGGGGATCAGGTTACCAGGAAGTGCCAGGGAGCTGACTGGCTACGGAGTCTCCAAGCGTCCATAGGGCTTTTTTCCGTTTAGCCTGCTTTTGCGCAAAACGTCTTAGCTGCCCGTCTACACTGGCCCTTTTGCGCAAAAGCATTTGCGCAAGAGGGCTTTTGCCCGAACGGGAGCGTCAAAGTATTTGCGCAAGAAGCACTGATTTCTTACATTAGAACATCAGTGCTTTTGCGCAAATTCAAGCGGCCAGTGTAGACAGCTGTCAAGTTTTTGCGCAAAAGTAGCCGCTTTTGCACAAAATCATGCCAGTCTAGATGCAGCCTTAGGGTACGTCTACAGTAGCCCCCCTAGTTCAATCTAGGGAGGCTAATGAGGGCAACTGAAATTGCAAATGAAGCGCGGGATGTAAATATCCCGCGCTTCATTAGCATGTTCCCGGCCAGTCGCCATTTTAGAAATTGACTAGCCCGAAGTAACTGTCCGCGTCTACACGCGGCAGTGAAATGGGATTCCAATTTAAAGCCCTAAATTAGCTGGTATTCCTCCTGCAATGAGGGGTGGGAGGTCTGGCCAGGAGGATGGGTGCAGGAATGGATAGAGGTGGGGGTCTGGCTGGGAGGTAAATGCAGGAGCAGGTGGGGTGGGGGTCTGGCTGGGAGGTTGGATGCAGGAGCAGGTAGGGGTGGGGGTCTGGCGGGGAGGATGGGTGCAGGAGCGGGCTGTGGGTGGGGAGTCTGGCCAGGAGGTAGATGCAGGAGTGGGCAGAGGTGGGGGTCTGGCCGGGAGGATTGGTGCAGGAGCGGGTGGGGTGGGGGCATGGGTGCAGGAGTGGACTGGGAGTGGCGGGGGGGTCTGGCTGGGAGGTTGGATGCAGGAGTGGGCAGAGGTGGGGGTCTGGCTGGGAGGACGGGTGCAGGAGTGGAGATCTGGCGGGGGGGACGGGTGCAGGAGTGGGGGTCTGGCCGGGAGGACAGGTGCAGGAGTGGGGGTCTGGCAGGGCGGACGGGTGCAGGAGTGGGGGTCTGGCGGGGGGGACGGGTGCAGGAGTGGGGATCTGGAGGGGGGGACAGGTGCAGGAGTGGGGGTCTGGCCGGGAGGACAAGTGCAGGAGTGGGGGTCTGGCAGGGCGGACGGGTGCAGGAGTGGGGGTCTGGCGGGGGGGACGGGTGCAGGAGTGGGGGTCTGGCCGGGAGGACAGGTGCAGGAGTGGGGGTCTGGCAGGGCGGACGGGTGCAGGAGTGGGGGTCTGGCGGGGGGGACGGGTGCAGGAGTGGGGGTCTGGCCGGGAGGACGGGTGCAGGAGTGGAGGTATGGCAGGGCGGACGGGTGCAGAAGTGGGTGTCTGGCCGGGGGGACGGGAGCAGGAGTGGGGATCTGGCGGGGGGGACGGGTGCAGGAGTGGGGGTCTGGCCGGGAGGACGGGTGCAGGAGTGGGGGTCTGGCAGGGCGGACGGGTGCAGAAGTGGGGGTCTGGCTGGGGGGACGGGTGCAGGAGTGGGGGTCTGGCCGGGAGGACGGGTGCAGGAGTGGGGATCTGGCTGGGAGGACGGGTGCAGGAGTGGGGATCTGGCAGGGGGGACAGGTGCAGGCGTGGGGGTCTGGCCGGGGGGACGGGTGCAGGAGTGGGGGTCTGGCTGGGAGACTGGATGCAGGAGTGGGCAGGGGGCGGAGGGCCAGGGAGGGTGCAGGAGTGGGGGTCTGGCCAGGGGGACGGGTGCAGGAGTGGGGGTCTGGCCGGGAGGACGGGTGCAGGAGTGGGGGTCTGGCAGGGCGGACGGGTGCAGGAGTGGGGGTCTGGCCAGGAGGACGGGTGCAGGAGTGGGGGTCCTGCAGGGCGGACGGGTGCAGGAGTGGGGGTCTGGCCGGGGGGACGGGTGCAGGAGTGGGGGTCTGGCCGGGAGGACGGGTGCAGGAGTGGAGGTATGGCAGGGTGGATGGGTGCAGGCGTTGGGGTCTGGCTGGGAGACTGGATGCAGGAGTGGGCAGGGGGCGGAGGGCCAGGGAGGGTGCAGGAGTGGGGGTCTGGCCGGGAGGACGGGTGCAGGAGTGGGGGTCTGGCAGGGCGGATGGGTGCAGAAGTGGGGGTCTGGCCGGGGGGACGGGTGCAGGAGTGGGGGTCTGGCCGGGGGGACGGGTGCAGAAGTGGGGGTCTGGCCGGGGGGACGGGAGCAGGAGTGGGGATCTGGAGGGGGGGACGGGTGCAGGAGTGGGGGTCTGGCCGGGAGGACGGGTGCAGGAGTGGGGGTCTGGCAGGGCGGACGGGTGCAGGAGTGGGGGTCTGGCCGGGAGGACGGGTGCAGGAGTGGGGGTCTGGCAGGGCGGACGGGTGCAGGAGTGGGGGTCTGGCCGGGAGGACGGGTGCAGGAGTGGAGGTATGGCAGAGCGGACGGGTGCAGGAGTGGGGGTCTGGCCGGGGGGACGGGTGCAGGAGTGGGGGTCTGGTCGGGGGGACGGGTGCAGGAGTGGAGGTATGGCAGGGCGGACGGGTGCAGGAGTGGGGGTCTGGCCGGGGGGACGGGTGCAGGAGTGGGGGTCTGGCCGGGGGGACGGGTGCAGGAGTGGGGGTCTGGCAGGGCGGACGGGTGCAGGAGTGGGGGTTTGGCGGGGGGGATGGGTGCAGGAGTGGGGGTCTGGCGGGGGGGACGGGTGCAGGAGTGGGGGTCTGGCCGGGAGGACGGGTGCAGGAGTGGGGGTCTGGCAGAGCGGACGGGTGCAGGAGTGGGGGTCTGGCGGGGGGGACGGGTGCAGGAGTGGGGGTCTGGCGGGGGGGACGGGTGCAGGAGTGGGGGTCTGGCCGGGAGGACGGGTGCAGGAGTGGAGGTATGGCAGGGCGGACGGGTGCAGAAGTGGGGGTCTGGCCGGGGGGACGGGTGCAGGAGTGGGGGTCTGGCCGGGAGGACGGGTGCAGGAGTGGGGATCTGGCTGGGAGGACGGGTGCAGGAGTGGGGATCTGGCAGGGGGGACGGGTGCAGGAGTGGTGGTCTGGCCGGGGGGACGGGTGCAGGAGTGGGGGTCTGGCGGGGGGGACGGGTGCAGGAGTGGGTGTCTGGCCGGGAGGACGGGTGCAGGAGTGGAGGTATGGCAGGGCGGATGGGTGCAGAAGTGGGGGTCTGGCCGGGGGGACGGGAGCAGGAGTGGGGATCTGGAGGGGGGGACGGGTGCAGGAGTGAGGGTCTGGCCGGGAGGACAGGTGCAGGAGTGGGGGTCTGGCAGGGCGGACGGGTGCAGGAGTGGGGGTCTGGCGGGGGGGATGGGTGCAGGAGTGGGGGTCTGGCGGGGGGGACGGGTGCAGGAGTGGGGGTCTGGCCGGGAGGACGGGTGCAGGAGTGGGGGTCTGGCAGAGCGGACGGGTGCAGGAGTGGGGGTCTGGCGGGGGGGACGGGTGCAGGAGTGGGGGTCTGGCCGGGAGGACGGGTGCAGGAGTGGAGGTATGGCAGGGCGGACGGGTGCAGAAGTGGGTGTCTGGCCGGGGGGACGGGAGCAGGAGTGGGGATCTGGCGGGGGGGACGGGTGCAGGAGTGGGGGTCTGGCCGGGAGGACGGGTGCAGGAGTGGGGGTCTGGCAGGGCGGACGGGTGCAGGAAGTGGGGGTCTGGCCGGGGGGACGGGTGCAGGAGTGGGGGTCTGGCCGGGAGGACGGGTGCAGAAGTGGGGGTCTGGCCGGGAGGACGGGTGCAGGAGTGGGGATCTGGCGGGGGGGACAGGTGCAGGAGTGGGGGTCTGGCTGGGAGACTGGATGCAGGAGTGGGCAGGGGCGGAGGGCCAGGGAGGGTGCAGGAGTGGGGGTCTGGCCAGGGGGACGGGTGCAGGAGTGGGGGTCTGGCCAGGAGGACGGGTGCAGGAGTGGGGGTCCTGCAGGGCGGACGGGTGCAGGAGTGGGGGTCTGGCCGGGGGGACGGGTGCAGGAGTGGGGGTCTGGCCGGGAGGACGGGTGCAGGAGTGGAGGTATGGCAGGGTGGATGGGTGCAGGCGTTGGGGTCTGGCTGGGAGACTGGATGCAGGAGTGGGCAGGGGCGGAGGGCCAGGGAGGGTGCAGGAGTGGGGGTCTGGCCGGGAGGACGGGTGCAGGAGTGGGGGTCTGGCAGGGCGGATGGGTGCAGAAGTGGGGGTCTGGCCGGGGGGACGGGTGCAGGAGTGGGGGTCTGGCTGGGGGGACGGGTGCAGAAGTGGGGGTCTGGCCGGGGGGACGGGAGCAGGAGTGGGGATCTGGAGGGGGGGACGGGTGCAGGAGTGGGGGTCTGGCCGGGAGGACGGGTGCAGGAGTGGGGGTCTGGCAGGGCGGACGGGTGCAGGAGTGGGGGTCTGGCCGGGAGGACGGGTGCAGGAGTGGGGGTCTGGCAGGGCGGACGGGTGCAGGAGTGGGGGTCTGGCCGGGGGGACGGGTGCAGGAGTGGGGGTCTGGCCGGGAGGACGGGTGCAGGAGTGGGGGTCTGGCCGGGAGGACGGGTGCAGGAGTGGAGGTATGGCAGAGCGGACGGGTGCAGGAGTGGGGGTCTGGCCGGGAGGACGGGTGCAGGAGTGGAGGTATGGCAGAGCGGACGGGTGCAGGAGTGGGGGTCTGGCCGGGGGGACGGGTGCAGGAGTGGGGGTCTGGTCGGGGGGACGGGTGCAGGAGTGGAGGTATGGCAGGGCGGACGGGTGCAGGAGTGGGGGTCTGGCCGGGGGGACGGGTGCAGGAGTGGGGGTCTGGCAGGGCGGACGGGTGCAGGAGTGGGGGTCTGGCCGGGAGGACGGGTGCAGGAGTGGGGGTCTGGCCGGGGGGACGGGTGCAGGAGTGGGCAGGGGGCGGAGGGCCAGGGAGGGTGCAGGAGTGGGTAGGGGGTACAGGGTCTTGGTGGGCGGGGGAGGGGGATGCAGGGTCTGGGCATGCAGGGGATGGGGGGCACTCACCTGGCTCTGTGCCAGGGTTCTTATATGGCTACTTCCCCTAGCGCAGAGTGAGCAGAAGCAGGCGTGAGCCTGGGGGAAGACACTCCGGATGAAGAGGTCGAGGCGGACAAGGAGGCGCTCACTGCGGGGACCATTCTCAAGTCCCGAGGCGCAAGTTGAGTCTGAGCAGCTGGATGTGGAGCACGAAGCAAGGAAGGCGACTCAGGTAAGTTGCTCTGCTGCAGTGGGGTATGGGGAGGGTGGGGGAAGGTGACCACAGGCTTTGTTTCTGTGAGCTGGCTACGCCCTGCCCTGTGTCAGGCTTCGTGCGTCGGGGCTGCCAGGGGTAGGCCACGTCACCTAGGATCACTATGGGCATTTGCACAGCCCCCCCATTGTTTTTCACAACTTTTGTTGCATTGCAACGGGAACACTCTCTGGGTTTTGTCACCAAAAAGCAGGTTTGGTTCTGTGTGCACCGTTCGTGTTACCGCAATAAAATGTTCGTCAGACTGAACATTTCATCACTGGCATGCAGGAGCTGTTTGGACACAGCCCACAATTTGCCTACAGCCTATTGTCAAGTGTGATATGGCATATTTATTGGCAGCAAGAAAAAAACCCTAACTTCCTCATGGCTGACATCCCCGCGTGATTTCTGGAATACATTTCATCCTGATTCCGTACGCTCTGCAAACCTGAATCTTCCCTTCCACCACTAGATGACACTCAATTGATTTTTGTTTTCTTGCCTTTTATTTTTTAAGGTGCATTCAGTTCAGAATATTACTTTGTCAGCCTCTGCAATTGCTCACTGCGAACCTCATTGGAGGATAACAGTAAGGCAAGTCTGCTGATCAGCCAATACTGATTGCTGTTCAGTTCTTTGAGTGGGTTGCCTAAAAATAAAACTTTGTCATTTTACACCACATGCATAATTCAAACTCTCATTTGTTCCTAAGGACAAAAGTTGTGGCACTTACAGAATAGCAAACAATGTTTTGGAATGTAGCTTAAAAACTCAGGAAAGGTCCATTTCAAGTTTGGCATTCATTTTCTGTCTTTGCCAGATGAGTTTACCAATTTCCATGAGGCCATGTCTATACTAGGAGGTTATTTCGAATGTACTAAGTTTGACTTCTGGACACCCGATTTAACAAATTCAAACTTGCATGTCCTCATTATGGGGAAGCATCGAATGTAGTCCGAGGCAGGCTCCGATTAGGTGGACGTGCTACCTTGGACTCAGAGCCCTCCACACTAATGTTATTTTGGACTTACACGTTCAGGAATAGCGTTATTCCTCAT
Source organism: Pelochelys cantorii (assembly GCA_032595735.1). Classification (NCBI taxonomy): domain Eukaryota; kingdom Metazoa; phylum Chordata; order Testudines; family Trionychidae; genus Pelochelys; species Pelochelys cantorii. Next base: position 5,424,942 of record CM064346.1, on the reverse strand, counting down.
GAAAAGCAGGACTACAGAGTCCGAATTCCACGGCCCCTTTTCCACAATAACGGGCTTGGTAGTGTAGATGCACGGCTTACAAATTTGACCTTGGGGTTATTTTGGACTAAGGTCCTAGTGTAAGCCAGTCCTGAATGAGATGGCCGAAAGCAACAACTGCAGAAGAGCTCCCCCACCAAAGGATGTCTGACTCTCTAGTTCCTGTTGACAGCATCCCCTCAACACCCCCAAGGAAAACATTGCGGCTTTATAAGCCCTCCTGGTGGCAGGCCTGGCAAGAAGGCTAGAATGTGACTAAGCTAGGGAGACTGCATTTCCCCCTCTTTTCGACGTGCCCCCTTGCACACAGAACCCATGTGTGCTAATAGAGCAGCCCAAGGGAAGCTTAGCTGTGCTGTTGTGCCTGCGGCCAGAGGGTTCACATGGAAAATCAGCAGAGCGTTTGTGAAATGTTGGAATTGTCCAGCGGGACCCGGTCGCGGCCGTGTTGGTTTGTCCTTACACAAATCAGTATTATTCCACAGCACAGGCCGGCACCATGAACACAGCTGAATTAATAGAAGACAATGAGACCTGCTAAGGATCCTAGCAGTCAGGGCTGTCCCTAGAGTAGTGCCAGGCCCAAGCCAACCTTCCCCAGACGGCCAGGAGTAGGGCCTGGGGTAGCCCCCCCCCCGCCGTGGGAGGCCTTGCCCTGGCCCCACCTCTGCCCCACCCACCCACTCTGCCACTTCCCCAAGCCCTGCCCCTCCTCTGCTTCTGCCCCAAATCCACCTATTCCCCCAAATCCTGCCCCTGCTCCACCTCCTGTCCCATTCCCTCCTGCCCCTGCACTGCCCCCTTCTGCCTCCATTGCGCCCCTTGCCTGAAGTCCCCTCCCATGAGTGCCATAAGCCAGGGGCGGCAGCAAGGGTCGGGCCCCCCACAGTCACCTCGGCGAGGGGAAGTAGAGCACAGCAGGCTGGGAGATGGGTGGTGGGGTGCAGTGGAGCAGGGCCCAACCCCTGCACCCGCCCTCCCTCCCCCTCCGAGTAATCCCTCAGCCACCCTGGACCCCAGGGCCAACCCACATTTTGGCACCTGAGGCAGGGAGCTCAAACGACACCCCCACGCCCCCTCGCTAAGACCAAACCATTGAAAGGTCTCAGTTCTGCCTTCTTCCTGTTCTGCCCCTCTCATGGTCCTGCTCTGCCATCTCTGTGCATCTAGAGCAGCGAGAATACATCGGCACCAGCAGCAGACACAATTTTCTGCACTCTGGGTCCTAGCGGTGCCCCCCCACAGTCTGGCACCTGAGGCGGCTGCCTCAGTCCGCCTCATGGTAGGGCCGGCCCTGCTGGGCCCCATAGGTCCCCTCCATAGTACAGTTGAGATGGTTGCTGCGGGGCCCCCCAAAGTGCGGGGCCTGAGGCAACTGCCCCAAACCGTCCTATGGCCGAGTCTCTCTATTGAAGTATTATTTCCTGTGAGAGATGTGGTTGCTTTAGAAAGGCTTTGCATAGTCCACAAGTGTGCAGAAAGACACACACACACATGCACTTGGCAGGGAGCAGAGACATTTTTGCAGAACCAATTAAGAAGCCCATTCAAACATTAAAAGAAGTGAGGCGGTAAGTAGCACCTTCTTTCGGCAGGTGTTCCAGCGTCGTCATTTTTATCTTCACCTGTGCAGTGTCTCGCTGTTTTGTGTCTCCTGGTGGAAGGCGAGTATATCAAAAGAGAAACACTGGAAGGGTGAGGTGTCTGTGCTATTTCAAGATATTTCCACCAAAATTAGTGGGCAAGAACATGAAATGCAACACTCATCCTGTTTCCCACTGAAGTCACCACGTATCTTACAACCAGATGCATGGACTGGACTGAAAGCAGCTTAGAAACCTCCTGGCAATTTCACAAATGTGCCCACTTGTTTCATTTGAAGCAGTGGGCAAGGTTGTTCAGGCTTTCTGAGCTTCGCAGAATGACGAGCATGGGGAGCACCAAAAAATTAAGATGGATGCCTTCTGCGAGGTTTGCCTCTGCCGCTTTCCAAAGGTAGTTACATCAGCATGCCCTGCTACAACTGCAAGGAAAACACACGCACGCTGTAACCAACACAACGCTAGACTGATAAAGCATAGGAATTGTTTAGCTATGGACTGTATTTTCCTATAATTTTTCAGTAATACGTTATGCAGTAAAAAATGTGTTTGCAATGTTAACACATGGTGTAGCCCCATCCAGGAGGACTGCGAGAGATGGCATTAGTTTGTCTGCTCCGCTAGGGTTCCAGATGACATCTTTGGAGAGGGCCCTGCATGCATGGAGTTGCCGCTACATTTTATTTTGTTTTTTGTTTTATTTTAGAGGAGGGCAGTGAACTGATATTGCATTGTACATCTGGAATTTACTCTTGCTTCAAATCAAGCTATATTTTCAAGAGGAAGTAATGACTTTGCCTCTCTATACTATGGGTAACATCCATCTATTTCCCTTGATCTCTGGCCAATGACAGCTGTAAATAGGGACAAAAATTCAGTCTTGACACATCCAATTTATGTATGTTTACGTAAATTCATACAAATTGAGTTGTGCATTTTGTGGGGGAGGAAAATGATGTTGTACCAAAGAAATGTATTAATAACTTCCTTACTTGTAATTGTTTTGTGGAGGAGAGGAGAGATAAACTTGGTTGTAGATGTGAGAGATTCTTTTCACTATAACTGCCAAAGAAACTCAGTTAACTGACGTCATTATTGGTAAATTAAATGTATTATTGATCCCATGGAAACACATTCAGTGTAGAGCCAACATTTTAAGATACAGCAAAAAAGAAGGCTGACAGGAAACAAAGAAAGAAAAACATTAGTATAATTGGGTCCCAAGAGATGTGTATTCCCAGCGCCATGTGGAAATTAAGTCAATACATTTAAACTCTTAAATATTTACTGAATTGTAATATTAATCAGGTAAGTATTAATTAAATTGTTCCTTCTTTTTAAAGAGAGGTTTAGTTGCTTGGTTTACTGGCTTTTTAATCAAGGTTTTTATTATGTGTGGTGCTCTAATTTAATATTAAAGCTTGCATTCATTAAGGTAGAGCTTGCATATGCCCAGTGCAAGTGGAAAAGCAAATCAACCAACCAAACAAAAAAGCTTTTCCCATTCTTCAGAAAAGATGTGGGCTGTGCTATGTTTATTCTGGTGAGAAAAGGAAAAAACTATACCAGGCTTTTGTAATGGTCAGAGTAGCCTATCTTGAATTTTTCATGCATCCCTTAGATCAACTCTCCCTCTGACATTGGGGGAAGTTTTGGATCAACAGTATGTTTAAATCTCAGCCCTGAGCCTTTGAAACAAATGTGGCCTGAAAGCAGAGGAGATCATTCGGCGTTAGTGCAAACCTGGATGCCTATAACTTTGAGGAACTGGAATCCAAGTGCTACTATTGGTCCAATCAGCCTTTGAGAACCTATATACTGTCATGCCTCCCTAAATCAACATACCAGCCCACATTCTGGGGCAAAATGTATATAGGTCTGGGGCACATTGAACCGTGAGCTGTTGTTACATTAAGGGCATGTACACTAGGAAAGGATTTCTACATAATATCTCCCAAAGTAACTATTTTGAAATAGCTTGTCCACACTACAGGGAAGCCTTGAAATTAGACTGAGGCAGGCTCCCTTAGGGTACGTCTACACAGCAGCGTTATTTTGGAATAACTGACTTTATTTCAAAATAACAAAATGCGCATCTACAGAGCAAGCCATGATTTTGAAGTAATGTCGAGCTGGAGGACGTCTTACTCCGACTCCTGTAAACTTCATTTTACGAGGAGTAAGGGAAGTTGAAGGAAGAGTGTTCTTCCTTTGACTTCCTGCTTGTGTAGACAGCACCAAAAGCCGAGTTAAGCTATTTCGACTTGTGTGTATCTTAATTCGACTTTTGCCCTGCAGTGTAGACGTGCCCCTAACATGGACGCGCTACTTTGACTTAGAGCCTCAGGAAGCACTGGGGAGTAATTATTTGAATGACTCTGGGGAGCAGTTATTTCGAAATAGCAGAAGCTGAGCATCCACACTTACGTTATTTCAAAATAACTGTTTCGTGGAATAACGGGCTTAGTAGTATGGACGCTCCACCTGTTATTTTGGAATAAGGGGAATTATTTCAGCATAACTCCCTAGTGTAGACATAGTGTAGGACTGTTGCTTGCATAAACATGGGTTAACAATTCATATAGGCTAGTGTGATGGGGTGTACGTACCTCACAATAGGCAAGAGAGGGTTAACCCAATGCTCTGGGCGGTGGAACTTCCACCACTCAGACCATGCTGGGCATGCTCCAACTGTTGCCTCCATGTGAAAGGGAGCAGCCCAGCTCATTATAGGCTGACCACCAAGAAGGGAGGACGCTCTGGAGCAATTTCAGCACTGGACTGTGGAAACCAAAGATCCCAAAGACCAGACCGGAGACATATTGCCTACAACCAGCCAACTGGAATCAGAATCGTAGGGCGCTACCCACACCAACATAGAGACCCCAGCTTCAGAGAGACTCTATGAAGTGGACCAGAGAAATGGTGTGAGTGGTATCTCCCTCTCAAAGATAGTCAGAATAGGATCTCCAACGACCATACTTGCTAACAGAGCCCTGGGCTGGGAGCTTGTGAAGAAGGGTGAGTCCAGGTCCCCCTATGCTGACTGGCACCATTGCTTCCACGAGGTGTAACAGTTAATTCAAACTAAGGACTTACTTCGAATTAACTTTTAACTGCCGCGTGTAGCCACGGGCAGTTAGTTCGGACTAGGGGGATTTAAAAATGGCACCTGCCCGGGAACATGCAAATGAAGCCCAGGATATTTAAATCCCGGGCTTCATTTGCAAGTTCGAATGCCTACATTAGCCTCCCTAGTTCAAACTAGGGGGCTAGTGTAGACATACCCTCACTCTGGCCATTACGCTTCACTGCCCTGACCCTAAGGGCAGTTGTAATGAGTCTCTAGCTATCAAGCTGCATGGCCTGGATACCTGAGGGGAGCCATATTGACTTTGACCATGAGGCCGCACTGCCCTGATTCCCAATTGAGCCGTATAGATGGCAGCCTTTGGACTGTACTGCTCTCTGACTATGGACAATCAGGTAGACGGTAACCCTGGTAGTATCACAACGACAACCTGCGCCAAAAGGGGGATGGGTGTGCATATCTCATAACAGCTAGTTGACATTAGATCTTACTATACTATTGACATCTATTTAAGAAACTTCCTGCAATCTAAAGAAATTAAAAACATCAAGGTTTTTAAAATCTGTGATTAATATCAATAACATTGAAAAAATATAAAGAGTGAAATAAACATTTGGCCAATGCATCTTAATAAATAGGCAAGGCAAGACACAACTGACCATCTAGTAAAGTAGAACTCATCTATACTGTCTGTCCTTTTAGGAGTTTTTGATAGATGTCTGGCATTTTGTGGCAGTGCTAATCTAAGCCTACCTGGGAAAAGGCCCCACAAGGATGAAATTTCAGAACTACTTAATTCTTGAAACTCCTCCAGATTTGCTCTCCAAAATTGTCGTGGTTTTGGTGTCATTGCTTCTTGTAAAACCCATGAATTTTCTCTTCTCAGGATTATGAATCTTAACTGGACACCCCGACACTATGATTAGAAGATTGAAGTGGGCAAAATCCTTTTCTCATTTAAAACCACTGAAGCCAATGAAGTTGAATATAACTAAATTCTACATTTGATTAATATGAAAGATAATAAATAATCTTTGAAGAGTGTTGTAATTCAGTGAGTAACAAGTCACAGAGAGTATGTCTACACTAGCCCCCTAGTTCGAACTAGGGTGGCTAATGTAGGCATTCGAACTTGCAAATGAAGCCCGGGATTTAAATATCCTAGGCTTCATTTGCATGTTCCCGGGCGGGCGCCATTTTTAAATGCCCCGTAGTTCGAACTGACTGCCCACGGCTACACGAGGCAGTCAGAAGTTAATCCGAACTAAGTCCTTAGTTTGGATTAACTGTTACACCTCATTGCAGGAGGAGTAACAGTTAATCCGAACTAAGGATTTAGTTCGGATTAACTTCTGACTGCCGCGTGTAGCCACGGGCAGTCAGTTCGAACTACGGGACATTTAAAAATGGCGCCCGCCCGGGAACATGCAAATGAAGCCCGGGATATTTAAATCCCAGGCTTCATTTGCAAGTTCGAATGCCTACAATAGCCACCCTAGTTCGAACTAGGGGGCTAGTGTAGACATACCCAGATTGACTATAGACCAGAAATCTCTTCCTTACACCAGTCACTTTGGGTACATCTACACAGCAGCGTTATTTCAGAATAATTGATATTATTTTGAAATAACGTAGTCCACATCTACACACAAGCTGTTATTTTGACATCATGTTGAAATAATGTCGAGCTGGAGGACTTCTTACTCTGACTCCTGTAATCCTCATTGTACAAGGAGTAAGGGAAGGAAGTCAGAGGAAGAGTGCTCTATTTTGAAATAAGTGCTGTATGGACATGCCCAAATTGGAAATAAACTATTTAAACTTAAGCTGAGCAATTAGCACAGTTCAAGTTGTGTAGCTTATTTGGAGTTTAGCACTGCTTTGTAGACGTACCCTCAGTTACCAATACATCTCTCTAGCATTTAAATGATGTGCCATGTGAGGGATGCCTTCTGTTTAGTCCCTTGCATTTATAGTTACTCACCTTTCGGTGTAGCCTCTTCCTGCTGCATTGTGAGCCTGTAAGAGCATTAAATATCTCTTAAGATTTAGAGTTGAGTTATAAATACCATATTGTTTTAATTTTCAGTGACCACTTTCTGCAATGTAACTTGGATATCAGTGGAGTCTTACCCCTTAATGGTGGGTCTTAAACACCTTAAAGAAATACTGAACAACACTGGGATTTGCATTATGTAAATAAATGCAGCAAACTATAATTGCGATTGCCAAGCCATCATGGGTAGGCAATCGTTACATCCAAAGTGTCTAATGAACACTCTGCACAAGGCATGCAAAGGAGCCTATTATCTTTTTAAAAGATGGTTTATTTTGCTGCCATTTATAGTGCCTTCGTAACTCTGATGTTCTACTATACACTAATATAAAAGACTTCGGGAACGGAGGCTCTTTGTGACTGAACAAAATGTTATGGTTCTTCTTTCAAAACTTTGCAACTGAACAATGACTTAATACAGCTTTAAAACTTTACTATATAGGAAAAATGTTGACTTTTAATCCTCACAATTTCAATGAAACAGGTGCAGAAACAGCTTCCTTCTCTTCTCAAATCTTTTTTAAAATTTGCTAGGGGGCAGTGCCCCCTGCTTGCTGCACTCGCCACCCACCCTATCTTTGGGGGTAAGCAAGCCTGGCTCTGCCCCCAGCAGCCAGGGGCCATGCCAGTCCTGGCCTTTCAGCCCCCCGGATGCCAGGGAGGGGAAGGCTGGTGGCCGCACCAGCCCCAGCTTCTTCCCCCCGCCCCAACCTCAGCACTGGCCTCTTGGCTCCCCCATGGCTCTCAGGCCCCGCTATTTTCCACCCACTCTCTCAGCCCCCCCCAACCCCATCCCCAGTTGCAGCCAGCCCTGGCCTCCTCCCCGGATCCCACATCCTTCTTCCCGGCATCTCACCCGCCCCCCCCCCCCATTCCCTCTCCCTCCAGCTGCAGCCAGCCCCGGCCTGACCCCTGGCCTCTTGGCTATCCTCCAGCCACCAGACGAGGGCCAGAGCTGAGCCAGAGGGTGGCAGGGGTGGCAGCAATGGCTTCTCACTGTGCTGGGGGCCCTGAGGCTCTGGGACCCAGCAGAGAATTGCCACCTCTGGCTGCTCGGCCCAGACACGCTGGGGCCACCACATGCCTGGAGTTACAGCCTGGAACCCTCTCCCCGACCCCTGCACCCCGCAAGATTAGTGCACCAGTGCTGGCTTCCTGTGGGGGAGCGAGGAGAGGAGAAAACCCAAGGCTCCATGCCAGAGGCGGCTTTTGGAGAAGCGTGTGCTGCTGTGGGGAGGACGTTGTATGAAAGTGTAACCGCTGAACAGTTCAGCGGTTCCACATTTACCTGAATGACACACTTTAACATCCCTAGTTACCGTACAGATCTAGAAAAGAGACAACCTCTGCCTCGAACGGTGTACCACAGAAAGGCACGGGCAAAGAGCAGGAGGTTAGGGTAACCCATTCCGATGAATGAGCACAGTGAGTAATTGAGACCTCTGGGTTGCAGTAGTTGGGTATCTTTTGTGTGTGGAGGTGTTTTTGTAAGGTTTTCAAATTTTGGTTAAAACTTGGACTCGAGGTGGAGGTTAGGAGGAGAGACCGTGGCTAGGCATGATCATCAGGCTAGGTTTCGGAAGGGTTGCACAGGGTTGCCAGTTGGCCGGTTTTTGTACCCTTTTGCTTGTTAAAAGATTGAATGTGCCAGTTTTTCACTTGGGACATGTTAAAGTGCTGTACAATTCCTGGCTGGCGTTGCCATGTTGGGGTAAGGTAGGAAAGCGATAGACTACCTCTCGCAAACAGGGCATGTTGTTTTAGAGAGATGGTTAAGGCTTGCTGATGGCGTCCAGGCACTGGTCAGCCCTGCATTGGGTTACTAGACCTGCTAGACAGAGTGGAGCTGAACTGTTCAGTCCCTGCAAGGGAAAGCCAAGAAGTTTGTGGTTGATGTGGAAGCGAAGGTGAAAGCTTGCAGTAGGGGAGGACTCTTAACGTAGCGATACAGTACAATGATGATCTCAACAACAGCATTTTGAGGGGAGTTGAAAGGCGCAAAGGCAGACTAGAGGAGGGTGCAGGATGCAAGATGTGACATGATGGCGAGGGCTCAGAAAGGAGATTTTCGTGGCTGTGTGGACAAGAGGGGAGAGGCTGGATTTCAGGGAGATCGTAGAACTGGTGCACAGAAAGACATGGACAGATGACTAGGGAGGCATATACATATATTGCTTGAGAATGCATCGGAGTGATCAGGAAGGGGATCCTTAAGGAATCCATTTTGATGCACTTGGAAGAGGGGAAAGTGATCAGGAATAGTCAGCATGGATTCACGAAGGGCAAGTCGTGCCTGACCAATCTCATTAGCTTCTGTGAAGAGGTAACTGGCTCTGTGGATATGGGAAAGTCAGTGGATGTGATATACCTTGACTTTAGCAAAGCTTTTGATACAGTCTCCCACAATATTCTTGTCAGCAAGTTAAGGGAGTATGGATTGTATAAATGGACAGTAAGATGGATAGAAAGCTGGCTAGACTGTCGGGCCCAACAGGTAGTGATCAACGGCTCGATGTCAGGTTGGCGGTCAGTTTCAAGTGGAGTGCCCCAAGGATCAATTCTCGGGCCAGTTTTGTTCAACGTCTTTATTAATGAAGAGGGAGGTTGAGGGATTTGGGCTTATTTAGTCTGCAGAAGAGACGAGTGAGGGGGGATTTGATAGCAGCCTTCAGCTTCCTGATGGAGAGAGGCTGTTCTCAGTAGTGACGGATGGCAGAACAAGGAGCAATGGTCTCAAGTTACAGTGCGGAAGGTCTAGGCGGGATATTAGGAAAAACTATTTCATTAGGAGGGTAGAGAAGCACTGGAATGGGTTCCCTAGGGAGGTGGTGGAATCTCCATCCCTAAAGGTTTTTAAGTCCCGACTTGACAAAGCCCTGGCTGGGATGATTATTTGGGGTTGGTCCTGCTTTGGGCAGGGGGCTGGACTAGATGACCTCCTGAGGTCTCTTCTAGCCCTAGGATTCTATGATTCTATGACTTAGCTATTGCCTGATCAAGTGTGTCAAAAGAAAGGATGATGTCAAAGGTGACTGGCAGGTGATAGACTCGAGTGATTAGGAGGACGGTTGCAGCACCTGACTTGATAGACGAAGGGGATGGCTACATGGAACATAGTGATTTCATTTTAAGGTGAATGCAAAATATGGGAAATCAAGGTAGGAACAATGGGCTTAGAACTTAATGGGCGTTGTGTGTGCGATGTATAAAGTCTGAGTGGATTGGAGATGGACAGAATCATTCTCCTGCTCCCCAACCCACAAATTAACTAGGCTGACAGACATAGGATATATCAAGACGGGAGTCTGATCCTATGGAGTCCCACTGACAATTTAATAATGTACTTGCATTTACAATTGGAATAATCCATGCAAAATAAGGCATAGAATGGCAAGTCCTTTTACTGTTGGATATGGGTACACTTGAGCTGGGCCTACTATCCATGACTCATTAAATAATCAAGTCCAGACAAACTAGTATTACACATCTATAGTGACTTCCCTCTTCAGACTCCAAAGCACTTGAATTAACATCCTCACAACAACTCCATGAGGCTTGTAACAATTGGTCTATTTTTCAAAGTGGTAAACTTAAACTGAGGTTAAAGTCTGTTTAGTATCTTCCACATCAAACTAATACAGAACTCCCTCGTGGACTACCGAGAATCTCTGGTGCTCTTCCTTTTTGGAGAAAAAAACCTCTGCCTAGGGTAGGGATTTCTCGGTTTTTATGTATTTACCTTTATTGTTAAGGGTGATATTCCAGTTTTTTGTTGATATACAGTTTTTTGGGAGCATAAGGGCGCGCCAATGGAAAAATGGCGCATCAGCATGTTCTCTCTGCTTGTGTTGTTGTTATGCCTGCCCAGTTAATACGGGCGGTTATATGGTCTATTGAATTTGTAAAACTCCGTTTCTGAAATCAATGTATAGCCTTTAAAATGTTTAGGATTAGTGACTCTCTCTGGCTTTTTACATTATGGCTCAGATTTTTGGAGCTGTTGCAGTAATGATTAACCTGTTTGGCAGGAAAGCTTAATTACTGATAGTTTGGTTGAATGTGAATGCTGTTTCCCTGCTACAGTACCCGTTAATGAGGTTGTCAGCGCCATCCCTGGGCTTTTTGCTAAATGGAGCTCCAGATTTGAAAATGATTGTTTTTCATGCAAATAAAACAAGTGTGAGTGAGCGCTGCTTCCGTCCTGATCATGAATAGAATAAACTGAAAAAACAACAATTAGTCTAGCAGCACCTTAAAGACTAACAAAACATGTAGATGGTGTCATGAACTTTCGTGGGCACTAAATTTCATGATACCATCTACATGTTTTGTTAGTCCTTAAGGCGCTGCAAGACTATTCGTTGTTTTTTAAGTTTTTCCAGTTACAGACTCGCTCGGCTCCCCCTCTGAAGCTCATGAATAGAATGTTTGGGCATGTACTTCAAGGTGTGGAGAGCTGTGGGATGCTATGAATCTGAACGGTAATGCAAGAACCGAGGATCACAAAGACATAAATATGACACAAAGCAAACAAAATTAGATGGTGGGGCAGTCATGGAAGGACAGAAAGTTACATTCTGACCACCACGAACAGCATGGGGCTAATAAAAAAATGACTTGTCCTTACTCCATCTAAAACCAGTTGCATGGGATTTTTTTTATTTTTATTTAGCTGCTCTGCAGCTGCCCACGCTGCTGACATCATTCCAGAATTCCTCCAGCGGCCTTCGTCTCGCCTGATATGCCGGGTCATTTACATGCTCTCCCCAAATGTGTAGCAGTGCTGCGTCGTGCTGATGCCGTTGCTATTCCATTCACATCTCTTGCTGAGCATGCAGATGAATTTAATTTATATTTAATCAGCCTCTGCAAACAGCAATCACTCGAGAGCCTTTCCACACAACGTGCAGTGATTACCCTTATTATAGTAGTACAGTTTGTACCACTATAGTTAAGGGTCTCTCAGCCTTTCCATTATAAATCCTTATTTGGGGGAGTTTTGCAGCCTGACTGTAAAAAACGCTTTTGCAGGCTGGCACTTGCCATAGTGTGTACAAGGGACACAAGCTTTTTTACACGCATCAGGAGGTGGCTCATTACCAGTATGACTTACCTGGTTTTCCTGTAGCCATATTGTATACTTGCTGCGTGCACCAAATCTGACAGGCTTCTGGTTATGTAATCTGTAGGATTTTTGCCTGTGGAGTGGAATATCAGAACGAATATGGTCCATAGAAACATAATCCTTGAAAAATCCCCGAGGCAGAGATTTTAAGTGATCTCTGGGGTTACTGTCTGCAGGCTGCTTGGCAGTAGCAATTGCCAACCATGTAATTACAAAATATATGTGTTGGTTTGTTTTTAAGGCCTCACATACATCTTGTAAATATTTGGAACATTAAAGATTTTTCCAACTCTCTGTTTGTCAACCTTTAACTTCTCCATTTTGTTAATCAGCTTCTGTTTTTTAAAATGCAAATAATGTGATCTGTTAGTGGTTGACATCTTAAATTTGCCAACTGTTCTTACTCGGTGCTATTCGAGAGATACTGTAATGTCTTCATTGGACTATGAAATTGTTGTTTTCTCAGGGCAAAACTACTTATCTTCCCTAGCTGCTGTTTTCAAGTCCAAAAATCAACAGATGCAGAGATTATTAATGTCGCAATACTTACTATGTGGCCAGGTAAACATTTTGCACAGTACTGGACAGATGACATTTTCAGCAACTAGTGAATTTTCCTTTCTTTGGAATTACTTTATCAGAATTTGGCAGATTTAATTGAATAAATAAGTTTTTTTGTTGTGTGTTAAGTAGGTGGGAGTTTTTTGTTTCACCTCTGATCCAAATGGTAAGATAGTTATTATACTGATCATCCTTATAGCCACTTGTAAAGCTAGACTATAATGGTCTCTTTATGCATGAGATGCATTTTGAGAATGTATTTTCATAGCACCTTGTGGTGCACAAATAGCAGTCTAAATGGGAATTGGGGTTAAAAGGTGTTTGTTATCATTTGGCTCTTGCACAGAAGCTGGGAAGGCTGTGTATGCCACCAATATATACCCTACACCGGGGTAGGCATAAGGGCCTCTCTGGGACAGATCCAGCCTGCCAAGTGGGTTGATCCGGCTAGTGGAGGACCTGTTGCTCCTGCACCCTCAGGCCAATCAGGGCCTAGGGATAGGGGAGCGTGGGGCACTTAGAGTCAACCACTATGCGCTCCTTGTAGGGCAGAGGCAGACTTCGCATGATCCCCTTCCCCCAGGCTCTGATTAACTGGGGGGGCATGTGAAGTCTCCTCCCACCGCTAGGGGCACAGGTGCCTAGAGGGAACCACCAGATGTTCTGAACAGCTGGCAGTTCTCTGTGCGGGGCAGGGGCAAAGACTTCACTGCTCCCCCATCCCTAGGCCAATCAGGGTCTGTGGGCGGGGAAACACGGAAGTGTCCTGGCTCCGCCCCTTCATCCTGAGGCCTGCCCTTCTGGGGTGGCCCGGGGCCTCTTCAAAAATTTCTAAAGTGGCCCCCAGTCAAAGATTATTGCCCACCACTGTTCTACAATATCAACATTTCCCCGTGCTCTTAATGCTGTGACTGCCTGAATGTTGTGTCCTATAGATGATTATCCCAACCATGGCAAAAGAACATTGACTCACTGGAGAATGTAAATTTGGCTCCAATTTTCCTGAAGTCTGGGTACCACTTGTGATAAACTCTAAGATCAAATCTGGGTTCTGTTGAAGTCAATTAGGATTTTGCAATTTATTTTTTAATGGGAGCCAGACTCCACCTTAAATATTATTCTTTGCTGTGTTGTAAAGGTGTGTTTGGCATGTTGCAAATATATTGGTGTATTAACTATCTAATTTAAACAGTAAACAATCCCAGGTGCAGCTCCTTTAGGAGTGTCATTTTGATCCCAGATTTCAACTTTCAAACTTTTAGTTTTAGTCGTTTCAAATGACTAATGGTATTCCTGCCCCTTCCCCCCCCCCCCATATGTTCTAACACTAAATAACTGAATGGAATTTGTTTAGATTCATGCACACACAAAAATCACACTTACCTAAATATGGAATCTTTCAGTCCAAAGAGGGAATGCGTCAGAAAATTCTGAGCAAATGAAAATATGAAGGCTAATGAAAGCTGTTTAGCAAGAGTAATTTATAGAAGCTGTGCTCAACATCTCCTGTAATTGCTTTCTTAGAAAATTACCAATGTTTTAATAACTTCTGTGGGTGGAAAAACAAACAAAAAGATATGGAAGATAAATCAAAATCATTTTTAATTAAAAATCGTATCAAGAGTCAGAAACAACTAAAGAGCCAATTTAAAATGGAGGACTTGAAACTCCACGTAATACAACAAAGAAATCCTTCCAGTATTAACTAGCCTTTAAAAAAAATACTGCATCTGGATTAGCATGAGCAAATGAATGCTATAGAGGTCAATCAGGGTGTGTCTAGGCTACCATGTTTTTTCTAAAAAAGTGGACGTTTTTCGAAAAAACTTCCCTGCATCTAGACTGCAGCCACGTTCTTTCAAAAGTAAATTGAAAGAACGCGGCAGTTTTTTCAACTGCGGTATACCTCATTTTATGAGGAAGAACGCCTTTTTTCGAAAGTGCTCTTTCGAAAAAAGGCATTCTTGAATGTAAACAGGGCTTTTTCGAAAGAGAGCATCCAGACTGCCTGGGTGCTCTCTTTCAAAAAAGCGGCTCGCTTTTTCGAAAGAAGTGGTTGCAGTCTAGACGCTCTCTTCCAAAAGAGGCTTTGAGGCTTGTAGTCTAGACGTAGCCTCAGGTGGAAGAAGAGAGGAGGCAGTTGACAGAATATACATAATCAAGTCCTATTGATATTGAGATGTGCTATTTGTGTAGTGTATCCAGTTGGTGCTTCTGTTTCTTTTGGATGAGTGACATTTTTTCCAGCCCAAATTCGTTATACTTTATTTATGGTAAAATTGATGAACCTTCTAAGGTTCAGGAACAGCATCTGAAACACTAGACTTTTGACTAAGTACTTGTGTCCTCAATAGATGAGCCTACGAGTCAGTGAAAGACAAACTCTCTTTATATAACTGGTTGGAAAACTTCAAAAAAGTTGCCGTTTCCATGGATGTAAACAAGCAATTAAAACTCAACAGTTTTTCAGTAAGAGGGTTTTTCTTTTCTTGAACAAAAGCACTACACCTGCTATAGAAAATCTTTTATGACTCAGCTGTTACTGCAAGATAGATGTGAGCAAAAAGTGAAACACAAATTTGTCATAAGACGTTGGGGTAAGCAACTTCAAAAACTCATCAATCTTGACTTCACAGATCATGCAGTCAGGTATCACTCCATACAGCTGTAGTCTCATTTCAGACTTTTTGCCAAAAGCTGGTCAGCGTTAGCTTGGACACTGTTCTAAAGAACTCTGGATGACGGTCTTTATGGAAGTGTTTAATAGGATCCCCAAAGATCTCAAAGCACATTGGAGATGTGAGTTGGGAGGTAGGAGGAGAAGAACTATCTGTAAAACCGATCAGAGTAAAACGGTTACATGGCTTCAGACTCCAAAGCCCCATTCCTACAAGTTGCTCAGTGGTTGCATAGTACTTTGCTGGAACCACCTCAAGAATAGACAGGGGCTTTCCTGACTGGAGCGGCTTGCAGCATTGGAGTTTATGTCACGGCAGAGTCAGGAGCAGAACTGAGGTCTCAGGTAACTTCTCTGTCTAGTGTGTGTGTTCCTACATAGTAACGGTCTGATCTGGACCGCCACTGAGTCATTCCATTGACGGTGGTAGGTGTCAGATCAGGTGTCATTAAATCTTCAGGAAAATATTGTAATGCAGCAAGCAGAGCCATGGGCTCTTTACCCACTGGCGTGCCTCGCCTTGACTCCACTGACTGCAGGACAGTTGTTTTTGCCCTTTACAAAGGGAACTGAGGCCACCTCTTCTTCATACACTATTGCAACGTTGTAGTGTACTTCTTATCTCAACTCCAGCATCAAACGGACAGTGCCTGTATTCAGCCTAAAGCATGTTTTGTAATAACAAGCTTTATAATATGCAAATCTTGTTTTTTGCTTTGAAAATCATCTTTTTGAATCTTCGTGTATTCTGCAGAAGAAAGATTCTCAATCCTTTTGTGTTATGCAAATCTACCTTTCTCTGTTATTCTTGGGCATGAATGAGTATAAATGTCTCTGATTCTAAATGAGAACAAAAAAAGAAATTTCATCCCTCATCAAAAGAAAAGAAAACTTTATTTCTATTACATAAATAATGGTAAAATTAAAATCTTTTTATACAGATTATATATTTACAGTGGTGTTTGGTTAGAGGAAACAGCCGGTACATATGGCAATCTGTTTTCCTTTATACACTTCTTTATACACTCAGATAACATTGTAATAACATAGAATTTATTTAAGTTGCATGCCAAGTTCATGTATATTAATATTTACATTGGTTTGTACAAAGGTTTTATTTTTATTTTAACCATTATGCTTTTGACTTTGTGGGTGGTGATTGTTCTTAATTAAAATGCCATGTCTTCAAGTTAATGAGCAAAAATGATTGATTTTTAACACTGAATGAGAAATGGAGCAGAAATAACGATGGATGCAACGCTGAGGTATATAAATTAAACTTGTTGGTTTTAATATGTCTGAGCCAGTAGGCATCAATTATTCAGGTCCTACAATCAAATAAATGTCAGCATGCCTGATTCTGATCTCACTCCAATGTAACTCCAATGACTCCAGTGGAGTTACTCCTGATTTCACCAGTGTATGTGAGAGAAGAATCACACATTGAATGTTTACTGTAGTTGATGGAATTTGAGAGAACAGGAGCTACTGAAGAAAGCAGGAACTGTTTGGCGTGTCTAGAAAAGGCTGGCGGGAATGCTAACACTCTGTTTTCATCAGGAGGAATATGAAAATAGAAGCTCTTGTTTATAATTAAAATCAAACCAGATGTACAATATGAGGGTCCTGATCCTGGCCTCTTTACGCCCCAGTTCTGCAAACACGGCCATGCTTAAATTTTTAAATCAGTGGAGCTATTCACAGTAGTAAAGTGAAGCACATGCATAATTGTTTGCAGGTTCAGGGATTAAGTCACGGGAGTCTAGAGAAACAATGAGTGGTCCTGCGGCACCTGGGGAATCCTGAAAGGAAGAGTTTGCTGTTTCAGATGCAGGACTAGCAGATGTGAGTCAATCTTAATCTGAATGCGGTTTAAAAGAAGGGAAAGAACAGCAGTCCTTGGGCCTGGCTATGCGATGATAACAAAGCAAAGATCCTGTTAATGAACATGCTTGAATAGGACTGGACAGAAAACAATATCAGCTGGAGAAAATGTTCAGGTTTCAAAATCTGCTTTTGTTCTGCATTAGAACTAAACCAAAATGTTTTGAAAATTTCTTGGTGAAACAGAATTGTCAAAACGTCGGTTTTCAGATTGAAAAGGTCAGGCTGCATGCTTGTGTCCACCCTGTATCGGAACATGTTCTTAACAATCTGTACATCTCTCTGAAAAGTTTGTTTTTCAACCATGGCATTTTTGACACTTCAAACATTTTCTGACCAGCTCTACTTGTTCTGTAAATAATAAAGTGGCGCTAAGAAAATGATTTCTAATTTGCTGCTGTAGCATCTTCTTGGAAGGACTTGGGGATTTCAAAGCTCTCCTTGGAGTGGTGAGCATTTCTTCTGAACCATCCAACTCCTCCCATTATCCTTTTGCCCCTCAATCACTAATGTTACTTCCCCAAAAAAGGGATTTTTCAGTGTAGCTGAACAAATGCATTCCAAATTCTGTTGAACCTGTAGCAAAGTTCCCATGGATTTTAGCTGAATACTAGGCTTTAACTTGCTCCTCTTCCTTTGAAATGAGAATGCATTCAGATTTGCACACTGAAATTGGGAAGTCCATTTAGAGCTGCTGCATATTCCTGAGATTGATTCCCATGTTTCCTTTGACCCACAAAGTTAAAATTAATGTCTGTGAATAAAAGAGAATCAGTGATGTCCTCATGAAAGTGGCAGCTAAAATAGAGAGATGAAAGTGAATGTTCTGTATTAAATTCTTAGTTTCTAGGAAAGTAATGGGCTTTTTTCTGACAGCTCTGCAATTAGATTTCCTGACATTAGTTATAGTATATTATATCAAGCCTAGCTTAGTGAAATGTCTTGTTATTCCTGCATTTAAGTGTGAATATATCAAAACTCTTGGTCAGACTCAAGAATTCATTATGAGATTAAGATGACAATTATTTTTTTTAAATGGAGTTTGTGGTCTTAGGCTCTGTGCCACCAGAATTAAGAGCTTTCATTCTTATTAATCTTACACCTTCTCTGTGGATGACCAAAATACCATTCCTTCTGTGGCAGATGTAATTCTAAATTGGGACGGATAATTTCTTGCTTTTGAGGGACAACGGTTCTTGACAGCACTCTCTGGGTGTGTCTAGACTACACCTCTCTGTCGACAGAGAGATGTAGATTAGGCACATCGAAATTGCTAATGAAGCCGGGATTTAAATATCCCACGCTTCATTAGCATAAACATGGCTGCCGCTTTTTTCAAAACGGAGTTTTTTCGAAAAAAATTGCAGTCTAGATGCAGATCTGTGGAAAATAAACCCTTTTTCGACAGATCCTGTATTCCTCAAAAAAATTATGTGAGCACTTAAAAATGGAATTTCATCTGTATTAGAATTAGTATTGGTACGTGGAAAGGGGGTCACAGGCCTATGCTAAGTTCCTGCAGGCATTCTTTGTAGAAAGCCAGAAACACATAACACATTGTGGTGGGGGACAGAATCTTTCTATGCTTAATCATACACCTGTTAACTTAATTACAGTCTTGGTTCTGGGCTTTCTGCATTCATTCAGATCAACAAAACCCTGCAAATCTGTGGGTATCCAGTTTATATCCGTGGCTATCTGTATCCTCAGACGTGGATGCGAATATCCGTGGCTCATTTTTGCAGCTATGGATGTGGGTGCAGTTACAAATTTTGTATCTGGAACCCTGCAAATTTGTGGATATCTGCTTTATATCCATGAGTATCTGCATCCATGGATGTGGATGTGGGTATCTGTGGCTCATTTTTGCTGACATGGATATAATTTTTTTATCTGCACAGGGCTCTACAGATCAATAACAGGCATCTGAGATTCAGTAGGATGCTGTGACTGATGATTTCAAGATGCCATCATCCTAAGGTTTATCTAAACTCCTGGGGGGGGGGGGTCTTGGTTCACATAGCGCTTAGGTTGCACACATGTGTTTCCTTTCTGATTCTGTCACTAGAATTCAAGGACATTGCCAGTAAAAAGCACACCAACTTCCTGACCAACAAATTCACAGGCCCTGCCATCTCGAGATCAGAGTGTGCGAGTACACCCTTAGTTTACACTGAGTATTTTATGTGTACCCAGTCCCTTAAAATCACACTCAAATGCACAACTTTAAGTCTGGCTTCAACATGACTTGAACAGCTTTATCTTGTGGGATGAGTAAGGGGTCGGGGAGCTAGAAGCAGGAGTCCTCTTCTGTGGAACTATTCTACACTGTTTAACGCCCCCTTCCCGGTCTATCCTGCTCACCCCAGGTCAGAAGCTCCTGGACATATGCTGTGGAGTCAGAGCTGATAAGGCAGACTAGTTAGCAGGGCCAGGGAGGTAACATTCGAGAACAGAGCTAGTAAAT
This sequence comes from Pelochelys cantorii, assembly GCA_032595735.1. Lineage (NCBI taxonomy): Eukaryota > Metazoa > Chordata > Testudines > Trionychidae > Pelochelys > Pelochelys cantorii. The sequence continues at coordinate 5,405,441 of CM064346.1, read as the reverse complement.
GTGTTCTGACCTAATTCTCAGTTCTCTTGGGGGGATTAAATGGGTGATACTGCACTCTCTGTATTAGCCTTGACAACTTATCCTTAGACATTTAAAACTTTCAGCATGTGAAGTAAAAAGGAAAGTGAGACACCAGTGGCTAATGTTCATAACAAAATAACTCTAAAACAGTTAATAAGCATTTTATCCAGACATATTTTAGAAAATTCTGTTATTTCCTGACTGGTGATAGAATTCAAACCTGGATTTTTGTGGCAACCGTTCTCTTGTGGAAAATCCTGCTGTAACCTTAACAATAGTATCATCCAGGCAGCAATTTTTCAGTTATGCTGCACGGTAACATTTTGTAACATTAGTCTCAGGCAGCATAGGTACTGGATCGAATTTTAAAATCTCCTTTTGCAGTGGTTAAGATGTAAACTATGTGAAGGTCAATTCTGTTGTTCTTGTAACTTTTCTAAGTTGGATGGTGTGAGCCCGCCATGTTCAACTTGCTTGGCTAATGATTATGTAAATCGTCACTTCTGATTATATTTTTGACCACTCACTTATTCCCTACTTGCAGTTTTATTCATCTACCACTTCAACTTGAGACTGTCAAGGCTGGCTAGAGATTGTCTGATGAAAAACAGCAAATGGGTAAAGGAGCAGGAGTTGTCTTGCTTGCTGATCCCAGGTTGCAACACATATAAACCCTCAATGAAAGCCTCAAAACATTTTCAGAGGCGCCGAGTGTCTACAACTCCAACTGAAGTGATAAGGTGCTGAAAACCAGAATCTATCTTTTTAAATGTAAAGCATCAAGGTGAAAAATATTCCTAAACCAGCCTCAAATTTCATCTTGGATCACCTAAGAGGCAGAATCCTTCTGATATGGATACAATGCCAGCTTGCCAAAACTATATACAGCGGGATGAACAAAGAAAAATATCAACAACTCCGCCCAAACAAACCAACAATGTCATATTCAGCTTTTCATGAGGGTCATACACTTGGTAGCTCAGAATTTCCAGATTTGTTTCATATTCACAGTAATATTGGCAAATACCAAATGTCTCTCCAGTTATCATCAGATGGACTTTTTCTTGTTGTTCTGTAGTCTCCTGTTTATAAATAGCTTGTTCTTCAGATAGGAAGGAATAAACCCACATGAGCAATCCCACACCACAAATTGCAGATGGCTGTAGCTGTCCATTCAGAAATGGACCACAGTTTATAGAACTGTCCAAACAATGACAAAAATGTAGGGTTTGTCTACCCAAAGTCTTACACGGGTTTGATCAAATTGGTGCAGTCTGAATGTGTGGACACGCTTTCATTGGCTTATGCTGGTTTAGAAAATGAAGACTTTGCTTAAACTGAAAGTGTGTCCACTCAAGGCTTTTCCACCAGTTTGTGAAATCAATCGGTTTAATTGAATTAGATAAACCAGTGCCACCCTCCACATAGAGAAACCCTTAGATACCAGTGCAGTTGCAGCATCTGGGACCCTGAACCAAACGGTAGGCCTGGTTTGACCAACACTAATGAAGTTGGGCTGCATGTTTTTTAAGAAACCGTTGCATGTCTCTGTGACACTATGCACAGGTCGTGTCTCTGGTTGCCATAGTGATTGCCATTCTGTATGAAAAGTCATTGTGGAACAGCCACTGAAATGCCCACGTAACTTGAAGTGTCACTATACATGTTGCAGAGTAAGTTACTGATGTGCAAGACATACTCACATACTAAACATGCAGTACTGTATGCCTGTATTGTGGAGGGCAGGCGTTATCGAACTCCTGATGCATGCCAGCCTCCCCTCCTTGCAGTGGAAATTCCATGTAGGGAATGATTGGATACTCTGGACTGGCTGTTGGGTGTTTCCAAATCATCAACTGATACCCTACCACAGTGACAAGTCTAATTTCTCTGTGTGAATCAAGGATTACTCAGAATAAGCAAAATCCAAAGCCATGGATTTGACCAATAACTAGAACATATTTTTGAGTTGTTTTATGTTCCCTAATAAAAAACATTCTAGTAGTAACAATTCAATATGTATGCTGAACAATATTAAATCCCAACCCTCTTTTATATGTTTTCATTTACATAATAAACACCTACTGTAAACCTAGCATTGTGCATTGTTTTCAGGGAATGGAAATGCTTAAAATAATCGAGACTTGCCAAATGAGGTGACTTTGGGTACATCTAGACTGCACTCTAAAATCAAAATAAGATACACAATTTATGCTACACAAATTATTTTGATTTTATTTTGAAACAGGCTATTTCAAAATTTGGCACCTCTACACGGCACCAAATTTCGAAATAAAGCACTATTTTGAGACATTCCTTATTCCTTCTGGAACGAGGTTTACAGAGATGCTGAAATAGTGCGTCCGTTTTTTTGAAAATTATTTTTAAATAGTGGACGTGCTCCTTGGATGCAGGGTAGCTATTTCAGAATATTGGAGGTATCCCAAAATAGCCTTGCAGTCTAGACATAGCCTTTCCATTAACTATTTCTTCCTCGCTTTCTTGACAGCATTCAATATTTCTCAGCGCCCATGTTGCTCTGTTACTGTACGCAGAGCCAAGTTTTCTCAGGCGAAACTCTCTCACTGATGTCAATGGCGGTGATTGGGATTTGGCTCCGATGATCTGATCCAGCTCATCATGAAGTGAACGGGGGTAGGAGGTGTTGGGTAAGGCCACAACTGACCACTTGTATCTGCCTTCAGTTGCCTTCCACCTGGAACGCTGGTTTCTAACTTTCAAAAGGCACCAACTGCACATTATTAATAAACATCACGCAGTGATAAGTATTGTTTATGCTGTGTTCTGGTGATGCCACTTTCATCATGCCCCTGAGCCATGAAACTGTCATCCACATTTACAGCATCAAGATTTCAATGCTCATTACTCAGCTAGACCTCCGGGTCCCTTACGGAAAGCGTTTAACTGTATCACCGTTCTTTAGGGATGAGATGCCGTTCTCTAGGGATGAGAACTCTCCCAGGATCTGGTTTTGTTTTGAAGTCAGCTCCTGTCCCAAACCTTATGTAAATCTCTTCCCTTGGGAGAGGGAATGATTCTCAGAGAAGAGTCTACCATTGATCCTGTTTTGGTCACAGCAAAACACATGTGAAGAAGTGGGGGTTGGAGGAGTAAGAGAAAAAGCCACGTCCTCAAACAAAGCAGATCTATTGCATGGTTGGTTTGAAAACGAAAGTTGCCTTGGTCAGAAACAGGGAAAAGGGTGGGTGAAAAGGGTGTGAATTTAGGCCTTACGAGGTGGAGGGAGAGGAGCACAAATCCATGACAAATGGATGCGTTCAGTATCTATCGTGATTTGTGAATGGCGAAAGTGTCTGTAGATGGGTTGAGAGGATGCAGAAGAAGAGAACAGAAAGTGATGAGAATGGAACCATTCTTTCCTCTTAATCAGGCCTATTAAAAATATGTCTGACATGTTACAGATCAATCTGGTACCCAAAGAAAAAGACATGACATTAGTTTTTAAGACCGACTGGGGTTTAAGATGCTGGCTGCATTGTGGGGGGGGGGAAGGGGGGAAGGCATGGAGCAATGGGAATCTCGGGGTGATTCTGGACAGCATACCCGAAGCTCCATTGGCGATCCCAGGGACGTGCACGTTGGAGACGAAGCTCCACCTCCCTTTGAACAGGTGAAGCGTATGCTCCCTGGCCCCGCTTTCACAGTGACACTTTCCACCCTCGTGGGGGCATCTAATGTAGCTGGCAACCCTAGACTCCTGAAGCTCATATGGCTGTATCCCTACACTCAGACAGATATACAAAGAAATACACCCTGTGCCTTCTCTCCTCCCCAGACACAGAATGTCTCAGACAATAGTGGATGAAAACAGGTCACGTTCCTATACGTCATACCCAGATGACGCAAGGATTGTTCAAAGCTAAATGCAAGGATCATGCCTAGTTCTAAAAAAATAAATATTCCATACTTGATCCTGGCATCAAGCGTGCGTAGTCCTTGCGCTCTTCTCAGTACATGTTGTGCCTTTTGTCTACATAACTCCCTGATCTTGTTTGTGCCGCTCGTGAAAATCTCTTCCAGGAAAAATGAGTAACTCTCAGGATCTGAATGTCTGACATGCTATGTAACATATGGCAGTATTTTCAAGTTTGATCTCTTCCACTGCTTGTTGCTTTCTGCTTTTCAGATTTCTCTCCCGTGAGCCTACGCACTCGGGAGAAAACTGCCCCTGATAAAAGACAGAACAGTTGAATGATCAAAAATCAACAACAGCAAAAAGTCAAAGGGGGGGAATTATTATATATGTTTTTGAAGAGATGGTGCCTGGCATAGAGACTTCTGACACCTTGTTTCCATAATGAAGTATGTAGTTGGAGCCAGAGCTCAAAAAATATTTTATTTCTTGGAAAAGTTCTCCTATGATTTTGGTGTCTGAGAAGCTTTTGCAAGACCAAGTCTGAGCAAGGGAGAAGTGAGTTTGATGAAAACGAGTGACATTTGATGCACAGACAGTGCTAAATATGATGCTCTTAAATTGAGAGCGCTGGTTGCAGTCTCAGTAGGAAGACTGTGCACAGATTTTTAAAATGCCCATGTGCTAAAGCAAGCTTTTCAAAAAGCCCTGACTGGAACAGAAACCACTGCACACTGGGCTGCCCCCCACAATCTTGTGTCAAAGGTGGGTTTAAAAAAAAGAAGAACTTGCGCTACACTAGCAAATTTTCCTCTATAAAATTGGAAAATACTATACAAGGACTCGCTTGCTCCCCTCCAATGCCATAGACTTGAGGGCACAGTCATATGGAGAAACACAGCAAAGTATGTGAAGTAAAACAAACTGTATTTGCTTGTGGCTACACTACCATTGACTTCCTGGGAACGTGGGACCACTGGAAATAGTCTGTTGGCCCCGAGGTTAAAAGTCAGCCCCACAAAAATAGCTCATGAGGCTGTGTTCCTTCCGAATCACAAAATATAACTCTGGATGAAAGGGAGTCCTCCTTCAAGTTACCACCGCTGTTCTGAAGCAATAATTCAGGACTCCTGTATTTTTATTGCATTAGAAAACAAAACCATTAAAGCATTAAGACAGCCCTTTTATGTCCCTGCCAAGAGGATGTAGTTGATTCACAAGACATATTACACTGCTGGCCTCGGGTTCCATGTCGACTGGTTCTATATCAGCCCGCTTCTTTATTTCCCTTTTCAAAGTTGACTGAGGAAAAAGTTCACCCGTTGGCATGCGCATGCATGGTTAGTTTGGTTCACAGTGTTATGGTGAAAGGCTATTCCATGCCGCTCCGGAGGATCTGATTGGCTGCAATCAACATGACGCTTATAATAAAGGCCATGGCAAATGCACATATAAGGCTCTTCCGTACACAGGTCTGTCTGTTCTGTTTCTGGGAGTGAACTAAAGTGGGAGGAAAAATAGAGAAAGTAAAGATGAGACACTTACACAACTGGAATATTTAGTCTTTTACCCATTTTAATTCGCATCACAATGAGCATTGAACATTTCTTGCTTCTGTAACCCCCTCGGCAAAACATCCATATCAATTGATATTCCCCTAATTCCCGCAGTAAAATGTTATCTTTTTAACTGGCTAAACCTTTGGAGGAAACTCTAAGGCACAGACTAAATTCCAGATAGCCCAAGGTGCTTCTGATTAAGGAAAAGACTGCATTTCCAAAAAGAGTTCCACCTCCAGATTTCCATACCAGTCATTTTAAAGTCTTTGCTGTGCACTTCAAAGGGACACTGAGCCAATTTTAGCCCAGGACTGGCACATGCTAAATTCAAGCCCCCGTACTCTCTTAGGGTATGTCTACACTTGTACCCTCTTTTGAGAGAGGGATGCAAATGAAGACATTTGAAATTGCAAATGAAGCCGGGATTTAAATATCCCACGCTTCATTTGCATAATCGCGTTATGGCGCTATTTCAAAATAACGCTATTTCGAAATAACAGACGCTGTTAAGACGCGGTTATTTAGAGAGAAAACCCTTCTCTCGAAATAACTGATAAACCTCATTGTATGAGGACTAAGGGTTATTTCGAGAGAAGGGTTTTCTCTTGAAATAACCACATCTTAACAGCGGCTGTTATTTCGAAATAGCGCCATAATGAGATTATGCAAATGAAGTGTGGGATATTTAAATCCTGGCTTCATTTGCAATTTCGAATGTCTTCATTTGCATCCCTCTCTCAAAAGAGGGTGCAAGTGTAGACATACCCATACACCCCCCCAGATCACTGTTTATTTCCTTTCTCATCCCTAAAGCAACTCTGGAAACTTCATTTTTAGTCTAGATAGATGACAAATGTTTATTACTAGATGATTTACCCAGCATTACTCGGATCCTTCAGGGCAGGGGGCCAGGAATGTGAGAGATGCACGAGTCGGTCGAGAGCTTAGGGATGCGGGGGGGCTCATGATAGGGGGCTGGAGGGTGTGGGGGAATAGGAGTCCGAGTTTGAGAGTGTGGGGTGCTCAGGGAAGGGGTCTGAAGGGTGAGGAGGGGCTCAGGGCAGGGAGCTGCAGGTGAGTGAAGTACAGGAGCGGGCAGGGACCATGCAACAGCTCCCTGGGGCTGACCAGGGAGGGGGGGGCCGCACTGGCTGCAGTGGGGACCTTGCTGCCAGGGCAGCGAGCAGGAAGCTTACTGCCACACCTGATGGCCCAGTGGAGTTACAGCTATCTCGGTCCCCATCTCTGGCCCCTTGCTGCCCTCCTGTGGTCATTACACAGTATCACTGTCCCTGCTAGCAGCCCCCTCCCTTTCCATGTTATGAAAAACAATAACATTCCAGGCACTGTCCTGGCATAACCAAACCCTGACTTTGCTTTAAGTTATGATAAGAGGAAGCTGCACACCAAATTTGGTAGTCTTAGCTCATACATTTAGGAATTCTTGAACAAACAAAGGGATGGACAGACAGGCTCGCTCACTTGCTCACAGACAAACAAACTCTCTCAAATATATATGTTTAGTCTATGTTTCTACCAATGCTGGATTTACTCTCTTTTTGTCCAAAAGGCTTGTAAACCAATGAGATATCAATTCTTATCATAGTCACCCTACATACTCCTTAACAATTTCAATCCATTCCTTCTACTTAAAAACCCTTTATATCATCCTTAGCTGTCACAGAATACTAAGACTGGAAGGGACCTCAAGAGGTCATCGAGTCTAGTCCCCTGCCCTCATGGCAGGACCCAGTACTGTCTAGACCATCCCTGATAGACATTTGTCTAACCTGCTCTTAAATATCTCCGGAAATGGAGATTCCACAACCTCCCTAGGCAATTTATTCCAGTGTTATGCCTATCTCCTCTTGGCACTGAAATACTATTTACAAATATGAAAAGGGTTTAAATTTACTGCTGTTTAACTGAGTTATAGCTAGTCAGTTATTTTAAAAGGAAAGCTTGGTCTCTGAATTCCTTCCAATTTGCCTACATGTTTCCAGTAATGCGGTGCTGAAAACTAAACAGAGTATTCCAGGTGTGGTCTCATCAGACAACTCTCTCCAAATACAGAGACCAATTTCAATGGTTAAATATGGTACGCAATCACATCCTGGCAATACAATCTACGTTTTCAGTGTACAAGCAAAAGCAGAACTTTAAAAAATGGTTTTTAATATAAGACTTATGGAACAGTGGGCAAACATCTATAACTATCCTGTAGAAAAGTGGGGGTATCCGCTACAAGTCAAAATACAATATTGGAAGTCTAGAGTTATGGTTTGTTTAAACAAACCCTCTGTCTTTGGCTCACACTGTGACCTTACATAAGCCAATTTACATCCCCAGGTTTCAGTCACCCCATTTTTAGAATGGGTTCTATTGTGTGTCTCCCAGGGTTATCATGTGTGTGTGATTCCGTCTGTCCATCTGTCTGCAAGTCTGTTTCTTCAAGAACTCCTCCTAAACTGTAAGAGCTAGGACTACCAAATTTGGTATGCAGCTTCCTCTTAGAATCATAGACTCCTGGGGCTGGAAGAGACGTCAGGAGGTCATTGAGTCCAACCCCCTACCCAAAGCAGGACCAACCCCAATTAAATCAACCCAGCCAGGGCTTTGTCAAGCTGAGACTTTAAAACCTCTAGGGATGGAGATTCCACCCTCTCCCTAGGGAACCCATCCCAGTGCTTCACCACCCTCCTAGTGAAATAGTTTTTCCTAATATCCAACTTAGACCTCCCCCACTGTAATTTGAGACCATTGCTCCTCGCTCTGCCATCTGTCGCTACTGAAAACAGCCTCTCTCCATCCTCTATAGAACCTCCCTTCAGGTAGTTAAAGGCTGCTACCAAATCCCCCTTCGCTCTTTTCTGTAAACTAAACAAGCCCAAATTCCTCAGCCGCTCCTCGCAGGTCATGTGCTCGTGCTCCAACCCCCTAATCATTTTTGTTGCCTTCCGCTGGACCCTCTCCAATGCGTCCACATCCTTTCTGTAGTGGGGAGCCCAGGACTGGACACAATACTCCAGATGTGGCCTCACCAGAGCCGAATAAATGGGAATAATCACTTCTTTAGATGCTGAATGCAAAATTCTTACATTCTCTAGCAACGTCGTACACCACACGTGGACTGTTTTGTGAAGTCAGCGGGAGTTCTGTACTGAGGCGTGGCTGCAGGATCAGTCTGAAGAAAATCTTTACATTGCCAGATGACTTTTAGCTGTGCATCTGGTGATAACGGCATTGGGGATGCTATGCTCAGTAATCTCCGCTCAGGGTGGAATAGTTATCAAGTGGGGTAATGTGAGTCTAATCTTGCTTACCACAGTATATCTCCAGAGCAATCCCATTGAAGTTACATGGAAAAAACTCAGATCGGAATCAGACCTACGATGTCTCGTAGTCTCTGATATTCTTCCTGTCTGGCTATTTCTCTTGCCTCAGTTCTTAAAATAATGGGCACAATATATTTCAGTCCCTTGCTCATATTCTATCACAGGGCTACTCATCACGTGGCCCTCATGTGGCCCGCAGCCTGTTTGTTTGCAGCCCACCGTGCAGTTTGGATTTGGACATGGGGATCAACATGTGGCCCGCGGGTGGGAGCCAAACCAAAAAAGCAGTCAATAGAATGGTCTCCTGTTGAGATGCGTGTTAGTAGTTACATTTCTGGACTGTCATGGCTCATCAAAAGTGCTGACATATGGGTGGAAATCGGGTGAATACTGCATTTTATTAATATCAGCAGAAATGTCTTAAATGGGGCCTGTGTGTTGTGCAGTCTTGCCTTAATCTTTGTATTCATGCCCGTCGGTGTGAAAGGAGCTATTTGCATATATTTGCATATATATTTGCATATACATGCAACCACTCTTGAGTTGCAGCCCTCGGCATGTGCTGTGAGTATCATTGTGGCCCCCGGGGCTTCCAAAGTTGAGTAGCCCTGTTCTATCATTTCATACGTCTCACTATTATCATGAAGCAATATTTGAGTGGTCACAAACAAGAAATCCTATGCATCCCAGGTTGCTCTATTTTGCCCACCTGCATTTCTCTTTAGAAAGGGAGATATTCAGCAGGACTGTGTGTTTTCTAGAACACTGGCAAATGAAAAAATTGATTCATCAATAACTTTGAAAATGCTTAAAATCTGTGGAGCATTTTATGTTACACATGAATAGCAGGAACTTAGATGTCTTTGATTTTGAATTTATTAGTGTACAAACAAATCTTCCATTTCCATCTCCAAAGAATAAATCACTGGTGATTCACTGTGGGCCTAAATTATTCCTACCAGTCTTATTCTGTACTGCATGCCATACACTGTGTTGGTGGCGATGGAAGGGGGGGAAGAAGAAGCGAAACACAGTTTTATGCATGATTCATAAAAACCCTTTCACTAATCACAAGGGACCTGATTCTGAGGGTGCTGAGTCAAATGGCTGTACTCAAACTTTCCGTTTGGTCAGGGCCAGATTCTGAATTCAGCTGGACGCAGAAACTTACAGTCCCGAGGCCCCTGTTTTCCTTATAGCAGGCTATTCTGTGCTGATGGTTTGAGTTCCTGCCGCGTCTACCAAAAGGAAAGCGTGCCAACTTGAAAAAAATTGCTCTTCAAGACAACCCATTACAATATAATCTTCTTCCTCTAGCCCTGACCTGTCTACAGGGGGAGCTGGGTAATGCAACATAACCCCTACCTCAAGGTTCAGTTGTTTAAACAGACTGCATCTACAGCGAGAGCAAGGATTTTGAATGAGGTGAGTGACGGGGAAGGAGGGTTACCTGTTGTGATCCCTCCCTCTGGGATATCTGGTATTGGCCATTGTCAGCAGACAGGATAGTGGGCTGGATGGACCGTTGGTCTGACCCAGTCTGGCCGTTCTTATGTTCTTATGTTGAGGTGGTAGCAGCCACAGTCCAATGGTATTCTACAGGCAGATGATTTTATTTCTTGGAGAGGGGTACAGACACGCAATCCCACCAGGCATTTGATCTGAGCAAACTAGACCAATGGGAGTGGTAGAATCATAGAATCATAGAGCTGGAAGAGACCTCAGGAGGTCATCAAGTCCAGCCCCCTGCCCAAGGCAGGACCAATCCCAACTAAATCAACCCAGCCAGGGCTTTGTCAAGCCGAGACTTAAACACCTCTAGGGATGGAGATTCCACCACTTCCCTAGGTAACCCATTCCAGTACTTCGCCACCCTCATCGGGTGTGTCTAAACTACATGGCTCCATCGACGGAGCCATGTAGATTAGGCAGCACGACAAAGGAAAATGAAGCAGCGATTTAAATAATAATGAAACGAGGCTTACGGATCTGCCGATGAAGGGTTCTGGGGTTGGCAGATCCCCGTCTAGACTGCCGTGCTGTGCCGACAAACAGCTGATTGGCACAGCGCAGTGGCCATTTTGGTTTAAATGAAGCAGTGATTATTTAAATCGCCGCTTCATTTCCCTTTTTCAAGTAAACTAATCTACATGGCTCCTTCGATGGAGCCATGTAGTTTAGACGTAGCCCTAGGGAAATAGTTTTTCCTACTATCCAACCTAGACCTCCCCCACTGTAACTTGAGACCATTGCTCCTTGTTCTGCCATCCATCACTACTGAGAACAGCCTCTCTCCATCCTCTCTGGAACCTCCCTTCAGGAAGTTGAAGGCTTCTCTCAAATCCCCCCTCACTCTTCTCTTCTGAAGACTAAACAAACCCAAATCCCTCAGCCTCTCCTCAGAGGTCATGCGCTCCAGCCCCCTCATCGTTTTGATCGCCCTCCACTGCACCCTCTGCAATGCGTCCACATCCTTTCTATAGTGGGGAGCCCAGAAATGGACACAATATTCCAGATGTGGCCTCACCAGAGCCGAATAAAGGGGAATAATCACTTCTCTGGATCTGCTGGCAATGCTCCTCCTAATGCACCCTAATATGCCATTAGTCTTCTTGGCTACAAGGGCACACTGTTGACTCATATCCAGCTTCTCATCCACTGTAATCCCCAGGTCCTTTTCTGCTGTATTGCTACTTAGTCAGTCCCCAGCCTGTAAAAATGGTCCTAGAGTTTGTTTTTCTAAAGACACTGTCATTGTGTTTGTCCTCCCAAAGTTCAGCTCTTTGGAGCAGTGTTAAACAATATCTTGTCTTGCCTCTATTCCAGTGAAAGGTCATCACTGGTCTGAGGAAAGACAGCTACTATGCACATCTATGTGCACCACACGGGATGCTAAGGAAAGCCAGGATAGATTCAGCTAATATGGGTCACAGCTAGACAAGCTCTACTGCCAGCTTTCAGCGGAGCTCCCTGTTACGAGAGAGGTGGGGTTTTGGAAAGTCGGCACTTTACAGCACAGATCCGTCTCTGTACTTACATCTAGGCCCTGTACCATGATGGCTGTGGCTTGTATTTTCCTGTTTATTCTCCATCCTTCCTAATCAATTAAACCCTTTAAGCACAACATTTGGGGGGGTCTTCCTCTGGGTTTTTAGATGGGAATTCTCCCAGAGCCTAGCACTTTTCTCTGTGCTCATCTCCTCTGCTTGGAACACTTCTCCTTGGATCTCAGCTGGGGTTAGATGTGAGCTTTCTAATCAGACTGATCCGGGTCAGGAATCCTGCTGGTGTGCGAGAGGTAGAGTGACAAGAAGCAGTGCTGCTCAAAGCAGTATGAGACTGAGCTACATAAAGGAAGCAAGGGGCTATCCACAATGAGATCGTCCCGTCAAAGCAGGGGAATCTTATGGGCGGCAGGGGAATTATTAGTAAGTGGGAAGAGACTCGGAGTACAACTCAGTGAAAGTGTAACTTGTTCACAAATGACAACGAGACACCAGGGGGTGGTGGCAGTAGGCTCAGCAGGGAGTGAGCACTGCAAAGGTAACGGATTATGCACCAGCATCAGCATAGGTGGACACTTTAAGAATGTAGGGACAAGGCAGGGTAAAAGCTAATGAAGATGAGTGCATGTATAACAGGTGCCAGGCAAAATATAGCCCAGGGTCTATACTGGACCTCTTTGGAGGAAGAGCTGTTGGAGAAGGTTGCAGGGCAGAGGGTGGCTGCAGAGTCTTGTCTGTTAGGTTGGGGAAGAAGGCACAACGGGCTAATATTGACCAGAATATAGCCAAAGTGGCTGAGGGAAGACCCGAGGCAGCAACCTTGACCACAAAGCTACCAGGTCCGAACGGGTCAGTGTCATCACACCTAATCTATGGCTGTAAGTAAAGGAGGATCCTTCTTCCAATGCAGCTGCTACAGGGAAATATTTCCAGTGAACGCTGTCACAGTCCCAGCACACAACACTAGGAGGGGGGCTATGTGAATGCTGAGCTCACCACAAATCAGCACGCAGCAAGTGAGGTTGTAACGCTCTCGTGTGCTAACTGTGCGCGTGGACCCTGCTGCCCTACACTAAGGCAGTGGCGCGCAATAACCAGCCTGTGGACTGGATGGTGATCACCAGGGTTAGCGCCCGGCAGGCTGCTGGAGCTTTATTTACCTGCGCCTCTGCAGGCACGGCCGCTCGATGCTCCTGTCCACCACAGATCACCGTTCCTGGCCAATGGTAGCTGCAGGAAGTGACGTGGACTGGGACACTGCTTTCCGCAGCTCCCATTGGCCAGGAATAGTGATCTGCATCCACCAGGAGCTGCAAGTGGTCGTACTCCCAAAGGGGCAGGTAAATAAAGCACCGGTGGCCCTCAAGGGGTTCATCCTGAAGAGCCGTGTCTGGCTTATTGACACCCTTGCACTAAGGCCTGGTTACACTGAGAGCACCATGTAGCCACATGCAACAGTACAAAGCAGGCCACGGCCACAATGCAGCATGTAGCCGATGATGAAAGGCGCTGGCAGGAGGAGCAGCAGGAAAAGTACCTGGCAGCAGTGAGGCGGTCGGATGCTACAACACTAAGCACTGCTTAAGCGTGTAGTGGGAAGTGCCCTAAGGTTCTGGCCTTGTGTTACTCTATGAAGCAGTGCCTCACCATCGATGCTATTCATACCTATACAAGAGGGCCATGCAGCACCTGTTCTCTGTACACTGCCATGACTCCGGACATAGTGCAGCACAAGGTAGAGCAAAGTGCACTAGGGGATGGTTAAGTGTGTGGTAGCAGAATCCGTGGGGACAGTTAACATGCAGCAAGCTACCCCCCCAGCTCGCCACGCACAAAATGTTGGTATAGACAAGTCACAGGTTTCCTTCTGTTTGTCTGGGAATCGAGTTATTTTCCTCACAGGAGGAGTCAGCCTCTGCTCCTTGCCCACAGTTTGAAAATGAGGAGCTCAAAGCCTTTGGCTGCAGCTGTTCAATTATGCCCTGTTAATTTCAATGTCACATCTGAGGGTGAAATATTTGTGGTGCGCAGGGCACAGTCATCAGCATATAGACATTCTAGTTCACTTCCTGCAATGTGTTTGGCATCATGTCTTGAGCATTTTGATTAAAGGCAGTGCCGGCCAAAAGGGCTTCGTGTAATTTTGAACTGCGCTCTTTTTTCCTGAGCACTTGTTTCTTGGCCATAAATTCATGGTTCTTGCCTACATTCCCCTGTCTTGCTCCTTAATAAAACAGTGTCAATGGGCAGAAAAAATTAGTGTGCATCCTTCTGTTTGTTAGACTAAGTACTGAGATGTCTGGAGAAATACCTTTTCTATTTTTGGTTCTGTCTCATTCAGATTGTCCACCCTGATATACAATTTGGGGGACTGTTTCAGTTTTTTCTCTGCCAGAGCACAGACTTTGTGGTGAAATAGGTGGTAATTTAAATATAGAAGCCAGTTACAAAATGCAGATTTGGGTTCAGAGCAAACAGAATGAAACTTTTGGACTTCAGCACTCAACGTTGTAGGGGTTGCACATCTGGATTTGCATTGTTTCAATCCATGTCTAGTGAAAATTATAAAGCACAATCCTGAAAGTCTTTATTTTGTGGCCTGAGATTCCTTTGTCTGCATAGACATAAAATAATTAGCTAAGGCCTGGCATGGACAGTGATTTTGAACCAAAATAACTATTTGGTTTAGAGGGGTAAATTATGTTGGTCTAATCCTTGTGAGGATGCAGTGAAATAACTGGTGTGCCTTATACCAACATTATTTATTGCACTTTCTTTACAAGAATATGCTATAGTGGTACCGGTTGAAACTCCCCAATTCAGACCTCCCTGGTCTGGCAATACCCCTGGTCTGATGGGACCTCATGGGAGCACTCACGGGACAAATCAGTGGGGTCAGACCAGGAGCTTCAGTGGACTAGGGAGCTAGGAGAAAACTGAGCCCCCAGTGGCAGCATAGCCCCCTGGCAGCTGGGGAAAAGCAGAGTTCTGGGCCGGAATTGACTTCCCCTTATCCAGCAAATTCCCTGGCTCAGGACTGGTCAGATTCCAAGGGTGCTGGACCAGGGTGAGTCAAGCTGTGTAAGAACCTTGTGTAAGTGCATCGATAGTACTGATACAATTACTGCACAGAGTATCCCCTCTGACCCACTCCGTGTCTGTGTCCACGGAAAGAGCGCGCAGTTTTCTGCTGTTGGGAAAAATGTTTCAACGGTATTAGTGAGCATTAACACGTCGTCAAAATCAGATTAGTTTGGGGGTGAGGGACCACATACCTCTCCCCATTAACCAGTCTCACTAAACAGCCTTGTTGCCAAACCTACTACATAATCAAAGCATGTCTAAAACTTCTCCCCAGATGCTGCTGCTCTACTCATGGAAGTCCTGCCATCTTGCTTTGGAGCCATGCATTAGATTTTGGCACATGTGTGATGGGCATAGCTGGAGCAGCAGAGTATATTGTTAACACCTTTGTGCAGAGGAAAGATGTTCCTTAATTGGAGGCCAAAAGACACTTTCAAAAGTGCCAGTTTCACAGCTGAACTTTCTTAATCGAATGCTTCAAAGCTAGATAAAAGCTTTTTGGTTCAAAAATATTTTTCCTCCTGATTTTTAATGGGTCCATATGCTTCTGGGTTCTGTCTGGCACCAGCAGTGCCAACATCCCATGGGGAAAAGCTGTTCCTGGTGTACTTTCAGAAGCAGGAAGTACTAATATACTGACAGACTGAGCATATGACACTTCCAGCCCAATTTCAGCAGACCCAGGCTGTTGGGATAGTTCACCAAAATATCAGGCCCATGGAGCGCTGAACGTGGAACCACCTGAAATTCCCCCACTGAGTCACATTCCTAGATTATCAGCAGGTAATGCTGATGTAAAGCAAAGCGATTAAAATGGTTTATTGGGACCCATAAGTAGGAACCTGTATTTTGCATTTGTTACTAAAGACAGGGCGATTGTCCCTGCTTGGGATAATTTGGTGGTGCTTTGTGCTATGCAGGAGGATGCACTAGGTCAGCGTTTTTCAAACTTGGGTTGCACAGCCGCCAGGGTAAGCCACTGGCTGGCTTGCACCGCTTTGTCCGCAGCTTCCACCGGCTGCGACTCACGATGTATGTCAGACTCCATTTGGACAGGAATCGGATATCAATTCAAAATGCACAAAAACTGCACTGATTTAAATGAACCCACCTCAAATATTTTGGACACAGAAGTGTTTTAACAAACTCAGGCTGCATTTAAAACTAATTTAGCAAAGAAAGGAAGTATTTCCTGCGGTTTGGAGAACTAGCGCCTATCAGTGAATTTGCAAATGGAACTCTCTTGAAGGACATGGTGAGGTCTGTGGCTGCCATAGTGCCTGCAGTGGCCCAGGCGTGTGGTGGTGCAGTAGAGCAGACATTTCCGACATCGACAGGAACAGTTTTTCCATCTGGATAGGTAATCTGCCTCCCTGAGAGGCTACAGCTACATCAACAGAATAATTTGTCTATAAATCGAGCTGTATTTACAGTGTTTGTTAGGTCAAACTATGTTGCACAGGAAAGAAAATTTTTCAAAGTCCTGAGCAATGGGGCTTTAGGTTTAATTTAAATCTGCAGCCTAATCTATACCTAAAAATAATGAGTCTAGAAGAGCCGAAGTTTCTCTCACTCTGAACTTACTGTGGGAAAGTAAAGGAGACTATTACACTAAATGAGTCATTCTTAAACTTGAAGTGAAAGATCGGCCACCCTACGATTGCAATGGGGAAAGCAACCCAACACTTAAAATGGGATTGTTTTAAAGTATAAAACTGGATACAAATACTAAAACCAAAATGACATGAGATACCTTCTGCCAAACACCTCAGTAAACATTCCTTGTGGAATCACTGATGTATTTCAACAAAAGTTGCTGTTTTCTAATTTAAAATAATAGCAAACCCCCACAAAGCTAGTCATTCTCAGTGAGGGCCGATAAAAGAATGTCCCTCTAAACCAGGGGTGGGCAATAATTTTAGAGGGGGGGGGCCACTTCAAAAATTAAAGGGACGGGGCTTCAGGCAGAAGAGCTGTGCTTCCCCACCCACAGACCCTGATTGGCCAGCGGATGGGGAAACACATGAAGTCTTTGCCTCCCCCGCCCCCACCCCCAGCAAACTGCCAGCTGTTCTGAACAGCTGGCAGTTCCCTCTAGGCGCCCACACCCCTGGCAGCAGGAGGAGATTTCGCATGGTCCCCCGGCCCCCAGGTTAATCAGGGTCTGAGGGCAGGGGGAGCATGGGAAGTTTCTTGCTCCCAGCCCCCACCCTGCAAGGGGACGCCACACTTAGAGTCAACTTACAGGCCAGGAGGAGACTTTGCGTGCTCCCCTGCCCCCAGGCCAATCAGGGCCTGGGGGCAGATGGAGCACATGAATTCCCCTCCCCCACCAGGGGCACTCAGCGCTTAAAGTCAGCTGCCAGGCCCTTTTGCTCACCCCTGCTCTAAACCCTTGTGTATTAAGTGGGTGAGGTAAGATGGTTTTAATGTGAATAGTTCCAGAATGCCTGTGCAAAGCTTTGCAGGACTGGGACCTTAAGGGGCTAAATTTTTAGTAGATTGGGCTAAATTCTGCTTTGTGATACTGGTGTAACTGAGCAGAATTTGACTCGCCTGAAGTAGTAACATTAAAACTGGCAAGGTTCTCTTTTCTCTGCTCAAGAAAGTACGGGTTGACTTTTGTGTTAGAGGAATTCAGGATGATCGATAGTAATTAACTAGTGTTGAAGAGATCACTGCAACATTCCAGAGCCATTCATTGTGCTGATTCTGTTACAAAGATGAATACTTCTCTCTCGTAAGGATATGAGCCAGCTAACGAGATTCCTGTCTCCTTGAGAAGCTCTCTGGCATCATTTTATACGAACAATTGTGAAGTCCCCAGAAATGCCATCAGAGAGAAATAGCTACTCTTGAGAGAATTGCCATTTCCCACCGAGCCTCAAATGAGTGATCCTATTATTAATTTGATGAAGAAAATCAACTGTCCTGTTCCAAAGAGCCTTTCAGCAGAGAAAATCCTCACAATAACCTTCTAACCGTTTTTATAGAGGTGCTCAATGTGGTGAACCCGTTTGATTCCTTGACATTTCTCATTGCTCTGTCTGTGTGTGTGTGTGTGTGTGTGTGTGTGTGTTTGGGGGGAAGGGTGTTGGTCTGGGCCCCCCCAAATCTCCCTGTTTTCATGCTGTTTCCAGCGACTGAAACAGTTCACAGTGGAGCAACTGAATATCAGTTCACCGAGTGGCTCTCACTCATGGATGTCGAAAAAGCTGGTGTTAGCATGAAGAAGTATTGTATCCAATACTTCAGTTAGCATGTGGGGTATTGCGTCAATTCTGGGCCCCTGATTACAGAAAGGATGTGGATGCATTGGAGAAAGTCCAGCAGAGGGCAACCAAAATGTTTAGGGGGCTGGCGCACGTGACTTACGAGGAAAGACTGAGGGATTTGGGCTTATTTAGTATACAGAGGAGAAGAGTGAGGGGGAATTTGATAGCAGCCTTCAACTACCTGAAGGGAGGTTCCATAGAGGACAGAGACAGGCTGTTCTTAGTGGTGACAGAATGCGGAACAACAGTCTCAAGTTGCAGTGGGGGAGGTCTAGATTGGATATTAGGAAAAACTATTTCCCTAGGAGGGTGGGGAAATACTGGGATGGGTTCCCAAGGGAGGTGGTGGAATCTCCATCCCTAGAGGTTTTTAAGTCCCAGCTTGACAAAGCCCTGGCTGGGTTGATTTAGTTGGGGTCGGTCCTGCTTTGGGCAGGGGGCTGGACTCGATGACCTCCTGAGGCCTCTGCCAACTCCAGGATTCTATGATTCTATAAGAACAAGTTGGGTGGTACCCCCCCCTCCACCCCCCAGCCAGATGGGGCAGCAGATGAAACAGTGAGCAGAAAGGCAAGAGGTGCTCAGTTCTATTCTTACTTCTGCCCCCTCGGCCCCTTAACTAAGACTAGAGATACATTATTTAGGGGGTAGTGAAAGAAAAGAACCATGGAACAAAACCAAAGTAAAAGAAGGGCATTAGGTTTGAAGCAAACTACCACCACAACCCTCTCCCCAAAGAATCCCCTAATCAAGGGGAAGAAAAACTGCCGTGTACTTTTCTACAGTTGCAACATATTGCTTAGCCCGATTCTGAAGTCAACAAAGTGTGACTAAGTTTGCTACTATGTCATGAGTGATGGAAAAGGAAGAAAGTGAAAGGGAAACTGGTGGGGATGCCTTACCTTGGTATCGTTCCACAAGCACAAAATTGATGCCAGAATGGTTCATGATTCTGATACTGAACTTGAAAAATTGGTTACAAGATCTAACTTGTATGGAAATGGGGATTCGTTATATCGAGTAAGGGATCCCGAGTTTTACATCCCCTTCTCAGTCATAAGTGCTGACATTTTCCATGCTTGTAATGTACTAACTAAATGTACTGCAAACCATATAAGATACCAGCTTAATAGTTCATATTTCAGCACCCCCTCCCTCTCAGACATAGACTAAAGAAGGCTAAGACCCAAATTCTGAGGTTTTCACTCAGCCTTTAAGTAGACCAGTGCTCACTGATAATAATGGGAACTGACCAAATTAAACCTTCGGAAAGGAGTCAGCTAGACTTTCATAACAGAGGAAGAAAGAAAAACTTTATAGAGAAGACACAACAACTTTTCACCACCTTCAAACTCTGTTTGGCAGTTGCCAGAGTTTTCATTTAAACTCTCCTCTTCAGTGATGATGATGTTTTCAATGTCCTTCATTGTTAAATGGTCCCGAAATGCATGATACAGAATATGTTTGAGCTCTTCCAGCGTTATCCTTTGCATGTCAAACTGTAGGAAGGGGAGAAAGGACTTCAGTTAGTTGGCGTCACTGATAACAAATCTTAAATGCTTTCGCGACCCTCTCTCCACATCCAAGCAAAACCCAGTTTGCTACATGCTCATTATCTAAGCACGGGGGAAAGGCTCCAGAGGTTATTTTGCACATTCTTTTCCATACTTCTATGCTGTTCTTTAGAAATGACATAGAAAAGCATGCATGTGATGTATATACATCACTACCCCTATCATTTCTGAGCAGCTCATGGGCCTTTAGGGGCTTGCATGCGCCCAGTAAGCCGAGTGCAGGATGGGTTCTAAGAGGGTGCGTCTACACTGCAACACATTTTCAAAATAACTAGTGCTATTCTGAAATAACTTAGTACACATCTACGCAGCAGGCAGTTATTTCAAAATAGTGTCAAGCTGGAGGACTTCTTACTCCAACTCCTATAACCCTCATTGTGTGAGGAATAAAGGAAGTCAGAGGAAGAGTGCTCTATTTCGGAATAAGTGCTGTGCAGACACTCCTTATTTCGAAATAAGATAGGCAATTGACGTAGCTCAATTTGCATAGCTTATTGCGAGTTAAGCCCTGCCGTGTAGATGCACCCTGAGAAAACAGCTGGAGCCCTGCCACATCCTGGCAAAGCTCCTTTTCAGTAGGATCTCTCTATGTTGGGCTGCCTAGCGGCTTTTTGTAGTGCAGTGCCGTCTTTCCACATCCCCTCCCTCTTATTTGTCGTGGCTTCTCTTTCTTGAATGCATAATACAGAGAGATGGCATTCATCTTGAAGTATGCTTGACCATAGACAAGGCAGGGGGGTGCCGGTCCCACACAATATCAGTGCCCATCCTGACACTATCACTGCTGCAAACATGCAGAAACCTCTGTGTCTCATCAGAACACAGTTCCTCACACTTCTCCACAGGGTACATCTTTGCTTTTGGGTGAGCATCAGTGTCCCCTGTAAGCAGCCACAGCTGGCAGCATGGGTTTCTACTGGTGCTGCTCATCCACACATCCTAAAATGTATTCTGCACATGGATGGAAAAGAATTAGAGGGAAGACTGGGAATTTATATTCATGTCTGATTGCTTTTTTCTCCATTCATAGATGATCGTTTATAATCTAGAAAATGAACTCATATATATGCCGAATATGCACAATTCTACATATATATCGAATAACACTGGCCATTTACATGCAACCTCTGTAGCCATCTCACCCCTTCAAAAGAAACGCTCACACCCTGAAAGGAAACAGGAATCCAGAACGAAACCTCTGGCCTAATGCAGTGATTGAGAAACATAAATTATCGCTTGTGTCTGCTTTTTCCATTAAACACAACTGGCGGCAAGAAATTAGATTTCTTATCCGACAATTTCATAAATCATAGGAGCAAAGGAGAACGCTCCCCTCCAATAATTAGATACATTGAACATGGGAAACAGCTAAGAAATTATATCCCTGTGTTTTCCAGTTAAGACCCTCTTTCCTGACCCCCTTCTCCTCCGCTGATGAAAAATCCTACGCCTTTTAAGCCTATGTGCTAAGAACAGCTTCTGAAAGCCTGATACCTTTATTTATATGCAAAAATATTTTTAGATACCGACTCATCGATCTATAAAATTCTAATTAGAATCATTTCTTTTTCATGTGACCTGTAAAATCTGATGTCAACAATGTTATCACAGAGAGAGCAGGAGCAACGGTGAACATTGCAAACTCCATATGTAGCTCCAAAGAGCCCCTGTCTACTGGGACCGGCTGCTTTCCTGCTGGATACATTCTTCAGGGACACCACTCTGCCCTACTAAAAATCCCACCCAAAAGCACAGTAGCAGCAATCTGTAGGCTTTGCTTGCCCTAGAAGAATCACACACATGCATACATAGTACATAGTGAAAAATGTCCCACTCATTCTTCCTATTCATATTCCTATTTCTGAAAGAAATCAGGAGAGGAGTATACACATTTCCTTGCTTACAACACAGTGTTTCTCCTGGCAACTAGAGCTCTGTAAATGTAGGCTAACATGCACTTGGCTACCTCACAGGGGTGTCGGAAGCACTAATTAGTTGATGTTTTTAGAATGCTTTGAAAACGCAAAGGATTGTTCCAGCGCAAAATGTCCTTTGATCATTTTTACCCCCTTCCGAGGCAGTGTTTTCAAGTTGGCACAGTGCTGAGGTGAATGGCGTTGTAAGTCTGGGGTAAATCCAGAACATCTCTGCTGCTAAATATGGGCAAAATGTAGCTTGCTAAAGTGCAAGGTGTTACCATGGTTCTGTGAAACACCTAGCGCCCAAAAGTTCAATCCCACATACTGGGAGTACACTTTCTCACCCATCCTGTAGTTTTGCTTTCCTCTTTGGCTCTTTTGGTGAGGACAGATCTCAAGTTAGGGGTCGTGCTTGAGATCACTCCACAGCAAAGCCCTGGTCTTATTGGCACCCTGGAGCCTGTCGAGATGTCTGATAAGTCAATGCAATAGTAATGCTTTTTTGAGATCTTTGTCTCAAAGGACAATTGCTGAAGCCAGCACGTGAGCTTTTGCACAGGAATTTCAAAGCTCTCCCCGCCAAAGATTTGCTCCTGTTCTCGTCTGCCCCAGCACTAACTCCACCAGTAATCGGGGTGCTGGCAAACACTAGCAAGCATAGCCTTGAACTCCTGACAGATGCATTTATAAGCACAGATCATGGTTGTTGTGCTAAATCACATGGAACCCGCACGCATGTGTTGGGGAACTTAGAACACACTGTCTTCTCATGAGCTCACGGTCACTGGTGTTCTGATTCCCCAGATGTTTCTGTACCTGCTGGCGGCTTGCACTTATTCCACCCTTTGCCTGAGTCGTCTTTTGCATTGAGTGCATTGTCCATGTGCCTTTTGGGACATTCTAGGGAAAGGGAATCAGAACAGGGTAGTTTCAGAGATAATGCACATCAACTTCAAGGGCCATGGGTATCAAAAGCAGTAACATAAGGGCCCCGGGACACCCCTCAGTCCAGCACAGAACTAGTGAATCACAGGACTAGCCTCAGCCTGTGGGCCATCTAGCCCAATATGCCATCTCAGCATCAGAGGTGTCAGAGGCAGGTGCAGGAAATTTCCCCTCGGACAAAGAAGCACATTTGGATAACAACACACTTCTTCCACAGTGTGGCTGGATTCCACGTCAATGGGCAACTGGCAAAGGACTCTCTCTTGAGGCTCTTTGGAAGAAACCCCGATGGAAGGATTCTGCATTGGCCGTTTCCTTTTGCTGACAGAATACCATTCCTTGGCAGCAGCTCTGCGGCCGTATGAGCATCTGGCACAGGCACTCTCTCTTGCAAGCCTCTCTGCTCCACGCAGCACCACTCCCCCTTGTCATACCAGTCCCAGCTGCAGGCCCCCGGTCATGTTCCCTGCAGCGGGGCCAGCAGCTGATGGGCAGGTCCAGACTTGTTTTCACTCACAGAAGGGAGTTTATGATTTGAGGCGGATAGATCCTGCCTGGTGTCACACTTCCTACCTCCAGTACCCATCAGACTGAGGGGGGGAGTAGGCAACCCACCCCTACAGCACTAGCCCACTGCATCCCTGAGCCCACAAATGCGTCCTTCTGCACAGGCATTTCTCTTCCCAAAGGGGTTCTCTGGCTACATCTAGACGACATGCCACTGTCAAAAGAGGGATGTAAATGAGCCCAATCGAAAGTGCAAATTTAAATATCCCGTGCTTCATTTGCATATTCGCATCCAATCACTGTTTCGAAAAAGGGTATTTTAAAAGTGAACACGCAGTCTAGACATGGTTCTTAAACAAAAACCCTTTTTCAAAAGAACTTGTATTCCTCATTTTTTCAGGAGTACAGGTTCGTTCGAAAAAGGGTTTTTTTTCCGAAAGAACCGCGTCTAGACTGCAGTTTCACTTTTGAAATACCCCTTTTTTCAAAACAGCGATCGGACGCGAATATGCAAATGAAAGCGTGGGATATTTAAATCCACGCTTCATTTGCACTTTCAATTGGGCTCATTTACATCCCTCTTTCGACAGAGGGATGGAGTCTAGACGAGCCCTCTGTGTCAAAGTGAAAAGCTGTTACGTTGGCCATCTGAGGCTGGCTGGAAGCATCTTAGCAGGCCACATATGAGTACTGTGAAGTCCAGAGGGATTTGGGACCCTTTTCGGAGGAGACCTTAAAATCTGAGGTTCTGATTGCTCCACATTAATGTTAAAAAGGCACCTGCTGCTTTTTTCAAGGGCGGGGATTTGCCTTCATGCCTTTGCCACAATTTCTCCTTCTCCTGTAGCACAGAGCACTGTTTCCTCTGCCTGTGCTGAGCCTACATCTGTACCACCCCTCTTTCCAGGCCTGTCCCCTGGGGGGCACAGGACCCAGGAAGTGAATCCATCACTTCCTGGATCGACTGCTGGCCCGTGGAGCCCGGAGAGGTTGCCCAAATTCGCTGTACCCTAGGGTTGGCTCTGCCTCTCTCTATTGATCAAGATCCTCTTCTTTTTCCACGGTTCCTAGGACGACAGCATCTGCAAACTCCTCACAGCTGGGTGCCTCGTTCCGTGTTCTGCGTGTATCCCAGCAGAGGATAAACAAGCAAGGGCTCAGTGCCAAGTCCTGTCTCAGTCCCACCTGTAACAAGCCCAGTGCTAGGTAATGAAGTATTGGCAGGACCAGGCCTGTGGTTTGTGAAATGTTTCATGACCTTTGGGGATGAAAACTGTTAACAGCAAATGGCAAATGCTTCAGGCTGCTCACAGCTCTGCGTTTTCAGTTTGAGCCCATCCCTTCTGGCCCAGTCAGTCTGAATAAGTCAATGGCAGAAGGACATTTCTGGCTAACAAACCTTAATCAGCAGTTTCTGATACAAATAGAGAAAATACCAGACATATAAATGTCCGGTAGGGTTGCCAGATGGTTTCAACAAAAATACCGGACACACTTGACATTACGTCACAATCTACATTACATCTTATTTAGAAAATACCGGACATTTATATTTTCTTATTTATATTTTCTCAATTTGTTTCCTGAACAGAAAGCTCAAATACCGGACACCTGGCAACCCTAATGTCCGGTGTTTTCTAATTAAGTATGTTTTATTATTATCATGAGTATCAGTACGCAACTACGCAGTGGGGCGGGGGGCAGGGCCAGGGCGGGATGGAATCCTCGGGGCCGGACTCGCCCTTCGCTCCGCCAGGACCGTGCATGGGACGATCTGCGTGCGTCTGGGCCAGCCCCTCTCCCCGCTGGCCGGTTCCTTCTCCCAATCTCCCCCAGCCAGCCCTGCTCCTCCCAACCCCCTCCCGGCAAGCCCTGCTTCCCAGTGGCCAGTTCCTTCCCCTGATCTCCCCCGGCCAGCTCTGCTCCCCCCAACCCCCTCCCGTCCAATCCTGCTCCCCGCTGGTCAGTTTCCCCCCAGCTAGCCCCGCTCCCCCCCAATCCCCTCCCGGCCAGCCCCGCTCCCCTCCTGGCCAGTCCCCACCCCCATCTGAGATCAAGTGTGTCCGGTATTTTTTTGAAATCATCTGGTAACCCTAGCAGTTTCCACCTTTCACCAAAATGAACTGTCTGAACTCTAATTTACAGCCTGAGAATGAAGAACAGAGATGGTAACTTTCCTGAAATAACACTATGCTTATTTTTTATTGAAAGGAAAAAAATAATTTCTCCAAGAGTGCTCCGCTCAGGGGATCTCAGAGAAATCCAACTATAAAAGCCTGGTTTGTTTAAAAGTCTCAGGTTGTGGGGCTGTGCCCACGAAAGCTCGTGATACCACCTACATTTTTTGTTAGATTCTAAGGAGCTGCAGGACCTTTCGTTGTTTTTTAAGGGTTTTTTTTTCTTTTTTTTAAATAAAAACCTGGCTTTTGCTAAAGAACAAGGTAGAAAATCATGTATAGACAGAGAGAGCTTGCTATCGGAGATTCTTTTATGGATTTCCTGCCACTGATAGGGCTAACTTGCTTGTCTTCTACAGTGTAATGAACCACCTGTTTATATTGCTCCGTTTCTCAATTTTCTTCACACGTGACCACATAACACTTCAGTCAGAGTTCAGACTCTACTTCCCGAAGAGCTCTGCCTATTGGAGATGTACAAAAGAGATTATTGTGATTCCAAGGCAGGGTCACATTATAATGAGTTTGGCTTCTGTCTTGATAATTTCCAAGGACTACACTCTCCCCCACCCCCTTTCTGCCTCTTCAATATTATCATTTTTCCCAGAATTTTAGTCCTGGTAGTGGGTAGAGCATGGTTATTTCTTGCACTAGGTCTGGCTTTCAGCACTCAGACATGAGCTTCTTTAACCACCAATTCGCTAAGTACATACTCAGAGCGGTGAACCTGCTCTGTGACAATCTTGCCATTAACTAAATGCAGAACATATGATTAGACTGACCCAGTTACCCTGACATTTAAAGTCTTGTCTAACCACCTTTACATACAGGCCCCTAATATACAGAGCTCTGAGATAATCTAATGGTCTAAGAGTGGAAAAAGAAATTTTACAGCAACCTTGTACTTGGTGATGGCTCTCAGCCATGAAGGGGACATCTGAACTGGCCCCAAAACATATAGAAAGGTTCTGGGTTGGCCTTTCATGGAGGTTATGTCAAATATCCTAAAGATAATGGGTGCTGGAAATCTGAGGTTTTTAAATGTAACCCTAACAGGTAATTGCCAAGAAAGTTGTGCTAAATGCTGCATAGCAATACACTGCTAGTACCAAAACGCGACAGTTGAGAGTTTCTGCTTATCCAGACTACAGTGGGCTATGCCTGGCCTCAAGGATCTGGCTGTGTGGTTTTGCCTCTACAGCAATTTTTCTTCATCCCAGAAGTGATTGTTAAGAAAATGTGACGTGGATAAAGTTGTGTGAAAATGTATTTGGGCAGGGGGAAAAAGCCCTGGCATAATCAGATCTCAGGTTTTGTTATGTATTTAGACTTTGTCTTCTCTTTCTTAAAGGGGGATGGATAGCTCAGTGATTTGAGCATTGGCCTGTTAAACCTGGGATTATGAGCTCAATCCTTGAGCCATTTAGGGATCTGGTGCAAATCTGTTAAGGATGGTACTTGGTCCTGCCATGAGGACAGGGGACTGGACTCAATGACCTCCCAAGGTCCCTTCTAGTTCTATGCAATAGGTATATCTCCAAATATTTTTTTATTTTTTTTAAGCTCTAAATGGCTTTTACAACAGGAACACTCATAAATGCAGGTAGAAAACATAAAATCTCAACTCCAGTTTAAAAAAAACAACAGTGCACCTGTTGTCAAAGATACAATATATATATATATATACACACACACACACACACACAAACACACGCACACACACACCCTTGTTAGGGACCTTGAGCCATTACTTTTTAGACCAAAATGAACTATCTTGATCTTAATTTTGGGCCAATTATAGCTCAGCGAAAAGGCCAGAACTAAACAATTCTGGATAAATGGTAATCTAGACAGATTGTCATCATTTGCATGATTCATTGTATCCATCTGAGTGTGGCACAGAGAGATATCAGATGAACTGTTCCATCTATCACCAGCACAATTGGTACCGGGGGACAGAGTGAAGGACAAAGTAATAACTGAAATGTAATAAAAAGTTGAAACCAAATATCTGGGCTCCTGGCCAAACTGAGAAATTGGCCCTGCTTTAGGGGCAAAAAACCCCCAAAATATGATCACCAGGAACCTCCCTTAGGTCTTTTGAATATTAGCAGTTTATAAAATCACCCACAAAGAGCATAATCTAAAATAAACAACCAAAACTCCCCAACCCAACCAAAGATGCCTTTCCCCAAACATGATCAGTAACGACCTTCTACTACACAATCTTCTATCCTTTCCTCTTTCGACAAGCCTGATGAAATAATGTGTAGACTTCTGCCTAGGAACTGCTGGCAAAGTATCGGACATAATAGGCCAATGCAGAGAGCTAAATCACTAATCCACATGCTTCTGCCTCCACACCAGCTCCTTTCCGGTTTGATGTCTACTTAGAACTAACAACTAAGTTCACTGAACACAGTGGGACAGACACTTACTTACTGTGTGCCTCATGCAGATATACGAGCATTAGCCATATACGTAGCGCCAGCATGGGAACACACCCTCTGGGGTGTGCCAAGTGAAAGCAGCACCCCCTAGCTCTTTGAGCCAAAACTCTGTCTCCTCTGTGGGTCTATCTGCACCCGCACCTCCTCTAACTATGCAGACTCTACAGTCACAGATAAGAGGTCAGCCAGCGCCACTTGAAACAAAGTACAGTAAAACTCCAATAGTCCGGCATCCAATTGTCCGGCACTCCTGAAGTCCGGCATTAAAATGGCAAGAGCTCCTGACGGAACCAGGACAGAACCCAGAACTGCTCAGGTCAGCTGCTCTCATGTGGGTTACAGCAGGGAGGGGAGGTGTTTGGCTCTGGGGAAGGGGAAGGTTGGGGAGGGGGATTGGGTTGCACATGGTGTCCCGGCCAGCTCATTGAGAAGCCAGCTGCTCAGTGCACAAGCCCCAGCACCTGGAGGGAGACGCGCGGCTGTACCGGCGGCTCCGGGACCCAAACATAAGGTGTGGGGGAGGGGGATTGGGTCGGGAGTATGCAGTACCTCCTGATACTCCAGCATATCCGATAATCCGGCACCACCTAGGTCCCACAGGTGCCGGATTATTGGAAGTCTACTGTATCTTCCAGAACCAAGTAATTTGTATTTTCACTTGTGAGTTTGCGTAACAGGCAATCTTCCACAAAAGCGTGAACACGTGCATACGCAGCAAAAGACACAGACCCAGCCTCTGGAAGTTCTTGTCTGTGTCTCTCATTTTTTGTTCTTAGAAAGATGAACTGAAGTGAACAAATGTGAAGGCGCATCCATAGTAGCACCTATGTTCAAACTCATCACCGCTTGTCAACTGCAGTTCACACTCGGCGTGGGCAAGCACATTTCGATCATTGCTCCCAGTGTGAACGAAGGCTTGAAAATGTTAGGTCAGTCTATAATTCCCGACCCACTCCTTATGCTTCTGGAAAACTAGTTTCTCTCTAGTAAATAGAAAACATCCAATATTGCGATTGAATGAGACACTAAACCTGCTGCAGGTACTTCACGGAAAGCCAATTTTCCTATCACCCTGGTGTCCAAGAATGTCTTGAAATCAAATAGAGGGCAGTGAAAGATTAAACAGGATGTACAGAGCTCCAGCTATGCTGAAGCCAACAAGTCACTCCTGACTTACACCAGTGTAAATGAGAAGGAAATCAGGATGAGTATGTATAATGGCTCTCTATAATTTTAAAAACGAATCTGCAGAAATCAATTATTCTGATCGATCATCATTACGTAATCGCATTTGTGTCTGGTGGTGAATCCAGCAGAAACTGTGACTTGCTTAGAGTGTCCCCATTTTACAGAAATAGAGGTGAGGGGAGCTGCCAAAGTTGCTCAGCAGGCCTGTCACAGGGCCAGGCCTTCCTCTAGAGTCTAGGCCACGTTGCTTCCAGCTCATTTCTACTTGTAGTACAGCGGGGTCCTACCGCTTTAGGGAACTTTCTTCTTTCCCTGAAAGCATAGCCCTGTTTATCATGGACTTCCATTCCACTGTAACAGCGCATTCCACCAGGGGTTGTACAATGGAACAAAAACATCACCTCCCAAGTGGCACAAGTGGTGTGTTTCAAGGATGCTCTTATGTGTACTGAGAATTTCCTGTCCATTAACGATCAGAGAGAACAGAAACTGTGTGTGGGGTGGGAGACAAGTCAATGAGGGATGAATTCCAGACGACTGACCTTGCTTCATATGTTCTCTGCTGGGTATGAAGAAATGGCCTTCCAGAGGTCCCCTAGATACCACCCAACTCTTAGTTAATATTGCCCCCTCCCTAGCTGCCAGCATCCACGACAACGCCAGATGATCATTGTGGTTATTAGTGCCATTGGTATGGGTTTCTCTGCCCTACATGGGCTCCTCTCTCAACTGTTCTACTCTTGTAAATGATCGCATACGAGAAGTCCATTTCTCAGTGTCATGTCCACAATTACTATTTCTGTTACTTTCCTTAAATGTCATCTTGTCTTTTACAAAATAGTGGGAGGGCATTTTACATGAATCATAAATTGTATTAGAAATTAGGAAATGTCAGAATGCCAGCTGTGATGGCTCTGTGAAAAGAATGCTGAGAACATCTACCATACCTTTCAGTGCTAAAGGTGAATGAATTAAAACTGTGTGTTAAAGTTCCATCCATTTACATTAGCTCCATTCATCAGCTCTCCAGTGTCTGGATGCTAGTTCTGTGGCAAGTCCCTGATCCCCAGTTTGAGAGCAATGCTATTGACCAATAACTAAAGGGAAAAATTTGAAGGGAGCAAATGAAGGAAGCCACCCAGGATTAGAAATCTGTTACATGGGTTAATTCCTCTAGATGACTAGGAGGTAGACAACAGCAATCGGGAGGTATTGAGGGTCATAAAATGTCACTCATCAAGCAGGTAGTGTTATTCAGCTGAAGTTTTTACAATGAACAGTGAGCTCATGGACAAAATGAGGTTGTGCTTGTTTCTGTAACATTCAGCATCACTAGATGGAAGCCTGAGACATAACACCAGAGGGACAGATTGGGACTGTCGTGGAGCTAAAGTTTAATCTTAAGAAATCAAGAGGAACATCGTTCTGGCGCAAAAGACAGTAGCCAGATAAAACAGAAGAATGCAGACCAAACAGAGGAAATAGAAGCAGATGGAAAACAGGCTTCAGAGGAGCCATGATACTCAGCAGAAGAGCTGCATTCACTTGTGAATGACCACTGTGATCATGCCACAGGACTGAGAAAAAGGGGGGGTGGACAGAGAATGTGAACAGGAGCAACTAGCATGCTGTGCTCAATACGAATTTTTCCAGGCCGGCCCTGATCCATGGTGGGAGGGGAGGTATTGTGTTGTTACTAAGGGTATGCCTAGACTACATGCCTCTGGAGACAGAGGCATGTAAATTAGACATACCGACATAGTCAATGAAGAGGGAATTTAAATATCCCCCGCTCCATTAGAATAAAAATGGCCACCACGTTGTGCCAGCTCAGCTGTTTGTCGGCACGAACCAGCAGTCAAGACGGGGATCGGTCGACAAGGAAAGCCTTTGCCGACCGATCCTATAAACCTCGTTTCACGAGACATAAGGGATCGGTCGGCAAAGGCTTTCCTTGTCGACCGATCCCCGTCTTGACTGCTGGTTCGTGCCGACAAACAGCTGAGCTGGCACAATGTGGCGGCCATTTTTATTCTAATGAAGCGGGGGATATTTAAATCCCCGCTTCATTGACTATGTCGGTATGTCGAATTTACATGCCTCTGTCGCCAGAGGCATGTAATCTAGACATACCCTAAGTGATGAAAAATGCTTTATACCAATCCGTATGTAAACCTCCTCTCTCAGTTAGAGTTCTGCCTGCATTTGGGAGAGCAGGGTGACTTAAATGGAATTTACAAGTGCCACACTGGGATAGAGTTAAACAGATGGGCTGGAAACCAAGTTAAAGTTCGGATGAAGAAATTGAACCTGTTGAGGTTTGTGCCTCGCTGAAGAGCTAGGGAGAAGAGGAGGAATAACAAACAGTCACCGTCACCACTCAATGGCATATGCCACTATTGGCTGTGAAGTGACAGATTTACAATGGCTAATCCCCCTGTCCTGGAAAGCAAAGCACAGATCAGTAGCAAGTTGTATTTTTAGCAGGTCCAATTCCAAACACTGGGAAAGTTTTAATCAGGTCTGGTCTAATTATTGAATTTTCTTTGTTTGCTCCTAGACTGACAGGGCACCACATTTCTCAGTGGCATGGCAACAACTTCCTCTACTCTAGGATCTGATGCAGAAACTTCCTGCCAGCTAGAACTGAACTAGAACAGGACTGATATGAAGGTAAAGAAGAATTGCAACCTTGTTAGATTTAGCTCTCTTAACTCCTAACTCCTTAATGTTTCAGATTCAAGGACATCACTACAAATATGTATTAAGCTACTGAATTAAAAACAAGTCAAGGAGTGTGATGAAAGCCCATGAGCAAGAGGTATAGGCTCATAGGCTGAGAGAAAAATAGTGCTCCAGGGATAAATCAGTCCACTGTGTCCTAGATTTTTGCAAACCCATCTTCCATGCTGATATACGAGAGCACAAGGGGTGGTAGAAAGATGAAGTCACATGGTATAACGGTTCTTGCCTACGGAAGAGTGATCAGAACTCCCAGCAGGGCCTAATTCTGCTCCCTGCAAATTCATGAGCAGAACTCACATGGAGCCTAATTCTACTCCTCTTCAACTCTGGCCAACTTTTGACACAAATGTTTCCCCATCACTGCCCCCCCCCCATGTCCCATGCCATTCTCTGGACTTGATGCTGGGGAATGGCATTGGATTGTCAGCCCTACAGAATGTACTGTCAGGATCCAGGGAACATGAGTGCAAGAACCTGCGTGTCATCTTGCAAATATGCTTCAAACTGGACTTGCAAAGACCTTTCCTCCCTTTTTTCACCAAAAAAGGGCCTTAGAGTCAAGCGCTTAGGATGCAAGGGGCTTGTGAAGTCACATTTGCAATCCCCACCCCCTCCATTGGGCCATCCCATCCGTTGCATGCTGTTGCTGTAGGCAAGACATGCTCCAGGACCATCTGTGGCCATGGGATGCTTCTGTCTGATCCCTTAACGTGTGAACAAAAAGGTATTTTCCACACAGCATGCCCTCACATGTACGGTGTGTGCGAAGGAAGCCATTTTGCACACCTGACTAGAAACTTGCCGGGATGCTTCATTCCCACATTCTTTTTCTGTCTTCCCTCAAAAACACCTGCTTACTAGCTATCATATAGCTCAATGCTAAACACATATGGATGCCTCCTTACAATGTCTCAAGCTGTAGCACAGTGCACACTAATAACACTATCAGAACGCTTGTGCTTCTAATAAATGACTAGAGCTGGCTAACCTGTGAAGTAAGAGTTCTTTCAGTTTGCCAGGCTCCTAAGCATATGTAACCCGCATTAAACTCAGTGTAGTACCTGAGCATATGCCAACCGGGACGTCTACTAACTTGAATGTTTCATATATGGATTTATTCAATTGTTTGGTTGTGGGATTTCATTCATGAACACGTATTAAGTGCTCCTTTCTTTCCAAAACAACAGTGGGCTAGGACAGGGTTTGAGCAGAGTGGTATTTTGGGATTCAGTCCCCTCTCTCTCTCCTTTGGCAGGTGACAGCTGGGAAGTTTTTTCAGGAGATGAATTTAAAAATCACTGAACCATGGGGCATTGCAGCAGAAACATGCCACTGGCAAGAACAGTGTAATATTCATTACCAGCAACATCTGGTATTTCTGTAAAACAGCATTCTGCCCCGAGTGCATGTAATTATCAGACTGTATATGAGGAGAGAGCACATACTGAACAAATGACCAATGGGCAGTGGTGTAATGCAAATTGGCACCATCAGTGGAGTTTCATTTGCAACAGCAATGACATGATGGGCTAAATAGCTGATCATTCTGCAGGATTCAACTGGCAAGCAGGCCTGGATACGTATCATCTAGACTGCTCATGGCAGGTATTAAGTTAAGCTAGGGAGGGGGAGTATTTACTAAGAACTGGGTCGTATCTAACAGACCTCTGGAAGGTCATTTTTCTTCACACCCAGCAGGGAACATATGAAGCACGATCAGTCACCTGGAACTCATTCCTCGTTGACTTGTCCCCCACGCTACATGCAGTTTCTAGTCTCCTCTGATGGCTGATGGACAGGAAATTCTCAGTACTCATAAGAGCATCCTTGAAACACGCTGTTGGTATTGCTCTGGGAGGTGATAGATTTGTTCCATTGCACAACCCCTGATGGAATGATAGTCTATGATAAACAGCTTTTAGGGAAAGAAGAACGTTCTCTGAAGCAGTTGTGCCCCACTGTACTACAAGTAGAAATGCAGTGGAAGGCTTGGCAAAGAGTCACAGGAAAATACAACTCTCCCTTGAAAGCTACTGGATTGCCAGATTCAAGAATGCTAATGCCTGCACCTAGGACAGGCATCTGGAGATGGGACTTAAGGACAGGCGCTAGGTATTTGGATGTGTAGACCTCTGTCCCCGCCGGTAGGACTCAAGACAGGGATAGAGGGCTACACAGAGGAACAGGTGTCTATAAGCTGCAGTGTCTCCTGATTTTATGGCTAGCTGCCTACTACAGGGCATAAATTCCTATCTATTGTTATGTGTGGGCACAGGCATCCATCTCTGGAAGAAAACAAAGTCATCTCTGATCACATTTGTAGAAGACACAATCATTAGTG
The DNA here is from genome assembly GCA_032595735.1 of Pelochelys cantorii. Lineage (NCBI taxonomy): Eukaryota > Metazoa > Chordata > Testudines > Trionychidae > Pelochelys > Pelochelys cantorii. The sequence continues at coordinate 5,371,421 of CM064346.1, read as the reverse complement.
ATGCGGCTTCCTTACCCACTCCCTTGATTCAGAATGGTCGGGATCACTTGGTAAACAGGCAGGAAGTAAACACTATATGGCTACATTTAAATGTGTATGCCTAAAAACACAAATTGTGGGTCCTACTAACTTACAGGATGGAGCATGCTATCCTGGGAAGCAGGATTATCCACCATGTTCATACTCTGCTGAATATGAATATGAACCTCTAATGTGCCCTACAGGACTAACTTGATGCTGGGATCATAGACTCATAGAATCATAGAGCTGGAAGAGACCTCAGGAGGTCATCAAGTCCAGCCCCCTGCTCAAGGCAGGACCAATCCCAACTAAATCAACCCAGCCAGGGCTTTGTCAAGCCGATGCACAAATGGAAGTGGAGAGTAGCCGTAGAAAGGTTATTCGCCATTAGTGTGACTGCTGCTGGAATCGTGTGTACAGCTTTGGTGCCCACAATTCAAGAAGGAGGTTGATAAATTGGAGAGGATTCAGCAAAGAGCCACAGGAGTCGTTACAAAAGATGCCCTTTGTGATCATTTTCTCTTTGTTAATCTCCTTGAGTCTAAGGGATGACTCGATTATGGCCTGTAAGTACCAACATGGGGAACTAACATAAAAAATGTGTTCTTTAATGGGCTCTTCAGTTTAGCCAATATGATTCTGTGACTGAAAGTTGGAGCTAGACTAAGGCAGACTGGAAATAAGGCATTTACCTGTAAGAGTAACTGAGCATGAAATAATTTACCGAGGGTCATTCCAGTAGATTCTCCATCACTTCACTTTGCAAACTAAAATCTGCTCTAGAAATTACTTTGGACTGAATTCAACTGACCCCTATTCACAGAGGATGACTGCTTCGGACTGGCTTTTGTTCTAGATCATGACTAGTGATGTGAGGTGAGAATATTTTCTGAGAACAAGAATATTCTGAGAATATTCTCCAAAAGATTATTTCCTGAGAATTTTTGAGAATTTTCTAATTTTTCATTTCCTCTTGAAATAATATATTGTATTCAACTTTTAGAACACCGTGAATGTTAAAGAGCTTTCTTGATCATTCAAGATAGTTTGAGAATGTTATAGAACGTTCCAGAATGTTATGGAACTTTCTAAAACATTCACGAGTCCGGAATTCTGACTGTTATGGAACTTTCTGGAAGCATCACAAAAAGTATATAAAGAGACAATAACACATTTATTCTCTTTTATGAAAGGTGTAATTGTGTTTTCATCAGTATGAAAAGAAGAACTAAGCCTAAAAGTGATGTGTGAGATTATTTCCTTCATAAAACAGTTAAAGACAAAGTGTTATATGAATGTAAGTACTGTAAGGCTGAATACATCAGAAATGTGACAACGATGAGAAAGCATATTTCCAATTGTTTGAAGACTCCTGCTTACATCAAGGAAAAGGCAACAAAATTCTCAGAGTCTAGAAGCAGATCACCTCAACCATCAATTGCATCAACATCTATAGAACACTGTGATAGTGAATTTACATTACCACCTTCCACATCTAGTTCAGCCAAGGTGTCTCACTCTATAATTTGCTACTTTGATTTTATGAATGAAACTGAAAACAAAGTTTTGGATGAATTTTTTGCACGAGCTATATTCTCATCGGGATCGCCTCTTTCACTGGTTGAAAACAAAGACTGGATTACTTTCATGCAAAAATTAAGACCATCTTACAAGATGCCATCCAGGTACACACTTTCTAACAAACTTTTGGAAGCTGAATATCAATGTGTTGATGCTCTTATAAAAACAAAAATTGCTGAAGCCTCTTCTCTTGCACTGCAGTGTGATGCTTGGAGCAACCAAAGAAATGAATCTGTTATAAATTTTATTATATCAACACCCCAACCAGTGTTTTGCAAGACAGTGGCAACCGATGTTGAACACCATACTGCTGAGTATATGGCATTCCATATGGAAGAAATAATGACAGAAATAGGCACTGAAAAATTTGGTGCCATTGTCACTGATAATGCTGCAGCAATGGTGAAATCCTTATTAATGCTTAACGAAAAATACAATCACATTGCTATGTACACTTGTGCTGCTCACACACTATATTTGTTAATTGGTGACATCAGTAACTTAAAATCTGTTCAAGAAATTTTAACAGAAGCCAGCTGTAAAACTATTGTGAAGGAAATTAACAAATCGCAAGTTTTACAAGATCATTTTACTCCATTTCAAAAAGAGAAAAATCAAACTTGTGCACTTAAATTGCCAGTTAAAACTGGGTGGGGTTCCATTTTATGTTGTTTGAAAAGCTTATTGAAATTAAAAAATGTCTTAAAATGCCTTGCTGTCCATGAAGATTTACAGACTAAACTGAGCAAACGTACCAGGAATTCAGTCCTGGATGAAGATGTATTTTGGGTACAGGTCCAAAAACTGCATGCACTCATAAGTCCTGTTGTTAAATGGATTACTCTGCTTGAATCTGACCAGTTAAAAATAAGCAAAGTTCCTGAATGTTTCAGGGAACTAAGCAATCATTTTGATTGACTACTTCCCAAAAGTCCACTTACCAAACAAGAAAAACAGGATGTGATGAAAAGTTTTGAAAAAAGAAAAGATATGGCTCTAAAAGACATTCACTATGCTGTAAATATTTTAGATCCAAAATTCAATGGTGAGTGCCTTACTAGAAATGAACAAATACAAGGAACTGAATTCATCGATAAATTAGTCACAAAATGTATGGCACTGATCACACAGCAAAAGTCATTGCAGAGCTTGCAGAGTATCGTGCTAAAGAAGGTTTTCTTTGAAAATCATATGTAACAAAATCAGCTGGCTCAGTAGATGCAGTAACATGGTGGAAAGGTATTTGCTATGGATCAAAATTAGGGAAAGCAGCGATCAACATATTGAATATGCCACCAGCAATGGCAGCAACTGAAAGAAGTTTCAGTACTTACAGTATCATTCATAATGTAAAAAGAAACAAGTTAACACAAGAAAGGGCAGGCAAGTTGACATTCATAGCCCATAATATATAGCTTCTTAAAAACCCAAATGATGCTCCGTTGAAATCCCCAAGAGAAAAAAGCAAACAGAACCAGAGAAATGAGGAAGAAGAAATTGATGATGCTGAAGAGAAAGAAGAAGAAGTCGAAGAAGAGGATATGTATGAGGAAGAAGAAGAAGAGATAGAAATATATGGGTCAGATTCGGAAAGTGCAGATTCTGATTAGATTTGTATTCAATCCAGAAAGTTAAAAATATTTGTATTCTACAACAGAAGATTTGTAATAAAAGTTCTAGTAATTTAAACCTCTGTCTTTTTTCTTTACTTTCCCGAATTTTCATTTTAACAATTGTAAACTTTCATGATTCTTGAAGTTTTATTAAAGAAAGACATTATCATAAATAGTAAAATTCTTTAAAAACTATTTAACAAGTATTTAAGAGAAAATTCTCAAAAATTCTTGCATTGGAGAATATTCTCAAGAACATTCTCGAGAATATACTCCGAAAGTTTATTCCCAAGAATTTAACATCACTAATCATGACATCACTGAGTGTGGACCATTTCCCTTTTCCTATCACCAGTGAGAATCTGGCTCTCATTCCTGAATTGTTTTCATAAGGGGGTTGTTGTTGTTGTTTTAATCGCACAGAGCAACGCAGCGTGATTTTGCTGCTGGTAAACCTGGGCAAGGTCTCTAAGGGTATGTCTACACTAGCTCATTAATTCGAGCTAGGTAGGCAAATCAGGGAACTGGGGTTGCAAATGAAGCCCGGGATTTAAATATCCCGGGCTTTATTTGCATGTTCCCATCCAGCCGCCATTTTTAAATCCCCCTTAGTCCGAACTAACTGCCTGCGGCTACACGCGGCAGTTTAAAGTTAATCCGAACTAAGTCCTTAGTTCGGATTAACTGTTACTCCTCATTCCATTTTACAAACAAATTACAAACAAAATTACAAATTACAAACAATGTTCTGTTCCAAAATGAAAGGGTATAGGAAAAAAATTCCTAGAAAATGGGAAATTCTTCCCAAAACACTTTCCAGTCATTCAGAATGGTTTTTAATTTTTTTTATTTTGAAATAAAGATTTGCTTTAAATATTAGACATTGTCTGAAAGGAAAAAAATACGTAACAGGCATTACTGCAACAAGCAACACACAACTTTACCAAAACTTTTTCTTAGGTTTTGTCATCCTCCTCCCCACGAGCACACATTCTCCCTTCAGTTTTTCAGTATTATTCCTGTTACTGAAGATACAAAAAAGATAGGAAGACCAACTCATCCATTCTCTGCCATTCTCTGCCGACTGAGTATAATATTTAATTATGCAGCATATCAGCAGTAAGAACACTAGAGGCCCTCATTGTTACCAGTGAAGGAAGAAATTGTCTGACCCATAAACTATCAGATGTCTGCACCAAGTACTATACAATCATGTGCTTAGCCCCAAATTTCTCTAGGTTGGCACTCTGCTTCCTCTCAGTAAACCAGTTTCTTTGGTGGTAGGCATAAAGTCTATGGGCACTGCTAATAAAAAGGTTTCTTGAGACATCTGAACAATGAGCAATATTACTCCATTGATCACATCCTCACTACCCACCTGTATTGTACTTATAAGAAGCATGTGGAATTTGCTTTCGGGATAACACGATATGCTGTGTTTATTGAAAGGATAAATTAAGTGTTAAAATTATATATACACATATATATACACACATGTACATATTTATACACTAAAGATTTTGTAGCTGGATTTTATAGTTATTAGTTTTTAGTGTTGTTTGGTTAGTTTGAGTGGTTAGTTGCAGTTCTCACTGGTGGTGAGGGGGAGTTGCGTTTTTGTTGAATTCATTCTGCATCAACACCAAAATTTCACAGTAATATGCTTTTTATAGTAGTAACTTTTATGTAAGTTTATGGGTTTTGCTGTAATATGTTGGAGTTGTTAATCATGAAGTCTATTATGCTCTAGGGTCTACACATGCAACTAGTCAAAAAGGATTCGGGGGCTGGAACACATGACTTACAAGGAGAGACTGAGGGATTTCGGCTTATTTAGTCTGCATAAAAGAAGAGTCAGGGGGGATTTGATAGCAGCCTTCAACTTCCTGAAGGGAAGTTCCGAAGAGGCTGGAGAAAGGCTGTTCACAGTAGTGATGGATGGCAGAACACAGAGCAATGGTCTCAAGCTGCAGTGAGGGAAGTCTGGGTTGGATATTAGGAAAAACTATTTCCCAGGAGGGTGGGGAAGCACTGGAACGGGTTACCCAGGGAAGTGGTGGAATCTCCATCCCTAGAAGTTTTTAAGTCCTAGCTTGACAAAGCCCTGGCTGGGATGATTTAGGTGGGGTTGGTCCACAGGGGGCTGGACTCGATGACTCCTGAGGTCTCTTCTAGCCCTAAGATTCTAAGATTCTAAAAATGTGAAATAAATGGGCTTTGCAATATGTTTCAAAGGATCAAATTCTGGGTCTGATTCTCCATTAACTTTTCTTTTGATCCTCTCAAAATGGGTAGCAAGATACTTCAGCTCACAGCCGGTCCCCAAGTTATGAACGGGTTACGGACCAAAGGCTTGGCCATAACTCGAAATGTTTGTAAGTCGGACCCCATTGAGTTACATTGCGACCGCACTGTTCATAAGCGCGGGTCACATTCGTAACTCGGGGACCGTCTTTATGACTGCTTAATGGGAGGTTTGGTCGTAAATGCGAACGGTCATAAATCGACCGTTCGTAACTTGGGGACCGGCTGTACTTGCTTGTGTACATGACAAGAAGTTAAAAATCCTCTATGTCTTCCTCTCTGTAATTTAGCTTGGAAATTTCAGCTCACATCTCTGTGGTGCCTTAGAAGAATGTATGCATCTATCTCATTTTTAGTCAATTAGTGAAGAGAGAGTAAGACACCGGCTGAGTTGTGGGGCTTTAAGTACTTAGTCCCCGACGTACCAAACTGATTCATCCCTCTGTGACTCACATAGCATCTTTCAGTTTGCCAGGCAGAATTTCTGGTGTAAAATGAAGGTCTCATTGGCATATTACCCAAGATGTATCTCCTTCAGGAACTCTGCTGTCTCAGATCATTAGAAATAGCAATGATTTCAGATCCTTGTATGGTTTTACATATACTGCAGAATCATAGTGAAATAGGCTATTGCCACCGTGCATAAATTGAGGGAGGTCATTCAGAGATTAAGCAAATGGTAGGGTTCTGATCAGTATTCTGACAAAAGAAATCTTATGTCTATCCACTCCAAAATATTACTAATATCCAATAATTATTACTCGGTGCTTTAAATCTTCAAAGCAACACAGCCACATTGAGATGGAGCTAAGAGAGAATTATTCACATGGGAAACATAGGATGATAGGGTCAGTGTGGCTTTGTCCAAAGGCTGTAGAATGTCTGAATTCAGGACTTGCCTATGCCTGTACTGAGAGATCCAGGCCTCAAAATAACACTCACACAAAACCCTACGTCTGTCCAGAACACACAGACATGCACATATTGTACAGACTGATTTTCCAATTCATATTTTAAAGCTAATATTGATTACATTCTAAGGCACTCATCCTGCCATCTGATCCAAGCACAATGATTGCAATGATGCCAACTGAATGTTACGTAGGTGCCAGGAGCCTGTCCATATGGACTTCAGTGGGACCTAGAAAGCAAACCCAGGGGAATAAAGCAAAGCCCATTTGAAAAGGCTGTCCTCTATACAAGCAATGTAGAACCTTCCCCTATAATTACTCCAGCTGATTAACATAATCAGGTTGAGGCAACGGAAATGTGAAATTACCTTGCTGCATTCAAATCAATGACAGAAACACTAAAATCTGAAATTATTTCCTGTGAGCTGCAGTCTGGAATTCACACTGATTCTCGGGATGAATTTAATAGTTACAAAGTATGCATAAGGGGCATGGTCCTGCAGGTTTTTCTGCCCATGAAGTGTTGCAAAATTAACTCAATTCTTGATTTAGTCCTAAGTGGAGCACAGGATCTGGTCCAAGAGGTATATATAGCTGGACCGCTTGGAAATAGTGATTGTACTGTAATAAAATTTAACATCCCTGTGGTGGGAAAAACACCGCAGCAGCCCAACACTGTGGCATTTAATATCAGAAAGGGGAACTACACAAAAATGAGGAGGTTAGTTAAACAGAAATTAAAAGGTACAGTGACAAAAGTAAAATCTCTGCAAGCTGCATGGAAACTTTTCAAAGACACCATAATAGAGGCCCAACTTAAATGTATACCCCAAATTAAAAAAACACAATAAGAGAACCAAAAAAGTGCCACGGTGGCTTAACAACCAATGAGAAGCAACAAGAGATAAAAAGACATCTTTTTAAAGTTAAAGTTAAATCCTAGTGAGGAAAATAGAAAGGAGCATAAACTTCGTTAAATTAAGTGTAAAAATATAATAAGAAAAGCCAAAAAGGAGTTTGAAGAAAAGCTAGCCATAAAACTCAAAAAGTAATAGTAAAATGTTTTTAAGTATATCAGAATCAGGAAGCCTGTTAAACAACCAGTGGGGCCATTGGATGATCAAGATGCTAAAGAAGCAATCAAAGATGATAAAGTCATTGCGGAGAAGCTAAATTAATTCTTTGCTTCGGTTTTCACGGTTGAGGATATTGGGGAGATTCCCAAACATGAGCCATTCTTTGTAGGTGACAAATCTGAGGAATTGTCCCAGATTGAGGTGTCAATTAGAGGAGGTTTTGGAACAAATTGATAAACGTAACAGTAACAAGTGACCGGGACCAGATGACATTCACCGAAGAGTTCTGAAAGAATTCAAATGTGAAATTGTGGAACTATTAACTGTGGTTTGCAACCTATCCCTTAAATCAGCTTCTGTGGCTAATGACTGGAATATAGCTAATGTGATGCCAATATTTAAAAAGGGCTCTAGAGGTGATCCTGGCAATTACAGAGGAGTAAGTCTAACGTCAGTACGGGGCAAATTAATTGAAACTACAAAGACTAAAAATTGTCAGACACACAGATGAACGTAAGTTGTGGGAGAAAGTCAACATGGTTTCTGTAAAGGGAAATCATGCCTTACTAATCTGCTAGAGTTCTTTGAGGGGTCAACAAACATGTGGACAAAGGGGTTCCAGTGGATGCAGTATACTTAGATTTCTAGAAAGCCTTTGACAAGGTCCCTCACCAAAGGCTCTTAAGTAAAGTAAGTTGTCATGGGATAAGAGGGAAGGTCCTTTCATGGACTGATAACTGGTTAAAAGACAGGAAATAAAGGGTAGAAATAAATGGTATGTTTTCCAAGTGGAGAGAGGTAACTATTGGGGTCCCACAAGGGTCTGTCCTGGGACCAATCCTATTTAACCTATTTATAAATGATCTAGAGAAAGGGGTAAGCAGTGGCAAAATTTGCAGATGATACCAAACTGCTCAAGATAGTTAAGACTAAAACAGACTTGTGAAGAGCTTCAAAAAGATCTCACCAAACTAAGTAATTGGGCAACAAAATGGCAAATGAAATTTAATGTTGATAAATGAAAAGTAATGCACATTGGAAAAAATAATCCCAACTATACATACAGTCAGGGCTTGACAAGCGGTGGTGAGCCCCCCTCGCCAGCTGTGCGGTTTGGCACGCTGCGCATGCGCAGACCGTGCTGTGCATGCGCTGATTGTGCTGCAGCGCCGTGCCAGGCTAAAATCTACTTGCCACGGGCGAATAGATTGCCCTAATTGTCGAGCCCTGCATACAGTATGATGGGAACTAATTTAGCTACTAGCTACTCAAAAAAGAGATCTTGGAGTCACTGTGGATAGTTCTCTGAAAACATCCACTCAGTGTGCAGTGGCAGTCAAAAAGCAAATAGAACGTTAGGAATCATTTAAAAAGGATAGAGAATAAGACAGAGAATATCTTATTGCCTCTATATAAAACCATGATACACCCACATCTTGAATACTGAGTACAGATGTGGTCACTTCATCCCAAAAAAGATATATTGGCATTGGAAAAGGTTCAGAAAAGAGCAACAAAAATGATTAGGGGTTTGGAACAAGTCCCATATGAAGAGAGATTTAAAAGACTTGGACTTTTCAGCTTGGAAAAGAGGACACTAAGGGGGGATATGACAGAGGTCTATAAAATCATGACTGGTGTGGAAAAAGTGAATAAGGAAAAGTTATTTATTTATTCCCATAATATAAGAACTAAGGGTGTGTCTAGACTACAGGGTTTTTTCGAAAAAAGTGGCCTTTTTTTGAAAAAACTTCCCGTGTCTACACTGCTGCTGCATTCTTTTGAAAGTAAATCAAAAGAACACGGCAGTTTTTTCAACCGCCGAAAACTTAGTTTTACGAGGAATAATGCCTTTTTTCGAAAGTGCTCTTTTGCAAAAAGGCGCTATGTAATGCAAACTGTGCTTTTTCGAAAGAGAGCATCCAGACTGTCTGGGTGCTCTCTTTTGAAAAAGCGGCTTGCTTTTTTGAAAGTACTTGCAGTCTAGACGTAGCCTAGGGGTCACTAAATGAAATGAATAAGCAGCAGGTTTAAAACAAACAAAAGGAAGTTTTTCTTCACTCAGCACACAGTCAACCTGTGGAACTCTTTGCCAAAGGATGTTGTGAAGACTAGGACTTTAACAGCGTTCAAAAATTAGCTTGATAGATTCATGGAGGTTAGGTCCATCAATGGCTATTAGCCAGGATGGGTAGGAATGGTGTCCCTCGCTTCTGTTTTTCTCGAATGGATGATAGGAGAGGGATCACGTGAGGATTACCTGTTGTGATCTTTCCCTCTGGGGCATCTGGCATTGGCCACTGTTGGCAGACAGGACACTGGGCTAGATGGACCTTTGGTCTGACCCAGTATGGCCATTCTTATGCTCTTAAATGTTACAAAATTAACCTATATAGGATTACCTCCTATCAGATGGGTCCAACTGGATTACTATTCAACAGGGGAGGAATGCCGTTATAAAGTTAGTAGGTCTATAACTCAGATGTTCCTTCACCATGATCGTATGCCCCTACCACCATCTGAGAAAGACACATCCCCTGTTATACCATGGCCACTTCTTATATTAAAGAACAAATCCATTACAATTTGTTCCTATAATACAATATTTGAACCATCAGTGATTTCTACATTCTCCTCTTCCATTTTCTCTGTTGAAAAACTCAGTCATTAGACTTTGTGTTTTAGCTGAATGTTCTATAAAATCAACACAAAGGGACCTTGGCAATTTCACATTTGTTAAGATTTTTCACCTGCAACTTTTTGGGTTATTGTCCCTTCACTATCAAATAAGCACAGCTTTTCCGAAACTGAAAAGCAGCTCAAAAATCCAGCAAAGAGTAATGATCTCATTTCCATAGTAACAGGCTCATTACTATGCTGGCTGTTGATAATACGAGATAGCTTGATTCTTTTCAGCACACATGTCTGCAGGAAATGGTACATACTTAAATAATTATATGAATACAGGCACATCGCTTGTCTTAACCTTAAGCACATTATCAAATAGTCCATAAAATACACATAATTCAAAATAGAAACAGGCCCACCAAGTCAACAACCATAGCTCATAAAGGAAGAAAACACCACAAGTTAGTACCTTCCAGCCACTCATAATATTATCTAAATCGGTGAACTTTCCCCACACCAGAGAAAGCATTATCCTATTAAAATGCCCTGTCACAAAAATCCAGGATCTGATAGCCAGGTTCCTGTCTGATCTTTCTGGAACTCCAGAGAGTAGTTGTATCTTAATGGCAGTTTTCATTATGAGACATATAATAGATTTTCAAATTCTCCCTACATTCTGGAAGAAGCAGTGGCTGGAGGCACTACCATGATACACTTATGAAAAAGATTCTGATGATCAGCATTGGATTGCCAACTTTAAAAAAGTGGGGACAAAATATCTACTTGCTGTAGTAAAATGAGGACCTGAAACAAAAGCCGATGTGGTACAGGCCTGGTTTGAGGCCTGAGGCCTAGCTAACAATGGACAAAACGTGGCTATTATAAAGCAAAGCTCAGCTGTGAGCAAGAGGTAGGTTCCTGCTCTCAGAACTTGGCATCAGCAGGGCTGAGAGTGCAAAACACTAATTGGTAATAGGTCCAGGTGTAGGAAAATAATTGATACTGGATACTAGCTGTAGAACAGTAATTGGTACTGGTCATAAGTTGAAAGCACATTCCAAAAGGATGGTACCCACACTCCCCACAGATACTGACCCAGGTTTGGGAAAGGGTCTAAAATGATAGCATGATGGATAGAGATGTTCTAATCGAACCACAAGGTACACGGTGATGGGTGGTATCTAAGTAGCATCAGAGAATGGCAAACTGACACATCAGGAGTGATGTGTAACTTGTTTGGACCTGTTATAAAGTGGTGTCTTTGAGGGGCAGCCTTTGTCTGACCTGGGGGCAGTGGGACCTCCCACTGACCAAGTCAGTCCATTGTTATGGGGTACGTATGTGTAGAGGTTCAGGAAAGTCTACTGACAACTATTATTGTACTTCATTTAACAATAAACCTGGCTGGGCATATTTGATCCTTATCTGATTTGTGGTTTTTGGAGGCTCTCTCGGAATCTCCTGTGTTGACTGCTTGCATAAGTCAACACGCCACACGTGTTGAAGCATACACACAGCCGACTGGTTATCATCATTGACGGTGCAGGAGACCTGTCAGGACACCACACCAGTAAATCCTGACTACTACACTCACTACATCTGTGAGCAAACTGTACCTGCCTGAAATTGACTGTCAGTGCCACTTGTGCTCACGGAAAAACTCCATTAGCTGGTAGCTAAATTAGTCCCCATCATACTGTATGTATAGTTGGGATTATTTTTTCCAATTTTCATTACTCCATTAGCTGACAGCACTGGTGGCCTTGACTCAAGCAGTATGACAGTACCCAAATATGAATTCAAATTGAAGTCTGAAGGCTTTCAAGGACCAGCCTTTTCCCTGAAGCCTTCACTTAGGTGAGCAGTCCTGATGAATTCAAAAGGGCCACTTGCCTGAATTTGCATTATACCACTGGAGGGAGGATCACAGAATCAGACACCCAAATCCAATCCTGAAGAACTAGAAGATTCATGTTTTAGTACCAAGTCTCAATCCATGTAAAGGGCACTGTAGAGGGTCAGAGCTGTGAGTGACTGTCTGGGGACAACTGAACCTTTGCAGAAAAGCCATGGAGAGGTCAGGGACAGGATGACATAGTGGGGTAGCAAAGCAGCACAGGGAAATAAGGTGTTCGTACAATGAGTTCCTCATCCATCCAATCCCCAAGTTCAATAGCTCCTATTTTTCTGTCCCTCTGGCTGCTTTGCATAAGGAAAACTGAAATCGCTAGAGCTGCCTAAAAATTAGATTTCCCTTTCCATGGAGAACTTTGAAATTGCAACCAAGAAAAAAACTCTCCTACAATTGGAAGAAAAAACACAATTTCCCCCGGAACAAATATTCTAAATTTTTTTGACCCTTTTGAAAAGAAGTTGTTAGGGCTTTGTGCAGGTATTAGGTATTTACCTAGCAGGGGCTATATGGTTACCACCAATAAAGGGGAGTCCTCCTTTGGGATTCAATTAGTGCTTTACAGAGATAGAATGAGGCTTAGCTCAAGTACTCTGGCATGTGTTAAGGTCTGGGTTTGGGACGCATAGGGTATGTCTACACAGCAGGGCTAAAGCAGAAATAAGCAATGCAACCTGAGCTACATCAGTTGCATAGCTTACGTTGAAATAGCTTATTTCAGCTTTTGGCGCTGTCTACAAGGCAGAAAGTCAAAGGAAGAACACTTTTCTTTGAACTTCTCTTACTCTTCGTAAAATGAGGGTTACAGGAGTCGGGTAAGAAGTCTTCCAGCTCAACATTGTGTTGAAATAACTGTTTGCTGTGAAGACACGGACTATGTTATTTCAGAATAACGTCAGTTATTCCAAAATAATGCTGCTGTATAGACATAACCATACTGTATTATTCAAAGGGTACATCTATACAACAGGGCTAAAGTTTAATTAAGGTATGCAACTTCAGCTACGTCAATTGCGTAGCTTAAGTCAAAATAGCTTAATTTGGCATTTGGCGCTGTCTACACAGCAGGAAGTCACAGGAAGAACACTTTTCTTTCGAGTTTCCTTACTCTTCGTGAAATGAGGGTTACCGTGAGTCAGAGTAAGAAGTCATCCAGCTCAACATTATTTCAAAATAAAGTCTTTTAGTGTAGATGTGCACTATGTTATTTCAACGACAGGACTATGCAGCACTTTAAAGACTAATAAGATGGTTTATTAGGTGATGAGCTTTCATGGGCCAGACCCACTTCCTCAGAATAATTCCACATCAATTATTCCGAAATAACAAAGCTGTGTAGATGTACCAAAAGAGACATCCTATGATAAATAGCAGGGGTGACTTTAGCTTCTCTACAGAGGCAGAAACAACATGTCAGCAGGTTCCTGACAAAAAAACAAACAACAGAAACCTGGATTTCTATTCCAGTCCAGATAGAGTGAAAACTGTAGGTAGCAGGAACTCCAAAGTCATTTTCCTGTGCTGCCCATAGCTATAGATGAATGTTCTCATCCATTTTAATTTCATCCATTGCCCAGTGCTAGATCAGTGCATGTGATTAAGACAGACACACTCTGCTATTATGCATAATGCTTTAATTCTGTAAGACAATACACTAAGCATCCCTCTGGGTCAGAGACCTTTATTCCACACACTGAATTCTCCAGTTCTAGGCTAGAGAACCAAAATTCTCACTCTACTGTCTTTAGAAGAAGGCCATACATTAACAGCATTATTGAGTTTTAATATGTCAATTCAATTAACCTTAATAATTTTTTTAGGATTAATTGGAAGTTCTACGATTTAACTGTGTTTTCCCTCTTTACACAACTGGAACTGACTCTGATTAGGATGAAATCCAAGTTGTTAAATGGATCTTTGACATCTGTAGTTTAGAGACTCCAGACCCTCAAAAGAAAACCTGCAAGTTTCAACTGGAAATTCAGTTGGAAATTCCCATTTGATATAGATGCATCTTCAGATGCTGAGGCTTTCTCACAAATAATTATTTTCCAATGTATTCACTTCTCAAATAAGAAACATTCACTTTACATGACAGACAAACTAACATATTTCAGAAGTGACTAGTATATAGTCTTTGTAAATGTAAAGTAAGAATATTCCAAACCTTGCCATTTTTAGATCCTTTCAGCCCAGTTGTTCACATATAAATAGAGAAGCCAACAACAGCATTTATGATACAGTTTGCTCACTTAGAGAAGGCTTGGATAAACATTCAAAGAGATGATGCTTATGTGACCTAAACATTTTGAGATTTACTCAGCACCAAAGTGTTCCAGACTTTTATATATCTAAATATAACAGATCTCCAGACTCACACTGCATCTTTAATGCATGAATAAGCTAATGGCCCCAATTCTCCTCTTGCTTAAACTAGCGTGACTCAAAAATACCTCCATCGAAGGCAATGGAGTTTCATTTAAACTGGTGTGAGAAGAATCAAGCCATTTTGATCACATTTTTACTGCAGAGTTTTTGAGACTACTATTATTTGATACCATTACCTTTAAGATGCTGTAAATTTTAAAATGTATTTACTGTGAATTTTGGTGTAGATGACTCCTTAATCTGTCATTGTTCAATTCTACTGAGGAGTTAATTGTTCCCTACTTTGGAATAACTCATACAGCAGAGAGAAAACGCCACAAGTTTCAATCTTGAATTCCTAGAAAACACTACTTCTACCACAGGGTTTCTGCATAGGAAGGTTCCACTTCCTTACATGTGAATCCCCAGTCTGCCATCCACTCTCACCAGCTACAACTCCTCGAGCAATTCTACTTCCAGAAGTTTCCTCCATCAAAGTTGCCTCCATCAAAGTTGCCTCCAAGAAGAAGGTGGGTTGGGGGGAAAGGGTAACCAGGCCTTAGGGCCGTGGTCACCAACCGGTAGATCGCGATCTACTGGTAGATCTCAGGGGCTCTAAGAGTCGCTCTTGAGCCTTCTCTGAACTGGGCGCCTGCGCAGCACATTTACATTAGATTTCCTCATTTGAGGAGCAGCTACTCACCGAGCAACAACACAGGTGAGTAGCTGCGCAGAATGGTGGGAACTGGGATGTCAGGAGGGCTGAAACACCCCGGCCAGCTGGCTGTGGCTTTCAGCTGAAAGAGGCTGCCCCGTGCTCCAGCTGATCAGCGGCTTCTCCTTTGCGCCTGCCCAAGTGGCGCATGGGGCACCCTGGCTGAGCGCCATGGCCAGCTGACTGGGCAGCCGCTTCTCTTTGCTCCAGCCCAGCTGCCCTGAGCTCAGCCCAGGGAGGCTGCGCCTAGCTCCAGCTGTGCTGGAGCAAGCTTCCCAGGCTGAGAGCAGGGCAGCCAGGCTGGAGCGAAGAGCGGCTTCTCTTCGCTCCCGCCCGGCTGCCTTGGGCTGAGCGCAGGACAGCCAGGCGGGAGCGAAGAGAAACAGCTTCTCTTTACTCCGGCCCAGCTGCCCTGCGCTCAGCCCAGGGAGGCTGCACCTAGCTCCAGCTGTGCTGGAGCAAGCTTCCCAGGATGAGCACAGGGCAGCCAGGCTGGAGTGAAGAGAGGCGGCTTTTCTTTGCTCCAGCCCGGCTGCCCTGCGCTCAGCCCAGGGAAGCTGCGCCTAGCTCCAGCTGTGCTGGAGCAAGCTTCCCAGGCTGAGCGCAGGGCAGCCAGGCTGGAGCGAAGAGAAGCGGCTTCTCTTCGCTTCCGCCTGGCTGCCCTGCGCTCAGCCTGGAGGGAGCGCAGGATGGAGGCTTCCCTCCGTGGCTGGTGTAGGGGACTCCTTGCCCCCGAACCTTGTTCCCTCTTCCCCGCCCCAAACTTGTATCCCGCCCTCCTGCTCCCCTGTTCCCTCTCCCTTGCCCCCCCACCCCTCTGCAGAAACCTGTCCCCCTGCCTTCCCCACTACAGAAACCTGTCCCCCTGCTCCCCTGTGCAGAAACCTGTCCCCCCCAGCACCCTGTCCCCTGCTGCAGAAACCTGTCCTTCTGGTACCCTGCCCCCTCTCCCCTGCACCCACTGGCACCCTGTTCCCTGCCCCAGAACCCACTAGCACCCCTCCCCAGTACTGTGTCCCCTGCTCCCAAATGACTTTTCTATGGGTCAGTGACCCCTGACTCAAGGCAGGTTCCCTGCCATTCTCATAAATAAAGACAATGCAGAAACTTTTTGTGTTTAACGTAGTATTTTATTTAAAAATGAAGCCTGGCCAACAAACCCCCAATTGGGGCCAAGCCCCCATCTGGCCACAACCACTCCTGCATTCCCTCTTACCCAGACCCTAGATCTGAGCCCATCATACCCTGGACCCCCTGCCCTGAGCCCCTCACATACCCCAACCCAAATTCCTGCACCCTCACATCCACAAGCCTGTGGCTTGCTTAGTACCCCAACACTGCCCGGCCTGGAGCCCCCTCCCCGAGCCAGTGTCCCCTTCTCCACCTCCTCCTGCATCCAGATTTCCTCCCAGAGCTTGCACCTCTCAACCCTTCCCACATCCAAATCCCTCATTCCCACCCCAGAGACTACACATCCTGTCTCAACCCAGCGAAGGTCCAGCTAGACTGCAGGAGTTTTTCAGGATTCTGGAGATATCTCAGAAAAACTCTTCTGCATCCACGGTTGCATTTGTTCTTCCACTTTTTTTAGTAGAAGAGCAAACATGCTCTTTCGGTCACCCCTATATTCCTCTTTCCACAAGGAATAAGGGGGCTTCCAAAAGAAGGGTTTTTTTTCTGACATTTGGTCCAGTCTCGACAGGCCAAATGTTGGAAAAACCTCTTCATACAGAAGAATTTTTTTTTAAAAAAAGCAGCAGTATAAGGATTGGGGATAGCAAGTGATGGATAGGAGGAGAATAGAGAGGGCGGGGCTTCAAGGAAGGGGCGGGGTTTCAAGGAAGGGGCGGGGCAGTAGATCTTGGCTTGGTTTGTCATTTAAAAAGTGATCTTGGGTGTAAAAAGGTTGGAGACCACTGCCTTAGGGGGAACATCATCTCACCATGGTGGATGGATAGGGATAGATGAGGCCAATAATTAGAAAATGTATGTACATTCCATCCTTTCTAGATGCCCCTTATCTGTGCCACAAAAAATAGCATCTTAGGTGAAAGAATGAAGAGAACCTCTCTCACTTGCTCAACAGCCTTCATGAGAGCATATGGCTCTAAGACAAATGTGTGCCCTTTCTCCAGTATGGACAATTAAAATAATCATAGCCCAAAGAAAGGAAGGAATCCCATTCAAAGACGTGAGCAGCAACGTAAGATGCTACTGTAGAGACCAAATACAGTGAAGTCTGTATATTACCTCTACTTGGAAGTACAACGCCATCTACAGCAAAATGCTGAACTGTTCATCTCCATTTGAGCTGCATGTCTCTGGTATTTGCATCTGTACCCAATTTTCCATCTACAGTGTAAGCTATGCTGCTTAGGATCTAGAAGAACATGATACAGGCTAAAGAGGCTGTGGGACACAGGCAAGGAACACAGGATGGTAACAATGCCTGTCATTAGCTTGAATTACTACTCTCCTCTATCTACCCCCATTATCAAAACAGATGTGTTTCAGTCGGCAAAGGTGGGGTGGGGAGGAGAATGATGGATAACACTGTCAGAATTGGTTAGCAGTCTTTCTGTAGTGATCTAAATGCATCTGCGAATCTTGATGGAGGAAGAAAAGAAAGCCTAGTGTGTGGGAGATTATGATTTTCATTTATGGGTTTAACACATTCACTGTGTAAAGTTTATATAAACAAGGAAGCTACCCAAGGTTTTCCTGAGTTTGCTCAACTGCTGGGTGTCGGCTTAGCACAACAAATGTGGACCTCGCAAGTGGCTTTGTAAATAACATGTAGTTAATGGAGAAAGAAAAAATGGGAATGGTGATGTGTGATATGCTTGCAATGGTAGCGCTGCTTACTAGTATACTTTGGCGCTTGTGGGCAGTTCCCAAACTGTACAGAGATTGATCACTAAAACTAGGAGACCGGTCACCAAGTGCATGATATTCATGGTATTCTTATTTTAAACCTGGGTGCGAAGAGGGTATGCAGTCTTTTCAATCAACATACTATTAGTTGATTAAGCCATATTGAAAGCCTGTGCCCACCCAGGCCTGCCAACTGTGGGAGAAGGAGGAAGGGGCAGTTGCCCAAGGGGCCTGGGGCTGCTGGCTACCACCACTGCTACTGCAGCAGTAGTGATGGCCAGAGCTTTGGTCCCTTTAAATCATTGTGAGAGCTTCGCCGCCGCAATGTACTCTGGGTGCACATAGGACTAGCTATCCCTGGCCCCACCAAGGCCCTGCCTCTTCTGGGAGCATGGAGCCAGACCCCGTCCCACCTTATCTAGGGGCCCACAGAGGGTGTTGGCTCCCCCGTACGCATTTCTACAGGTAGGCCTGACCAAATGACAGCAGAATGAAAGGCAGCAAATGTAAAAGGTGCTGGGGTGTTCCTGTGAGGTACAGGCCAGCAAGTGTTACTTCGGTATTAGGGAAATTAGGGTCATCCAGTGGTTTAAATGTTGTTTCAACTATGTTAGTAGATTACAGCAGTCGTGCTAGTTTGTCGCTATAAAATTCTTTGCAAGAACCAATGAAACCGCAGATGAAAGAGCAGCAGCTGACATAAGGTATTTGGAACTTAAGAGGTGAGAGATCATTTCAACTGCTTAGTTAACCAAAAAGTGCCTCTTACACAGGGCCGGTCCTAACCAATTGGCAGGAGAAAATTTGTTGAGAAAAAAAAAAAGGCTGAAATGTGGTTGCGGCCCCTTTAATTGCCGCGTGTCCTGAGCGGTCTTCCGTCGGCCTCTGGCAGCCCCGGGCAACCGACCGGCTCGCTTGCCCCTAAGACCAGCTAAGCTCTCACAGGAGAATGTCCTGTTGTGGAGTAGTGTAATGGGGCTTGCTCACCACTCCAGCAGCACCTCCTTGTAGCCTATAAGGGTATGTCTACACTACCACCCTAGTTCGAACTAGGGGGGTTAATGTAGGCATTTGAAGTTGCAAATGAAGCCCGGGATTTAAATATCCCGGGCTTCATTTGCATCTTGCCGGGCGGGCACCATTTTTAAATGCCCTTAGTTCGAACTCTGTGCCCGCAGCTACACGCGGCACGGAGTAGGTAGTTCGAATTAGGATCTCTAATTCGAACTACCGGTACACCTCGTTCCACGAGGAGTAACGGCGCCCGCCCGGCAAGATGCAAATGAAGCCCGGGATATTTAAATCCCGGGCTTCATTTGCAACTTCGAATGCCTACATTAACCACCCTAGTTCGAACTAGGGTGGTAGTGTAGACATACCCTACGGGAATTACCTCTGGGAGCCAGTGCACCCTCTTCTGGTGGTGTCTCAGGGTATGTCTAGACTGCATCCCTCTGTTGGCAGAGGGATGCAGATTAGGCAGGTCGACATTGCAAATGAAGCGGGGATTTAAATATCCCACGCCTAATTTGCATAAAAATGGCCGCCATTTTTGCCGACTCAGCACTTTGTCGGCAAAAAGCAGCAGTCTAGAGGGGGATCTGTTGAGAAAGAAAGACTTTTTCGACAGATCCCTTATGCCTCCTGCCGACAGAGGGATGCAGTGTAGACATATCCTCACTGATTGCTTGTGCCTGCTCTGACTCCTCCATATATTTCCCTACGCCACTTCCCCATGGCCCTAGCACCCTCTTTGTGCTTGCCTTGGGACCCAACCCGCTGATCCTTGCAGCCTCCCCAGGAGCTGCCTTTAGCGCCTCCAATTTCTGCTTGCAGAATTGTGATTTCCAGGATGCTTACTGGCTTCACCCCCTCCCACCTTGAGTTCCAAGGAGTGACTGTTGCTGTTCTGCCCTGCAGCTTTTCTTATGGGGCCTGCTGGGCCCTAATTCATTGTTCCCCTCAGCCCTTCTCTGATTGATTGGCTGCCTCCCTGCACAGCTTCTCTAGGGCTCAAGACCCCAGTGTGAGGCAGGCACCCCATCACTAAGGGGTCAATATTAGTTTGCACTTTTCTATTAGCTGGTTCCAACTTGTAAAAATAAAGTTGAAAGTTGATCCAAAGCCCAACAGTACGGTGCCCCAAGAATTCCTTCCCAGAACACTGTCATTTGGGATATTTATGAGAGTATTAAGGGAGGTAGTTAATTTTTTAAGGGATTCGACCAAATAAAACTATTCTTTTACTCAGAGCCTGCCCGTCCATAGGATGGTTCCAGGCAGATACCCAGGTCCCTGCACTTTGGAAGAACTAGGACAGCCTGGGGAATGACATGGAGGCGGGGGCTGGCAGGAGGGGTTGGACCCAGCCCTGCACTCATCACTGGTGGCAGGAGCTGTGGGAAGCGGAGCAACGCAGAAGCCTGCTCTGCTTCACCTTCCCCAACCTGCTTTGTTTCCCCAAAGTAATTAGCTAGTCTCGGGGGAGTGGAGCAGGTTGGGCTGCTTCACTTCCCACCACGGTGGTGAATGGGAGAGGACCCCTAACCTCTGCTGCCGGCCCCAGGTCTCCCAGTAATCTCCCAGGTTGCATAGCTCAGGGGAAGGAATGAAGGGGGGCAGAGTGAAGGTGGAGCAGCAAGGGGCAGGGTGGGGGTGCAGCAGGAAGGCGCAGCATGGGGGTAGAGACTGAGGCAGAGGGGTATTGTCCTGGGTGCCCCGTACCCAACTATCATTATGTAAATGATTGTGAGATTCCTCTGATTAAGTGAATGGGCAACACAGTGGCAAATGGATTTAAGACTGAATTCAATCGCCTTGTATTTTCAAGATACCCAGGCACACTGAGTAGTTACTGTTAATTACAAATAATCCTCAGTAGCATTTTATGACTTGCTTCTACACCAGGAGCATATGTCTCGGTGATGGCCCATCCCAGGGGGAAGGAAGTTGTCACCCCTCCCTGGCCAGCTGGCCCTCCAATGTATTGCTCAATTGTCTTTGACGCAACAGTAGGCGAACTACAACCCAACAACGTGACTGGAAAACCAAATTCTAGAATGTGAAATGGAACGATAGGACCACGTGGGGATTGCCCCGCCCTCTCTGGCCATAAAGACAAAACACTGATTCTCTACCCTTCTGGGTTCCTGAAAGACACTCTGGATCCATTCACTGACCAAGGGCGCTTCATGAAAGACTGGCTCCTGGCTCCTGGCTCCTTGGCGCTTGCAAGTGCTGCTAAAGGCTGACGTTGAGCGAGACACTCTGCTCTGTTAATAAGGAAACCAATACGTGCTGGCCCTTGTTCATGTTACATGGTTACGTACAAATCCGAAATAAGTGTGAGTGATGGAAACTGATGATTTGGCTTTATTCTTGTCTCACTTAAACAAGTGTCCTTTTGTGTTACTGTGGCTGCACTCGAGTGCTGCGTGTGTTACAGGCAGTGATGCTGGTTTATTGGTCACAGAGATGCCTGACTGCTTCAGCAATCACCAGTATTGGCATAATCCTTCCTGGAAAACGCAACTGTGAAACGTGGCACCCTCCCAGCAGTGAGAAATGAGTTTCCTGAAAGCTAACAGTGGGAAAACACTAGGGACTGACTTCTGTGACCCTTTTGGATCGTGGATTCCTTATATCTCCCTCCCCTCACTGAGTCACTTCCTAGAGCATAAAACTTCATACTTCTTGAAGTTTGGGGGAGGAAAAGGAACCTGTTTTAATTAAATGAACGATCTGATTAATTTTCCTGCTGAATCTTTTCTGAAAGCCTCTGGCAACAACAAAGCCATCTTTACAAGAGATTTAGGGATGATGGGAGAACCAGATAACAGTGATGTGTGCTACAGGGATTGCATGAACAACTAGTAATTAAGAAAACTTTGTAACAGTTCAGAAGCTGGGATCTGAGAGGAAGTCAAAGGATTGGTGATTTTTCAATGAACCACCAAGACTGCCACTACAAATCCCATCAGAAATCCCACCAGAACAGTTTCACTTGCAACCTCTGACACTGCCCTCACTAAGACCAGCCAGAAACGGGAAGAGCACATAATTTCAGAGCTCAAGTTTTTGAACACAGCATATAAGGGTTCATTTCCAAGGGTTTGGTTAAAATAAGAAGTGACCTGAAAATTTGCCCTAGTCAATTAGAATCCTCCTAAGGAATGGTTTGGGTCTATACAAATGTGCTTTCAAGTTGTAAATAATTTAGTCTTGGAGAACTTCTAGAAATCATATATGTATGCCCAGTACTATATCTGGAATCAGATCCTCTGCATGGGAAATACATTGACACTAGCTGTTTGAGATGTTGTATTAAACACTATGGAAGAGAGTATTTGTAATTTGGCTCTCCTGAGTCTCCACAAAGAAATAGTGATGGGTTACTGTAAATTGTAGAAAATTGATCTAATGAAAAAGTCAGCTTTCTGAGAGAGGTGACGGTTGCTTATTAGCACAAAGAAAAGCAAATGTAAAAATGTGGGTTGTGAAATACAATACTAGGTTACTATACTCATTTCTAATTTGTGATATTTCATGTAATCCACATTCCTAATGGTCATGAACCCAATCACCAGTGAGCACGTTCCGAATTGGATCAAGGCTGTTAGTCAGTTGTTGGCCTCTCTGCTATGAATCCCAATAGAGCAGGTGCATGCAGCCTATCGGTGTTGTATGTGTAGCCCATGAGACATTTTGTTTACTATTGTCGACATGCAGAGTTGCCAGATTCTGCACGTTTCTGGCCATGCAGTTTTTTTCTTACTGGTGTTAATATAAAGCAAGGGCACGTGAAGTGAGGTGTATACTGATTGTACACAACATTGACAGTGAGAGCCATGCAGACCATCAAAGTGCCGCTACAGTTCACTTGGCTCACCCTGCAAATTCTAGGTACACAAACGCAGTCAGCAAAACTACCTTATCCTGGAAGGCTGTCTTGGTTCTGATAATGTTGTGGCCCATTGAGATAAAGGAGGGCCACTCGTGTGGCCCATTCATCCGTCTAGGATGCCCATCACTGCAATAAAATGTCTAAAGAGCATGTAGCACAGTGGAACGCATCAATCTTTAAGAATGCCCTGGCCTTATCGCAGGGGTGGGAACCTAAGGTCTGGGGTTCAAGACAGCCTTTAAATGCATGCCTTCTAAAAACCCATCTCTATTCAGCAAAGCACTTTTCAAGAGGACTGGAGCATGTGGTTGGCTGCCTGGGAACTGACTTGATATTACCAAATTTCACACAAAACAATAAACAGCAAACAATTTGAGCCCATTCCCAACCTGGCATAGAGTAGAGAAATCACTCTGTACCCTATTACCCCTGACAGTCCAACCCCTCCCTCTTATTCGCCCAGATTCTTTGATGAGGAAAACCCCAGGACAGCTTGTGTTAGAAAAAATGAAGGCAGGCACACTGCTAGATTATGACCAGAATAAACTGCAGCCCCATAATATATGTTATGGGGAATTCTATAGTGTGTTCACGGTAAATATTTTTAGGGGAGATTTTCAAAGTGATGGTAGGTGCCTTTGAAAAATCTCATACCTTAGCTACAAGATCTGTGCCAGCACATGGTGCAGGCAATGAGTAAGAGTCATACGAACATAGGATGATAGAACTTAGATGGGGGAGCACAAGAAAAGAGTGAAACCATATTAGGCAGTGCTCTCACTGTAGCCACCTGTTGTCTCTTGTCTGTAAGGCAAAGACTGTCTTAAAGATGGATGCTTTGTACTGTGCTACATGCTGTATAGACACAGAACCATCTTGGGAGCAGCCTTCATGGATCAAGTGCTACAATATAACGCAATAGAGAAGTGACAGAATCCCATGCATCATCGAAGATTCCTCCTTCACCTCCCTGCTGGTCTTGAAAAGGACCATAATGGAAATGAGAACTTTCAAAGTGCCTGTGTAAACAATGACCCACCAGCACTGGAACTGAGGTGAACTTCCTCATATCAACAAGCTCAACGCTCTGCATCTCCATTACCATGGATGAGACGATGAAAAAACTACTTTCCTCTGGTGGAACTTCAGTGCGTGTGTGTGCACACACGAGTGCATGCGTGCATGTGTGTGTGCATGCGAATGCACGTGTGCATGTGTGAGTAAATGACATATCTACTGCTAGCCTTATACATAGTTGTTTGTCACATATAAATATTTATCTCAATTGGCCAACTTCATCAACTGTTATTGATGAACTTTTGAACTTTCTATGCCTGCTTAGGCAATACAAATCTTTTTAAGTTGCTGGCCATTTGAAACCGAAGCATTTCGATTCATGTTTTATGATACACCATTTGGATCCCATTTTTACAGAAGGGATATTGCACACCAAATATTTTGTTTTTCAAACTGCAAAGCCCCAATAATGCAGAAAGCTCTATTTACAAATTCCACCAACAATCCATTCATGGAAATGCATCTTAGCTCACATGCAGTTAATCACAGTAGCTGTTATTCATATGCAGATGACAAATTCCTTTTACTGCACAGGCGGTAATTGGGAACAATATTATTTATAGCCTCCTGAGACAATCAACATTAAATGGGCCTCTTTGATAATACATCGAGATGAAAGCCGAAAGCTTTTGTTGGGAGTTCCTAATATTATTTCAATTGATTTATAGGGCACTGTAATGGGGTGCACTCACCTCTTGTGAGTGCTCCCTGGGCCTAGTGTATGTGCCTCTCTGGAGAGAAAGAGAGAGAGAGAGAGAGAGAGAGCAACACGGAGCGAGCACAGTGCCCCAGGGCTCCTCTTTGGTGACAATGTCTCCACCATCTTGTCTTCACCCTCTTGGGCTTTTCCCTCTCTGGGATTCCTCAATGTCCAGGCCACTTCCCAGGGTGGCTAACAGGGGTGAGGAGAACCCAGGCCAACCCACCACTCCTGGCTCCAGCCCAAGTAAGATAGTTAAAAGGACACAGCCGATGGCTGTTGTTATGACACACAGCATCTTTAATTCCCTGGGCCATTTCCCTGTGCTGTCCTCACTCTTACGTCACAGCTTTGTCCTAATGGTGTCCCAGCAATCACATCAAGGCTCCATCTTGCTCTCTTCACCTTCTGCCTGTGCTGCCCTCTCTGGGGTGCTCTAGCTCTGTCAACCAGCCACACACCATCCAAACACCTACAACTCCAGCAATGAATTGAACTCCCTGGCCCTGGAACTCTTCTTATAGTAGACTGGGGGGCTTTGATTGGCTGTGTCTCACAGACCCCTCTAGGCAGTCTGGAGGACCCTCTCTGATACTCTGACTGGGGCAGGGTGTGGCAGGGCCAGGAGGACTCCAGGAGGGGGCCTCAGAGGGTCTGGTATACTCTGTCACAAGCACTCTTCAGAAAAATCTGGATGCGATATGTTCAGTAGAAGAACCCAAGCCACCATGCAGCATAACATCAAAACTCTGGAGAAAAGGAATGAGCCTGACCAGATGAAAGCTAAAGAAAACATGGTAACAACAGCCAACTGATGGGCCAGCCGCAGGAGCTCAATAAGCTCTTTATGGGAAAGGAAAGTTCCTGCCTCCCAATTTTGGATAGGACCTAGCATAACAAGGCCATTAGCTGGTTGAAATTTGTGCGCACTAGCATAATAAATGATGGTATTAAAAAATATTTGAATTTATAGAGCCTTGTATGTAAAAAAAAAATCAACCACAGAGAGATGGCATAACAAGTAGAAAATATACTCTTGGTCCTAAAACACAAACAGACTCATAAATCTGAAGCAAACAGTTTTGCTACAGTGATCAAGAAGTGACGACGGGAAATGGATTCAAGCCATTAGATTTGGTTTCAGACTTCAGAACTGGGAATGCAGACACTTTATAATTGGACAAATCAAGATAAAACTCAAAATTACAGCCTTGGTATTCAGTTCCCCTTCTTTGATTTCACCCTCTATAGAGACAGTCTCACTATATATTTTAGAAATATGCATCTCTCTGTCTGTTTGTGGGTCCATTTGCTCAAGAACTCCTAAATGATAAGAGCTAGCACCATCAAATCTGGTATGCAGCTTCCTCTTATCATAACTTAAAGCAAGGTCAGGGTTAGGTTGTGCCAGGAAAATGGGCTGTGCATGGAATGCAATTGTTTCATATCAAGTGGGAAGGCAGGGGTGTGATAGCAGAACAGTTGTCCTCATGCATGACCACAAGGGGGCAGCAAGCACCCCAGTGAGCAGCCACTAGCCAGCAGCAAGGTCCTGGCCACCCCAGCCTGCCCTAGGGAGAAGTTGCTGGTTCCTGCGCAGTCCCTGCCACTGTGGGCCAGCCCCAGGGAGCGCCACTGGGTCGTCTGCATGGCCCCCCACTACCTCCGGGCTGGCCCGGGAGAGAAACTGGCAGGCAGATGTAAGCCTCCCCACCCCCCGCCCTACGCCAGCCCTGGGGAGAAGCTGGAGGGAGGGAGGGATGCACTGCCCCCTCCATCCTGGGGAGAAGCAAGCAGACACACCTCCAACCCTAACCCTAACCCTGCCCAGAGCCCCCCACGTTCCCCAGCTCCTGCCCTGACTCCTGTACCCAACATTGCCAGACCCTATCTGGAAGGATCTGAGCAATGCTGGGTAAGTGTTGTAGTACGTAATAAGATATTCTAATGACCAGGGCCTATAATGGGAGGGAATATGCAGAGAAAGCAGCATGCTGCTGTCAGGAGATGATGGGCATGAACACGGAGTAGCAAAGAGTTCTCCAGAGAATGATGACCCAGCATTCCCCATAATGCCCAGTCCTGGGTTTTGAGACCTCTGTGACAAAGGATGCCCAAGGCAGCACTCCTGTCCCCCAGCAGGATTTGTCCTTCAATATACACAATGCTCTTCCACGCCTGATTGATATTCCATTTATTCTCAG
The DNA here is from genome assembly GCA_032595735.1 of Pelochelys cantorii. NCBI lineage: Eukaryota > Metazoa > Chordata > Testudines > Trionychidae > Pelochelys > Pelochelys cantorii. Next base: position 5,344,535 of record CM064346.1, on the reverse strand, counting down.
CAGGGTATAGGGGAGTAAGTGTCACTCTTTTTATTTCCTTAATTCTTGCTTATTGTACATAGCTTAACACTTCCTCAAGCAACCTCTCACCTAATTACATGCTATCTTGGGAATATAGTTATTGAAATTTTGGAAATCCATCTTATACAGGCATAATTTGCAATTGTTTTCAATAAAAGACTTTTCATCATAATCTCAAAGACCTTATTAATAATGTTTAATTAAAAATTTAATTAAAGTTTAATTCCCTTAGGAATAATAAGAACTGCAAAGAGAAAGGAACAGCTTGGATGCCCTCCCTAGTTAATCTTGATCTCTTGAATAGCATGCTTTTTTTCCCATCGCCACCCCCCATGGCAAACACGAATGCACCAGAGGTGACATAAATCAAGTCTAAAATTATATCTTTATTCACTAGTTTAGCCCCTCACTGGCCACAGGCAGCACACACAGAGGAATTTTTGTACATATTGACTTGAAATCTTGCTTATCAGCCATAAAAATCAGCATTTGTCAACCTAAGAAATGCTTACATGCTCTGGGGAGATGGGGAGGCACAAGTGAAAAATGAGAGAAAAGCCATACAAACAAACAAGTTACAGCAGTTCGTAACTCCCAGTATTCTCGACATCAATCAAGACTAGTCTTTTGGCATAACTAAGTTAAGCAGTTAACTAGCGCTCCCTGATGCAGATAGGTTGAACTATCATTGACTTTGGCAGCATTACAGGCAAAGGATTTTTCTAGAAAAGAAAACTTCCTAAAATGATAGTTCAATAAGGACTAGAGCAGGGGTCAGCAACCTTTTCAAGCCAAAGAGCCAACTACATCAAAATTCAGAACAAGTGGTCAACAAAAAGCCAAATAAGAACGCCCATTTGCATGACTGAAAATATACAACTTAATATTATTGATAACTGACATAATAATTAATGATAGCATAAATGAAACATTGTACTCACAGATTTTATTTAATGGGACTTCTGCTGCTGCATCTTCCAATCAAGACTAGTCTTTTGGCATAACTAAGTTAAGCAGTTAACTAGCGCTCCCTGATGCAGATAGGTTGAACTATCATTGACTTTGGCAGCATTACAGGCAAAGGATTTTTCTAGAAAAGAAAACTTCCTAAAATGATAGTTCAATAAGGACTAGAGCAGGGGTCAGCAACCTTTTCAAGCCAAAGAGCCAACTACATCAAAATTCAGAACAAGTGGTCAACAAAAAGCCAAATAAGAACGCCCATTTGCATGACTGAAAATATACAACTTAATATTATTGATAACTGACATAATAATTAATGATAGCATAAATGAAACATTGTACTCACAGATTTTATTTAATGGGACTTCTGCTGCTGCATCTTTTCACACATTTCTTTGTAGTTTACATCATAACTGGTCAAATCCAGCTTCATGTGTGCATTCAAGCTGTCTTCTCTCAATCTTATGGTGGGGGTTGAGGGTGTGGGGCTGCAGGAGTTTAGATTGGGGTGTATAATGGGCTAAGGGCACAGGTTTGGGGTGTGTAGGTGGTACAGGGTACATCCAGGGGATGTGGGGGTGCAGGAGTATGGGGATGTGGGGTAAGAGGGGTTCAGGGCAGGGGGTTCTGGTGTATGATGGGCTCAGGGCTGGGGTCCCCACTATAGTAAAGAATAAAGTTGTCAGACACATAGATGAAAATCATTTGTTGCAAAAAAGTCAACATGGTTTCTGTAAAGGGAAATCTAGTACTAATTTACTAGAGTCCTCTGAAAGGGTCAACAAAGATGTGGACAAGGGGGTTCCAGTGGATGCAGTATACTTAGATTTCTAGAAAGCCTTTGACAAGGTCCCTCACCAAAAGCTCTTAAGTAAAGTAAGTTGTCATGGGATAAGAGGGAAGGTCCTCTCTGTCCGAGACAGAACAAAAACTATGGCTGCCCGTCGCAAGTGAGTTAACACCTGTTACACCTGAGTCCTGGTATAGGGGGCTCTGTCTACGAGGCGGAGCGCGTTCCATATAAGGGCATACAAATTAGTCATCCTCCACTGCCAGCTCCACCCACTGCGGCAAAAATCCACCAATCAGGTGTCAAATAGTCAGGCAATAAAACAGGCAGCCAAACCCCCTCTCAGGCGGGAATCGCATCGAGTGAACGCCTGGCCTGATCAACCAGACGCCTTGCAGCCCCCGCTCTCGAGTCTTATTGAGCGTACTTCGAGTTGGTCGACCCGAGCTGAGACTGTTTATGGACATGTGGCTGGTACTCGTGTTCCTGCTGTCTCCAGAATTGGTATAACACTCCTCCCCCACCATTATTACCCTTGTCCTGAGTTATCACAGTTACCCTTGTTATCCACCTGTTAATAGTTATTGTGTTAGTTGATAAGTAGTTGTTAAGGGTCCATTGTTATCGTTCACAAAATAGTGTAAATAGTTGACCTTATGAATAACATCAGTGTTAATTCAACTACCCCTAACCCTTGGGCCATCATTGAAAATTATTGCGATTTGGAAAAACCTCAGGGAATTGTTTTGTACTGTTTAGTAATTTGTTTATTTTTCATTTTAATAATTGTCTGGCGCCCACGCATGTAACTGAGTTCCTTATCACCACGTGCCAGAGTCATTGTTAAAACAAAATCAGTTTCTTTTTGCCAATCCCAAGTTGTGGGTCCATTCTTTCCGGCATCCCTTTCGAACCCTGTGTGTTGCGGGGACCGACATGGCGTCACGAACAGGATGCCGGAATACTGGAAACCACGACGATTCTGACCACTGCCCTTGGGTTAGGACCGAAACCCCGGGTTCTGAGGAGGATCAGTTCAACCATTTGCAATACCACCTCCTCCGTACTCGACAACATGAAGGGGCTCATACTATCCTTGATTGGGTCTGTGTTGTGGGGCAAGGTCACCATTGTAGGGCTTATACTGTCCCATTGGGGTTAAGTGACGTGGGTTGTCTGTTGACTCGTCATCCCACCCTCAGAGCTACCCCGGCTGATAGCAGCTTGCAACCGGCTCTCACACAAGTGGGTGAGGCAGCCCCTAATTCAAACCCCCTTAACCTCTGGAAAGAAGTGAATAGGGTAATTAAACTCTGTGGGGTGGCCTCCTCCATTCAGACCCCCGAACCCAGAGCCCCACATGGATCACCTACACATAATCTGTTAATAGGTTTGGTTCAAAAGCTAGATGAGATAAAAAGGGTTAAAAAATTACGCCCCAATTCTTATAAAATAGAAAGTGTTTTAGCTGCCGTTTATAGTACCTTAGCAGCAGCTCTAGATAAAGTAACCGTACTCCATGGGGCCGTTATAAACTGCGCTCGCGAGGTGGCGCACTCTCAGTCAGAGGGAGAATTAGAGCCTTCCCCTCTGATACCTAAGACGCCTCCTTCAGAAGCACAACTTCCGCCCCCATACCAGGGTTCTCGTGACTCACCAAACATTTACCCCAACCTGACCGCCTCGGGGTCAGTTGCACCCACGGCCCCTGACCCGACTGAACCCGAGGTTTTTCCCGTGACCGTAACTCGACTTAAAGTAGATGGTCAGGGAAACACCTCTCAGATAACTGAGACCCGTCCCCGAACCAAGGCGGAGATGAAAGAGTTCATCACAGATACCGCCCGACGTCCGGATGAACCACCATTAATCTGGGTGGGACGATTAGCCTTGGAACAGGGGAGTGATTGGGTCGACCGGGAGGAAGCTTTAACATTAACCCGTACTGGAAGTTGGTCCAGGGGCCTTACTGGGGGAGTATTAGCTGCCAACAACGACTGGCCCGTAACGGTTGCAGCCGCCGCGTACCTTCAAATACAAGGGGGGTTTCGTGCATTACAAATGCCGCCTGACTGTGTGAACAATTCAGCTGCCCTTATGTACGCGGTTGCTGGGAGCTCTGTCCTACTCTGGGATCCTGCCACGCACCCACTCAACTTAACCAATGCCCAGACGGCAGTACAAAACCCATTTCGTTTTGTTAACGATCCCACCCAAATCCCCATAGAGGATTCAGCCGTGACCCTAGCCGTAGATAACAGCCCTAACCTAGATACAGGGGCCCTTCTCTGGCTGAGGGGATACGCGGGGCAACCGATTGGACGGTTATACGACGCAGTAGAGAGAGTAAAGTGGACAACGCCCAAAGCAGCCTTACTTGCAACTTCCTCTCTTCGGGAAGAAGGGCCCAAAATGGCGACCAAACCCAAATACCCCGAACGATCGTTTATCGAACGTAAAATTTTTGGGTTTCTATTGGGCAAGGGACTAACTAAGGAAGCTGTTCGGAAGATGAACAGTGATCAGCAAAAGGACTTGGCTATAAAGTTGGGGTGGGAAGATCGCCCCATTCCCCTGCAGCCAAAAAACGGGGGGAGGCCGAGTGCTTAGCAGTCACTCGGCCCGATCCAAATGACCCCCGACCATACCAAGATTTGACTACCGAAGATGAAACGCTTATCCCCTTTTTGTTGGACACGGGGGCACAGGTGTCCATCATTCCCCCTGAGATGCCCCATATTCCTACCGGTAGGACAGTCTTTGTACAGGGATTAAATAGTGTTGAAAACCGTCCGGAAGTTAAAGTTCGGGCTCGTCTTAACGGGACAACTATAACTTTTACTGGTCTCTTAGGACGAACCCCTCTTTTGGGAGTGGGGGAAATATGCCGCTACCGATTGGCACCCAAGGTGGTCGAGGCGTTGCCCGCTGTAATTGCAGGGAACCATCAACCCCACCAACCCGAGCTGTTAAATGCTACCCCCTGGCGATTCTCTCCCATCCCCACACCCGACAGAGGTCGGTCAAGTATCAGAGTATTGTTGGACTGTCTTTTGAGCCAAGGTAAAGTTCAGCGAATCCCCACTAGTAAATATTTGTCACCCGCGTGGGGAGTCCCAAAACCACACAAATCCGATGAGTATCGAATGGTCATCGATTATCGGGCTGCCAATCGCCATATCCAGCCCTTAGTTTTTGCAGCTCAGTGGGACATCCCTTCTATAGAGCAGGTTTTAATAAATAACAACTACCAATGGGGCTGCACGTTAGATTTGAAGGACATGTTTTTTCAGATCCCCTACATGACCCAGAGGGAATTTTAAATTTCGCCTTTGAAGGAGGCTTGTACCAGTGGAACGTTTGTCCACAAGGGTACCAAAATTCCCCAGCATGTGCTACGACAGCCTTGACAAAGACTTTAGAGACCATTTTAACCCTCCCTGAGGTCCGTACCGTCCATTATGTTGATGACATTTTAGTATGCGGGTCAGATCCCCTCGATGTTCAACGGGTCATGAACAGTGTCCTGGAAGCCCTTAGTCTTGATGGACGGGATATTAATTATCAGAAAAGCGTCACTACACCCTCTCAGGTGTTTCAGTTTTTAGGATTTAAAGTTGAGAATGGTTGTCTTCAACATCTCATCCATCACCCATTAACTAGTCCAACAGCAATAGGGTCTGTTCCCATTAAGAAAAAAATACAGCAATTATTAGGTGTTATAAATTACCATCGTCAATTTCTCCCCACGGATCTTTTAGATTCTCTGGCTATGGTTCAGGCTTATGCAAAAAATACTCGCAGACCTTGGACTATAGAGGCAGATGAAGCAGTAGCAAGGTTATCCAGTTGGTTAGGGTCAGCCCCCACCTTATATCGTTGGAACCCTTCAGTTCCAGTCGTGATAATTTTCACAGTCACGACTACACACGTATCCATTTCTGTGTCCCAGAACGAACGGCCGGTATACTATCAGGCGAAAAAACTATCTGGGCCCGAGCATCGATATGGTACTATGGGTAAGGCTCTGCTAGCAATTCAGTTAGCTTTACCCTGGGGGGAAATGGCCCAGCCTAGCCTCCTTAAAGGCCCCCACGCAGAGTTGATCCCATGGCTCACTCTCACTCCAGCTCCCGATTTCCAAGGCAATGCCAGCACCTGGCAACGCCTCGTGTACAGTATTCAACAAGGCCTAGGCCTTTGGAAATTCCTAACTCTAGGATCTGAAGGGGCCGGTAACGACGCCTTAGCCGAAGTTGCTGGCTACCGACCATGGATCGTAGCTGATGGGGGAAGCTCCCCTACCCCACGAGCTGGAACCTTATGTGCTATATGTGACTCCTTTAATGCTGAATCGCTATCCCTAAATGACTCCGCCCAAAAAGCTGAAGCCAAGGGAGTCTTGTTAGCTGCCACTCATCTCGCAGCCGTCCACCCGACCCGCCGGGTAGTCTTAGGCCTAGATTCTAGTTATTGTATTTCAATTTTAACTGGGGAAGGAACCCCCATAGCCCATGAAGAGATCTGGGTTAAAGTGTTTGAGTTGGCCACCCGGACCAAACAGCCATGGTTTGTGGTACATTGCCCCTCCCATCGTGCAGGTAGTAATCCGCTCCATTCCCACCTAGATGCTTTACTTAGGACTCATAGTTTCGAAGATTCGGGCGATAACCACTATGATGTCCTTTATGGAGAACCTAGTTGCGTTGATCCCTTTACTCAGTGGTTACATGAACAATGGGGTCACTTACCTGGTCGTGCTTTGCATTCTGTTGTATTGAGGCAATCTAATCAGAAAGCTGAGGTCACCCGGCAGCAATGCACCGAGGCCACTCGTCGATGTTTTAATTGCCAGCAAGCTAGAGCCCTCAATCAAAACAAGATAACCACTGGGGCATACGACCCCCAGTATTTCTCTCCGGGGGAGGTATGGCAAATCGATCTCATCGGTCCTCTTCCAGGGGCTAAACAATTCCCTAAGGGCCTCGTAATAGTAGACCTAGGGACTCGGCAACTCTTATGCTACCCCCTACGAAAAACTACTGCCCCCTCAGTCGTTAAAGCCCTTATGCAGGCTATGGCTGCTTGGGGTCCACCCACGGAAATTCAGTCTGATGGGGGACCGCCTTTTACTAGTCAACTCCTGACCCAAGCTATGTCTCAATGGGGGATACTCCTTCACATCCACCTCCCATACCATCCTCAGAGCAACGGAGTCGTGGAACGACGGATCGGGATGCTAAAAAACCAACTGCGGGCCACTTTAGGAACCCCAGACTTTAAGGGATGGAGTAGAATTCTTCCCCAAGTCCTTATTTCTTTGAATGAGGCGTATTCCAGGTGGCCGGAAATTAAAACCAAGCCCCGACCTCCATGGAAGCCTCACTTTACGAGTGCCCAACTTGTTTGGGTAACTATTCCCAATGCCCAAGGATCTCGCAACCCAGTCCCGGGCACCATTCTTAATTCCGCCCAATTTCCTAATACCTATCATGTTCAGATTGAAGATAGTAAACAACCTACGTTAGTTCATCACAATTGGCTTTCCCTACGGTCTTAATTAACTCGCCTTGAGGGCGTTGCTTGTCCCCTTTCTTATTTTTCAGGTATTGATCCATTCGAGTCCATCACCAGTTGAACAACCTTTAACGACATGGTTACAAGCCTATGCGACTCAGGAAGTGCTTCTGGGAAATATTTCTGACGTTAATCCTACTGATGAATGTGTTGTATGTACACGCCCCGGAGCAGATGCTGGGATCCCTCCCTTCGGCTGGGCTTTTCTCCCGTTCCCTAATCTCAGTGTCACAGCTCCTATATCACAGTGTGATAACCAACACTGGGCCTTCCGACGCGCGTTCTCATGCAATACAACAGAAGCTGATAGACTTCCTAACAATTTTAGTCCTGTAGCTGTGTCGGGACCTTTTCCGTTGGCCCCATGTCTCGTGTTTTTCGGTTTTTCCTCTCCTACCCGATTAGGCCATTATCCTAACTGCTCTAGTTATTATGTTGGTTTGAAACCGTCCCCCGAAGATTATAAGCCCCTTTCTAGAACTGGTTCTGACAGAGCATCTCGCACTTATAATTCTTCCTACTGGGAGTTTGTTAAAAGTGTCAATAAACCAATTATCCCTTTTAAACTTAATCTGAACCCCCTTCCCAAAGGAATACTCTGGCTTCGGCAGATCCATTTAGCAGAAGCTCTTTGGATGCATGCCTATTCCCCTCAGTCCTTCCGCCCACCACGTCCTCGTCTATTGGCTCCAGCTGGAGCTGTTTGGGTGTGTGGTACTAACATTGCCTACACCCATTTGCCCCCTTTTCCTGTAGGAGCCTGCGCTATAGGCCTCGTCCAAATACAAGGTGGTGGACTATATCATCATCCTCACCGACTGTTTAATTTCCGGAACTGAAGGGAACTATCTGGATGGAAAAAATTTAAGTCCACTACTGAATCCCTAGTTTGGGGATACGTTCAATTCAACCCCTTTTCCTACGCCCTTACTTTACGTCAGATGGACCTAATGTCCCGTAACCTCGAAACCCTCACTAATTTAACCGCAGAAGGGTTTCGACAGGTCGATTTGGCTCTTACCATATTGGCTCATTATGCCGAGCAAAATCGTCTAATGATTCAAGTTATATTACAGAAGGACTTTTGCGTGGCGCTTGAGGACCTCGACCCCAGGTTTAAGGACCAATGCTGCCTGCGTCTTAAGCCCGGATGGAATAACATTTCGGCTGTCACGCAACAACTGACCTCACTTGCAGTTCGAATTCGTGAGGAACGAGAAGAGTGGGACTGGTGGCAGACGAAACTTTCCTCTTGGGGACTAGGGACTTGGGCCTCCACCATTAAGCGATGGTTGATTATCTGTGCTCTTGTGTTAATTGCCTTTTTAATAGGCATTGCTGTTACAAAAGCCCTTGTTAAAAAAGTTGTTACTGCTTTCCCTGTTGCTGTTACCTACTGCTCCCCCCTTTCTGAAGACAGCAGCTCACTAGGACCTCAATTTACCCAATTGGATTCTTAATTAACTACCCTTACGTGCGTTCTCACCTAAGGCAACCCCCTTACCATGTGCTCCGGACAGCCACGGGGGCATGTCCGAGACAGAACAAAAACTATGGCTGCCCGTCGCAAGTGAGTTAACACCTGTTACACCTGAGTCCTGGTATAGGGGGCTCTGTCTACGAGGCGGAGCGCGTTCCATATAAGGGCATACAAATTAGTCATCCTCCACTGCCAGCTCCACCCACTGCGGCAAAAATCCACCAATCAGGTGTCAAATAGTCAGGCAATAAAACAGGCAGCCAAACCCCCTCTCAGGCGGGAATCGCATCGAGTGAACGCCTGGCCTGATCAACCAGACGCCTTGCAGCCCCCGCTCTCGAGTCTTATTGAGCGTACTTCGAGTTGGTCGACCCGAGCTGAGACTGTTTATGGACATGTGGCTGGTACTCGTGTTCCTGCTGTCTCCAGAATTGGTATAACACTCCTCCCCCACCATTATTACCCTTGTCCTGAGTTATCACAGTTACCCTTGTTATCCACCTGTTAATAGTTATTGTGTTAGTTGATAAGTAGCTGTTAAGGGTCCATTGTTATCGTTCACAAAATAGTGTAAATAGTTGACCTTATGAATAACATCAGTGTTAATTCAACTACCCCTAACCCTTGGGCCATCATTGAAAATTATTGCGATTTGGAAAAACCTCAGGGAATTGTTTTGTACTGTTTAGTAATTTGTTTATTTTTCATTTTAATAATTGTCTGGCGCCCACGCATGTAACTGAGTTCCTTATCACCACGTGCCAGAGTCATTGTTAAAATAAAATCAGTTTCTTTTTGCCAATCCCAAGTTGTGGGTCCATTCTTTCCGGCATCCCTTTCGAACCCTGTGTGTTGCGGGGACCGACACTCTCATGGACTGATAACTGGTTAAAAGACAGGAAACAAAGAGTAGGAATAAATGGTCAATTTTCAGAATGGAGAGAAGTAACTAGTGGTGTCCCACAAGGGTGTGTACTGGGACCAATCCTATTCAACCTATTCATAAATGATCTGGAGAAAGGGGTAAACAGTGAGATAGCAAAATTTGCAGATGATACTAAACTACTCAACATAGCAAAAACCAAAGCAGACTGAGAAGAGCTTCAAAAAGATCTCACAAAACTAAGTGACTGGGCAACAAAATGGCAAATGAAATTTAATGTTGATAAATGTAAAGTAATGCACATTGGAAGAAATAATCCCAACTATACACACAATATGATGGGGACTAATTTAGCTACAACTAATCAGGAAAGAAATCTTGGAGTCACTATGGATAGTTCTCTGAAATTATCCATGCTGTGTGCAGTAGCAGTCAAAAAAGCAAACAGAATGTTAGGAATCATTAAAAAAGGGATAGAAAGTAAGACAGATAATATCTTATTGCCTCTGTATAAAACCATGGTACGCCCACATCTTCAATACTATGTACAACTATGGTCACCTCATCTCAAAAAAGATATATTGGCATTGGAAAAGGTTCAGAAAAGGGCAACAAAGTGATTAGGGGGTTTGGAATGAAGAGAGATTAAAAAGACTGGAACTTTTCAGCTTAGAAAAGAAGAGACTAAAGGGGGATAGGACAGAGGTCTATAAAATCATGACTGGTGTGGAAAAAGTGAATAAGGAAAAGTTGTTTACTTATTCCCATAACCTAAGAATTAGGGGTCACCAAATGAAATTAATAGGCAGCAGGCTTAAAAGGAAGGGTGGTTTTTTTTCATGCAGTACATAGTCAACCTGTGGAACTCCTTGTCAGAGGCTGTTATGAAGACCAAGACTTAAACAGGGTTCAAAAAAGAGTTAGATAAATTCATGGAAGTTAGGTCGATCAATGACTATTAACCAGGATAGGTAGGAATGCTGTCCCTAACCTCTATTTGTCAGAGGCTGAAAATGGATGATGGGAGAGGGATCACTTGATGATTACCTGTTGTGTTCCCTCCCTCTGGGGCATCTGGCATTGGCCACTGTCAGAAGGCAGGATATGGGGCTAGATGGACCTTTGGTCTGACCCAGTGTGGCCGTTCTTATGTTCTTATGTGTGTGGGGTGTGTGTGTGTGTGCAGGAGTGGTATGATGCTGCAACCAGATGGGGGCTGAGCATCAACTGGGGTCTTGTTGGCCAGGCTTCATATTCAAATAAAGTAAAATACTATGTCCAACACAAAAGGTTTCCACATTGTCTTTATTTACGACAGGGGTGGGGAACCTTTTTAGGGTAGGGGCCACTGTCCCACAGAAAAATCAGTTGGGGACCACACAAGTGAGAAGCAAAAAAACAACCCCTCCAGAAACCTCCAACCATCACTAATGTGGTCCACCACTGAGACACCTCACCCCCCTGGTACTCCAGCCCCATGGCAGGAGACAGGGAGGACTGAGGTTCAAGGTCTCAGGCCAGGTTAATTCTTCTGGGGTTCCAGGGTTAGTGGATTTTGTGGCCCCCCAGGCTCTGGAGTGGGGCCAAGAATGAGGGGTCCAGTGTGCAGGACAGGGCTGCCAGTGTGTGGGATAGGGATGGGGGTACAGAATCTGGGTGGGAGGTAGGGTGCAGGAAAAAACTGGGAGTAGGTGTCTGGCCAGGGTGGACGAGGCATGAGCAGAGTGTGGGAGGATGCCTGGTCAGGGGACAGGGTGCTGGTGGGTGTCTGGCCAGGAGCAGGATGCTGGTGGGTCGCTGGCTGGAGGGAGAAGGGGGCAGGGTGCTGGTGGGTGTCTGGCCAGGAGCAGGATGCTGGTGGGTCCCTGGCCGGAGGGAGAAGGGGGCAGGGTGCTGGTGGGTGTGGGGGGACAGAGGTTTACCGGGACAGAGGGCTGCAGGGGAGGGAGGGGCTGGGTTACCAGAGGCAGGCTCTGGCCAGGACACTTACCAGTGAGACTTGCAGCTCAGCCCGTTTCGCCAACAGGAGCCTGCCCTGCCCCACACAGGCTGCCTGGCCATGTGCTCAGTGACGAAGAGCCTGATGGGTGGGGGTGCTTCCCACGCTGCGTGTTCTTGAAACAGGCAGCTTCCATTGGCCAGAAACAGCCAATGGGATTGTGCTGGGGTGGGAGCAACCATGAGGCACCGCTCCCCTCTCCCCTGCCTGCTCACAATGTGTGGCAAACAAACGGTGCGCAGCTACTTTTCTGTGCGGCATGCAGGGGTGGGGCAAGCAGGGGAATCTTTTTGGGTCAGTCCTGATCCGGCAAGCGGAGCTTGTTTTGCCCAGGCCTGCTGTAGCACCAGTGTGGGCTGCCCTCGAGCTTCAAAAGAGCCATATCTGGCTCCCTCACGAGCCACAGGTTGCCGCCCCCTGGATGAGAGGCACTCACTCTAGGCTAGGGATTCTAATCCCCTGCCTGCCATCACTGTCCAGTCTGTGGTACTCTGCGGTGGGCTGCAACTCCAACTCTGTGCCTTTCTGGGGGACACCAGAGCTTCTGGCCCAGCAGGACAGAGAGGTGGGCTGCCCCCTGAGGGCTCTTCGTATGATCAGTCCAACCCAGGGGTATGATCAGCCCATAAAGGGCATCTCTGTGAGTGACCCCACCCATCACAGTGGCTTATTGTTGGGCTGATTGAGGTTACTCACAAAACAGCCATTGAATTAAGTGGGAGCATCATCATGCTCTAAAATCAGCAAGTTCAAATTTTATAAGAAGTTTTATCCCTAATTTACTGTGGTTTTCTTATACATTGTTGATAATTCTGACAACGTGGGTTTTGTCAACCAATCTATGCTGAACAGCAAAACTATTTCCCCTTCTCCAATACTTGGTAGACCCTTTTGTATATAATCAGGCACAGCGAGTCTAAAAATGCTGTTGCACTTGAAGCTTACAAAATTGAAGATCACCTAGCCAAAGTGCTTATTCGATGAAGAATATCTTACAGTGTAATGCAATGTGACATGCTGAAAATTTCAGCTCAATGATCCATATTATCCATTCACACAGGAGGCAACTAATCCAAATTCCAGTGGATAATTAATGAGAAGGGAAGCAGGTGGTGGGGGGAGGAATGCAACTTGTCAGCAATAAAAATAATTTTCACTGAGCATTTAAGATGAGTTTTCACTCCACTGAGCATAAAAAGGGCAGAGAGTTTTCAAACATCTAAACTTAGACACCAAACTTTCAGATTCAATATAAAATTAAACCAATACATATCCTCTGACTCACGTCATTCTTATTTCATTTTACATCTACAGTAAGATCTAACTTGAAGCCTGAGGCCTGACATCTACGGCTGTCATGATGGCAGCTTTCTAGACACATTTAATATGTAATGATCTCTTTGTCAAAGGCTACACGCCGTTCACATCTGCCATGATCAGTTTCCATGTGGACATGGTGGTGCGAATGACAACATAACTCATGGGAGGCTTTGGGCCATATTCTCACTGTACCAACAAGCCAAACGCTGTGTGAAGCCTGCATTCAAATTCATTATTTAAGTTGGATCATGTTTGCAAAAACATTCTTGGGCTATTCTACACCAATTGCAAGCACAGTACTGAACAGGTTCTCTAGACAAACTTTTGGTATCACCAGTCCCATCTACACCTTAGGCGATGAATCACATCAATGCTGCTTAGGCCATTATTCAGTGGTGTGTCAATCTGTTGCTTTCGAATTGATACGAAGCTTTTATCTTTGTTAAGCAAAAGGGATAGACAGCACCATTGTATTTCTTGTTTGAGAATCCTGAGAATTAGTGTTCAAATAATATAACATTGTGATCTTAACATTTCAACAGCCTGTGCTGTTACTGAGTGCTTGGTTACATTGTGCAACAGAGTGGTGAATCTCAGATGGTACGGAGATTTGACTCAGTAACCAAAGCTTCTCTCAAGACTGTTCCCCACTCTGGCACATTGAGTGTAGAAGCTGGGAGCCTGCAAAAGGCCTTAAAATACCCTGCCACTAAAGACTTCTGTTTAAAAAAAAACTCCCCAAGGTCACAGATTCCATGACCTTGGGTAGTATGCCGTCACCACCCACACCCCTTGAGTGCCCAGGAAGTTCCACTTGAGAATTTCTTCCTGTGGGGTAATCCCAAGCTCTTTGACCCTTCCTCAGGCGAGAACTTGAAAACAAACTGCAGTTTCTTAACAGCTGATCTTAAGTCTCAGGTACGTGCACACAGAACCTCCTGCGTTCTAGAACACAGGAATCAGATCGTAGTCTTTAAAAGGTGAATTTATTAACAAAACAAAGATATGTTTGGAAAAGCATACTTGGTTGCTAGGTGATACAGAGCAATTGGGAAAAAAAAGGCAGATTAAAACCACAGAGAGTTGCTTCCCCGGGATTCAGTTTAAAAGTTACAGTATACAGGAAGGCACATAAATCAGCACAGAGGCGTTAAACCAAACTAGAGATGTGAATGACTAGTCGACTACTCAACTATCCAATAAGCAAATGCTTATCGGATTGTTGACACACTAGTCAACTACTCACTTCCTCCCCCCACCTTGCTGCACCTATCAGAAAGAGGCAGCAAGGGGGGAAAGGGGAGGGGATGCTTCAAAGCGGCAGCACCACGTGGAGCCCGGGGCCAGACCCTGGGCTCCACATGGTGTTGCCTCTTTGAAACATCACATGCAGCCTGGGGTTGGCAGCTGGCCCTGGGCTGCACATGGAGTTTCAAAGTGACAGCACCGCATAGAGCCCGGGGTCAGCTGCAGCACTGACGCTTTGAAACGCCACGTGGAGCCTGATGCCAGGGTCACTGCCACTTTGAAATGCCGTGGGGATCATGGGGACAGTGGGGGACTGCTTGTGTCCCTCACTGGTCCCATGCTCCCCGCAGTGTTTTTACCTTTGAAGCGTAGGAGCTGTTACTACGCTTCAAAGGTGGAGGCGCCCTTATCGACTAATCGAATAGTCAATGCAAGTTGCATCAACTATTTGATTAGCCAATTAATTTAAATGTTACATCTCTAAACCAAAACTAAAATAAAAAAAAAAAACCTGACTGTGTCTAACTAAACATTCCCTGTTCACTTACATATCTGTTGTTCCAAGGTTCAGTCCTCTCTAGACATGAATATTGCTGAAAATTCCATGCCTCTTTCCTGGCTTACTTCATCTCTCTCCCAGATCTTGCTCTGAACTTACACAAAAGACTGAAGCAGGCAGAACCTGTTTCAATTCAAATCTCTCACTCTCTTCCCATTGGCTCTGCTGGCTTCCTGCCAACACTTCCTGGAAACCCACTGTCTCAGGGTTTAACCCTTTACAGGCAATTTAGTTAACTGAATGGCTGAGATATGTAGAAAAGGGTAGCACCCCTCCCACCCATCGCAGCTTCTGATGTTTATCTAAAGTCTAAACACATTGGGCCAAACTCAACTTGTAATTGCACCAAGCAAAGCCTATATTTGTGATCACCTTCTCCCATCTCCACTCCTCTGGGTTGTTACCCACCAGATTCAGAAGCCCTCCTCTAAACAAATTTTGCAACCTAGAAGAGCAAAAGAAACCAGTATATTCTCATTTATCACAATATCCCCTTTACCTCAGGCACTGGAAAGCAGTACTAACTGGGGGCTATAACTGGAGACTGGACATCAGGAATCCTGGACTGGGTTCCCAAGTCCTCTGTGGACCACATTAAGAGTACGTCTAGACTATATGGCTCCGTCGATGGAGCCATGTAGATTAAGTTTGTAGACATAGGAAAATGAAGCGGCGATTTAAATATCGCCGCTTCATTTAAATTAAAATGGCTGCCGCGCTGTGCCGACCAGCTGTTTGTCGGCTCCACGCGGTAGTCTGAATGCTCCCCGGTCGATATCAAAAGTCTTTGTCGACCGCCCCGGTAAACCTCATCCCACAAGGCATAATGGGGCGGTCAACAAAGGCTTTCCATGTCGACCGTGAAGCGTCCAGACTACTGCGCTGAGCTGACAAACAGCTGATCGGTACAGCGCGGCAGCCATTTTAATTTAAATGAAGCGGCGATTATTTAAATCGCCGCTTCATTTTCCCATGTCTACAAACCTAAGCTACATGGCTCCGTCGATGGAGCCATTTAGTCTAGACGTACCCTAAGTCACTCACTTAACCTCTCTATTTTTCAGGTATGCGCTGATATCTTTGGATAAGACATGTGATGTGAACTAGGCTTGAGTCTCAGCTGTGCTGAACACCCACTGCCTTCTTCTGCAGATCTGACTACTCAGCATCACTAAAAGTCAGGTCCTAGATATGTTATTAACAACTCATTTCATAACCCTAAACCTCCCAAAAAAAGCCACCAGAAAATGACTACTTTTGGTCTCCTCTGACCTAGGATGACACTGTAGGGTTTAAAATCATTATTAAAATCCAGACTTGGTGAAAAACAAAGAGAACATTTTCCATGACGCAGCAGAAAATCCAGTTTAAGCATTAGTGGCATGTTTGTACAATCCATTGTAATTGGGGCTAAAACTGTACCAGGATTTCTTCCACTGTCTCTGCATTGTATATCTTAGTGAAGTCTGCCCGTCCTTCGTCAACAACCATAGACTGCTGGTTGGAACAAATCTCAGCCAAGACTGAAATATTATAAAAAAGGGAACATCATTTTAAAAAAAATGAAATTCCCTTGTTCATAATATTTCAAAGAGAAATTTAATAGCCATAGCAGTTGCTCTCAGTTGCTTCATTCCCACAGCTCCCCTAGGCTCCAGAACATCAACCACAGTGCAGTACATGTGAACCGCATATTTAAGCAGAGATGGTGTTACAAATGTCTCTTTGCTAACTGCTTGGGAATTGCTTTATCCATCACTGGTGTTGCTGGCAGGATGGAAAACGCCAGTATTCAAAGGATTAAGGAGCATCTGGAACAAAACTGGAACATCAGCTTTTCAGGCAGTAGTGATGGGTATTTTCTACAATTAGCATCAGCAACATGCCTGTCTAAGGCTAAATTTCAACTTTAAAACTATTTGTTTAGTGTTTTTAAGAGAACAAAACTACTTCAAGGGCTTGCTGCAGATCGTGTTTTTGGTAGACAAGAATCTATGTTACTACGTTCAAATCCATATCTGTAGGCGATTCAGGAGTACTTGAATCCAAGCTCTGATCTGTCCCATTAGACAAGCTGGATACAAATTTACATTTGATCTAACTACATAACAAAAAAAAAACACACAAAAAACCCTGAATTTACATGGAAACAAACACAGACTACAGGCTGCTGGATCACTAAGCTGACTTTTTCTGTATTCCTCCTCCAGGGAAGGCACCCTTTAGAAATAAGATCAGGACAGCTTCCTTTGGAATCTCCATACTTTCCAGGTGAAAAGGGCTTTCAATTGGTCTCTAAACTGGTCCCTGGCATTTTACTGAACAAAGCTTAGGCTTTGCAGGCACAACAAAAATACACCAGCTCAAAAATCTCAGGAGATTGCACAAGTGAAACCCTGAGTTAGAGATTCCTGAAGCCAAGGATCCAAAGGAAATCAAAATGTAAGCAGAGACTTCTGTGTAGATATTGTTCTCTACACCCCTTGGAAGCATGGCTATTTGAAGACTAACAAGCATTTCTGATTAAGAGCAGAATGAACAAATGCTAGATTTTGGCACGGTCAATCTTTTCTCCTTTCCTTCTCCCTTTTAGGGTATGGCTACACGGTGGGGTGAGGGGGGGGGGCGTTCAGAAGAGGTATGCAAATAGCATTTGCAATTGCATACCTTCTTCTGGTTTTTTTCCCCAGAAGAGGCTTTTCCGCCAAATGTCGGAAACCTTCCCCCCCCCCCCCCCCCGCTCTTCCAAAAGCCCCCTCCTTTCTCATAAAATGAGGTTTACATGGGCTTTTCAAAGAGGGCTTTTGTCCCCTGACATTTAGCCCTGTGTAGACGGGGCCTAAGAGAACAACTGGTTGGCTCAGAAGAAGGTAAAATGCATTCCAGAAGATCTGTGTGCCTCTGTGAAGAGAAGAAATGGCTTTCCCTCGTCAATGAAAACCTGCAGTTGGTATTCAGAAATGTTAATACTATATATCAATATATGTTATTAAGTATGGGTGTGTCTAGACTACAGGGCTCCGTTGACCATGTAGTCTAGACACACCCTATGAGATGCAAGATGCAATTCACGTGGTTTATACGAGATGCCATCAACAGCATTGCTATGATCTGAGTAACAGGCAGTTTAGCAACATGAATCTGATTTAAAAAACCAAAAAATTGTTGGGGGAGCATTTGATATGCTGGTAAATTTTTTTGCCAGATGGCACACACTGAACTGATATAGAGTTGAGGAAGAAAGCAGTTCATGGTAAATACAGTCACAGCAAATGGCAAGTCTCTAGAAGCGTAAGGTCTGGAGGGGGGGTGTACTCACATTAAAGTCATATATCTGTAGTGTCTGCAGCAAATCAGACACACACACATTCACACACATACTGTTTTATTTCAAATAGCTGATTTAATATCTGCCTTCCAGTGTGTTGCAGGAAGAGAACGTCTGCCTCTTTCATCATAGAGATTTGGTTGCAGTCAAGCTACGGAGTAGCCTTGTAAACGTCTGATAGTCTGGATTATATTCCATGGTAAGCAAGCAGTAGGAGGAAATGTTCAGATAACAGACTGATGGGTACTAGTACAATAACCCAGACAAAGCAAATACATAGGGGAAGAAAATATGGTTGAACTGAAATTTGCTTATCTATCTGAAATTTGTCTATCTGATTTTTTGTGACTTCAAGATTTACTAGCATAAATATTTCTAAAAGCCTAATTGTAAGTCTGAATGTAATATTCTTGCAAAGCAAATTTAAATTTTTGTCTTCACTGGTAACGTTTGCAATTTCCAATCTGCGATGGTTTGGTTATTTACAGGAGTCATCCAATCAAAGACCAGAAAGAACATTTTTACTTTTGTAACTAAGCAACACAGCACAAATTGCAAATTATGAATATTCACAATTTTGACAAAATTCTTCAGTTATTGTCTGTTAAATTATTTGATGGGTTTTTAATCTCATTTGCTACTTGTCCCAAGAACAAATAGAAAAAAAATGATTTTTTCTTGAAAGAAATGATGTATGGACAAATTATTTGCTCACCTTTAGTTACAACATTATGGTTGGCCTCTGATATTAATGGAAACATGACTTGCGAAGAGTTGTGTAATTGCAGTGATAAAACAGCATGTTGCTGAAGCCAGTGATTACTGTTAATGTAAACCAGAGTGGCACTAATTCAATGGCATTCACTTCTCTTCCATTCTTGGTGCACGTGTCCTTTGTGGAATTAGCAAACGCAAAGGATTGCTTAAAACCAGAACTGTGCAGAAGAAAGCGTGCGTTTAATATGGAAAGTGGTTTTTGCTATAAATTTATGCTATATATTTTTCAACTTTAATCTGTACATTTATCCACTTAAGAAAAAAAACACACAAAAAATGATTCTGTTCATAAAAAGTTCAGCCCAAAATATAACTTCATTGTGCTAGCCATAAACGGGATTCATTTAGCTAAGCTGCCTAGAGTGATCACATTTCTACCCATGCACATTAAAGAGGACACAGTTTTTGTCTGAAAAATAATTATACTCATTCATTGGTTTTTTTCCTGAACTTGGAAAATATTGGTAACTGTGGTCTTTCTCCTGGCTCTAATTACCAGGGAATGATCACCATTGATAGAAATCAAGGAGGAGATGTGCAATGTGTGTTAATAATTGACTCCTGCACTCAATGAAGAATCCAAACACGAGTGTGGCAAAGCAAGAAACAGTAGGTAATGGTGTGTGAATTCACATCATTGTGCTGCAACCTAAGTAACTGATGCAAAAGGAAAAAGACTAATTAGAGGCAGACACAATCCAAAAATTTGGATTCCAACAAGCACAAACACTGGAGATCAGATCCTCCTCTGGTTCTAACTGAACTAGTACATTCAAGGCTCTCACTGAAAGCCAACCCTTGGGAAGTCTTCTTCCACTTTTATCCACTGAAGAAGCCGTTGTGATTGTAGTCTAAAGCTTACAGGATGGATGGAATTGGGTGTTAAGAGTGCCAAACTGTATTGCCTGCTCTGCAATGAGTGCTTAGACCCAGATCTACAAAGGAACATGTGCACCTTTAGCTCAGATTTACTATCCACAAAACTCCCGTTCAGCTCCATCTAATTCTAAATTCACTTGGGGCCTCAATTTTCACCTAACCCTCTTAGGAATGTAGGTTTCTGCCTCTGGAAATGCCTACCTATGCCTTAGACAGGCACCCGCAATCCTCGTCTCACATCTCGGCCCCAGCATGACCCTCAAGTCAGGGGAAGATAGGTGGGCCATAGGCCCAGATCCAGTAATTCAGTAAAAGAGCATGAGAATGAGCCACATCAAACTGCCCCATATTCCAGTGCTTTGGTGACTTGTGATATATTTTACATTTCATAGGATTAGGATAATTAATAATGACCCTTGAGTTGCTCAAACCAACACCCAGCTATGCTTGATTTTTAGGGTTACTGCTCAAAATCCAACCCTCACCTGAATTCTGCAAACGTGCCCAATCTTTATAATGGGCCAACTCCTAAACCAAACTTTTGGGTGTTGATACCCAGGTCCCAATTTTGCAGCTTGAATTAATCTCAAATATTAATTCTATATTGAATAAGGTGAAACTGCTATTAGTACCTCAAAAGCCTGCCTCTAGACACAGTTTTTAGAAAACTGCAGAGCCTTAATTCTCAGACTATTTCTGGGACTGACTAATAACCTCTGTCTAGCTATAGCTATCATCTAAATAACAGAGTGGTGTATCAAGCAAAGAGGCCAGCCATGCAGAAACCTAGTGACAGGCTTGCTAGCAGGAACTTTGCACTTCGGGTTAAAGCTAATCTGATACCACAGTTCAAGGCAGCATCTCTGTTATTATGTTATATCATCAGTAGCAAACCCAAAGAAAAGGGATTTACGGGCGAGATGGAAAATTGAATTACCTTAACTAAGCCAATCACATGCAGATCCATCCCGTGGCATCATTTTGAATTGCCATTGATGGAAACACTGTATCACTACAATCCCTCTCTGGGGCTGAAATGTGCACAATCTACCCCAGTAAATTGTATCGATGTAGTTACAAGAGTTCACACTGGCTTACTCAAAGGCAATCCCTTTGTATACAGTAACTTAGGGCATGTCTACACTAAAGCATTATTTCAAAATAACTCAGTGACCATACACACAGCAAGCCAGTTATTTTGAAATCATATCAGGCTTCTTATGAAATCAGGCTTCTTATTCCAGAATGATAAACCCTCATTTCATGAGGAATAACGCCTATTTTGAAACTGCTATTTCGAAATAGTGGTAGTACGGATGTTCCACCGCTGCTGTTTCAAAATAGCACCTCCCCAGGGCCATTCAAAGTAATTACTCCCCAGGGCCTCCTGGGGCTCTAAGTTGAGGTAGCATGTCCACATTAGGGGAGCCTGCCATGGAATAATTTTGAGGCTCCTTGTAGTGTGGATGTGATATTTTGAAACAGTTATCTTGGGAGTTGTTATTCCAAAATAAATACCCATGTAGCATAGACCTTATTAGTCTTTACCTACAAAAAAATGTAGCAAGCTTGCAGGAATTCATTCTGAAAACTGGGGGAGACATGAAAAAATGTCCATGAAATGCAGCACTACCTGATATTTAAGGAGGGTTTTTTTTTCTTAAAAGCCTTTGCATTGTAAATTTCTCATTTTTGGGTGGGGAGAAAATAATCAGCCTGATTTCCAGTGAATTCAGGTCCATTTCTGTATTGTCAATTTGTAAATATTGTCAATATGTAAAAACATAGGTGAAGTTAGCACAGTCATGTATGGTATATGTACAACATTTCAGTTTGGCCTTCACTACTAGATTTAAAAAACAATGAATAATTAGCAATGGACGTAGTAAGTGTTCTCATGCACAGTATTATTTTTTCATGCAATGAAAGTAAAGTTTAATAAAAACATGAAAAAAGTTAGATGTAAAATCCATAGAGCAAGGGGTCTGCAGAGCATACAATGACCCAATAAATAGTTGAGTGATCACAAGCCAAACAATGTAGAGGTATCTCAAGGATAATGATTCAGCAGTTTCTGGGATCCTCTTCCCTTATATATACACTATATCTGAACTGGAATAAAGTCAGGGTATGAGCTATTTAAAACCTGGCCAAACACTGAGCTTTCTCCCCATATCTACTTGATCAATATATTTAAGGCTACGTCTACACTGAAGATTTCTGCCGGCAGAGAGTATGCTAATTGGAGAAGGTCCAGAGAAGAGCAACAAGAATGATTAAAGGTCTAGAGAACATGACCTATGAAGGAAGACTGAAAGAATTGGGCTTGTTTAGTTTGGAAAGGAGAAGACTGAGAGGAGACGCGATAGCAGTTTTCAGATACCTAAAAGGGTGTCATAAGGAAGAGGGAGAAAAATTGTTCTTCCTGGTCTCTGAGGATAGAACAAGAAGCAATGGGCTTAAACTGCAGCAAGGGAGGTTTAGGTTGGACATTAGGAAAAACTTCCTAACTGTCAGGGTGGTTAAACACTGGAATAAATTGTTCAGGGAGGGTGTGGAATCTCCATCTCTGGAGATACTTAAGAGTAGGTTAGATAAATGTCTATCAGGGATGGTCTAGACAGTACTGGGTCCTGCCATGAGGGCAGGGGACTGGACTCGATGACCTCTCGAGGTCCCTTCCAATCCTAGTATTCTATGATTCTATGATTCTAATGAAGCGCTCATTAGCATTTGTGCGCTGTCATTTGAATATTCTCTGCTGATGCTTTGTGCGCAAGAGGTTTTTGCGTAAAAACAAGCAGTGTAGATGGGTCCATTTTTCGCAAAAAAACCCTTTTGCGCAAGATCCTTATGCCTCAAAAAAGGAGGTATGGCGTAAAAGGGTTTTTTTGTGCAAAACGGACCCATGTACACGGCTTGTTTTTACGCAAAAACTTCTTGCGCAAAAAGCATCGGCAGAGAATATGCAAATGACATCATGACAAATGCTAATGAGCGCTTCATTAGCATACTCTCTGTCTGCAAAAACCTGCAATGTAGAAGTAACCTAACAGAGATGTAATACCAGATAAAGACGTCTGAGCTGATCTGGAGACAGTTTGCCATCAGCAGACTGTTTAGTAGATCTGGTAAGAAAACTAGAATTTCTGATTTGCAGGAAATCCCAATATTCTGAAATCTGTTTCCATTCCAAATAAGAAAAAAAATCTAAAATTTCCAGCAAAATAAAAATGCTGGGGGAAAAAAGTGATTTGGAAACAGTTATCAAAATGAAAACCATCATATTTTAGCTTATATTTCAACATGAAACAAAATTTTTGAATATACTTAATTTTGATTATAATATAAATTTATATTCCAAACAAAAGAAATCAAAATATGAAAGTCAAAACAATTGTCAAAATAAAATAAGGACACTGAAATGATTCTTTTTGAATTTTTCCTGTCAAAACTTTTGCTGAAATTGAAATACTCCTACAAAACTGTTAGATTTTTTATTAAAATGCATTTTTCAACAGAAAACTTTTCCATCATGCTTTTAACCAGCTCATCTAATTAGCTTTGAGAGGCACTTCAAAAACCAAGATGTTTGATTCACTCACTTAACAAAACCTATCTAAACTTTGCTTAAAAGTTTCAGAAGGGTAGCCGTGTTAGTCTATAACTGAAAAAACGTTAATAAAAAATAACAAATAGTCTTGCAGCACCTTAGAGACTAACAAAAAATGTAGATGGTATCATGAGCTTTCATAGGCACAACCCACTTCTTCTGATGAATGGAGTTAAGGAGTCTAGGATTCAAATAAATAACACAGAAAGAGAGGGATGGGGGCAGAAAAGAAGGAAAAAAGAGGGAGGGGAAGGGGAAAAAACTGTCAATTAGAGTATTCATGCTAAATGAAGTTGATAGAATAGATACTAAGAGCTTTTAAGTACCCTATGCTTGTTTTTTTTTTTTTATGTCATTGGGATGTGGAATGTAGCAGGCTATCCACACAAAGTCTTTGTTTAGACCTCTGTTGCAGGTATCAAACTTGTAAATGAAATTAAATTCTGCAGCCTTTCTTTCAAGCTGGTTTTTGAAATTAGCTTGCAATAATACGATAATTTTGAGATCCATTAATGAGCGTCTGGACAAGTTAAAATGTTCCCCAACAGGTTTCTGTGTGTGACCTTTTTGAATATCTGATTTGTGTCCATTAATCCTTCCTCACAGAGACTGTCCAGTTTGACCAATATACATGGCAGAGGGGCATTGCTGGCACTTGATGGCATAGATCACATTGGTGAATGTGCAGGTGTATGAGACTCTGACATGGTGGGTTTTGTGGTTAGGTCCTGTGATGATGTCACTTGTATGGATGTGTGGACAGAGTTGGCAATGGAGTTGATTGCAGGGGTGGGTTCCTGGATGATTATGATGGACGTGTGCTGTGTGGTTACTGGAAAGAATTTGTTTCAGGGTAGGGGGTTGTTTGTAGGTGAGGACTGACCTGTCCCCTGTGAGTGTGAGGTGTCATTTTCCAGGGTTGGTTGCAAATTGTTAATAATGTGCTAGAGGGGGTTAAGTTGGGAGCTGTAGGTGATGACCAGGGTGTTCTGTTGTGTTCTTTGTTCGGCCTATCTTGAAGAAGCTGGTGTTTGGGTACTCATCTGGCTCTGTCAATCTGTTTTTTCACTTCTCTGGATGGGTATTTTAATTTTAAGAATGCATGATATAGATCCTGGAGGTGTTTGTCTGTCTGTGGGATTGAAGCAAATCCGATTGTATCTTAGGCCTGGCTGTAAACAATAGATTGGGAAATGTGTCTGGGATGGAAGCTAGAGGCACGCAGGTAAGTGTAACGGTCAGTAGGTTTCCAGTGTAAGGTGGTGGTAATGTGTCCATCATGTAATTGTAGGGTAGTGTCAAGGAAGAGGATCTCTTGTGTAGACCGGTCCAGGCGAAGGTTGATGGTGGGGTGGAAGTTGTTGAAATCCCTGTGGAATTCTTCAGGGGTCTCCTTCCGGTGGGAGATGATGAAAATGTCGTCAATGTAGCATAAGTAGAGTAAGAGTGCTGGCAGACACAGTAAATCTATGGCCAGTGGATCAATCATTGCAGCTTTGATCCCTGGCATAGTGGAGACAAGCCCTCTGTTGCTAACAGCTAGGCATCTCCCAGCTGCACTGTATGCCCCAATAGCCTCCAGGAAAGCACGCTGACATCACCAACACAATTTGTTTGTCCCTTTCAGTTATTGCATCCTGTCATTACCTAAGGTCATGGGCGCTTTGCGGCAGAAACTCTCTTGTTACTACAAACGTACCAGAGCCCTCTGTGCTGTGTACTGGATAACAGCTTCATGTAAACATCTGTGCTGCTCTTCCATATACAGTGCTCTATATGTTTCTCAACCTTTTTTTTTATAAAGTACCCCTTTTAGAAAAAATAAAATTATAAGTACCCCCAGTATATAAGTAGCCAGGCGGGCGATGAAATTTTTGGGTGTAAAAAGTACAAAAATAATAAAGCGCTGTAAAACTTAAAGCAAAAATTCAGTTTTCTCCAAATTTCAGTTGTATTGACGTACCCCCCAGACTTCTCTCGAGTACCCCTAAGGATACTCGCACCACTGGTTGAGAAACACTGCTCTATAAGGGTATGTCTACACTAGCCCCCTAGTTCGAACTAGGGAGGCTAATGTAGGCATTCGAACTTGCAAATGAAGCCCGGGATTTAAATATCCCGGGCTTCATTTGCATGTTCCCGGGCGGGCGCCATTTTTAAATCCCCCTAGTCCGAACTAACTGCCCACGGCTATACGCAGCAGTTAAAAGTTAATTCAAACTAAGTCCTTAGTTCGAATTAACTGTTATACCTCGTGGAATGACATGTAACAGTTAATTCGAACTAAGGACTTAGTTCAAATTAACTTTTAACTGCCGCGTGTAGCCGCGGGCAGCTAGTTCGGACTAGGGGGATTTAAAAATGGCGCCCGCCCGGGAACATGCAAATGAAGCCTGGGATATTTAAATCCCGGGCTTCATTTGCAAGTTCGAATGTCTACATTAGCCTCCCTAGTTCAAACTAGGGGGCTAATGTAGACATACCCTCACACACACCTGTTCCTAACTGGCGCCTTTATGTGCTATTGCAATATAAAGCACCTCGAAGATTTACCCAGGGTTGCTCAGGTCCTTAACTCAATTAATTTGGGGGTTTTGTGAAATAAAATGAAAATGCACCAGGCTTCATTAAATCATTGGTCTGGGGTGGGACTGGGAGTGAGGGGTTCAGGATGCAGGCTGCCCCGGGGAGAGAGGACTACACCAGCCGTCTCTCACCGCAGCAGCTTGGGGCCAGGTAAGAAGCACCTCTCAATGGCTGCTGCAGCTCCAGTGGCCACAGCTGGGAGAGAAGTGCATCTCCCCCAGCTGGGGCAGGACCATGTTCATCTGCCCCCCTGCCAGAGTGAGGAATGCAACAAACTGTGCACTTTCCCTTTGATCACTGACAAGGCAGAACAGCCAGCAATGTCCCTATATGAATCAACCCCCTCCACCCTTCCTTCAGGTTGCTTGGGGCTGGGAGGCTCGGGGCTGGGGCAGTCCTAGACAGGGACCTGCCTGGTGAGTCTGTCTCTTTTCTGTATGGTTTTATGAGAAGCAATCCCATTCGTGGCATATCCCATTTTCCTGGAACAATCAGACTCTTACCTTGCTTTAAGTTATGATAAAAGGAAGCTGTATACCAAATTTGGTGGTCCTCATTCTTACTATTTAGGATGAGTTCTTAAACAAACAGCAGACAGAGGCTAGGTCTAGACTACAGTCAAAGCTATGCAAATTGTGCCCCGCAATTTGCGTAGCTTTTTCCGATAGCTTTTCCAGAAGAGGCTTTTCTGCCATTTGGGGCCAAATGGCGGGAAAGCCTCCTCTTTCAGAGAGCAAGGAATACAGGGCTCCCCAAAAGAGCGTGTTTGTTCTTCCACAAAAAAAGCGGAAGAGCAAACATGTTCCCTGGACGCGGCGGGGATTTTCTGGGATACCTCCGGAAAAAACCCACAGTGCAGACATAGCCAGACAAACTCTCCCAAATATATAGTAGATAATAACAACAGTGAGCTACACATGATAAATCCATGGATAGATCACATTACATGGAGCCAGCAATCAAATTATAGTATTGTGGGTTTATATGTCTGATGCTATGTATGTCCTCTTTTATGAGAATGCAGAACAAAGGATAATGTGAATTATTGCCTACCAAACCAGAGAGGTAGGAGAGCTTCACAGAGGCACTGTTGCAGCAAACAACTTAAGCCTGTGTTTAAGCCGTTGACATCAGTCGGACATCTTACATGTTTGCCTGCTTTGCTGAGTAGAGATGGAATTATCATGTGCTTATCAATTTTGCTGAATCAGGGCCAGAATAGATCTGGATTCAGACAACTATAGAAGTCTTCAAATTGAGTTTATTAATATAAACTAAGGATTATTAGATGATCCAGAAAACATTGCCAGGTAATCCAGTTAAAAGATAGGAAACAAAGAGCATGAATAACTGCTGACAAGAGAAAGAAGTAATCAGTGGTGTCCCCCAGGGGTCTGTTCTGGGACCAGTGCTGTTCAACGGGTTCATAAATGCACTGGAAAAAAAGGGTAAACAGGTAAATAGTGAATTGGTGATACAAAATTGATTCAAGATAGTTAAATCCCAAGCAGAATGCAAAGACTTACAATGGGATTACACAAAACTGTATGACTGGGGAAACACAATGGCAGATGAATTCCACATTGATAAATATAAAATAAAGGGCATGGCAAAATATAATCCCAAACATACATACAAAATGATGGAGTCTAAATTAGCTTAACCCATCAATAAAGAGATCTTGGAGTCATTGTGGACAGTTGCCTGTTGCATGCCTAGAGGCAATCAAAAAAACTAACAGAATACTGGGACTAATGAGGAAAAGGACAGATAATAAGACAGAAGATCTCATATTGCTTCTATGCAAATCCATGGTACACCCACATATCAAATACTGTGCACAGATTTGATCACCCTATCTCAAAAAGAAATAATGGATTTGGAAAAGGTACAGAGAAGATCTACAGAAATTATTGGGCAAACTGAACGCTAAAAGGAGTGGGATTTTTCAGACTGGAAAAGAGATGATTACAGGGGAGATATGACAGAGGTCTATACAATCACGAATGGTGCATAAAAATTAATAATGAAGTGTTTTTTACTCCTTCAAGTAACATAAGAACTAGGAGTCATTCAATGAAATGAGCAGGCAACAGATTTAAAACAAACAAAAGGAAATATTTCTTCACAGTCAACCTGTGGAACTCTTTGCCGGAGGATGTTATGAAGGCAAAGACAATAACAGGGTTCAAAAGAACTAGATAAGTTCATCCTTCAATGGCTATTAGCCAGTGTGGGCAAATATTCTGCATGTCCGTCACCTCTGCTAGAAGTTGGGAATGGGTGATGGGATGAATCACTGCATTATCACCTGTTGTGTTCATTCCCTGTGAAGCACCTGGCATCTGTTACAATCAGAAGATTGGATACTGGGTAGATGGACCTTTGGTCTGACCCAATATGGCCATTCTCATGTTATTACATAGAACCCAGATGTTATATGTTATCTGCCCCTGCTGTGACCCACTAGACCAGGGCTACTCAACACGTGGCCTACAGGCTGCATGAGCCCGTGTCCCTTTTGTTTGCAGCCCGGGGTGCAGTTTGGATTTACGTGGGGCTCAACACTGGGAACGTGGCCTCCACTGGGAACACGCTCCACAATGGCGAGGAGTCTCCCAGGTGGGGTGAGCATTGAAAGACGCAAGCAGACAGACTGGCTGGAACAGACGGGTACAAGGTGTCCGCGTTTCTAGCCCTGAGGGAGGAGGTACCGGGAGCGCCAGGGCATTGTGGGAAGTGTTGGCTGCTTAGCCCTGTGGACAGAGCCTGAGAGGTACAAACTGGCTCACACTGGCCATGTTTGGGTCCAGTGCTGCGGCTTACGGCTTAAACTTTGTATTTATACCGTCAATGTGAAAGAAGCTATTTGCATATATTTGCACATATATTTGCATGTACATGCAACCACACTTAAGTTGCAGCCCACAGCATGTGCTGTGAGTATCACTGTGGCCCCCGGGGCTTCCAAAGTTGAGTAGCCCTGACTAGACACCACTCTCTTCCCAGAGCTGAGCTAGAACCCAGTTCTAATGGGGGTCTCTCTCTCTCTCTCTCTCTCTCTCCAGAATTAGCAACAAAGTAAGAATATCTATTAAAATTCCAACCCTAACAGTATCCCTTAAGTGATTTGCCACAAGAGGTCAGATCATCTTATTGTTAGAGCTAAGTAGATCTAATATTTATTTGTCTTTGTTTTATATAGGAATTAGCTACAGGGCTCCTGACAGCTTACTGCTAAATTATCTGTCAGAAACTTAGAGTTTTCAAGTGCTTAGGTAGCCCCTGAAATCATGGTTAAAGTAGCCCTTCCCAACCCAAATCTGAAAGGGAGTCCCTCCACTACTGTGGATGAAGTAATACCAGCATAGACTAGCTTAATTACTCAAATAAAAGGACTTATTTTATAGAAGGCAATACAAACACTTGGATAATGCTATAATTGCATTCACACCAGGGAGTTTCATTAAATATAACTGTAGATTAAACCTCTCTAGTCCGGCGCCCGTGGGACCTGACCAATGCCAAACTAGAGAATTTGCCGAACCATGGGAGGTCAATATTGTCTAGCAGCATTGCCAGCACTTCCACTGCTTATTGGGTTCTTAGAAGACATTTAGGGCTAAATTAGAGCTAGATGACAGCACAGAACACTGAAAGCCAGAACTGGTGCCTGTAAACAAACTTTATGGGACCGCGGGAAACTTGGTGAGTGGACATCCCGCTAACTAAAATCATGCTGGACCAGAAAGGTTCAACCTGTATATTGATCCAGTTTTTTAAATGATTTAACTCCGTGTAGATCGGCCCTAACAGGAAATCTACAAGCTACTTTCAACTTGAAGATGTGCTTGTTTTGTTTAAAAACAACCCAGCATGTTTTTTCATGGACACATTTGACTAAACAACACTGAAACACTGCAAAGGCAAAGGGGGAACAGCATGTTTACAACCCCCAAATGCTCTTCCTTCTTTTCATCTCTCTTTCCTCTGGGGAGCGATGATTCAGCTATGGAAACAGTTCTCATTTTTCATGGTGGGTGGCTCAGGGGCACAATTAAACCTGCGAGCTGAAGTGGTATGTACAGCCCAGCTCTGAGAAGCTGTGTTCCCCAAGTTGATTAGAAGTCAAAGTTAACAGCTCTTGCAGCAGCTCTGAGTCATAAAAAAATTCCCCCAGGCATGTTGGATAGACAGACGTCTGGAAGCTCCAAACTTTGCTCTGCATAAGCATGCTAACATTTAAACCATAGACACTCTCCACCCACTGTGCACTGACTTCAGTAGGAGGATATGCCACTCTCTGCCTCCTTTCCCTCTCCAGTTGCATGATTTAGTGTGAGAACCTGAGAGGCCCCATAAGCTCCTCAAGACTGTGGCAAGATCCCTCATTGCACCTCCTGATTCAGAATCTCTAGCTACACTCAGCTGCACTTGGAGTTTCTCCACGACATGCCACTAAGAGGGTAAGACAGCTGCTGCAGTCTTACCACAGCCAAGGTTTTAAATAGCTCCAGGATTTCAGAAGCCCCAGAGAACAGCTGAGTGTAGAAAACAATGCAGTAGCGCTAGCACAGTGCTAGCAAAAGGGGGTGCTAAGGTCAAGCAGCAGCTGGAGAGGAAAAGGGCTCTCCAAGCTACCTACATAGCCATGACTCTAACCAAAGGAAGGCCCGGGCGTCATGTAGCTTCCCTACAAGAAGAAGCAGGGAAAGAGGGTACATCTACACTGCAACACTATTTCAAAATAACTAGCGCTATTCCAAAATAACTCAGTCCACGTCTACACAGCAGGCAGTTATTTCAAAATAATGCCAAAATACTGTCAACCTGGAGGATTTCTTACTCTGACTCCTCTAACCCTCATCGTACGAAGAGTGAGGGAAGTCGGAGGGAGAGTGCCCTGTTTCGAAATAAGTGCTGTGTAGACACTCCCTATTTCAAAATAAGTTATGCAATTGACAGATCAATTTGCCTAGCTTATTTCAAGTTAAGCCCTGCTGTGTAGACGCACCCAGAGGGGAGCTCATCAGGTCTCTCCTAAATAAGCAGCTGGTTTCTCTCCAATGTATGTAAGTTATTACACAGTGGGACTCCACTCCAAGAAGGTATGCCTTCTGCTTGGCAGCAGGCAAAAGTTACAGGTAACTCTTTGGTTATGATTATACTAGTGAGCTTGCTGCAGCCCAGCATTTGGATTTATGTGCCCCTCAGCAAAACCATCAGTCACATTTTGATTGCAAGCATCTCATTTATAGACCATAAAAGGCTGCTCGATTTTATGGTCCAAAGAGGAGATTACAAGGATGGTGGTTAGAAAAGTCTCCTCCTGGTATGTACACAATACAAAAATGTTACTGTAAGAGGACAGGGATGGAACAATGTGATGACATTATGTACAGGCAATATTCTCACTCAGCTGTTAACACAATGAACCTACTGTTGCAGTTCAGTTTAATTGCTTTCAAGGTTGATATTCAGTGTGAAATGAAATCAATAAACAAATCTCAGCCTAAATTTCCCATTACATGTCTCACTGCAAGATCCCTGTGGCCAATGGAAACATTCAAACCTCAATAAGCAAAACTGTGCAGGAACTAAGAGGACCTATTTGGTATGGGTGCCAAAGTGAGTCAGGAAAGATGCTCTACATCTCCAGGAAAGATGCTCTACATCTCTGAGCAAGGCCCTAGAATCCGACAGTCATTCCTACAAAATCTTTTTTTTTTTTACAAACTCTACACTTGAAAGACAGAGAGCTACGCTGACATACAGTATAACTGATCATATTACCATTGCCTTTCAGGTTCCTTATGAAGACTTTTTTTTAATTGCCCATATGCCTCAGATTCATTCAGTCAGTGGAACTATTAATACCAGGTCTGAATTGCTGGCTTCCTCTGGGAATGTAGCCACAGTTTGTATCCAGTGTTCCCTGTAAGCTAAGTACTTGTACGGCCACTCAGGAGAGACTCCAATGCAGGCCAGTTGATTAGCAGAGCACCCCCAGCTAGGTTTGTGTTTCTCCTGGTGGTGCACATTCACACATGCCTGGGTGCACATAACAAAAATTATTCTGCCCCTGGATGGAAAATATTAGCGGGAACATTGTTTGCCACCCAGATTCCCCAGGATTGTGGCTCTGCTTCTTTCTCATATTGCTGTTTTCTTACATAGTTGTTTTGTTCCTCAGTGAACTCCAGCTTCATCAATCTGGTGCTTTGCCTGAGGACTGAAAGATCAGGCGTCCCTGTCCCACGGAGCTTCAGCCATGCTTTCGGCAGCTTTACTGAAAACAGTCCAGAGGACAGCTCCAACTGTTATCAGCCCGGGCTCCCGGGACCATTGCCAAGAACGGTTTTCCACATTAATCTTAGTAACCTGTTGTGGGTACAGAAATAAATGCCCCTCACAACTGCACTGAGATTGAAACAAGCACAGATCAGGAACTCAAAATGACCATCTTCAAAAAGCCTAACTCTGCCCTCCACACGTGTGCAGCCCCCCATGCACTTCAATGGGCGGTAACTGAGGGAAGAACAAGCTCTGGCATGCCCCAATGGCATGGCACAGACAAATCCAAAGATCCTAGAATCCTAGAACGGGAAGGAAACTCGAGGGGTCATCGAGTCCAGTCCCCTGCCCTTACGGCAGGACCAAGCACCATCCAGACCAACCCTGAGAGTTGTCTTGGTGAAACTGTTCAGACAACTGCACTTAGGCCTGTACCTCTGACCCACTGAGGCCCATATGACCAGCACACTCAGGATGGATGTCCTCCTCTCCTGCTGGAGAGAAGAATTAGACTTAGCTCGGGTCCTTGAGCGTATAATTCAGGAAGTTCAGAAGAGCAAGAAAACCACTGGATTGCCTGAGGAGTTCTCGGTGATTATGTTTCCAAGCTCCCATTGTGGATCAAAAACTGTAAGAAATTTGATAAAAGAGTTTGTAAAGTTTCAATCATCAGAATGAGGCACAACCTATATTCATCTCAAACCTGAGTTTACTGCAGAGTGTGAGGTTATGGTTCAATTTCCCCCGGGGAATTGTGTGCCTCTTCTTATGCCCCGGTGTGTTTTATAGACAACACACTGCAATTGTCTTGGAAATCAAACCTGATGTATATTTGCAGCACTGAAACAGTACTGTTATCTGCACTATGATATTAAATAACAGAAAAGAACCTCATTTTCCCTTAGGCAGAAGGGAGATTTTGCATTTTAGGTTTATTTGTCACAGTCTGACCGATCCAACACTTGCATTATAATTATTTCCTTGACTCTTTATTTTTTTTCTGTGACAGCTGATATGTGTTTCCCTCCCTCTCTACTCCAGAATATTGGTAGCTGGCAAGAAACCAGCAAATGCTAAGTGAATTGCTGGAGGGGACTTGAGAATTGATCACCTTGTTTTTTCCACGGCAAAAAAAGGTACTCATAGCAACAGAGTAACCAGCAGTTTCTGCAGGCTTTCCTACTGAGGAGCCAGAAAGTTCAGTTACTGAGCTGAAGGGGTTCACATTTATTTTAGGGAAGTAGGAATAAGGAACCTCCGTGTAAGACACAAATACCAGGCCCTAGGTCCAGGGGGGGCAGGCCAGCTCTGCACTCCCAGAAGGGGCGGGGCCTCAGGCAGAAGGGGTGGGGCTGGCACAGCCAGCTCTCAGCACAGCTGAGACCACGCCAACCAGCGTTCAGCGCTCTGTGCTCTGGCGGTGTTTTAAAGGGACCAGGGCTCCAGCTGCCACTACTCCTATAGTAGCTGCTACAGCAGCTGGGAGCTCTGGGCCCTTCTGTATCCCTGGGCCCCAGGGGAATTCCCCCTTTCTCCTCACCCCCCATTGGCAGACCTGGTGTCAGACTTATGGTCTAATATAGTATATTATCTTTCTTTCAAAAATGTACTTTACACTATTTTTGGTAGCATTTCCATCCTCTAAATAATGGCGCATGAAGCAAAACACAAACAACAAAATTATAAGTACACGCCACAATAGATATATGACCGTCCAAAGCATCTGAGAAACGTATTGACTGAACCTTAAGTTCACTGCATCTTCTTGTTTATGCTTTTGACACATGAATTACACTGGTTTTCATACAATATTCCCTTTACGATGATCACAAAAATGGGGTGGGGGAGTCAAGTGACATGCTCCTTGTCTTTGGCTGCAGTGAGGGATCCATCTATTTTTTTGTGCATGAGATTTTTCCTGAAAAGAGCATCAGCACTCATGAACAGAAGTTAGCAGAACCACAGCGGAGTTAATCCAGGTTTCTCCATTACAGAGTCAAGCCCGTGATAGTCTTAGTTAAAAACTAAAGGCCGATGCTTTCAAAAGTAGTTTTTCTGTTACCCAACTTGAGAGCCCTTTAAAGAAGCCTGGTTTTCTAAGGATTGATGTCTCAGGACTTTCTGAAAATAAGAGTCTTTTATGCAGACTCAAATTGTGCATCCAACAATCATGTTATTTCTAGAGCTGATGAGGAATTTTCAATAAAACATTTTTTTCCATTAGAAAATACTGATTTGTCAAACCTGACACTGTTTAGTGCAGCGGTTCTCAACCTTTTCCAGATGGGAACCCATTTTGGCAATTTAGGAAGACTTGGTGACCCAGGGCAATTCAAAAAAATGCGTGAATGGCTCCTCAAGAGCCACCTGGGGAGACACCTGGCGACCCTTTTGAAATGTAATGGTGACCCATATTTGGGTCCCAACCCATAGGTTGGGAAACCCTGGTTTGGGGGAAATAATTGATTTTGATAAATTCCCTGTTCTGGAAAAAAAAAGTTTCAAATTTATCAAAATATATAGGGTCAATATTTTCAAATAAAAACATTCTGGCTATTTCTTCACACAATGCAGTCCACTGGTGGAACTCCTTGCCCGAGGATGTTGTGAAGTCCAGGACTATAACAGGGTTAAAAAATGAAGTAGATAAATTCATGGAGGATGAGGCCATCATTGGTTACTAGCCAGGGTGGGCAGGAATGGTGTCCCTAGCCTCTGTTTGTCAGGGTGAAGGGGAATGGATCATCTGATGATTACTTTTTCTGTTCATTTCCCCGGGACATTGTTGCATGCTTGACTCACTGGCCAGGCACCTCCTGCTGGTCTTCTCAGGAATTAGCTCTTCCAGTTCTAGAACACTCCCTCTTGCCAGTGTCTCGCCCTCAGTTCCCTGACTTCTTCTGCCCTTTGTCCAGCGCCATGTCCCTCGGCGAACCTTTCCTCACAGTGCTCCTCCACTGCAGTTCCCCTGCACTCTGGGGTCCTTCCCTCCTAGGGAACCTCAATCCCCTGTACTCACCTTGGCTCAGTGACCCAGTGACAGTCATCATCTAGCCTCTGCCTCAGACTCAAAGTGCCGCCTGAAATGGCCACTCATCATTGGCCAGAGGGTATGGACTTGCTGCCTTCTCCTGCCCTGGCGGCTCCCTGCAGCCCCAGTGTCCTCAGGCCCCGTATCAGGCCTCCAGGCGAGAACTCCCCAGCTCTGCCTGCCTGTCCCTAGCACTGCTCTGTCACAAGTACCCTTTAACTCAGTGGTTCCCAAACTTTTCAGCACCACGCCCCCTTTTTGATTTTTGAGAAACCCTCACATGCCCGCCCCCTCCCCAAAATAGCAGCAAAACTTGTTGAGGAAAAAAAAAAAAGGAACTGACCGGAAATGAAAAACAAAAATAGCAGCAAAACTTGGAGGGATTGACAGGGGATGGGTCGCCTTGTGCCCCCCCACCCCGGAATTTCTTCATGCCCCCCCAGGTGGGCACACCTCCCAATTTGGGAACCCATGCTCTAGCTTCTCAGGCAGCCAAGTCCCTCCTGCTCCAGAGTTGGAGCACCAGTGTGCTCCTCTCAGCCCTGGCAGGCTTTTATAGGGCCCAGCCTGGCCCGACTGACTGACTGCTCCCCACCCTAATTGGCCAGGGTTGAGCAAGCCTCCTCTAGCTTGCCTGTAACCCTCTCCCTGCTGGAGTGGGCTACAGCACTACTAGTCACCTGGCATTGGCCAGTCAGATGACTGGTACTAGGCTAGATGGACCTCTGGTCTGACCCAGTCTGGCCGTTCTTATGTTCTGGGATTGAAACAACTGTTTTGTACTGAAATTACACTTTTCCTATACATTCTTATAAGGTGACCACGGAAACAAAATGTTTTAATTTTATCACACCCAAATGTTTCAACTGACCCAGTCCAATTTTTTTTTGTTTGTTTTTCGAAAATTTTCAAAATCTTGAAACTTCTCACAAAACAGGAAATCTGCATTCTGTCCAGCACAATTCATTTCATTTTGAATTAAGTGAGGCATGTTCTCCTTGGAAGCACCACAATATTCTCACCCACCCAGCATCTGATCTTTTAAATTACTATTTGATCTAAACTGTACACAAGCCCAGTGCCCATCGCAGTACAAACCTCACACGTGCACAAAGGAGAAAGCTGCCAGGTGAAGATGATGCAATTACAACAAACTGATAAGCTAATCAACTTATCAGAATGCTTGGGAGGGAGGAATCCCGAGCACTGTTACAGGCTGGGGACCAACTGGCTAAGTAGCAGTTCTGCAGAAAAGGACCTGGGGATTACAGTGGATGAGAAGCTGGACATGAGTCAACAGTGTGCCCTTGTAGCCAAGAAGGCTAATGGCATACTAGGTTGCATTAAGAGGAGCATTGCCAGTCGATCCAGAGATGTGATTATTCCTCTTTACTCGACTCTGGTGAGGCCACATCTGGAGTATTGTGTCCAGTTCTGGGCCCCCCACTACAAAAAGGATGTGGATGCATTGGAGAGGGTCCAGCGGAGGGCAACCAAAATGATTAGGGGGCTGGAGCATACGACCTACGAGGAGAGGCTGAGGGAGTTGGGTCTGTTTAGTCTGCAGAAGAGAAGAGTGAGGGGGGATTTGATAGCAGCCTTCAACTTCCTGAAGGGAGGTTCCAAAGAGGATGGAGAGAGGGTGTTCTCAGTAGTGACGGATGGCAGAACAAGGAGCAATGGTCTCAAGTTGTGGTGGGAGAGGTCCAGGTTGGATATTAGGAAAAACTATTTTACTAGGAGGGGAGTGAAGCACTGGAATGGGTTACCTAGGGAAGTAGTGGAGTCTCCATCCCTAGAGGTGTTTAAGTCCCGACTTGACAAAGCTCTGGCTGGGTTGATTTAGTTGGGATTGGTCCTGCCTTGGGCAGGGGGCTGGACTTGATGACCTCCTGAGGTCTCTTCCAGCTCTATGGTTCTATGATTCTATGATTAATCAAAGGTCTAGCCTCAGGCTCCTTTGGATGGTCATTTTTTCCTTTCTGATCATGGCGCAGTGGTGAGCACATATTAAATATTGACATCTACAGGTGAGACGTGGCCTTGATTAGGCTGGTCGAACTCCTCAAAGTTGCAAAACTGAACCCCGGATGTAAGTGCAGGCAGAGATACCAGAGCATTTCTCGTAACAGGAGCCCTGGCCTGCAGTCCCAGCCAAATTCCTGTTCTGACAACTACATTCTGCCAGTTGCTATTTCTTCAGCGGGTTCTCTTGTACAAGGGTCTCTTCTTCTGCGCAGTTTGGTTGTGTGCTGCTTGCTCTTCACCCCCAAGGGAGCTGTGGTTTAGTGTCGGACTCAATTAGCTTTGCAGACAGTGTGTATCAGTTTATATTTATTAAATGTTTTGGTCTGATTTAGGTTGAATGATACTGCAGGATATAAATGCAGGCTATTGCTATGATTGGAGTCAGGGGTGTCGTGTACAAGTCACTGCACATTCAACTCATTTATTGACACATCATGATTCCCCACAAACATATCAGTCCATCTGCTTGATGCACGATCCATTTTGGCCCATGCTTTCCAAGCCTGGATGACTAAAGTTAGGCACCTACGTATGAGCGACTATATTGTCAGAGGCACTGGACACACTACAGCTCCCACTGCCTTTTTAAAAAATAGATAAATTCTCACAGGCCTTTAAAAAAGGCTCTAGAGGAGATCCTGGCAATTATAGACCGATAAGTTTAACATCAGTACCAGGCAAATTAGTAGAAACACTAGTAAAGAGTAAAATTGCAAGGCACATAGAAGAGCACGAATTGTTGGGCAAAAGTCAGCATGGTTTCTGCAGAGGGAAGTCGTGTCTAACTAATCTGTTAGAATTCTTTGAAGGGGTTAATAAACATGCGGACAAGGGGCACCCAGTGGATATAATATACCTAGATTTCCAGAAAGCCTTTGACACGGTCCCACACCAAAGGCTTTTACGTAAATTAGGTGGTCATGGGATAGGAGGAAAGGTCCTTTCATGGATCAAGAATTGGTTAAAAGACAGAAAACAAAGGGTGGGAATAAATGGTAAATTTTCACAATGGAGGAGGGTAACTAGTGGTGTTCCCCAGGGGTCAGTACTGGGACCAATCCTGTTCAACTTGTTCATCAATGATCTAGAAAATGAGGTAAGCAGTGAGGTGGCCAAGTTTGCAGATGATACAAAGTTGTTCAGGACAGTCAAAAGCAAAAGGGATTGTGAAGAACTACAAAAAGATCTCAGCAAACTGAGTGATTGGGCAGCAAAATGGCAAATGAAATTTAATGTGGGTAAGTGTAAGGTAATGCATGTTGGAAAAAATAACCCAAATTACACGTACTACATGATGGGGTCAAATTTAGCTACGACAGATCAGGAAAGGGAACTTGGAGTTATAGTGGATAGTTCTATGAAGACATCCACGCAGTGTGCAGCGGCAGTTAGTAAGGCAAATAGGATGTTAGGAATTATTAAAAAAGGGATAGATAATAAGACAAAAGATATCATACTTCCCCTATATAAAACTATGGTACGCCCACATCTCGAGTACTGCGTGCAGATGTGGTCTCCTCACCTCAAAAAAGATATATTGGCATTAGAAAAGGTTCAGAAAAGGGCGACTAAGATGATTAGGGGCTTGGAAAGGGTCCCATATGGGGAGAGGCTAGAGAGACTGGGACTTTTCAGTTTGGAAAAAAGGCGATTGAGGGGCGATATGATAGAGGTATATAAAATCATGAATGGTGTGGAGAAAGTGATTATAGAAAAATTATTTACCTTTTCCCATAATACAAGAACTAGGGGACACCAAATGAAATTGATGGGTAGTAGGTTCAAAACTAATAAAAGGAAATTTTTCTTCACACAGCGCACAGTCAACCTGTGGAACTCCTTGCCCGAGGAGGCTGTGAAGGCCAGGACTCTATTAGGGTTTAAAAAAGAGCTTGATAAATTTTTGCAGGTTAGGTCCATAAATGGCTATTAGCCAGGGATAAAGTATGGTGCCCTAGCCTTCATAACAAGGGCAGGAGATGGATGGCAGGAGATAAATCACTTGATCATTGTCTTCTGTTCTCCTTCTCTGGGGCACCTGGCATTGGCCACCGTCGGCAGATGGGATGCTGGGCTCGATGGACCTTTGGTCTGACCCAGTATGGCCATTCTTATGTTCTTATGTTCTTATGTTCTTAGGCCTTGGGAGGCAGGCTAGTCCTTGCCCACAGACAACCCGCCAACCTGAAGCATATTCTCACCAGCAATTACACACCGCACCATAATAACTCTAACTCAGGAACCAATCCATGCAACAAACCTCGGTGCCAACTCTGCCCACATATATACACCAGCAACATCATCACAGGACCTAACCAGATCAGCCATACTGTCACTGGTTCATTCTCCTGCACATCTACTAACGTAATATATGCCATCATGTGCCAACAATGACCCACTGCTATATACATCGGCCAAACTGGACAGTCCCTACGTAAAAGAATCAATGGACACAAATCAGATATTAGGAATGGCAACATACAGAAACCTGTAGGGGAACACTTCAATCTCCCTGGACACACAATTGCAGATCTAAAGGTAGCCATCCTGCAGCACAAAAACTTCAGGACCAGACTTCAAAGAGAAACTGCTGAGCTACAGTTCATCTGCAAGTTTGACACAATCAACTCAGGATTAAACAAAGACTGTGAATGGCTCGCTAACTACAAAAGCAGCTTCTCCTCTCTTGGAATTCACACCTCCAGATCAGCTACTAGAAGTGGGCCTCATCCTCCCTGATTGGATCCACCTCGTCATCTCCAGCCTGATTCTGGCCTGCATATTTATACCTGCCTCTGGAAATTTCCACTACATGCATCTGACGAAGTGGGTCTTTGCCCACGAAAGCTTATGCTCCGACACTTCAGTTAGTCTATAAGGTGCCATAGGACTCCTCGCTGCTTTTGCAGATTCAGACTAACACGGCTACCCCTCTGATACTTGATAGATAAATTCTCAGTGATCCAGTTGCAGGAGAAAATACCGGAGTGGTAGCCTTGTAAGCAGAGGTGACTGGTAACAGGGGAAGAAGGAGGGGGTACTAGTCACATCCCCCCCTGCCTGGAAAGGGCCAGGACAACCCCCTTTAACACAGGCCTCACCTCTCCCTGCCCTGATCCGTCCTCTCCCTGCCCCCACCCCATCTTTGCTCCCCCCTTCTCTGCCCCGCCTCTTCCCCCATCTAAGGCGGCTCGGGGGGACTAGCAAGGCCACAGAGCCAGTGAGTCTGAACCGCGCCCACCACCCCTGCGTTCACCATCAGCGGTGGCAGGGAAGGTGGCTCTGGCGGTGCCGCTTCCTTCTGGCTAGCGCTGAGGCAGTCCCGCCTCTCTGCTGGAGTGCCGTGGCCAGAGAGCAATGCCGCGGCCAGCGCAGTGCCGTGCCAGCTGGAGTCGCTTTGCTGTGCCTGCCGCTGCTGGTGAGTGCAGGAGGGAGGGGGCATAGCATGGACTCGCGCTGCTGGAGTCGGCCCTCTGGCCTGCTAGCCCCTGCTCTGAGCTGGCCGGTCCCTCCCACCTTGGCCCCACATGCGCCCCCCCACACATCACCCCTGTGTGCTATTCTGACAAAGTGAGTCTTTGCCTACGAAAGCTGATGCCCAGAAAAATCTGTTAGTCTG
Organism: Pelochelys cantorii; assembly: GCA_032595735.1. Classification (NCBI taxonomy): domain Eukaryota; kingdom Metazoa; phylum Chordata; order Testudines; family Trionychidae; genus Pelochelys; species Pelochelys cantorii. The sequence continues at coordinate 5,303,540 of CM064346.1, read as the reverse complement.
TAAGGTGCCACAGGACTACTTGTTGCAGCTGCAGGAACAGGGACTAAAAGCAGAATCACTCTTGGTTCATACCACTGAAAGACAAAGCAGGAATTAGCTCAGACAATCTGCCTGCAATTGCATGATCACACAAAAAAAGGAAAGAAACACTGAAATATTTTTATAATCAAGCAGTGAAACCTCCTCTCCTTTCTGAACGTATCATTTCTCAAGATGTCAGTCTGCATTCATCCACGTCACATACCCTAAAACTGATTTTTTTCCTAGTTTTATTCATTAGATTTTGGCCTGGCTTTTTTCCCATTAAAATATACTAACATCCTATCAAATTAAGTCCAGTGAGATTGGGACAGTGTTTTTCCCTGTGTGCTATGCGACACCTTCCCAGGGGCCCAGCAATGCTGTCTTCATTTTTTTAAAGAGTGACTATCCCATGGGGTGGGAGGGCACAATCGAATGAGCACTTATTCATGTACGTTTTCCTCACGTAAGCAGTAATCTCATTGAAGTCAATGGGACTACAGTGAGAACGGTGTAGGACAGGTCCAGCAATGCGATCTGCTGTAAATGGTCATTAAATGATTGACAAAGATGAGTACAGAAACAGTTATTGATTCAGAGCCTGACGAAAGATCCCCGGAGTCACAGGTAGGACATCACACAATCTGAGACTCTATCATACTGCTTACGTACAAGGGGACTGGATTAAGGCTCCACAAACAGCTTCAGTACTTCCTAACTTTTCAGTGCTTGATTTTGTAACCCCAATAATGTTCTTTTAACATCCTTTTTCTGTGTAATCTATACATGTGCATATGCGTGTACAGATGTGAGTACATGGGTGTGTTCTCTTTTGCCTGAAAAAGTTAAGTATAAGTGCAATTCATGTACTTGAGCTGTGACCTCATTAAAACAGTGAAAGGCTCTGGAGTGGGCATCAGCTGATCAAAGACATTATCAGAGAAAAATGCCTGAAGCCTAGCTATCTATGAGCATCAACAGACGGTGATACTGACAACCGCCGTCCTGCTAGCCACGGGCGAACCCATCAGATACTCGTGAAGCGCATATCAGGGGAGGCCCCTGCTGAACAGAAATAAGCAGCAAGCTACAGAAGAGTCACAACATGTCTGCATAAGAGGTGCTACAAAGCTGTCTGAGCAGATACACGTAGCAAGATCAGACCAGCAGGGGAAAGGCATGCAGCATTAAACTCAACAGCAACAGAGAGGCAAATTGATACTACTCTGTCCTCTTCTCTCTCAACTTCAAGGCCACGGATGGTAAATCAGTGACAGGACAGCCAAGAACAACCACCTAGAATTGCAGCTGGGCCCATCATTCCCAGTGTCTTAATTGTAATACAAGTGTCCATGCAGCTTTTTAACAATCACCCAGAGAGCAGGGATCAAAATTTAAGAAATCTGAAAGCTGGAAAAGACTCCGCTCTCAATGGCATTACATGCTACATGCCTAGAGAGCACTAAGGCCTAGTTTTCTGAGGTTCATTTAGCCTGCAGCTCTTACTGATGTTGATGAGAGCTACAAGTGCTCTGACATCACTAAATTATCAGGCATTAAGCCGGGCCTGGGCAGTAATTTTCATAGGGGGCACTTAATGAACGTTAGTATGTGGTCACGGGCTAGCTCCACCCTCTCCCTCACCAGAAGGGGCAGGACGAGGGACTAGTTTTCCCTCACAGTTGCCTGGGGCGGGAGGCTTTGAATTAAAAACACAACAGAGGGCTCCTGGCTCCCGGTCCTGCCTCTACCGTGTTGCCTGGCAGCCACCTGGGGTTGCTGAGGCTATTTAAAGGGCTCACATGTCTGGCTCCTGCCAGGGTAGCACTGCAGCCAGGAGTCAGGAGCCATTCAAATAGGCTCCTGCTGCCTGAGCCACCACCTGGAAATCCGGAGGCACGGGCAGCAGGATAGAAATGGAAAGCAGCCAGGTGCCGCCTGTAGGCTGGATTCAAGTGTTAGGCAGGCCAGATCCAGCTCCGGGCCGCCTCTTACCCAGCCCTGCATTGAGCACATGTCAAAACCCAGTGCCGAACACTTCTGACCCTGACCTCAAACCAGCATTTGATTTGGCGAGCATGGATAACTGGCTCTTCAATGAATCCTGGGGGTAATTCCTATGATTTAGACAGCCAACCATAGGATTGCACATGCAGCTCAGGCAGATAAGCTTTGCAGGCCATATGAACCATTGTCTTCCTAATAACCGTGCATGCAATTATTTAACAGTGCAATTGAGGCTTTAGGTCCAAGTACCAATCATGTGTGTCATTTCCACCTTTTGTGGAAGTGCCTGACGTGCCATGCTGAACCACTGGGAAAAGCCGGTCATGAGGAGGATATTCTTGCCTTAAATTTGGAGCAGGTACATACATATAATAAGATAGGTGTTTTCAAAATAACACAGCATGTTAGGCACAGGGTATTTCTGGCACTACAGAGCTTCAGTACAGTAAGTTCTCAAAAAATTAGTAAGGTGGTTAAAGTTTAATGGTATATACAGAAAAACATGAAAACCTTTGAAAACTATTGCAGGTACATTGCTACCGATTCTGAGGTTTGTAAACCTTAAATCAAAACATTTTCACCTTCCTCCTGCCTCTAGGACCGAATGTATCCCCATAATGTATACCCTGACTTTCATGATGCTTTCAGTACGGTATTCGTCTCTGGCACATTTTGCCACAAACAATAAATGAAGTCAGGTGTTGTTTGTCAAACAGAGAGGATTGAGAAGGTGTAGAAGTAGAGAGAGAAGCTTTGGATTTTCAACTTGACAATTTTAATGGACTTTAATTAGCCACTTTACCTTGATTATCATAAAGCTTTTGATTCTCTGTCTCATATGCAAGTGTGCATGAGGGTGATTGATATGGGGGTTTAACTCACCTAATTGGATTCCTGTGTACAGCAATCAGCAGTCAGCTGTCTGACGGTAATCAGCGCACACTGGTGTGGGAAGTAAGAAGAGTACAACAGGATTCTAGTCTCTCATGACCTTTCCCTAACATCCCTTTTCTGAGGGCAAAGAGAAGAGAGCCTTGAAATGATAAACAAAATCAAGTGTACACAGCAATCTACAGGAGTTTGGTGAAGAATTTCCTGAATCTGCTGAACCAACAGCATTCCCAGAACGATCATCACAACAGGCTACAATAGGTATATTTGTCTCAGCAATTGTCATAAGTGACAGATGCCCTGACTGAACAAGGTGCATTACTACAGACTACTGCAAACAAGGGATCCACAACAGCCAGAAAAGCTTGATAAAGTACTCCGCACATGCTAATTCGAGCTAGGTGGGAAATGGGGAAATGATTTTACAAACATTTTTGACGTTGAAAACAATGAACAGTCTTGTGGCACCTTAGAGACTAACAAATACATTATATCATGAGCTTTCATGAGCCATCAGATGAGCTGGAGTGGAAATTACAGAAACCAGGGTATATATGACAACAAAAGCAGTTACCTGTTACTTGTAAGACCAGTGTTAATGAAGCTAATTGAGTCAGGATGTGTCCCATTCATAGCTTTTGTTGTGTAAATGTGAACATAAAAGGTGGGGGAAATTGCCTTTGTAGTGTGTTAACCAGTTAATATCTGTATTGAAGCCTGAGCTGATAGCATCAAGGTTATCTGCACTAATTCTTTCATGAAAATTTTCATGGGGGGCATTTTGCAACAAAGAAAACCCCCCATTTTCATACAAAATTTTTTATCATCTGTAATTATTATTATTTACTTTTTACAGGACTCTCTAGAGGTCTTCAGCATGATGGGGTCTATACTAACATGGAAAAGAGACAACACCATACCCAGGGTGTGCCTAGCAGGAGCGGCCCTAGGCCGGCTGTGGCAGCTGGTGCCCAAGGCGGAGCGCGCGATCGGCGCCCCTGCCTGCAGGGCCATCAATGGACTGACGTCGTTGGCGGGCGCCCCGGGTGCCCCCGTGATGTTATCATCGGGCGCCCTGGACGGCGGCGCCCTAGGTGGCGGCCGAGTCCCCCTACAGCCACGGGCCGCCCCTGGTGTCTAGACTACAGGGTTTTTTCAACAAAAGTTGGCTTTTGTAGAAAAAACTATACCTGCATCTACACTATCACTGCGTTCTGTCGACAGTAAGTCAACAGAACACGGCAGTTTTGTCAATGGCGGTAAACCTCATTCTACGAGGAATAACGCCTTTTTTTGAAAGTCATCTTTCGAAAAAAGGCGCTATTGCACGAAAACTGCTTTTTTGAAAGAGAGCATTTACACTCTCTTTCGAAAAAGCGAGCCACTTTTTCGAAAAAACCTTCTTGTTGTCTAGATGCTCTTTTTCAACAGAGGCTTTTTCGAAAGATACTTTCGAAAAAGCCTCTGTCAAAAAAGGCGTGCAGTCTAGTCGTAGCCCCGGAGAGTTTACATTTAAGGCACTAATCCTACAACACTGTAGTCATGTGCTTACCTCATGCACTGCAAGGAGACCATTTAGCTTAAATGAGACAACTTGCAGTGCACAAAATGAAATATGTGCATAAATTGTTATAGAATTGGCGCCTAAACTAAGACAGGACTCAGCAAGCGAGTGTTTCAACCAAGCAGAGGAAATGGAGAGAAGATGAAGGTAACAAAAGTTTGAAACACTCGCTCCGACTCTCCACCAACTTAACCCAGAAACAAGCCTGTTACCCGAAAAAGATGTTAATATGCCCAGTATACGTTATAAAAATAAATACACATACAAAATCTGCTGAGAGCAGTGTAGTTATTTCTGATTCACAAAATCTGCTGAGAGCAGTGTAGTTATTTCTGCATTCTAGTTTGCAGACAGAAGAACAGTGCTCCCTTCAAGACTTGGGCTATGTCTACACTGCACACTTATTTTGAATTAACTCATGTTATTTTGAAATAATATAGTGCGTGTCTACACAACAAGCCCGTTATTTCGAAATAATTTTGAAATAACAGGCTTCTGACTCTGATAAGGAGTAAGGGAAGTCGGAGGAAGAGTGTTCTTCCTTCGACTTCCTGCTGTGTAGGCAGCACCTAAAGCTGAGTTAAGCGATTTCGACTTAAGCTATGCAATTGACATAGCTGAAGTTGCATAGCTTAATTCAACTTTAGCCCTGTTGTGTAGACATACCCTTGCTCTGCCTGGACTTTCCAGATATCCCATCACAGCTGGCATTCAATGGGGTCTTAAAACATGTCCTCATGAATAGACCAGATTCACATCGCATGACATAGTTCCACTGAAATCAATGAAACTGTGTTGATTTGCACCCTCTGAAGAGCAGCAATGTTATTTATTGAACAGATTTTTGCCACCCCACCACACCCCACATCTCTGGAACACTCTGATAATTTGCTTGTAAAACATACAACACTCTAGAAAGAATTTTCTTCCTCACCAGATGTGAGAGCCTGTTTTCCTTTCATGTATAATCCAGGCTCAGATCAATGCCTGGATTTAAATATAAGACAGGACTATGCAGCACTTTAAAGACTAACAAGATGGCTTATTAGGTGATGAGCTTTCGTGGGCCAGACCCACTTTCTCAGGAAAGTGGGTCTGGCCCACGAAAGCTCATCACCTAATAAGCCATCTTGTTAGTCTTTAAAGTGCTGCATAGTCCTGTCTTTTGTTTCAGCAAGACCAGACTAACACAGCTACATCTCTATTACGATTTAAATATCACACACACTAGGGATGGTGAAAGAACGTGCTGTGTTGACTGACCTAGGTATCCTGCTTTCTTACATACACACACAATCTCTACAGGTGATACATTCCAATAGGAGTCTACCAATGGAATGGTTAATGCTGGAGAAGCAATTTAAAAAAGAAATCTTCGCTAGACACAGCAGGATTGTAAGGAGCAAATCACCTTCATACTTGCCAACCTTAGGTTCAGAAAGCTGATGTTTTAATGAAATATTAGTTTTAAACCCATTAGAATTGTGTAGCTCAGCTGCATTCTATTTCCTACACAACAACACAGCAGTAGGAAAGATTAGAGATGAGTCCAAACCCGACTACAGCCCCCAAACTTCCAGAGTCTTCCCTGATGCTTTGAACTCAGTGGAGAAGACACAGTAAACTCTTGGAACACTCTTCATCGAAGACGTTGGCAGTGGTCTCCAACCTTTTTAAGCACAAGGCCACTTTCTGAATTTAAGTCAAACCAGGATTTACCTCAAACCCAAGCACCTTTGCCCCGCCTCCCTTCCTGACCCTTCTTTGAGGCCCCGCCCTGCTCACTCTGTGAAGATGGAATACAGGGGTAGGGGACACCCTGACATCAGTGCCCCTGTTCTACCTCGCCCACCCTGCACAGCAAGCAGGAAGCTCCCAGGGGGCAGCTCTAAGGCAGAGGGCAGGAGCAGCACGGCAGTGGGGTAAGGAGCAGCTGAAATGCCAGCGCTTAAGAGCCTCCTGACTAAACCAGTCAGGATCACCTGTCAGAGGCTCCAGGATCTACCAATGACCCTGATCAACTGGCTGGTGACCACTGATCTAAGGAATACTGGGGTTTAAGGGCAGAGGATTCTTTCTGTCTTTGCATCCATTCTCAGTCTGACCCCGCTCATACCAGATTGCACCTGCACGCTCTCTCTTGCATACAAAGCCCTCTATCCCCATTTCCAACTGAGGCCCTAATCTTGTTAACAGTTATTACCCGGCAAAATGCTTGCTTTAGCACACCAGTCCTTGACAAGCACTGTGCTCGGGAATATTTGCAGGATTAGGTGGTAAGGGTATGTCTACACAGCCACATTATGTCGAAATAACAGTCCGCCTCTACACAGCAGGCGGTTATTTCAAAATTATGTCAAAATACTGTCAAGTTGTATGAGGAGAAGTCGGAGGAAGAGTGTTCTGTTTCGAAATAAGCGCTGTGTAGACACTCCCTATTTCACAATACGCTCTTTTCAAATAAGCTACGCAACTGACGTCGCTCAATTTGCATACCTTATTTCGAGTTAAGCCCTGCCATGTAGATACACCCTAAATCCCAAATAAAATGTTTCATTTGACCCGAAACAACTTTAAAAAAAAGAAACCTTTTCATTTCTCCTAAAAAAGAATTCATTTCAGGTCCAACTGAAACAATTTACGTGTTCCTGTTTATCCACCATGCCAAAAAAAAAATCAATTGCTCACCTATTTCTAGATGTGACATGTGGAGTGAATGTCACCCTGTGTATTTCAGTTTGCTAACAGAGTAAAGCACTGGGGATTTATAACAAGGCCAGAATGTTCAGGAATAGAAAGAAATAGATGAGGCGGGTAACATACCTCGCTCTTACATCGCGCTTTTCATCAGAGTGCTCTCCAGACATCAGCATCGTTACCCCCATTTTGCAGAGGGGGAACTGAAATATAGAGAGGTTAAGAAATTTGCCTGAAGTCATCTAGCTGATCAGTTGCAGAGCTGCATATAAAATGGAGATGTTCACTGGTAAGCATGAGACTTACCAATAGGCTTACCGGTTAACCAACCCTTGCCAGTGAACTCTGGCAGTGGCCAGCCGGGCCGGGCCAATGGGTCAGGCAGCCAGACCACATGGCTTCAGCTGATCCCACAGTTGCTGCCATGGTGGGGCTGGGTGGCGGACTTGTCAGCAGGAGCTGAGTCGGAACAGTTAACCAGCTAAGCACTCTTGTTTAATCAATTAATATCCCTAATATAGAAACTCACCTGAGTTCCAAGTCCAGTGTTTTAACTACCAGGTCACACTGATTTCATTTTTCAATCTCTAATTTTCCAATATGAAACATCTTTGTTTTAAAAACAATTATGGCGAATTGAAGAGTTGGTGGTAAAACTTCCACCTTCCCCACTTGTTGTTTCTTTTTCCATATACTTTTGGTTTTTACAGTTAATGAAATGAGGAAAGCTAATTCCTTTTCTGCAGCATTCCAGTGCATGTACTTTCCTAAGTAAACATATCTTCACTGGAGGATTACATCATCATTTGATATGAGGATCATTATATGCTCTACCCTTAGTCTTAAAATTGCCCTTGGGAATCTCAAGCATTTGTGAATGTCAGAATAAAGTACATAGTTTGCTGAAAGCCGAGTAACTGCAAAATCAGTTCAGAGCCAGAAGTTCATGGCTTTCATACTGGAGGCAGTAATAAAAAGGTTGTGTTATGACAAAACACAAGCAAGTCAGGCTTGAACCAGTAGGTACAAAGAAGAAGGGGTACACTGTAACACACTGGCTAAGCACATGATATTATGTCACCTCCTACTAGTTAGCACACAGAGAATATGTGAACATTATAATTCCAAAGCTTTTGTCCTTTCAACTCAAGTGATAAAGACCTATGTTTTGAGAGCTAAGGTTCCTGGTTCTACCATCAGTGAGCCCCACAATTCTTGTAAGTACACAACTTCACTACCTAAGAGGTATTGTGTTGTTTCTTTTCCACTGTGAGTGCTGTGCCTCTAAAATGCACTCACTTACACTTTGGAGAAAGAGACCGATGAAAAGAAAAATGAAGTTGAGTGAATGTTAGCACTGGTGACAGTTGCAGGACCAATAACTCTAGAGAAAGCTAATGGATTGATACCCTCTGTATCTTACTTACTGTTCCTTGAGCTATCCAGTCCCCAAGGAAAAGGTAGCTAAAACAACACACACAGCAAAGACAGAAAGATATCAGAAATGCCCATGATTTTTGTTTTCTTTTTTGCTTCTTCTTAGCTGAGGTGAAGGCATCTCCATATTTTACACTGCACTGTCTATCTGGCAATGTCTAGACTAACTGCTTGGTTCTTGATATCAGAGCTTATCAACCTGAGTAATTTGATAAGGAATCTTCTAGCCTTTCTTTGCCCTCAGTGTACAAAACCTTGAAAAATGAACATGCCTCATGACAGAAGTCTTGGTATACAATGTAAGAATTCCATGGAAAGGCAGGGCAGATGTCTTGCTCATTTCACTGCAGGAGAAATTATATGTTACTATTTATGGTACTTCCTACCCATAAAGAGGGAGATCAGGAATGATTTTAATTATTTCATATCATAGACCTGAAAGAGACCTCAAGAGGTCATCTAGTCCAGTCCCCTGCATTCATGGCAGGACTAAGTATTACCTAGACCATCCCTCACAGGTTTTTTTCTAATCTTCTCTTAAAAATCTCCAATGATGGAGCTTCCACGACCATTCTCAGTAATTTATTCCAGTGTTTAACCACCCTGACAGGTAGGAAGTTTTTCCCAATGTCCAGCCTAAACTACCTTGGTGGCAAGTTAAGCCCATTGCGTCTTGTCCTATCCTCAAGGCTGAGGACACTATTTCATAGATACATCCTTGCATATTTCAAGTATTGCCATTGACTTCAGAGAGCTTATTCTGGATTTATGCCACAGTAAAGTGGTGCTAGAATATATTCCAACATATTTTCTTCAGTCCTACTTGTGATTTATAAAGTGGTGAATTTTAAAAAAAAAGTACCGGTATATGTAATACGGTGTAGAATTCAATTATATACAGTAGTAAATCTTTCCCGGCCACTAGAAAATGCATTAAGACAATCAGTTCTAGAGAATCCTGTGCATTTCAAGGCATAACATATTTCTTCCCTAGCTGGCACAGAAATATATTATAATTTCACATGCAGTAAAATGGGAGGGTGGCAGAGAGGCAGAGAGGTACTTTGTCCAGGTAACAATGGCTGTGTTAAAGAAGACCTCTGGCATTTCATCAGCTTTCTCTTCAAGTCCCCCATCTTTCCACGCACTCAGAAAAGGTAAATCGTGTCTCTTCTGAAAAATTGTATTTAACAAAACAACAGCACTTTTTCTAAAGGAGAGAGAACCAAGCCTGTTTTCCTTTGCCAGGGCAAAGTTCACAGCACAATGGGCTTAATTTTTCCCCCAAGATACCAGACAGTAATCTATTCTACTCTTGCCAGACAATCAATTTCAAACTTCTATGGAGCCTATTTGTAGGATTCATCTAAAAAACACTTGAAAAAGGAAAAAAAAACAACACGAAACAGAGCCCCTATTTTTCAAGTGCCAGATCAACTAGAAATGATTCTGGGCCAGTGAAGCATGGACTGACATCCAACAAAAGCAGGTGTTCAGCCCTAGGGAGGTGTGAGATGGAGGAACTGGGCTGTACTCTGGAAGAGACTGGTAAGGAGGGATGCTTTAAGAAAGGGGCTTTAGGTGCTCAGGGGCCCAGAGCTAAGGGACCCGCAATAAGACCCTGTCTGGTGGGAGGGGGACCAATGGGAGCTGCAGAGGTGTCTGCAGGCAAATGTTCCAGATAAACATCCCACACCCCAACTCCCTGCCCCAGCCCTAAGTCCCTTCCTGCATCCTCACTCTCTTCCAGACCCTGTGCCCCGCCTTCTGCCCTACACTGCCTCCCCCACTCCAAGCTCCTTTCCCCCAGCCTGAAACCCCTCCTGCACTCCCAATGCCTGGTGTCCAGCTCACCCCAAAGTCTGCACTCCCCTAGACCTCATCCCCGCACACCCTACATCAACCCAACATCCCTCTGCACCCCTCATTTTGGCTACATCTCAGAACCCTAGGGAGCCCACGAAATCTACTAGCCCCAGGCTCCCGAAAGAGTTAATCCAGCCCTGCTGGTAAGGGACTAGTGGAGAGGCTGAAAACGGCATTGAACGAGACCAGCGGATGCGATGCCAATGCCACCTGGGGCCAAGCTGGAAAACTAGCCTAAAAGAAAGTCCTGACATGAAAGGAGGGGGGTGTCACAAGGTTTGACAGGACTCTTCACCTCCCTTGGAAAACCCAGCCTCTCTCATTAAACACGGATACCCTATCAATAGCCAGTTCCATGCGGCTCCTTTGAACACCCTAGCCTAGGGAGAGGGGCAGATTCCCATGCAACTGAGGTCAAAGTCTCATGACTGGGAATTAGAAGGCCACGGAGTTACTCACAAGACAGGGCGGGATTCCTTCCCTTCTCCCAGTGGGGAACCCCCGGCACCCAGAGAGCTCGGTGCTGTGTGTACTCACCCGTTCACAGCAGCCAGCCTGGCTCCAGCAGACCAAAGCAATCGAGGCATTTCACAAAGACAGGTGAGCACATGCCAGTAGAGAGGCCTGGCGCTCTGTGGTACCGCAGAAGCCGTAGGACATGCACACACGCTCCTCGCGGCTGGAACGGTAAAGGTGCCCGGCTTGCGTGTTCCAACCCTGTTGCCATCGGCAGAGGCTAAGTGCTTTCAGTCCACCACCTGCACACGGTGTCACATTGCTATTGGGCACTGGGGCACACAGGGCACAACCAAGATATCACTGGAGGCCTGACCCAGAGTCCTTGGAGAAGTCAGTGAGAGTCTTTCCACTGAATCCAGTATCTTCAGGTCAGGCCTTCCACACCAGAGCTCTACAATACTACCTCCTGGCTGTATATTTAGGGTATGTCTACACTGCACACTGAGGCTACGTCTAGACTAAAACGCAGAGTGCATTTTGCGTAGCTTTTTCCACAAAAACGCCGCCGTCTAGAACTAGCCTGAGCCATGACTTGGTGTTGCCAAGCACATTTACAGTTGTTGGACCTGGATCTCACAGCTGTGCTAGTGCATCCAGATGGCACTATGCAGACCTCTGAGCCAGGTGTGTGGCCTGCGCTATGCCCACACTGCAACATGACAGGGCTCTGACCCTCTCCGAGTCAGATTGATTTGAGTGTGGTCAGAGGGAGGAGCTTGGACTCAAACTTGAGCCAAAGCCTGGGCTTAGAGCACCTGAAGAGTGGTGGTTTTCAGCAGGGCCGGATTAAGGGGGGGGCTAGCCGGGCAGCTGCCTGGAGCGCCAACCTATGGGGGGGAGGCGCCTGATGGCAGCTGTAAGGGGCGCTGCACAGCCGGCCGCGTGGAGCCCCTTAGAGCTGCCATCAGGCACCGTGCATCCAGGGCCGGGGGCCAGGTGCCTGATTGCAGCTGTAAGGTGCGCAGCGCACCGGGGGGGTGGGGCCACGCATGCGCCGTGCGCCCGGGGGCAGAGCCGCGCATGCGTCGCGCACCTGCTGCCTGGGGCACAGGAATGGCTCGAGCTGGCCCTGGTTTTCAGCCAGAGGTACGCACACCCCTGGGGTCCACAGAGGTCTTCCAGAGGGTACATTAGCTCATTCAAATATTTGCCTAGTTTTACAACAGGCTACATAAGAAAACACTAGAGAAGGCAGTACAAGATAAAAATTCATACGGATAATGACTTGTGTATCCTGCTGTTTATACTATACCCAGAATATAATTATAAAACAAATCCACTGAAATGTACGTACATGTCTGATTTTGTAAGCAAGCCGTTTTGAGCGAGGTGAAACGTGGGGGTACGCAAGGCAATCAGACTCCTGAAAGAGGTACAGTCACCTGGAAAGGGTGAGAGGCACTGCCCTAGGGAATGTTCCCACTGCAGCTGGGCAGTGCAATTCCCAGGTTGGATAGACACCCAGGCATTAGCGCTGGTCAAGCTGGCATCTAAAACTCATAGCGTGGCCATGGCAGCATAGACAGAGGCTTGGACTACCCAGCTGATTATGTGCCCAAGGGACAGGTTTGCACTGGGGAAGCTAGTTGAGGCCTCCATCCTTGGTGCTGCAGCAACATAAGCTCCAGTATCTATTTGTCCTGCATGGATAGTTTAATTTACACACATCTCATCAGGCTTATGCTGTACCCTCCCCACCCAAGCCCCCCAAATCCAGGCCCACATGTGGTTTGAACCCTCCAGGCTACATTCTGCACTCACACAGAGCTGTGAAACAGGAGCGAATCATTTGATTCCAGCTGAGTTGCTCCAAATTCACACTACTGTAAGTAACAGCAAAATCTGGCCCTCTGCATGAGTGGCTCTTTTTACGCTGAAAAGTGCTAGTTCATATCGATCGCAATCTTGGCAAAAAGTTTTATTTATTGAAAAATCAAGCTCTTGGTCAACCAAAAAAATGTGATGACATTTTCAACATGGGGGGGGGGGAAATCTTAAAAAACCCCACAAATAGGTCAGTTTTGAACACTTCAAATTGAAAATAACGTCAAGATTCAGCAGTTCTTTGTGAAAATAGATTTTCTTCTTCCCATCAGCTTGGTATGTTAACATATTACATTAGGAAATTGGTGTTTCCTGAATTGTTATTGTTCAGCAAACAGAATGACATAAGCATAGTACAAGAGCCTGCTAACAACCACAGCTGCTGAAGGAAGGTGGTCTGGGAAAGGTTTGTTCTTGAGCAAAGTTTTCCAGCATTCCAGATATAATCAATTTCTTACATGCTTCTGGAAAGAGGAAGGATGTTGGCTTGTGGGCTTAGAAAACATGAGCTCAGTTCCCTGCTTCAGCAAAGACTCCCATGGCTTGTATACACTACGGAGAAAATTGACCCTCCAGAGGTTGATCTTCTAGCGTTTGATTTAGTGAGTCTAGTGAAGACCCACTAATTTGAACTGAAAGGGCACTCCCGTCGATTCTCCCATCGGTGCTGGTACTCCTGCTCCTCACGAAGAGTAAGAAAAGACGATGGGAGCGTTTGTGCCCATCAACCTCCTGCTGTGTGGACAGCGCAAAAACGTGATTTCAGATACGCTGACTCCAGCGACGGAATTAACATAGCTGGAGTTGCATATTGTAAGTCATCTTTCCCCGTTAGTGTAGACCTGGCCCCAGAAACTTAGCTATGTCTGCACTGCAGCTACCGCACGGTAGCATAGACACTTGCTACAGGAACAGAAGGGGTTTTTCTATGGCTGTAGTAAATCACTCCATCGGGGGTGAGGTTAATGGAACAATACTTCCATTAACCTAGTGGTGTCTATACTGGGACTAGGTTGTCCTAAAGACATCTCTCAGGGCAGGGAAAGGAGCTGAAGTTTTGACACCCCTGAGCAGCATAGCTGGGCCGATCTAAATTTTAAGTGTAGACCCGACCTTAGTGTGTCTTTTAAGTGTAGACCCGACCTTAGTGCATCTTTTAAGTGTAGACCCAACCTTAGTGTGTCTGTGCTTTAATTCTGCCTCTGTAAAATGATGAACATAAGAACATAAGAATGGCCATACTGGGTCAGACCAAAGGTCCATCGAGCCCAGCATCCCATCTGCCGACGGTGGCCAATGCCAGGTGCCCCAGAGAAGGAGAACAGAAGACAATGATCAAGTGATTTATCTCCTGCCATCCATCTCCTGCCCTTGCTATGAAGGCTAGGGCACCATACTTTATCCTACTCTAATACTACTGGCCTTCCTCACAACAGTGTCAGAGTGGGGAGGGGGGAAACCATTTATTAAAGACTATTTGCACTTGTGTAATCCACACACCACCTAGGTGTCATATACTGTCCCATCTAGAGACACTGAGGCCACTTAGAGAGACACTGATGAGTCTGCCTTAGCCAGCTGGCTTTTTAGCTCATGTGGTAGAAACTCATGCTCCAAACTCCAGGGTCCCAGGTTCAAATCTGCCCACAGACAACTGAGATCTGTCGACGTTCCATTTAGATACTCTGGTAATGGGGCCATCTAACTGTTTGGAGAAGCTAAATCAAAAAACAAGGGCTCTCTGGGGCCTGAACTAGAAGGCTGCTGGACATATGTAAGTCCTGTTGATTTCAATGAGTTTTAGGTGTGTAGTTCAGAACTGTTCTATGGAAAACCCTTGCTCAAAGCCTGTTTGTTTGGGTTTTGCTCAAGATGGAAGGCATGAGTCCTACATGTGTTTGTTCCTCCACTGTCTTTCCTGTTGTGATGCTTGAAACTTAAGGAATATAGCTAAAGCAAAGAAGACTTCTCCCAACAAATCCAGCAAAGAAACTGCAAGAGAGCCAGCGGTCTGAATTAAAGAATTGCCACCATGGAAGCTAACCAATGCAGATCCCATAGGCAGCAATGAAACCCCAGGCTGGTTCAAATTCCAGACACGCATCCACACGGAGACCTACAGCCATGTGCATTTACTTCAGGTGCCCACAGGTCCATTCATTTTTAACTGCATCATTAAGAAAGTGAGAGCGCAGTTGCTCTTTTATGTATCAGGAAGAGAGCAAAGGGGAGGGAGGGAACAACAGACACAGACCAAAACCGTGTGTGTCTCGGTGTGTGTATATATATCTGGGGAAAGAAAAAAATAACCTCAATGAATTGAGAAGTAATCAGTGTGCGTGTGTTTCCAAGCGTGACTCTGAACACCCAAATCACCACCTGCCACCCTGATAAATCAACATGACCCAGCATGCAGGATGCCTCTTTATATAAATCGTTAGCTTTAAATATCCCCCAGACAAAAGCTTTAGTGTCTGTTAAGAAGGCTAATGGTATAAATAGGCCTGTTCAAGCTATGCAACACAATAGGATTGGGATGTCTTCTTTTCTCCCTATTGTTGACTACAGCAGAGGTCTAGTCTCTTGCTTTTGATCAGAGCATTTTAGTCTCACTTTTCAAAGGGTAGTGATTTCAAATGCCTCTGGGTTTGGATACCCAAATTGAGAGGACTTCAACGGACCTGGTTTCAGACAGACAGGGTTTAACACTGTCTAAAAATAAAGCCCCATTAGGCATCTCAAGTTGGACACCTAAAAGCAGACACATCCCAAGTGTTCCAAGCCATTCTTGAAAGCTTGGCCTTTACATTTGCTACATGGGGGGTAGAAAGGGCTAGGAGGATGGAGCTTCATGTCAGTAACGCGCTTCACAAGTGCACAAGCTCATGTAAACTCCAGCGGGTTGTCCAAAGTACTTTTACGCATGACACCTGTGCCTTGAGCAGAGGTCCTGAGAAGAATGGGCAGGCAAGCGGATGATGGCTACACAGGTTGGACCTTCCTGGTCCGGCATCCTCAGGACCTAACCGGTCCCAAACCAGGGAATTTGCTGGACCAGGGAAGGTCAAGGCTGACCCTTCTGCTGCCACCAGCCACGGGGCTCTGTTTCAGAGGCAGCAGTGGGCTGGCACTGACCGAGTGGGCATGGGGAAGAGGCCAGGGATCTGTAGAGCTCCCAGCCCCTGCTCCCAGCTGCAAGACTGCACTCCTGGCCCCTGCCTTTTCCCCAAAGCGCCCCCCACCCCAGCTTCTCCCCCTCCTTTCCATCTCCTTCCTTGAGCTTGTGGTGCGCCAGAAGCTCGGGGAGGAGCTGTTGGGGGAGGGGTGGCTTTTCCCCATGAGTCCTCCAGCCCAGTATAATAACATGATAAACAACAGCCAGCATGGCTGTGTAAAGAACAAGGCCTGTCAAACCTGCCTGATTGCTTTGTTGGGACAACAAGGCATATGGATAAGGGGGGAGGGTGAATGTGGTATACCTAGACTTTAGTAAAGCATTTGACATGGTCTCGCATGACCTTCTTGTCAATAAACTAGACTCAGGGGTGGGGAACCTTTTTTGGAGTCAGGGGCTGCCCACAAGTGAGAAGCAGAGATCTAGTATTCTATGATCCTAAGGGGATGCTGGACCACAGATGGTGCCAGACTAGAAGTCTGGACTATAGAGGTTGAACCTGTAGTGTGCATGGAAGAAATCGGGGGGGAGAGGGGTGGACAAAGGGCTCTCAGTGACAGATTGAGGTGAGCTGCACATGTGACAGGAATAAGAGAAGGAGGACCCTCCAAGAAAGCCTGGGAAGAAGAGGGCAGCAAGAAGGACTGAAGATATGATGGAAAGAAGTCTGAGGAGAGGACAACAGGAACTTCAAGAGCTATGAGCCTCTGTGCCATGGACCAAAAAGAATGGCAGAGAATGAGGGGCCCCATAAACCCTGTATAAATGGGAAAAGGAGCCGAGAAATGCAGTGAAGTGATGCCACGCAGGCAGTTCAACCTACAGAAATATCTGCTACTCAACAGTGGACATGAAGGCCAAGGTTTGCAAAAGTGACTTGAGGTGCTGGATGCTCCATTGGAGACACTATAAAAAGACCTGATTTCCAGAAATTGCAGCACCTGCCTTCTGAAAACGGTCCCATTTTCAATGTGTCTCAAGTTGGGTGCCCAAAAGCGGAGGCACTCAAAATGGCAGCTCACTCTGGAAAATGTTGGCTTGTTTGGGTAATCACTGGTGAGTGCATGTTACAGCTACTGCTCTGTGCCGCATCTGCAAAAGATAAGTGGCACAGCCTCAGATGAATAGTCTTCTGATTAGGCTGTGGAAGCTTCTGATTCTAGCTCTGCAAGGTCCTGGCTCAATCACTAGATCTACAAACACTAGTAGACTTTCCTCTCCGGGTCACAGTTCATGCAGCAGTCTAGGAACTGACCATCTCCTCCAGCTCGGTTTTTGATTCTGTATTCACTGACAGATAAGATTCCAACACGTGAGCCAACCACTTAATGTTGTGCACCGAGAGCTGACATACAGACTTATATATAATTAGTGTTTACAGTTTTGAGCAAGTATCATTATTTAGAGCTACAGCAAATGTTGGCTGGAGTTCTCAGCAAAAACTCTGAATGAGCATGACTGCTCCCATAATTGCAACATTGAAACACCACAACTTAAAGTCGGGGGACCTGTCTATAGGAAAAAATGTATCAGTGTAGGTACACCGGAGCAAAGTCACGGTATAGATGATTTGGACAGATATAAAATGGGGCTTATTCTGGTTTTACAGCCTATTACACCAGTGTACTGCATCTGTGCCAAGGGCTTGCAATGCTGTAACTACTCTGGTGTAAATATTCCCAGTACACACAGGCCCTTCCATCTTTCAGATCCGAATTTGTTTGATGACAATCACATTGCTTGGCTTAGCAGTTCTTTGCAAAAGAAAGGGGAGCTGATAAATAACAATCAATGAAGTACTGGTTCAGAGGCAGCCCAGACCCCAGTGGGAAAACTAGCATCAGAGCAGAACAAAATGAAGGGTGCACAGGAATGCATACACTCCCAGTCTCCTCCAGCCTAGCTCAGCTGGGGAGAAGGAAATCCATGATTTAGAACTAGAAGACTTACCCAGCACTGCCCTGACCCAGGGCTGGCCCAGAGTGGCAGGGCAGTGGCTGCTGCCTGGGGGCAGCTTGGGGCAGCAGGGGCCATGCACCTCAGTGGCCAAGGCACAGCTTGGGGTGGCAGGGCCATGCAGTGGCCAGCAGCTGCTCCCCGAGGCAGGCCAGGGTGGAGGGAGTTGGGCTGCCAGCCAGTGTCTGCTCCCCGGGACTGGGGTGCTTGCTGTGTCACTAAGGCCATTTGTGAACATAACTACCTCTGCTCTTACCCCCCTCCCTTCCCGTTTCATGGGAAACAGTTGCATTCCAGGCACATCCCATTGTCCTGGCGCAACCAAACTCTGATCTTGCTTTAAGTTATGATAGGAGGAAGCTGCCCACCAAATTTGCTGGTCTAGCTCTTAGGGAGTCTAGAACAAATGGACTCACATGTGGACAGACAGACACACAGATGCACCAACTCTCTAAAACATATAGTAGAATACACTTTGCAATACTGGTGAAAAAGTGCAGTGGTTATTACCTGCTAAATTACATGCTATTTTCAGAGACACAAAATACATCCTATGACATGGTGACTGTGACAATGCTAAAAAATGTGCAGGCTCCAAATTAGTTCCTCCTGTACTCCCTACAGAGGAATTAACTGTTCCTCAATTGATCAGAAGAAATTTATCTACCGGGCTTAGAAAAAATCCAAATCAAAGCCCTTCCCCAGCTACCTATTATATATCAGAGTCTTCTGCCCCCAGCTTGCAGTGGCTTTTGTTGATGCCAACAAGATTTCCAAACACTTCCTCCCTTGTTTCAGTCTGTTAAACCGCTAATTGATTGAATGGTTTAATACAGCATAGAACGATCCCATGGGAGAGTCATTCCATTTGCAATGACAACTGAAAATAGACAATGAACAGGCAGCTCCTCACATAAATTCATTAAAGCACCAGCAATAGAAACCAGACCATGAATTTGCAGCTGTTCTATCCCCTTCTTCACTGCATCCTTATTGGTTGCCATTTAGAAACTGAACAAGGGTCCTTGCCCTAAGTAAACTGAATTTTTGCCTGAGTTTTCCGCAGGGGCCAGCAAGAGATAGAATCCAACCTTCCCCAGGCCTTATAAACATCAGCACAGCCATCTCAGGCGAATCCTGGAAGCTGCTGTCACTTTCTCAGTCCCTGCAGAAAGTTGTGAATCGAGCCGAGCAAATACCCAATTTTTCTGCTCAGTGGTCATACTAAAAAATCCAGAAAAAAAATTGGTTTTGAACCAAAACTGACAGAACAACAAGAACAAGGAGAAGCAGGAGAAGGAAAAGGAAAAAGAGAAGAATTGTTCCAGTTAAAAAATGGCAGTTTCAAAATGAACTGTCAAAATGGTTCATTTCTATTCTTTCCCCTTCTGTTCTTTATTCAACCAAAACTATTTGCCTGACTTGACCCAAATTCACAAAGGGTGCGTCTAGACTGGCAAGATTTTGCGCAAAAGCGGCCACTTTTGTGCAAAAACTTGCCACCTGTCTACACTGGCCACGAGAATTTGCACAAGAACACTGACGTTGTAATGTACAAAATCAGTGCTTCTTGCGCAAATATTTTGATGCTCCCGCTCAGGCATAAGCCCTCTTGCGCAAGAATACTTGCGCAAAAGGGCCAGTGTAGACAGGAACGTTAATTTCTTGCGCAAGAAAGCCCGATGGCTAAAATGGCCATTGGAGCTTTCTTGCGCAAGAGAGCGTCTATACTGGGCACGGATGCTTTTGCGCAAAAGCAAATCTTTTGCGCAAAGGCACATGCCAGTATAGACGCTCTCTTGCGCAAATACTTTTAACGGAAAAACTTTTCCGTTAAAAGTATTTGCGCAAAATCATGCCAGTCTAGATGCAACCAAAGAGTTTTGTTCTCCCCAAAACGGAATTTTTGGCAAATTTACTGTTGGCCAAAATAAATTCACCGGCGTTACTCATGTGCCTCACACCCTGTCCTCAGCACATCCCGCACCACCTGGCGATGAGAACAGAAAACCCATTCACTTCTACATGGTGGGGACCAACTTTCCTCCTACCTTGCATCACACAAAAACTTCCATGTTAACAGAACATTCTTGGCTGGTCTGATGGTCCAGTGGCTTCATAATGGCTTGCTCAGTGTGTACTTTGCTAAGCTTGTTGTGCCGCTGCAGAGCACCTGAAGGCATTCTATCCTGGTGAGAGACACTAAAATAAAATGGCCACCACCAGCAGAGGTAGCTATGTTGGAGGGATAAGTCCCGCCCCGCACACGCACACACTATGCACAGTCCACATCGGCACTTACATTGGTGTAACTTATGATGTTCAGGAGGGTGGTTTATTTGCACCCTGGAGTGACATTCATATGCTGACATAAGCTATACTGTAGACATAGCTTCAAACACTGTTCCATTTTTTACTCTTATTCTTACTTTTATAAAAAATATAAAAGCCGATTCCCCGTGATCAGTGGAATGGTCTCTGTTCACCATTCCTGCTAATCCTTCATCCTACAGGTGTCCCGCACCCCACTTCAGAAAACACTGCATTAGAAATCCTTTCTTCCTTCAAACCATGTCCCACAATTGCCCAAGCAAAGTGCTCGTATAAGAAGCTTTTGGTATCAGATAAAAACAAGGTCAGGGAAAGTTTCAGACACCTATGCAAAGTTAAATTTTATATTCACTTATAAACAGAAAGTTCCGGTAAAAACCCCTTCTAGACAAATGGTTCTGAGACGGAGCATTGGAACCGAAATATTAACAGCATTCTCTCCAAATCTGCGTTTCGCTGGCACACAGTCTGCCTAGACATTCTACAGAGACTGAGGCTACATCTAGACTGCAGGTTTCTTTCAGAATAAGCTTTTCTGGAAGAGATCTTCTGAAAAAACTTCTTCCAAAAGAGAGCGTCCACACACAAAAGCACATCGAAAAAGCGATCTGCTTTTTTGACAGATAGCATCCACACCGAATGGACGCTCTCTCACATGTAAGCTGTGATTACTATGGACGGAGTGACCACCAGGGCATCTGTGCTTTTTCCTCTTTCATCTTCTTTCAAAAGAACTCCCTCTTCCCCGTCCACACACGCCTTTTTCTAAAAGAGCTCTTTCGGAAGAAGGCTTCTTCATCGCAGAAAGAGGTTTCCCAATGTCGGGAAAACCCCTCTGTTCTTTCCATTTTCTTTCAAAAGAACGTGATTGCAGTGTGGACGTAATAGAAGTTTTTTTTTCGGTAAAACGGCCATTTTTCCAACAAAACTCTGTCGTGTAGACATACCCTGAGAGCTACAGAGATAGAAACTGGCATTCCCTCTGCTTTACCGATACTACTGTTCAACACTGAGTTGATCTGAAATCCTCTTTACAGTGCCACACCTCCTGCCCCCCATTCCCACCCTTCTCCAACCTCTTGAACCATCAGTCAAGAATATGGACAGAAAGGCTTTCCATAGAGTGGAACTGATCTTAGCTACTGCAGAAAGAGAGCTGGCGAGCTGCCTTGGCAGGAATTGATTCAATGCAATTTAAAGCTCATATGGGAAGGAAAATAGGAAACATACATATGGAAAAGCATCCATTCCCCTGATCGGCTCTCAGCAATTATCTGAATGGCCCTTACTCTTTACCTAATATTTGAAAGAGGAAGAAAGCTGCGGTTTTGTATTATTTCAGGTCTGTCTCTTACACACTGTTCCCAGCTTTGCTCTCTCTGCTCTTCTGCCATTGGCATCCTTTCTCTGCCTTCCCGTAGTCCTGCTACTGTTGTTGCAAGATCCTTCCCCTCTGCAGCTCATGCCATCTGGAACAGCCTTCCTGTATCACACCAACTCACTCCCCATTTCATGTGAACACGCATCCCGAATCCCTCGCCTGTTCCTTTGGGTCTCTCTCTCCTTCTGCCGCTGTTTATTATTTAACTCTGACATTGTATTATTGAAACTGTGCTGGGAACAGAATCTGCATGAAAATGCCATTAATATAGGAAGCTGGGCCCACAGCAAGCCAAAATCGTGACAGTTGGAGAAAGATTGATTGGCTGGGTGGTGGCAGAGCCGTTTCTGGAAGCCAGAAATGTATCTTCTGCCGCCGCATCTGATCTAAAAAACATCTCTGAGGTGCCTCTTGCCAGGCTCATTCTGCCCCAGGGCACCCTTCAGCTAGCAGCTTGCACCTGACAGAGTTGCACTTTCTAGTGACTAGGTTAACACCTTCAATTGGCTGGGCCCACTTACAGCACCGGAATGGGCAACAGCCACTCTCAACTTTCTGTAGCTACTCCAAGGGACTTTCCAAACAATGAAAATGTGCCTCTCGGCATGCAAAAAATCACTAGCTGTCTCCAAGTCTCTCCCTTTCACGAGAGAGTTAAACGCCTGCATTAGTGAGATTCTGAGAGCCAAGCTTTGCAAATGTTTTACGTCCGTAGGTCTCTGCATCTGCAGACGGGGATGCGGATGGCTGTGCCTCAGTTTTGCAGATACGAATGCAGATGAAGAAACCAATTTTGTATCTAGAACCTTGCAAATTTGCAGATCTCTGCAACTCATTTTTGCAGATACAGACGTGGATACCAATTTAGTATGCATGCAGGGCTTCTATCTAAGGGTGCACTTCCACTGCACCCCAAGCTTGAAATAAGCGATGCAATTTGAGTTCCGCAAATTTCATAGCTTATTTTGTAATTTGGCGTTGTATACACAGCACCAAATTTTGAAATAAACCACTATTCCAAAATGTCCCTTCATCCTCATGGAATGAGGTTTACGGGGATGTCAGAATAGCACATCTGTTATTTCGAAATAATAGGCGCGCTGTCAAGATGTGGAATAGCTGTTTCGGGATACTGGAAGTATCCCAAAATAGCACCGCAATGTAGAAGTACCCTAAGGGTGCATCTACAAGGCAGGACTTAACTTGAAATAAGCTCCGCAAATTGCGCTATGTCAATTGCGTGGCTTGTTTCAAAATAGCTTATTTCGAATTGGGAGCAGCTACACAACACTTATTTCAAAATAGAGCACTCTTCCTCTGACTTCCCTTTCTCCTCGTACAATAAGGGTTACAGGAGTCGGAGTTAGAAGTCCTCCAGCTTGACAGTATTTTGACATTATTTTGAAATAACTGCCTGCTGTGTAGACACAGACTAAGTTATTTTGAAATAATGTTGCTGTGTAGACGTAGCCTAAGAGTGCATTTAGACCACCATTCAGCAAGTCACTTCAGTATGTGCATTACTTTAAGCCCATTACTTAAGGCCCATTGAAATTAAGCAGGTACTTAAATCCTTTATTGTAGAGAGATGGAACGTAAATATAGTGATAAATCAAGGGTCTGATGTGTGAGCTGGTGCAATGAGCACACGAAACATGCCACACAGCAGCCCTGAGTTGCCCTTTCTAACACATTTATGCCATTTTGCTCCTCTGATGATAAGCAGTCACATTGTGGGGGCATATTTCAGACAAATTTTATCTCCTCATTTCCGTATGCAAAATGAAAATGTGTGAGTGCCAGACAACGATATGACCTCATGGATAAATGAGGACTCAGGAGAAACGGGCCCAGTTTGTGAGTCTGCTGTAGCTTTACTGCAGGAGTGGGGAACCTTGTTTGGGTCGGGAGCTGCTGACCCACACAAAAATCAGTCAGTGGCTGCACACAAGTGGGAAGCCAAATGAGAAGCCCCTGACTGAGAAGGAGGGAGACCCTCCCCACATCCCCCTCGCACACCAGAGACTTGGGAGGCCCAGGCTAGTAGATTTTGTATGCTCCAGCCCTGCGGGTGGAGCACCAGTGTGGAATCTCCAATGCTGAGTCTCAGGAGCCAGATCCAGGCAAGCAGTGGACCATATCCAGCCCCTGGGCCTGAGGTTCCTCACCCCTGCTTTACTGGGTGAGTTGTGTCCCTTCCCGGTGCCTCAGTTTGCCCACCTAAAAAAAGATGTTGCCCCTTCTTGCAAAGTGCTTAGAGATCTATGAATGAAAAGCACTATGCCAGAGCTAGGAATTATCGTCATTTTAGATCATGCACAATTGTTGTACGTGCTCTGAAGCACAAATGCAATTCAGTCAAACCTCTGTTGCCCATAGATAACCCCCAGACTTTCTCTCAGAGCGCACAGAACATCTGTCACCTGAACGTCACAAAATGCTCTTAACGAATTCTCACAGTAGTCCTGTGAGGAAGAGAAGCATCATTATTTTCCTCATTGCATAAATAGAGTAAACAACAGCACAAAAGAGTTAAAGGTGAGTGGCACACAGAGGCTACATCTACACTATGAGTTTTCTCCGCAAAAAATATGCTAATGAGGGACTTGTTTGCATGAGTCACGATCTCATTTGCATATTTTCTGCTGATCCGTTTTTGCGCTAGGGGTTTTTGAGCAAAACAAGCAGTGTGGACGTTTTCTTTTTGCACAAAAACCCCTTTTTCCACAAGATCGGTATACCTCTTTTTTTGGGGCATAAGAATCTTGCGGAAAAACGGGTTTTTGCACAAAAAGAAGACGTCCACACTGCTTGTTTTTGTGCAAAAACGGATCTGCAGAAAATATGCAAATGAGATAGCGACTCATGCAAACGAGTCCCTCATTAGCATATTTTTTGCCGAGAAAACTCATAGTGTAGCCATAGCCAGCGAGTCCACAGTAGTGCTAGACACACAACCCAGAATTCTGAGACCACACTCATCTTCTGCACAGCTGGTCAGAGTTATTACCATCCTCTAAAAAGGCAGAAGGATTTCTAATGTTATTTCTAACTGGAGAGTGACAGCAGCTGAATTTAAGGGAGGTGTTTTGATACTCTCTGCTTCACCATCAGAAAGCCCTACCCACAAACAAGACAGGTTCAAAAAGCTGAAATGCCCCAAAAGAAAAGTCTTATGAGGCAAGGCCAGGTTAGCCGCAGGCATATACTGTTCAGCAAGAAGAGCAAGGACTTCTTCCCCTTTATATTAGTCAAGCGCTTTTGATATGTGACTCGCTTGCAAGGCATGATGGGAGCTGTCAAAGAACAACAATGATTTTCTGCAATGACACAGTGCTTCTTAATGTTTCTTCAAACATTACTTCCTGTCACATATGTCCTAATTCATTGCTGATTCATCAACACTGAGTATGCACTGTGATGAATGAATGGTGGGAATACAGAGCTAGCACCTTCATTCTTATTTATGATACATGCTGGGATGGCAGGAACAAGTTTTAAAGGAGTTTTTTAAACCAATCAAATATGGCAGAGTCTGTGGGAACCACTAACAGGAGAAGGAGCCTTTTATTGTTTGGGCTAGGGATGTTAAATTTTGAGTAACTGACTAATCGAATAGTCGATGCATTTTGCATCGACTATTCAATTAGTCAATAGGGTGCCTCCTCCCTAGGGCTGTTGCTACACTTCAAAGGCGAAAGTACCGCCTGGAGCCCAGGGTCAGTTGCCTCCAGCTAACCCCAGGCTCCATGTGGCACTGCCACTTTGAAATGCCATGGGGAGCCCAGTGTCAGGCTCCATGCGGTGTTTCAAAGCGACAGCACCGCACGGAGCCCAGGGTCAGCGGGGGAGTCCCCAGCTGATCCCGGGCTCCACGTGGCGCTGCTGCTTTGAAGTACTCTCCTTTTTCCTCCCCTCACTGCCTTTTTCTGATAGAGGCAGCAAGGGGGGGGAAGCAACTAGTCGACGAGTTGCTCACATCCCTAGTTTGGTCACAAGTAACTAAGGGTGCCTGAACAGCACCCTGCACTCAAAATAAGATATGCTATTTGAGCTACACAAATTGCTTATCTTATCTCAAATCTATTTCAAAATAGCTTATTTTGAAATTTGGCCTGTCTACACAGCGCCAAATGTCAAAATAACACGCTATTTCGACCCATCCCTTAACCCTCGTGCAATGAGGCTTCCCAGGATGGCAAAATAGTGCACCCGTTATTTAAAAAAATATTTTGAAATAATGGATAGCTTGTGAAGACACAGGGCAGCTATTTTGGGATACCTCCGTTATCCCGAAATAGCCGCACAGTGTGGACATACCCTAAGGGCATGTCTACACAGGGGAGTTATTTCAAAATAACCAGCCGAGCGTCCACACTACCAAGCCTGTTATTTTGAAATAACAACTCCTGCTTCTGAAGAGGAATAAGCTTTTTTCAAAATAGTTATTTTGGGAGTTTTTGGTTCGAAATAACTGGGTAGTGTAGTAGACACAGCCTGACAGCTGTTAGGCCACTTACTGTTTCTGGCTCAGTTGCTATGTGAAATCACTGGTCTTCTCATCGTGGCAGAGAAATGCAGGCTGTCTAGTCCAATACTCCTGTCTCACACAGCAGGTGCTAACAGGGCCTGGGGAAGGTGCAAGAAACCCTACAGGAGGGCATTATGACATAATATGTCACCGGGGAAGGTTCTTCTCTAACCCCCAATAGTTATTGCTTCGGGACATCAGCAATCCTCTAACGTTTATCTCCTTCAGTGGGTAAGCCCTACCGTAGCATGCAACAAGGCTATGCCAGCATATAAAAGTCGAATCATTTCTGGAAGCCTCCCCTGCTCGGTATAGTTGTCACATTTACAGGTACCCAAATGGCAAAAACTGGCACCACATTTGGCACTGGTTGACACGCTATCCAGGAGTCTCATACCAAGGACTGAAGTCACATGACATGTGAGCTATCTTCTTACCCCATTTGGGGAGGGAAAAGGCACACAGAGGCAGTTTGCAGATGGCACTGCATTCTACTAGTCATGTCAAACAGAGGATTTCATTAAACCCTGAGATTTAGATCTCAAATTGTTTGACCGATATTAATCTCATAGAACATAGACAAGCACCAATGCAATATGGCCAGCATTCTGACTGACTTCCATTCGGTACACTCAGAATACATACTGTTACTGCACTGAGGGTGAAGAATGAAATGTGACACCTAAAGGGAGATCACCAGATGGACAACCATATAGATGATATCTCTATTCTATGCCTCGTTAGATTAACTGATCTATTTCCCCTTTGAACAGTGTCTGTTGGGCACTGCGTTCAATAGTCCTTGCTAAATCAAATTCTAAAATTCCAACAAGGCATTGCAAAAGTGCAAACCTCTCGTCATAGACACAGTTACATACTTCCACAAGCCACCACATTCTGTCTCCTTCTCACATGTCAAATGCAAAGAATTCCACCAAGAAAGCTATTCCACCAAGATGGTCGTATGTTGTCTGGATCAGAACAGACTTGAGTAACCTTTACACCACTGTTCAGCCCAAGTACAATATTTCATGCTTCAAACCATTTCACTGCTTCCTGAGGTAGTGAGATTTGGTCACTGATGTTGTTTTTAAAAGATCATCACTTACCTGCCAGAATATGCTGTCTATTGTATTTCCAAGAAAACCATCTCTCCCTTCTGAAGACACCAGTTTAGGTCCAAGAATGGTCATAAACTCATCAAAATCAACCTGGCCATCACCTGAAATGAGAGGGAAAATATTAAGGAGTCTTGGTTGATTTGAGCATCTTTGAGATATCAAATCCATGTACCATCTTGGATAGCTCTGCCTGCTAGAAAGAAAACAGGCTATGAACCTGTGGGTGCATGCATCCATACACCATGTTCACCAGCTAAATCACATCTAGGGTACATGGAGAACAGCTCTCATTTCCATGCTTATTTGTGGTTACTCTCCAAAGGACTGTCAAGACTGCTGCTAGGCAGTGTTCCCTGGAAGCTGAACACGTGGCCGGCCACCCAAGAAAGATTCAGGTGCTGCCCAGCTGGTTGGAAGAGCGACCACAGCGTCTCACAGCCAGCAGCATGTCTTTCTAGTCGTGGTGCACATCTGCACATGCCTCGGTGCACACAACAAATTTATTCCACCCATGGATGGGAAAATTAGAGGGCACATTTGTGCTAGGTGCTGTACAAAAGAGATGAAAAGGCCATCTCCATGCCCTGCGGAGGTTAAAAGCAAGTCACTTCTAAAAACCAAAGGTTCTCAAGCATTTCGGCAACATAGCTACTTCAGTGAGCTGTCTGAAGGAAGCAGTGTGGTAGCAATGAACTGGGACTCGGGAGATGGGGGTTTTACTCCTGACTCAGGTTTGCCAGGTGAAATCGGTCTCATTACATCACCAGCCTGTACCACCAATTCCTTATCTGGAAGAAGCAGGGATAATGATAGTGACCTCCTTTGCTGAAGGCATTGAGATCTGCAAGGGAAACAGCCCTAAGAGCTAGGTATTTATTTAGTAGTATCATTAATCCATTTGTAAGTCAGCCTGTCGAGAATGAAAGAGTTCCCAGACTCTTACAAAGGTCCAGTTCCACCCTGCTGGGAAGGTTAGCAATGCCAGGCAGTAATGTAACCACAAGGCAATTCATTCCAGTTTTCATCAGTGCGTATCTCCTAAAAATCCTGTATACCCCATATGCAGAGAAAACAGTGTAGATAGGTGGTTTTCAAACTATGGGCTGCTACCTGTCATGGCATGTCAGGTCTGGGTTTCATTGCTGCAGGTGGATTAGGGGACCAGTGTGGGTGCTAAGGCAGCTACCTGCCTTCCTGGCACCGCAGACTGCACTGCACCCTAGAAGTAGCCGGTGCAGTTCCTAGGTGTGTAGGGGGAGTAGAGCGCACAGGGCTCTGTGCATTGCCCCTGCGGTGAACACTAGCTCCACACTCCCATTGGCTGGGAACCTGCTGCTGGCTGCTTCTGGGTCTGCGGTGCCAGGAGAAGCATGAGGCCTGCTGCACCACTGACTGGGAGCTGCTCGAGGGAAGCCCCTCCTGCCCCAGCCCTGAGCCCCCCCAAAGCTAGAGCCCCCTCCTGCAACCCAAAGCTCCATCCTCAGCCCCACCCCGGAACCCTCACTCTGGTCATATTATGTTGGGTCGCGGCATGAACAATTTTATTCAACAGGATCATGAGAAAAAAAAGTCTGAACCCCCACCGGTGTGGACTCAGACACAGCGTGCTTAGCAGAAAGGGGAGACTGCCCACGCCACTAATGAACTCAGTCTGGGCAATCCCACGGCCCTGCAGCCTATTGTCTGTTTTGTAAAGGAGCCCTGCTGCTGTCTGTAGTGCGTCCAAGTATTAATTATCACCTCGGAGGGCTTTACCGAGGGATTAATAAAAATGCCAAGAGAGAAGCAGAGCGAGCCCCACTGTAGTGGTTCAAGACGCTTTCAAATACTTTGCTTTTACGGGTTTTTAAAAGAGGAGTGCGATGCAAACCTGTCTGTCTGTGGTATGTATCCGGCCCCCGTCATCACAGGACCAGAGCACCTCACAGTCGTTTTCAGTGTTTATCCTCTCACCGGCGCTCTGAGGGAGGGAAGTGCAGTTCTCATTGGAGGCCCAAGAAGATTCATAGACTTGCCCATGGCCACATAATGAGACCAGGTGCACTTCAGAAACATTTGCAGAGGTGGCCGTGCAATGGAAAGGGTGAGATTTGCATGACAAGTTCGAATGCAGGTGCAGTTCTACCAGCAAGAAACCACGTCTGTCTGGGAGCTGATACGTGTGCTCAACCCACCAATGGGGGGCCGGCAAAGGGGGCAACTGCACCAGGGCCCTATGATTCTAAGGGGCCTGGGGCTCCAGCCATTGTTGCCGCTGCTCCAGCGCCTGGAGCCACGAGCCCTCAGGTGAGCACCCTGACCACTGGGATTCTCCTGCTTCTCTTCCTATTTAACCCAATGGGAACAGACTGGCGCTACAGGGCCAATATCTGAACAGCCTGCATGGACGTTGTTCTTAAATTGTCAAGAATGACTCGCACCTCCAAGAGCAGACCAGAGCAATTCTGGACAGTGGTCCTTTTGAAAAAGCCAGTGGTAACCAGGTATCTTAGATACCGTGGTGTGTGGTTACACTGAGTAAGCACTGATTAGTGGCCACAACTCCATCTGCATGCACGTGTGTGTATAGTGGGATGTAGGCATTTGCGCTTTTCAGTGTCACTAGGAGAATTGTTTGCTCTTCCCCATTCGAACATATGGCCCATTGGTTGAAAACGATATAAACTAAATTCTTCTCTGTGCAGAAACACTACGGCAAATAAGCGGAGCCGAGATTGCCGCCTTTCCAGAACCATGATTTTTACCCACTCAAGACTGCAGTCAATGCTTTCAGGAAGACAAGCAGAGATGAAAGGCACGTTCTGAGGGGGAAGCGAGAAGCATTGCTCTGAAGAACATAGCAGGGCTCCATGACAGTCTCTAACCTGCCAGCTGCTGAGCACTCTCGCCCCAAACCAGGAAGGCACTTACGCGTGCATGTAGCTTCCTTCATAGCGCTCGGAGTGATGCTCGCACACTCACGGCTAAGCCTGGCCAGAGCATTCAGCACCTTGTAGGAGTCCGCCCAGTGAGAGAAGAATCCATGTGTATGTTCATTTCATGGGTAGTATGCTACAGGCAAGACAGGGCGGGGGCGGGGAGTATGAGGACCACACATCTTTGAGAGCAGGTTTTTAAAATATTCATAGGAAGAGAGACAGCGCTCTTTTGGCTTCCCTGTGGGAGACGTGACTTTGTGACACCAAGTCAGACTGTATTAGGCACATCACGCTGGCTCGTGTTGTGGAACGCAGTGCAAGGTGGCAGTGAATTCAAGAGGATATACATGGGAGGTGCAATAATAGAAACACACATTACTCTACAAACTGAGTTTAAAATATTGGTCGATTATCAAGAAAGCAATTTGCATGTTAAACAGCTTCTGTACCGAACCACGCATGTATTTCTTCTGTACTTCTGCCCCCAAAATACTGACTTATCCATATGACATTTTCTACTACGGAGAGAGAGAGAGAGAGAGAGAGAGAGACGGAGGGTGTCATTTCATTTACTAAGGAAACAAGCAGGGAGTGCTGCATAGTTGAACAATAGACCAGGTGTCAGGATTTCTGGGCTCATTTTCTGACTTATTAGAATTTTGGCCAAGTCATTTAAAGTCACCACTGTAAGCCTCAGTTTACCTACCTACACATAACTAATATTTCAACAAGGTTGTCCTGGAGATGAATTAATTGACATTTGTACAGTGTTTGGAAAGCCTCTGATGAGAAATGCCATATCAGTGCAACATTTTCATTCCTTATTTACTGCATTTTCAGTTAAAACTGGTGACCTGCATATGACCTAGGCAGAACCAAGATTTTGCCCGACAGAAAAGGTCCCTTGAACATTTCTTTTAAGCACAAAAAAACCAAAACCAAAACCAACGTTCTGCCATCAGACTCACAAGAGATCCTGTACCAGAAATAGAAATCACAATTTAAATGGAGAACTCATTTTATGACATTCAACAGGAAACAGAAAAATCCTTAAATAAATGTACAGGTCATGGAGAAACTAGCATGAAGGGCTACTTTCGGTCCTCAGGTCTACCCTGTGTACTACTGCTGTAACTGCAGGATTAAAGTCTCTAGGGTTTCTCTCAGGCATAAGATGTTGTAATGGGATGAGGCTGAATGAATTTAGCTCCCCCTTAGATCACATATCAGCTCAGAGGACTGCTCACCAGGGTTCCCTCTAAGGTGCGCGCCTGCGCGGGAACGCACCAAGAATTTGCCTCCCGCCCACCTCTTCAGCAGAGCTGCGCAGTGGCGGCTCAGCTGCTCTGGGGCGGGACTGTGTGAGGGGTGGCTGCCCTGGCCCAGGAGCAGCCGGGCAGCCACCATGCAACCCTGGCCCTAGCTTCAGCCCTTCCCCAGGGATGGAGCTGCGGACCGCATGGTGGGCGGCAGCTGCAGCTCTGGCGGCCAGGGCTGCTCCCAGGGCCAGCTCCAGGGCTGGAGCTGTGACCAGGGCACATAGCTTCTCGGCTACTCCCTGGGCACGCCCCTCAGAGCCCCCAGTGCCCCCAACGCTCTGTTCCCCCCCCCACATGTCACTGCCCCACCCCCAGTACCCCACTCCCTGCAAACCCAACTTCTCTCTGCCCCAGGTGGGGACTCAGGGCAGCCCCGTGAGGATCAGCCTGGGTACAGGCTGCCCAGAAGCAGCGCTCCCCGGGGCAGGGGGCAGGGAGGCCATGTCTCACCTTCCTCCCATGAGGTGGGGGAGGGGCGCTACCAGGGAGCATCTCTTGGGGACCAGCGCCACAGTGACCCCCATCCGAACAAGTGCACATGACCTCAGTATTGGTGCACAAGACGAAACTCACTCCACTCATGGATGGAAAATCTTAGAGGGAGCCCGGCCGCCCACCAACTTAAAGGATCGGGCCTTAACTGAAGGCAGAATTTGATCCACAGGTGCTCGTCCCATTAATAATCACAGCTAGACACGCCTCACTGAATTCTAATCTACGCTGCATTCGGTCACACTCGGTTCCGACACCGTGCCTATCGAATGCCTCGCTGGCAACAATGAGTCGACATTCAGAGCAATCCAATGCCGGGTTATTCAGAAACGGTCAGTTTTAGCGGGGGGGGGGGGGGGGCTAAGCTGCAAAGTGTGGATCTAAATAGGACCATCGCAGGCATCCAGGGGTGTTGGGATTGGACGGCACTCTTCAGGCATTAGACAGAGAGGCCTGACTCACAAGAATACGAAGCCAAATGTCTCTGAAGTTCAGGGTTTGGATGGGCTTGGATCCCATGTTCTGGCCTGAGCCCGCCTCCAGCTTTATTAGCACATAGTTTTTGTGTCAGGCCCAATTCCTGCAGGTCTCTCTATGCCAAGCTATTTGTAATGTGTCCACATTCTGCTCTGGCCTCCTCTTCCTTCAGCCTGCACGTTGACATTAATTACCTTATAGCAAATCCTCTTTGCATTCAAGGAGCTACTGCCAAGGGCAGTTAATTAAACAGCAGGCACAGGGTCTGCGAAGATGCAAATCTGTTGCCAGTTCAGCTCAGATATTCTGCTCCCCTTTGAGTGATGCAGAGCAGATTGTCTCTATCCCCTGCTCGCATCAGTTCTAAATGCAGAATATTTATGAACACTGTACAGGGGGGACCTCCCTGGTTCAGCACCCTGAGTGCTCCCGCAATTTGCCAGACCAGGGAGATCAAGGCTTCCCTCCCAGCTGTCGGCCCTGCTCTTGCTGCCGGCCCGAGCTACGCTCCCAAGCTCCATTCTGGGCTGCACTCCTGGGCGCCAGCCCCGCTGCCACCAGGCCTGGCTCCCCGTGCCAGCCCCAGCTGGGGCTATGCTCCCCACTGCACTGGCCCCACTATTGCCGGGGCTACACTCCCCACCACCTGCCCAGGCCCTGAACATGGCCAGCTGGGGCTCTCTGATCCAGCGATATCCAGGGACCTGCCAGACCACGGATGTTGCTGGACCAGAGAGTTCCAGATTTCAGAGGTTCAACCTGTACTTAATATATATGCAGGTTTATTAACCTGAACCATTCTGCACTCAGTGGTCTGACTGATTATGACAACCAAACACTACTATTTATAAACTCAAGGTAGATGGAAACTCTGCTAGCATGGCCACACAGAGCTCATGGCATGGAAAAGCCTAGATACTTACAGCCAATCCTATTTCAAAGCTTCCCAGCTGCATGGAAAATACAGTAACATTTTCAATAGTAGCAAAGTTACAGCCACTCATAGGCCATGAACCAGTCTGCAGGATTGCAACCAGTGCAATGTGAGAAGCAGACTTGAAATAAGGTAATGCACAACATGGATGGTCGTCTCTGTGTATTAGTCTTCTCTAGCGCCACTACACCGGTTTCCTATTATCTACTTCAAAGAGGATTTTTCAAAGAGTTCCTTGGAGTTTCTCTGCACAATTCCCTGTAATACAACCCACTATCTCTCTGTTACTAAGGTCAAAGTGGAGGATGGGCTGCCAATTGTATAGCCGACACCTTGTATAACAATGAAAATATAAACTTAAAAAACAACAAATGGTCTGGTAGTACTTCATAGACTAACAAAACATGTAGATGGTATCAAGAGCTTTCGTGGGCACAACCCACTTCTTCAGATGACTGGAGTTTTGAGTTTAGGATATGCAAACCCAAAATAAATAGGGGAGAAGGGAGAGGAGGAGAGGAAAAAAATGGAAGGGGGTAGGAAAGAAGGAGCAGAGGATATGAAGATATTAAAGGGAAAACCAAATAAGCAGAACTGGTAATCTATAAGCACCTAAAGATTAGATAGTTAAAAGAAGCAGATAAAGATCAAAGGATAGCAATTAGATAGGAAGGGTACTAACGCAAGAATCTACACAGACAAAGAGCTGTTGGCACCTTCACTGAATGTTAGGTTGATAATGTCCCAGACATCCATTATCTCGATTGAGGAGGCCATCAGTATGAGAATTGAATTTGTGGATGAATTGTAATTCCAATACCTCTCTCAGACCATTTGTTGTTTTTTTAAGTTTATCCTGTACAGACTAACTCGGCTACCTCCTGAAGCTAATGAAAATATAGCCCAGGACAGCAATGGGCAACCTAGGCTAGTGAGTGGGCTGCATGAGTGGCCCTCCTCAATCTCCATGGGCACAAGACTGTCATAACCAAGACAGTCTCCAAGGACAGGGTAGTTTGCTCACTGAGCGTGTGGACCTAGAATTCGCAAGGGGTGCCGACTGAACCGCAGCAGCACCTTGATTGGATGCAGAGTCCTCACAGTCACTATTGCGTGCGATCAGCATGAACCTCCCTTCACGAGCCCTTGCTTTACGCACATGTCTCTTCAATAGTACCGGCAGGAAATCAACGTACACAGACAGAAACCAGTGGAATCTGGCAACCCCGCACTTGGGCAATGGTAAACAAAATGTCTCGTGAGCCACACACTGAACCCCGATGGGCCTCACATGGCCCTCAGGCCGCAGATTGCCCACCACTGGCCCAGAACATCAGTCATTACAGTTTCAGAGGGGTAGCCGAGTTAGTCTGTAACAGGATAAACTTAAAAAACAACAAATAGTCTGGTAGCACCTTAAAGTCCAACAAAACAAGATGGTATCATGAGCTTTCATGGGCAAAACCCACTTCTTCAGATGACTAGAGTATAAGAAGTCCAGATCCAAGAATAAATAAGGGAAGAAGGAAGGGGGGGAAGGAGAAGGAAAAAGGGTAGGGGAGGAAGAAAAAGAGAGACAGCGAGTGGATAGTTCAAATAGTTACAAGAGGCTGTTAAGAACCATTAGCACCTCCATTGGTTGGTTGGTTGTTTAAGTCATTGAACTATCTTCCACCTTTTAATGACTTAAACAACCAACTCCTATCTACTCACTGTCTCTCTTTTTCTTCCTCCCAGCCCCTTTTTCTTTCTTCTCCCTCCCTCCCACCCCCGCCCCTTCTTTCTTCCTTCCCTTATTTATTCTTGGATCTGGACTTCCAACACTCTGGTCATCTGAAGAAGTGGGTTTTGCCCACGAAAGCTCATGATACCATCTACACGTTTTGTTAGTCTGTAAGGTGCTGCTAGACTATTTGTTGTTTTTTAAGTCATTACAGTGTAACTTTAATCGGGCATTATTCTCTCTCCTTGAGACACGGGAGACACAGTTCTAGCAAATAGATTTAGCAAGTGACTTGCTTCCTTCCTCGCTACTGAGCTCCCCACAGCTCTGGGTGCTCTTGCCCTGCTTTAAGAAGATCCAGCATCGTACCTGGTCATTATCTTTGCATTGCTTGGGTTTGATCAGGCTCTAATGACAATGAACAACTTGGATTGCTCCCATTTCCTGGAGTGGGGCCAAGAACGGGAGACCAGCTCTCTAGCAGTGAGAACGGCTTTGCAAATTTAAATACATTTTTCAGGAAGAGATTTTGATGCAAAATTAGCCCCCGGGGGAATATTTCCTAAAAGCCCCTGGTCATGACAGAAAGAACAAGGTGCCTATTTAAACAGCGATAAGAATCTGGTGTGTGCAGCTTGATAAGTACCCACATTTTTCTTGTGTTTGACCTCGGGAACGCAGCTAGGTCGATGTATTTGAATTAATGAGGCTGTCACTTGCAGCTTGGGTCGCAAGCATGTGCCATCCTGATATTCATTTTTATTCTCGTAATAGCTGGTGGCAGTGACTCTATCCTGCCCCATGTCCCCGTCTGCAGCCACAAAGGAACCGAGCAAGATAATTATGTAACTTTGGGGTCCCCACACTGCTCTGCTCTACAATTATACCGAGAGAAGCTGCAGTGCAGCGACAGGCACTGAGATCTCTCTTAGAAACTCTCCATTGCTTGCTACCTTTAGGTCAACGACCTTTGCAATATGCTAAACATATAGCACCACATTTACATGAGTCTCTGAGGGTCTGTCTTCAGCATGTGGGTTTTCTATACTGTGGAGGGAAAGTCCATTTCACACATAAACTAATTACACTTGGGGCGAAGGGGGTGTTTGGGAGGGGCTGACTGAGCAATTGGAGGATGGAAAGGACAGCGAGGTAGCCAGCTATATAAAAATAATAACAATACTTTATAAATGTATTGTTTAAAATTGTTCTAAGATCTCAAAGCACTGAACAAAGATTAATGAAAAGCCTCATAACGCCCCAGAGAGGGAGGGAAATAATAATATCCATTTTTCACAACTGGGGAAACTGAGGCACAAAAAGCCATAGTCACTTATCTAAGACAGTGGTTCTCAAACTGCAGTCTATGGACCACTAGTGGCCCATGGCCACCCTCCAGGCGGTCAGTGGCTCGAGCTCAGGCCCCTCCTCATCCCCCCACAGTGGAAAGCTCACGCTGGCGCTCCAGACTCAGCCCCCCCTGCATGAGGTTGGAGCGCTGGTGCCAGCTTCCCGCTTGGAGGGGGGGCAGAGAAAGCCCCAAGCTTCGCTGCACGACCCGGCTTGTGGGGAAGAAGCGGAGCCAGAAGCGGCTCTGAGCGCTGCTCCTCCCCCTCCCTCAGCGGGGGGAAGAGCAGCGCACGGACGCTCTGCCTGGCGGCCTTCCCCGCTGCTCCCATTGGCCGGGAAGCAAGGTCAGGGTTTGGCTGTGCCGAGACCATGGGATGTGCCTGGAATTTGTTTCTTCTCAAATGGAAAGGGAGTTATACTGTACAACAGGAGTGGGCAATCATTTCTGACCAGGGGCCACTTCACAAATTTTTGAAGTGACCTCGGGGCCTCAGGTGGAAGGGGCGGGGTCTCAGGTGGAAGGGGCGGGGTCTCAGGTGGAAGGGGCGGGGCCAGGACACTTTCGTGCTTCCTCATCCACAGATTCTGACTGCTCTGAGGTTGGGGGAGCATGCAAAATCTTTGCTCCCATCCTCTCCTGAGAGAACTGCCAGCTGTTCTGAACAGCTGGTGGTTCCCTCTAGGCGCCCATGCCCCTGGCAGTAGCAGGAGACTTTCTGCACTCCCCCCGCCCCCAAGTCAATCAGGGCCTGGGGAGAGGGAGCATGTGAAGTCTCTTGCTCCTTGCCCCCGCCCTGCAAGGGAGTGCTGCGCTTAGAGTCACCAGGGCTGACTCTAAACACTGCGTGCTTCCCCAGTCCCTAGGCCCGACTGGCCTGAGGGCGGGGGAGTAGCAGGGCCTCTGTGGGCAGAATCAACCCGGATCCAGCCCATGGCAGCCCTTTTGCCCACCTCTGCTGTACAATGACCACAGCAGAAGCAAGGGACCAGAGATGGGAACCGGGATAGCCATGACCCCATTGGGCCAGAAGAGGGTAGGAGTGGAGAAAAGGACAGCTATTTTCTATATATTTCAGAGGATTTGTCTGTGTGTCTGTGTGTCTGTCTGTCCCCCACCCAGGGGACATGCACCTCTCCCTGGCAGTGCCCATGGAAGCTATCGCAACCAAGGAGAGGTGCTTCTCACCTGGCCCCAAGCTGCTGCGTTGGGAAGGGGTTGTGGTTGTCCACTCTTTCCGGGGCAGCCTGTGTGCTGAGCTCCTCACTCCAGAATAATGATTTAAATGAAGAAAAACAAAACTTGTTTGAGTTGAGGACCTGAGAAACGCTGGGTAACTCTAGTTGAATGTACATGAACTCTCTACGGCACCCTGTTGGATTAAAGGTGTGTTTCTACACAAGGAAGATAAACAGAAATGTTCAGACTCCCCTCAGGACATATCCTTTTAGACAGTTGGCTGAGGGCGTTGTACATACCCCCAACTGAAGCAGGCCTCAGGAAGGTGGCCTACGTCTGTGAACAGCTCATCTTTTTGGGCTGCTGCTGTGATTTGGGAGTGGTGGAGCATGGAGGGATAAACATGCCCTGTGATTTGGTTGGACCGGGGTTCCTAGAGGAGGTAAGAGTCAAATGTGAATCCACCCTGGAAAAGGATCTGCTGGGGACCAAAGACAAGGAGCAAGAGGTTTGTCTGTTCTGCCCACAAGGGGGAACTCTGGAATTACTCAGTTTTACCATGGCCTGGGTTCTGCTTGTGAGAACCAAAGAGCTGAACTGGCCACCAGGGGTACGTCTACACAGCAACATTATTTTGAAATACCTAGCGTTATTTGGAAATAACTTAGTCCATGTCTGCACAGCAGGCAGTTATTCTGAAATAATGTCAAAATACTGTCAAGCTGGAGGACTTCTTACTCCAACTCCTGAAACCCTCATTGTACAAGGAGTAAGGGAAGTCGGAGGAAGAGTGCTCTGTTTCGAAATAAGTGCTGTGTAGACGTTCCCAATTTCGAAGTAAGCTATTTCGAAATAAGCTACGCAATTGATGTCGCTCAACTTGCATAGCTTATTTCGAGTTATGTCCTGCCGTGTAGACGCACCCCAGGTCTTTCCATGCAAAGAGTCTGTTATCTACCTACCCTACAAGTGGCATAGGCTTAGAGATTTCCAATTACACCTTGTTTCAAGCCATTTGTTCATTGCCCGGGCAAGGAAAGGGAACTCAGAACTCTTCCAAATGCACCACTGCCAAGCATTGCATGACTGGGTCCCCACTGGAAGAGAATCAAAGACTACACATGTGAACCAGCAGGACCTCCTCTAGCAGTTGCCCCTGCAAGACAGTGATCAAAGACGGGGGTTGTAACTCCAGCTCAGATGCTTCCAGCTGGGAACAAGTGACAGAAGCGTGCTCTGCAATGCCAGAGGTCATTTACACGCCATTTAAACCTCAGCCTGGTAACCAGCCTTGGAGATGCAAAGGTGATAGCTGCCATCTTGGCCTACCCAGCAGGGATAAACAGAGACCTTCTGAGCTAACGCCATGAGCTGCTGCTACAGCAGGAGCTAAAGAGCCAAAGCTCAGGACCTGGGGGCTGCAACAATTCATATCCTCTGTGGAGCGGCACAGAGTGTAACACACCCACACTAGTGGGTTAAACGAACACAGAGACAGGGGCTTGCTCTCCACGGCATCTATTACCCGTCCAAAACGCACAGGCTGCTTTTTAGCACTTGGGTAGAGGAGAGCCGCCCGATGGGAACAGCAACTTACATTGCAGTAAAAACTCACCAGGCATCTGTCAAGTGATATGTCAGCTCCACACAGCCCTTTGGAAAGCACCTAACCTCAATATTATCTCGCTCTCCGAATGACTGGAAACACACTACAGAGCCTGCCATCCCTGGCTCGCCTCCATCTCCTTTGGCTGTGCCACTCGGCCATGCAGCCAACCTGCTGCAAGTGATCAATGCCTCATCTGCACTGGGGGGCTGTCTCTGGGAGACACGAGCGTGGGGTCTATCAGGCAGTGTGGTAAAGGGAAAGGCTCATGTTGCCGATCCCTTC
Organism: Pelochelys cantorii; assembly: GCA_032595735.1. Taxonomy (NCBI): domain Eukaryota; kingdom Metazoa; phylum Chordata; order Testudines; family Trionychidae; genus Pelochelys; species Pelochelys cantorii. The sequence goes on along the minus strand of CM064346.1, from coordinate 5,263,938 downwards.
AGATTCCTGACGTCCTAGGTGCTGCAATAGATGGGACAAATGATCCGTTGAAGCAAACACAGGTCCAACAGAAGGAGACTGACTCATTTTTGCGAGGCGCCTGGAATGGCAGGAAGCCGTAACCGTCACTGCAGTTACCAGAGAGCTGGGCAGCATGTGAAGCAATTGGGAAGCCGATTGTTAAGGACAGGGAATGACAGACACAGTCCAGACAGAGGGCCCAGACACATGTCCAACTACTGAGGTGGCAAAGTCACAGACAGAAGGGCCAGTCTTAAAAAGGCACTTCCCTTGCGTGCATGCCTTGGGGTCCTGCACTGATCACATACTGGGTCTTGGATCAAGCCCCTGCCTCGGTCAAGGCACAAGATGTCCAGGCTTCAGGCAATGAGACAGCTGTTGAGTATTTCTTTCTAGCCGTGTCATTCAGTATGTGGCCCCTCGCACTCCCACAAGACCCTGCACTGAGCATGGAATGGGTTATTGCTTGCTGGTGCTCATCACTGTGGCATTCTATTTGCTTCACAAACAATCATTCGTCTTCACAGCCCCTCTGTGGGGAAGGCGGGGGGGGACATGGATGGTGACTGAACACCCGGTTTGGGAAGACAAGCCCAAGCCCCTCCCCTTCTGCAGCCTCCCCCCGCCATGGAGCCAATCTGGCCCCCAAGGCAGTGGCTGGCCCACCCCCCAGGTTACTGCCCCCAGCCACTGAACACCCCCAGGGTCTTTAGTCTCCACCGTCCCAGAGGCTCCACCCTTCCTGGCCGGCTGGAGTGCCTAGTGAACTGGGCAGCCACACCGTGGCCCCAGCCCTGCCGGGGGCCTGAAGAGACGGGCACCACACCATGCACTAGCCATCCTAGCTGGATGACGCGTGGGCAATGTTCACAAGGCAATGCCTTCCCTTGCCTACATCTGGGAACTGAAGCAAAGTAAGATTGGGCCCAACTTTTTCCCAAAGTTGTGCCCATTTTCAATGTCCAACTGGAGACTCTGCAGGACTGACATGTCAGGGCTATTGAGCAACCACAGCTCCCAGCTGCACTTGCAAATGCTCAACACTCCGATTCCAGACATTGGGCAATGATCAGCTATGAATGTATGTTTGTGAAAGCGTTGCTCCAAGTGACTTCTCCAGCAAGTGAGATGTCCAGTAGAAGCAATGCGTCTCAAAAGTCCTAGTTGATATGCAATGGCCAAAACAATCCCGTTTTCCCCTCAGATTTAAAGTGTGGGGCAGAAACTCATCCTAAGGTGGAGTTAAACTATGAGACTTCAGGTTGAGAAGCTTATGAGCCACCTATGAAGTCAAAAAAGTGAGGCAGAAGCATCTAATATTGGTTTGTCAATCTAGTAGGCAATTTACTCATTTGGTAATCACTTGGGGTATATCTACACTGCACGCTTATTTTGAAATAGCTGTTTCGGAATAGGCGTTATTCCTCTCAGAATGTTTACACATTTTGAAATAAACTGAGGTTATTAATTTTGAAATAACAGAATGGCTGTGTAGACACATTGTTATTTCAAAATAACGCTAGTTATCTCAAAATAACGGGGTAGTGTAGACTCACCCTTAGTCTCCCGTCTTTGTCTATCTCTGTAAAAACAACAAGGAGTCCAGTGGCACCTTAAAGAGTAACAGATACATTTGGGCATACATTTTCTTGGGTCAAATGTATGGAGGGAGTACATCTGACAAAGTGGGTTTTACCCATGGAAGTTTATGCCCAGATATATCTATTAGTCTTTAAGGTGCTATCAAACACCTTGCTATTTTTAGTAATCACTTAGCTTACCCGTCCAGCTATGCTTATATAGATCAGATTATCAGAATGAATTAAAATATAACACTGATGGCAATATGGTTTTGTTTTCACAGCACTGTGTAAAAGAAGAAAATAGCCCACAAATTTTTTCCACAACATGTACTCAAGATGCTATGGGCCTCTCCTATTCAACAAAGACAGGATAAAAGGAGGAGAGCTGTAAAATACTGGCCATCAGTGAAAGGTGAACAAAGATCCATCACAGGAACCCATTTCCTATTGCACGGGAAAGCACATTACAAAATCAATTATTGTACAGAAGGGAGGGATCTTGCCCCCACCCTCGGAAGAAATAGGAGCAGCTGTAAGTGGTTTTACTGAAATCAAAGATAGATAGACTTGATAAAACTGTTTAGCTGTAATGAAAGGGTTGTCATATGCCTGCTGGGGTCATCGAAAGGGCACCAAATTCAATGCCACATAAATAAAGGCTAGTTTGATTAAACCGATTTTGTAGATGAGCTATTCCATGTGTCAGGTGGATGAGTCCCCTAGCCAAGCAGTGCAGTTTAAGTATAATTTTGTATCTGAGCAAGGTCATTTTTCACGTACAAGGAACAAGCGCTTGTGTCAGGAAATCTGTTCCGTCCCTGTTGACTTATTTGGACAGATCTACGCTCAAAACACAGCATCAGCGCAGCTGTGCCACGGTAGCGCTTCAATGAAGCCGTACTATGCCAGTGGAAGAGAGCCCTTCTGTTGGCATAGTTAATCCACCACAACAAGAAGTGCTAGCTTTGTATTGGTGGGAGAAGTTCTCCTGCCAACATAGAATTGTCTACACGATCACGTAGGCCCGTGGTGGCTCATACAAAGTTATATAGTCCAATTATACCAAAGTAATTCTGCAGTGTAGGCAGGGCAGGGGGCTTTTGTTGTATTGTGTTATTTTAAACTTCTTTGCAGTTTAGGATCCTCTCACCTTCTCCAGTTTCCCACTGAAACATAATGAATTATCCATGTTGCTAAAGATCGGCATTAAGATACCAGAAAATGTTTTCAATCAGTATGGTATGAGGATTTCATGGTTGTACCACATAGCACAGCAAAAAGCAAAGCTCCTAATAAAGGATCCAATATTCATGAGCTGGTGTTTTACGGCAGTCTCTTAGGTGCGTTTAGCTGGCACAGGTGCCCAGGAAAGCTCAGCATTTAATTTCTAAAAGAGAAATGTATTTTTTCCCAGTGCAACAGGTACTTCCATCCTTGCACAAAATGCTGTGGATCCCAAACCCGCTGGACACTGTTCTGTTCTCCATCACGAGGTTTCATCTATGCCATGTGATCATTCTAATTCTGCCCTGCATGATTTTGACCCATACAAATAACTAAAGCTTGGTCTATTACACACAGTCTTTGTACCAGTATAATTCTTCCAGTTAAGGGTGTGATTTTTTTTACCAAAGTATTGGAATAGGAATTTCCACTGACTACTCAACTTGTTGATAGGCACTTCTGCGTTCCTCCTTTGAAATGTACAAGAGCCCCCGCTGGGGGCTGACCCCGGGTTCTGGGGAAATGCCCGGACTCCACTGAAATGCCACGGGGATCCCAGGATCAGCTGGGGAGTCACCAACTGACCCCAGGCTCCATGGCGCTGCCCCTTTGAAATGCAGAGGCGGCATTTCAAAGGGGCAGTCGCTGCACAGCTGATTCCCGGCTCAGCTGTGCGGCACTGCCCCTTTAAAACACCGCCTTGGAATCAACTAGTCAACTAGTCGACAGACTATCCGATAAGCAAATGTCTAGTTGACTAGTCCTTAACATCCTTAATACCAATACAACCCCTAGCATGGATGCAGCTATTACAATATCAAGATGCCTTATACCAATGTAACCCAGGCCATATCTTCACTCCGGGGAAGATTGACGCTGCTGCAATCAACTTTCTGGGATTTGATGTAGCAGGTCTACTGGGTCTGTGTCAGAGGCAGGACTAGGTCCCAGAGAGCCGCCTGACTCACCTCCCCCCCCCCCCCACACACACACGCTGCTAAATCTGTATCAGAGGCAGAAGAGCCGTGGGGGTGTAAGCAGGAGCTGATCCCCCCTCCTCTCCCGCATGTAACTGTAATTCGAATAAACGCATTTTAACATCCCTAATAACTAGAGCCCTATGTGGATAGAAATGTCTGTCCTCAGATGTGGGAATCTGTTGCTACATGTTGTGATCTGTAGGGCTCTGCTCCCAAGAGCCACTGCTGACAATGGAGAGGAGCATTCACCCGCTGTGCCCAGGAGCCAGCACCCCACTAAGGTTGCCAGGTGGTTTAACCAAAAATACCAAACCCCCCCCCCCCCTAAAAAAAACACCAGGGAAAAAATTCTGTTGAGGAAAAAAATGGAGGAGACCAAAGTTGTTGAGCAAAAAAAAAAAAAGACCGGTTCCTATACCGCCTTCATTACAGTAGTATCTCAGCCCCTTTCGAAAGTGAGTGAAACAATGTGACTGTGATAATGTATTAGGTTTCCTTAGAGATTTGAAATATTCCAAATATATTATTTCTTCCTCCCCCCCGCCCCACCCTAGCTCTATTTTTAAAAGCAACACTAAAAATGACTAAAATATTTCCCTCTGCATTGGCCACGCTTCTCCTTGGCTGAAATGCACCTCAGAAAAGGGTTATGGAGAAGCAGCAGCCCGTTTCAGAACTACAGCAACTGCTCTGCCCTCCCATGCCTGCCTCCTGCGACAGCTGCGCAGGTTGGTATTCAGGGCAGTGCTTTACGTTCAGTCAGGCTGTGCTAGAGAGGATGTAGTTGGATGGCAGGCGTGAGGAAAAAGGCTCAGTCAGTCTAGGGGGAAGCAAATGCACCAGTGTCCTGATGGCTGCTGCAGACACTAGCAGAGTCACGTACGCCCAGAGTCTGCTTCCCGACGCTACCACCTGGTGCAGAGTAGGGCAGGTTCTTGAAGGGGCGCTGCCAGGCTACCTGCAGCAGAAGAACGCTGTCAGCTGATGTGCAGCCAGCCTCCTGTTCCTCCCTGCCCTCTAGCCCAAGGGTGCTCAAACGTCATTGCACTGAGATCCCCTTCTGACAACAACATTTACTACAGGATCCCAGAAGGAGGGACAAAAGCCTGGACCCATCCACACCCCGTTGCCCTACGTGTGAGGGGGGCACAAAGCCAAAGTCCAAGACCTGCTGCCCCGGGTGGGAGGCCTATGGCCGGAGCCTCACCACCCAGAGCTGAAGAGGAATCAGAGAATCCTTGGGATGGAAGCGACCTCATCGAGTCCAACCCCCTGTCCAAGGCAGGACCAACCCCAACTCAATCATCCCAGCCAGGGCTTGGTCAAGCCAGGCCTTAGAAACCTCTAGGCTATGTCTACACTATAGCCTCTTGCGCAAAAACATATGCAAATGAGGCAAAGCGTGGAATATCGCCGTGCCTCATTTGCATAATTAAGGAGGCTCTGTTTTTTCTCAAGAGGCTTTTGCATGAAAAGGAGCCATCTACATGGCTCCGTTTTTGTGCAAAAACCCCCTCTTGTGCAAGAGCCATTCTTCTGCATTTTTTTCAGGAAGAACAGCTCTTGAGCAAAAGCCTCTTGCACAAAAACAGAGCCTCATTAATTATGCAAATGAGACATGGTTATATTCCACGCTTCGCCTCCTTCGCATATGTTTTTGCGCAAGAGGCTATAGTGTAGACATAGCCCTAGGGATGGAGAGTCCACCACCTCCCTAGGAAACCCATTCCAGTACTTCCCCACCCTCCTAGTGAAATAGTTTTTCCTAATATCCAACCGAGACCTCCCCCACTGTAATTTGAGACCATTGAGCCTTGTTCTGCCATTTGACACTACTGTGAACAGCCTCTCTCCATCCTCTTTGGATCCTCCCTTCAGGAACTTGAAGGCTGCTCTCAAATCCCCCCTCACTCGTCTCTTCTGCAGACTAAACAAACCCAAATCCCTCAGCCTCCCCTCATTAGCCATGTGTTCCAGCCTCCTAATCATTTTCATTGCACTGCGCTGAACTTTCTCAAGCCTTCCTGTAGTGGGGGGCCCAGAATTGGATGCTATACTCCAGATGTGGCCTCACCAGGGTCAACTAAAGGGGAAGCCTTTGGGCTTTGGCCCTGGCCAGTGGGGCTCAGGCTTTGGTCTCGGGCCCCAGGAAATCTAACACCAGCCCAGGTGATCCCATGTAACCCACTCTGGGGTCCCAGTCCACAGTTTTAGAACTGTTTCTCTACTCCTTCCTGTGCTGCCTGGCGCTTGCTCATGTGCAGTGCAGGAGAAGAAGACTCACCATCCTCCTCCACGTGGCATGCCCACACAAGTGGAGGCAGAATTTAGCCTCATGTGAAAAGTGAGTATGTCACTCCCCACTGACATAGCTGTCATCTGAGACACACACCCTTTCCTTAAGGCAAGGGACGGAGCGGGCCCAACAATCTTCCCAAGGGGTAGCCTTTAGCTAACATACAAAACCAAAAATTGAACTGGTAGCCAGTCTTCTAGCCCATATCCCTTCCCCGTGAGGCTCACTTTGCCCAGTCCATATAAAACAACAGGGCTCACATCATAAGAGGCAGAACTACAGCATATAACCACCATGGAGTAAATACTAATCATACCGTGACATAAGGGTATGTCTACACGGCCGTTATTCCGAAGTAACTATGCGAGCGTCTAGACAGCCATTCCATTATTTCGAAATAATTTCAAAATAACGGACGGCTTATTCCGAAATCTGTAAACCTGATCCTACAAAGAATAACGCCTCTTCTGAAATAGCTATTTCGAATTAAGGCGTGTTTAAACGTTCCACTGATGCTATTTCAAAATAGTCCCTCCCCAGGGCCATTCTAAGTTATTCCTCCCCAGTGCCTCCTGGGGCTCTAAATCGAGATAGCACGTCTACATTAGAGAATCTTGCCTCAAACTTATTTTGAGGCTTCCCTGCAGTGTAGACACGCTATTTTGAAATAATCTATTTAGGAACAACTATTCCAGAATAGCTTATTTTGAAATTAATGTGCAGTGTAGACGTAGCCTAAATGTGCAGCCACTTAGAACTTCATGGTTGTCACCATTGCACAAACCATGACAATTTGAATTCTTGTCATCCCATAGTAGGGACAGAACTCAGATCTTATAGCTCTGAACATACCCGTCTCTGCCATTTGAGTTAAGACCGTCTCTGTTGGCACTACAGGGCTGATGACACTCAAATGGGCAATTCCAAGGTCATCCATAGGAGGGCAGCAGCACGGATACACATCATCCAGTTTGTTTCACTATAATAGTAAATAAGTCCATTCTAATATAATATATCAAGATAATAATATATCTGCTCTATATATTGGACAAATTGGACAGTCCCTACGGGAAAGAATCAATGGACACAAATCAGATATACGTAAAAGGAACATACAGAAACCAGTTGGAGAACACTTCAGTCTACCTAATCACTCTTTAAAAGATCTCCAGGCTGTCTTGTCATAAACCAATTCTACAAGCCAAATACACAGAGAAGCGCTGAAATTACAGTTCATCCACAAATTCAGTTCTCACACTGATGACCTCCTCAAGCAAGATAATAGATGGCTGGGACACTATGAACCTAACATTCAATGAAGGTGTCCACAGCTCTTTGTGTAGATTCTTGCATTAGTACCCTTCCTATCTAATTGCTATCCTATGATCCTGATATGTTTCTTTTAACTATCCAATCTTTAGGTGATTATAGGTTACCAGTTCTGCCTACTTGTTTTTCCCTTTGATATTTTCTCCTTGTTTTCCACCCCCTTCCTTTTTTTTCATTCCTCCCTCTCCCTTCTCCCCTATTTATTTTGGGTCTGCACATCCAAAACTCAAAACTCCAGTCATCTGAAGAAGTGGGCTGTGCCCACGAAAGCTCATGATACCATCTACATGTTTTGTTAGTCTATAAAATGCTACCAGACCATTTGTTGTTTTTTAAGTTTATCCTGTACAGACTAACTCATCTACCCCCTGAAGATTCTAAATAATGTTCATTCAGAAGCATCAACCTATAGAAAGCCAAAGGATACCAACTACTTTCATTGAGATTGTGGATTTGTGAATCAGTTCGAGTTCTGTACTTTACCATCCCTTTATCTTAATCTCATCCCAAAGACGTTCCCATCTGCTGTCAACTGTGCCCACTGCTGCAACAAATTATTCATATCCATCACTGGCTTGCCATCATCACATCTGTTGCACCTAAGTCTCCATAGTTACATGCTTCATACTTGTAAAGAGTTCCACCATGAGGTTTTTATCTCATTATCTTTTTAATGAATTAACGAGATGCTTACACATTTCTACAATGCAGTCATTTTGTGGGGTAATATGCTCACAAGAAGCAAAATGAAAATAAAAAGCTTTTTTTTTCCTCCAGAGAAAGTGGCAAGAATACCCAGGACATAATCAATCCCAATAAAATAAACTGCAATTCAAAATAAATCATTACACTGTGGCCAAATTGAATGATTCACAACTGAAAGTCAATTTCAAGGGATAATGAGCTATATGAGAAACTTCTCTCTCTGTTCTAAATGTCATAAGAATCCTTCTGAGAGACTACAATACAATAGATGCTTCAATGTGCCATTGCAGATGATTCTAAACTGCAGCTGATCTAAGCTAGACAATACAAGCTGAAAGAGACAGCATAGTTCAGCATCTGGATGGAAAACCTCCAGAGAAAAACTGAGTCCACTGGTAGAAGTACTTTCGGTGTTATGGGGCACTGGGCTTCTGGCATTATCATTTTTCAGAGGAAACAAGAAAACTCATGGGCATTAAAGAGAGGTCCAGGTCAAATTCTAGTTTGGGTAATTACCATTCCCATGTCGAATTCCACCAGCATTTTCTACTTACCCTAACTTCTGTCTGCTTTTTCAGTGGGATATAAAATTCTCCTTTATTCCTGTATTAACCGGGTATGTAGTTACACTTCACATTGTTAAACAACTGCCACCTTATAGCCCCAGAGGTAGCTGCTTTTCAGTGGGATAGGACGTGATCCCTGTATAATCTGTCAATCAGATAGCAAGTGTAAAAATCAGGGCACTTCTCTTTTTGTATAGTTGCATATGAACGAAAAGACCCTAATCCAGTGGTCCCCAACCTTTTTGTGGCCAATAGCACATTCATGTTTTCAGAAGAGTGTGGCGGGCACCAACAATTTTTCAAGACTTATTTTGTATTTGTACGTTAAATAATATGAAAAATCATATTTAATATTACATAATATATGAATCCATAAGGTAAAAAAGGTAATTTTACATGTAAAAGGTATTAATTAAATTATTCAGCAATTACTCTTTTACCTTACCATGTGAATTTGCTCTTTTTTATCTACCTGTAAAAAAAATTAAGGAGTTTTTACAAAATAAATATCATAAACAGTTTTCATCTTATTTATTTAAAAAAAGTAAAACATTGTTGAACTGTTGGTCCGAATATATTTATTATTCTTACTTTACCATAGATAGCCAGTTATGGTAAATTAAAAATATTCTTTGTATTGTTACCTCCACCAGCCCTTCTCTCCCCCAGTGCCCACTCCTCCAGTAGCCCCAGTCTGATCATGTGAACTACCCCCTCTCCTAACACCTCTCTCTACACATCTGCCCTGCCCCTCTCCTCTGGTGCTGGTCCCTTCCCTGCAGGTGTCTGCCCTTCTGCTTCACCCCCAGAATCCCCTGGCACCTGCACCTTCCCTTACCCCTGCACCCTCCTGGTGCCTCCCCCTTCCCTCACTGCCCCTGCCACCTTTTCCCTCTTTTCCCCTGATGCCCACCCCCTCACCACCCTCTGCCCCTCTTCCCCTCATGCCCCTGGGCCCTCACACATGATTTGCTCCATCCCCGCCTTCCTCATGACCACCCCTTCTTTCAAGCCTTTTCCCAGCACCTCCCCCTTCCCCCCTCTAGCCCCCAATGCCCTTTCCCTCTCCTCTCCTCTCCCAGCATCACCCTGTCCCCCCTCCCACTGACACGTCCCCTCCTGCCCTTTTCCTCATTGTCTCCACTTGGTCCCCTGGCATTTGTCTCTCCTCCACACTGTCCCTTGGTGCCTTCCCCTTTCTTCTCCTGACCTGTCCCCCTCCCCTCAGCACAAGCCCCTTCCTCTCCCACCCTTCCCCCTATTTTTCCTGCACCCCCACCTTCTGCATTCCAGTCTGAGTCTGTAATCGGGCCCGGCTCCAGCTGCTTCCGTGACCCCAGACCATGTGCCGGGCCTGGAGCTGGGCCACACGGTTTTAAAATTTAAAGTCCCGGACCGTGACGTCACGGCACTCTGGGCGTCTCCCCTCTCAGCTGTTGCGTGGGCGTTTGAACACGCCGCGCATGCACTCCCTTGGATGTCTTGCGAACCTGGCGTCTCCCCTCTCAGCTGTTGCACGGAGGGGGGGGCGCAAGATGATCGGAGGGAGAGCATGCCACCGCGCAATACCTGAGAGGGGAGACGCCCGGTTCGCAAGACATCCAAGGGAGCGCATGTGCAGATGTCTTGCGAACCAGTGTCTCCCCTCTCAGCTGTTGCATGGCGGCATGCGCTCCCTCCGATAGTCTCGCGCACCCCCTTTGAAGACCACTGTTTTAAAACACCGGCGCGGGCGCACATAAATGCCCCAACAGGCACCATGGCACCCGCGGGCACCGTGTTGGGGACCCCTGCCCTAATCTTAGGATGGTCCTGATATTATCAGGACACCTGGTCGCTTTCTCTGTCAAGCACAATGGAACCCTTAGAGACAATGTAGATGCAACATGCGATTGTTACTTTAGGGTAGGGTGAGTGCCAACCCATTCAAAACTGTCCACGTTACTCATGCGGGTGCTCTTCTTTATAAACACAAAGGCATCCAGTCTGGGTAAGACAAGCTTGCTCCTGGGCCTAAGGCTTCTATTCATTTTCACCCCAAAAAGATTGTTAGAAGCTGAGTTCTCACTCTCAAACCCCTTGCAAAAGGCGGTTCATTCAAGAATGGAAATGCTGACTGATTCTGGTTGTGCCATTGTAATCAGTTTGTCAGCTAAATAAGGCAAGGCACATACATTTACTCTACCATCTTGCAATGCAAATACACTCCCAAGTTATTATCTGATCAATACCTTCTCTTTGTACTAGGTCTGTCCAGACTGGTTCAGACTATAAACTACTGCCAATTGTATCACTGTCATCAGCCTACTGGGGGAAGGGGGAGCACACATCTGGCTAACATATCCATGTGCACATCATATCTTTATCAGTGATATGCCCCCAAATGCACAGAGGATTTATTGTCTCATCCATAGCTCTTGCATACTGTGGGGGGTCTTATGACTGCACATAATGAATTATCACATAACCTGGCGTCCCAGCTGAGATAAAGGCAGTCACAGCACTGCCAGGAGCTTCAGTTGTCTGGCTTTACCCCGACAAAGTGATGCATCCCTCATCAGGAAAATGCGACAGAGAGAAATTCTGCTGGCTAGATCTGCATCTGCAAGTACAGGGCCCCATCCAACGGCCAGAGAAGTCAATTTCCATTGCGGCCCAGAGGATCAAATAATCACCATTCACGCAGCAAGGAAAAGAAAGGGAAGCTAGTTATATGGCTTCAGATTCTCATTACATATTGCAAGATAAGCTGCAGAAAAGAGCAATCTATTAAAGGAAAGAAAACCTTGAGCTGCATTGTGTCCGCTCAATCTGCAGCCTAAATAAATTCTCCTCATAATTTCTCCCAGTTCCTGTACTGCCTAAAGAATTTTCCCTACTCAACTTTCCATTTTTGTTTTTTTCTTTTTAAACTCCGAGTCCATTCATCCTTCACATCACATGCATAGGAGGTCTATTCCAGAAACCCTTCTGTCAAACTACTATGAAAATAGGCACCTTAGAAACATGAATAATTAATCATAAACACCACAGCTCGAAAAGCTAGCTAGGCATGGGAGAATTGGCTCAGCTGCAAGACTCCTGTACCACTCTTTATGCAAAACCCCTACTGAAACTTTGTCACAGGTCTCAGCAGTTCATTTAATTTAATCTCTTCTCCCCAATATTTTACATTTTCATGTCACCTCTGCACCTATCAGATCCCAGCTGTGCTAGAAGTAGAAATGTCAGCACACCAGAGCTCCCAGGAATCAAGAATAAGAGAATAACTGGAGATGAGCCAGAGTTGGAGTTATTATCCAAATCATTCTTCATACTAAAAACTTGGGGCTCAGCTAAAATAGTGTATGAATCTGTCCCATATCATTTTGGGGTTTTGCAGAAGCTAACGCAAAATCACCCTTATGGAAAAATCCAGTAAAATTTAATTGGGTCTACACAATAATGCTCTATAGAAACTCTCTTAAAAACTACTGACATTTTTTTAAAGAATGAGAACATTTCCACCAATTTTTAAATCTACCCAAGGGAATCCATTTTCCATTGATTTCTCTCCCTGCTATAGAAGTCTATGGAATAATCCGAACATTGTATAGAAAGGTTATTGTGCTCGTTTACATTCCACAGTGGTGTTTTTTCCCCTCTCTTTAACCACAAGAGAATGAGAAAGTCTGTGACCATAGTGCATCTGTCTGGAAACAGAGAGTGCCAGAAATCCCGTCCCTATCAGATTCCAAGCCCGATTTCTAAACCAAAGCAGCATATGAACTAAACCTAGGAAACATCTGAGGTTTTCACAGCACTCACACACTTGTAATAAGGAGCAGTGTGTATTCGTCCATAGCACATCCGCTGAAGAGATCAATGCTCTCGACTTAATATTTGCAGAGGTATAATGTTCTTCCTTTGTAAAACTTGTTTAGATGACCAGAAAGATTTCACAATAAAAAACAAACCCTAAAACCAAAAACAACCCAAATTTCCTGCAGCCTGATGTGATTAATATATTTATACTACATACACAATAATGTTGTCCATTTGTCTTTGACCTATTTTGTACACATTTTTAGGTGCGATGTGTGCCTTTGCAGAAACAGCAGAGAACAACTAGGTTTAGTTCATAGGCTGCTTTGGTTTAGAAATTGGGCTTGGAATCTGATAGGGACGGTAGTCCAGCTTAGATGCACATTTTAGGCATTAGAAAATAATTTACATTTTGGACTTACAACTTGAAAAACACGTGAAAGCTAGCTCCTTCTTCTGAGCTAGTACGATTTCAGATGTACGTCAGCTAAAAGAGTCCCCCATGGATTCAAAGCCTTGATGTCCATTTCCTCTGTTCATTTTAATAATGGGCTCCTTTTCTTTTATTATATGTTAGTGAGTATTTGAAGGCAATCTCTCCCCTGGGCTTTGTTCCATCCTTTTCAAAGCCTTGCCCATCAAAACTCCCACATTTCAGACACAGCATGAGAAAGCCTCCACCAATAGCGACTTTCACTTGGAAGCTATGCATGATGAAGCAGAATTACACTGTGGTTTATAAAGGACTGGATTGCTCAGAGGAGTGGACTGTTCAAGATACGGATTATGGGCTACAAAGCATCCCAGGGCAAGATCACAAGATCAAAGGCAGCCCAGAAATAACCAAAAAATCCTCACAACTGGTATTTATTTAGTGACTTAAACAGGTTTAGCGGTTTCAGTCCAATTCCCAGTGAACAAGCATCCACAAAACTACCACCACAGCTTCCTCTAGCTGGCCCAGCAGAGAAGCCCAGTACTTGAATGGGTTTTGGAAACGGCGCTGCTCTCTCTTTCCCAAAGGTGATCAGTCAGGATAGAAGGGACAATGCAGGGAAGCTTGTGTCCATTGTGTATCTGCTTCGTGAAGGAATAAAGGGCTTCAGTTTCCTGGGTCATCAGCTGACACCTTTCATGAGAACCTGTCAGGGCTGATCCCCACTCTGCCACTCCGGGTATAGCCGATGGGGGCCCACAAGAGACCTTAAATACCGTGCCTCTATAGGCTCCCCAGAGTCACAGATTCACCAATTTGGGGAGGTACCTGCCACCGTCAAGTAATTTAAACCCTGAAAACCAGGAAGAAACACTTCAACTCCTTCCCCAGCAGTACCCCAAGCTCTTCTGTCACAAGAGAGCTTGAAAAAAGAAACCAAAAAAACCACCACAGGAAACAAACTGTTTCTCTGATAGCTGACCTTTCAGGCTAGCAGGCATACACGCTAAGGCCATGTCTACACTGCAGCGCTATTTTGGGATAGTGGAGGTATCCTGAAATAGCTATCCTGCATCTTAACAGCAAACCCTTTATTTCGAAATATAGTGGGCTCACTAGTCCGACATCCCTGTAAACCTCATTCCATGAGGAGTACAGGATGTTTCGGAATAGCGGGTTATTTCAAAACTTGGCACTGTGTTGGTCCCTCCATGTGTAAACGTGGAACCGCTGTAAATTTCAGCAATTACATGTTTGCAAAAATAAATACTTTTTAACATCCCTGCCTCTTACAATATATTTGCACAGCCCCCAGCGCTACTTTTATTCAAAGGATAACAATGACTTACCATCCATATCCAGGCGCTGCATGATAATTGCCAATTCCACCTCACTAGGCATGTATCCCAAAGAACGCATAGCCATGCCCAGCTCCTGCTTGGAGATAAAGCCATTCCCATCCCTGTCCAGCACCCGAAAGGCTTCACGGATTTCTGTAATAAGGGAGAAAAGAAGGGTAAAATAATGTCATGGGGCATTAACCTCTATAAGCAAAGAATATACATCTCTTTTTATATCACAAGATGTTTGTTAATGTTCCAGTAATAGTAATCAGGATACAGTTATAGAAGAACAAACCTCTAGTTACTATTACAGGCATAGATAGATAGATATCAACCCGCATAAGAGAACCACTAGGAGTTCAAAAGTAATTTGTCCCTAAGCAAGTTATTGCAGAAATATTTATTTGGGGGTTTTCTGAATCTCTCTGCAGCATCTGATATTGAGTTTTGCATGTGAAATGGGATACTGCTCTGGGTGGACTGTTCTGATCTAGTGTGGCTATTCCTATGTTTCTAGAATTATAATCATCACAGCAGCACTGGGTTATAATACACTATTTCATCAAATGGCCTCTGAATGCTTTTCCAAAAAAAACATGGTAAACCTGCCAGCATATTTGTAAGGTAGATCATTTTTCTCCATCATACACGCAGGGTAATAAATCCATGACCTTGTCACAGGGTAAGAAAACCTAGGCACGTGACCCTGTAAATTCACCGAAGCGTGACCCTTTCATGAGGTCACCCACATCACCACATTGTACGGAGGCATCAGGACAGTGTCTCTCCACTATTAAACAAAGTCCCACAAACCTAAATAGGAGATGTTCCCCTACAGCAGTGGGGTGCTGGGACACATTGCTGCCTTTTGGAAGTTGACTGCCTTTCATAGAAGACTCGTCTCTCCCAAATCAAGCCCTAAATATTTATTTTCTTTCTCGCATGATAAATCCTGATGTATGTCTTCTGAGCCACCTCCAGGCAATTTCCAGCCCCCTACTTCTTTCCATGGCATTCCTCTAATTTATGACTGTTTTACTGTTATAAACAGCCTCCGATCAATAAAAATGCCATGAGAACCTGAGAAATCATCCATCATTCTTCCCAACGCCGGCTCAGCGTTTGACATCTGATACGGTTTTTGTTTTAAAGCTGACAGTCCCGCCCCAAGTCTGTCTTTGCCATACAGCTCGGTACCAGTTCCCTCTCTTGGAGAGACCATGTTCTGCCAGTGCCTGGAGGACACTGATGGGTATCCAAGTTTCACACACTGCGGGGCTTTCTTAACACTGAGGTTCCACCATTAAATTTCCCCGCTTGGTGATAACTGCTTAAAATGCCGGGCATTTTGGTTCGTGTCATTTCTGGAGTCTCAGCCAGCTGGGAAGCCTTCCTACTTCCGACTGGGTTGTGTGGTTTGTTGTGCTTTGTTAAACAGCTTTCTTTTTAACACACATTTGGAATGAAAACATAGGATGTTTCATTAAACACCTTTCAGGGAGCTAATTAGCTATTAACAGGTTCCGTAATCTCACATCAGCCAGCTCTTTATGATCTCTGCTAGGATACACAGACATTCCTTATTTAACATGTCATCAGTGAGGTTTATCTCACTTGTGCATTGTTTGTAAGGATGTTGACTAATCAGTTTGCCCAAGGCCATAATGTACCGTTCAGTAGTAAACCCACAAGAAGGCAGAGGACTCCAGGAAACTCTGCCAGGGGAGCCACAGACTTTCTGATTCTCTCTTGAAGGAGAATAGTTCAGGGAACCCCAGAGGAGCACAATGCACATTCCCATAATGTGAGGCATGGAACAGACGTCAATATTGATAGTATCCACATTGTATTCACCCACACAGGTCCCCAAGGGGCATTCCAAGACAGATGGCCACTCTTCATAACTTCCTAGTCCGTACTTAGCTGTACAATGTAGCATTCTGGAGATTGCTGGGAAAGTTTTTCTGGATATCTCCAGAATCTTACAGTGTAGACATACCCCAGGTGTCTCATGCTTTTGTCCTCCCATAGACTGGGCTCCCTGGTCAGACTACATTTCCCATAGAATCATAGAATATCATAGAATACTAGGACTGGAAGGGACCTCGAGAGGTCATGATCCACCATGATTCCCCTGGGGAGGAGAAGTTGTATAGCATGTGAGTGCCATGGCCCCAGTGTGTCATGGCTGATGAAAAGCAGTTGGCGTGCAGCCCACAGAGGATACTGAGGACACAAGCTCACCAAACAACTGGTATGAAGTATCGTGGCAGCCTATGTGATTCAAGATATTTTAGTTTCAGCTAAAAATTTAAATGTTCATTTTTAGGTGTTTGGCTTTCAATTACAAAGTCAATGTTCTGTCATAAAGTTTCATGGGAAAATTTTCCACCAGCCAAGGGTGTCCTGAGTTCTAGCTAAGGTCTCAGGAGAATGATAGTCAATGCCCTCCCACCCCACAGACTCCTGAGTGACACTGAGCTTTGACAAAATCTATCGGGCATTTGTCTTGTCATTTCACTATAAAGATGCCACCGTATATTCTCCTGTTTGCTTGGTTGGTTTTAAAATCAGCTTTTATGTGTCACCCTTACAAGGTCTGATCCAAAAAACCACTCAAGTCAAAGGAAAGAGTCCCGTTAATTTCAGTGGGCACTTGATCAGACCCATAATCAGAGCCATCCTTACACATACACAGAACACATAGTTGCGCAGTTGGGCACCTTGGGTCTTAATGTCCACCCACCTGCCACTTCCTATCCCTGTTCTGTGGCTTTGCTTCCTCCAGAGAGGATCTAGTTCAGTGTTTCTCAACCTTTTTTTATAACGTACTCCTTTTAAAAAAAAATTATAAGTATCTCCAGTACCTACAGTTTTCAGATACACAAAAACATTTTCTACCATTGCAACACATTTGTTTAAACAACTTAATCATCGCCAGGTAGGCGATGACATTTTTGGGTATAAAAAGTACAAAACTAATAAAGCACTGTAAAACTTAAAACAAAATTTCAGTTTTCTCCAAATTTCAGTTGTGTTGATGTATCCCCCAGACTTCTCTCGAATACCCCTAAGCGTACTTGTACCACTGGTTGAGAAACACTGATCTAGTTAACTCACACATGGAAAAGCCTGACAGTACTATTAGCAGAACCCTGAACGAGCCATTCAAGGGGTAATGAAGCCATTTAACAGGCATTTGCCAACCCCAGGTACATACCGTCAGTTTCTGAATTTGCTGTGTTAGTTGACAGGACCTGAGTTTAAAATTTATTTTAAAATTTTTCATTAGTGTGTTGCTGAATGGTCTAAAAATCACACTTCTAAAAAATCAGTGTCCTTCCTCTGGCAGCCATCGGCCACAGGGATGCAAGTTTAATAGTACTGCATTGTTTAGTTGTTCAATAGTACATACATCCTAAGAACAGTCTGCCCCTAATAGCAGCTATCAACAACCTAAAGAGGGACTCCAAAGAGGATGGAGAGAGGCTGTTCTCAGTGGTGACGGAACGAGGAGCAATGGTCTCAAGTTGCAGTGGGAGAGGTCTAGGAAAAACTATTTCCCTAGGAGGGTGGTGAAGCACTGGAATGGGTTCCCTAGGGAGGTGGTGGAATCTCCATCCCTAGAGGTTTTTAAGTCCCAGCTTGACAACGCCCTGGCTGGGATGACTAAGTTGGGGTTGGTCCTGCTTTAGGAAGGGGGTCAACTCGATGACCTCCTGAGGTCTCTTCCAGCTCTAGGATTCTAATAGCTATATTTGCTGTTCCTACAGGAATTAACTATGGATTCTTTATACATAAGTGCAAGATACATGCTACCCTGTATCCACCGTCACTCTTGCAAGGGAATCATAATAATGTAAAGTGATGACAAGTCTGTTCAAATCAAGCAGAGCTGGAAATTTCAGTACATAATGCCTTTGGAGTAGCAATGAATCCCATTAGACATTGCCACCTCAAGTGATATCTATTTTCATATGCTGGGCTGAAACCTGAAACACAGTAAATATCATGGCAGAATCCATTCATTTTAAAAATGAATGATCTTTTGACAGCTTAAAAAGAAGCAGTCAGAACTAAAAATATGACAGGGAATGGTTTTTTTTAAAGAATGTTTTTTTAAAGGAAAATGCCAGGTGTTAACTTCAGAAAACTTTACAAGCTGCAATGTGAAAGCTCTTAAACAGGTGAATAATCTGCATTCATATATTGACTTCAGTGTAGGATTTCTTAATCCCAGCAAATGGCAGGTTTCATTGATTCCACTGGGAGTACTTACATGCATAAGTGCTTTGCTGGATCAGGGCCTGGATCAGAATCCCTATATAAACCTCAGTTCAAGCGATCCATAGCCTTCAGGAAAATGAACTTTTCACAGAGTTTAAAACATCAACTTCTGACTCCAAACATGACTATTTTCACTCATGGCTATAAATAGAACTTCCTAGTGTAAGTATATTTGGGGAGCTATAAATAGGTTGTACTCAAAGTACTACCTCAGGAAGTGCCACCTTTGTATACCTGTATGTAACACCACCTCTTAAACATCTTTTTCTTTGTAGCACTCTTTGATTCTGCTCTCCAACAGACTGTTCGACACACCACCTACCTTAAAAGTCACAAGGCTCTGATTCCTTTTCAGCAATAGTCAAGCCAACTAGTTAATGGGGACAGAACACCAAAACCATAGTTAATGGGGATGGAACAGAAGTTCCCAAATGGAGGTGGGGCTGATCTTGGATCGCACGGTTCGTTCTCCCTTTTTGTTACCCACTGTTAAATTTCTTCACAAAAAGCTAAAAATACATCAATACTTCTTTTCATGTTCATGAAAGCAATCACTCAGCAAAGATGCTGGCCACTCTATGAAAGGTTTGAGAGCTCCTTTATTTAGACCAGTGGTGTTCAAACTTTTTTCATGTGCGGACCACTAAAAAATTTCAAATGGAAGTGTGAATGCCTTTGGAAATTTTAGACATAGTCTGCAGACTCTGTGGGGTCCATGAACCACAGGTTGAAAACAATTGATTTAGACAGCAGGTTCTTTGGGGACAAGATTAGAGCAGAGCAAAATATATTTCAGCAAATAAATTGTGGTTGAAAAATGCATCTTTCCATGCTCCAAAATGCTCTGCAAATTTAGGTCCAATTAAATGAAATATTCTGTACAGAAAAAATAGCCACAATTTTTAAAAGTTAAAAAAAATCATTTCATCCACTTCAAAATGTTTAGTTTTCACTTTTTCATATCATAATGTTGTAGTTTGAAAATTTCAAAACCTAGACTCCAAATTTGGCCAGATTAAAAAGAAAACACAAACAATAAAAAATAGCCACTTGTGGACAAATCATAACCAAAATATTTTCATTCCAAAAAATAACAAATCATAATCAAAACACTAAATAAATTTAAAAAAACAAATAATTTCTAATCGACCCAAAATGTTTCAGTTGATTCAAAACAAATTTTTTTTCAGCAATTTTTTTTCAAAAAAAGTCGTGTTTCATTCAATTTGAAGCAGATTATTTTTTCAGAGTTTTTAGCTCAGTCTTGAAACTGAACATTCCATTATTTGCTCAGCTCTATTCTTTACTCTAGGTTTGTACAGTGCTTACCACGATGTAGCCCCAATATTGGCTTGTTCCCAATGCCTTTTTTGTTGTTGAGAAAAACAAAGGGAAAAGTTGTTGAGAAAAAAAAAGCCAGAGTGGGGCTGGCATTGCCCTTTTAAGAGACGCAGCCCCTTTAAGACATGCGGCCCAGTTGACTGTTGGACATTTGCGTACAGAGGTGCCAGTACGCTCTGTTCTTTCCAGGTAAGCTCTGACTGGAGGTGCCGGTACTGCGTACCAGGCAGTACTGTCACAAAAAAAGCACTGCTTGTTCCTAAGCACTACCATAATAATATGACTGTGTTAGTCATAACAATAGTATAGAAGAATAAGGGCCAGATAGTGATGAGAGGTACAGCACGGAGTGACACTGCCAGAGAAGGGAGAAGCCACCAATGGGGGCACGGTAATTCTCAGCAGTTCTGTGCAGGCATTGAGGAGAGGTATGTTCACGTTGTACTAGGGATTTGTACGGCTGTTGCCCTCCAGTCCAACATATGTCGTCAACTCCCAAACCCAGAAAACACAAATGGCACTACACATGAAGAGAAGGTGGCAGATTAAGTATATTGGGATTTTAATATTGAGTCACAGTGTGTGATTTAGATGTGAGACCTTAGAAATACGGACACTTCAAAAGACTGTTATGCCCTGGAGAGGGCAGGGGGCGGTCACGCAGACAGCGTCTGGAGAGGGCAGGGGGCGGTCACGCAGCCAGCGTCTGGAGAGGGCAGGGGGCGGTCACACAGCCAGCGTCTGGAGAGGGCAGGGGGCGGTCACACAGCCAGCGTCTGGAGAGGGCAGGGGGCGGTCACACAGCCAGTGTCTGGAGAGGGCAGGGGGCAGTCACACAGCCAGCATCACGGCACTTTGAAAGGGAAACGTGAGGACACTGTGGTAAATTGAACTAGGAGGCATCAACTCTAGCTACGCTATTCACATACCTAGGGTTGCGTATCTTAGTTCTACTTTCTCCCCTACTGTAGACCTGGCCTGAGAGGTGATGGCTGGCGTTTGAGACTTTAATGGGCGCCTGTGAGCAGACCTTGTAGACAGCAGAAGTGCAGTTAACCATGCAATCATGGGCAGTGTAAACCTGGCTACAGTGCTGGGAGTTGTTCTCCCAGTGCAGTTATCTACTCCCCGTGTGGAGGTGGTTTACACAGGGCCCTGGGGCAGCTCTCTCCCAGTGCTCCTGCCACAGCCACACTTTCACTTTAAGGTGCTGTGACAGCTGCGCTTTAATTTTGGAACTGTAGACAAAGCTCTGACCCAGGAAACTTCCATTCTTGAGGGTGATATTGGAAATCATGGCCTTTCTCTGTGCCTCAGTTAATTCATCTGTAAAATGGGAATAAAGCCATTGGCTCTTCCTTGTGAAGAGCTTTAAGACCTAAGGATGAAACATGCCTTGCTCTTCTGCCACTCAGTCTAAGGACAAAGAAATAACACTGTGCAAAAGAGGTTAGACTGGTGGCTGAAAACAACAAAAATGAGATTCCACTGGAAAAATGCAAAATCATAGAACTAGGGAACAAACAGCATGAAACAGGTAATTCAGGAGAGGGAAGGACTAAAGAAGTACTAATGCAGGAAGAAATCTAGGGTGGGATTCATTATTTAGATTTTATTGACTGATTTTAATGTGCAATTCCATATGAATTTCCAGGCGCAGGTTTTGTAGTGACTTAACCAAGAAGCGTCTCCATTTCAGAAAAAAACCAGAGAGTCTGGCACAAAGAGCAACATGTACTGAAAGGCAAAACTTTTCGATCTTCTCTAAAAATTACAGGTTTTGTGTATGTTTGCTTCAGCTTCTGTTTGGTTTATTTTCAAAACACATTGCTCATGATGGTTTGGCCTGGTATTTTTTCCCCACTGTTGATTTATGTTCTCCAAGTGCTAAAGGGTACAGTGCACATTTCTCAGAGTTATTTGAGCATGCAAGGGTTTTTGTTTTTAATTAATTTTTACTCTCTGATTGCATTTAATATCTGCACCTTATAGTTTTAGTTATTAGGTAACATATGGCAATTCTATTAAATCCCAGATTCTTCTGGGATCAAGAAAAGAATGATCAGGTGAAATAAGCATTTTTTTATCTCTTTGTGAGAGGCTTGTAAGTAGACATTTATCATAGTCCACTCCTTATTGACATCCAGTCTAGCAAGTCATTAATTCTCTTCATCTGCATCTGAATCTATGAAGAGTGAGTCAAAAGCTACTTCTACATTTATATGAGTTACTTTAAATCAGTTTCTTTCAATGCACCTCATTTCAGAAAAATCTGCACACAGAGTGTTATTTTGGTGATGTTGGATATTGTTTTCCTTTAAAACTTCCTGATCTTTCCTACCTACAGTTCAGCAGTAAATTTATTTACAGGAAATGTCTATATGATTGATAACTAGAGGCAATCCTCGTTATTTCTTGTTGCATGTACTGATTCAGAGTACATCACGATTCTGTGAAACAAATTCTACTTGGGCAATCACTGCTTGCTAGCTAACCTCAGGCATCACAGATGGTTTCAATATATTTCATATGTTATAAATATCCATGTAATAAATTTGCAATTACACTGCAACTATTGACCACGTTAAGCACTATATAATCCCTATCTGATTATTTCTGTCTTTGTACCATGGGTAGCAATCCTACATCCCTTATGCTAGCCACTACAGGTTGAACCTCTCTAGTCCAGCACTCTCTAGTCCGGCAACATCTGTGGTCTGGCATGATTTTAGTCACCCAGAGGTCCACTTATCATGGGTGTGGCCAAGTTTCCCACAGTCCCATAAAGTGTTCTGTGCTGTTATTTAGCTCTGATTGACCCCTCAATGTCTTCTAAGAGCCCAGCAAGCAGTGGAAGTGCTGGTGATGCTGCTAGACATTATGGTCCTCCCGTGGCTTAGCAAATTCTCTTGTTCAGCACAGGTCGGGTCCTGAGGTGCTGGATGAGAGAGGTTCAACCTGTAGCTAGTTTCCTTGGCTTCAGTGCAGGTTTGGATTCTAAAGTAGAAATAAATGATCTAAAAGTTGCCCATTTTATATCCTTAGATGTCTAATAAATAATCTCTAGTAATTGTTAAGATTGTCAAAAATGGATCAGAAAAAAGTCCCCGAATCAGTGTAAACTCAGATTATTGACCCGAAAACCCCTTCTGTGTCTGTTGGTCTCTGGAGAATTCCATTTGGATTAGCATAGGGGAGCTTTCCCAGGTATCTTTGGGGGGGTGATTTGTCCTACTCAGCACCCATTGTTCTGAGTTCCTTAAGAAGCTGGGGCAGCCCTCCCTCATGCACTCACATATAAACCGTTCAGGTAACACAGTGGACCTCACCGATACTTGAACTTGATTCAGTAAGTTGTCGCATGTAAATGGCCATAACTATCACAGGGAATATTTAGCGCCAGTTACAGCTGTTGGCTTGATACACCTTAAGGATGTTTATTTGCATAACACTGTAGATAACAACACTACAAACTTCCCATTAGCTACCTATTGCGAGGTAAATACGCCTGCCCCCTGATCTGCAGGGACCATCCAGAGCATATACAGTAGCTTATCATTTAATGACCCCTCTGATGCAGGGGTCACCAACCAGTCGATCGGGATCTACTTGTAGATCTTGGAGCCTCTGACAGGGGATCCTGACTGGTTTGGCCAAGAGGTTTGTCAGGGCCAGCACTTCAGCTGCCCCTTCCCCCCACTGCCGCGCATCTCCTGCCCTTTGCCTTGGAGCAGTTCCCTCAGGAGCCTCTGCTTTCTGTGTAGGGTAAGGGAGACAGAGGAGGGGCGCTAATGTTATGGTGCCCCCTCTCCCACCCTGTATCCTATCTCTACAGAGCAGAGGGGGGGTACAGCAGGACTTGGGATGGAGTTTGCTGGCTGCTTTTGGAAGTGGTACAGGGCCAGGGCAGGGGTGAGCCTGCCTTAGCCCCACTGCACCACCACCTAGGAGCTACCTGAGGTAAGCGGTGCCCAGCTAGAGCCCACATCCCGAACGCCTACCCCAGTCATGAACCCCCTCCTGCATCCCAAGCCTCTACCCTAGCCCTGAGCACCCCTGCATCCAAACGCCCTCCCAGAGCCTGCACCTAAACCCCCTCCTGTACCCCAACTGCCTGCCTGAGGCTCAGCTCAGAGCCCCTCTCACCCTGAAAATCCTTTATTCAAGACCAGAGCCTGCACCCCAACCCTCTGCCCCAGCCTGGTGAAAGTGAGGGAGGGCGGGGGAAGGAGGATGGAGTGAGCAGGGGCAGGGCCTTGGAGAAGGGGCACAAAGGAGGTGGGGCAAGAGTATTTGGGTTTAGGTAGATCTTCGATTGCACTTAAATGGAAAAAGTGATCTTGTGCCTAAAAAGATTGGAGGCCACTGCTGTAATGTCTTGTGTTTCAGAGTTCTGCGGGAGAACGTGACTATGAAAGTCAGCTGCCCTTAGTGTTTGGAACAGTAGTAATGTGTTTTACATCATTTTGTCATTCCCATTAGAACTGGCCAGCTACAAGTCTAGTGTTAGCAATTCTCTGAATAGCATCCTGGACATGTTGGGTCTGTTCATGTTGAAAAGTAAGTGGGTGTTTCGCACTGATTTCACTGAGTCCCATGAACTTAATTGCAGTCAAGGATTCCAATGCAGGCCTCAACCTGCTCCCAAATCAAGGGGCCTCCCTGTCTCACGCTGGTTTCAATGATAGCAGGATCTGGCCCTCGGTGAATGAAATAATGCAGAATAATTCAGTGAATTATGTGATTACGTGTGACAATGCACCCCCTGTGCTTTATGGAAATATGCTTATGAATATAAATATGCCTAACTCAAATATGCTTTATGCAAAATATTGCATGTAACCGGTCATTGGAAAGCCTGCAATCCCCTGAGTGTGTATATCCTGTTTGTGTGCCTGTACCTTTCTCTATCCGAAATTAAGACTACGGACTGCAAATTTATCATCAATGTGTTCATGTGGAGCAAGGTCTATTTTCCAGCCCATCAAGAACAACAATGCAGAAGTCAGACACAGAGCCAGTAGCCAATCAGCAAGAGACAATTGAGTGGGGGGAGAACTGTCTCCCTGCAGATGTCCTACCAAGACATGTGTCCATGTCACTGGTAGTGGAATCCATCTTGAATTCTGTACTTATCCACGGAGGCGTTAGTGAATCGAACAAAGACTTCCCACCCTCGGGAAATTCTACATAAGGAAATGGAAGTCACCAATGATTGCCTGCAGCTGGCATTACAGACAGTCCCCCCAACCCAAGAAGATAGATGAAAACACCTGGAGAAAGGACTGGAACGAGAGGAGTGGAGGAGAACTGCTAGACCCAGGTCAGAAAAGACAGCTCTGGTCTATGAAGGACTTTACCTGAAATAAGGACTAGAGAGAGAAATTATGATTTGTAACAAGTTCTTCTAGTGTATTAGATTTAGCTGGTATGTTTTATTTTGCTTCATAACTTACTTTGACCTGTCTGCTACCACTTAAACCCACTTAAATCCTACTTATTATACTTAATAAAATCACTTTTGTTTATTATTAACTGCAGTGTAAATAATTGTTACTGGGAGGTGGGGGGAGACAACAACTGTGCATATTTCTCTTCTATTGATAAAGAGGATCCCTGTGACTGAACCCATCACATGGTGATTTTAAATGGTGCACATTTTCCCCTTTGTTTGCAGCCAGTCAGGAATCACTTTGCTTAAGTTCTCTGCATCTCACATAAGCTTAAAAAATGAAACACTACACAGATGACCTGCCACAACGAATGTGTTTGATTCCCAAAGCGCACAGTGCAAATTTATACTGGTTCTTGTTCTGATTGCTCTGTAGACCACTGAACACAGGTCGCAGTGTTATTGATTGCTCAATCAATTAAAGTCGGTGTGAGGGAAATGTTGGTTAGTCCACCTCAATGCGTCGGTTTTACACCTCCAGAGACCAAATATATAAATCTGTGCTGAGGAAAATAGCAAGCAAGGGAGGGCATGTCAACAAAGAGGTAAAAAGGGAGAAATGTAAATCTACGTTTGCTCCCAGCACATCAATGCTCATTGCAAAAGATGACGCAACATTACACAGATGAAAAACATGACTAGCAATAAAGTTCTCTATTAAGAGGGGAACCAATTTAGAGCCCAATTTGCATCCGAGCTATCGCATAGCTCCTGAAGGGCCTGTGCTTTGGACTTCACTTACGCATCCCCTGCCATTCCCAAATTCTCCTCAGTCTTGCCAGCTTCTCCCTAAAATTCACCTGTTGTTCCTGACCTGGCATTCTTCGCCCCACTGTTCTAGCTACTGCTCCTTGCTGCCCAAACAGTCTGTTCCATCTGTGATCATCTCAGGGCTGATCCTAACCCTGCCAATCACTATTGTATCTTCTTCTTCTTCTTCTCTGCTTCCCAAGGAGCTTCAGCAAGGGTGACAGATTGTCTCATTCCCCACGTAAATGCCAGAAACGCTCAGCTTCGCGTTCCTGTTCTCTCAGCCACATGGCTCATAAAATGGGTCTCTTCTCGGGCACCACAATGAAACATTTGAGATGGCTGTTGGGGACCTAAGCAACAGTCTCATTTTTGCGCATTGTGCAAAGAGCAAATGGTTACAGGTCACCGCATTTTGCACAAGACCCTCCAGTGCATCACTGTCATTGTGCAGCCTCTGAGAAGAAGTGTGGCCAATGCTGCATTTACTGCTATTTTCAGAATGGTTCTGTGGTCTCACCACATAGGCCAGGACCAGTGTTCACCGTAAGCCAAGCGCTTGGGTGGTCATCCAGAAGAGATTCAAATGCCGCCCAGCTGATTAGCAGAGCGCCTACAGCCTCCCACAGCTAGCAGCATGTGTTTCTAGTGGTGGTGCACATCTGTCCATGCCTCAGTGTGCATAACAACATTTATCCCGCACAGGGATGGAAAAAATAGAGGGAACACCAGCCAGGAACCCTCCTAACATATGGGTGGTGGCTTGTGTATTAAATGGTAGAGGCGTATGATCTCTTTCTTTTGACTCTTGGACCATTCGCATGAAGAGCCCTGCATAGAAAAGGAGAAATACCAATTGACATTTCAGCCTGCAGATGGATCTCACATTGACAAAGCCAGAGAGTTTGAAAAGATCTGCAGGAAGAGTGACAGTTCCCCTTTGTTTCTTTTTTATTGTGAATTACTGTGCTGCTGAAAGGTGCCCTATTGCCAGACCCGGAGGTCCTAGTTCTGTTTATCCACACAGCACATAAAACACAAGGGCTATGTCTACACTCGTAGTTTCTTGCGCAAGTATGGCCGTTCTTGCGCAAGAATCTGCAGAGCGTCCACACTGCCCGCCCGCTCTTGCGCAAGGAAATTTACAGTACAGCGTGGTAAGAGAGGGCTCCTTGCGCAAGAGTTACGCTCTTTTTTAACAGGTGTAAGCCCTCTTGCGCAGGAGCTCTTGCGCAAGGGGCAGTGTGGACGCTCGGCAGGAGTTTCTTGCACAAGAAAGCCCTATGGCTAAAATGGCCATCAGAGCTTTCTTGCGCAAGAGAGCATCCACACTGCCATGGGAGCTCTTGCGCAAAAGCACAGTGCGCACATGGCAGTGTGGATGTTTTCTTGCGCAAGACTTCTTGCACAAGAACCCTTGCACAAGATGTTCTTGCGCAAGAAGCCGCCAGTGTAGACATAGCCAAGCTGTGGTAGCATAAGCCCCCCCAAATCCCGCAGCCTGGTGTCACAAGAACTAGATGAGCATCAACCTTGAGGAACCTGGAGGAACCACCAGAGTAGGTCACAATCTCTATGGCTCATTCACCTCTATCTAATAAGACTGCCAACAAGGACAGCGGTGTTGGGAGCCTTCTGCGATGTTCACCTGGAAGTGGCCTGAGAGTGCAAGGCGCTTTATCAAAGCACAGCTGGGACAGGAACTCCCAACACTATTATTGTTAATGAAAAAGAATTCATAGTCAGGCAAAGATACGGCCCCCTCCCCCACTACAAGTGTCCCGTTAAATGAACATCCCATAGTCTTCTTTTACACTTTAAGAAACGGCTGTTAAGAAAGCTGAACAAGGAGACATCTTTTCTTTGCTGTTTTCCAAAGAAAAGCCTCTTTCCCCCTTTCCCTCACCCTCCTATTCCCATCCCATTAGTGTGAATTGGTGATGCCCCCTATTTCACAAACTAGCTGAGGACTGAGGAGTCCAGACAACTGAAACATCTGAAAATTACAGTAGCTGCACAACAAAACTGCGTCAGCTGCAGTATGGTCTGTCACATTCTTCTTCCTCCCATGACCTCCCTCCAGTTTTGTGCCTTGAGTATTCAATCCATGCTCCAAAAAAAATGAAATTGTTTGCTGGATATAATAAAAAATTAAGACCCTGCACACAGGCATTTCAAAGATGGATGGTAATTTGGTTCAAGATTATTTACCCATGACTCATATTAATGTCAAAGAGATAATGGCTGGCCATCATTCATTAATTTGCATCCTCTTCTGGTTTACCACTGAAACAGATTTTGTACTGTTCTTAGTAAAATGACAGCTGCATTTTGCAATCTTCCAAGCAATGATGGTTCATACAGTATGACCTCTGTCTTCATTTATAGCCACTAACATTACCCAGCCCATTGGGACGTACACTCAAGCTTGCCTGGCAGCAGGGGGGCAAAGGCAAATCTAGCTGCCATCTTGCCCGTGAAGGACTCACTGCTGCCCTGGCCATGTCCTAGCTGCTTCACTCCACCCCCACCCCACCTCATGTCATTCATGCACGCCACACACTCATAGCTGCCAGAGAGTGCCTTGGGGCTGACTAACCCCTCTTACAGGCACTGGAGATGGGGGGCTGGGCAAAGGCAAACCTGAGCCAGCATTGTCCCCAGCTGCACAGGAAAGTGTAGCTGGGGGCCTGGGTATGTTGAGACCCTGTGTCCTGCTCAGATGGGAAGGGTGCTGGGAAGCTACCCTGCACTGCACTGGAGTGGGGGCATGCTGGGAGCTGTCTTGGCTAGGCATTTTCCTGCAGGCAAGGCACTGAAAACAGGGAACACCAAACCAGACCAGACTGGGAACCCCCATGGGCTAGCATCACCCCCTTCATTGCACCCCTACTGATTCCAGCCTTGGGGGAAGCTGATAACCCGCTTCCCTACACTCAAACTGATATCAGGTGCCTGGCTGCTCCTAGAGACACGACTCAAACCCACAATCAGGAGACTGACACCTTCACCATTAGGCCACAGGTGGCCCCACCCCATACTCAGACTTTTCAAGTCTTCCAGTGTATTCTCAAGTGTTCTCTGTGACAGACACCTCTCCTTTTACAACAGTACAGAAGATACAGACTCCCCTTCCCTTCATAAAAAGGGATTGTTTCAATTTTGAAAACTTGCTTTAGTAAATTTACTTCACAATTTTCAAACTCGGGTGCCTCACTCAGCGCATTGAGTTCCGTATTTTAACTTCTTTAAGACAATAGCCTTGCAAGGATTGGTTTGCCATGGGAACAACTCAAAGTCACCTGGCATTTGGTTGGGAGGAGTACAAGATCTCGTGGGCAAAAGCAACTGAAGCTAAACAACCTTTTTGCCCACCCAGCACAGCTAAGTACATTTCCACATGGATTTCCACTGGCTCAGGGACTCCATCCTTTGCCTCATTAGGGACCCTATCATGGGAGCTGCTGAGTGCCCATTCAGCACCTTGTATCATGGGGCCCTGAACTGATCACACTACACCTAGACACTGCACATTATTATTCTACATACTCCTCCATCATAAGCCTGCTCACTGCTAAGACCAACATCAACCGTCCCTAGGTTTCCTTTGCAATCAGCAATTTTTACCCCCTGGGCCCTACATTCACTTCCCCTAGCTCTGGCCCAAGGCACCAGACAGTCTTGTGAGGACCAGCGTGCACCTTTGATTTAAGGGTTTTCATTATGAAGTTACTTTTCCCTGAGGCATTTTCTATTCCCCAACCCTCAAACAGGCCTGGATTTCTCTCTCTTCAAAACAATATTCATTATAACATGTAAATTGCTCTGCTGGCAGCATATCTTGTGAAAAGGAGCACAGAGAGTCTGTTGACAAAACTCAGTCTAGCTCTAATGTGCCCTTTCCGGCTCTCACTCATCACCATCTCTCTTTACTGTGTCAGAGTGAAAGAAAATGAGCTTTCTCTCTCTCTCTCTCTGTCTCTCTCTCTCTCTCTCTCTCAAAGGACTACACAGAACCAAGTATACTGAATCAAACCTTCCCACAAAGGCTACGCCTACACCCTATGAGTGTGGCTACGTCTAGACTACAAAGATAAATCGGAAAAAGAAACGCAATTTGCCATACGCAAATTATGTATCTTTTTCCGATTTAGTTCCGAAAGAAGCTTTTCCGAAATTCGGCCCATCTACCCGGGACCAAATTTCGGGGGAAAAATTCTCTTTCAGAACATCCCTTCTTCCTCGTAAAATGAGGTTTACAGGGATGCCGACAAAACGCATATGCTTTTCTGACATTTTTTTGGAAAAGCGGATGCGTTCTTTGGATGCGGCAGAGCTTTTCCAGGATATCTCTGGTATCTCGAAAAAGCTCTGCAGCCTAGACGTACCCTATGGCTACGTCTACTCTGGCGGCTTCTTGCGCAAGAACAGCTGTTCTTGCGCAAAAACTTGCCGGCTGTCTACACTGCACGCACGTTCTTGTGCAAGTAAATTTACAGTCTAGCATCGGAAAACAGGGCTTCTTCCAAAAGAGTTATTCCTCTCCCCATGAGGAATAAGCCCTCTTGCGCAAGAGCTCTTACGCAAAAGGGCAGTGTAGACAAGCAACATGAATTTCTTGCGCAAGAAACCGCTATGGCTAAAATGGCCATCGGCGCTTTCTTGTGCAAGAGAGCGTCCACACTGCTATAGACGCTCTTGCGCAAAAGCACATCTCTTGTGCAAAAGCACATGCCAGTGTAGACGCACTCTTGTGGAAGACTTTTTGCGCAAGAACTCTTCCGCAAAACAGTTCTTGCGCAAGAAGCTGCCAGTGTAGACGTAGCCAAAGTATAACTACAGGCTGCATCCACACTGCATGGGGTAGCTACATGTCCAGGTAAGAGCTCTGATTTGGGATTCTCTGGTCCAGCAACATCCGTGGTACTGCCAGTCCTTCTGGGGGAGAAAGGCTTTGGCAGCAGGAGGCGGCAGCAGGAAAAGGCACCAGCAGTGAGGAGCTGAGGTGGGGAAGGCTCCAGCAGTTTTCCCTCAGGCAAGGAAAGGCTCTAGTAGCAGGGAACAGGCAGAGCCTTTCCCCTGAGTCAGACTCTTTCTCTGGGGTGGGCAAGGCTGCAGCAGCTGGGAGGCAGTGGGACTCCACACGGCTAAAAATAGCAGTGCAGCCAGCGAGGCATGGCTTGGGTGAATGAAGAGCTGGGTAAGGTAGGGCTTTGGGTACATACCCACCAGCCTACAGCAGTGACTGGCAAACTAGGCTAGTGAGTGGGTCATGTGAGTGGTCCTCCCTTGTCTCAGTGGGCTGCCAGATTGTTGTAACCTACACGGGCTCCCAGAATAGTTTTGCTAACTGTGTTTGTGTGCCTAGCATATGCAAGATGGGAGGGAGTGCGTGTGTAACCCACACACCTAGTGTGATTCACCATCCCATGGAGTGGCACGTAGAGCGAGAGCTAAGAACAAGAGCGCTCTCCAGCCTAAGCTAGGAGGCAGCTGGCTTTTAGCTCAAGTGGTAGAGGCTCCTATACTAAGCTCCCGAAGTCCCTGGTTCAAATCCATCTGGTAGCAACCACACATGGCTCTCACAGTTAATGTTGTATGCAGTCCACATTCCCCTCATTCCATGTGCCCTTCATTTACATGTATGTCCTAATACTGGTAGGAAAAAAACATGTGGATGGAAATCAGTGGAATCCGGCAACCATGCACATGAGCAATGGCAAACAAAATGTCTCACGGGCCACACGCAGAACCCTGATGGGCCACAGAGTGCCCACCACTAGCCTACAGTACTGTACTGTACCTGTTGACAAAACCCAATCTACCTCCCATGTGCCCTTCCCAGCTCTCAGTCATCACCATCTCTCTTTATTGTGTCAGAGTGAAAGGAAATAAGCTTCTCTATACAGAACCAAATAGACCGAATCCAAACTTCCCACAAAGGCTACGTCTACATCATATGAGTACTCTGCTGTGTTCACTCTCTCTGGGGCATCTGGCATTGGCCACTGTTGGCAGACAGGACATTGGGCTAGATGGATCTTTGGTCTGACCCAGTGTGGCCGTTCTTATGTTCTTAACTACACCTACACCATATGAATATGTGTAACTTACCATCTACCCTGCTATTAAACTCATGAGGAGGAGACTACCCAAGTGCATACTCTACTTGCAGCTGAAAGAAGGGCAAAGTGTAGATGCTGCGTACAGAATGCAGCCACTGTGGTCTTTGTCTAAGTGCTGGAGAAAAAATGATAAATGTAGCGATTTAATTACAGAATTTCATCTTAGAATGCATGCTATCATCAGAATTATAGCTTTGAGGGTAAGCCCAACTTTTCTTCTGTTACCTTGCCACTGAGGCTATGTCTACACGGTGGCTGCGTCTAGACTGGCAAGTTTTTCCGCAAAAGCAACCGCTTTTGCGGAAAAACTTGCCGACTGTCTAGACTGGCCGCTTGAATTTGCGCAAGAACACTGACGATCTAATGTATGATCGTCAGTGTTCTTGCGCAAACACAATGACTCTCCTGTTCGGGAAAAAGCCCTCTTGCGCAAATGCTTTTGCGCAAGAGGGCCAGTGTAGACAGCTGAGAATCGTTTTGCGCAAAAAAGCCCCGATGGCGAAAATGGCGATCGGGGCTTTCTTGTGCAAAACCGCGTCTAGAGTGGCACGGACACTTTTCCACAAAAAGTGCTTTTGCGCAAAAGCATCCATGCCAATCTAGACGCTCTTTTCCGCAAATGCTTTTAACGGAAAAACTTTTCCGTTAAAAGCATTTGCAGAAAATCATGCCAGTCTAGACGCAGCCTATGAGTTTTGCAACAAGAGCCAATGCAAATGAAGCGCGGATTAGCATTTTCTCATGCTTCATTTGCTTACTCTCCGGGACAGGCATAAGGATCTTGTGGAAAAAGGGGTTTTGTGCAAAACAGCCATGGCCACACTGCCTGTTTTTGCGCAAAAACCCCTAGTGCAAAAACGGAACGAAAGAGAGTATGCAAATGTGCTAATCCACACTTCATTTGCATTGCCTCTTGTGGCAAAAGTCATAGTGTAGACATAGCCAGAGATATATGCTGCACAGTAAAAACGGAGCGCTGCTAACATTTTCTTCCCGATGACTAGTACAGGCTGAACCTCTCTAGTCTGGCCAGTACTTAACCGATGCCAGACCAGAGAATTTGCCAAACCATGGGAGGTCAATATTGCAGTGAGTGGGTCTTTTTATTTTTCACTGAGGCAAATAAATGGAACAGCGCTTGCAATGCTGCTTACTAATGTATGACTCTACTGGCACGCCCTATATAAGCCTACGCCTAGCCAAGGCTGATCAGCTCTCTTCATGACAAAGTGTTAGTGTTGTTATACAATTTTACTATATTGGCACAAGGAAATCTACTATATATGTGGGATTTTGTGCATCTGTCTGTCTATCTTTCCATCCACCTGTGAGTCTGTTAAAAAACTACTCCTAAACAGTAAGAGCTAGGACCATCAAATTTGGTGTGCAGCTTCCTCTTATCATAACTTAAAGCAAGATAAGTAGTAGTGCCAGGACAATAGGATGTGCATGGAATGTGATTGTTCCTCAACAAATGGAAAGGGAGGGCTGTTAGAGCAAGAACAGTTATACTCCTAAATGATCACAAGGGGGCAGCCAAGTGCCCCATCCCCAGGAAGCAGCTGAGGGCCAGCCAGCATGGCCTTCATCTCCATCCCCTGCCACCCTGGGCCAGGGGCTGCTCCTACCCCCTACCTTGAGTCCCCCACCCCCTGCTCTGACTCCTGCACCACCCAACACCTGCCCTAAGCCTCTTCTCACCTCCAACACAGACTCCTACACCCCTCACAATGCCAGCCCCTGCCCTGAGCCCCCCACATCCCAAAGCCCCTGCCTTGACTCCTGCACCCCCACACCCTCAGACCCTTGCCCTGAAGGACCTGAGCAATGCCAGGTAAATCTTCTAGTAAGCAGGTAAAGCATAAAAACATGTTTACACTTAGCATCATTACTGGCACTTCCACTGCTTGCTGGTCTCTTAGAAGACATTTGGGCTGCGTCTAGACTGGCATGATTTTCCGCAAATGCTTTTAACGGAAAAGTTTTCCATTAAAAGCATTTGCGGAAAAGAGCGTCTAGATTGGCATGGATGCTTTTGCGCAAAAGCACTTTTTGCGGAAAAGTGTCCCTGGCCAATCTAGACACGCTTTTGCGCAAGAAAGCCCCGATCGCCATTTTAGCCATCGGGGCTTTTTTGCGCAAAACAATTCTGGGTTGTCTACACTGGCCCTCTTGCGCAAAAGCATTTGCGCAAGAGGGCTTTTGCCCGAACGGGAGCGTCATAGTATTTGCGCAAGAACACTGATGATCATACATTAGATCATCAGCGTTCTTGCGCAAATTCAAGAGGCCAGTGTAGACAGCTGGCAAGTTTTTCCGGAAAAGCAGCTAATTTTCCGGAAAAACTGGCCAGTCTAGACACAGCCTTGGGGTAATGTGGAGTTAAATAAAAACAGAATATTGAGAACCAAAATTGGACTGCACACAATTTTTGGAGACCATGAGAAACTCGGCTACACGCATAATAAGCAGACATCCAACGAACTAGCATCATGCCAGACCACAGAGTGCCGGACTGGAGAGATTCGACATGTAGTGACTATATTCTCTTAACTCTGCTGAACACTTTCATATTAAAGTGATGATCATGTGAATGCAAATTCTTTTCAAAACTAGTTATGACCTGACTAGGGAAAAAGGCTCTACATTTCAACACTCCTTATCTGAACATCAGTTTTCTACAACACAGGTGACGTCTGCACTGCAGGCTTCTTTCAGAAGAAGCTTTTCCGGAAGAGAGCATCCACACTGCAAAAGCACATCAAAAAAGCGATCTGCTTTTTCAACAGATAGCATCCAGACTGAATGGATGTTCTCTCGCATATGAGCAGTGATTGCTATGGATAGAATGGCCACCAGGACATCTGTGCTTTTTTCTCTTTCCTCTTCTTCCAAAAGAACTCCCTCTTCCCTGTCCACACACACCTTTTTGAGAAAGAGCTCTTTTGGAAAAAGGCTTCTTCCTCGCAGAATGAGAATTACCAATGTCGGAAAAACCCCTCTGTTCTTTCAATTTTCTTGCGGAAGAACGCAATTGCAATGTGGACGTTCCTCAAGTTTTATCGGGAAAACAGCTGTTTTTCTGACAAAATTCTGTAGTGTAGACATACCATCAGTCATCTCCTCCTGCTGTTACAGTGGAAAGACCTTTGGGCACCTGACACCTCGATTGTATAAACTGATGGAGAATTCCCAGCAACATTCAGCTGTGCTGTTCAGAAGAACAAACAAGACTAAACTAAGGTGCTGGTGCAAGCACAGTCAAAACTTCAGGGAATAGGAGAACAGGAGTGTAACTCTATT
This sequence comes from Pelochelys cantorii, assembly GCA_032595735.1. Lineage (NCBI taxonomy): Eukaryota > Metazoa > Chordata > Testudines > Trionychidae > Pelochelys > Pelochelys cantorii. Next base: position 5,228,393 of record CM064346.1, on the reverse strand, counting down.
AGTCAGATTTTAAGGGGGACACAAAGAGGATACCAAAAAAATGGCAAGAAAGCAAGAACGGGTGGCAGAGATGCAGCCCGATGAGTCTGAACATGATCCACCTTATGCACAGGTGAGTAAGCAGGCATAGCTGTGTGCAAGCTACCCATGTTCCTGTACCATGTACTTCAGAGAAGACCAGCTGCCAAAGAGCTACTACTCCCATTCCTGCATGTAAGAATGGCCAGACTGGGTCAGACCAAAGGTCCATCTAGTCTCCTGTCTTCTGATAGTGGCCAATGCCAGGTGCCACCAGAGGGAATAAACAGAACAGATAATCATCAAGAGACTCACCCCCTGTCATTCACTTGCAGCTTCTGACAAACTGAGACTGGGAACACCATTCCTCCCCATCCTGGCTAACAGCCATTGATGGACCTAACCTCCATGAATTTATCTAGCTCTTTTATAAACCCTGTTATAATTTTGGACTTCACAACATCCTCTGGCAAGGAGTTCCACAGGTGTGTGTTGCGAGAAGTACTTCCTTTTGTTCATTTTAAACCTTCTACTTATTAATTTCATTTGGTGACCCCTAGTTCTTATGCTAGGGAAAGGAGCAAATAACTCTTCTTTATTCACTTTCTCCATATTAGACATGACTTTATAGATCTCTATCACATCCCCCCTTAGTCATCTCTTTTCGAAACTGAAAATCCCAGTTTTATTAATCTCTCCTCATATCACAGCCATTCCGTACCCCTAATAATTTTTGTTGCCTGTTTCTGGAGCTTTTCCACATGGGAGAAGACAACAGAGGGAAGGTTCCCTCACCTACAGTCCACCCTCCATATGCCAGTACAGCAGAGTTGAGCCAGCGTACAGCTGAAAATAAACTGCACAACATATAGAAGTCTCTCTCAGTTACAGTTCAGTGCCTGGCCTTCATCTGGTACAGTAGCATCCCTGAATTCAAGGTTTGTGGCAACTCCATAATCTAGTCTCATAAGTCTTCCATCCAATCTGTAAAAAGTAGTTAAGTTTAAATATTATAGTTGGAGGCAGGCTGGGGAGAACATTGAGCAGTTATTTATGATAAGGTTCATTTTGTTTTCCACTAAATCCTTCAGGTTGCCACAATTAAACCGTGTGTATCATTCTTTTCTAGAAGTAATTTCAGATTCAAGGTAAAATGGAAGTTTTCTAATAAATCTTTGTACCTGAAGGCATTTAGAAAAAAAAATTCTCTCTCCAGAAAATGCACTAAGGCTATGTCTACACAGCAGCGCTATTTCGAAATAAGCCATTCCAGAAGAGAGATTCCAGAATAGCTTATTTTGAAATAGCATGTCTACTCACAAAATGCGTTTTGAAATAGTGCTTAGCAATTTCGAAATAGCGCGTCCACACTGATTGGACGCTGAATCGCATTTAAGGCCACCCAGAACCAATTCAGCCAGGGAATCAGGAAAGTAGTTACCTCGTGTGGCTGCTGTTTGAGGCTAACAGAGGCTCGTGCTTAAAGGGACCCCCCCTGGACAGCCGTTTCTCAGGTTTCCCTGCTTGTTTGCCTACCTCTCGGAGGGACAGTGAAGCATTTTCTCTTCTTGCTCTGGTTGCCCTGACTCAGGACACCACAGCACTCTCTGCTATGGACCAGGAGCTGCCTCCAGGCACTCTTCAGCTCTTGCAGCTGTTGCTGCAAGTCAGGCAGCACTTTCTGCAGGCTGCCTCCCAGGCTCTGCAGGAACCCAATCCCCAAGGCTTCTTGGAGACCTTCCTCAGGTATGTGGGGGAGCGGCTACAGGACCTGGACGCCACCCGCCGTGGTCTGGACACCAGTGCAGACTGGTGGGACCACATTGTTCTGGGGAGACCAACAATGGCTCCAGAACTTTGAATGAAGAAGGGCAGCTTCCTCAAGCTCTGTGAGTGGCTCACCCCTGCCCTGAGGCCATCCCCCTCCAGAAGCGTGCTGCCATCGCCCTCTGGAAACTCTCCACACCGGACAGCTACCATTCTGTGGGGAAGCAGTTTGGCATGGGGAGATCAACCGTCGGGGCCCTGCTCATGCAGGTATGGCACCCTCAGGCTATTGTCCCAGAAGGGGGTGGAAGGATGGAATGGTCTTCCCTCAGGAAAAAGGGGTATGGGAGAGTGCAAGCCCCCTCCCTGGGAGGGTTTGTTCTGTCCCGCCCGCACAAAGCCCTGCCTGGGGCGGCCGTGACTACAGGGGGTTGCTCCTGGTGAGTGGGGGAAGGGAAGTAGGATGGGGGAAGCGGGGGAACTCTCAGGGGCCCTGGCACCCCTTTGGTTCTCGGTTTGTCTCCTTCTGCAGGTGGTCAGGGCGATAAAAGCACCCTGCTGTACAGAGTCATCCACCTGGCAGATGTGGATGCCATCATCAAGAGGTTTGGCGCCCTGGGCTTCCCCAACTGCGGGGGAGGGAGGGTGCTATCGATGGGACACACATCCCTATCTGTGCCCCAGACCACCAGGCACATTAACCAGAAGGGATACTTTTTGGTGGTCCTGCAGGCTGTGACTGACCACCGGGGCCAGTTTATGGACATAAATGTTGCGTGGTCGGGGAAACACACGATGCATGTGTGTTCAAGAACTCTAGTGTCTGCCAGAAGCTTCCCTGACCATCACATCAGGGTCGGGGGTGTGGATATGCCTGTTTGTCTGGTGGGGTCTGCAGCCTATCCCCTGCAGCCATGGCTCATGAAGCCATACACCAGCCACCTCAACCCTTCACGACAGGCATTTAATGCCAGGCTGAGCAGGGCTCGCATGGTGGTCAAGGGTGCCTTCGGCCGCCTGAAGGCGCGTTTTAGATGCCTCCTTACCCCGCCTGGACTTTGGGGAGCACAACATTCTACGTGTGGTGGCAGTGTGTTGTATCTTGCACAACATGTGCAAGAGGAATGGGGAGGCCTTCTTACCTTGATAGGGGGGCAGAGGCGGACCGCTGAGGCAGGGCCTACAAATAGCCACGCATGGCTGCCATCCGGCAGGCCCACCAGGAGGCTGTGCTCATCCGGGAGGCCCTGAGGAAGAGCTTCTCCCCGGGGGAGCAGTGACACTGTTCCCTGGGCCACCCCAATGGGGGCTTCTGCTTCACCCCTCACTGCTGTCCATCCAATTACCTCATGCTTCCCCCCATTCCTGATGAAAAAATAAACAATTTTTTTGTTGGCAAAACTTAACTGTCTTTATTTTACAGAACTGTGGGGTAAAAGAAACTGGGAATAGAGAGGGGAAAGAACCTGGGAGGGGAAGGAGAGAGGGTAGAGGAAGGGGGTGTATAGAATCTGGGAGGAGGGAGCTGTAAGGGGGAGGAGAGGCTCAGGGCTCAAGCTGGGAGTGGCACCGGCCTGTGTGCATCCCACCACTGCGGGTGTGGGGGCCTCAGCATCCACAGGGGGGTGGGGAGAGTGTGAAGGGAGAAGCGGGAGGGGGAGAGGCAGTGGGAGGAGGAGTGATAGCTGGAGAGGGAGCAGAGGCGGGAGGAGGCAGCATGCTCTGCACCCGGGTGTGCACATTATTGCACAGGGAATGGCCTTGCGCAAGCAGCTCCCACCAGCTCTCCCGCCATAGCTGCAGGTCCTCCTCCACCCAGCGGTCGATGGTCCTGTGCAGGGCTCGCAGTGCCGCCAGGCGCTGGCGCTGGTACTCGTCCATTGGACGTGCGCGCCTGTGGATGCCTCGGGTGCGGGCAGATGTCCCGGGTGGTATGGGCCACCCTCCACTCACAGCTGGTCCAGCTGTGGAGAACAAAGACAGATGGACAGTCATCCCAGGGGACACAGTGCCTGAAGCCCAGCCCCCCTCTGCAAGCCGAGAGGGACAGTTCTCGGCACCATCACAGACAATGTGCTTGAAGCCAGGCTCTGTGCTCTATGGCCAGTGGCCCCTCATGTCCCCGGGACTGGGGGCTGCCCCAGGACTGTAGCCATGCCCATGTGCAGGAGTGCTGGTGGGGGGGATGTCCCCTGCCTCCTTCTAGAGGTGGTTTGTGGAGGGAGGGTGTCCCACCCCGGGGTCAGGAGCATGGCAGGTCTCTCCAGACACCCTGTGGCCAAGAGCCCAAGGCTCCTCTGTCGCAGCCTCCTGGGGCCATGTGCCCAGGAGCAGCACAGCACATGCTCCCAAGTGCACAGGTCGCTGCATGATCCACAGCCAGCAAGGGCCAAGCATGGAGTGCCCAGCCCCCCCGTTGCCTAATGGAAAAGTGAGGGCACTCACACAATGTTCCTTTCCCGGCCTCAGACGACGCCTGGGAGATATCCGCAGGGAGGCTTCGGGGCTCCTGGGTCAGCTTGGTGCTCAGGCTGGCCTTGTCCAGGTCCTGGGCCTCCTCCTCCTCGTCGCCATCGTCTGGGCCCCCAGCGAGGATGACGATGGGCGTCTCCACCGCGGAGTCTATAAGTAGGGGGGGAAAGGGACTGCCCCACCCACCAGGATGTGGTCCAGCTCCTTATAATAGGGACATGTGTGGGGGTTCTGCCCCAGATCGGGAGCTGCTCTCTTTGGCCCTGGCATAAGCCTGGCGGACCTCCTTGACCTTCATCCACACCTGTCCTTGGGTGCGGACGTGGCATTTGCTCCCCAGGCTGTCTGCCACGTGGCCATAGACACCCGCGTTCCTGCGTCTCGTGCGGAGATCCTGGATGTTTGTCTCATCCCTCCCAAACCTCAATAAGGTCCAGGACCTCCTCACCAGACCAGGACGGCTCATGTCACTTGTGGCCCCTGGCAGGCTCCTGGGAGCTGGATGAATGCTCCCGGGGAGCAGTGGAGGGCTGGCTGGCTCGTCTTGGGCAGAAATGCTGTCGGGGCAGCTGCAGGGTGGCTCAGGGCTGTCAAGCCTGCTGCTTGCCAAGTCTGCAGCTTTAAGGGCTCCGGGGGGGAGGGGGAGGAGAACAGAGTTCTCCTATGTGTGGATAGAGCGGCCAGCAGGGCACACTGGGAAGGGCTGGAGGCCCCCTATTTCAAATTAGCCCCTATTCCCTGTCTACACAGCACCTATTCCAGAATAGCTATTTCGGAATAGGCACTATTCCTTGTAGAATGAGGTTTACAGAACTGGAAATAAGCTGCCCACTATTTCGAAATTATTTCTAAATAGCGGTTTGGCTGTGTGGATGCTCACGAAGTTATTCCAGAATAGCGGTCGTTATTCCAAAAGAATCTGCTGTTTAGACATTCCCTAAGAGTCTAGCCTGGGACTTTAAACAATATGTGTTTCTAATGCTTTATTGGGCATCTGTCTCTTTCACTTTATGTGGATGCTGGTAATTTCCAAACAAAAAGTAGATAAGGTGTCATATATGCAGGTATCTGATTCTCCTCACAGTATATGTAAAATGAATGAGACTGGGAAATAAAACAACATCCACTCACCGACATATAAAGTCTCTTTCCCCTAGAGCAGATTGAAACCTGAAATTCTCATCCTATGGGAAATCCCAAAGTTCCTCCCCCAAAAAACCATCTAAATCATAACAAATATTCAAAATTTAATTTAAAAAAATCAAAATATTTTATTTTTTACTTTAAAAAAAATAATTTCAATAGGGCCAAAACGTGTAATTCCACTTTATCAATTCAACTACATTGTAGTCAAAAAGAATCATTCTGATAATTTTCTCTTGAAAATGTCAACGCAGAATGATTTCATAGAACCATAGAATCATAGGTCTGGAAGAGACCTCAGGAGGTCATCAAGTCCAGCCCCCTGCCCAAAGCTGGACCAATCCCAACTCAATCATCCCAGCCACGGCTTTGACAAGCGGAGACTTAAAAATCTCTAGGGATGGAGATTCCACCACCTCCCTAAGTAACCCATTCCAGTACTTTACCACCCTCCTAGGGAAATAGTTTTTCCGAATATCCAAACTAGACCTCCCCCACTGTAACTTGAGACCATTGCTCCTTGTTCTGCCACCTGACACAACTGAGAACAGCCTCTCTCCATCCTCTTTGGAACCTCCCTTCAGGTAGTTGAAGGCTGCTATCAAATCCCTCCTCACTTTTCTCTTCTGCAGCCGTAATAAGCTCAAATCCCTCAGCCTCTCCTCGTAGATCATGTGCTCCAGCCCCTAATCATTTTGGTTACCCTCCATTGGACCCTCTCCAATGCGTCCACATCCTTTCTGTAGTGGGGGGCCCAGAACTGGACACAATACTCCAGATGTGGCCTCACCAGAGCCAAATAAAGGGGAATAATCACTTCTCTGGATCTGCTGGCAATGCTCCTTCTAATGCACCCTAATATGCCATTAGCCTTCTTGGTTACAAGGGCACACTGTTGACTCATATCCAGCTTCTCATCCACTGTAATACCCAGATCCTTTTCTGCAGAACTGCTACTTACCCAGTCGGTCCCCAGCCTGTAACAATGCTTGGGATTCTTCCATTCCAAGTGAAGGACTCCGCACTTGTACTTGTTGAACCTCATCAGATTTCTTTTGGCCCAACCCTCCAATCTGTCTAGGTAACTCTGGACTCTATTCCTGCCCTCCAATGTACCTACCTCTCCCCCTAGCTTAGTGTCATCCGCAAAGTTGCTGACGGTGCAATCCATCCCCTCATCCAGGTCATTAATAAAGATGTTGAACAAAACCGGCCCTAGAACTGATCCTTGGGGCACTCCGCTAGAAACTGACCACCAATCTGACATTGAGTCGTTGATCACTACCCGTTGGGCTCGACAATCTAGCCAGCTTTCTATCCACCTTACAGTCCATTTATCCAATCCATACTCCCTTAACTTGCTGGCAAGAATATTGTGGGAGACTGTATCCAAAGCTTTGCTAAAGTCAAGGTATATCACATCCACTGACTTCCCCATATCCACAGAGCCAGTTACCTCATCATAGAAGCTAATCAGATTGGTCAGGCAGGACTTGCCCTTCTTGAATCCATGTTGACTATTCCTGATCACTTTCACCTCTTCCAAGTGCTTCAAAATGGATTCTTTGAGGATCCCCTCCATGATTTTTCCAGCAACTGAGGTGAGGCTGACTGGTCTGTAGTTTCCTGGATTGTCCTTCTTCCCTTTTGTTTTTAAGCTCACCAAGGATATCCCCAGTAAGCCAATCTGGTCGCCTCCTATATTTGCTTTTCTTACTGCGCATCGGGATGGTTTCTTCCTGTGCCTTCAATAAGGCTTCTTTAAAATACTGCCAGCTCTCCTGGACTCCCTTCCCCTTCATGTTAGCATCCCAGGGAATCCTGCCCATCAGTTCTCTGACAGAGTCAAAGTCTGCTTTTCTGAAGTCCAGGGTGTGTATTTTGCTACTCTCCTTTCTTCCTTTGGTCAGGATCCTGAAATCGACCATCTCATGTTCACTGCTTCCCAGGTTGCCACCCACATCTATTTCCCCTACTAGTTCCTCCCTGTTTGCGAGCAGCAGGTCAAGCGTGCATGGCCCCTGGTTGGTTCCTCCAGCACTTGTAACAAGAAGTTATCCCAACATTCTCCAAAAACTTCCTGGATTGTCTGTGTACTGCTGTATTGGTCTCTTTAATTTTGTCCAGTCAAGGTTTGCTAAAAGATGACTATTCTGTTGGAAAAATTGCAAATAGTTCAAGTCTCCCCTACATGTTCCATATCCCTTTGATCTGGGTTTATTGATGGCTTTACATTATGTAAGACCACTTGAGAAGACACTTCTTCATATCCCAGATCATGAAGCAGTACTGAGATGTCCACTCAACAAGATGTACAAGTTCAGAGCCATGCGACACTTAGAGCATCACACTCTGAGAGTCAACACTTAATGTATCCAAGGCAGCAAAGCTGATCCAATACTCTCTACTGCCTTGTGTCATAATTTGCACCAATATAAAGAGCAAAACATATGCAATGTCAATAGCAGAAAGAATCTATTATGTAAAGGCAATTGAGTTTTGTCCAGTTTTAATTACTCATCTTAAACATTCTTTTTCCTAGTGAGAGAAGATGAGATGCACCAGCAGTGGGCGTTCTATGCAGCCAACATCTTCAGAGGTCCCTGTCTCTTTCCATCTCCATTGCAACAAATCTGGCTGCCGTGGGCCAGTACTGAGTGAAAAGCATGTGCTAAGGCCAAACTTTTAATGATTGGGGGCTCCAAGTTCAACAGCCAGTTTTGAAAACATGAGTTTCTCTGTGCAGAAGTAGGTGTAGCAAAGTGAAACCTCTTGTGCCATTTGCCACATGAACGTTCCTTGAGTGGGGGTGAAGATAAAACTGGACACGTTTAGAAACAAAATTTATTTTTCATCTCACATACTAAGCTGGATATTGCCCTTCAGCATCAAAGAAGAGTCATATTGAATGCTGAGAATGTTATTATTTTTGCCTCTTCCCCAACATATTTTCAGTTAATCGATGTGTTCAGTGAGCACTAAGGGCTTGTCTCCATTACACCGGAGATCAACACTGCAGTGACCGATCCACTGGCCGTCAATTTCTCCCATCTGCTTAGACACAGTAAATCGATCTCCGAGTGCTCTCCCATTGACACTCATACTCCACCAGGATAAGAAAAGTAGCTGGCATTAATGGGAGAGCAGCCTCCACCAGCCTTACTACATGCAAGATGCTGCAGTGAGTATATCAACTTCAGCTCCTCTTTGTGTAGCTGAAGTATATTGACAGCAGGGGTTAATACAGACAAGGCCTCAATCTGAATCTCTGAGGTTACGTCTGGATATTCAGAGAATATTTATGGGGATCTTCCTATTCTAACTCCAGCCAATCTCTAAAGATGTTTCAGAAGCCACGGGTCACAGTGCATGAATTTTTAAAGTAACGTAATAGCTACAGCACCGAGACAAAGAATTTGCATGGGGAAACACTTTAATCCATTCCTAATTCTTGACTTTGACCATGGTTAGAAAAGTTAAGCCTGTAATTTGATACACAAATACACTCTGAAGGGAACACACCTTAACACACTTGGAACCACCTTTACCACACTGCGCCATGTCACATCAGAGAACTGGCCCCCACATACCGCAAGAGAAACTGCTTCAGTATGGAGGAGGCAAGACAGCAGGAAGGCCAGCCGCATGCTTCTGAATGTTACCTGCCATCCCCACTAACATCCATACGGGGGGAGCCTCTAAACAGTCACAATCCCTACCTGATGGGGACCACATCATAGAAGAAATCTTTCTGAGACCCCCCAGTTCTGGCCTTCAAGCAACTTCCCAGTCTCATCAAGTTCGTCATCAGATGCCAGCTCCCCAAAGACTGGGACACACTGGACCCTGCCATAAAAACAGATGCAACATGTGCAGACATATCTCCATGGCTACGGTGATCAATATTCCCCACATCAGACCTTTCAAGATCCATAGGTCCTGCACATGCCCGTCACAACATGTGCTGTGCTTCATTTCGTGTACCCAGTAACAACGCCGGGGGAGAAGCCAGACAGTGCTCTTGAATGAATCCTCACAGAAAAATGATAAAAGGCAAAAAAATATTGTATCACCTGCGTGGTGAACACTTTTCACAAAATGATCCCTCTATATTTAGCCTTTCAGTCCTAACCCTCAAAGGAAACCTGCACGACTCCTTCAAAAGACGAGCCTGGGAGCTGAAATTCATAACTCGACTAGACACTAAAAATAATGGATTTAATAAAGACACAGCATTATGGCTCATTACAACAATCTATAATCCACTAAACCTCCTTTGCCCTGTGACAGCAAAGATGTTAACTGTCCACTTCACCTTGAATGCTCTGACAACGTGTTAACCCCTTAGGCTAAACAATTTGTTCCATCTTCTATTTAGCAGTGACAATGCTGTTCCCAGAAAAGATACCCCCTCACTCCTCTTGTCTCTCTAATTCAACTAACCTTTATCCAATTATACATGCCATCCCCGCAATGAAGTTGCAAGATATGACAATAAAATATGCAAGGAGATTATTGAGAAAAAATACAGCTGAATCTCTACTTAATGCATTAATGGAAATCTTCATAGAGTGAAGCCAATAAAAACAAAGGGATGGTGCAAGAAGGGCTCAGTTCTTCTCTCCCATGGACCAGTCATACTCAGGTGCAGCCTCATTGATTTCAGTAGATTTGGTCCTTAGTGACCATTTCACCTACAAGATCTTTATCAAGCACTTAAGAACCCACCTGGGGAAGTAAGGAAACAGACTGGCAGAGTCAGAAAAGTACCCAGAAATCACCTACTTCAAGCAAAATAACAGAACACACTGGGCGTCACCTATAGCCCGCAGCTTAAACACCTCCGGTACATCATTGATCATCTACAACCTGTCCTGGAAAACAATCCCTCACTCTCACAGACTTTGGGAGACAGGCCAATCCTCACGTACTGACAACCCCCCAACCGGAAGTAAATCTTTTCCAGCAGTGAATACACTCAGATACACTGTAATATGCCAGGTCAGTCTGGGCACCACTGAGAGTGACAAATCAGGGCAAATTGCTAAAAAAACAGAGCTACTTACAGCCCAAGATTGGAGTCCTTCCCGATAAGTTACCAGACCAGTCACACAGAGCACTTCAGCTGCCATCCTAGTCAGCAGGAAGTCTCACAAGCAAAACCCCTTAGACACCCTAGCTCAGTGTTTCTTACACTTTTTAAGACCAAGGAACACCAAACAATATTTTTTGGTTGAGCAAAAAAAAACCAAAAAAACCTTGCCCCTTGAACACCAGAAGACACTTTTATTGACAACGACAATATTCGCTCACTGTCTGATGATAATTTAAGTAACTTTTTAATTATCTTTTGAAAAGTGAAACATCTTTTTTAATCTAAGTATCCCAAACATAACCTGTCAATTGCTATCTATTAAATAAAAAAAAAAGTTGTCAAACAAAGAAGGAACATTGTATCTGGCCCCCCTCAGCTGTCCTGGGTAACAAGTGAGGGCTAAAGGCAGCAGTGCAAAGACCCAGTTGGGGTGGCGGCTGTAGGACAGTTCTTCCCCCTGGCAGGCAGGATCCCCAGACCAGCAGCGGAGACAGCCAATCAGAGCCGGCCCTGCTGCTGGCCTGCAATGCTCCTCCCCTCTGGCAAGGGGCGCAACCGAGGTGCGGAGCTTTCCCAGGTGGTTGCAAGCCGGGCGCAGAAGCACATAAGGAGGAACATGGGTAGCCCCGCCTCATTTCCTGCCGCCTCATCACTCACTCGCCTCTTCCCCCCTTTGCGCGGAAGCACATGAGGAGGAACGCGAGTAGCCCCGCCTCATTTCCAGCCACATCACCACTCGCTCACCTCACTCACCTTGTTTAAGAAACAAGGATCTAGCTTTACCTGTGCCACAACCAGACCCGCACCTTATACAGGTGAGAGGTTATAAAAACCAATCTCACCAAATCCAAACAGGTTCTCCCAGTCCCAAAAGACCAGGCACAGTCCCAGGTCAATTTATACCTCAGCTCTTACCCAAAAGAGCACACTGGGCCAATCCTTTAGAAACTAAAATCTAAAGGGTTATTAATAAAAGAAAGAAAAGGTTGAGAGTGAGATGGTTAAAGAAAATACATCACATACATCAGTCACCAAGTTCTGGATGCAGGCTCTTGGCAGAGCTGTAACAAACTGCTAGTTTAAAGTCTCTGGATACATCCTGTCTTAGGATCGGTCAGCAAATCCTTCCTGGCTCTCTGTCCATAACAAGAGCGCTTCTGGAATCAGGCGCAGGATTGAAGACAAGATGGAGGCATCCTCATGATACTTTTATAATCTCTCTCATTCGGAGGGGAAACCCATCCATCTTCTGGGTGCCGGTGCCTCCCAGAAAGGGCTGATCTCGTGACCCACAAACAAGTTTCTTTCCTTTCTAGGCCAGGAGCCATGTAGCTCCAGATGTGTTCTTCTCAGGCAAGGGGCCATCATGTGCTCCTCAGGTGTCAATTGGCAACACTCAAGAGCCATTGTCCATGCAAGATCGAGCAACTGCCCCTCCCAACAGAAAGCATTTAAAATATAAATACAAAGCCCATAGTGATAACTTTACAATGAGGAAGCACACGAGGAGCCTAGACAGAGCCAGTGCAGCATAAGCTGTCGTTTGACATCCCACACGGCCCACTTTGCACCAACTCTGGGGCAAACACACACCAGTGGGTACGGCAGTGATCTGCCTGCTTACACTAAAATCCAATAACATGACATATACTCACCCTGGCACCTACCCCAGCAACAAACCCTGTTGTCAACTCTGTCCACACATCTGTATAAGCAACACTATCACAGGATCTGACCACATAAGACACCACATCAGGGGCTCGTACATCTGCACATCCTCTAATGTGATGTATGGCATCAAGTGCCAGCAGTGCCCCTCTGCCGTGTATATTGGCCAAACTGGGTAGTTTCTGTGCCATAGGATAAATGGACACAAATCAGTAGGGTTGCCAGATGGTTTAACCAAAAATACCGAACACCCCCCCCCCAAAGAAAAACCAGGAAAAAAATTCTATTGAGAAAAAAAAAGGGGGAGACCAAAGTTGTTGAGCAAAAAAAATGATCCCGACAGCAGTTATTAAGCCAAAAAAAATTAAAAATTAAAAAATAAAAAATCAGCATGGCCCCTTTAAGAAGAGGCTTTTTTGCCAGTGGCCATTTTGTTTTTCTGTTCCAGCGACAACACAAGCCCCTGCGGAACCAGAGAAGCAGGGGAGTGGAAGGGGGGGCCTGGCAAGAGGTCTGGGGGGGAAGGGCAGGGACTGGGCCCGGTTGCTGAGTGTGTCGTAGGGTTGCCAGGTATCCGATATTTTCACCTCCTGACAGGGAAAAAAAAAACAGAAAAAACCTATACTTACCTGGAGATCGACACTCTGGAGATTGGGTGTCCGGTATTTTCTGAATTCTTTACCAGACAGGAGGCGAAAATACCGGACTGTCCGGGTCAATACCAGACAGCAACCCTACAAATCAGACATCAGGAATGGGAACACACGTAAACCTGTAGGGGAATATTTTCACCTCCCTGGACATTCAATAATGGATTTAAAAGTAGCTATTCTTCTACAAAGGAATTTTACCAGACAGTTACAGAGACTGCTAAACTGGAATTCATTTACAGATTGGACACTGCCAACCTGGGCATGAAAAAAAGATAGTAACTAGTTAACGCACTATAAAGGCAATTTCCCTTGCCTTTGACATTCACATCAAAAGCTATGAATGGGACACATCCAGCCTACTTAATTAGCTTCATTAACATGGGTCCTTCAATTGACAGGTAACTGCTTTTGCTATTATATATACATCTTGGATTTTGTTATTTCCACTCTAACTCATCTGATGAAGTGGGTTTTACCCACAAAAGCTCATGATCCTATATATCTATTAGTCTTTAAGGTGCCCCACAGGACTACTCATTTCCCATATGCTAGTTCTAATTCAAATCCCATGCTAGGACCATAGCCCACCAATGCCTTTAGTCCTACAGAGTAACAACATCTTAATAAAGAAAGATGAAAGTCAGGCTCTTTGAAGAGAATGGTTTATTTAGTGCACATCTCAAAATTGAATAATGTCTAATGAGCAATTAATGTGATTTCTAAATTTGAAAATGAGTAACTTGTCTTTATTATCCTTTCACGTCCATGCTCTCTTGAAAAGTTTTATCCATGCTCATGTGACATATTGCTCATGATCATTCCAGTGACCCTTTACACTTACATTCAGAGACATTTTATACCGCAGAATTAAGGAGTTTCTTTAAATAAGGAGATGCACCTCTACAATCCATTCATACTGCAGCTCCCAAAATAATCTTCCTCCCTCAATAAATCCACATCACACCCCTCTTCAAATTCTTTCCAAAGCTCCCTCATCTTCACCCACCAAGTCAAATTTAAAACTTTTCTTTCTTCAAGTCCCTCTGCAGTTCTGCCCCAGAAATCCTCCTGATTTCTTAGGCTTTGCCTATACTTACCTGCAGATGGACACTCTGGAGATCAATCTTTCAGGGTTCGATTTAGGGGGTCTAGTAAGGACCCACTAAATCAACTGCTGATGGAGCCCCTGTCGATCCCAGTACTCTACCAGATCATGAGAAGTAAGAGAAGTTGATGGGAAAGTTTCTCCTGTCAATCTCCCACAGTGGGTATGCCGCAGAAATTCAACTTAAGATACACCAACTTCAGCTACACTATTCTCGTAGCTGGAGTTGCATAACTTAAATTGATTTTCTCCCGCAGTGTAGACCTGGCCTTATAGTGCTCTCCTTCTCTCTTCTTCCTCTATGCCATAGATATTCCCTTCACTTCCCTCTCCCACACCTGCTTTCTTACCTTCTTCCATACTGCCCCCTACACACAGCCCACCACCACCCCATCCCAGAAACTTCCCATTTGAAGCCTCCCCTTGCCTCTTTTACAGGGCCCACAAACACCCATCCACATAAGCAAAACACCTTCCCTGCCCCAGCATTGCATGAGAGGAAATAAAGGCGGGGAGGGGAAGCTAACCATGCCTTCTCCTCTCCCCAGTTGACAAATGGGTAGAAAATTCAAATTTTTCCTCCATGGACATTCATTCCTATACAAGGGAAGATGGGGCTCAGTAACAAACAAACAAAATAAATAATAACAACAATAATAATAAAGCACAGTCTTTATTACCTTGGGCTATGATCATAAACTGAGCAGGCCCAGACTTGGATGGGGTAGGGGGTGCTGAAAGGGACACCTTGGAAGTGGTGTTAGCAATTTGGCAAGTGACATTTTACTCCCAGCCATGACAGAGCCAGTATCCTAATGCAGTGATTCTCAACCTCGGAGATGTAGAAGTCTTCCAAGGTCTTCTACTCATCTATCTGCCTAGTTTTGCAACAGAGTACATTAAAAGCACCGTGAAATCTGTACAAACTAAAATGTCATATAATGACTTGTTTATATTGCTCTATATACTATACCCAGAAATGTAAGCACAATATTTATATTCCAACTGATTTATTTTATAATTCAATAGTAAAAATGAGAAACTCAGCAATTTCAGTAATAGTGTGCTGTGGCACTTTTATATTTTTATGTCTGATTTTCTAAGCGAGTAGGTTTTAAGTGAGGTGAAACTTGGAGGTAGACAAGGCAAACTAGACTCCTGAAAGTGGTACAGTCATCTGGGAAGACTGAGAGCCAATATTCTAGTGAGCGGCACAGGATATTCTCAGAGAAGAAGCCGGATTAACCTGTAACTTTAAAAACAAGGAATAGTCCTGTGGTACCGAAGAGTATGTCTACACAGCAGAGTATGTTTGCACAGTAGGCAAAAGAGTATGTTTACACAGCCGGCAGTTATTTTGAAATAATGTTGAAATACTGCCAAGCTGGAGGACTCCTTACTCCGACTCCTGTAACCCTCATTGTACAAGGAGTAAGGGAAGTCGGAGGAAGAGTGCTCTATTTCGAAATAAGTGCTGTGCAGACACTCCCTATTTTGAAAAAAGCTATTTCGAAATAAGCTACGCAATTGACGTAGCTCAATTTGCATAGCTAATTTCAAGTTAAGCCCTGCTGTGTAGACGCGCCCTTACAGACTAACAAAAATATGTGGTATCATAAGCTTTCATGGGCAAAACCCACTACATCAGATGATATTATGTTACTGGAGATTTTGTTTTACATAAGACAAAAGGCTGATATGCTCTGAGATTCATGGATATGACAGATTCTATCTGCCATAAACATAAAATCAGTGTAATTAAGAAAATTATCTCTCTCAAGATTCTAAGCATTAAGCAAATAAATAAATCAACATCAAATGCAGACACAAGTAAAATTTGCACCATGTGCATTTGATCTAATATATATTAAGAAAATAGATAAGTTTCATATTACTAGAAAAGCATACCAGATGTCTTTGACGTCATCTAAATTATCTCTATTTTTAAACATTACTCTTTTCCATTTGCTGCCAACTCTGAAAGTCCAATTTGCCAAGATAACATATCCAGTGTGGATGAAGATTTCCAAAATTGAAGTATCAGTTTCTTAGCAACCGTAGTATCCTTTGTATTAAAATGGAGCACAGTGAAAATGTCATCGTCTATAGACTTTTATGCACCTAATCAGTGAATTCCCATTAAAGACAGGCAGGCGGGAGAAAATGTTACTTTGAAACTCTCTCTCTCCCCCCCTCTCCCCCGTCTTCCGCTCTATGAAATAAACAGCTGATCATAATGAAAGATGCAGCAAGCCAGGGTCAGAAAGCTGATATGATTCATGGAAGGATTAAGACCCCTTCCTTCCATTTGTCCATATGTGGTAGTCTGGGGGCACAAGCAGGACTGATAAAGCTATGCTCAGTACTGTGTCCATCTAGAGAACAAACATCCGATAGCTCCATCTCTCCCAACCTACAAGAGCTCCTACAAGGGCTTTCAATGCCCGCATTCTTGTCTGTCACCTCCATGCCAGAAGCTCGCACTCCTGATAAGCTGTCCTCTGTAAAATAACATCCTGTGATCCGCAAGGGGGTTCCTCTCCATTTGAGAGTCCTCTAGTGTTCGGGATCCTATATAAATGCACGACGACATTGTAAATATGCAGAGGGTCATAAGAAGCCCTGTAATTCCCAAGGTGGCATCAACTCTGAACTCAGATGTAGCCACCTGCATGTTTAATTCATTTTATACCTCAAAAATGTAGGAAACACACGGCAGCTAAAGCTGGAGGCCATATCCCCTGGTCTCTCTCTGCTTGCCAAACACGAGGAGCTCATTTTACACCGAGGAGTCTCATCTGCTCTCTGTCTTCCAGTCTCTGGGCTCTTTTCTGGCCTCAGTGGAATTACTGTCCTACTGGACACTAGCATGAGACCAGAGTCATGGATCTGGATAGGTGTAATATGAAGGCGTTAGCTCACCACGGTCACTTCCTGGAGACTGAGTGTGACGTAGCATCTCTCTGCCCACTGGCCGTCTCTGCTGATAGCTGCTCTGCCTCTTCCTGTGACATAACTTTCCAGACAGGTCACTTTAAAGCCAGTCCCCTTCCGGAGTAGTCCATGAACAAACAGCAGAGGGAATTAATGCAGATAATCAGTGGGAGGGAGAGGGAGGGGACTGGCTCCCTGTTGGGGCATATCCAGGAATCCTTCTCAGGGTGTGAGACTCTGGCCCTCCCTTCTCTCTGGGAGAGCCCTTAAGGCAGCGGTTATCTGGGAAGCTCCTACCTTCAATCAGCCCTTTCCCCAGGAGCTGAGGGTTGATGGTCTCTTCCCTGGCCTGCCGATATGTGAGATGCTCCACTCCCCTGCTAAGCTCCTCCTCCAGCATGTGCATGCCTGGCAGGTGTGAGGAGACATAACTGTCTGACCCCAGAGCAGCTCCTTAACCCCTTGTCCACTCTGGGAATTTTACACTTGCTCATACACCCACTTCCTGCAGATGGCACCTAAGGATCCAGACCAGCAGAGTGTCCTCCCCAGCCCAGAAAGAATCCCAAGTGCTGCTACAGGCTGGGGACCGAATGGCTAAGCAGCAGTTCTGCAGAAAAGGACCTGGGGGTTACAGTGGATGAGAAGCTGGATATGAGTCAGCAGTGTGCCCTTGTAGCCAAGAAGGCTAATGGCATATTAGGTTGCATTAGGAGGAGCATTGCCAGCAGATCCAGAGAAGTGATTATTCCCCTTTATTCGGCTCTGGTGAGGCCACATCTGGAGTACTGAGTCCAATTCAGGGCCCCCCACTGCAAAAAGGATGTGGACACATTGGAGAGGGTCCAGTGGAGGGCAACCAAAATGCTTAGGGGGCTGGAGCACATGACCTACGAGGAGAGGCTGAGGGATTTGGGCTTATTTAGTCTGTTGAAGAGAAGAGTGAGGGGGAATTTAACAGCAGCCTTCAACTTCCTGAAGGGAGGTTCCAAAGAGGATGGAGAAAGGCTGTTCTCAGTAGTGACAGATGGCAGAACAAGGAGCAATGGTCTCAAGTTGTGGTGGGAGAGGTCCAGGTTAGATATTAGGAAAAACTATTTCCCTAGGAGGGTGGTGAAATACTGGAATGCGTTATGGAGGGAGGTGGTGGAATCTCCATTCCTAGAGGTTTTTAAGTCCCAGAATGACAAAGCCCTGGCTGCCATGATTTAGTGGGGGTTGGTCCAGCTTTGGGCAGGGGCGTGGACTCGATGACCTCCTGAGGTCTCTTCCAGCCCTAGGATTCTAAAAAACCCATTTTAGTGAGCTTTTCCTGCTCTATGCTGACTTTGGAAGGTGTACAGCTGGGGGGACAGATACCAGAACACAAGCTTGGGGAGGTTGGATCTTTTCTGGTGTTTAAACACCATAAGAGGCGTAATCAGCGACAAGCTTGAGTGGATTTTCCTGGAGGTAGCATCTGAGAGAGTCCGTGGCCCATTTCATGGCCACACCTTAATACTGTGTTCCCACAGGAATAGTTCACAGCTAAAGTAAAGAGCAGGGTCTTCTCCATTTGCTCCCTGGGACAGCCCTGTGCCTAGTTCCGCTCCTCAAGGTCGGTTTGCAAAATGAGTTCTGTTGAGAAGTCAGGACTGAACAGGACAGCTCCTTGCACAAGGGGTTTTTCAACTTCTGAAAGGCCTTTTGCAGGTCTCAGACCTGTGAACCTTCTTGGGGCTACTGGTCCAAAGACAGGCGGCTGGTGCTGGGAGAGCCAAACCAGAGTGACAGGGAAGGGGCAGAAGAAGGCACCTGAGTAGCAATTAAAATGTTGGCAGGGGCCCAGAGGGGCCGTGCATCTCCCAAGTGCTGCTGCAAGTCACCTATGGTTCCAAATTAGGTCTGCGATGAGGGCTGGTGTGGCCCTGGCACAAATCAGCAGTAATCATCTGGGAGGCCCAATGAACTCTGGACTGGTTTCATTGTGGTTGGGATAGGACATGCGCTTTGAGGGCCTGCACCGCGCTCACAGGGACCCGTCCTGGCCTTTTTCCAAATTACATCCCCGAAAGGATCTCTTCTTTTCCCTTCTTCCACTTTGCTGAGTTTCCAGCTGGCACAGCCTCCCACAGGGACTAAAGTCCAGTGGCGACATGTGCTGTGTATGTATTTGAATTTCCGTTGTGGATGACCATAGCACGCTACATGGGAGCTATGTGGTTGAGCTGTTGGAACATCACCATGGTACCATGGAGGACAAAGGCCATAGTCCTAAATGAGAGAGGACATGGACTTGGCCAGAGGGTCTCCTCCCATGATTCTGGTGGGAGTGAGCTCTGCAGGTATGACGGGTCAGAGCTCTGAGCCCAAAAAAGTTCCTTAACCCTTGCTGTTCAGTGTTGGGTTTGTCTACCTCCCCACGGTAAACTGAGGATGTTTTGTAGTTAAGGCACCATGCTGGGACTCAGGCTTGTGAGTCTTGGGGCTAGTAACACGTGGGGTTGCTCCTGCAGGTAGATTCCGGAGAACAAATATACTTGCAGGATCTTGCCCTTGATAATTCAGTACCTCAGTTCCCCAGCTGTACATCTCCTTTTTCTCACCCTTTTTCCAGTTAGACATTTGGCTAAAAAGCTTTAAATCTATGTATAGTGCCCAGCACAAAGAGTCCCTGAATGTGGTTGGGTTCTCTAGGTGCTCTTGTAATAGTAATAAAAAATAAAAACAACCTGGAAGCAAACTCTTGTGTTTAGTACAGTGCTCCTCCTGCCCACATATCTCAGTAATGGAGAGAGAGACACTCATAAAACGTGAGTGTCTCCCACTCTGGGGCCCAGAAGGAGGGAACGTTTGAGCAAAGGGAGAGCTTGCGTCCCAGGTAGGACTGTCTTTGCTCTCACAGCAGGAATGGTCAGAGTCCATCAGGACCTCATGATCAGCAGTTTATTTCCTGCCAAGCACAACAGATGCCTAGGAGGGAACAGAATCAATAGCACGAGGAAATGCCCACTCTTGGAGGCCTGCAACTCCTCTCTCACAAACACAGGCAATGAAAAATCCTTGAAGATATTACCAACATTGCTGGGCCTATTTTCGTTTTCACCCAGCCCTGATGGATAAATAAAAATCAATCCCAACTCGACTATATTTTAGCTCTGACCACAGCTCCTCCATGGATTTTCTGCATTCTCTCTGCAGGTTACAAAAACCAACAGTTATGATAATAATAACGCCATGGTGACAGAAGGAAGCAGAAGCTATCTGAGTAATTTAGATTTAAGAAGGACTAGTCTCGCCATTTATAATCAGATGTAACCCGCCTGCCATGTTGTTTGCTGCTGCAAGAAGAGCAACAGTTCTGAAATTATATAAAACGTAATGAAGAGTACTTGGCTTTAAATGCCCTTTAAAATAATCAATTTGGCATTTGGCTATCAGCACACTCAAGCCAGGTTCATTATTTTATTTGTTGTCTGAAGTCACACGGGAATGCACCATTTGTAATCTGACCTGTGAAATATATTAAACAGGCAAAGGTTTCCCCAATTAAAGACTCAATAATGTGTAGCTATTTTACACTGAAGCTAAATACTTACAAAGCACAGACATAGTCTGATACTATATAGACCTGTATTTCTATCTTATTATATCGCATGCCAGATTTGAGAGCAGCTATTTTGCATCTGATGCAAGGAATAGGAAATTTCACTCACATTATTATAATAGTTTATTATAATTGTTTATTAAACATGTTCAGTGTATTCAGTGTCCTATATAATATGCCCAGAATAATTGTATGCACACAGAGAAAATATATTATCACAGTCTATGTACAGACCCAGACACAATAAACAGACAATCTACATACGGTCACAATGTATGCCCAATGCGCACAGTCACGGGGTATGCATAGACAAGACACACAGCCATGTTACAGATGTAGCTAACATACACAGTTACAGTACGCAGATGGATACAACATACACACAGTCCCTGCCTCCAAGATTTCAGAGTCTAGACAATGTTCCACATCAGACAGAATTTACTTTGCATTTCTCCTTGCAGATATTGATTTATTTAGATGTATAAGAAATATGCTAAAGAAAAAGCCCTTAAAATCTCTTGGCACCTTTACCACAATTAAAAATACCACCAAGTGAAAAGGACAGCCAGCAGCTACTCTGCTCCCACAGACAAAAAGCAATCACCACAGTACAAGCAAGCACAGCTATAATCCCATCACTTACACAAACTCCAACTACCCGTCATGTCCCTCCCTCTCTACAAGTCTGGGTAAACAGATAAACTTGCAGTGTGCATGAATGTCAACAGATGTCCGGGTAGGTGGGGAGAGTAGGTTCGAAATGTAAGCACTCCTTACATCAGAAAGAACACCCGGTTGTCAGATCCCATTGGTTTTCATCAGAGTACACAGCAATACTGCTATGTTTTGAGGTAAGCACCTGTTTGAATCTGGGCATAGTCTCTACACAGCATTTATTACACAATACCTGGGAAGGTTTGGAATGGCATTTGTTCAAAAAACGTGTATGTAAATGCTTGTCAAAGACAGATGAACCATATTCAGGGAACGAGATTGTAACGATGCTTTGCTGTATTCTGTGTGAGACTTGACATATTTTCTTATCACCAAAATAGCCTTGAAGTCTAGGCCAACTCATTCTAAGAATACAGCCAGTCCCCGAGTTACGAACGCATCGACTTACAACCATTCGTATTTACGACCAACCTCCTATACAGCCGGAACCCAAGTTACAAACAAAATCCTCACTTACGAACAATGCGGCTGTAATGTAAGTGAATGTAATCCGACTTATGAACAGATCGAGTTACGACCTAGTGTTTGATATGTAACTCGTTTGTAAGTCGGGGACCGGCTGTATGCAGCTTTTGCAAAACTCTGAAATCAGGCAAATTAAAAGTTTACTGGTAAGCCACATCAGGAGGACCAGGATTAGATTAGCATCTTTCTCGGTGAGTCCTGGGGAAGATAAGGGAGCGTAACTTCTAATACAACATACAAAAGATGGAATGTTTTAAAGAACAGCATAAAACTCGGGGTACGTCTACACGGCAGGCACACTTATTTCGAAATAAGCGATTCCGAAATTTATTTTCTGAAATAGCTTATTTCAAAATTCCCTTCCCACCTCCCACATGGGATGCCATGGCTCATGAAGCCCTACACCAGACACCTTGACCCGCATGCAGGGCCCGCATGCAGGCAGAGCGCGCCTTCAGACATCTCAAGGCCCATTTCCAATGCCTCCTCATTGGTCTGGATGTTGGGGAGGGGAACATCCCCCAGGTGGTGGCTGTGTGTTGCATGCTCCACAACCTCTGTGAGAGGAAGGGGGAGGCCTTCCTTCCAGGGCGGGGAGCAGAGGCCAGCCAGGAGAGCAGAGCCTTTGAACAGATACACACGGTTGCCACCCAGCAGGCCCAGCAGGCAAGGGTGCACATCCAGGAGGCCCTGAGGGAGTTTTTCACAAGGACCCCGGTGACACTGTCCTCAGGGTCCCCCCATTAGGGGCCTGGGCCTTGCCCCTCTCTGCCTTTCCTCCAACAACCCCTCCCTTCCCACCTCCACACCTTTCCCCTGAAGAGACACTCCCTGCAAGAAGGTTTACAGGATCTGTCGAAAAAGGCTTTCTTTCTCAACAGATCCCCCTCTAGACTGCCACTTTTTGCCGACAAAGTGCTGAGTCGGCAAAACGCGGTGGCCATTTTTATGCAAATTAGGCGCAGGATAGTTAAATCCCTGCCTCATTTGCAATGTCGACCTGCCTAATCTGCATCCCTCTGCCGACAGAGGGATGCAGTCTAGACATACCCCTAAATATCAATATTGTGCTAAAGGCACAGAGTCAAATTAGGTGCAGGATATTTAAATCCCTGCCTCATTTGCAATGTCGACCTGCCTAATCTGCATCCCATTCCTCAAAGAGCACTTTCTCCATGGTTCAGGAGGGTGGAATTATGATGACAAAGACCTCAGGACATCTATACACCCCAGGTGGGATTGCACCCAGCTTTGGTCCCCAATCCTCCTACAGAGCAATTGGCTTCCAGTTTGGGTTTGTTTTTTGTTGTTGTTTTTTTTTAATTCTCAAACTGGCCGAGAATAGATTAAATTTGCCTTTTGCTCCACAGCACACAACGGCGGACTGAATTTTAATGAGGACATAAGAGTACTCAGTAATGGGCACTGTCTTTTTGTGTAGGGTTGCCAGATGATTTCAACAAAAATACTGGACACACTTGACATTACATCTTATTTAGAAAATACCAGACATTTATATTTTCTCAATTTGTTTCCCGAACAGAAAGCTCAAATACTGGACTGTCTGGTTCAAAACCGGACACCTGGCGACCCTATTTTTGTGCCTTGCCATCTCTGTTTTAACAGAAGAACTGCAGAACGACTCCTGGTTATTTCTATAAATGCTGCACACTGCCCCAGCTGCAGACCTTGGCCAATCTATATCATTTTAGCAAAGCTTACTGTCAAGCAATTAATGCATGCCAGCGCATGCCAAGCAGAGAGCTTTCGTAGCACTAAACAAGGTTAGCAGATTTGTAAACAGCTTGCTATGGTGTAATATTTTTTCTTCTCATATGGCCTAAATATATCTTGGGAGGATTTGCTCCAGTACAAATGGCTCTGCTTGAAGGAATTTTTTAAAATAACAAAAAAAGTTTATCATAATTTCTTTTGCCATTTGCCTAGAATGCATGCTCTCTCACACGCTCACTCTCCCTCGCTCTCTGGTTTTTGGTTAAAAAGTAATAGAGAGGTAGCCGTGTTAATCTGATCTTGGTAAAACAAAAGGAAAAAAATTATGTCGCACTTTAAAGACTAACAAGATAGTTTAGTAGGTGATGAGCTTTCGTGGAGTAGACCCACTTCTTCAGATCATATTTTTTGGCTGGCCAAGTTACCAACTGAAGGCCAAGCTCCACCAGTTCTCCAAGTGAGAACCTAATGGAGCATCCAGTTTAAATAGAGATGCCGTAGAACACACACTGGCCATCTGAGTTCTAAGCTAAGTGTTGCAGACTTTCCATATGACCTGTACTGGCAAGACTGTTAGGATAAATCTCATCCCTGCACAGATGGATTACACAACGCCCAAGTAAGAGCTTAAGTGATCCGTATGACCTCCCGCCTGACCTTGGCTCTCGCACCCGTGAAAGTGTGCATTTTACTTCAAAAAGGGACTCTCCGTAAATGGCATTGCAGCATTCCAGGCTTATCATTTCCTGGTGACTTTCAGATCAAATGCAATCAGTTTAGAAGCAAAACGAGGTTACTTCTGTCTCTCCTAACACTTAGCCTGGGTTCTGGGAGTCAACCTGAGTTCTCCTCTCCTCCATGCACTGCTTTCAATAGCAACAGAAGTTCTGCAGAGAGACAAGCTTATACACAGAGTTCTTCAGGTCTGGAAAAGTAACTCAAAGTGTCACCGCTCCCCACAATAAACAACACAACATTGCATAAAAGCACTGCAGTTCATTGTGTACCTTCAGTGAGCCTCAAGCAAGCCCATCCCTGTCAGTGGTCTGCACAGGTAAGAAATGTGAGTGATGATGCATAAGCAGGAGTGAAATCCAACCACGACCTCAGAGCACAGTTGGCTCTTCAGGCCTAAGCAACAATTAAAACTATTTTTGTCCCTCAAGTCAGCACATCTGTGCAACGTGAACAGATCGGCTCAAAAGAAGGCGCCGTTTTAAGATGGTCACAGTTCAGAGCAGTGCCACAAAGTTAATCTTCTATGTCTCAGCTCACCTATCTTTACAGTTGGAGGGACAGCAATATAGATCTCTCTCACAGGGGCTTTGCAGGGCTAAATTTTTTTTATATACAAAGCTTTAGGACCGAAGACAAAATGTGCTATAAAAGTGCAAAGTATTTATTTTTATTACTCCCTTGAGACTAGATAAAACCGGCTCAAGAGACTGTGCTGCCAAGGGACAGGGCCCTGGATTGGGATTCATAAGATCTGGGTTTGTTCTTGGTGCTGAAGAATCTTGGGATTCTTGAAAGTGATCTTGGATAAATCACTTGCCCTGTATGTTTCCCCTTCCTTCCTTTGTCTGTCTTATCAACTTAGGCTATCAGCTCTTATTCTCTCTTTTATTCATCCCCCTATTATTACTACTGGCTATTTGCATTGCTGTAGCATCTAGGAGCCATAGTCCTGGACTAATATCCTGTTATCTTAGGTGTTGTATGAGCACAGAACGCTGAGATGGGACAATAGGACCCCAGCCTTGCATGTGGCTTCTCAGTGCACTGGTAACACAAATAACACTTAATGTAATATGTTTAAGAACATCTAACTTCCCACTGGATCTGCAGCCCATTCTGCCTTTTAAATAGTTCACGCCACCACCTTCTTTGATGGACCACCATCCTGTTTGCTATTCGCATCCACGCTTGTTGTGAGGTGGCTGTTAATGAAATGGCAAAGACCTCCTGATTTTTGCATCCGTCAAAAAGATGTCTACAAAGCCATCTATTTTTTTACACTTCACTTAAAAGCCGTATAAACTAATTGGAGTACAAAGTCAGGTCTAATTGATGTTTGTATTGATTGAACTGCTCCAAGTCTTAATTTCGGTTGTAAACCTCACTTTAAAATAAAGCCATTCATAATTAAAACAGGATCTGTAATTAATGGATTTTTATAGTCATAACAAAATTCTTCTCTCATTAATCTAAATTAAACTCTGCATCAAAATTAGTGCAAATTAACTACCGTGGGTGACAAACTTACCCTCTGCAAAGCTTGCACCATTTTTATCATCAAAAACTAATTTCTGAACCTACACAATTGTTAAAAGTTCATGTTAATAAACTTGTTGTATCAGAGATGGAATGTCCTTATTTCTCAATGTTTGCTGCATAGCCACACGAATGGGACAAATATTTTATGCCTCTTGTTGCAAATTGTGCACAATAATCAATGTTCTATAATACCAGACTTCTTTGAAAAATACCTTGGCAACATATTTTATATATATATTGTATGGTGGCAAAGTAGTGTTTGGTACCATGGAGCTAGACATTGGGATATGTACCCTTTTCCCACTAAAATATCAGTCTGTGCTCAGAGAAATGAAGTATTCAATTCCTATTTGTAGCCAGTCTCTTTATCTGTTAGACCACTGGTGAAGTTCTCAGATCCCTGAAACTTCAGCTGGCCATACAATTCTTCTCTGATTCATCTTATTAGAAAGCTTTATAGCCATGGCCCATGAAATGTACCGAGAACAGGATGTTTCAGGTTCATGGCGGGGGGACAGGTCTTGGAGCTTATCTACACAAGAGGGTAACGTGCTCTGTAGGGGTGTCATTTCAAAAGCACATGAAGGTGCTGAGCAATAATTTATGTACACCCAGCTGGTGTGCTTTAATGTGGTGTTGTCTGAGACAATATTATATTAAGTGCATTGCGGAAGCTGTAGTGGTCACCAGCAGATTTACACAAACCAAGTCACATGCCACATGTTGGTGTGCTTTAGAAATCACACCCCCACAGAGTGCATTACCTCATTATGCAAACAAGCCGTTAGAACTTGTGAACAGAATTGTAAGCTTTCTAATAAATAATCTTCAGTGTCCAAAACTCTAACTTTTCTTTCTCTATGTAACTTCCAGAATGTCACCAGCTTAAGCGTGGCTGGAACTCTTAGGCTATGTCTACACTGCCGGCTTTTGACAGCAGAGAGTATGCAAATGAAGCACTGATTAGCATTTTGTCATGCTTCATTGGCATAATGTATTTGAGCCGCTTTTGCGCAAGGGATTTTTGAGCAAAAACAAGCAGTGCGGATGCTTCCTTTTTGCACAAAAACCCCTTTTTCCACAAGATAAAAACAGCTCAAATAGATTATGCAAATGAACCATGACAAAATGCTAATCAGCGCTTCATTTGCATACCCTCTGCCGGCAAAAGCCAGCAGTATAGACAAAGCCTTAGCGGAAAACTGCTGCCAGTTTCTATAAACTCAGGGTTTGCTTGTGCCCGGATGTGAT
The DNA here is from genome assembly GCA_032595735.1 of Pelochelys cantorii. NCBI lineage: Eukaryota > Metazoa > Chordata > Testudines > Trionychidae > Pelochelys > Pelochelys cantorii. The sequence goes on along the minus strand of CM064346.1, from coordinate 5,201,490 downwards.
GGATAGGCAGAGTGCTGGCAAGCACTCGATGTCAAAAGGGTTAGACTCAGGTAGCTAGCCAGGGTGTGGGCAGGGGGCCAGAAGAACCAATGGGGACACAGTGCTGAAATCTGAATTGGATATAGCTACTCGGTCTGCTCTTTCTTTGTGTTTTCGAAGTAAGGGCTGGAGAGAGCAGAGGCATGGACCAGAATTATCATGCCTATACGAAATATTGGACATGGGAGTAAATGGATCTTGAAGTACGGCTCAGTACAGATAGTGAATAGAGGAAACCCTATATTTAGTCACCATCAGGGTATTTTTCTTTATTTTGTGGTTTGGTTTGAACGTCTCTGTATGAACCCATGCCTTCCCTCCCCCATTCACTAGCTAAGGCTATGTCTAGTCTGCAGAGCTTGGTTAATTCCCATACTAAAAGCATTTTTTAAAGCACAACTAAGGAGATTAGCCAACTATTCAAATCTCAAGTTGCTGAAGGCCCAACCCTGGCCCCATTAACATCAGTGGCAGTTATTGACAGTGATAGCAATGGGATCAAAATGTCGCCTTTTCAGGATGGTTTTGTTGTTTTAAAAATTCAAACGCAGGTTCTAAAGCTAATTGGCTGGAGTCAGTGCCTCCATCAAGTTGATTCAGTTTTCTCTGCAGCATGAAAAAGCCCTGTGCAATAAGCATTCATCAGTTGTAGGCATCAAAGCTTCTCTTTTTGTGCCCTATCAACAGCCTGGAAGCCTTTAGTGTCCATCAGTCCTTAGAAAGAAAGCCAAAGCTTTGCCACTACCAGTTTAAAAAAATAATTAATGGGCCCTAGGTCTGCATTGGTGTCGGTCTCATCATCTCCTCCTCAGGAACAAATTTAGTCTTATCAATGCAACTGAAAGAAAATGACTGTGGTGACCACTGCACGCTGTAGCCATGTGGGGTAGGGTAAGCCCTTTAATACCAGCTTTGGTTATAGGAGAGCAGAAAGGCATAAGGCCAGCTTTGAAGATGTGGGAGTTGTAAATAAGAGCTTCTCTCCCCCCACAAGGTATTCTTAACTGGTCTCACAGATCTCTGCTTCTACTGTGGGTTGGTTTATATCTATTCTTTATAAAGGGCGAGATAGGTACACAAGCACACAGAAACTACCGCAAAACCAAAGCCGCACAGAAAGAGACAATCAAACCACAAATGACTGTATCACACTACTGTCCTGCCTCTCACCATGGATTACCAGCACTAAAGTCCCAATCCAGACCCCACTTAAAGCCATGCACAAATGCCTTCCTGAATCAGGTCTAGCAGCATAGGACTCTGCCATTCAAACTAAAAGAGTAATTCCATTAGCTGGAAGCAGTAATAGGCTCTTATACTCGATTCAGGACCAGCCACAAGAATGGGATATGAATGTAAACTGAAGCAGTGGATCACAATACTGAGGACAGTTATTAAGATGTTTTCTATGCTTATACAATACAGGCAGAAACAATGGACCAAATACTATCCTGACTTATACCACTGAAGTAAAATCAGTGGTACACAGACAAGTGGTCAGAGTTTTTGCCCAGACTGCTTTCTAACTTTTACAATGGGCTTGATCTAAGGCCCACTGAACTGGTTTATAATCAGATCCAATGTGCATAAACTGTAGCCAGCAGTCACACACAGCCCTTCTCCACAAAGACAGGGAACGGAGACAGGCAGCTGTACAGGCAGACTGGCCTCTTAGCTGTGAGGCTACTTAGCTGTGGGAATGTCCTCAACCTTATGTAGAAGTTAAATGGAATCCAATGAAACAGAAATCCAACACAGGTGAACACTCCCATGTGGCACTTCTGTGCCCAGGAAGCAATATAATCTAATGGTTGGAGCCCAGGACTGGTAGCCAGGAGCTGATGAGTTCTACCACCAGCTCTGCAGATGACTTTCTGGGTTGTTCTCGCTAGGAGCCATTCTAAGAGCTATCTGGAGGCTACACTAGGGGGTGTGGTGAGGATTAAAGTACCGTGCCAAGTTTTGCTATGAATGCCAACACACATTGTGTGAAAATTTCATTGCAAGGCCAAGTAACAGAGAATGTAATTCAGCCTTTGCATCTGTTTTGCACATTATCGAGCTAGTAATTCTCATTCTGGAAACTTCAGAAGTATTTAAACCGGTGACCAGCTAAACCTGTAAGGGCGCACACTGGAAAAAGGCTAGCCAAAGCTGAACAGCACATCACGATTGCTGTCATGCAGAGGAGGCACGTCGCAGATGCAATTTGTCTGCAGGCACCTATTGTAACTCACGCTAACCCCAGCACAGTGGCACCGGAACTATTATGGGAGTGGGGGCGCCGAGCGGCACACGCCTTTAGACCTGCTCAGACCAGGTCGCCAACTCTCCCAGACTGGGTGCCTCTACTGAAAACGGCGTCTGGTCCATCTTGTCAGGGAGAGTTGACAGCCCTCACTGCCCCAAGCTGGGCCCTCAACTGGAGGCAGCTGCAGAGCCCTGGGCTGACAGCAGGAACCTGGGACTGATGGGGCCAGTAAGCTGTGAAGCCTGTGGCAGGGCCAGTGGGCAGCAGGACCCCAAACCTCGGGGGGCAGTAAAACATCTGGGGTTGGCAGGACCACACAGGGGCCACCTGGAGGCTGGGAGCCAGCGCTGGAGGAGCCAGCAGCGGGGCCAGCCCTTAGGGAAGCCAGGTGCAAAACCTGGGGGTGCTGCAGCACCCCTTGCTGCACTACTGCCCGTGCCTATGTCCTAATGTGGCTGTTACATACTCTCTAGTGGTTCAACTGCATAGAGAGCTTCATAAGTAGATGGAGAAAGGCTGTTCTCAGTAGTGACGGATGGCAGAACAAGGAGCAATGGTCTCAATGGTCTCAAATTGTGGGAGAGGTCCAGGTTGGATATTAGGAAAAACTATTTCACTAGGAGGGTGGTGAAGCACTGGAATGGGTTACCTAGGGAAGTAGTGGAGTCTCCATCCCTAGAGGTGTTTAAGTCTCGGCTTGACAAAGCCCTGACTGGGTTGATCTAGTTGGGATTGGTCCTGGTTGTCTAGCTGGTAAGTCTTGCCCACATGCTCAGGGTTCAGCTGATCGCCATATTTGGGGTCGGGAAGGAATTTTCCTCCAGGGTAGATTGGCAGAGGCCCTGGAGGTTTTTCGCCTTCCTCTGTAGCACGGGGCACGGATCACTTGCTGGAGGATTCTCTGCATCTTGGCGTCCTTAAACCATTTGAGGACTTCAATATCTGAGATACAGGTGAGAAGATTATTCTAGGAGAGGGTGGGTGAGAATCTATGGCCTGCATTGTGCAGGGGGTCAGACTAGATGATCATAATGGTCCCTTCTGACCTTAAAGCCTATGAGTATGAGTCTATGAGTCTATGAACTGGCCAAAATGTAGGATCTTTGCAGGAAATTTAGCTTTTTTTGAAATTTTCCAAAACCCAAAAATCTTTAAAAAAACATTTTGGCAATACCAACACATAAGTGTTTCCTGAAGAAAATCTGCTGCCCAGGAACCTTCCCACTGCAGCAAGAAACTGACATTCTTCTCGGCTGCCAGCAGGCACTGGAGTTTGAAAGTCCTGGGGTTCCCAGCCCAGGGCAGTCCACATTTGGAGGGGCTGCCCCAGTCCCTGCCTCGGTCTACACTAGGAATTTATTTTTAAATAACACCCCGCCCCCCTCCAGGTCGAATTTACAAGCAGAGCCCCCACACTACCAAGCCCGTTATTTCAAAATAATGGGCCGGGGAATTCAAAATGTGTATTCTTGCTTTTCATCAGCAGTAACGCTAATTCCGAAATAGTGATAGAGATGCAGTCTTGTTAGTCTGGTCTTGTTGAAACAAAAGACAGGACTATGCAGCACTTTAAAGACTAACAAGATGGTTTATTAGGTGATGAGCTTTCGTGGGCCAGACCCGCTTCCTCAGATCAAATTGTGGAAGAAAATGGCACAACCATATATACCAAAGGGGTACAATCAAAAAAAGTGAACACATATAAAAATGACAAATCAAATTTCAGAACAGAGGGGGAATGGGGGGGAGGTTAATGTCTGTGAGCTAATGATCATTAACCTCCCCCCCTCATCCTCCCTCTGTTCTGAAATTTGATTTGTCCTTTTTATATGTGTTCACTTTTTTTGATTGTATCCCTTTGGTATATATGGTCGTGCCATTTTCTTCCACAATTTGATCTGAGGAAGTAGGTCTGGCCCACGAAAGCTCATCACCTAACAGACCATCTTGTTAGTCTTTAAAGTGCTGCATAGTCCTGTCTTTTAATTCCGAACTAGTTATTTCAAAATAAGGGTAGTGGAGACAAGCCCTTATTTTGAAATCACTACTCCCCAGAATAACTTGAACTAATTATTCCCCAGTGCTTCCTGGGACTCTAAGCCTCGGACTAATTTCGAGGCTTCCCTGTAGTGTGGTCATGCTGGTTCAGTTAAATCAGGAGTTAGTAAGTTGAATTTGCTATTTTCAAAATAGTTTCCTAGTGTAGACATGGCCCCTGTGAGCCTGGCCCCTCTAGGGAGGGGCTTTTTGGCTCCCTGCTGCTGTGGAGCCAGGAGCCAACCTGCAGTTAGAGTCAGGGTTCCCAGGGCTTTCAAGCTTCCAGCAGTATGTCTGGGAATCTGGAAACCCTGAAATGGCTGCCTGCCCCAGCACCACAAACTCTGAAAACCTGGACTCCTCTGTAGGCCAGAGAGCTGGCAGGTTTCCTGTGCAAACCTCCCTTTCCTTCATCAAAAATTCACTAAACCAGAGGTATTTTTGCTCAACATTTTGGGCTTGACAAATTAATTCTTTTCCTCCACAATTTCCAGCCAGATCTTTTCATGAGTCTGCAAATGCCCCAAAGCCAATGGATTTGCTTCTTTAGCAAAGGTAGCAAGGACCCAGGCTTTTAGACCCAGGGGTACCAACTTCAGCGTCTGCAGCTTACTCAACCCATGGTGTCATTACCACTCCTGTTTTTATAAAGCAATAAGTAATGCAGCTTTATGGAAGGGGAAAATCAAATGTGCTGAAAGCCACAATCCCAGGAAGCCAGGCGAGGAAAGATTATGTTTGCATCTGTGTCCGTCAGCTTTCTCACTAGTTTTCCATCTCTCCTCCACCGGCATTGAACTAAAAGTTTACTTTCCTCCACAGCTGTCAGAGATAACATGTAAGTCCTTGTGACAGGCCTCCTCTCCATCACATGCTTTTAGAAAAGCAGCTTCACCTTTCAAAGGCAGAAACTTCGCTGTGCTCGCAGAGCACAGTGGATGCCACCTCCACATTAAGAACCCTTGAAGAAAAAATACACCCAACTGACTCAACCTTAGGGGGAAAATACCAATTACCAGGCCCACTGAAAGGGGGGGAAAAAGGGGGACGACTGCCCCAGCTACCCTGGCCCCGCCCCTTCCACCTGAGGCCCTGCCTCTTCCTGAACTGCAGAGCCACATACAAACAGGGGCCCACACAGGATGTCATCTCCCCAGCCAATTACTAGCAAGTTTAAAAAGTCACAATTTTCCGACTCACCTTTCCAACCTATTCAAGAACCCCCCTGCCTAATCATTAGATTTAGAGGACAGAAAAATTATGAGATTTGTCTTTCCCAATCACTTCTCTCCCAAATAAATAATCTCATTAGTCATTAGAAATGCCCAATTCTAAAGGCTGCAAACATATTTGTGTTATCACAAAGAGGTGCTACTTCCGTTAAGTGCTGTTGTTAAGAGGAGAATTTCAGAACATCCCCTGGAGGCCTTTTTACGACTGAGGGGCTATTTTCGTTGTGATGCATTTCTCAGCAAAGATGTGAAACATTAAGACTGATCATCGTGCTGTATTACTGAAAACTGGAAAGTATGCAATGATTAAATAGCTGTTTTAGTTATTCTACCTGGGCCCTTTAAATCCCTGCCAGAGCCTTGTGCAGTATGCTCCGGGAGGTACTGAGGGCTGGTGGGGTGGGGGAGGCTAGAACATGGTGTCACCGCCCCCCCCCTCGGCTCCGGCAATTCTGTCAGCCTCCCTGACTGCAAAACCAGTGTATGTGAGCATTCACTCCAATTCTAAGCAGCTTTTTGGCTCTATTTATAGTCACCCATCAGCTGACTAGCTGCAGATGCCAGGGGCCTTGAAGGTCAAGTTCCCCAGTGGAAGACAAATCAGTAACCTGGAGTCTGGTTATATTCTCCAAGTATTGCTTGCTTTATTTACCTACATACACAGGCTCTGGAAGAGATACAGTCACATACAGCATGCAGGCAATTCTTTCTTTCCTGCAGGGATCTCTGCCTAAAACCATCACTGGTTCCCAGGAAACATTTGATTTGAACTAGAGGCTGAGAGCGCAAACTCTGGTTTTTCACACAGCTCCTCCTCTACTAAATTCTGAATAACAAAACTTTCACCACTTGTCTTCCCAAAACTGAACGTTTCCTCCCATACTAAGGAAAAGGATTTGGAAGACTGTATGTAACAGCAACACCTACATGCACGACAGACATCGGCACTCATCCTGATCTCTGGAAGCAAAAAAGAAATGCAATTTCTAACTCATTTTAATTTCACTCAGAGGCAGACTTTGCTAATAGCCCTGGGCAAAACTCATGCCTGGAATCATCTGACTAATGGGAATTTGGCCCCCTCATCCTACAATGTGATAGCATTCCAAATGGAAAACGAGTTCTAAGTACCGTACCGAGATGATTCGCTGTTTGATCAGCACTAGAGAGCTCTACTGCAGACCTTGCACTTGTTCCACTTCTAGACAGGACCATCCATGCTCGGAAGCAGAATACATAGTTGTGTAGGGCACCTGAAAATTTGGGCAATCACTGGATCATAGGGTATGTCTAGACTGCATCCTTCTGTCAGCAGAGGGATGCAGATTAGGCAGGTCAACATTGCAAATGAGGCAGGGATTTAAATATCCCACACCTAATTTGCATAAAAATGGTCACCGCGTTTTGCCGACTTAGCACTTTGTCAGCAAAAAGTGGCAGTCTAGAGGGGGATCTGTCGAGAAAAAAAGTATTTTTTGACAGATCCTGTAAACCTCCTTGCAGGAGGCATAAGGGATCTGTCAAAAAAGGCTTTCTTTCTCGACAGATCCCCCTCTAGACTGCCGCTTTTTGCCGACAAAGTGCTGAGTCGGCAAAACACGACGGCCATTTTTATGCAAATTAGGTGTGAAATATTTAAATCCCTGCCTCATGTGCAATGTCGACCTGCCTAATCTGCATCCCTCTGCTGACAGAGGGATGCAGTCTAGACATACCCTTAATGTCCACCCACCTATCCCTGTTCTGTAGCTGCTTCAAGCTGGTGAGTCTCCAGAAAGGATCTAGTTAACTTAAAAGTGAAAAAGCCTGCCAGAGCTATTAGCACAACATTGAACCGGTGAAAGAGCCATTCAAGGGGCATCTGGAACCCCCAGATCTCTGATAGTACCTGAATGGGCTGTGTTAGTTGACATGACTCTCGCTTAAAATTTACTTAAAAATATTTCATTAGTGTGCTGATGATGATTATAAAATCACACCCCTAAAAATCATCCACCCACCTCAGTTGCTGTTGGACATAAAGGCACCAGTTTAATAGTTCTGCGTAGAGCCCCATAAATCCTACAGACAGCCCTGCCTCCAGACTACCTTTGACATCAATAGCACCAGAGCAGAGAATTCAAAGAGAGAGAGAGAGAGAGAAACTGCGTCTCCAGTGGACCCTGCGCCACCATTGACGTGAAATGAGGCAAATGGTTCACCCAGGGCTCCACAGCACTGTTACACCACTGGGTTAGTGCAGAAATGACAAATACCTTAACCCAGGCAGACATATTCAAACTTGTTACAAACAAAATAAGAGTCCTGGGTCCTGCTCCCAACTCTGCCTCTCCTGTGCTGTGTGACTCCAGGCAAGGTGCTCAAACTCTCTGAGTCGTGATGAGTAGGATAACATAAGAATGGCCATACTAGGTCAGACCAAAGGTCCATCTAGCCCAGTGTCCTGTCTGCCGACAGTGGTTAATACCAGGGTGCCCCAGAGGGAATGAACAGAACAGGGAATCATCAAGTAATCCCTCTCATAGAATCTTAGGGCTGGGAGATACCTCAGGAGGTCAGAGTCCAACCCCCTGCTAAAAGCAGACCAACCCCAACCCAATCATCCCAGCCAGGGCTTTGTCAAGCTGGGACTTAAAAGCCTCTAGGGATGGAGATTCGACTCCCTCCCTAGGGAACCCACTCCAGTGCTTCACCACTCTCCTAAGGAAATAGATTTTTCTAATACCCAACCTAAACTTCCCCCTCTCCTGACATCCATTCCTGGCTTCTGACAAATAGAGTCTAGGGAGACCATTTCTGCTCATCCTAGCTAACAGTCATTGATGGACCTATCCTCCATGAATTTATCTAGCTCTTTCTTTTCTGAACCCTGTTATAGTCTTGGCCTTCACAATATCCACTGCCAAAGAGTTCCACAGCTTGACTGTGCATCGTATGAAGAAGATACTTGCCTGAGACACAGGTCTGCTGTTACATTTGGATAATTAACGTTTGCCAAGTCCTTGAGATGCTCACAAGGATGGAGCCATATATGGTCCCAGTGATATTTGTACCTCTTTGGTGTTCATGGCCATGCAAAAAAAAACTCCGACGTCAACATTTCCATTTAATACCCTTTGAGGATTCAAAAGCCAGCCAATGCCAGGAAAAGCTGCTTCTGGTTGGGTTTCTGCCCCACCATCTGTCTGACAGTTGGATGCAGCTGCAATGCTACACAAGCCGACAACTGCTGCACAACATCCTGGCTGCCAGCTCGTTTTTCTCAGAGGGGTCTCTAGGACAGAAGCTGAGTGATTGGACACCACACCTAGCCAGCTGCCAACTCCCTCATCTCTTTCCTCCAGAACAGTCTGTCAGCTTCCACTGGACCCCAAATCTCTCCCATTGTTTCCTGCTTCTCCATCCCAGCTGTAGCTCTAATACCACTCCTCTGTCCACACATATTCTGTTCCTGCTTTGCTCCTGCCCCCCAAGAATCTTGGCCACTCCCCCACATAAATTATTCTCCTCTTCCCTCATAGTTTTTCTCTCCTGGCTTTAAAGCTCCCTCAGCCAATACCCTAGAGGTCCCCACAAACTTCCTATCTTCCCTGCCACCAATTTACCCACCTTGTCCTCTTCCCCATTTCTGAATGTTTGGTGATTAATCTGTCAAAATTACCAGGAATGAGTGTGTTTTAGAGGCTGCCTTGGACAGGTGCTGGGTGCCCAGTGTGGGTTTCATTGTATATTCCTGGGCATTCACTCAGTGAAAAAAGAGAGCCCCTTCCCTTTTAAACAACACAGAGATATCCCCAGTTTGCTTTCCCTGCCAGTCACATCTACCCTGATTTCATTCTGTGATGACCGACTGTGGTTTCCTATTTCCCCTTCCTTTGCCTTCAATTAAGCATCACTCTCAATGACATGACCTGGCAAGTAAACTGGGATATGGAGCTTTTACAACAGCTGGTCTCATGCTTCCCATAGCCTTGTGATTGCAGGGAGAATGGAACAATGGGTCTGAACAGCAGCATGATACAATGCAGTCCATTAGTTTTACTCTTCTGAGCAGAGTGTACTTAGCTTCTCTCCTCTGGATCTATGCCTTGCTAAGAGACTCGTAGCTCTCCCAGACATGAGACATGAATCATAGCCCTGCCACGTCAGGAAGACAAATGTACTTTCACAAGAGTGTGGGGAGAGTTGTACTGGGGGGGAGGGGGGAAATCATAATCAACACATGCCATTACAGGCTTATGGACAAGAGTTGCCTGTAATGGCTTCTAACCAACAACACAGCAGGTTTAGGGATGCTTTACGGTGCCACATAACAGATGCCCTGAAAGTCAAACTGAAGCTATTAACATTAACCTTGACATTTTCAGCTTACTTAAAAAAATCTTTAACAGGAATCACATGTGGAAGATCCAGGCAAAGGTTTTCCCTGGATTTTTGGAGATTCCCCATCTTCTCTACTCATAGGATAAATGCAAAGCAGAGGATCACTGGGTGCCATTTCTTTAGCCCCCAGTTCAACAAAGGACTTAAGTCTTTAAGCATATGAACACGTCCACTAAAAACACGTGCTTACTATTTTGCTAAAAGGGGACATTCCTCCAAATACTACATCTGAGAAATCTTATAGCACCCCAGAGGGGGACATAAATGTTACTCTGCCTTTCTTACAGACACTGCTCCCATGAGGTAAACTGGGGCTCAGAGTAATTAATGATTCTTGCAAAGTTTCAGAGCCAGGGCCGGCCCACAACATTTTGGCACCTGAGGCGGGGAGCTCAAATGACGCCCCCATGTCCCCTCACTTGGGCCAAAACTTTGAAAGGTCTCAGTTCTGCCTTCTTCCTGTTCTACTCCTCTCATGGTACTGCAGAGAAAATAAAATGCACCAGCAGCAGACACAAATCTTCTACACTCTGGGTCATAGTGGCACCCCCACCCCCCAGTCTGGCCCCTGAGGCAGCCGCCTCAGTTCACCTCATGGTAAGGCCAACCCTGTTCAGAGCAGAACTAGAACCCAGAAGACCTGGTTCTCCATCTGTAGCTGCCAGATTCCATTATTAATGAGGTAACATCTAGTCTTTAGACTGGCTTTATGAAATGCACTTAAACTTCATGGCAAACACATGTCAACTCGTAGGTATCTCTGAGTCTGGCAGGGTGACTCTTCTGGATTTGAGGACATTAACTTAGGTTTTGCTATAACCTGATTCAATCTGACATGCTGCAGAGCACAGTGAGCTAACTCAGCATGGCTAAAATACTGAACACTGTAACTCTAAGGGGCCCCTGACGGCAGACAGCCTAGCAAACACTGCACCATTCACTTTCAACGTATTAATTATTTAAAATAATGCTAATTGAAGGGGAAACAGGCAAAGTGTGTTGGCTAATTGATACTTTACAGTGCACGCTATTCTGAGAAGGAACCCTGCTAGAACAGAAGTACCACAGAGATGCCCTTGACTGGATACAGTGCAGTGAAGAGAAGCCATTTCCCCATACAACATGAAATATGCATCCTAACCACAGCTGGGCCCTCAGAACCTTTGCCCTCATTTCATACAATCTCATTCTGCCCCAGAATCCGGCAGCTTTGAAGAAGGGTAAGGTGTGCACCTGGGTGGCCGCTCATGAGAGGTGCCAGTGATGCCCAGCTCATTAGCAGCGTGCTCGCCGCTAGGATTGTGTTTCTCTTAGGGGTTCACATTCGCACATGCCTCAGTGCACATAACAAAATTTATTCCACAAGTGGATGGAAAAAATTCGCACATGGATGGAAAAGATTAGCAGGAACAGTGCTTTGAGGTCCTGTTTCCTCCAGTTTGGCTCTGGCATGGCGTCACCAGAGCACTCTCACGACATTTATCCTCCTTTTGGCTCTTTGTTAACGGCATCTTGTCTGAACCTCCTGAACCTCCTCCTTAACAGCATCTTGTCTGAACCTCCTGAGTCCATTCTGACACAGCCCCAGGACTTTGGTTGAGACATGGCAGCCCCTAAGCAGTGCGAGGGATGGCAGTCAGTGTAAGAACCGATGCAGCATAGAACAGAAAACAGAACGTAACGACTAAGCACTTACATAGCACAGTAGGGGCTGAGTCTCCCTGTACATGGGCATGTCACTATTCTAGCACCACTGACTTCAGTGGAGTTAGCTGTCATAAATGAGAGAAGCCCCCCAAATTAATGAATCCTAAACGAGATGAGTACTAGCGCAGGGGAAGTAGTGGCACAGAGAGGTGACGAGACTAGCCCAAGGCAACTTAGTAACACAGTTGCCTGTTTCTAAGATACCAAGTGAAAATGGGAATCTTCAGTCAGCTGGTCTGAATACTTCAGTGCTGCAGGCTTCCTGCTGCTCCCACCAGGTTGCCGTTCCTCCTCCATTAAACCTGCAGCTCATGAGGGACAGAGCCTCTCGCGCAGGGGTTGGCTTCAGTAGGGCTATTTTGGCACGAACAGAGCCAGCACCCCACCGAGAGTGGTCAGAGAGGGACATAGTGGCACGTTTTAAAACACCAATGGTATGGTGTGTTCTGTAAGGAGGAGGGAGGGAAACCTCCTTTGGGCTGTTCAGAGGCTGTTCCCTCTGACCATCTCCAGCGCCTTCAGTCTGAAATCTGTGTCTGTGCAACACTCCCAGCCCCTATCGGCCCAGGGAGCAAGAGAGCAGAAGCAGGATCCAACTCCTAGGTCCCCTGTGTGGCAAGAAAAGGCACATCAGCCCACAGCAACCAGTACTGAATGCAAATGGCTTCCCACAGGGTTTGAAACATACAGGAGGGATGCCAGAAAATGTTCACCTTGATCTCTTGATCTGAACATGTGGACGCAGGCACCTGATACTGTTTACACACAGTCCCTGCCCCCCACTCTCCAGTTCTCAGTGCTCTTGTTTCTGTGCCTGGGGGTATGTCTACACTGCAGAGGGTTTTTTTTTTTTTGAAAAACCGCCATTTTTCCGAAAAAACTCCATTTACGTCCACACTGCAATCGAGTTCTTTCGGGAAAAAAAATCGAAAGAACAGAGGGGTTTTTCTGACATTGCTAAACCTCTTTCTACGAGGAAGAAGCCTTTTTCCGAATGAACTCTTCCGAAAAAAGACATGTGTGCAAGGGGAAGAGGGAGTTCTTTCAAACAAAGAGGAAAGAGGAAAAAGCACAGGTGCCCTGGTGGCCACTCCATCCATAGCAATCACAGCTTACATGCGAGAGAGTGTCCATTCAGTGTGGACGCTATCTTTCAAAAAGCAGATCCCTTTTTCGATGCTCTTGGGCAGTGTGGACGCTCTCTTTTGGAAGAAGTTTTTTTGGAAGATCTCTTCCAGAAAAGCTTCCTCTGAAAGAAGCCTGCAGTCTAGACATAGCCTGGGAGAGGAGCAGCAGGAGGGAGGCAAAGGTACCTTAAAGCCACCTTTGACTCCTAGCTAGGATGGGTAGGAATGGAATCTCTAGTCTCTGTTTGTTTGAGAATGGGTGGCTGGGGCGGGATCACGTGAGGATTACCTGATGTGTTCCCTCCCTCTGCGGCACCTGGCATTGGCCACTGTGGGCAGACAGGACACTGGGCTAGATGGACCTTTGGTCTGATCCAGTCTGGCTGTTCTTATGGTCTTATGACTCTGCATGTTCAGGGTGTCTGCCTGGGAAGCAGAGACTCACCATAGAGCAGTGCACTCTCCCTGCTCCTGCTTTGTTTTGTGAGATCCATGGACTATCTATGCGGAGAGTGTTCTCCAGACGGCTGTAAAGGGCCTTTGCTGTTATCTGAGGTCCACTGATTTTTCCAGCAACATGCGTTCAGAATCATGCTCCCCGTAGAGTAGCTGTCAGGTGAACCATGGCTTTAGGACGAGGAACTAGACTTCAACCTGGACAATTAATGATCTAGACTAGAAACATGTAGAAAAAGGTCCATAAAAACATGTCATTGTCCAATTTAAGGGACTTTTAAAGCATGTTTAGAGGTTGAGCTGAGTTTGCCAGGCAGCAGCTCTGCACACAGGTCCGTGGGGCATTCAGGGAGGTGGTGGAATCTCCATCCCTAGAGGTTTTTAAGTCTCGGCTTGACAAAGCCCTGGCTGGGATGATTTAGTTGGGATTGGTCCTGCCTTGGGCAGGGGGCTGGACTTGATGACCTCCTGAGGTCTCTTCCAGCCCTATGATTCTACGATTATAATATCATTCCAGAGAAAGGCAGCCTTAAAGATGAACCAGGTTTATGTACAATTATTCTAAGGAATATTCATTCACAATAATTTGCATCACAAGAGGGAACATTCAACACAATGATGCATTCCAGTTCACTGCAGCGTTTTTTGCTTATTCCAAAATAAATGATCAGTGTAGATGCAGCCTAAGAGATTACGTCAACACAGTAATGAGAACTGGGGAAAAGGGGCTTAATGCAAGCTGTGGGCTTTTTTCTCAAAAATTATCTTGTACCCAGAGGGTTAACTATATCCACCCTACATCATGAGATGGGTCCTTTCTTCTTATCTACAGTAAACTGGTCCCCTTTCACAAACTATCCTCCTTTAAATTCACTGCAAGGACTCCCATCCCTAGCAACGCTCAAGGAATTGTCCACTGACCAGCCAATGCCAATAACTACGATGATGTAGCTAGAGCTCAAACATAACCTCTTTAATTGCCATCCAGATGGTGTCCTAGCAATTCCAATCTGTTGGCAGCTAATCATGGGTTTATTAAAACTCTCTCTCTGTCAGAGCTCTCCCCTCGGAGAAGGCCATAATATGCCGTACTGGATTTTTGCTTTATAATAGACTGCTGGGGCAGCAAGCCAAGGTGAACAAGCTTTACAGTAAAGGATTCTGGTGTTGTGAGGGAGGGGTCATTCCAGGAAAAGGAACAAGCGCATGTCCCTTTAATGCCAGATGACTGCCACCCCTTCCCCCAGCACACACCCCACCACCATGGGGTTTGCCCCCACACTTTCACAACCTGCCAAGTTGAGCAAGTATAGACGTGCCTTCCGGGGCCCAGGCAGGAACAGAATGGAAGCCTCCGCTGCTTTGTGCCCCTCCACAACTTCTCTGCTGTAGCAATTTATTGCCTGCCTGACTGGAGGGGTCTTAGTGTAGCCCTCTAGCCACAGCGTTTCCTGAGCCCCCCCTCCGCCCCCACCTAGAACAGGGCTGCTCAACATGCGGCCCGCGGCTGGGAGCCAAAACCAAACAGTAGCCACTATAATGGCCTTCTGCTGAGATGCGTTTTAGTAGTTAAATCCCTGGACTGTCATTGCTCATTCAAAGTGCTGTCAGATGGGTGGAAATTGGGTGAATACTGCATTTTATTAACATCAGCAGAACTGACTGAAATGGAGCCTGTGTGTTGTGTAGTCTTGCCTTAATTTTTGCATTTATGCCCGTCAGTGTGAAAGAAGCTATTTGCATATATTTGCATGTGTGTGCATGCAACCACACTTCAGTTGTGGCCCTCGGCATGTGCTGTATCATTGTGGCCCCAGGGCATCCAAAGTTGAGTGGCCCTGGCCTAGAAGACACAGAGCTCCACTTCTTTCTCATACCCAGAGCCACTGCTGTGTCGCTCGTGCCAGCTTTGTGCGTATGAGCGATGGAGAGATCCGGGTAGGGCTAGGGCCTGCCACATCCACAGTGAAAGCGCCTGTCGTTCGCGTGCTAAAGGACTGTGTTTCTGGAACTGAATTATCGTGAGAGAGTCTGTGTGTTCACAGGGGGGATGTGTCTAGTGACTGTCTCTGTCTGCCTGCAGCACATGGGTTTCACTGTAGTCCCGTGCAGAGTGGGCATAGGATGCTATCAAGGGAAGGAGTCAAGGGGACAGCTGCCCTGGGGCCCGGCGATACAAAAGGGCCCGGAGCTCCCTGCTGCCACCTCCACCACCGTCTCAGCAGCAGCAGCTGGAGCCCTGTGCTCTTTCCACTGCTGCCGGAGCACCACGCAGCAGTGAGGGCCGCCTGGAAGAGGCACGGCACTCTCCGACTCGCACTGAGGCTGGCTAGGTCCAACCCTGCCCCTTCTGCTCGAAGCATCGCCCCTTCTGAGGGTGCAGAGGAAGGCCCGCCCCCTCTGCCTTGCCCGGGGCCAGCAAGTTGTTTGCCCTACCGCAGATCAGAATGGCAGATCTTTCCACTGGTGTAAACAGCAACACAAGGTGTGATGTAATGGAGAATTAGACCTGCTGTCTTTGAGCCAGCGCATGATCACTAAAGCACTCCCAGCCACCACTGGAATCATGAGCCTCCACATTAATTTTATAGAAGATAAAATGGATTGGGGGAGAATTAGACCACTGCTGTGTCCTCCCTTTGCCTGATTTAAATGGACACATCCTGACCTGAGTAAATCACACACACACAGTAAATCAGAAAACAGGCCAGGCTGGTCAGCCACAATCTATCTCCGTGAGTGCAGACTTTTCCTGCGGGTATTTGTTCAGGGGCAAATGTGCATCTCATAATAGCAGAATCCATACAATACAAAAGTGATTAGCACCATGTGAGTATTTGTGATTTTTAAATGGAGGCAGCTTCAAACCTGCCGCAAGTGGGCACTGAAGAAATGCACACAATAATTAAAATATATTTATATGTGGGAAAATGGATAGAAAAGCCCCATCGGCATCAGAAATACTCCCCTGCCTGGACCCGGGATAGCTGCATCACGACACCATGGCTTTTTATCCACAAAGATGGAAGAGTATTTAAATGCAATTTAAAACTTAAATTATTCCATTTTCAGCCCAGATCATTCACGGACAAACCTCTCTTTCCCAAGCATTCCGAGACCCAGAAAACGAGCGCTACAGAATTTCATCCATGTAAATAACACGCTGCTCCCAGTGCTTACATTGAAATACGGGCTTTTCAGAAACCTCTGTGCTGTCGTCCTTGGGGCTGTACGAATAGCTGCTAATCTGAGTACCTGCCTTTAACGCAACATGAACATGGCCAGCATGTCAGCTTGGTTCCGTCTCATGGCAGTAGACATCGCCTTCCGATTTCCCTCTCTCTGAGTGCTGGTGCATTACTTCACACAAGTACTGAAATCTCATGCTCTCTGGGGACACCAAAGCAGCTCACACTGCAACAATAAGTCTTAGCTGCCAATGCACACTAGGTCCAAGGACAGCAAAATGCTTAAACAGTTCAATGGGATTCGAATGCCTGTGTATGTGCTTTGCTGAATAGGGATGGGATGACGGTTAAGCTCATGCTTAAGTGCTTTGTAGAATGAGGGCGTTAGTGCTTTGGAAGGTGAAGAGCATATCAGAAATGCATTAAAAATTGACCTTGTTGAGGTCACCCATTCTACAGTGAGCAATCATGACAACATTAGCAGACATATATGTCTGAAGTTTTAGGTACCTCAATTTAAGAACTGGAGTCCACGGTTTTTTCTCCTGTTTCTCAAGATAGGCTATTCAGTGGTACAATCGCCATCAGCTTAATGCCTTATTGTCCTGCTGCAACTTTGACGGTTTATAAATGGTTATTAATTCAATATACCTCATCCCGTTTTTCACTGCCTGGATTACTGACACACAGGCACGCACATCTAAGTTCAAAGTCCATATGGGCATCTTTTAATCATGCCCTTTCGTTTTTGCAAGAGTTGTTTTCCAATATCCTCTAAAGCCACTCTCTGTTGTATCACATGAGCAGCCCAGCATACAAGTGACCTGATTAAAGTCACTTCTGCTGGTATTTTTCCCACTCTGGAATGGCAGAGAGTTGGCAATAAAAAAAAGTTGGAGGTCTGGGAATGAACATGCTTTAATGCAGTGACTCTCACCTTTCTAGATGACTGTACCCCTTTCAGGAGACTGATTTGTCTTGCGTACCCCCAAGAAACACCTCCCTTTAAAAACTACCTGCTTACAAAATCAGACATGAAATGCAAGCATGTTATAGTACAGTGTTTCTCAACTTTTTTTTTATAAAGTACCCCTTTTTCAAAAAAAAAATTATAAGTACCCCCAATACCTACAGTTTTCAGACACACACAATTTTTTTCCTACCATTGCAACACATTTGTTTAAACAACTTAATCGTAGCCAGGCGGGCGATGAAATTTTTGGGTGTAAAAAGTATAAAAATAATAAGTGCTGTAAAACTTAAAACAAATTCAGTTTTCTCCAAATTTCAGTTGTGTTGATGTACCCCCCAGTCTTCTCTCAAGTATCCCAAGGGTACTCATACAACTGGTTGAGAAACACTGTTATAGTACACTCTTACTGGAAAAATGCTGACTTTCTCATTTTTACCATATCATTGTAAAATAAATCAATTGGAACATAAATATTGTACTTACATCTCAGCGTACGGTATGTAGACAGTATAAACAAGTCATTGTCTGCATGAAATTGTAGTTTGTACTGACTTCGCTAATGCTTTTAATGTAGCCTGTAAACTGGGCATATATCTAGATGAATTGATGTACCCCCTGGAAGACCTCTGCGAACCTCCACAGTTGAGAAGCCCTGCTATAGTGCATGCAAACATGCGAGCATATTTGTCTTTAACTCAAAGAAAATAATCCTTGAGGAAGACCCCCAATTCACAGAAAGCCCTACAGCACCACTGAGAGCCACCTGACCTAATGCTCATCTGGACTGGGGATTTTCCTAAGTTACAGCCCTCCCTACCACTGCACTGCTACAAACCTAGTTTGGAAAGCCATGATTTGTACTGGCGGACTTCCCTGGGCTTCATTACACTGGAACTTGCTCTGAGTTACGAAAACTTTCCACCTTAATGGCTGGCATGTGCGTGTGTGAAAGAAAGAGACTTTTACTTTTCCACAGTTTACTGAAAATGCCTGCATTTCCCCTTCAGGTGATATTTGTCAGACTCTTACAATGGGAACGTTTTGCTTACTGACAATACATGTGTGGGTGGATGACTCAAACTTCCAATGATGATTCCATCCCCTGATTTTATATATATGATAGATATAGATATATGTATTCTTAGCAATTTGTAATGTTAAGGGAGCAGCCGATTTTAAAAAGAAATATGTGCAGATAGTGCTACAATTCTGAAATGAATCAGCTATAGCCAGGAAATTCACTCAAGCTCATCTGAGGAAGTGGGTTTTGCCCGCGAAAGCTCATGATTATATACTTTTGTTAGTCTCTAAGGTGCCACAGGACTACTCGTTTTTAAAGTTACAGACACACACAGCTACTCCTCTGAGACTATGAGGAATCATAGGGCTGGAAGAGGCCTCAGGAGGTCATCAAGTCCAGCCCCCTGCCCAAGGCAGGACCAATCCCAACAGACAGAGGATCTAGATCAGTGGTTCCCAAATTTTTCGGCATCATGCCCCCTTTTTGATTTTTGAGAAACCCTCACACCCCCCCCCCCCCATAGCAGCAAAACTTAAGAAAGAAAAAAGGAACTGACCGGGTCTGAAAAACAAAAATAGCAGCGAAACTTAGGGGGGGAAATTGACGGGGAGGGGCCTGGGTTGCCTTGCACCCCCCCTGGAATTTCTTCACACCCCCCCAAGGGGGCACACACCCCCAGTTTGGGAACCCATGATCTAAAGAATAACCAGCTATTGTTTCAGTCTCTTTCCTTTATTGCCACAAGAGCATTTACAGCAAAATGGAAAAAGAGAACACATATCAAATAGTCAGATGACTGACAAAAGTCTGAAAAATTCTTACAGGAAGAGAATGACTAGTCAGAAAAAGGGTGAAAGAATTGCCTGGGCATGTTGACAGACTAAAATGTGCTTGTTCAAACTACAACCCAGAATCTCTGCACACCTTTAGCTCTTATTAAAACCCTTTAGCCCTTATTAAATTGTCTGATGTTCATACTATACTGTGCCCATCACAACAATGCAAGGCTGAACTAATTACAGTAACAGACAACCAAAAAACAATTTGAATCTATTTGGCCCTATTTAGGCTCTTAAAATACTGCCAATCCCACTGGAGTAAATGATCACATCCAATTTTTAAAATCTCTTACAGTAGTAAATAGAATTGAGCCACATAATCTAGATGCTGCCATGATGTCATGGAAGCCAGATAAATTAGATACATATCTGGACCCAAACCTTGCAAGAAGTTCTACCCAACATTCCCATTAACTTCAATCCTTTAATCATTTAGCATATGTGGGAGGCCATTTTTTAAATCAATGGGCAATCAGTGCCTAACTCCCATAGCTCCTTTTGAAAATCCTAGCCTGTATTATCAGTTTTAAATGTGTTCCTATGTTACAAAGGTTGTGATGGGCTCATTTATGTTTAGTATATCAGTATAACTCCCATATGTCCTCCCTAAAACATCTTAACAACAGCTCCCCAGATTGTGAACTCTTTGGCGAAGAGATGCTCTTTTTGCACTGTTTGTATAGGACCTAGCACAGTGAGAGCATGGCCTCTAGCAGGGACTCCTTGCAGCTACGTATGATAACACAAATCTACTGCATATTTTAGAGAGTTTATGCATCTGTCTGTCTGTGAGTCCATTTCTTCAAGAACACCTCCTAAACAGTAAGCGCTAGCACCACCAAATTTGGTAGGCAGCTTCCTTTTATCATAATGTAAATCGAGGTAAGGCTTTGGTTGTGCCAGGACCATGGGATGTGCCTGGAATTCGATTGTTTCTCGTCAAATGGACAGGGAGAGGTCTGAAGGGAGGGACAACTGTACTGTAGAATGACCACAAGAGGGCAGCAAGAGGCCAGAGATGGGGACTGGAACAGCTATAACCCTGTTGGGCCAGCAGGGAACAGAGTGAAGAAAGGGACCGCTACCTACTGTGTATATGAGGGAGTTTTTCTGTTTGTGTGACATTCACCCCTCCCCCAGCTGTTCCCGCTGGAGCAGCCATACACAGATGCTTCTCACCTGACCCCCAAGGGCTGGGATCTTCCTCTCTCCCCAGGGCAGCCTCCACACTGAACCCCTCATCACCAGCCCCTCCCCGAAACAAGGATTCAAATTAAGAAAAACAAAACAGATTTGAGTTAAGGACACAAGCAACACCAGGTACATTTTCTAGTCAATAATAAAATAATACTAACTGCTGGTAAAAAAATACCAATGGCCAAAAGGAATTTCGTTCTTTTCTTATGACTAAGCTATATTTTAGTACACAGTGCACCGGAAAGTATTTCCACCTACGAAATCCTTCTGTGCTGCTACAGCTTAAGAGGAAGTGAATCGATTTCGCACCAGTTTTGTGTTTAAGAAAAAAAATGCCCCTGGGTTGACATCTCTTCTACTAGACTAGAAACTAAGACATAGTTTCATGAAGCTTTACGAAGCCTTTGAAAGTAAATGTTTGTAAAGCAAAAGGCTGACAAAAATTATAACTAAAATTTAACAATCAATCTAACAGCCAAAGAATAAAGCAGGTGATTAGCAAAAGAGCTCAGACTCCTGTATTCTGAAGAATGAGTGGGATATCCTTTGTGAACGGAGATGAATGAAATACCCTGCTCTCCAGAGCCACAGCACAATTACATGAAGGCACAAACCACATTGAACTGTGGTATTAATATCCACAACAACCAGCATTCCCTGTAAGCTGTGAGCGTGTGTGCCTGCTCAAGAGAGATTCAAGTGCTGCCCCGCTGATTAGCGGAGTGCCCACAGCTTGGTTTTTTGTTTCCACTGGCAGTGCACATTCACACATGCCTCAATGCACACAAAAATGTATTCTGCCCAGCAATGGAAAGATTAGAGGGATATTGACAGCAACTGCCACTTGCTTGGTTTTGTAAGTCTGCTACCCAGCCCCTATTCATGCCATTTCAAGTTAATTGCCAGTGGTAAATAACTTCATGGTTCATATTCATATTCTGATTGACTCTTTAGGCCAGGCACCTTCACTTGCTGGGCTGAATTTTGTGATGACCAATAGCCTGTGAAATCAGAATGGAGTCCACCCAGTTCTAACATGCATTCATTTTACCTGACTGGGCAGGGCCATCTTACCCTTACACACAATACACAGCTGCGTGGAGCACCCGAAAATCTGGGGTGCCACTGGGTCTTAATGTCCATCCACCTGCCTCTTCCTATCCCGGTTCTGTGGCTCTGTTTCCTCTGGAGAGGATCTGGTTAACTTAAAAGTGGAAAAGCCTGGAAGAGCTCTCAGCAGAACCCTGAACCTGTGAAAGAGCCAGGCAAGTAGTATCTTAGGGTATGTCTAGACTACATGCCTCTGTCGGCAGAGGCATGTAAAATAGGCTACCCGACATAGTCATTGAAGTAGGGATTTAAATATTCCCGGCTTCATTAAAATAAAAATGGCCGCCGCACTGTGCCGGCTCAGCTGATCATCGGCACAGTGCGCGAGTCAAGACGCGGATCGGTCGACAGGGAACACCTTTGACGACCGCTCCCTTATGCCTCGTGAAGGGAACACTTTGGTTAGTGTGTAGCAGCAAAGTCTCCCAGAGCTGCATTTAAGCAAGACTTAATCCAGTCCCAACTTGTCTGCGTTGTGCTAACCTGCTTGAGCCTCAGCTATGAGAGCATCTAAACCAGTGTTTCTTAAACTTTTTAATACTGAGGAACACCAAACAATATTTTTTTTTATGAGGAACACCAAGGATTTTTTGTACAGCAGAAAAAAAAAAGTCGGGGGGGAAGTTATTGAGAAAAAAAAAGTCGCCTGCCCCTTTAAGGGTGGCCATTTTGAACTCTGTTGTTTTCCGCGGCACACCAGTGTACCACGGAACATAGTTTAAGAAACACTGATCTAAACTTTACACAATGTTGTTGCTTATTGCAGCCCGCAATGGGCAAGCCATCTCAGTGATATTCTTGAACAACCCAAACTCTCATCCAAACATCCACTGCAGCTGATCAGGAATATACAGCATAACTATAAAACCCGCACACATCCCTAAGTAATATACCTTAAGTGACAGTTTAGTTAAACTCTGTTTAAAGTGTTTTCTGTTGGCTACTGTACATTTCTTACCTTTATTGAGTATAGTAAATTCCCACTGGGGAAAATCATTTTATTTGAGGAACGTACATTTCTTCTTTTTTGAATAAATTAATGTGCAGCTTGCAAAACTGACATACAGAGGGTAGAGATGAAATAGATCTGTCAGGCTTGTAAATGAGATCTGATTTATGCTGAGAGCACATAAAATACAGGCAATAGTGCTTGGCTTGCTTGCATATTGCCCCAGCAAGACACATAGACCCTGTTCTAGAGGGATGGTTTCTATCTAGCTCCATTTCCAGGCTCACTGAATCATCGAGCTCACAACAGAAACCCCCAGTTCTGATCTTGGCTTGTACAAAATGTCCACTGGGAAATAAACCGAGAATTTCATGTCTTCTCCACATTGCTTTCAGAAGAGCCATCAAACAGCAATTACCTGGGCAAGAACAGAGGAATCAGACCCCAGATCCACCTAACCCAGCATCCTGTCTCTGCCAGTGACCAGTACCTAATGCTGCAGAAGAAAGTGCAAGAAACACCACAGTAGGTAGTTTTAGGATAATCCACTCCCAAGGAAAGTTTCTTTTTAGCCCTCGTCAATTAAAGATTGGCATAGGCCCTCAATCACCGACCTCTAGAAGTCAATCCTAAAGCACTTTTCTGCCCCCCGAGCCACATTAAGCTTCCACATATCTAGCTAGATCAGAGGTAGGCAACCTTTCTGAAGTGGCATGCCAAGATTTAACCATCCTTCCCTGGGCCATGCAGTTCTCTCAGGAAGGAGGGAGGGGCTCTTTCCATCTTGTGCCCTGTGGACCACCTGGGTCAATGTGAACTTTTCCACGGACTACCAGTTGCTAATGGAAACTTACTGTTAATTACATACTTATGCCCGAGACATTTTGCTAGTGCTGCGGCTAGGGAGAATGGTTTAATTTAAATTATTAAACAGATTAAGCGTTTTAACTTTCTCATGTTAATTTATCAAACTTCATTTTAAATAAAGTAAAATATAAATTTATGTCCAACACAAAAGGTTTCCATGTTTTCTTTACTTATGGCAGGAGTGGGGAACCTTTTTTGGGTCGGGGTCACTGACCCAGAGAAAAATCAGTTGGGGACCACACAAGGGAGAAGCAAAAAAACTCTTCCCAAAACCCCCAAACCTCACTGATGTGTCTCCCAACAGAGACACCTCACTCCTGTGGTGCTCCAGCCCCATAAGGTGAGGGGGAGGGACAGGGAGGTCTGTGGTTCAGGGCTTCCCACAGGCCAGATTTATTTTTCTGGGGTTCCAGAGTTAGTGGATTTTGTGGACCCTCTTAAGCTCTGGGGCAAGAACAAAAATGAGGGGTTCAATGTGCAGGACAGGGCTGCCAGTGAGTGGGATAAGGATGGGGATGCAGGATCTGGGGGGGAAGTGGGGTGCAGGGTCTGGAAGGGAGTTTGGCAGCAGGAGAGGGTATGGGGTGGGGGAACAAGAGGGAGTTTGAGGGTGGGAGGAGTAACACAGAAAAGGTGAGAGGGTGAGAATGCAGCCAATTAGCTAGTTGGGGAGGGAGGCAAAGAAGCGGGGAGTAAAGGAAAATGCAGCTTCTGCAAAGTAAAATTGTATCCTCCCCTTCACATCTTCCCTCTGATCCAGCCCCTTGATCCCCCCAACCTGATCCCCTGCACTACCCCATCTCCCCTCAGTGCAACCCCCATCTCCTCCCATCCTGCCCCCACAGCCAGATCCGCTGCACCACCTCATCCCTCCTCAGTGCAAACCGTCCCCTCCCATCCTGCTCCCACATCCCTGTGCCACCAGCACACTCACTGGCAGGGTAGGAGCACTGGGGTGAGGAGAGGTAGGGGAAGGGCAGAGTCTTTTCCCTGCAGGGACCAGCCCTTTGCCTGCAGGCTGCAGCTCCGGGGCTGGGACAGGCAGAGCCCAGGACTGGTCAGGGCTGGCTCCAGCCCGGCCAGGTGCAGAAGGGCACTGGGGAAGGGCTCCCTACCCCCACACAGCCCGTGGGGAGCAGCCTGGGCCCCGGCACCCCACATGTGACCGGCACCCAGCTCCAGCTCTGCACAGCAAGCCCCGCCCCATCCCAAAGCAGGAAGCCTGTAGCCAGGAGGACGGGGTTAACCCCTTAGCTCCCAGGAACTGCATGCCCAGGCCAGGCTGTGGCAGCCCCGGGGATGAGTGTGCGCACCTCTCCCGCCCCAGCGGGAAGCCAGAACTCTTGCTCCAGCCTGAAGCTGAATGGCTGAGCTCCCGTCCTGCGTGCCATGGGAAATTGGCTCACGTGCTGCTTGTGGCATGCATGTGTGCCGGGGGTTGCCAACCCTTGAGCTCGATAAAAAGAGACTGACAGACAGAAAGCTCCTAGCTTAATAAATGTGATGGCATAGCTAGGAAGACAGAGGCTGACCCTGCAGCTTCCTGTGTAAAGAACAAGGCATCTTTAGCCAAAACGTTAGTCTAACTTTTTCCTGCAAAATGTTGCCCACATAAAACATTCTTGTTCTTTTTAAAAGCTCTCACTTTATTTCCACGTGGAAGGACAGACTGAAGCCAAAAGCAGACCTGAAATGTGACTATAACTTTAAACTGCGGCTTTCCCCTCATTTTAGACCTGGCGAGCTGTCCGACTTCAAAGAAGCCTATTATTTGCCATTTCACGCTCAGATAGATATTTGAGGTCTTTGAAGATTATGCAACTAATAACAACATGAATGAAGACCTGCCGACTAGGGATGAGAAATCCCATTTCATCAGTTCACCGGTTAAACGGTAGGTTAGGTTCTGGCCGCGAGGTATAGGGCCCAGGGCTCCAGCCACCACCTCTGCCTCAGTAGTAGAGGCAGCAGTCAGGAGCTCTGGGCCCTTCTAAATTGCCAGGCCCCATGGCAGTTGCCTCCTTCGACCCACCAGCAGGGCTGTCCCTCCCCACCTCAGTCCTTACCGTCCAGTTCCTCCACAGAGATATTGGCTAGCTGTTCACTGTCACTGCCAGCAGAGAGCGATCGATTCAGGTAGTTCCCCTTGTACAACAAGCCAGCCGTTACATGGTGGAATGGCATCTTCTCCCTGCACACAAAAAACAAGCAGGACTCAGTATAATACTTTGTCTGTTCTTTCTTTTCAGACAGCAACTGGCTTTGAAAGAGCAACAGGCTTAAAACCTTCTGCATTTCAGAATGATGAATGCTTGGCAAAGCCCAGCCCGTGATGGATGGATTGCAGGTTTAATTTTGTCGCTATACCCAGAGTTAAACAACACAGTCTTCCTCATTCTGGGGGAGAGCCAGCATAGGCAGAATGCAGATGTTCTAGCAAAATAGTCCTTTTCATTTACCTAGCAATGTTTAGTCTGGAGAATTTAATAGCGTGCAAAAGGCACTCTTAAAAATCGCAATGGATTGGGAGCTGAAATTTTCAAACCTGTGTAAGGGATCTGAACACCCAATTCCCATTCATTTAAATTGAACATTCAATTCCCTTAGGCAGCTTTGAACATCTGACACCTAGTCTGAGCAAATAGCATAGCTGAAGTTGACGCACTTACTGTGGCATCTTGAGTACAGTAAGGTCAGCAGGAGCTGCTCTCCCATCAACAATGGCTAGTCTTCTCCTGGTGGAATACTGGCATCAACAGGAGAGCACTCAGTGATTGATTTATCTTGTCAAAGCAGACGTGATAAATTGACAGCCCATGTATTGACTGCTGCAGTTGTAACCCACGCACCTAGTGTGGTTCACTGTCCCAATGCAATGGCACTGAGACCACTCACAGGAGCTCTTCAGCCAGCTGGCTTTTACCTCAAGCAGTAGAGACTCCTACACTAAGCTCTAGTGATCCCAGGTTTAAATCTGTTCAATGACAGTTACAAGTGGGGACTCATCCAGGATTTGACCCTAGGACCTGTGGAGCTTAGTATAGGCGCCTCTGCAGCTTGAGCTATAAAGCCAACTGGCTTGCAACACAAGCTGTAGAGCTCCCTTGTTCTTGTTTCTCACGGTGTATGGTCTAAGTGCCACTACATGGGACAGTGAACCACACTAGGGCTATGTCTACATTACAGGGTTTTGCCAGCAATGAAGTATGCTAATGAAGTGCTCATTAGCATTTGTCGCACTGTCACTAGCATATTCTGTGCCCGAGGCTTTTTGCCAAAAAACAACCTGTGTAGACGGGTCTGTTTTGTGCAAAAACTCCCTTTTGCGCAAGATCCTTATGCCTCGAAAAAGGAAGTCTACAGATCTTGCACAGAAGGGAGTTTCTGTGCAAAACGGACCCGTCTACACTGCTTGTTTTTGCACAAAAACCTCTTGCGCAAAAAGTCTCAGGCACAGAATATGCTAATGACAGCACAACAAATGCTAATGAGCACTTCATTAGCATACTCTCTGCCGGCAAAACCCTGTAGTGTAGACATAGCCTAGGTGTGCGGGTTACAGTGTCAGTCCCTGGGCATAGTGGAGACAAGCCCATAGCCAGGAAATGCTAATATCCGTGCCAAGTACCCATCCAAACTGAAATCTCTCCCCATGCCAAAGTTTAAGATTCTCTAGCTGCAGTGGGTCTTGCTGAAGGAAGGAATTCCACCTTCAAGCAGGGTCTGGAGATGAACATTTTGGTCCCACTAAGGCTACGTCTACACTACGAGTTTTCTCAGCAAAAAATATGCAAATGAGGGACTCATTTGCATGAGTCGTGATCTCATTTCCATATTTTCTGCCGATCCATTTTTGCACTAGGGGTTTTTGCGCAAAAACAAGCAGTGTGGATGTTTTCTTTTTGCGCAAAAAACCCTTTCTCTGCAAGATCCTTATTCCCCAAAAAAGGAGATATACCGATCTTGAGGGAAAAGGGGGTTTTTTTCCCCAAAAAAATGTCCACACTGCTTGTTTTTGCGCAAAAACCCTTAGCGCAAAAACAGATTGGCAGAAAATATGCAAATGAGATCACGACTCATGCAAATGAGTCCCTCATTTGCATAATTTTTGCTGAGAAAACTCGTAGTGTAGACATAGCCTGTATGAATGTTGCAGAAAAGTATTCCTCAAAAAGCACCACAGGAGACAGCTATGGAAATGCCTTTGCAATTCACCTCCAGCATAAGCAGCACCCACCATAAACTAGGGTAGGAATCGTATCACCTCTCTTGAAGGAGAGGCCTTTTCCCAGTCACAGATGGCAGCTGTATGGCAATCATATACAATGATTTAAGATGGACACGTTTCCCATCATCAACTGAAACTATGAGGGAAGTGTCTGCAGGCCAGATCCACAGCTGGTGTAAATCAGACTCCATGACTCCAGACCACCATGGCACATTTTATAGTGTAAAGGACCCACCTTCAGCAGCTATAACAGCACAGTCAATGGAGCTGTGTTCATTTATACCAGCGAGGGGTCTGGCCCAATGTTTTCACACCAGTTGGAATTTGGCCAGGACACAGAGGCCAAAATACCTGGGCCAGACCGTGAGCTGGTGTAATCCAATGTAGCTACACTGACTGCTGATTTATAGCGGCTGGGGAATTGGTCCCTTGACTGTACACTGTAAAAGCATATTATATGGCCTCTCCTGGGCATCACCTCTGAAATCATGCGGCAGCATTGCCTCCAGGAGATAAGTGCCACCTATTGAAATGTGTCCTCAATTTCTAGCCACATTTGGGTGATAATGAAAGGGTTTATTTGGCTCTTACACCACCATATGTTCTTAGTATAGTCAATAAAACAGATGAACACACAAACACACACATCTTAATCCTCTAATGAATGATTTTCTGCCTCACTGAGTATATGAAAACTTAAATAGCCTTAAAGAGAAAACTAACATGATACACGAGTAACTCAGAATGAGAAAGAAACAAAGTTTGTTTCCCTGTCATTAATATTTTGTACATACACAGCAGTACTCTTGTAATTATTCCAATAAATCCTAATCCTTTTTTAAAAATATATTTACTTGGGAACTAGTTTCTTCTGCAGCACATGAAAAAGAAAGCCTATTTATGTTTTTAGTTAAACATTGATGATTTCCAGCACTTACAAATTAAAGAGACCTCAAGAGCCATCGAGTCCAGCCCCCTGCCCAAAGCAGGACAAACCCAACTAAATCATCCCAGCCAGGCTTTGTCAAGCTGACACTTAAAAACCTCTAGGGATGGAGATTCCACCACCTCCCTAGGGTACCCATCCCAGTACTTCCCTACCCTCCTAGTGAAAATAGGTTTTCCTAATATCCAGCCTAGAACTCCCCACTGTAACTTGACACCATTGCTCCTTGTTCTGCCATCCCTCACTACTGAGAACAGCCTCTCTCCATCCTCTTTGGAACCTCCCTTCAGGAAGTTAAAGGCTGCTATTAAATCCCGCCTCACTCTTCTGCAGACTAAATAAGCCCAAATCCTTCAGCCTCTCCTCGTAGGTCATATGCTCCAGCCCCATAATCATTTTCGTTGCCCTCCACTGGACCCTCTCCAATGCGTCCACATCCTTCCTGTAATGGAGGGCCCTGAATTGGACTCAGTACTACACGTGTGGCCTCACCAGTGCTGAATAAAGGGGAATAATCACTTCTCTAGATCTGCTGGCAACGCTCCTCCTAATGCACCCTAATATGCCATTAGCCTTCTTGGCTACTGGAATCCCCAGGTCCTTTTCTGCTAAACTCCTACCTAGCCAGTCAGTCCCCAGCCTGTAACAATACTTGAGATTCTTCCATCCCAAGTGCAAGACTCTGCTCTTGACCTTGTTGAACCTAATCAGAATTCTTTTGGCCCAATCCTCCAATGTATCTAGGTCCCTCTGGACCCTATCCCTGCCCTCCAACATATCCACCTCTTCCCATATGTTAGTGTCATCCACAAACTTGCTGAGAGTGCAATCCATCCCCTCAACCAGGTCATTAATAAAGCTGTTGAACAAAACCGCCCTAGAACCAATTCTTGGGGCACTCCTCTTGAAACCGACCGGCAACCTGACATCGAGCCATTGATCACTACCTGTTGGGCCCAACAATCTAGCCAGCTTTCTATCTACCTTACAGTCCATTTATCCAATCCATACTTCCTTAACTTGCTGGCAAGAATATTGTAGGAGACCATATCAAAAGCTTTGCTAAAGTCAAGGTATATTACATCCACCGACTTCCCCATATCCACAGAGCCAGTTACCTCATCACAGAAGCTAATCAGATTGGTCAGGCATGACTTGCCCTTGGTGAATCCATGTCGACCATTCCTGATCACTTTCCCCTCTTCCAAGTGCTTCAAAATGGATTCCTGGAGGATCCCCTTCATGATTTTCCGGGGACTAAGACTGACTGGTCTGTAGTTCTCTGGATTGTCCTTCTTCCCTTTTTTAAAGATGGGCTCTACGTTTGCTTTTTTCCAATCATACAAGATCTCTCCCGATCTCCAGAGTTTTCAAAGATAATGGCCAAAGGCTCTGCACTGACATTTGCCAACTCCCTCAGTACCCTTGGATGCATTAAATCTGGACCTATGGATTTGAGTATGTCTAGCTTTTCTAAATAGTTCTTAACCTGTTCTTTCTCCACCAACTGCTGCCCACCTCCTTCCCATACTGCATTGCCTAGTACAGCAGTCTGGGAGCTGACCTTGTCAGTGAAGACAGAGGCAAAGAAAGCATTGAGTACTTCAGCTTTTCCCACATCATCTGTCACTAGGTTAGCCCCCTCATCCAGTAAGGGCCCCACACCCTCTTATTGCTAACATGCCTGTAGAAACCTTTCTTGTTACCCGTCACACCCCTTGCTAGCTGCAATTCCAATTGCGCTTTTGCCTTCCTGATCACTCCCCTGCATTCTCGAGTACTATATTTATACTCCTCCCTAGTCATCTGTCCAAGTTTCTACTTCTTGTAAGCTTCCTTTTTGTGTTTAAGCTCACCAAGGATTTCCCAGTAAGCCAAGCTGGTCACCTACTATATTTGCTTTTCTTACTGTGCATCAGGATGGTTTCTTCCTGTGCCTTCAGTAAGGCTTTACTACCAGCTCTCCTGGACTCCTTTCTCCTTCATGTTAGCATCCCAGGGCACCCTGCCCATCTGTTCTCTGAAAAGTCTGCTTTTCTGAAGTCCGGGGTGTGTGTTTTGCTACTCTCCTTTCTTCCTTTGGTCAGGATCCTGAAATCAACCACCTCATGATCACTGCTTCCCAGGTTGCCACCCACATCTACTTCCCCTGCTAATTCTTCCCTGTTTGTGAGCAGAAGGTCAAGCTGCACATGGTCCCTGGTTGGTTCCTTCAGCACTTGTACCAAGAAGTTATCCCCAACATTCTCTAAAAACTTCCTGGATTGTCTGTGTGCTGCTGTATTGGTTTCCCAACAGATGTCAGGGTGATTAAAGTCCCCCATGAGAACCAGGGCCTGTGATCTGGAAGCTTCTCTTAGTCTGTGTTGCCAAGGCACTAACTTTATATACACAGCACAGAGATGAACAGTGAACACTATTTCATTGCCAGTTTGGATATTTCAGTGCTGACCAGTCAGTCAGACAGTTCCAGGAAGAATTCGGCTGCGTCTAGACTGGCCGCTTGAATTTGCGCAAGAACACTGACGATCTAATGTAGATTGTCAGTGTTCTTGCGCAAATACAATGACGCTCCCGTTTGGGCAAAAGCCCTCTTGTGCAAATGCTTTTGAGCAAGAGGGCCAGTGTAGACAACCCAGAATTGTTTTGCGCAAAAAAGCCCCGATGGCTAAAATGGCGATCGGGGCTTTCTTGCGCAAAAGCGCATCTAGATTGGCACGGATGCTTTTCTGCAAAAAGTGCTTTTGCGCAAAAGCGTCCATGCCAATCTAGACTCTTTTTTCCGCAAATGCTTTTAACGGAAAAACTTTTCCGTTAAAAGCATTTGCGGAAAATCATGCCTGTCTAGACATAGCCTTCATGTTAGCTCTCATTTCACACAGCAAAATATTTAAACATACATTGATCTTCATTGTTCCTCTGTAATCATACTTCCAGTAGAAAAGCAACTGCACTGACTTAGAGTGGTTTAACCAAATCCCTAAACCTGAACAGCCATGTATTTGGGGTTAGTCTGATATCCAAAATACACAGAATCAGAGGTCTGAATTGATGAGGTGAATGCACAAATCAGACAGCCGAGGGCACAAAACAGGCCAGAACTGATGCCCAGGGTTACTCAATTTGTGTGCAGTTACCACTGTGCATGCAAATAAGGTATGGATTTCTACATGCGGCTGCACATGTAATCATTTAAAATCAGGTCTGGGGTCTCTTGTATTTAGAAGGATTTTTAAATAGCAGAGCTAACTATCCCCTAAACGTTGAGGTGTTTGAAACCCGCATCCAAATGGTAGCTGAGTGAAGCTTGAGGCATGCAGAATGGAACCCCCCTGGAGGGATATAAACCAGAACACCTGGAATGTGGGGGAGCCATACAAAAAAAAGGGAGAATGTTTTGAAACAAGCAAAGGCTTTTGGGGCGAAGGGTGAATATCAACCCATCTGGTAACCAGTCGTATGCTCTACTATAGACAGGGGGCTGCCTTCTGTCATCTGTGCAGGTGAATTGTTGTAGGATCAGTCTGAACAAAACCCACCTTTTGCAGGCAGGGTCACCCAGGGCCCCAGCGCAGTAGACAGAGGACATCTCTGCAGTGTGAGGTAAGAACGACGGTGCACGCAGCACTGCCTGTATGAGACACTATGTGTACACAAGGGTGGGCCATCATTACACTGATCCAAGCAACCACAAACCCTAGCAGTGGACACATGCAGCCCACTTTATTAACTACTAGAGATTTACCTGGCATTGCTTGGGTACTTAACTCGATTATTTTTTTAAAAGAAAAGGAAAATGTCCAGGCTTCATTAAATCATTGATCTGGCGTGGGGCTGGGGATGAGGGGCTCGGGATGCAGGCTGCCCTGGGGAGAGGGGACAACCCCACCCTCTGTCACGGCAGAAGCTTGGGGCCAGGTGAGAAGCACCTCTCCATGGCCGCTGCAGCTCCAGCAGGCAAAGCTGGGGGAAGGGTGCATGTCCCGCAGCTGGGGCAGGTCCAGGTTCATTTGCCCCCTGAAGCTCCCCCCGCCCTCTCTATAGGGCGCCTGGGGGTGGGAGGATCAGGGCTGGGGCAGTCCCAGATTGTGGGGGGGTTATGCCCTTTCACCTGCCAGATGAGTCTGTCTCCTTTCTGTGTGGTTTCATGAGAAGCAAACCCATCCCAGGCACATCCCATTGTCCGGGCACAACCAAACCCTCATCTTGCTTTGCATTAAGGTAAGAGGAAGCTGTATATGGAACTTGGTGGTCCTAGCTCTTACCATTACAGAGGAGTTTTTGAACAGACATTCAGGCAAACTCTCTCAAATACAGAGTAGATGGATGGCTTGCAGGGATGGCCGTGTCTGTAAATCCGTGAGAAGGGTGTGCTGCATTCTCCCTGCCCTAAGATAGCCTCCACCATAAAGATGATTTACTCCAGCTTTGTGTGAGTGTGACGGGGCGTACCAACCCCGCACTGGCCGGGGAGGGGTTAGCCAACCTTGCTAGGCTGAGAAGGCCCCTCCCTCGCAGCCCTGCTGGGCATGCTCCAACTGCAGACCCAGTATAAAGGCCAGAAGAGCAGCTCAGTTGGGGCTGGCCACCCAGAGAGGAAGGAGCTCCTGCCATAGCACAGGAGCAGCCACCCCCCGTGGGACCAGCTGCAGCCACCGCGCCACCTGCAGCTGCCATGCCAGCCACTGCAGCAGCATTCACCAGCCCAGGTGGGACTACGCCAGCCAGTGGACAGGGGTAGGAAGTAGCCCAGGGCGGGGAGCAGGAGGCATACCGGCAGACTCGGCGTCCTTCGGGGGGAACTCCCCACCAAGCCAGTGGTGGGAACTGACTACCACTGACAGGGCCCTGGGATTGGGCCCGGTGGAGACGGAGGGCCCAGGCCCCCCTACCCTCCCTTCCTTGCCCCCCAGAGAGGGGAGCCATTCTAGTGAACTATAGACTCAGCCACTGGGCTACATTTACCGTACAGACGGGGGCGTAATAGATTTAACCACTGGGCCATATTTACCCCACAGACGGCGGCATGACAGATTTGACCTCTGGGCCATATTTACCTCACTGATGGGGGTGCAATAGACTGGGCCACATTTACCCCACAGACAGGGGCGCGATAGATTCGACTGCTGGACAATATTTACCCCACAGACGGGGGCGCAATAGATTCAGCCACTGGGCCACATTTACCCCACAGACAGGGGCGCAATAGATTCAGCCGCTGGGCCATATTTACCCCACAGACGGGGGCGCAATAGATTCAGCCACTGGGCCACATTTACCCCACAGACGGGGGCGTGATAGATTCGGCCACTGGGCCACATTTACCCCACAGACAGGGGAGTGATAGATTCGGCTGCTGGGGCGCATTTACCCCCCACCGACAGAGGCACTATAGACTCGGCTACTGGACCGCACTACCCCACCAACCAAGGTGTGGTGAACTAGGCTCTGGGCCCTAACACCCAGACTAGAGGGACTTTAGCCGGGACTAAACCAGGGTGGGGCAAAGCCGATCCGCCCGGCTCTCCAGGAGGGACAGGCTGCTCACCCCTTGACAGTGAGGCACGCGGATTTCACCCTGTGCACCAATTTGTCCTGACTTTACAGAAGTAGCAATAGCAAAGAAACACACCTGGAAGCATTAGAGGGGGCAGGAACGCAGGGTCTGCATAAGCCTGACCCAGCCAGACCTCAAATCACACAGGACTTCAACAGGAGTTTTTGCTTGAGCCAGGTGTGCAAGACAAGGCCCTCTCTCGTTTGCATTCACACAGCTGTACTGAGTGTTTGACGCCTTTTTGAGGAAGGCCCTTGGTGGCAGAAGCACTGACCTTTTCCTCTTCATCTGCAATAAGGAGAAAGTCATGATCTTAATGAGTCTGAACACTTAATTAATGGCTCAATGGTAGTTTAAAGACACAGCCTTGGTGGTTCACTGCTCAGTCAGGAGCTTTAAAGGAAAAGAAGCCGCATGTAACCCTGTTACAAGGGAAAGCAACAAGGTGTAGCAGGGACTGGCACTGCCCAGCACTTGTCAGAGAGGCTAGCCTGGCAGGAGGGCCAGACTAGAGACATTTCTGCCCTCAGGAGACCTCACAGTGCCTCCCTGCCCACCTCTTGCTCAACTGAGAGTTGGCGGCACCCAGCATCCTCTCACACGTGACATGTGATCAGAGCTCCTGAATTGGTAGCCAGGTGAACACGTTTCTCATTAGCTCATGAGGTGGGAAATGGGGCACAGCCCTCTCGCCTGCCCATTCACAGAGACGGCATGAGGAAGAACCTAGAGCTTTGTCCTGCAGGAAGCAGCCTCTGGCAGTGATGCAGCCAAATACCCAGCCCTTCCTTAGAGGGGCAGCCACCACCAAGGGTGCTCTGTCTTGCATCGGGGGGTTCTGCCTCGGAAGCAACTGCAGAATGCTTGACCCATCCTTTGCCTGGCTGAGGTTGTAGATGGGCCTGTTGGCAGAGAAGAAATCCTGTGGTGGATCCCCCTTCCCCTGTGTAACGCTACAGGGAGAAGAGGTTTCACACCCACACCTGATCTCCCATGGTGGAGTTCTTAGTGACGCTTTTCAGGACACCTGGGGCTGGGAGTCACCTTCTTGCTACCGGCCTCCATCGTGAGGGAGTCTTTCCTGTGCCAGGGACGTGTTAACTCCCTAACGCACCCAGTCTGTCAGGCGCTCAGAACACTCCCCTTTGGGCTGCACCAGCCCTGCCGTTGCCCTGACAATAGATACACCCTCTCCCGCCTGAGTCCCTTCAAAGTATCCTCCTCCGGCATCCAGCACCTGATCACTGGATGCCCACAGAAGCCCACACCCGCTGCGTGCACAGGGCCAGCGTAACTCAGCTTACCACCAGGCCTATGCCACGCACAGCACTCAAGCACAGTCACAGCAATACCAACCTAAGAAAGGCAAGAGACCTAACAGAATCAGCGGGACTGATGAAAACTAAGGGTTACGCACAAAACACAATCCTACAAGGTGGACTAGGGCTTACGTGAGTGAATCTCTTTCCTAGCCAACAGAGCAAATACAGCCTGGCTAGTCCCCACAAGACAGGACCCCGTCTTTTACAAAGCACCCCTTCCTTAGTGAATGGATCCAGAGTGCTTTTTCTCCACCCCATGATGCAGTGAATCAGTCTTTCGTCTCTCTTCCCAAACAAGGCGCTCCTCTCACTGTCCTATCTTTTCTTTTCGCTTCCAGGTAGTTTGGATGGCTACAGGTTGCCTTTGATTGTTTTCCACTGCCTTGTCTGGGTTGGTG
Organism: Pelochelys cantorii; assembly: GCA_032595735.1. Taxonomy (NCBI): domain Eukaryota; kingdom Metazoa; phylum Chordata; order Testudines; family Trionychidae; genus Pelochelys; species Pelochelys cantorii. The sequence continues at coordinate 5,165,663 of CM064346.1, read as the reverse complement.
CACTGAGCAATGCATCACATAGCCAGCTAGCCAAGGAGGGCTGCCAACTGCCTGCCACTTGAATGGGCGAAGATTGAAAGATACGATTCCCTGCTGATCAACCTTTACTCCAAGACCATAATTTCCATAGAGTTACCTTATTCCTTAAATACTACTCATGCATATATCTTGCCATGGATATGAGAATCAATTAGTTACAAGCTTTCAGTAGAAACCTAACCCATGCTATCCTTTATGGATAAATGCCATGAAAATGGCATATTGGTGTAGTGAGTTTGGCACCAGCCAGCCTCTGTGTGATAAGCACTCCTGGGGTATGTCTACACTGCAGAGGTTTTTTTGGGAAAATGCCATTTTTCTGAAAAAACTCCAGTTACGTCCACACTGCAACTGCGTTCTTTCGGAAAAAAATCGAAACAGAGGGGTTTTTCCGATATTGGTAAACGTTTTTCTATGAGGAAGAAGCCTTTTTCCAAAAGAGCTCTTTCGGAAAAAGGCGTGTGTGGATGGGGACAAGTGAGTTCTTTCAAAAGAAGAGGAAGGAGGAAAAAACACAGGTGCCCTGGTGGCCATTCTGTCCATAGTAATCACAGCTTAAATGCAAGATAGCGTCCACACTTAATGGGCGCTATCTTTCGAAAAAGCAGATCACTTTTTCGATGCACTTTTGGGCTACGTATACATTGCGCTCTCTTGTGCAAGAACATATGCAAATGAGATGTAGCAATGAATATTGCCGCATCTCATTTGCATACTTAATGAGCCACCATTTTTGCGCAAGAAGGCGCAGTGGAGACTGCTCCTTCTTGCGCAAAAACCCCCTCTCATGCAAGGGCCGTTCAGCTGCTTCTTTTCAGGCAGAACGGCTCTTACGCAAGAGAGGGTTTGTGTGCAAGAAGGAGCAGTCTACACTGCTCCTTCTTGCGCAAAAGCCCCTTGCGCAAAAATGGCAGCTCATTAAGTATGCAAATGAGGTGCAGCGATATTCATCTCCATGCCTCATAAGCATATGTTCTTGCGCAAGACAGCGCAATGTAGACAGCCTTGCTGTGTAGCTGCTCTCTTTCGGAAGAAGTTTTTCTGGAAGATCTCTTCTGGAAAAGCTTCTTCCGAAAGAAGCCTGCAGTCTAGACATAGCCCCAGAAACCTTAGCAGAGCCTAGAAGGGACAAACTACCACAGCAAATAAAGGCTGAAGAGAGCAGCTACTGCTATGCTTTTCACATGATATAACTATTTTTCAAAGTTCAAGTAAGAGACTCATTTAGGGACTGCAACATTGGCAGAACTTGATGCTGAACTACAGCAGGTCAAAAAATTTCTACTAGGACTTTTTTAGAAAGAAAATTGAATGGTTGAGGAAACACGGTTTTTCATAAAAAGAGTCAGTTTTCATTGAAAATTTTGATTTTTTATTTTAAAAATGGCTACCTGAACCTCCAAACCGGTCTGTGGGAAGTTCTAGTGCGGGGCTGCAGGACACTGCTGGTCACACTCCATTTCTCACAGTGCAGGGTGCGAGCATTTCCAAATATATTTGTTTGGGTTTGGGCACAAACACACTTGAGGAAAATTGTAAGATGCTGTTGAACAATTCCTCAGCAGGAAAACAAGGTGAATTTCACGGAATAAATTATTTACTAGTAATTATTCATTCAACTGATGTTTCGGTGTCTGGAGTCTCTCCAGCTCAGTGTTTCTCAACGACCAGTCCATACTGGAGCCAGTCCCTGAAATTTCCCTGATGCAGTTTAGAGAAGCCAGGAGATCCCTGATATCAAAAAGGATGGGAAATGCTGCTGTAGCTTACATTCTTCTTCAGCTCCTACGGCATGATTAAGAAAAAGAGTTTCAAGTATTCATCTGATTGCATAGATGCTGGAAGTGGGGGGGAATGCTGCAACACCCCTTGAGCTCAAGTGGTTTCCATTATAGACGGGGTTTACAGTTTGGATCAATGGCTCTCAGCACCCCCACTATAAACATTATTCCAGCACCCCTGTCTAATTGGTAAACTGACAAGTTCCTTTGAACTAGAAATTAAGTGCATTTGGGATTGGTCCTGCCTGGGGCAGGGCGCTGGACTTGATGACTTCCTGAGGTCTCTTCCAACTCTATGGTTCTATGATTGTAAGACTTACTATAGGATTAGGATCATTTGAGTGGCACTGGCCAATAGATTGCTCAAACTTAACCTGAAACTATACTGGCAGGTATGTGATGGCTACCCAAAGATGCATCATTTTTTATTATACTCCTCATTATGTCGGGCAATATATGATCACCAGTTTACCCCAATAACCATAATGGAACCAAAAGCCCTGGTCCAAATACATGCAAATTCTGGAATGTTCAAACTCCAGGTTCGAGTTTTTTCTCTCTACCTTCTACTGGTTCTACCTTCTACAGTTTCCCCCACATGACGATGGTGCATGCCAAAGAGGAGATCTTAAGAGAAATGAAAAAAGAGAGGGGATGGAAAAGCCTCAAAAATGATTAGATTGTAGGGAAGCCCATTCCTGATCCATACGACATGCTGGTGCTGTTGTAAGACCCTTTTGTAAAAATTGACCAAATTAAGTAGGGGGCCTGAGGTCCTCTGGGAAATAGGGTCGGATATATTAACTTGAGGCAAACAAAAGCAGAGACCGCTGGTACTTTGCCCATCTCCCACTGAACTGAAGAACTGCTGATTCAGTCTTAGTCGCCTGTCTGAATCTGGTTAATGACAGAGCTTTCAACTCAACCAAAAGAACTGATCAAAATAAACACAAGCAGGTCATTGTGCATCAATGGGGCATATCGCGAATAACTTCACCCTCTTTGTTCTGAGCATCAGACAGGTGTGTTTCCAAATGTTCCTCGTTCTACCCTCGCTGCCGCAGGTTTAATACACACATCACACCAGGGAAGAGGAAGTGACCAGAAAGCCATTTTTAAAGCCACACTGTCCTTCATGTGAGCAATTGTTCTGGAGTTAATCCACATCTCTCCTGCTGTAGCCAATATATTTAAGGGGAGTCAGCATACCTGTTGCATACACGTGCTTTTGGCAAGACTCCTTTATCAGCAAGCGTATTAATTGACCTTGTGCATCAGTACTTGGATGTGCTATTGCTGATAGTGGATTTTTTCTTTCTGCATGTCTCCTATTGGGCACAGAGCTGGCTCTTCTAACATTTCAATAATAGAGCCAGGGCAAAGAACTTGGAAAGACCCACAAAGTTTCAGTACAGCAATGGAAAGTACATTCAGTACATTAACAGGAGTCCCTGATGGGCTCTTCTAATGGAGTGCTAGATTCTAGGACCCTGCACAGGAATGCGGAGATCTTTTCTTTAATCACCTGAACCTCAAGTGCATAAAGATAAACAAGAATTATAGCTCACTCTGACTAGCAGGTGGATCTTGTTATAGCTCCAGATGGGATATAAGAGAACTTGGGAGTCTCTGGGGCAGAGACCATCTTACAGGGAGAGCCGTTAGAATAAACAATCTTAGGGAGAAAACCTAACATGAAGTTTATATTTTTCTGCTGTTTAAGTTGTCAACAAAGCCAAGGTTCCAGGAAGGAGCGGAGCAGGCAAGTCGGGGTCATGTATTGTGCAGAGTCGAGGCGTGCCTTGTCCACTTGCCAGAGAGGACAATGAAAGTCCACTGCGGCTCCTCACACTCCGGGGCGAGATAGGCTGGCCCATGAGTCACAAAGTCTATGTATTGTAACCTGCACTCAGGGCATTATGGCCTAATGGAGACAGAGTCCAAACATTCCCCCTTGTGTTCAGGGTAACACAGCCCAATAGCCACAGAGTGTAGACACCGTATGGCCTAGTGGCCTCAGTCAGTATGCAATCCCTCTGGGATCAGGGTAGTATGGCCCAGCAGTCACTGAGTCGTAGCACAGGCTAAGCTTCCACTGCGTGGGGGTATCTGATGACGGGGTAGGGGGACCCCTGGTCCTCCCACTCTACCAACTCCCAGCCTGGGGTCCTGTTAGCAGTGGCTCAGTCCACTGCTAGCTCAGTGGAGAATCTTACCGTGACACGCCGAGCTCTCGAGGAGCAATTCCCCGCCCTAGGCTACATCCCACTCGGATCTTGTAAGGAGTCCTCTCCGTCTTCACGCTCTGATCCAGAGGCTTCTACTGCAGTCCCTCCTCCCCCTTCGGCAGTCAGCCCTGACTGAGCAGTTCGGGAGGCCTTTATAGGCAGTCTCCAGGTGGAGCATGCCCAGCAGGGCAGTGGGGGTGGGGCTTTCTCAGCCAGCTGGGCCAGGTTAACCCCTTCAGCCCCAGGGCTGAGTTGATACACCCTGTCACACGCGTATATTTGTGATCAGCGCAGGGTGGAAACTTCACCTGCTTACAGCCCTTCTTGATAGCTCATGGATCACAAGGCAACCAGTGGGAAAGACAATACTGAAATAACAACAAGAAAAGCTTATTACAGTGTATTGAGTTTGCATCATATATGGTTGAGAGAGATTGCTATGCAATCATCATTTTTGTAACAAGTATCAAGACACGCTATGATCTGAGCAGCCTCAATGGAGTGAGTTTGCACTTTATAAGTACACCGGGCAAAACAGCAAAGAGATTACATACCTTCGAATCCTACACTGCAGAAATGGATTTTCCCTGCTACACTGGTGCGTGCAACACAATCTGTTCATTCTACCTTTTTTTATTGAGACAAATTTCCACAGACTCCAATGCAAGCTCATTATGTATACAGTAATTCCTCATTTAACACTATAGATATGTTTCAGAAAATGATCGTGTTAAGTGAAAACGTGTTATGCGGGGTCAATTTTCCCACTGAAAATAATGGAAAAGGTGGGGGTTGCGTTTCAAGCGGTGGTGTCTATTGGGACCGGGACATAAGGTTGGGGGAGAAAGGGGACTGGGTTACAGCAGGGAGGGGAGGTGTTTGGCTCTGGGGAAGGGAAGGGGAGGAGAGGGGAGGGAGATTGGGTTGGGAGTATGCCCCTGTGACGGGTCTGCCAGGACCTATACTGCGTCCAGCGAGGGGGGGACACCAGGGAACGGCGCGGCGAGTGGCTAACCCTCCGCTGCTTTGCAGGGAGGTGGGGGAAGCCCCACGCAGCCGCCAGCAATGGGCCGGCTGGGGAAATCGTGTTATTCCGGAGATGGTCATGTCATTCAAAAAACGTTCCCTAAAAAAAAATCGTGCTATCGCTAAAACGTGTTAAGCGGGCACGTGTTAAATGAGGAATTACTGTATTGTGAGCATAGAATAGCCCATGCTTTCTCTGACAGAACATTTTCCCCCCACTTATGAACATATAAGTATAAGTCTGAATCTTGGAGAATTAACAGATTTTATAACCAACACATAAGCAATTTACTAAAGCAGACTCTCACATCACTAACACTGGTTCATACAGGACTAAGGACATATGAACAGAAGCCCCCCCCCCATACACATTTGTAATATGCTAGTTAAGCATTATGTCCCCTACTAATGGGTGATCTATCTAAAGGAAAAGACTAAGAGTTCTCTGCTTCTCAGCCCTGCAAATACAAGTGCCTCCACTGACTTCAATAGGAGACTTCTCATTGGAGTAAAGTTAAGTGTTAAGCTTTTGCAGGATTGGGACCTTTAGCTCCTAGATCCACAGACTCTAAAGTCAGAAGGGACCATCATGACCATCTAGTCTGACCTCCTGCATGTTGTAGGCACAACCTCGCCCGCCCACTCTTGTAATAGACCCATGACCTCTGGCTGTGTTACCGAAGTCTTCAAATCATTTATCAGAAAGCCATTTAATTAGTTAGGAGCTTCCAAGCTGTTGACAGGTATTAAGCACCCGGTGACCTCAAATGCTGTTGCTGGTGGTGGTTTTTCCCCTCCTCCAGAAACCCTGCCAATTAAAAAGGCAGTGAAGGTCACACTAAAAGGCATCATAATGATAGACACAAAAGTTTCAAAAAGGCCAAGAGTCTTTTCAGTTCTGAATAGTAGGAAGGAAAATCGAGTCTGTCAGCTTGAGTACAAAATGGCTGAATAGTGGAAAAGAAAATTGAGTCTGTCAACTTGAGAATAAAATATATAAACTCCTTTCTAAACACTGAAAATACTGAAATATGGTATGAACGTTTAAAGCCACATTATTAAGTTTAAATATAACAAAAAAGAGAGGAACAGAACTAGCCTGTCAACTTAAACCTAAATCATCATTAAGGCTCAGAACCATTCTACATTTTAGTCCCCAACGGCCCAACTATATTTAATTCTTTCTTCCATACAGTCCTCTGTTAGTCCCCTGGTTGCTTCCTCCCTTTCCACATCCATCCAGCAATCCCCTAGCTCCCTGACCCTCCTGCAACCCTATATTAGTTACTTCTCTGCTGATTCACTATCCCGTCATCTTTTTTCAATAGCTTCCCATTCCCACTCAGCAATCCACATGGTCAAAACCTCCCACCAGAACTATTTGTCAATTATGCAACATGCTTTGCAAAAAGGGCCTGGAAAATTTTGACTTTTCATCAAAAACCCAAATGTCTGAAAATCCAGAACATTTGTTTGCAAATGCAACTGTGTTACCTCATGTGTACTGTCATTTCCAGGCCTTGGGACCCCATTCCCCACTATGGGCTGGGTTCCCCAGCGGAACTGCATCTCCCTTGATATAACATGCTCAGCAAGAAGGGAGTCCTGGAGCATCATGGGAGATGTAGTATGGCCGGGGGGGCTCAGCTCATACGGGAGAATGGAAGCATGAAGTACCTGTACTACAACTCCCATAAAGGGATGAATTTCCAATGAGAAATTTGTATCTTCAAAATTAAATGTTCAGCAGAAAATGTTAGGGGTTTGAGCCGAAAATTTTTAGTTTTGCACACACAAAAAGCTGAAATTTTCTATGGAAAAAAATTGTATTGTGTGTGTGGGGGGGGGTATTTTTGTAAAAAAAAAGTCACCAGAAAACCCTGTTTTCCAACCAGTTCTAGTCTCTGCCTGCCTGCCTGCCCTGGGGACTGTTTCCTCCAAGTCTGGCTTGCAGGGCACTCAGAGCTGCTTCAATCCAAGGAAGCTTTTGAGAGCAAACTAAGACCCATCCTGCCCATCAGGCCTTTCAGCCCAGCCCCCCCAAGCTCTCACTGTTGAGGGGGTCGAGAAGGCCTTGTCCAGGAGCCAGCCCACCTCCTGGGCAGCACAGCAAGCAGGGGCATCCAGCCCTCAGCCCCTCCCCTTCTTCTGCCCTTCCCCCACCGCCTCAGCTCCCCTGGGTCGTACATTCACCCACCGGCCCCAATGCTCCAAGCAGCAGGGCTGCAGCCCCACCAGGGCAATGTGGTCAGGGGATTAAATATGGGGCACGGTCTCCCTGGGGCATAGTCAAGGGGCAAAGAGCAGGGGGGTTGGGCAAGTGGCAGAGGTTTGGGGGGGGCAATCAAGGGGTGGGGAGCAAGGTGACTGGACGGGAGCAGGGGTTGGGCCACTTCTGAATGTTTGGGGAGCATAGCCTCCCCCAGCCTCCCTCTCCAGACTGCCACACAATCTCCCTTCCCAATGTGGCTCACAGGCCAGGAAGTTTGCCCATCCCTGCTTTAGAGTGTGAGAAATTTCAGTGGAGTCCAGGGTCCTAAAAATTGTACCAGAGTGTTGGACTCTGCAATGGGAACCCATGGACTGCTGGACATTTAGAAGTAGAAAAGATGAAGAAGCAGATGTAGCTGCTAAAGGTACAGAAGAGAAAGGCCAAGTATTTGAGAGTTGCAGAACATGCCCGATAGTAAGAGACTGAAAGAGCCTTGTCTGTTTAGCTTATAAAAAGAACATTGGACAGTGACTTGATTACAGTGTATTTGTACATTCCTGGGGAGAACACGCCAGGTAGTAAAGTACTCTTCAGTCATGCAAAGAAAGACATAACAAGAACTAAAGGTCAAAAGCTAAAGCCAGTTTACTTCAAATAAGAAATTAGGACCAAATCCTTAAAGGAAAGGGTGATTAACCACTAGAATGAACTACCATAGGAAGTAGTGGATTCTCTGTCTCTTCTTGTCTTCAGCTCATAGAATCATAGAATCCTAGAGCGGGAAGAGACCTCAGGACATCATCAAGTCTAGCCCCCTGCCCAAAGCAGGATCAATCCCAACTAAATCAACCCAGCCAGGGCTTTGTCAAGCCGAGACTTAAAAACCTCTAGGATGGAGATTCCACCCCCTCCCTAGGGAACCCATCCCAGTGCTTCACCACCCTCCTTGGGAAACAGTTTTTCTAATATCCAACCTAGACCTCCCCCACTGTAACTTGAGCCCATTGCTCCTTGTTCTGCCATCTGTCACAACTGAAGAACTCAAGATATTCTTTAGCCAGACACAAGTTACTGGGCTCAATATAGGATTTTAGGGTTATAGAATCATAGAATCATAGGGCTGGAAGAGAACTCAGGAGGTCATCGAGTCCAGCCCCCTGCCCAAAGCAGGACCAATCCCAACTAAATCATCCCAGCCAGGGCTTTATCGAGAGGGGATTTAAAAACCTCTAGGGATGGAGATTCCACCCCCTCCCTAGGTAACCCATTCCAGTATTTCACCATCCACCTAAGGAAATAGTTTTTCCTAATATCCAACCTAGACCTCCCCCACTGTAACTTGAGACCATTGCTCCTCGTTCTGTCATCTGTCACCACTGAGACCAGCCTCTCTCCATCCTCTCTGGAACCTCCCTTCAGGAAATTGAAGGCTGCTATCAAATCCCCCCTTACTTTTCTCTTCTTCAGAGTAAATAAATACAAATCCCTCAGCCTCTCCTCAGAGGTCATGCGCTCCAGCCTCCTAATCATTTTCGTTGCCCTACGCTGGACCCTCTTCAATGCGTCCACATCCTTTCTGTAGTGGGGAGCCCAGAACTGGACACAATGCTCCAGATGTGGCCTCACCAGTGCCGAATAAAGGGGAATAATAGCTTCTCTAGATCTGCTGGCAATGCTCCTCCTAATGTACCCTAATGTGCCATTAGCCTTCTTGGCTACAAGGGCACAAGGTTAACTGGTTTCAGTTTAATTACCCAAATTATACAAGTGATCAGACTATGAGTGTGTCTGCACAGCAAAGAAAACCCCACAGCTCTTCCATGCCAAATGGCTCAGATCTCCCAGGATTCTGGCTGTGTAAACTTCTGGGCTTGGGGTGGAGGACAAATCCTGAGACACTCCCACCCAGTTCTCATAGCCCAGACCCTAGCCCGAGTCTGGAATTCTACCCAGCAAAGAAACAGCCCCCAGCCCAAGCCCCACAGGCAAGGTTCCCTCTAAGCTGTGCAGCAGCACAGCCCTGCAGCTGCTTAATCAGCCCCACCAATCAGGGCTCAGGGCTCCATGCATGGAGCTGCCTGACTAGGCGGAACTTATTAAACAGCTGTGGGGATGTATTGCCACACAGCTTAGAGAGAACCTTGCCCACAGATTTTTTTCTTTGCTGTGTACATAAGTAACCTAATGGTGGCTTTTGGCTTTACTATGACTATGAAAATACCACATCTATAGCACACATAAATGCCCAGGTCCTAGAATATCTACTTTGAAGGAACTTAAATGTTAGACTGAAGGCACATCTACATTACATGGAAGATCAATGCTGCCACGATCAATCTTCCAGTATTCGATTTAGCAGGTCTGGTATAGACCCGCTAAATAGAACTCAGAGGGCACCCTCATCTGCACTGGTACTCCTGCTCCCACTGTTTGGACCATGCAGAAGCATGATGGAAGATACGTCAACTTCAGCTACATAATTTACATAGCTGGAGTTGCACATCTTACTTTAACCCTCTAATGTAGTGTAGACCTCCCAGGTGTTTACTTGCACCTGTGCAAAGCATTATCTCCTCGCTGTCTCCTGCTGTGGCTCTCTTTAGACTCTGCCCAAAGCAGGTTATCCTGCTAATGGATGATGATGCCAGCAGAGATCTCTCTGTAGCCATGCCCAGCAATTACTTACTGTTTTCCCCCTTATTGGCATGAGGTGGTAGTCATTGCTGTTTCCCTTTCCTCTCATCTAGGCAATCGACAATTTCCCCCTCACCAGCAGAGCACTTGGTGTACAGAGAAATAAACAAAGTCAACAGCGATAACGGCTAGCTGAACAAACTGGGCCATCAAAGGTTACCGGTGCAACAGAGTCTTTGTACTATCCTCTTCATCTGTGCAACCCCTTATGCCAGCAAACACTCCAATGATTTTCTCTGTTTAAGTCCAAAAACCCTGAAATCTGTCTCCTTCTGGAGCAATTTATGCTGTTTTGCCCATGCAGAGCTCATTGAAGGATCAGGGCCAGGAAAGGGAAAGAATGGTGACACAATAAGATGATACAGACTTAACATAACATGGAATAAGAAGATTGTCATTAGCAACAAGAAAAAACAATTGTGTTTAAAAGATTTTGCTAAGAGAACATCAAAGTAGCAAGGAAATATCATTTGTGCCTCTTTAAATTTCCTGTTATACATTTCTACATCTTCTCTTAAGCTGTTGAAAGGCCTTATCTTTAGAGGCTTGCAAATCCGCAGACACCTGCTTTATAACGACAGGTATCCACATCTGTGAATGTGGATGCGGTGATCGGGGCTCATTTATTGAAGATACAGATATGGACGCGGCTACAAATGTTGTGCGCTCATGGAGCTTTCCGTATCTTCCACTGCCAATAGGAGCTAGGGCAGTCGTGAGCTTGTTTATCACAAATGTTATAAGGGCTCTTGCATGTTTCCGCATGTTTCCGTTCATTTTCCCGTGCTCCGTCACCTTCATTTCGAGCAGCTGCAGCATAGTTGAAACATGAATTCAAAGTATTCCCTATCTGCACTAGTGCTCTGAAGAAAAAAGCCTCCTTCTAAATATACAGACACAGGGGCAAGGTCAGTCCCGCTCCTGGTCCCAGACCCCCGTTCAGTCCTCAATCTCACAGTCCAGGTACTGCAGCACAGATCTCGTTTGCCCTTGCTGGGGTTTGGGCTTCTGTCCCTTGGGGTAGGCACCCTCTGGTGAGCCAGGGCGGGGTAAACAGTCCTCCCCAGCTACCAGCTGAACTCTCAGGCTACCTGGGAAGGGATCCCAAACGCTCCTTCTTGGTGCTCCTCACCCCCCTTGCTGTCTCTGGCAACGCCGACATTCTCCCCCCGTTTTTCTGACTCTCTCCTTATCTGTGATGCTCTGTCTCACTCCAGCTTCCCCTCCCACGCTTTCCCCTTCCCCCAGGGGGGATGCTTTTTAAAAAGGCCTGGTGGCAGCCTGAAGTGAGATCAGCCGGCTCTAACCGATTTATAGCAGCCCCATCGCCACTGCTCCCACTCCACCCAGGATAACTCCAGGTCTGCTGCACCGGGCTCCTCTGAAGTAACCCTTTCTTGATTAGCCAGGGCCACTTCTGTTTTCTAGCGCTGCCTCTCTCCCCTTCTGAACTAGCCCTCTGGCCTGACCCTGTCACAATATATATACACACAACACGGGCGGCGGGAACGCGAGGCGGGGGAAGGCTTTGCCTTCCCAACCCACCAGCTTGGCCCTGCCCACACTCTGCCCATAGAACACCTCCTGTAGGCGTACTGGGGTCAGAGTGTTGCTGCCCCCAAGTACCCGCCTTCCCCGTGCTCTAGGGCCAGGGAGGCTGAGGCTGCGTGGTGGTGTGGGAGGGGGGTGGCAACATGGCTCCTGTGAGGGGCAGGGCAAAAGGGGCAGGGCTGGGGAAAGGGCTAGAAGCTTGCCTACCCCAGCCTTACCTTCACCCACCACCCATGACACACAAGTTATTATTCAGAATAGAACATATTGTAGCTGAGTAATAATGAATGGGAAATAAATCCATAATGCAGAACTTGTACAACAGATTTAACAAAACAGGATGGCACTACACAGAGCCTCAGGGTTGATCGTGTGTTATTAATATAGTGCCAAAACAGTTAAGTTTAATAGTGGGACAATTAATTACTCCCAGTGTTGTGATTTTGCCAGCCCCCTTCCTGAAAGGAAGCAATTGGACAGCTTGCATGCGTTCAGTACTAAAAGCAACAGCAGGTAACTCTGACTGTGAGCTGCCCCACTGCTATGGTAGTTAGGGGCCATGCAAATATCATAAATGAGCTAGAAAGTAGTAAAACAGCGGAAGAAAATTATGAAGTTGGAATAACTAGAGATGAAACGTAACACAAAATTCAAATGCAGATCTGAGTTTCAAAGTCATGGGGTGAAGGATCTGGGCCAGTGATGGGAAAACTAGGCTAGAGAGTGGGTCGCATGAGTAGCCCTCTTTCATCTCAGAGGCCCACAAGATCGTCATACCCAAAACGGTCTCCTGGGACAGGGTAGTTTGCTACCTGCTCTGCGTGCCTAAAACTTGCAGGGGGTGCCGACTGAACTGTAGCAGCGCTGTGATTGCCTGCAGAGGGAGCGCCCGGCTCTCGCAGTCAATGTCGTGTGCAATCAGCACCCACCACACTTCACGTGCCCTTGTTTTAGGTGCATGTCACTTTAGTAATACTGGTAGGAAAAAACCTATCTGGAAGGAAACCAGCAGAATCTGGCAACCCTTCTCATAGACAACAGTAAAGAAAATGTCTTGCAGGCTGCACACAGAACCCTGATGGGTCGCATGTGGCCCTTAGCCGCAGGGTGCCCACCACCGATCTAGGCTTTTGGGAAAGTCGCCAGTCCTTAAATTAGGATGTCGGTGTAGACTCCGAACATCCCAAATTGATCAAGCCAGGACATCTGATGTACACTAACACCAAACTTCCAAAACGGTAAGGCTATTTATTATTACAGGAGACCTTTCCGGGTGGGTTAACAGAGTGCATTGAGACAATGAAGAGGATTCCAAAGATTTAAAATTGTGGTTTTTATACCTCTGTCGAAGGTTGTCATAATGCCCCCCCAATGGAGAAGAGCTTAGTAGTTCCTGTCCTTCTGTGGAATTTATATATAGCTCCAGTTACCATAGAACCTAACCTGCTCAGTGCTTAAGGGGAAGAATATATACTTAGGTTTTCATCTTACAATAAACTCTACCTGGGTACAGAGTTCTGCTGGCATGGGGACATTTTCAGGATTAAGGCCCATTCAGCAAAGCACTTAAGCAATTGCTACAGTTCCACTGAAGTCAACAGGATTTATGCAATTAATACCCAATTCAATGATGTCCTTAAATACATGCTTAAGTCCTACTGATTTCAGTCACACTCCAGCACATGCCTAAGTGCTTTGTTGAATCAGGGCCTAAAAGCAGAAGTGATAATTATGGGATAATCAGACTCTATAGTAAAGCGCTGAAATTCTTTAGAAAGTATGCAGTTCTTTTCTCTCAGGGTATTGATCCTTGGAAGATTGTCACAAAGCTGTCCCAAGAAATGATAATTTCCTGCTGAAGCATAGTGTTTAGCTCTTTGGGCGGCCAAATTACGGGATTCTTATTTTTATTCGGTATTTATTTGAAGGAAATGTACAAGAGAAAGGTCAGATGCTGGCAGTGCTTTAAAACCTGCTGGTGCTCTGTAAACAAGTTAGCTCCAGAGAGATTTTCATATCGCTTCTGGAAATATATAAAGGATTGCTGAGATTGAACAACTGAAAACAGTTATGTAGATTTCAGTTCCTTGTTTTCCCTGGGCTTAACTCTGTGCTTTCTTGCTCTTAACTGTAATACCTGGCAGGGTCAATTAACTATTTGGAATTCATTTACATACAATCGTCATATTGACAATCCTACAGGGTCGATTATTGCCCTAGAGCAGCGATTGGCAACCTAGGCCAATAAGTAGGCCACATGAGTGGCCCTGTTTCATCTCAATGGGCTCAAGATTGTCATAATCAAGACAGTCTCCTGGGATGGGGTAGTTTTGCTAACGGCATTTGCGTACCTAGAATGTTCAGGGTGTGCGGATGGCACTGTAGCATCAGTGTGATTGGCTGCTGAGGGAGCACACGGCATCCAATGTTGTGCGCAACCAGCACTCTTTTCACTTCACGGCCCCTTGCTTTACATGTGTGTCACTGTAGTAATACCCATAGGGAAAAAATGACACAGACAAAAACCAGTGGAATCTGACAACCCCGCGTGTGAGCAACAATAAACAAACTGTATCGTGGGCCACACACAGAACCCCACTGGGCCTCACGTTGCCCACCACTGCCCTGGAGGATGTCATACTTGCCAAAAAATAAAATAACTAATATGAAAAAGGCATTTCTCTTAAATTGCAATTTTTAGAAGGAGACAAAACAGCATATGTAACAACAAGGCATTCTATAAAATGGGCCAGTGAGTATCAACACACACACACACCAACCTGATATTTTATAGCCTCTTTCATCTAGATAGCGCCTCTGAAAGCTAACAAGTGTATTGTTCAAGGCCTGGTCCATACTCACAGAAACAAACCTTCCCCACATGCTGCCATCATTTGCCAAGTCAATGGCAAAACATCAATTAACTTCAATGGGAGACACTGTGCCCATCTGCTGTCCCAAAATGAAGCCAGTGGAATTATTTGCATGGACAAGAACTAGTGACCTTAATAGGGTTTGGTAAGACCAAATAGCCATTTAAACGTGTTCATCCAACATCTCTAGTGTTTCCAGATGCAGGTGGAATGGAGGTAGAAATATAATTACCTGCACTGGATTTTGGCCAGGATGCCAAGGACATCACATCACTCAACTGTTCCTCATTTCAAGGAAAGTCATTCACCTGAGCCCTAAGATTACACCTGCAGTCCAAAGAGCCCTCCTTCCCCTCGCTCATTGCTGAAAGAGGCTGATATCAGAAGCAAAGGGTCATTAAGCATGGCAACAAAGCCGTGTATGCTAGAGAAGCGGATCTCATGGTATGTTAAAGGTTTTGCATTAATACTTTTTATGCGGCTGCACATGCATGCACAAACGCACACGCCTCATTCTTGGTCTTGCCACACATTTATGTCCCACCTTTCTTGATGCTGAGGGCACCGGTCCACCTTACTCTTGTAAAAAAATACCACAGGAGTCTTAATGACCGTAAGTGATCGCGTCTTCTGTTTCGGCCTGTCCTGAAAGGTAGACGGCCAGATTCTCTTAATTACATAAGAACATAAGAACGGCCGTACTGGGTCAGACCAAAGGTCCATCTAGCCCAGTAGCCTGTCTGCCGACAGTGGCCAGCACCAGGTGCCCCAGAGAGGGTGGACCGAAGACAATGATCAAGTGATTTGTCTCCTGCCATCCCTCTCCAGCCTCTGACAAACAGAGGCCAGGGGCACCATTTCTATCCCCTGGCTAATAGCCTTTTATGGACCTAACCTCCATGAAATTATCCAGCTTCTCTTTAAATTCTGTTATAGTCCTAGCCTTCACAGCCTCCTCTGGCAAGGAGTTCCACAGGTTGACTACGTGCTGTGTGAAGAACTTTCTTTTATTAGTTTTAAACCTGCTACCCATTAACTTCATTTGGTGTCCTCTAGTTCTTCTATTATGGGAACTAATAAATAACTTTTCTTTATTTGCCCTCTCCACACCACTCATGATTTTATATACCTCTATCATATCCCCCCTCAGTCTCCTCTTTTCTAAACTGAAAAGTCCCAGTCGCTTTAACCTCTCTTCATATGGGACCCGTTCCAAACCCCTAATCGTTTTAGTTGCCCTTTTCTGAACCCTTTCCAAGGCCAAAATATCTTTTTTGAGGTGAGGAGACCACATCTGTACACAGTATTCAAGATGTGGGTGTACCAGAGTTTTATATAGGGGCAGTAAGATATTCTGTGTCTTATTTTCTATCCCTTTCTTAATAATTCTAGCATCCTATTTGCCTTTTTGACCGCCGCTGCACACTGTGTGGAAGTTTTCAGGGAGCTATCCACGATAACTCCAAGATCTCTTTCCTGATTTGTCATAGCCAAATTAGCCCCCATCATACTGTACGTATAGTTGGGGTTATTTTTCCCAATGTGCATTACTTTACACTTATTCACATTAAATTTCATTTGCCATTTTGTTGCCCAATCACTCAGTTTGGTGAGATCTTCTTGGAGTCCCTCACAGTCTGCTTCTGTCTTGACTGTCCTAAACAGTTTGGTATCATCTGCAAACTTTACCACCTCACTGCTTACCCCTTTCTCCAGATCATTTATGAATAAGTTGAACAGGATTGGTCCTAGGACTGACCCTTGGGGGACACCGCTAGTTACCCCTCTCCATTCTGAAAATTTACCATTTATTCCTACCCTTTGCTTCCTGTCTTTTAACCAGTTCTCAATCCAAGAAAGGACCTTCCCTCTTATCCCATGGCCATGTAATTTACACAAGAGCCTTTGGTGAGGGACGTTGTCAAAGGCTTTCTGAAAATCTAAGTATACTATATCTACTGGATCCCCCTTGTCTGCATGTTTGTTAATCCCTTCAAAGAACTCTAATAGATTAGTAAGACATGATTTCCCTTTACAGAAACCATGTAAAAAAACATCTGTGAAAATCTGGAGCCACTCCATTGTATGAATGTCGTCAGATACCACGAAAGCTCTTGGAGGCAGAGAGACAGAGAGATCAAATCAGAGCCTGACCCCAAACCACCATTTAACATCACCTTGGGGCACTGGTTAACTGCTAGTTCAGGAGACAAGAGTGATAACTAATAAATCACCCAATGCCATGCCCTGGAATATCTTCAGTGTTCCTTGGAGGTTTTCCATTTATGCTGGTAGGATCACAGCACAAAGTGTTATGGCTGCAGGCAATGAATGACATGACTTCTAAACCTCAGATCCAGACTAAATAGTACTGTCACTTCTAATGAAAAGGGGAGGTATACTGTGTATATGCTACAGCCATGAGACGAGGCTTAATGACAGTATGCAGTGCAGATTTTAAGGTTTTCTTTTATTATGCTGTAAAAAGTCATGTGCAATTATGCCCACATAGAGCGCATAAATAGAAATTAAGTTCAGTGAATGAAAGGGCAGTTTTAAAACTACCATCATTATTTCTGTACATTTTTCATGCCATACCCATGGACTTTGGATTCAAAAGACTAAATCCACAGTGTGATTTTGATTACTATTGTTTAGCATCTTTATTCTAAGCCACATTTTAATCCTTTAAGCCTTTTAGCAAAGCAGGATGCATTTAATTGCAAGTAGTAATGTAAACTGGAGTGCTTCTATTGCATCACGTTAATGACAATCCGAGACCTGTTATGTAATGCCTGTGTTTTCTACAGTTCCTTGCTTACTTTTGCTTAGAGTACAAAGTAAAATTCACAGATGCAAAGTATAATCAGGGGGTATCTACCTTCAGAAAGTCTCTCTATAGATATCAGCTCCTCCAGTTAATATCCCAGCTAAATGCATTTTATTGCACTGCTTACTATATAAAATAGACTTGGCATTATTTATACTATCCATACAATCATTGCTTTAGAAGCCACAACCCAATCCCACTGAATAAAATATTCTAAAACACATTCCGTGTCCCCATGATGTATTTTAAAAGTTCCCATTTTCTTTTATATCAATTAACAGATTTTGTCAGCCACATTTCCTGCAGACTCAATAATGTTGTTTGTGCAGAAATTGGCTAAAAGGATGCACCCTAGCATTGCTAATGCAAACAATTTTTACATGGGCATTATTTTTTCAGTTTACAAATCACTGTTGAAGAATAAACCTGAATACTAACTAGGTGCTATTATCTTGCCACTTGTTAAGCAATGTTTTAATCTGCCTTAACAATCAGATCATTTGGGGAAGAGGGGAGGAAGGATTTTGCTTTTCACTACAAGTTAAAGGGGGAGGTTTTCTGGAGATTGACACAGAAGCAGACCAGCTATTCAAAAGTATTATGACTGAGTTTGCATTGGTTCTGTTGAAGTAAAGGCGGGAACTGATCACAGGATAAAGTAAGTAAGTGAGAGAGAGAGAGAGAGAGAGAGAGTGTGTGTGTGAGACAGACAGACAGACAGACAGGGAGAGACTGGACAGAGACAGAGAGAATATGTCAACTACAACAGCATAAATCTGAACCACATTATGATTGGACTAAGATGTTGACATGCTGGAGGGGGAGAGACAGATTATAACTTTGCCTAGTGTAAAATAAGAGAAAACAGAGTTCTCTATAAAAATAAGAGTGGCTTATGCAACTAGAATTTTTAAATAGAATACAGTTTTTGCAGTGTATGTTGCAGGCCAGACATTCCATAATATATCTTCTATAATGCCCTGCGCTATAATGTAATTCATCTGCATAAAGAAGCATATTTTATTACGAGCCTTCTTATTACACTACTGAAGTTACTGGGAGACTTAGCAACAATCAGACTGGATCCCATAGGATCCTTGCAAGACAGAGCTGACCGTAAAAGGTCTGATCCCGTTGTCCTTACTGCAAGTGGATATTTTGCATGAGGAAAATCTGGCCCACAAGTACCATCACCGAGATCCATGATTCGAATTTTGCCTTGACTTACATCCCATGCTACATCACTGATGTCAGGACAAGATTTGGCTCTATAGGTGCAGTGTGTATGCCAAAGAAAGAGTACAAGATCTAGAATGAGTTTGAAAACTTGACCAAGGGTAAATCTGTCACATCAAAACTTCTCCTGCCACACACATGAAGTAATAAGTTGCCTTACCTTTCACAGAATTTTCACAGAAATATAAAGTAAAACACCTGGAACTGTCTTTTTAAAATGAAAACTTTCAGGGTGCTCACCTAATGGACTTTATATTCCAGGTGGCCAGTATATCTAAAATGTAGACCTTCCATTGGTTATTGTATGAGACTGGAACATAAATTCTTTCAAGTCAAGGAAGCATGCATCAGTAGGAATTCAATGTAAAAGCATAGCCAATGTGACCTAAATGTTATCCCTGAAAGGGAAGACTCATTACAAAACAGTACTGGGGAAGGGAGATTAAGAGACTTTTTTATTTGTATTAAGATGTCATATAACTGCAGATAAGTTAGCTTATATGGTTCCTTTGTCAATCTGATGTCAGTCGCCTACATGATGTAAGCAATCTAGTCAAATCCATAACCAATCACATCCAGTACATCTGTTTTACAGCAAACAGAGAAATCTCATTTCCAATTACAGCAGGAGTTTTTAATAGCCTGGCAAGCACAATAAATATAATATGGCATGTTCCTTCTTTTTTAATACAGATATAGATTATATCGATATAGATAATTTAGACAAATGGTACCTTGGACAGCTTTTCACAACGGATTGGGTTCTACTATATTTTTCTCATTAATGCATCCAGTATCCTGAATTTCAAAACACAAATGACCACCATCACACTAAAACGGTGCAATCCGCCACTGTGCACAAGTAAGAATTGAAACACTTAGCTAATACTGGGTACATCTAAACTACAGATCTTTTCCAGAATACTGGAGGTAAAAAA
Source organism: Pelochelys cantorii (assembly GCA_032595735.1). Classification (NCBI taxonomy): domain Eukaryota; kingdom Metazoa; phylum Chordata; order Testudines; family Trionychidae; genus Pelochelys; species Pelochelys cantorii. Next base: position 5,146,255 of record CM064346.1, on the reverse strand, counting down.
ATTTGGAAAAGCAGATGCGTTTTTTTGGCATCTCTGTAAACCTCTTTTAACAAAGAAGAAGGGATGTTCCGAAAGAGGGTTTTTTTCAACATTTGACCCCAGATAGATGGGCCAAATGTTGGAAAAGCCTCTTTCAGAAGAAAAGCAGGAAAAGATACGCAAATGGCAGTTCACAATTTGCGTATCTTTTCCCAACTTTTCTTTGAGTGTAGACACAGCCATGAAGAAAGATGCAGCTTCCACATGCTGGGAAACGTTAGCAGCAACTTCTCTGAATGGAAGAAGTTTGAGCTGCTTACCAGTGCCAGGAGAAATGGTACTGCCTTAAGACCAAAAAAAGCAAGAAAGCTAAGACAGAGGCTTTCTTAAAAGTATTCTTTTTGTGGTTTTTGTAGACAAATCAGGATGCAATCACTACAAATTATCTTCTCAATTCGGTGACGGAAATTATATTTAAAATAAAATGAACCAACATATACTTAAATACATGAAAGCTATTAATATACGTGTGCATGTGCCAAATAAGATCATCGCCTTTTGATTACTGCCATTAAGGTTAGGGGACATTATGGACCAAATTCATCCATGATGTGACTTCCCTGACTTCCATGGACTAATTTGGGCCGGGGTGTTCAAATGGATGGCAAATCATACCTCTTTGTTTTCAGATTCTCTCCATACAGCTACTTATATACCTACAATTGTTGTGTATTACATCCCGAACAATCATATGTCTTCCTTCTTGGGGCTGTTTGGAAATACAACAAACACTAGCTGGACACTGTTAAATGAGCATGTGTGTGCACCAGTGCACAGGTGTATCACAGACACAGTATATTACACATGTAGCTATGCAGGGGATGTCTCTGACTTCCTACGTTTCCTTCACCCTATGCCACAGCTGGTGGAACCTTTCACTGCGTTAAGGTCCGTGCAGCCTCCTCACTCCCACAGCAGCACTGACCTACTGCATGGAGCCTCCTCTCCTCTGCCAGGTGCAGAACGACCTGTGGCTCCCTCCCCAGCTAAATTAAGTTACCAAGTTCTAATTGTGCCCAGCATCCCCCAAAGCCCAGTCCAATACGAAGAGCCAAGCGGGCCACTTTCCCTCCCCCCACCTGGCACCGCATGGGCAGCAGCCCAGCCCTGCCCAACTGCGCTGCATGCCCAGGTGGGGGGGGGGGAAATGTGGATCTCAGCCTTCTGCCGAGATGGGGGGGGGGGGAGAGCAGCACATCCAAAACTAGCGGAAGGAGCTGCAGCCCTGCGCCCCCATCACTCACCAGACACCCCCCCCCCTTTGAAATCAGCCAGTGCAAAATCTTCCAGCCTGCAACCTCTCTGCACCTCATTAGTCGCCTGCCAAGCATCCGGATGGCCAGGATAGGACCACTTTCTGGGCATGGTTAATACTAGCTGAGGGAGATGTGTGTATTCCATGGAGACAATGTGTCAGCACACACAGAGGATTGTGTGTAAACATACACACACACACACACACACACACACACACACAGGGGATTGTGTGTTAGCACGCACACACACACGGGGACTGTGTGTAAATACACACACGAGGGACTGTGTAAGCACACACACACACACACGGGATTGTGAGTAAGCACACACATACAGGAGATTGTGTGTTAGCACGCGCACACACGGGGGATTGTGTGTAAACACACACACGGGATTGTGTGTAAACACACACACACATACAGGGGATTGTGTGTAAGCGCACACGCGCGCACACACACACACGGGATTGCGTGTAAACGCGCGCGCGCACGCACACACACACACACACACGGGCGGGATTGTGTGTACACGCACACACTCACGGGATTGTGTAAGCGCGCACACACACACACACACACACACACACGCTCCCTTTCAGAAAAAGGTCTTGGCGAAGCCCACCCCATGCACCTCGCTAGCAATCGCCCTCGCACACGATGGTCCCCAGCCACCAACACAAGCTACACACCCTGCGCTGCTTCAGACTGGGGGGTTTCCAACACCGCCCGCAGAGACCCCCCCGGGCTGGCGGATCGCCGGGGCCAGGGCTGCATCGCAAGAGGGGGGGACCGACGCCCGGCAGCGGCCCCGGCACTCACCTTCCACGCAGGCGGCTCCGCGGCTACAGGTTTGCTCCCCCCGAGCCGGGCTCCGGATTTAGCGCTTCCCGCCCCCGCGGCGGACTCCCCGGCCGCGCAGGCAGCGGGCAGCGAACATGCAGCCCGAGGGGCGCGGGGCTGCGGGCTCCCAGCGCGCTCCGGCGAAGCCCCGAGTCCGGGCTGCCAGGGGGCAGGGCGGGACGCGCCTGCGGGCAGAGTTTGTCTCAGTCCCCGGGAGCGGGACGAGCCAGCCCCCGCTCAGTCCATGTGCGCCCCGGCGCGCTCAATGCCCCCCAGCGCCCGGGACACTCCATCGAGCCGCTGCGCGCCTCCGCCAGCCCATGGCCAAGTCACAGCGCCCGCCCTGGCCCTGCCTGGCTCCCCGCCGGCCGGGAGCCGCCCCCTGCTCCTGGCTCAGCACCTGGGCGCAGCCGGCGCCGCTTTGCCCTGCCCCGCTCTGCAGCCAAGAAGCGCCTGGCCTCCGCGCCAGCGCGCACACGCAGAGCCGGCAGCGAGCGCCAGCAACCTCGCCCCCTAATGAGAAGCTGCCCACGTAAAACTCCTGCACGCTGGAGCCGCTTCATATTGGACACCTTGCACCAGGGCCCGGAGTAACCGTTTCCTCCCCACGGGGGGCACCCTCTGCCTCCCGGGCTGTGCAGCGGCAGCGGGAGGCCTGGGAGAGGGGCGAGGGGGCAGGGCAAGACAGGCAGAGGGGAGAGGGGCCTGGGAGCAGAGCCACAGCGGGAGTGGGGGGCAGAGGCGAGAGGAGGGCTGGGGGGGGCACATTTGGACAGAAGAGATGGAGAGCTGACAGGAGGGAGGGGCAAATCGGGAGTCTGAGGGAGCATCCCAGGAGAAAGCAATGTGGGGACCCCAGGAGAAGGGAGGAAGGTGCAAGGGTGGAGAAAACACTGGGGAGAGAGCCAAGGGGACAGACTCACAGCACTTCTCAGTGGTAGCCTGGGAACCCAAAGCGGGTCCTAGCCAGTCTTCCCTGTAAGCTCTGCTCTTGTGCGGCCGCTCGAGAGATTCGTCGTAGGGGTGTAAAAGTCGTTTAACAATGTAACCCTGTAACCACTAAAAGTCCTAGTGGTTACATGCCCTGCGAGCTCACATAAGCTTTACACTGCAGAGCCCTCAGCGAAGCCTGCCCGTGAGCAGGCCCGACAAGGGCTGCCAGCCTCGCTTGCGGGGAGCCAGTGTGTAACCTGTGGCAGGGAGACCCAACGGGGCCTGCCATGGACAGGGGCTGCTGGCCAGAGCGGCCCCTGCCTGAAGTGGGCCCTATGGGACTGAAGCGACCACCTTCTCCAGTCCCAAGAGGTTAACCGGAACCGGTAAGCCTCACTCTAAAGGTGAGGGTTACCTGTTAACCATTCACATCCCTAATTCACATGCCTCCCAACTGACTAGGAGAGGGTCCACTGCTAGGTTTTTTGGATTTCCTGATGGTACACATCCACACATTCCTTCAGTGCACATACAAATTTATTCCACACATGGATGGAAAGATCAGAGGAAATATTGGTCCCAACCCGATTTTAATGTGGTTGCCAGAGCCAGCATTAGATTCACTGTACCCTGGGGCTGAAGCCAAAGCCCAAAGGCTTCAGCCTGCACCCCACTTCCCTTCTTTTTCCCCCTCCCCCTGCCAGTGAGGGGGAGCTTAGAGCCCCACCTTACTTGGAGTGGCAGATCCTGGGCTCCAGTAGTAATTTCTGTTGTCAGAAGGTGGTCACGGTGCAACGAAGTTTGAGAACTGCTGGAATAGAGAGTCCCTGGGGAAAAGAGCAGGAAGGAGAAGAGACACAAGAGGGGAGAAAATGAGCATAGGCAGAAAGCGTTACAGCCAGCGAAGAAAGTGACTGAATGAGACAGATGGAAGGAGAAAGTTATAGTCCAATTTTAGGTTGCAACTTTTCACCAACCCTCTAACTGGCTAGCAGCACAATTCACTAAACACAGTGCAAGGCCAATATTTAAAGAACTCATTGAAAGTCCCTTCCCAGGTCCCAGAGCCACTGGCATTTTACACAGCAATGAAACAGCCTTGCAGTCTGAGCCCTGCAAGCCTGAGTTATCTGGCATGGGGCAGCCACAGGTATCTAGTTGCTGTGCAGATATATCATGTGGAAGCTCAAGGTTGTACATGTTGCATATTTCACTACAAGATATTAATTATCAAACATCTTAGGCATTTATATGGCCTCCTTTGCCACAGTATTGAGCAACTCACAATCTTAAATCTATTTAACCTCACAGAACCCATGGGGGGTAATATCTTTCCATTTTACAGATTGGGAATAGAGGCACAGAGACTAAATGACTTGGCTAAGGTCATACAGTAAGTCTGTGGAAGAGCAGGAATTGAATTTTATCCATTGAGCCACTGTGAGGGAGGCCTGACGTCCCTAGGTACCTTCCTTCCAGGTTGTGCTAGCTCTATTCTTGGGGGGGGGGGGGAAAGAAAGAAGGGAGGGGCAGGGCATTTCCCCTATGGCTAGCAGGCCTTGAACCCTTAACCTCATGCACTGGGGGTAGGCACCTTATCCATTGTATCACTAGAAGAGCCCTAACCTTGCTATCTTCAGGGGCCCCTTTATCCTCCCTACCTTCCAAGTATGCCAACTCTATCCCTTGGGATGCTAGTGGCAAGGTTTGCCTTGGGCAGGCGGGTCTCAAACCCTCAACATCCTGCTCCTGAGGCATGTGCCTTATCCCGTGCCAAGGAAGCATTCTGAGTCCCAGACTATCATTCAAACCACAAAATCATCTTCCCTGTCTTTAGACCAAAGACTCACTCAACATATGGGACACAAAGCCAAACACTGCATATTACTAATTGGTTGCAATTCTAAACACCCAGGTGCCAAATCATTTTGTTTCTGACCTATGAAAACCCACAGAGCTTCACAATAGCTCACAGAAGACATGTCTGATGGGCTGACGTAAGCGAGTGTCGCATCAGACACCAGCATTTTTTATAAACAAAAGAAAAAAGGGCATTTCCACCTGACTCCTGAATGACCAGTGTGTCTGTCTGTTACAGGACATACCTACCAGCTGCACCCTTACTTCTTGACAATATGCAGCGGTCTCTCTGTGCTTCAATACAGGCGATACTGCTAAAGGCAAAGAAATTAAGGTTGCCAAATGATCACTAGTCACAGTTCCAATCAGGCAGGCATCCCTTTGAAATGATTCCAAATTCTCCATAGTTCTATGGCATGTGTCATGCAGGGATAGACTTGCCAGAGGATGCAGTGAAGGCTAGAACTTTAACTGGGTTCAAAAATGAGCTAGATAAATTCATGGAGGTTAGGTCCATCAATGGCTATTAGCCAGGATGGGTAGGAATGGTGTCCCTAGCCGCTGTTTGTCTGGAAGTGAGAGACAGGGGAGGGATCCCATGAGGATTACCTGATGTGTTCCCTCCCTCTGGGGCATCTGGTATTGGCCACTGTCAGCAGACAGGACACTGGGCTAGATGGACCTTTGGTCTGACCCAGTCTGGCCATTCTTATCAGAGCTACCTTTTGTGCATCACAGTTTATTAAGTGTCACGTTAAGCTGAAAACTTATGGCTTCCAAGCCACTTTAGATCAGCCAGAAGAAACCACTGATTTTTAACCAGACGAGATATCTGGGATACGTACAGGTTCCTTTTCCCCTTCTCTCCTTCCCGTACTCACACAGCTTAGGAAGGAGGCTGTGTTTGAAGAGCATTGACACGACCACTCTACTGTGACTGAGCAGCTGGTTTGCTTCCGTTTAGCACTTTTGTTCTCCGTGAAAGGTATTCCACATGGTGCTCCATTCTCCTGGGAAGTCAGGCATGGGGCTTGCTTGGGAATGCATGCATTGGCCTCACCCTGTGCCACTGTCACTCCGAACTCCCATTGAGTGAGCAGTATGCAAGCAACAAAGGGAAGCTATAGTGTGATTAAATAAAACAAAAGAATATTTAAGCTGATATCTGGAGAACTGTTCTAACCAGCAGAACTGGGCCCTAGTCTCCAATGGAAGCCTCCTCTCTGAGCCAACTAGAACAGTGTGCATGGCATTCACTTTGACAATCGCATTAATATGAAGCAAAGGCTGTGTGACCTCAGGGGCCATGCAGGAGCAGGGAGATTGTCTTACTCCTTCGTACAACACCTTAGGGGCACAATCCAGCCTTGCATTATCATTGCACATTTCCATGGCCAATGAAAACACGTCAGCTGTTGATCCATGAACGTAGCTGTCCCTGATGTCAATGGGAATGGAGCCCATAGATCATAGGTTGGCTACGTTTTCATTACACTTATACCAGTATGGAGTTGAGATACGTAGTTGTTTTTTCATCCCTTTGATTTTCCTTTCTAATTTGGTTCACTCTTAAAGGGATCAAGTCTGCTTTGCTTACATTTTACCCATCAATTTTAATAGAACTACTAGAATAAGTAAAACAAGCAGGATTTGGCCCATTATTGTTCTATTCAATTCATAGAACTTAATTCCCTCTTTAGGCTTATACCCCTCCCGCATAGTATCTTTGGTTACTACCAAAGATAGTAACCAAATCCCTGCCACCTAGTAACAAAAGCATCTGCCTTGTGGCTTGAAAACAGCAATCTGAAAATGAGTGTTTTATTTTTTAAATTGTTCCAGGACCAGATTCCAATCTCTGCTACACCTGCATAACTCCAAAGTAGCCCCACTATCTCTGAATTTCAGACTACAAAAACAAAACCTGAATCTGGTCCTTGCTCTCTTTTACTCCGTGTCCTTCAAAACATATTATTGGCTGTGTAAAACCTTGTGTTTTATAAGAATAAATAGTAATTACCAATTTTGTTCCTACATATGGACACATATGAAAGGTCTTTGTGTATAAAACAAGGCACAAGTACATGGAAATATGTGGTTTTCATTAAGGGATGGAAGTTTCATCACAAGTATGTCATCAGCATTCTGTTTCTGCAAATAATACAGAGAGAGACAATATAATACCAATGTGACAAAGTAATACAGTGAAAAATTATTAAAGACAAAGAAAGTTGTTGTCACAGACGGGTCTAGCTGCCGCTGGTAATTGGTGATAGTTGTCACTGTCAGCACTGAGCCATCGCTCTACTAACAAGTGCATCATGGTTTGATGTAATTTGTCATAAACATGCTGCAGATCAACCAACACGCTTAATCAAACGCTGCGTCTCACCCAGATCAGAGCCAACAGCTCAGTAAGCCCAGGACTAGAGTAGTGTTGTGGGGTGATTGGTTATTTTAATCTATGCCCAGCTTTTGAGCCGCACAATTCATGGTGAAGCACAGACCAACCAACACTACAGATACATAGCTATGAGCTATCATTTAAGAAGTCTCCACCACTCCCAGGAACATACCAGCAGTATTTGTCACACCGGATTAGATCATTGGTCAACCTGCGGCAGAACAAAGCCAATGTAAAATTTTAATAAGGACTGCCTTTTTAAAAAATATCTCCCTTTATGTAATGATTCTACCAACTAAACTGTAAAGTTCTTTACACAGTTGATCTTCCATTGAAAGTAGCAGGAGTTTTGCTCAGATGAGGAAATTAAAACCAGAAGAGGTCTACTAGGTCTGCCGAGGCTGTCAGCCTTACAGTGCAGAATTGTTCCCTACAGCAGTTCCCGGCTGGGGGGGTCACAAATTAAAAAAGGTTGAGCACCATTGCCCTGCAGTATACTCAGTGCTCTTGTCCAGGGCTCCCTGGAAGCTGTGTACTTGTGCAGCCGCTCAGAATAGATTCAAGTGCTGCCCGGCTGATTAGCAGAGCACCCACAGCTAGGTTTTGTGTTTCTACTGGGGGTGCAGATAAAAAAGTTTATTCCTCACCTGGATGGAAAAAATCGCACATGGAGGGAAAAGATTTGAGGGAACAGTGCTGCTAATACTTCATACCTTAATAGTCTCTCAGTTGGGACACATTTTCTAACTTTCCACCTATATTTTCTTTTTGCTTAATTTTATCTCATTATTCCTAATTCCACCCCAGTGCACTATCCCAAATATCTGGATAGTTATATCCTTCTAAAAATGGTTAATTATTCCAGAGGAAAATTGTTCTTAAGCATTCTCCTTTATGTCACTTCTCTATTGGATGATTTATTTTGAAGTTTAATCAGAAATTGTTAGAGCTAAATAGCTAGCTTTAATAATTAGTGAGTAGGTTCTGCTTGAGGATTTATGATCCTTCTGCGCAGTGCTTATTGTGTGTGCCAACTCAAGTAACTGATGTTGATTGATTAGGTATTTGCAATGGGGCAGAAGAGGAATCACATGAAAGATCGTTATTAGTTTAGGAAACAGTTAACAGAGCTTTTTTTGTGGGAAGAGAGATAAGGCAGACCTGGCCCAGCTTTTTAATAACCCACTGCTGCTGCCCTTGCTCACACTGAAGAGTACACCTTCCACAAAGAGGGTTGATTGTGATTACTCAGAGAATAAGGTGCTACTCAGCAAAAGTAAGGGTTGCAACATCAGGCCTAAATTACCGAACTGCCACATTACATAGAGTGTGTGAGATGGCAGAGGGGATTCTTACTAAAAATGGACCTGAGCTACAAAACGTCTAGCAGATCCACATCCGGTTGCATGTCAGGGACATATGGGTACAATCAAGGCCTACTGATGGGGGGAGGGGTAAAGGGAGCAATTGCCTTGGGGCCTGACAATTCCCAACGCAAAAACCCAAACCAGAACATTTACAGGTAATTAAACCTGAGTTAGCAGGCACAGGCCAAACACAGGTGTTTGCCTGCAGTATAAACACACCCTATAAGGAGATACGTATTTGTGTGTGTGTGTATATATATACACTGTATGTGTACACACACACACACACACACACACACACACACACACGGAGTTTTTCCTTTTATCAAAGATACCTCTGTATTTTAATGAGTTGCACATTCTAAATCTTGTGCTGCTTTTCATTTTAAATGTTTTGTTGAGGATGTGCTGATTTTCAGATTTCCCGACAGCAAGAGACTTTTTTGAGGGGCGGGGGGAGAAGGTCCATTCAGATTTTATGTTAATGGGAAGTTTTACTGTCAAGAGTTCGCTTTTTAATTTGACACCTAGCTCCCAAAGCATATCGTGATCTCTAAGATAGACAGGGATAGCTACTGACTACCTAGAATGCAACTGCTCTATGCACCAGTCTTTCAGAAAAGGAGTTTTAAACTAGGCTCCCTCCTCTCCTGGCAGTCAATTTTTGTGATTTTACAACTACATATGGCTTATTACAAAGTGCTATTGTAACCCACACACCTAGGCTACTTCTACACTACGAGTTTTGCCGGAAGAGGCAGTGCAAATGAAGCACGGATTAGCATTTTCTCGCACTTCATTTGCATAATCTCTTCCTATCTGTTTTTGCGCAAGGGGTTTTTGCGCAAAAACAAGCAGTGTGGACGGGGTTTTTTTGCACAAAACCCCCCTTTTGCGCAAGATCATGATACCTCCTTTTTTGAGGCATAAGGATCTTGCGCAAAAGGGGTTTTTTGCGCAAAAAGGAAATGTCCACACTGCTTGTTTTTGCGTAAAAACAGATCAAAAGAGATTATGCAAATGAAGCGCAAGAAAATGCTAATCCGCGCTTCATTTGCATTGCCTCTTCCAGCAAAATTTGTAGTGTAGACGTAGCCCTAGTGTGGTTCACTGTCCCATGTAGTGGCACTTAGACCACTTACAGTAAGAGATAAGAACAAGGGAGTTCTACAGCCTCTATTGTGAGTCAGGTGGCTTTATAGGGCAAGCTGTAGATGTTCCTATACTAAGCTCTAGAGGTCCCAGATTCAAATTTCCCCAGCGGTAGTTATGCTCTCAAAACAAACTAACTCAATAGACCAAAATAAAATTCCAGTATCTATCAGCTGTAGTGATTTCAGGTGCTTCATGTAACAATATTAGGTAACAGTTTTTAAAATAGATGTGACAAACAGATAGTGCCCTGCCAAGAAATACATCCATCCCGTACTATCACGGAATTGTAGATATCATCAGAACCCCGAGACCAGGATCTCAATATATGGTATTGCTCACATGCGTAAAATTAAGCATGGGTGTAAGTGTTTGCAGCTGACCAGTGTAATTAAGACGGATTTGTCCTGTACTTTATTGTGTGACATGCCCAGTCACAAACTGAAATTTTTACTGTCAATATCCATCAAGGAATTAGCTAATTTCAGAGTAGAATAATTGGAAGCAAAGGATTAATTTAATCAAAGTGCCTCAGTAATCAACCCCTGAAATTTAATGAAGAAAGAAAGAAAGAAAGAAAGATCCTGATGCAATGAAATCCTTCTAACATCAAATCAAAGCCAGAAAAAAATCTTCCTAAATGCATTGTGACAGAGCTTAGCAGTGAAGAGGAAATGTACAGTCAGTACACAGTGTCCTTCATTCTTCCTGCCACCAAAGACAAAATCTCCATCTAAAAAATCCAATAAAATAAATATATTTTATAACAACTGTATCAATTGTGCATTTCTCCAAAAAATGGAAGCAACTCTGAAGTCACCCAAGAACATATTTTTCTAAAATGCAAAAATATATAAAAAGTATAGCCTGCAAACAGCTGAAACAGATGGTCTGCTGTGACTCCTCCACAGCTTCATGCAATTAATGTGAGTCAAACCATTTAAAAAAATAACGAAGAACCCATTTGGAGATTTCCAGCCTTCCAGGAATCCCTTTGGACTTCCCAGTTCCTGTTCAACATAAATGGAGCTGTTCCAAACCCACTATTCAACTCGCAGCTAAATAAGCTCCCCTAACACAATAAAGACAACAACTACATGGATCCTCAGAAAAACTGGAGACAGTCCAGAGAAAAGCAACAAAAATGACCAGTATCAGAGGGGTAGCTGTGTTAGTCTGAATCTCCATAAACAACAAGAAGTCCTGTGGCACCTTATAGACTAACAAATTTATTGGAGCATAAGCTTTTGTGGGCAAAGATGCATCTGACAAAGTGGGTCTTTGCCCACAAAATCTTATGCTCCAATAAATCTGTTAGTCTATAAGGTGCCACAGGACTTCTTGTAGTTTATGCAGATTCAGACTAACACGGCTACCCCTCTGATACATTTCAAAATAACTTAGTCCATGTCTACACAGCAGGCAGTTATTTCTAAATAATGTTGAAATACTGTCAAGCTGGAGGACTTCTTACTCCGATTCCTATCAACCCTCATTGTACAAGGAGTAAGGGAAGTCAGAGAAAGAGTGCTGTGTAAACACTCCCAATTTCGAAATAAGCTACACGATTGACATAGCTCAATTTGTGTTGCTTATTTCAAGTTAAGCTCTGCTGTGTAGATGCACCCTGAAAGAGGAATGATGACAGCTTTTATGATGACAGCTGTGATGATAGGACAAGAAGCAATGGACTTAAATTGCAGCAAGTGACATTTAGGTTGAACATTCGGAAAAACTTTCTAACTGTTGGGGTGGTTAAACCCTGGAATAAATTGCCTAGGGAGGCTGTGGAATCTCCATAATTGGAGATTTTGAAGAGCAGGTTAGACAAACACCTGTTGGGGATGGTCTAGATGGTGCTTGGTCTTTCCATGAGTTCAGGAGATTGGACTTGATGACCTCTTCAGGTTCTTTCCAGTTCTTTAATTCTGTGAAAACAATGCAATATTCCAGCAAAGGACAGAGCTGTGAAACAAGTGAGGAATTATGGAGACCTGGGAGATGGGTCAGAAATGGGAGGGAGCATGGTCTATAATAGGAGAGATAAAGGAGGGAGAAGGCAGAACTGGGGGGCAAAATCAAATCAGTATCTCAGATGCCTATGTACAAATGCAGGAACTATGGGGAATAAGCAGGAAGAACTTGAAGTGCTAGTAAATAAACACAACCATGACATTGTTGGTATCACAGAGACTTGGTGGGATAATACACATGACTGGAATATTGGTATAGAGGGTACAGCTTGCTCAGGAAGGATAGACAAGGAAAAAAGGGAGAAGGTGTTGCCTTATATATTAAAAATGAATACACTTGGACTGAGGTAGAGATGGACATAGAAGACAGACTTGTTGAGAGACTCTGGGTTAGGTTAAAAGGGATAAAAAACAAGGGTGATGTCATGCTAGGGGTCTACTTACAGACCACCTACCCAGCCAGAAGAGGTGAATGAGGCTTTTTTTTAAACAACTCACAAAATCATCCAAAACGTAGGATTTGGTGGTGATGGGGGACTTCAGCTATCCACACCTATGTTCGGAAACTAACACAGCGGGGCACAGACTATCCAACAAGTTCTTAGACTGCATTGGAGACAATTTTTTATTTCAGAAGGTTGAGAAAGCTACTGTGGGGAAGCTGTCCTAGATTTGAGTTTAACAAATAGGGCAGAACTAGTTGAGAATTTGAAAGTGGAAGGCAGCTTGGGAGAAAGTGACCATGAAATCATAGAGTTCATGATTCTAAGGAATGGCAGAAGGAAGAAGAGCAAAATAGAGACAATGAATTTCAGGAAGGCAGATTTTAGTAAACTCAGAGAACTGGCAGGTAAGGTCCCATGGGAAGCAAGAGTATGAGGAAAAACAACTGAAGAGAGTTGGCAGCTTTTTTAAAGGGACGTTATTAAGGGCTCAAACGCAAACTATTCTGCTGCATAGGAAAGATAAAAAATATGGTGGGAGACCATCTTGGATCAACTGGGAGATCTTACATGATCTAAAAATCAAAAAGGAGTCATATAAAAAGTGGAAACTAGGTCAAATTACAAAGGATGAATATAAGGAAACAACACAGGCATGCAGAGGCAAGATGAGAAAGGCAAAGGCACAAAAAGATCTAAATCTAGCTAGATACATAAAGGGTAACAAGAAGATGTTCTACAAGTGTATTAGGAACAAGAGGAAGACCAAGGACAGGAAAGGCCCATTGGTCAGTAAAGAAGAAGAAACAATAATAGGAAACCTGGAAATTGCAGAGGTGCTTAATGACTTCTTTGTTTTGGTTTTCGTTAAGAAGATGGATGGTGATGGAATGCCTAACATAGTGAATGCTAGTGGAAATGGGGTGGGTTTACAAGTTAAAATTAAAGAAAAAGTTAAAAATCACTTGGAAAAGTTGAATGTCTTCAAGTAACCAGGGCCTGATGAAATGCATCCTAGAATACTCAAGGAGCTGAGAGAGGAGGTATCTGAGCCATTGCTATCATCTTTGAAAAATCATGGAGGTCGGGAGAGATTCCAGAAGACTGGAAAAGGGCAAATCTAGTGCCCATCTATAAAAAGGGAAATCAGAACAACCCAGGAAACTACAGAGCAGTCAGTTTAACTTCTGTGCCAGGGAAGATAATGCAGCAAATAATTAAGGAATTCATCTGCAAACATCTGGAAGAAAATAAGGTGATAGGGAACAGCCAGCATGGATTTGTAAAGAACAAATCATGTCAAACCAATCTGATAGCTTTTTTTGATAGGATAACCAGTCTTGTGGATAAGGAAGAAGTGGTAGATATGTTATACCTAGACTTTAATAAGGCATTTGACACGGTCTCACATGACCTTCTTATCAATAAACTAGGGGAATACCACCTAGATGGGGCTACTATAAGGTGGGTGCATAACTGGCTGGACAACCATTCTTAGAGAGTAGTTATTAATGGTTCACAATCATGCTGGAAGGGCATAACAAGTGGGGTTCCGCAGGGGTCTGTTTTGGGGCCAGTTCTATTCAATATCTTCATCAATGATCTATATGATACCATAGAGAGTACAATTATTAAGTTTGCAGATAATACCAAGCTGGGAGGGGTTTGGAGGATAGGGTCAACATTCAAAATGATCTGGACAAACTGAAGAAATGGTCTGAGGTAAACAGGATGAAGTTTAATAAGGACAAATGCAAAGTGCTCCACTTAGGAAGGAACAATCAGTTTCACACATACAGAATGGGAAGTGACTGTCTAGGAAGGAGTACAGCTGCAAGGAATTTAGGGGTCATAGTGGATGACAAGTTAAACATGCGTCAACAGTGTGACACTGTTGCAAAAAAAGCAAACATGATTCTGGGATGCATTAACAGGAGTATTATGAGCAAGACACAAGAAGTCATTCTTCCGCTCTACTCTGCGCTGATTAGGCCTCAACTGGAGTATTTGTGTTCAGTTCTGGGCACCACATTTCAAGAAAGATGTGGAGAAATTGGAGAAGGTCCAGAGAAGAGCAACAAGAATGATTAAAGGTCTAGAGAACATGAGCTATGAGGGAAGACTGAAAGAACTGGGTTAATTTAGTTTAGAAAAGAGAAGATGAGGGAGACATGATAGCGATTTCCAAGTATCCAAAAGGGAAGGGAGAAAAATTGTTCTCCTTGGACTTTGAAGATAGGACAAGAAGCAATGGGCTTAAATTACAGCAAGGGAGGTTTAGGTTGGACATCAGGAAAAACTTCCTGCCTGTCAGGGTGTTTAAAAACTGGAATAAATTGCCTAGGGGGGTTGTGGAATCTCCATCACTGGAGACATTTAAGAGCAAGTTAGACAGACACCTGTCAGGGATGATCTAGACCAGTGTTTCTTAAACTTTTTAAGACCGAGGAACACCAAACAATACTTTTTTTTTTAATGAGAAACACCAAGGATTTTTTTGTTGAGCAAAAAAAGGGGGGGGGTCAGGAGGAAAGTTATTGGGGGGGAAGGGTCGCCTGCCCCTTTAAGGGTGGCCATTTTGAACTCTGTTGTTCTCTGCGGCACTCCTCCGACTGCCTCGCAGCACACAGTTTAAGAAACACTGATCTAGACAGTGCTTGGTCCTGCCGTGAGAGCAGGGGACAGGATTCAATGACCTGTCAAGGTCCCTTCCAGTTCAAGTGTTCCATGATTCTATGATTCTGTGATTATTGCTGCCTGGGAAAATACTGAAGTAGCATCAGAATCGCAAGAGCACAACAGACATCTGATGAGAAGGGAGACAATTAGTAAACTAAATTTGATTCTTCAAAACTTACCTACGATCTGTGTCAAATTATGGCTGTGAAATAGGGGCACTCAAACAATTGCTAATAAAGAAATTATAATCCTTCAAATTATGCTGTTGCAGAATCATTCTGAAAATCTCATGGATAGACTGTGTGATCAATGGAAAATTACTGGAGGCAGACTAGAACTGCGCAAATGCCAGTCAGGGGTTTAATAAACAGAAAGATTCAATTTGCAGGTGTATTTTCAGAGGTTTAGCCGGTAAAGTGTGTTTATGGGTGCTGGAAGGAAATATGGATGACAAAAGAACACAAGGCAGAAGAAGAAAAGCTTAGTGTGCTGGGTGAATAACAGAACTGTTCATCCACAAAGGGATCTCCAGGGCATCACACAGAATGGGCTGCCCTAGCTGCAAACATCCACTCACAGACACGCCACAGAAGAAGAGGAGTCTGATTAAAGCTCATCAGCATCAGTTTTATTGTAATATTACAGTTGGAAGGAAATTGCTACTACAGTGGGAAGAACACTGTGATTTATGTTAATCCAAACTGTATATGAGCAAGTTCCCACCAGTCCCTGCCCAATCAAACCCTCTGTGCCATCTCCTGCCATCACTCACAGTCATCCAGAACATATTCAACTTTCAGACATAGCTACTGTTATCTCCAGAACCAATCCTCATCATTATTCTCAGCCATCTTCCTATCTGATGCCCAGGGCAATTCCCTATAACACGGGTGGGCAATAAACTGGAGGCAGTTCACCCTGGTTAACCCCGGTGGATCGCTGGCCCTTTATTCATCTACACATCCAGCTGCTTGCAGCTCTCATTGGCTATGGATCATTGTTCCTGGCCAATGGGAACTGTGGGAAGCAGCTCAGACCAACACACTGCTTCCCGCAGCTACCATTGGCTGGAAATGGCAATCCGCGGCCAATGGGAGCTGCAAGCAGCCGTACCTGTGGACATTGAGGTAAATAAAATGCTAGTGGCCTGTCTGGGGCTAACCATGGTGAACTGCATCCAGCCTGCCCACTCCTGCCTTATCATAATGCATAATCATTGCAGGAGAAGCAATTCTTGAGTAGAAAAAAGCAACAACCCAGGGCAGGAAGGTTTGTGTTCAACCACCACCCAAGAGTAAGGAACTCAGTCCTGGAAACTGGGCTGAGCCCATGACCAATACCAATTTCCTCCCTCCCCCGCTGTTATTCTCACAACACACTGATTGCCTTTTGTAAGCAGGAAAGCTAGCATTACTTCATGGAAGATACATAGGCCTCCCCTTCTGGGAGGCTGGCCATGTGGCTCTACCTCACCACCATGGTCCAGTGGACCCCATCCCCCATCCTCCCCTGCAGCCAGAAGAGCCCCCAGTCAAAGTGCCCTGAGCAGGCTGGCATTAGCACCAGCCCTCCCTTCCCCCCGCCCTCCAGTGCAGGGTCATCTCCAGACCCAGGCCTCCAGCTGGAGATCAGCTCCCAACTGCTAGAGGGCAAGGGTGAAGCATCAACCAGGAAAGGGCCTGGGTTAGCGGAGGCTTAACCTGTTATACCCACTGCCCATGCATGGAATAGTATGTGATTAGAGACTTGCCAGACAGAGACTGCCGATTGCCTGCTTCTCTGCAGAGGCTCTGAGATCTTCTCCATTCCTCTGGGAGACTCTCCCGCTTGATCATCTTCGCACTTTGTCTGCTTCTCCCCATGTTCTCTAACCAGCCCCATCCAGCAGATGAGACAGAGGGGTCCAGAAGATGGGTGACCACGTCAGGCGGACATCAAAGCCAGCAACGTGCCTCTGCAAGGAGTTGACAGAAACTTACTGCACACACTGTACTCGGTTATATTGTATTTAAACTAGACCTTTTAATAATGCAGGCCACCTGCTCAGTGGGCAGCAGGACAGCCGCGGCAGTACCCCAGTAACCCAAACGGTGAGTTGTTGGAGCTGGAACAGAGGTTTAGTTATTAATAAAAGCTTGATAAAATAGTCAGACACCAGTTAAATGACGTGCTTTCCCGGACAGCCCCGCTATTTACAGGTACACAGGAATCCTTGCCTATTTGTTTTCATTGCAAACAACCTCGGCCTAGACAAAATGACACCTGCAGGGCTGGATTCACCCCACAGTGATGGGGCTGTTAGAAGTGCAGCCTTGTTAAGATGTTCTCAGTAGCCCTGGGCCAGATAGAGGCACAATGGCTGTGAACTCACTGAGACTAACTCGGGCCTGACCCTGCACCAGCTGAACTCAAATGGAGTCCTTCAGCGAGTGTAGGACCAGGCCTTTGGATTCCTTACCAATGGATGAACCTCAATAACTGGGGAGGTTTAGATTGTTCCTGACACTTAACCCAAACTCTCTCCATAACTCAGGGGATACTCAGGAGCAGAGACTTTCTTGGTAGGTCTCTTATAGCTCCTACTTCTGGTCTGGCCAAAAGTACCACAAAAGAGACCTTTTCCTGAGGTCCTGCTGCAAGGATCACCATCAGAGCATTCTGCAGGTCTCCAGTTCTGGTTTATTGTAACCTCGTCCATCTGCCACTCCTCACCACACCCCTCTTGTGCGTCAGCGCGTCTGTCCTCTTCTGCCCTGCCCCCTTCCACTGACCCTATTTTTCCATCCTAGGGACCCTCACTCTTTTTCAGTTCCCTCCAACTCTACATGCTCATCTTCCCCACTCCATCCTTGCCACCAGCACAAATCCAGAGCTCAGATCCACATAGTTCTCTGACTCCTCCCCTACAGCTCTGGGGATATTTGCCACCACCCTGACTCTCTGTCTACCTTACCAACACTTCTGACCCCATAGCTGTACCTTTCCTGGACACTTCATTTATCCTGCTTCCCTGGTCCAACTCCCCCAATCATGAAAAGATGCCACCATGCCCCTGGGTACCTGGAATGCACGTTCCAAAAAAAGAGATAAGGGGTAGACAAACAAAGTAGGAAGCTGATTGGTTAAATCTAACTCCAGGTGATGTACACCAGTCCCTTTTTACTTTAAAAAATATGAGCATAAAAAAGATAGCTTTAGGAATGTAACTTTGACAGCACACCTTCTTCATAAATAGTGTTACTTAAAAACTGAGCACTTGGGTAGCCACTCAGAAGAGATTCAGATCCCACCCAACTGATCAGTAGAATACCCACAGCCATCCACAGCCAGCAGCATGTGTTTGTATGGGTAGTGCACATCTGCACTTGCCTTGGTGCACATAACAAAATGTATTCCACACATAGATGGAAAAAATAGAGGGAAGATGAATTTAACAACACTGCCCAAGGCAGCTTTCCAGGAACTGGTGTCATATTGAATCTTCATTCCTCTACTACACTATTATTGGTTTTTAATCATAAAAATGAATGATGGTGGGTATTTGGGCTCTTGACTTTTTTTCATACTGAACCAAAGTGTGGTCAAGCAACTGTCTGCAGAGTTTATCAACAACTCTCACTTCCGTCTGTCCTGAGACAGATGAAGCTCCTCATCAGCTCTCCTCCTCTATGCCCCAGAGACCCCATCCCATCTCCGGACCTCTACAGCACCTACTCATATCCCCTCCCTTACTCTCCTCCTTAACCTCTCCTTCTCCCCTGGCTGTTTCCTTTTGCATTGGGAGCATATCCACCTTCAGCCCCATTCCTCCCGCCTTTCTTCTCTCCTGCATCTCTAAACTCACTGAACACGCTCTCTGCCACAGCTGTCTGGAGCTCTCTCCTTCATTTCCATCCTAGACCCCCTCTGGTCCGGCTTCCAGGCCTGGCGCTCACCTGGAACTGCTCACGCCAAAGTATCTCCATGACACCTTCAGAAGCCAAAGCTCGGAGCCAGTACTCCACCCTCCTTGACTAGTCACCTCCAATATGGCCAACTGGGCTCCTCTTCAAAGCTTGCCCTCCCCTGGCTTCCATGACTCTGTCCTCTCCTGCTTTGCCTCCTGCCTCTCCAGTTGCTCCTGCAGCGTGTCCTTCAGAGGAGCCTCCTCATTTGCCTACAACTTTCCGTGGTGTTTCAGCAGGGCTCTGTCCTTGGTCCCCTTCTGTACTTCCTCCACCCCTTATCTCTGGGACATCTCCACTGCTACCATCTCCCCGCAGACAATGCACAGAATCATTCCAGACTTGCCTCGTTCTGCCTACACTGGTTTCTCTGATGCCTCCTTGTGGATATCGAGCAGTCAGAGAAACGGTTAAAAGAGAGTCCAGAATCTTCCTCTCCCCCATCAAGCTCTCCCCACTGCCTCTTTTCTTGATCACTGTGGACACCAGCACCACCATCCTGGCCATTTCTCAGGCCAGAACCTGGGCAGCATCTTCAACTCAAATCTCAGTCCCAGGAGCTCATATCCAGCCTACGTCGGAACCTTGCCAGTTTGTCTGGCATCACTAGCCCTTGGTCTCTTCTTGTCCATCCACACAGCTAAAACTCTCATCAGCTCACCTTTCTCTCGGCCTTTGATAAATTCCATCTTGCCCCATTTACATCCATTCAGAAGACTGCTGCAAAGATAATTTACCTAGCCCCCTCATTCTGGTCATCCCCCCCCCTTCACAGACTCCCTCTTCTCTATAGCATCAGCCATAAGTTATATGTCTTCACCTTCATGCCCCATCACAGCCAATCCCCACCATCCCTGGAAAGGAGTAACAAGTGGTGTTCCGCAGGGGTCTGTTTTGGGACCGGTTCTGTTCAATATCTTAATCAACGATTTAGATATTGGCATAAAGAGTATGCTTATTAAGTTTGCAGATGCTACCAAGCTTGGAGGGGTTGCAAGTGCTTTGGAGGATAGGGTCGTAATTCAAAATGAGCTGGACAAATTGGAGAAATGGTCTGAGGTAAACAGGATGAAGTTTAATAAGGACAAATGCAAAGTGCTCCACTTAGGAAGGAACAATCAGTTTCACACATACAGAATGGGAAGCAACTGTCTAAGAAGGAGTACGGCAGAAAGGGATCTAGGGGTTATAGTGGACCACAAACTAAATATGAGTCAACAATGTGACACTGTTGCAAAAAAAGCCAACATGATTCTAGAATGCATTAACAGGAGTGTTGTGAGCAAGACACGAGAAGTCATTCTTCCGTTCTACTCTGCGCTGATTAGGCCTCAGTTGGAGTACTGTGTCCAGTTCTGGGCACCACGTTTCAAGAAGGATGTGGAGAAATTGGAGAAGGTCCAGAGAAGAGCAACAAGAATGATTAAAGGTCTAGAGAACATGAGGTATGAAGGAAGGCTGAAAGAATTGGGCTTGTTTAGTTTGGAAAAGAGAAGATTAAAAGGGGACATGATAGCGGTTTTCAGGTATCTAAAAGGGTGTCACAAGGAGGAGGGAGACAACTTGTTCTTCCTGGCCTCTGAGGATAGAACAAGAAGCAATGGGCTTAAACTGCAACAAGGGAGGTTTAGGTTGGACATTAAGAAAAAGTTCCTAACTGTCAGGGTGGTTAAACACTGGAATAAATTGCCCAGGGAGGTTGTGGAATCTCCATCTCTGGAGATACTTAAGAGCAGGTTAGAAAAATGTCTCTCAGGGATGGTCTAGACAGTACTGGGTCCTGCCATGAGGGCCGGGGACTGGACTCGAAGACCTTGCGAGGTCCTTCCAGTCCTAGTATTCTATGATTCTATGATTCTCCCTATCCTTGCTCATTCGCTATCGAGAGACGGACTATCACCTCCAATCAATCCACGATGCGTCCCTCCAGCACCCACTTGTTAAGTCAGGGGTAGGGAACCTCAGGTCTGGGGGCTGGATGTGGCCCCCAGCTTGCCTGGATCCAGCCCCCCAAAGCTCAGGATCCCCAAGTGTTTGGGAGCCCACACTGGCAATCCAATTCCTCCCCTGCTTGTGTGCAACCACCAACTGATTTTTTCGGTGGGTCACTGACCCCTGACCCCAAAAAGATTCCCTCCCTCCTGTGTTAAATATTCAAATAAGTGTAACCGCCACCCGGTAGAGTTGAACCTGGGACCTCTGGAGCTTAGTATAGGAGCCTCTATCCTTTGCACTAAAAGCCAGCTAGCTCCCAGCCCGCGCTGTAATGGTCTCTAGCTCTTTTCTGTTGTTGGGGTCTCGGTGCCACTGCATGAGACAGTGAACCACACTAGGGCTATGTTTACACTCACAGCTTCTTGTGTAAGTATGGCCGTTCTTGCGCAAGAATCCACAGAGCATCCACACTGCCCACCCGCTCTTGCGCAAGGAAATGTACAGTACGGCGTGGTAAGAGAGGGCGTCTTGCGCAAGAGCTACGCTCTTTTCTAACAGGTGTAAGCCCTCTTGCGCAGGAGCTCTTGTGCAAGAGGGCAGAGTGGACACTCGGCAGGGATTTCTTGCGCAAGAAAGCCTTATGGCTAAAATGGCCATCAGAGCGTTCTTGCGCAAGAGAGCGTCCACACTGCCATGGGCACTCTTGCGCAAAAGCACAGCTCACACATGGTAGTGTGGATGTTTTCTTGCACAAGACTTCTTGCACAAGAACCCTTGCACAAGATGTTCTTGCACAAGAAGCTGCCAGTGTAGACATAGCCTAGGTGTGTGGGTTACACAAGCACCTTTGTCCTTTCTCCCATGCTGCCCCTCACTCTCTCCGTAAATCTCTGCAAAGCTACCTCATTGCCCTCCTTCAACACTCTCCTGGACTGTGATGCCTACCAAAAAACTTGAAAACAGAAAAAAGAAGCCACTGCCCACCATGCTAAGCAGTATCTCACTGTTCCCTGGCACCCCTGTATCCATCTCTTGTCTTATACTTAGATGGCAAGTCCTTTGGGACAGGGACCATCTTTTTGAAGTGTTTGTACAGTGCTGGGAACAGTGGGCTATGACTATTGTCCTCGGCATGATGGTAATACAAATAATAACTAAAGATGACAACAACATTAATACTAAACTCCCTAAGGGTTTTTTCTGAGCTCTGGAGAGGCTCTCACATCTTTCAGATAGTTTTGTCCATCCCTACTTACTGCAACGTTAGGCTTTGGAGAGCTCTGAGAACAGGATGCTTCCCTCTCTCTGCCGGTCATCGTACTTGCACAGACATAGCACTTGTGACGGAATTTTCTTACTAATAACGTCTGCATCTCAGTTTTTAAAAAATGAGTATTTCACTCTGCTACCCAGCCACTTAATGCCAGCCAGAAATTGCTTTTTATAGCTAGCTGCTGCTCGTCAAGATCGGCTAGCTAATCAAAGTCACATTTGGAACTCATCAATCAGTAGGGAGCACTGAACACCACAGAAGGTAACACAGAGGGCAATGGCTGTTCAAGGCTGCACTAAAGAGAACCTCAGAGAGATCTTGTGGTCTGTGGATAGCCCTGGATGCCGAGGTGTGACGTTAAAGATGAGACTCACCTTTCTTTCCTCAATGGGCATCAAAAAGGTTCAGAGAAGGGCAACTCAAATGATTCAGGGTTTGGAACGGGTCCCATATGAGGAGAGATTAAAGCAACTGGGACTTTTCAGCTTGGAAAAGAGGAGACTAAGGGGGGATATGATAGAGGTATATAAAATCATGAGTGGTGCGGAGAAAGTGAATAAGGAAAAGTTATTTACTTGTTCCCATAATATAAGAACTAGGGGCCACCAAATGAAACTAATGGGCAGCGGATTTAAAACAAATAAAAGGACGTTCTTCTTCACACAGCACATAGTGAATCTGTGGAACTCCTTGCCTGAGGAGGTTGTGAAGGCTAGGACTATAACAGGGTTTAAAAGAGAACTAGATACATTCATGGAGGTTAAGTCTATTAGTGGCTATTAGCCAGTCTGGTAAGGAATGGTGTCCCTAGCCTCTGTTTGTCAGAAGGTGGAGATGGATGGCAGGAGGGAGATCACTTGATCATTACCGGTTCAATTCATTCCCTCTGGGGCACCTGGCATTGGCCACTGTCGGCAGACAGAGTACTGGACTAGATGGACCTTTGGTCTGACCCAGTCTGGCCGTTCTTATGTTCCTGTGTTTAATACATTCACGTTAGCAGATCTGGGAAAGGTGAAGCGAACACACACTGTCGAAGTACCAGAACTCTGTAATAAGGTTTCAGGATAGGAAGAATTGTTACAACTGGTTCAGAAGGTTCTCGCCTGGCCCCTGTTCAGTGCTCCCATACAAAGGCCTCAAAAAAAAACCCCTCTCTGAATTTGGTCAGGCCTGCCACCTGTAGGTCTGACAAAGAAACCACCAGCGGCAGTAGCCTACACCCCTCTCCCCTCTGCCTTGACAGCTTCCTGTTTCTATTGAAATCCCCCAGCCCAGGGTGAGATGGTCCTCTGGCCTGTCCCTTCAAGACAGGGGTGAAGCACCTCAGGCCCGGGGGCTGTGTGCAGCCCCTGGCTTGCCTGGACTCAACCCCTGAGGCTCAGCCGTCCCCCCAGCATTAGGGAGCCTACACTGGTGCTCCAGCCCCACTCCCTGCCCCCCCCCGGCCCCCCCACAGCGGGGCTGGAGCACACAAAATCGACTAGGCTGGGCCCCCTAGGCTGTGGTGGGCCAGGGGAATGTGGGGAGTGACTTTCTCCATCCGTTGGGGGCCACATCAGTGAGGGGTTTTTTTGCTTCTTACTTTTGTGTGGCCCCTGGCTGATTTTTCTGTGGGTCAGCGGCACCTGAGCCAAAAAAGGTTCCCCACCCCTGCTTCAAGGAATGGCGTCCTATAGTCATTCAGACTTGTCCACCTGCGCTATACCGCATGTCCCAAGTTTTAATCTCGGTTAAAAAGGCTAACGGGCAGCTCTAGCAGAATTCTTTCTATGAAGTTGCTGAACCTCTGCCTCTTAGCAGACCATCCAGACTAAACCCTGGTTACCCAAGAGGGTTTCATTCCATCCACAATTCTGTTGAACTTTACTTATCTTTACAAAACCCTACTTGTAGCAATTTCCTTGACTGTGGAAGAGTGTGTGGAAAATAAGGACAGAATTCAAAGTGGTTCAAAGGACTTCTCTTTACAAATATTTCTATCACTGCCATGTGATAGGGACAAAATTGTCAGGTGAGGCTACGTCTGGATTGCCGCTTTTTTCAAAAAAAGGTACGCAGAGTGCAATTTGCGTTCCTTTTTCCGATTGTTTTTTCAGAAGAGGTTTTTCTGAAATTTGCCCCGTCTACACGGGCCAAATTTTGGAAAAGCATCCTCTTTTAGAAGAGTCCTTCTTCCTCATGAAATGAGGAAGACAGGGCTTCCGAATGAGGGCGTCTGCTCTTTCGCAAAAAATGTCAGAAGAGCAGACTCATTCTCTGGATGTGGCGGAGTTTTTCTGGGACACTGGAAGTATCCCGGAACAACTCCATAGTCTAGACATAGCCTGATAGGGACAAAACAACTGAACACTCGCAGTGGGAATTTTCTTTTACACATTTGAGCAAAGTTTCCCCAAAAGCATTGTTGCGAGAAAAGGATATGCTTTGGTTCACACCAATAAAGCAATGCTTTAAGTTGCCAGGATAGTATCTGAGACAATGTTAAAGCCGATTTCAGACAAACAAGTTTAGCATTGCATCTAAATGAAGCCACCACTCAGAGAGAGCAAACTATCTCTAGTACAAGAATGTAATGGCTTCTTTAGATTATATGATTCACTAATCTAGATGTTGCACAAATTATGACCCTCTTTGGAAACTGTTTCATGAACTTATTGACACCTGTACCACAAACCGCACTTACAAACTCCTGTCTTAAGAAGACTGCCAAAAGTACCCCATCATGTATTGATTACAGTTCTGCTCTCTCTTTATCAAAAGGGACGTCCCTGCACATTAAGTTTATGTTCTTCCAATATATTCAGGGAGCCAGACAAAAATTCTTGCCTCTATATTTAATATTCAAAATTCAGTTCTTGTCTTGAAAGATGGATGACTGGAGAAGTAACAGTAATATAATGTGACAACTAACAAAGCAATGTAGCCTGATGGAGAGGAGAAAGAAACACATTTTCAGACTGTAAAAAACCCCTTTGTTTTGTTTAATTATGATTAAACCTAGTTTATTCAAACAACTAACAACCCATTGCCTGAAAAAAAAAACTCTGATAAAGATTAAACATACACCCCTAGATAAATGCTGAGAAAGCTTCTCAGTCTTCCATGATACCCTCCAACAGAACAAGCAAAGACAAGATTTGATATTTCTGGTATATTTTTGCAAGGTTAAAAAAAAACAACCAGAAAAGGAAATTTAAGAAGAAATAAAAAGACCTCAGACTTTTCCAGCCTTATAATTCATAAAAAAAAACCCTGCGTGGCAAATATCCTTCTTATCTCTCCAAATAGGTCCAATTTCTATCTGGTCCTTTGAAGACTTGCTTGAGATACAGTTAACTGTAGTTGAACTGAGCTCGCTTATAGCTGTAAAAGCAACAAACAGCTCTTCAGTTTTTGGGGTGACAGCATCAGCCTTTATACTGTTGAGAATGAAAGCGATCACTAAGCAAATTCAGTTGGCTCCCCAGCTTCTTGTCTAAAGTTTTCTTTTTTTCTTTTTCTTTTCAGCCTCCCATTCCAAATGTAAAAACCCCGGACAAAACCCCACAAAACGTGCCAACCCATTCAGCATTTCTTCATCCCA
The DNA here is from genome assembly GCA_032595735.1 of Pelochelys cantorii. Taxonomy (NCBI): domain Eukaryota; kingdom Metazoa; phylum Chordata; order Testudines; family Trionychidae; genus Pelochelys; species Pelochelys cantorii. Next base: position 5,120,571 of record CM064346.1, on the reverse strand, counting down.
ATGTTTTCTTTCAACAGGGTTTCATTTTAGTTGGTACTTCTTTAAAAGTATTATGCTGAGAAAAGGTAAGAAACTCCTAAACATACAGTACAACCAGTATTAAGCCAATTAAGGGAGACCATCTGAATTAATTCTAAAACAGATGATATAATCTGATGGAACAAGAACTTTTTTTTGTTCCCATAACAGCAGAGATGCAATTGCAAAATGTTGATAGAGGAGAACCACTTCAAAGATCTCAATATCACAGCTTCCATGGGAGGGACAAATCTACACAGTGGGGATTTTAACATCTGTTCTGCTATTCAAAAAAATTGTGGTTATTTCTAGCCTTATTAATAGCTCTAAACCTAATACTATTATCATGGAAATCAACAGCTGTTCCAGGCGTGCTCTCTTTGGAAAGCAGATGATGTCTGAACTCAGCCCATGTAGAAGGCTTTGGTCAGTTTGTTCATTGGATCTGGAGCCCTTTATTACAAAGGTCTAGAAAAAGAACCCTGTTTTGTAATCGCTCTGTGATAGTGAGGCTGCTGGATTGCTACCTTATTTTGGGTAGTTTTAATTCATTTCTCTGTGGCTCTGTTTTACATACGAGCTTTATGTCACCCTCATCACTGTCGTATCTGAACAGTTTCCAGTAGCACACTGATACGGTTGCCAGATAGTTTACAAAAAATACAAAACATGGCAGGAAAAAAATTAGTTGAGCAAAAAAAAACCAACCACCGCACCCAAAAAAAGAGTCATGGCTCCTTTAAATCCCCACGCTCCCCATTACCCCACTAGATGCAGCAGGGGAAGAATATCCCAAGCGGCCTTCTGTCCAAGAAAAATAGAAGATACCAGACATTTTACATGTCCGGTATTTTCTGGTTTTTTTTTACCAGACAGAAGCCGCAAATACTGGACTGTCCGGGCCAATACCAGACACCTGGCAACCCTATGCACTGAGCTCCTTCCAGTGACACATGTTTTGGTTTGGGGGACTTTTTTTAACCATACACACTGCTTTGTGTGCATGGCAGGTCGGCGCAGCACACCTTGAATTGGGAACACTGACGGTGGGCGGAAGGTGATGAGGTATGTAATGGTCCTTGGTGCCTCTAGGAATTCATTCATGCAAAGTCTAGAATCAGCTCCTGAGAAAGTTCCTTCTCCTGCCCGGATTTATTTTACCTTGATAATAGATAATAGGGCTGGGGTGGCAGAGCAGTGGTATTGTGGTTGAGGGCTTGTCCATACTTTCCTAGAGATTGAGGCTCTGGAGATCAATCTTCCAGGGCTCGATTTAGTGGGTCTAGTAAGGACTCGCTAAATCGAACACTGATAGCAGCCCTGTTGACCCCAGTACTCCATGGGGTCATGAGGAGTAAGGGAAGTGAACAGGAGAGTTTCTCTCATTGACCTCCTGCTATGGGGATACCAGAGAAATTCAGCATAACATACACTGATTCCAGCTACACAAGTCTCATAGCTGGAGCTGTGTATCTCGACTTTCTCCCTAAGTGTACACTTGGCCTGAGAGCTTTTCCCTGACTTGCCCATCTGATCCCAATACAATTGATGATTCACTCACTTAAACCCTCACAGGTTACACCTACACATTTTCCATGTACAACAGGACTTATTCTTCCACCCTACTGACCTACAGCTACTATCCTTCTTGCCCCTTTCATCTGTACCAATATTTGGCTTCATTCTGTGACCCCCCAACTGAGAAGATCTACTAGAATAGTTATGGTAGGGTCACATGGCCTGCCTTGTTTATCTCCCTGCCTGGAAATGGCATTCTCCAAAACACAATTCCATTGCAGCAGAAAGAGCAAGATTCCAGGGGATTACGTGACCTAATGGGCCTGATTATAATCTTACTCCAGTTCCACACCAGCATATCCCTATTCTCGTCAGTGGAGTCAGTACTACTTCCCACCAGGGTCAGCAATAACCAAAACAGACCCTGACGGATCATCTGGGGCCACACACTTCAAAACCATGTTTTGTTTCAAAGCAGTGGTGCTGGAATAGCTCTTGGAGTGGAAGTGCCGACCTGCACCTCCCCCTTACTCCTATCCGCACCCCCCCCCATCGCGCCTTAGAGCTGGGATATGTAGCTGGGAACCCGCATGTGGGGCTTGTGAATGGGAAAAACCTTGGGGCCAGCAGCAGACTGGGGCTGGCAGCCTTATGGAACCCTGGGCAGGCAGCAGAGCCTCCGGGCAGCAGCTGGGACCCCAAGTAGCAAGGGTGTGAGTGAGGACACCCAAAACTTGGGGGTGCTTCAGCAGCCTCTTGACACACACCCCTACCCCCCCACATACACACACATACTTCCCACACCTATGTTTCAAAATGAACTGAGACAACAAGGGACACTTATAGGGAAACTTCTCTTCAAGCTACTTGTTGTCTCCAAGTAATAGCTCCTCCAGTCTGCAGAGGGTGTTTTAGGGTCAGTTGGACACCATTCCGTGTATTAGCTTAAATCTGGAACTACAGGATGCTAGGAAGAGATTGTGCTGAATATCCAGAAAACTCCTAAAAAGCTGAGCAGTTTGGCAAGCATCTAAGAATAACTGGTTCCTCACAAGGAGATCTTATATTATGTATGGGCTTTTGAAAAAGCAACTGGCAATATCAGGACTATTATGAAACAAGGGTTTAGGTCAAATGACCTACTGTTCTCATTGTGCAATTGCAACATAATGAAAGAAAAACACAAGAGAAACTTGCCAAGCTGCATGAAAAAAAGAAAGAACCAATAAGAATGAAAGAAATTTTGTTGGCAGCACCGACTAAATGACTTGCAGATCATTACTGCCCCCTTTCACCCACCTTCTGTAAAGTAATTGCTGTGTGCTGGCGCTAACTCACCGGAGATACTGCTGCTGCTAACACGGAACTCCCAATTAAGGATCCGACATAGAGCCAAACAGGTCCAGTCTCAAAAGGACTAGGGAAAGATTTTGGGGGTAGGAAGGGACTCAAAAAGTCCAGTATTAAAGAAGGGGGCAGTCAATATTTGCAGTACTGAATCTCTGTTTAGATTAAGTGTTTGATGACAAGAGGAGTTACACTGAAAGGTCAATAAATTTTAGTGCAATCTTATAAATGAGCCTAAAGGAGCAATACATAGTTATTCTGAATTCAAAGCTGCAAGTGCTAACAGCCAAAGACTGCACAAAGGCCTTTTCATGGAGTACAGCCCTGTGCAAATATTGGCTGAGCTTAACTGGACAGTGTTAATATTCATTAGCACATACATATATCCAACTAATGGGTTCCTCGTGGCTCTAGTAGCCTGGCCGCTCTCCTCTACATGAGTGCGGCTGATCCGACTCACACAAGTATGTGCAAAGCTTTTGACTGTGTATTTTTGGGTGGCATGCACGTGAGTTCACCATCCTTCCCCTGGGATTTGAATTCAGACAAAACCACCATCTCTCCCTGGATTTGGATCAAAATCACAGGCTGGCCAATGAGAAAGTTTTCCTGCCTGGGTCAGACTGAAGTTGCAGTTTAGAGCTCCAAATCAGGGTGCAACCAGAGCCCAGGTATCCATGTAACAGCACCAAAATCTTGTGAGCTGTTCTGGCAACATTTTGGCCAACAATGATGAAAACATCATGAGGTCAGCTGTGCTGCTTTCTGCCTATTTATTTCTCGTATGTACTCCTTGGCCATCTTACAACACTCCTGTCAAGTAGGGAAGTGCTATTATCCCCCCTTCCCCCGACCGTAGAGGGGAAACTGAAGCACAGTGAGACTGAGCAGCCCAAGATCACACAACTAGTTTGCAGTGCACCAGGGAATTGAGCCTTCGTGTCTCATGCGCCAGACTAGTGCATTAATCAGTGGATCACCTTTCCTCTCTTGGGCCAAAAGTCTTGCAAGAACAGCCAGGCCAGAACTGGGGAAATAATCTTCTGGGTTGGGCTCAGAGTTTTCACCATCCCCCTTGGGGGAGGTCAGATGCCAGTGAAATTCAAAGAGGTCAGGACTACAATTCAGGTTACAACCTAACTCTGGTCAGACCCACCATTTCCCAGGGTTTCCACCCACTACCATAAATGGCTCCCATCTGGGTCAAAACTAAACACTGAGGCTGTGTCTAGACTGGCAAGTTTTTCCGCAAAAGCAGCTGCTTTTGCGGAAAAACTTGCCAGCTGTCTACACTGGCCACTTGAATTTGCGCAAGAACACCGACGATCTAATGTATGATCGTCAGTGTTCTTGCGCAAATACAATGACTCTCCCATTCGGGAAAAAGCCCTCTTGCGCAAATGCTTTTGCGCAAGAGGGCCAGTGTAGACAACTGCGAACCGTTTTGCGCAAAAAAGCCCCGATGGCGAAAATGGCGATCGGGGCTTTCTTGCGCAAAACCGCGTCTAGATTGGCACGGACGCTTTTCCGCAAAAAGTGCTTTTGCGCAAAAGCATCCGTGCCAATCTAGACGCTCTTTTCCACAAATGCTTTTAACGGAAAAACTTTTCCGTTAAAAGCATTTGCAGAAAATCATGCCAGTCTAGACGTAGCCAGAGGGTATGTCTAGATTGCATCCCTCTGTCAGCAGAGGGATGCAGATTAGGCAGGTCGACATTGCAAATGAGGCAGAGATTTAAATATCCCATGCCTAATTTGCATCAAAATGACCACCACGTTTTGCCAACTCAGCACTTTGTCGGCAAAAAGCAGCCGTCTAGAGGGAGATCTGTCGAGAAAGAAAGCCTTTTTCGACAGATCCCTTATGCCTCCTGCAAGGAGGTTTACAGGATCTGTCGAAAAGGGCTTTCTTTCTCGACAGATTCCCCCTCTAGACTGCCGCTTTTTGCTGACAAAGTGATGAGTCAGCAAAACGTGGCGGCCATTTTTATGCAAATTAGGTGCGGGATATTTAAATCCCTGCCTCGTTTGCAATGTCGACCTGCCTAATCTGCATCCCTCTGCTGACAGAGGGATGCAGTCTAGACATGCCCACAATGCCCCATAACTCAGCACTGCTGCATCAGAATCTTTGTCAAGATTAGCTCTCTGCTCTGTTAACTCACACACCCAGGGCTGCCGGGGGGGGGGGGGGAGGCAAAGGGGACATTTGCCCCAGAGCCCACCAATTTAAAAGGGCTGCCACCACCACTACCACAGCTACAGAAATGGCCTGAGTCCTGGGCCCTTTAAATCACCACCAGGCCAGGCATGGGCTCAGCAGCACTTGGGGCTGGCTGGGGGAGGCATGGCACGATACAGGAAGCACGGAGGCCTGGCTGCCTCCACCCCTCCCCCCTCTGGGAGCCTGGAGTCCAGGGCTAGCACTCACACATATACATGCTAAATGAAAAACTTCCTTAGGGACGACTTGCAATGGAACGTGCGTTTCCATGGAGTCCAAGTTACACAAACATTTCCCAGCTTGTAGAAACCTCGGACCTTGCAAAGTCTGAAAATTAAAACCGAAGGGAGCCAGCCAGTGCCTTAGTGCCATAAAATAACCCTTCACCACTAAATCTCAGCACCGGTCTTAGTGCTTTAGTTAGGCAATCCAGGTGACCCCCGCACTTACAACCTAATTGGTTCCTGGAGAACTGGCGTAAGTCAAGCAGTCGTACGTCGAACCCTTTTTTCTCATAGGCACAATGATAAAAATGGGGGTTCCCGGCCCGCTTTGCCTCCTGGAAGTTGTAGTTCACGGCGCGAGCTGCTCCCAGGGCCAGCTGGGGGCTGTGCCAGGGGTAGGCAGCAGCTGGAGCAAGGCAGTTGTAAGTGCAGGGGGTTGTAGGTCAGGCGGTTGTAAGTCGGGGGTCACCTGTAGTCTCAACTTTCTGCTCCTGAAGTGCTGTCATTCACACACCTTAAACAGTCCTCACTTTATCGGCACAGATTTCCCTTTCATGATCCTCACCCACCCAAACAGATGGCTTTCCATGCAGGTATTCGTTGCCATAGGAACGCTGCGAGGGGGGCTTTGTTGAATGAGTTGGCTGGGCTCCGTCCGGTTCCCAGTGGACGCACATCCCCAATACAAAGACCACCCTCCAAAGCAAGACTGCTGACTGGGATAGCCGCGAGCGGAGAGGCTGAGTGAGGACCAGAATTTAGCTCCTCTCTCGCTCTCATTTGGTGGCCCCTGCACATCAATGCACGTTTGTATTCTCCGTGCCTACTTGGGACCTGTTCTGGAACTTAATAAATCTCCCGGGCCGTCACCATGGAGCAGGCTAATATCAGAAAGCCGGGAGATGAAATGGATCCACACAGGTGCATTCAGAGCCAACCTACTGCACAAGGGGAAACCAGAATGGATCTGATTCAAAAACAAGCTAGTGCCTGTCACAAGAAAGACAGGAGAGCTTCTTGTTCTAACCAACCAGGCCCGCTATTGGAACGAGACACATTTGTGGAGGATAGGTCCATGAGTGGCTGGGCAGGGACAATGTCTCTAGTCTCTGTTCGCCAGAAGCTGGGAATGGATGATGGGAGAGGGATCAGGTTCTGTTCATTCCCTCTGGGGCACCTGGCGCTGGCCACTGTCAGAAGGCAGGACACTGGGCTAGATGGACCTTTGGTCTGACCCAGTGTGGCTGCACTTATGTGCCCCACTCCCCCGGAAGGAACCAAACACATAATTTTAACAAACAATAACCCACAGCACAGGAGGACTAGCTCTGTGCACACTTGCGATCCTCCCCTTACCTCACTGTCTCCATGACCAAAGTTCCCTGCAAGCTGTGCACTTGTGCGGCTGCCCAGGAGAGAGTCCAATGCTGCCCAGATGATTAGCAGAGCACCCACAGCCAGGTTTGTGTTTCTCTTGGTGGTGCACCTCCACACATGCCTCGGTGCACATAACAACATTCATTCCACACATGGATAGAAACTATCCGCAGAGGGATAGGGTAGATTAGAGGGATCGTTGCCCATGACCAGCCCCAGGGCTAATGAGATAAGTACAATTAATACCCCTAAAGTGATAATAGCAGCGAATAAAAGATCAACTCCAGCTGGGGCAGGTCATAACATCAGTCTAATGCTGCTGCTTTTGAAGCCATTAGCAAAATTAGCATTGACTTCAGAGAGTTCTGCACTGGTTATGGTACTATATATGCCAAAGACTTTGTGCTTGATTCAGGAACATGTGCTTAAATCCATCCCTGTTCAGGGCAACACAAACTTTTGCTTATCCTGAAGCATTGACAATGGGGGAATTTAAGGCTGGGAGAGCCAAGCTCACACCCACCTCTTCCACCCAAGGCCCTGCCCCTGCTACCAACGACTCCCATGGGACCCAAGCCCACCCATTGTAGGGCCCACAGCCCCAGCCTTCCCTGCCCCCCTCCAGCCCAGTACCGGGAGGACAGCCATGCATAGCCCCAGCCCTCGGGGTAGGGTTGCCAGGTGTCCGGTTTTTGCCCAGTCAGTTCGGTATTCAGGTCCCCCATCCAGTAAAAAAAGAGAAAATACCAGAAATGTCCGGTAATTCCTGCTTCCCTCAGACGGAAGCTCGGCGGGGACAGTTTTCCCCTACCGCATCTGGGGCGGGGGTGGGGGGTGAGGAACATGGGGCTTTTTTTTATTTTTTTTTTGCTCAACAAAGTTTGCCATGTTCGGGATTTTTGTGGAAAGCATATGGCAAGCCTACCTCTGGGAGCATGGGGAGGTTGGGCAGATGGGCAAGGAGTCCTCCCCCACCTGAGCCAGGGAGAGGTGGGGGGAGGGCAGTGCAGTACTGAGGCCCAGGCCGCCCCAGGAAACTGGGGGAGCCGCGCTGAATGGGAGGTTTTGGGGGCAGAGTGTGGGTGAGGCCAGCCAGGCAGTTTGAGGAGGAATTGCCTTCCCCTGCCTCTTATACCCACCGCCCATGTCTCTAGACACGTGCTTAAGTCCCCCTGACTTCAGTGCAAGTTACGCCTGTGCTTAGGTGCTCCATTTGCTGGAAAACCCAAACACGTTCTGTGTTAAACTGCTGGCATCCTGCTACCGGCAATATCAACAGCACTCGGCTTTATCGCTTAGTTGCTGTATCTTGATTAACTACTGGCGCGTTCTCTCTGTCTCGCCCGCTCCTATTTAATTAATGTTTTGTTTAAATTAAGCACCAGAGTCATCGTTCATAGATTGCTGTAATTTTTCTCCAATTCTTCTTCTGCTGGCTGTTAGGGAAGCCTGTTTAAGACTGATCCTACCAGCCTGAATTCATTTTCTTCCCAACGTTTCAGTACAGTTCGGATATGCCTGCACAGTCGTCATGTCTAGCGTGAGAACTGCCGAAATGGTGTCTCTCTCAAGCAGCGTTCCCTGTAAGCTGAGCACTTGGGCAGCCATCTAGTCGGGATTCAGGTGCCGCCCCCTGCCTCCCACAGCTGGCAGCATGTGTTTCAATCCGTGGTGCACTTCTGCACATGCCTTGGTGCATATAACAAAATTTGTTCTGCACATGGATGGAAAAAATAGAGGCAACATTGCTCTCCAACTGAGATGTTTGATCCCCCTCCCCCGCCAATCCCTCCTGCTGATAATGCTACTTAGCTCTCACACAGCAGTCTCCTTATCCTTATGATGCAGAGGGGGACACTGAGGTACAGAGGTCAAAGGCCGCACAGCAAGGCTGTGATGTAGTGGGAAATAGAAGACAGGTTTCCTGCATCTCAGTGCAGTGCTCCATCTACTGGATCCCATTGCTACCTCTGAACCAAACCATAAACCCTGCAGATGATGGAAACATCTTTGAACCAAGGGCTGCAGCAACACCCACAGAGCTAGGCAGAGGGGTTCAGCTGAGGTCTCCAGTGCAGCAGCATGGTGTCTGTGCAATGCCCTGAGCTATGCAAAGGGTTCCTGCTGCGGGAGACAGGGAGAAAATGATTTCTTCCCTTTGCCTCCTCCTTGGACAGTTCAAACTTGGAAGACAGTCTCCATCTGCCCCCACCAGTTTTCAGGTACATCAAAGTTTAGACAAACTATTAATCCAACAGTAAGGGAAAGAATGAGCCAATCCGCTAGTTTGCCCCTCCCTCCTGCTCTGCACAGGGCAATTTTGTTACGGAATTGCCACTATTAGTCTCAGCTAATCTGTTCTCGAATACCTCCCCCAATGGGGCTGTGTTGAGCACACTAGCACAGAGAGAGAAATCACTTTCATGGGCAGGCCTTGCAGAAGCTGTGGAACAGAGAGAGAAGCCCTTGAGTGTCATTATATATGGGGAGAGCTTTCTTGCTATTGGCATTACCATGGGCCTGGGCGACCTAGTCGTGGACCAGGGTCCCTTTGTGCAAGATGCAAGATGCTGGACAAACAGACCAAATATCTTTGGTCCCATAACAACAGGACTAAGGGTACCACTCTGAAAAGCATCCGTGTGACTTAGGAACCTGAGTCCCTTTGATTTTAAGGAGACACAGGTTCCCCGAAGTCCCCATCGAAAATGGGTCTCTTAAATCACTTAGGGCGCGTCTACACAGCAGGGCATCGCTCAAAATAAGCGACACAAAATGGGTGACATCAATTGTGTAACTTATTTCAAAATAGCTTATTTTGAAATTGGGAGTGTCTACACGGCACTTATTTCGAAACCAAGCACTCTTCCTCCCACTTCCCCTACTCCTTGTATAATGAGGGTTCCAGGAATCGGAGTAAGAAATCCTCCAGCTGGACAGTATTTTGACACTATTTCGAAATAACTGCCTGCTGTGTAGACGCAGACTAAGTAGCATTACCAGGTAGCTTCAGAAAAAATACCAGACACGCTTGATGGGAAGGGACCAGCCGGGAGGGGAGTGGAGCTGACCGGGAGAAGGCGGGGGGACAGGAAGCAGGGCTGGGGAGGGTTGGGGGCAGCGGGGCTGGCCAGGGGAGATCGGGGGGCGGCCGGCGGGAAGCAGGGCTGGTCGAGGGGGGCGGTGGTCGGGGGCAGCGGGGCTGGCCGGGGGAGATCGGGGGAGGGGGTCGGGGGAGTGGGGCTAGCCAGGGGAGATCGGGAAGATGAGAACTGGCCGGCAGGAAGCAGGGCTGGCTGGGAGGGGTCGGGGGGAGTGGGGCTGGTCGGGAGGGGTCATGGGGAGCAGGGCTGGCCAGGGGGTTGGGGAGTGAATTGGCCAGCGGGGAGCGGGACTGACCCGGGCACATGCAGATCCTAGGGCGCTGCCCATCCCACGCACGGTCCTGGCAAAGCACGAGCGAGTCCGGCTACGGCTCCACAATGCACTTGAACAGCGCTCAGGAGCACAGACAGGGCTTCTCCTCCTCCCCAAGGCGTCACTCCTACATCAGACGCAACCAGAGGCTCCCAGCACTAATCACGCCCCGCCACCCAGCCACTTCCCCCGCCCCCACTGGGCTGGCCGGGGAAGATTGAGGGGGCAGCTGGTGGGAAGCAGGGCCGGAAAACCAGAAAATACCGGACATTGTACATTTCCGGTATTTTCTGAATTGATTTGCTGGCCAGAGGGCCCAAAAACTGGACTGTCCCATTGAATACCGGACACCTGGCAACTCTAAGACTAAGTTATTTTGAAATAATGTTGCTGTGCAGACGTACCTATAGGTGCCTATGACAATTTGCCCCCATATCTGGAATCAGTTTTCTGGCTAGGCCCTAAATGCAGCAGTGTTCAGCTGCTCAGAACATCAGGCCCCAACACAAAAGGAAGAGTCAACCTCTTCAGCCTCTGTGAGATTAAGCACCACCTCCTATACACACGCTCCTTGAACAGCTACTTTAAAGCAGCCCCAAAGCCCTCATTACCATTTTGTTTCACTTTATTTAAAGACCAGCCCCAACCAGGCAATTGATTTTTGCTGCTCTCCTGGGCAGTCACCGAGGACAAGGTTTTTAATATCCCCTATATGTTTTTTTCTCTCCACCCTCCAAAACACATTTAAAAGTACACTTCAAAGTAGCTTTACATTTAAAGGGGAGAATACTTCAGTCCCTGAATAAAAAAGATCAAACTCCAGAAAGAAAATACCCCAGCAAATGGAGGACTAGCCTGTATTGAAAGGGGACCTGACTCTCTTTAACACATTCAGATTATTAGTAAAGATTATTCCACATCTGGATCCCTTCGTTTTCTCCTGACGTGAGGTTTTCCTGCTCCTCCCAGTTGCAGGTTCATGTTAATGTTTCTAGTTAAAACACATACATTAATCATTGTAATTTCACTCAGACAATACATTTTAATAATTGAAGACCGCTGTGCACTTTTATGACTACATTTATTCTACTAATTCAAATGGGAGAGGCTGAGGGATTTGGGTTTGTTTATTCTGAAGAAGAGAAGAGTGAGGGGGGATTTGATAGCAGCCTTCAATTTTCTGAAAGGAGGTTCCAAAGAGGATGGAGAGAGGCTGTTCTCAATAGTGACGGATGGCAGAACAAGGAGCAATGGTTTCAAGTTACAGTAGGAGAGGTCTAGGTTGGATATTAGGAAAAACTATTTCACTAGAAGGGTGGTGAAGCACTGGAATGGGTCACCTAGGGAGGTGGTGGTATCTCCATCCCTAGAGGTGTTTAAGTCTCGGCTTGACAAAGCCCTGGCTGGGTTGGTTTAGTTGGGATTGGTCCTGCCTTGGGCAGGGGGCTGGACTTGGTGACCTCCTGAGGTCTCTTCTAGCTCTGTGATTCTATGATTCTATGATCCTGCCATAAATATCAAATGGGTTTGATACATGTCCCTTGCTCTGAAAAACAGAATAGGCTTGTGCAGTTCTCTATGACCGGGCTGTGGACCGGCGCTGATCCATGGCAGACTCCTTGCTGGTCCCTGCTCTCTGCTCTAGGATCTCCAGGTAAGTAGCAGACACTTTAGCTCCAGTCACAATGGCAATAGGGCCCAAAGCAACCTCTACAGGTAGCAACAGTTTGAGAGCCGAACAAAGCTGCTGCTGGAGCTACTGAGTAAGTGTCAGCAAGTCAGTGCTTTTTTAAAAGTAAGCCTATAAATCCAGTGAGACCGCCACTAATTTAAGACATGGGTCAGCAGCATTATAACAGGGCTCAAAAAAGAGCTAGATAAATACATGAAGGCTAGGACTATCAATGGCTATTGGCCAGAATGGGCAGGAATGGTGTCCCTAGCCTCTCTGTGTCAGAAGCTGGGAATGGGCTACAGAGAATGGATCACTAGATGATTTCCTGTTCTGTGTATTGGCTGCTGTCGGAAGACTGGATAAGGACTAGATGGACCACTGGTCTGATCAGTATGGCCAGACTTAAGTTCAACAAATGGGAATCAGAATACACTTGTCTTGTAACACATTGGTAGAGTACCTGAATAAGCAAAACACAGCTGTTACCATTTTGGAACTTCTTATGTTAAGTTGTGCATAGCACAGACCAAACTAGGCATTCCGTTTCCTCCCTGCAACCATGGAGTTGTGCGAGAGCCAATTAGTGCTGAATTTGGCCTTTTGAGTCCCTGCAGCACACGCGGCACGTACGTCTATGCAGCACGCTTATTTCAAAATAAGCTATTTCGGAATTTTTTTCCAAAATAGCTTATTTTGAAAATAGCACGTCTACAGAACAGAGAAGCCTCAAAATTGGTCCGAGGCAGGCTTCTCTAATGTGGACATGCTACCTCAAATTAGAGCCCCAGGAGGCGCTGGGGAGTAATTACTTTGAATGGCCCTGGGGAGGCGCTATTTCGAAATAGCAGCAGTGGCGCGTTCACACTGCAGCTATTCCAAAATAGCTATGTTGGAATAAGTATTATTGCTCGTGGAATGAGGTTTACAGATTTTGAAATAAGCTGCCCGTTATTTCGAAATTATTTCGAAATTGCCATGTAGACACTTGCATTGTGATTTCTAAATAATGGCTGTTATTTTGAAATAACTGTGCTGTGTAGACACCCCTGACACAGCCCATGCCGGGGACCCCTTTGGTGTCTCGTGTTATGGGCTTGATGCAAAAGCCACTTGCTGAAGTTCTCTGGCCTGTGCTGAGCAGGAGTTCAAACTAGATGATCAGAATGGTCCCTCCTGGTCTAAAAAAAAAAGAAACCCCAATGTACATGCTTGATACAGCCTACAATAGCTACTAGCTAACAGAGTCACTCCTTTAACTCAGCAGTAGAGATCTGTACTATGGGTATGAATGTAGTGGGGTCAAACTCTGCTAACTGCCAAGGGAATGGAGGGGCGCTGCACAAGAAACATGAATTTATACCTGAAAAGCTGCCAGCTTGGGTCCGATCGTTTTTTTTTTAACTATAGAATTAAAACGCAGTTTCAGGTTTCCCTGCCAGGAAATCTCTGCAAATTGAAAGCAGCAGCCCTATCGTGAGGACCAAGCCCCTTTATATCCTTATCAGCACAAACAAACATTTCACACTTTACAATTAAACAATTCACAGATGACAGAGCAAATGCTAAGGGATACCAAGACGGTGGAAACTTGTTAAACGCAAATGGCACAAAAACTGTGCATCTTCTGCAGGCCTCCTGCTTTAATGGTCCATAACAGAGTCTGCAGCGCAGTTTTCACTGTTGTTCTGGCATCTTTAGCTTTGGATTGCAGGGAATGCATGCCCTCACTACATTTACTCCTTTAACTATTCAAATCATGGCACCTGCAGCTAACTCTTGGTGGACAGAAGACACATGGTAGAGCTAAACCTGTATTCTTTGTGCAACAGCTATTGGTATATTACTCTGAACTCTATTAGTCACTTTCTTGCTCCTTCTAACTCCAAAGCATCTGATGCCTTACCCAGTCAGGGTCTAGACTACAGGTTTTTTTCCAAAAAACTTCCTCTGCATCTAAACTGCTACTACATTCTTTCAAAAGTAAATCAAAAGAATGTGGCAGTTTTTTCGACTGAGGAAAACCTTGTTTTATTAGGAATAACACCCTTTTTTGAAAGTGCTCTTTCGAAAAAAGGTGCTATGTAATACAAACTGTGCTTTTTCGAAAGAGAGCATCCAGACTGTCTGCGTGCTCTCTTTCGAAAAAGCGGCTTGCTTTTTTGAAAGTACTGATTGTAGTCTAGACGCTTTTTTTCAAAAGAGGCTTTTTCGAAGGTATCTTTCAAAAAAGCCTCTTTCAAAAGAGGCTTGCAGACTAGACATAGCCTCAGAAAGAGAGTACACTGGTCTTACCCTGCATGGCAATCCATATGTTCCTGTGTACTTAGATACATGCTGAATTGACAGAATTTCTTAAATGGGTATGCTATATATCAAACGAGCATGGCCATCATAAGGTGTAGTTCTCCGCCCGTGAATTAATGGCAGAGTTTTGGCTGTGCCAACACTCCATGTACAAACAACCTGTCTCATTATATGCTGAAACGTGGTTAAAATTCTAGCCTTTTTCTGGAAGATTAGTGGCTGCTTTTTCAGTCCAACTTCAAGACAGTCTGTTATTTGTCAAAAGTGTTATTAACTTAAGATAGGCATCAGTGAAAATACTTTTCTTCCTAAGCCTTCTCCTTCAGGGAAGCACACAACAAAACAGCTTCTGAGGACCGGCAGCTCACCTGGGATCTGACTGCAAAGATAAAGAGAATTGCTCATTAAGATTAAAGCATCTTAACTGTGCTCATAACCGGCCTCTCAGAGATAGAAATGAAGGAACGCCAGTCCATTATTTAAAGAAACAGCTCTGCAGTTGGACACTAGGAATTAAGATATCACTCAGAGAGAGACAGTGGTAGGGGAAGAAAAATCAATTGGCGAATGTGATGGGTCACAGTTAACTGTTCTCTGTTCTCACTAAAAGGCAATTTATAAGGCTAGATAAATCCACTCTGGTTATGCTCCTGAGTATATCAAACTCCAATACAAACACAACACAGTCCTTAACAGACCTAATGTTCAGCTGTTAGACTCTCAAGAAATGCTCTGCATTAAGAGTGCAATGCGCATGAAAGAATATGGCACAAGTCTCTTACCCCGAGAGTCTTAAAAAGGAAAGCACATAGAGGAGAAAAAAAAACATTGTAGTTCAGCTGGGGCAATTTATAGAGTCAGTGACAGAGAATGAGTTCTCCAGTAATTTATGACTGAGACAGCTCCACTGATCTTCCACTGAGTGGCAGATCATTGATTTAAGGGGCAATCAAAACTCTAGGTCATGCAATTAATTATTTTTAAACAAGCGCGGGGGAGGGAGAGGGGTTCAAGACATATAACTATGCCCTAAAGGAGGACAACTCACACTCCCCTTATGATCCCTTTGTAATCAGAACAAGGCAAGGAGCCAAAAAGGAAATCAGGTACATTTATACCCAGAAACCAGAAAAAGATGAAAAATGGGGACACTTTCAGCCTGGCCATTAGAAGAGGAAGAACGCATGCTATCAGCCCAGTTTCAATAGAAAAGCCCCCCAAAGGCCAGCAGAAAACAGCATACCTCTTCCAGGTGCTCTCAGGTGAACAGCTTCCAAAGTCCATGCTGTGGGGCCAGGGAAGTAAACTGGTCTGAAGAAGCTAGAGCAACTGCAGCTACTCGGAGAGACAGAAGACAGGACAAGCTGTAATTAAAAGAGTCTGGAGACTCTTTTTTTAAAGTGATTTAAAGAGCTAGAATCCCACTTTGGTTTTGTTGCTCCCTTAGGAGCGATCTGCTCTCACTCCAGCCCATCAGCTGCAGCAGTACAGCAGAGTCTGCAGAGACTGCTGGCAATACAGTGAGTGGGGGGTAAGCAGCAAGCACACTTACCCGGCGGCAGCAGCAACAACAAATTGTAAATGGAAGCTACAAGGCCTAGGCATGGAGGCTAGCAAGCTATGAAGTGTGAGCAGCAACGCTGGCAAACGTGTGACCTGAAGCATATGAGGAGCAGGAGGGAGTGAAAGGACACTCGCAATCCACAAATGCTTTCCAGCTTTTGCAGGTTGGGATCAGGTTTCTTCAGCTCTGTCCTAGTTGCTAAAATGCTGCATCTCTCTACTATCAGTGGAGCTGACACTGAGGCCTAGGGCAAATCCCTCACTTAAATCCGTTGGCGTTTTGGCCGAATAAGACCAGTAAGTGGTCCAAACAAAGTGAGGGGTAAAGGAACCTGCAGCTGAAACAGATACAATTCCCATGCTTTCGCCCTGGCATGCACTTGGCCCCTTGTCATTTACATCTGTGCACGGGGACCTGGAAAAGCTCCCCCTCTGATCTGGAAGCACTGATTCTGCCCAAGGCAGTAAGGAATCAGACCCAACATATCCACTGATTTCTAAATGCCCATATTACAACCATACTTGCTCTTCCTTGGATTTCCCAGGCTACTCCTTCAGCAAGTACAGTCCGTCCTCCAATTGTTCTCACAATGGATATCAGAATTCCAGTGTACAACATTCCTTAAAGCTACAATGTCTCCATTTCCTTAGGCATGGCAGTTATGATAGAAGCATGTTTCCTAACTGTGCTGGGTCGTTTTCTCACTTTTGCCCTAGCAAATAGCTCCTGAAGATTTCCTACAAAGTACTGAATATTGAATCAGCACACTTCAGTCCTGGTTTTGCCAAATCTTGACTTTAAAAAAGGGAGTGGAGAAGCAGGAAAAGAAAGAATGTTCCTCCTCTTTCTTGTTGGGGATTTCTTGAAATTGCAGGTAAATTGCAAAAAATGCTCGCTTGAATTTGAGATTGTGAACCAGTTCCAAGCTCCTGAGATAATTAGCAGGTTAGAAACGAATGAAGAAAACCAGCGGAATGGAAGAACTAAGAGATGGGAAGAAAGGGTCACAAGTTACTTGTGGGTTTCATTCACATTCCAGAACAAATCCATCAAATTTAGAGATGGGCCCACACTGCAACGTTGAGATTGAGGGGCAAAGTTCTCACTTTCTGGTCCATCTTTTGGCTTCCTGTTGCTTGTGCTGTGAGCGGAGCTCTTGGTAACATCAACAGGCACTCCTAGCAGAGAACCAGCGTATTATAACACCGCATTATAGATGAGGGAGTTCTGCATAATGGAGAATTTAGACCTAAATTTGGAGTCTCTCCATTCTCCTTGGATTGAAATAGCTTCCATGAATTTACAATAACTTCTTGACACCCATCTGGCTCAGAGAATTTGAGAGAAAGCAAATTTGGAGCCAAATTTTCAGAGGAGTCAAGCATCCAGAGTTTCCATTTGCAGCATCTGCTGACCCATCTAAAAATCAGTCCCTCTAAAATATCTGGGGCCTGATCCAAAATCTAGTAATTCCTCTTGACTCCAAGTGAGCTTCAGATTACAATTGTCGCACTGCTCCGGAATACTGGTAACCTTCCTGTCTGCCTCTGATTCTTCTTTCCAAATTCACTTGGTGCACAGATGTAATTTCCTGAGCTAGCTAGCCCTCTTCCTCTGGTGGGGGTAAACCATCAGCTGTAAGTTGCTAGTTAAATATGTTCCTTGGAAAAGCCTGGTACTAAAGCACTTTGCAAAACAGAGGTAAAATGCCAGAGATCCAGGCCTCCAATCTAACCTGGGACACGTTGCTTTCTTTTGTAAGTCGCAGGGTACATCTACACAGCAGCGTTATTTCAAAATAAGCTATTTCGGAATAAAAACTCTGAAACGGCTTATTTCAAAATAGCGCGTCCCCACTGCCAAGGCCCATCACATCAGTGCTGAGCTGTATTGAAACAGCCTCACTGACTGGAGCCTCAGTCACATTTAAGGCCCCCCTGGAAGCACTTTGAGCAGGGCATCAGGACAGCAGTCACTTTCTGGAGCTGCGAATTGAGGCTGTCTGAGGCTTGTGCTTAAAGGGACCCCCTGTACGGCCGTGTCTCAGACTCCTCTCCTTCACCTACCTCCTTGAGGGACAGCAAACCCACTCCACTGCCTGCTCTGGTTGCAAAGCAGTCTCCAGCTCCTGGACCTCATGCTGCACCTCCGGGTGCAATTACTGCAGGCTGCTCTTGTGGCACTGCAGAACCAGGACCTGCCATGCCTGGGGGCACCTCCTCACCTCCCTCCACATGCCACACATGCAGCACAGCCCCTCCCGCCCTGCTCTGCGCACCGTGCTTCTGCCAGTTCTGACTGGTGGGACCGGATCGTCATGGAGCGATGGGAAGACCAGCAGTGGCTCCAGAATTTCCGCATGCGGAAGACCACCTTCCTGGAGTGTAAGTGACTCATCCCTGCCCTCAGGTGACAGGACACCGACATGCGACTCGCCATCCCCCTCTAAAAACGAGTTGGCATCATACTTTGGAAGTTGCCGTGCCAGACAGCTACCGCTCCATCTGGAACCAGTTCGGCGGGCGGAGATCAACCGTCGGGGCTGTGCTCATGCAGGTATGACTCTCTTATGTTATTGGGAGAGGGGTGAACTGTTGGAACGGCTGAAGTCACCCTCCACCACAATGTGGGCCCTGTGGAGCCTGTCATTGACATGTTCCTTGCTGGGGCCCAGGTGTCCAGTGTAGGACTTCATAAGGCCAGGCAGCAAAGGGTAGGTTGCATGCCCCACAATGCAGATGGGCATGTCCACGTCCCTGACCTTGATGGTGTGGTCAGGGAAAAATGCCCACTGAGGTGGCATGCTGGGCTCTGCCGTGGCAGCAAGGAAGGCAGAGCTGGGCACTCAGGGCATGGCTAGACTACCTGGCTCCATCGACAGAGCCACGTAGATTACCTTTGTAGACATAGGAAAATGAAGCGGTGATTTAAAATGGCTGCCGCGCTGTGCCGATCAGCTGTTTGTCGTCACAGCGCTGTAGTCTGGACGCTCTGCGGTCAACATCAAAGGCATTTGTCGACATCCCCGGTAAACCTCATCCCACGAGGCATACCGGGGAGGTCAACAAATGCCTTTGATGTTGACCGCGGAGCAGCCAGACTACAGCGCTGTGCCGACAAACAGCTGATTGGCACAGCCATTTTAATTTAAATGAAGCGGTGATTATTTAAATCGCTGCTTCATTTTCCTATGTCTACAAAGGTAATCTACATGGCTCCGTCGACGGAGCCATGTAGTCTAGACGTGCCCTCAGTGTGGCACGGTGCCACACTACATCATGCCACAGACTGTTTCCCCTATGGCTGCAACTTTAAGGGCTGCAGGGGAAGGGGAACTATAGAGTTCTGGTGGGAGTGGACAGAGAGGCCACAAGGGCACCCATGAGAAGAAGCCCTAGAGGCCAGTCATTTCGAAATCACCTCAGCTGCCCCATCCACACACCCCCTATTTCGAAATAGGCGTAAATCCTCATGAAATGAGGGTTACAGATTTTTGAAATAAGAAGCTCGTTATTTTGAAATTTTTTCAGAATAATGTTATTTCGAAGTTATTTCAAAATAACGGGTGTGCTGGGTAGACGGGCTCACCTAGTCATTTCGAAATAACGCTGCTGTGTAGATGTGCCCTCAGAGACATTCAGTAGCTGTTCCTTGAATTATAAATCTGGGCACCGATGTATGTGAATTTGTAGGGACCTCGAACGGGTGCTCACCAAAAAATGAAAAATACATGGTCACGTGATTTGACTTGTCTTCATCCCATGGTCCGGCACGTTACCTTTCCAGCCTAAGATTAAACATATCATGAAATATTAAGCATTTAAATTAAAGAACCCAACCTGAAAGTTTAAAACTGCATCACATACTGAAGTGTGATACAAATGATAGAACTGAGACAGGCCTTCATGTGTGGAATCTAATTTCCCGATAAGATCCTTTTGCTGATAATGTTATCACAGGCTTCTCTGCAGTCACCATGCTAATGGTTTGATCTGATAGTCAGGAATGTATTATCAATTAAATAATGGAGCTTTTAGAGGGCCGTTCAGCATTGCTTTCGTTCCTCAGCTTCGAGTGCAAGCTAACAGATTTTGTTTTTAAATGGGCCATTCATTCAATTCTTCCCAGTTAGACTGGACAAAAAATTAAAGACACCGACTCCCAGACAACTAGTTAAGAGCCCTGATAAATCTCAAAGAACATCCCTGAACTTTGAAAATGTCTAAAATCCAGAACTGAATTGAACCAAAGTCATAGCAAACACTTCGGCACTTCAGAATTGAGATGTGAAACTCGTCCCCTGGAGCCCATCATTAATTAAATCCATATTAAAAACAGTTCTCATTTAATGTGTAATTTAATGTCTTGATATTTCTGTTCATGCAGATTTTGAAAAAAAATCAAACAAAACTTAAATACGGTGTCCAATTCATATGGCATTATCTCTTTAAGCAATGAAGTCTGCTGGGGTATGTTCAAAGATTAGAGATGTTTGTTATAATATACAGGCAAGCCTTGCTACAATGCACACATTCACTCAGCAATTCTTGTGCTTCTAAGAGTGGTCTCATAGCTTTGGTGTGCATCACACTCTGCATTAAGAGATAGCGAACTGCTCCCGGTGTCGTCATCAGCTGAATTCTTTATTAGTAAACATTCATCAGGTGTACTGTGCTTTGGGAGCCAGAATGAGCTACAGATTGAACCTCTCTAGTCCAGCACCCTTGAGACCTGACTGGTACCAAACCAGAGAATTTGTTGAACCATGGGAGGTCAATATTGTCTAGCAGCATTACCAATACTTCCACTGCTTACTGGGCTCTTACTGATATCCCCTTATTTCATAGAGGGATAAGGGATCTTTCAGAAAAGGCTTTATTTTCCGCAAGATCAGCGTCTAGACTGGCGCTTTTTTCCGGCAAAGCTCCGTGTGGAAAAAAAGCGGCAGACATTTTTATGCTAATGAAGCGGGGGAGATTTAAATCCCCGCTTCATTAGCAATTGCGATACGTCTAATTTACATCCCTTTTCCGAAAAAGGGATGTAGTCTAGACGTAGCCTAGGGGTAAATAAGAGCTAAACAACAACACAGAACCCTGAGAGCCAGGCCAGGTGGCTGTAAACAGGGGAAAACTTGGCCACACGCATGATAAGTGGATCCAACTAATTAAAATCACACCAGATGATGGCTGTTGCCAGACCAGAGTGTGCTGGACTAAAGAGGTTCAAACTGTAGTAACACTGATATTTGAACTTTAGCACAATAGATGTTACATGAAGATAAAAGACATGGGGTCAAATCCAGATTGCACTGACTTCAGAGAAGTCTGGGTTTCATCCATGGAGCCTACCCAAACAAGGTTACCATCTCCTTGATTGTGACGTGGGGTGAGGAGTGGAAGGAGGGATAAGATGCAGAAAATCACAGAGCTGTTTGATTGGTACAGTAGCTCTTGGCACCTATCTTTTTTGGGGGGGAAAGGGTGAGGGTCGTTGTTTAAAGTAGAAATTAAATTGATTTTTTACATTAGAGGATCATGAAATAGGAGGTTGTGGTGAAGTTTGAAAGAGCAAATGGGGGTGTACTCTTTACATAGTCAAGCATGCCACAGAAACAAAACCAAAAAACCTAAGTTCTTCCTAACCCCCATGAACTAGAAGCTAGTTTACAGAATCATAGAATTGTAGGACTGGAAGAGACCTTGAGAAGGCATCTGGTCCAGTCCTCTGCACTCATAGCAGGACCATCTAGATCATCCCTGATAGGTGTCTGTCCAACCTACTCTTAAATATCTCCAGTGATAGAGATTCCACAACCGCCCTAGGCAATTTATTCCCATGTTTAACCACCCTAACAGGAAATGTTTCCTACCCTCCATCTCTTGCTCCAATGTAAGCCCATTTCATCTTGTCCCCTCTCAGTCTTCTCCTTTTTAGACTAAATAAACCCAATTTTTTTCAATCTTGCCTCATAGCTAATGTTTTCTAGACCTTTAATAATTTTTGTTGTTCTTGTCTGGACTTTCTTCAATTTCTCCACATCTTTCCAGAAATGTGGTGCCCAGAACTGGAAGGGGCGGGGCCTCGGGCGGAAGGGCAGGGCCATAATACTTTCCTGCTTCCCCACCCACAGACCATGATTGGTCTGGCAGTGGGGGAGCATGTGAAGTCTTTGCCGCTCCCCCCCCCATCCCTGAGGGTCTCCCTAGATGCCCGTGCCCCTGGCAGTGGGAGGAGATTTTGTGCGCTCCCCTTCTGCCCCAAAGCCAATCAGAGTCTCCTTCTGGCGGGGAGGCGGGGGCAGAGTGAAGGAAACTTCATGTGCTTTCCCCTGCCCTCAGGTCTTGATTGGCCTGGGGGCAGGGGAGTGGCAGGGCCTCCGTGGGCCAGATCAACCCACTTGGCAGGCCGAATCTGGCCTAGGGAGGCCATTTTGCCCACCCCTACTATACACACAGTGCTCTGCAGTAACTTCCCATTTTGCATGTGTGAAACTGATTGTTCCTTCCAGTTTAAGCTCCTTTATAAAAATTCTTGGGGTTCTTATTCCATGTTATTATAAGCCTGGGTGGGAAAGGAGCAAAGCTGTGCATTGAGGCAGATCTGGGAGCACAAGGAGGTGACAAGTGAGGATATATACAGTAGGCAGGACGTGTTGATGTTTGTTAATATTTATTAACAGAACTATGTAAATTCTCATCCAAAGCCACCTCTTTATCTTTCATATCGCTCTTTAAACCTGACCTGCCATGCTGCCTGCAAATCACTGCCATGTCCAGTTGAATAGGAGAGCTGAGACTTCTGCTCTTATGCTAAACCTGGTTCATTTTGTGTTGTTACCTCATCTTTCCCCACATGCCTCTCCTGTTGCAGCTTGTCGGCGATCTCAAATGTGAACTCTCCAGGGCAAGAAGTGTCTTCCCTCTCACTCTCATGGATTTTAAGGTCAGAAGGCACAACTACGATCATCTAGTTTGCTGCATAACACAGGCCAAAAGCATGCACCCGCGTTACCTGTCTGCACAGAGCCCAGTGGAATGGGACCGAACCAGTATTCCCTCTAAGGTGTGTGGCAGCACAGGTGATTAATCAGCCCCACCCAGTCAGAGGGCTCAGGGCTCCATGGGCGGGGCTGGTTAATCACCTGTGAAGCTGTCACCTGTGAAGCTGTGCTGCCGCGCAGCTTAGAGCGAACACTGGACCCAATCTCTGACTGAGGTCTCCAAGTGCAACCATAATAAATATTAACAGTCATAATAAAAGGGGCTGGAGTTTGGTTTGGGTTTCCCACGTTATGCTTGTTTCCTGTCAAACGGGAGAAGGACCAAGCACAACTGTTCATGAGGGTGAGTGAAAGCCTGAAAGGCAGGATTATGCTAAACCAACAAAACCAAGTATAGACATTCCCCATGTATATTTATTATACAAATTTCATTCTGCTAGTGAAAAAAAGGAAAGGGAATAAAAGTTACCACAAAACACGCACTGTTTGGCTTTTCTGAAGACTTGAACACCTTGTTTGTTTTACCCAAGTATCACAAAGGATTGTTTAGGATTTCCAAAAGAATTTTGAAAAAAAGGTGTAATTAAGCATAGAGATAAACCAATTCTTAACACTTTTTTGTAAATTTGCCCCCTACCCTGCACTTTACTGGCTCAGCAAATCATTCTGGCATGTGGCAAACAAATGTGTCTGAAATCTAGATGTGTTATAAGCTCTGTTCTGCCAATCTGGGTGAGTGGGCATTTGACCAATTTCCATAACAGATTATTATTTTCAAAGTGCTGGTTGCAATGATAAATCCAGAAAAATCATAGATAAGAAGATATATAAAAACAGGTTTTAAAGAGGCAAAGATTTTCTGATACTGGAGTCACTGACCAAGAGGAAAAATGCCATGAATTAGTGTTTATATAAAATACTGTCTTCTCCTGAAATGTTGTGTTCATTGCCAGTCACCCTATTTGGGAAGCAGAAATAGAGGCTGTCCACAGGGAAGTGACAAGAATTAGAAACCTGAAAAAGCATCCAGAAGATGAGAGACTGAAAAGTCTGGGAACATTCACCTCTAAGGTAAGATGAGACAAAAAAAATACACAAAATAATAAATGATACAGAAGAGGTAGGCTGGGTGCTATATCTCACTCTCAAGTGCACATTCAATTAAACTGACTTTAAAATTGACAGAGCAATTATTTTGCACAGTTAAGCCTTTAGAATTCAGTGCTACAAGATATCAATGAGGTCAAGAGTTTAGCAGGATGTATAAAAGTATTGGCCATCTATACGAATAACAAGAATATCTAGTTAACGCAGGGATTTTTTAGAGGAGGAGGATTTGGGGAAGGATATAAACACTCTTACGTAGAGACTAACAGATTTATTACATCAGACTCTCATAGGGTTTAGGAAGAAACTTTGTTCATAGCAGGAGTAATCCATAACTGCCTGCTGAAGGGTAGATCTGGTCAAAAAAATCGGGAAAATTGTTAATACCATTTTTGTTAAATTTCTCTCCGCTTAAACCAGAAAGAGAAGTGATTGGAAATTTCCAAAAATTTCAAACATTTTTCCAACAATATCAAGAACATTTTCATTTAATAAATTATGGTTTTACCCCAACCAAACCTACTGCTGAGCTGAACCTCTCTTGCCAACTTTTAATGGTGAGCGGAGGACAGGGGAGTAGCTGGAGCTCAGATGGAGGATGTTAAGGAACAGGTACTTTGCTAATCGTGTCATCGATACAAAGTGTATCGACAACACGATTAGTCAATAAGGGGAGGCTTGCTCCAGAACCACTGCACCTCTGCGTTTTAAAGGTAGTAAAGCTGCCGGGCTCTTACAACATTTAACATGCAGCAGTGCAGCGGTCCCGGACCTGCGCCAGCCAAGACTGCTGGGACCCCCACAGACAGGGGCTGCTGCAAGAGCAGTGTCTGCCTGTGGTGAGCCTCTGACCACCATGGGAGAGGCTGCTTTGCAGCAGCCTCCCCTACTCTCCCCCTCCCCCGCTGCCTCTGATGGAAGCAGCGGGGGGGGGGGGAGGAGAGAGCTGGCACCAGCTCCTCTTTTCACCCCCTCACTTGCTTCCTCTCACACAGAAGCAGCAAGGGGGAGGGGGAAAGTGAGCAGTGGAGTACTCCACTCGACTGCCTGCTAAGCGTATGCGCTTATATCCCTACGTCAGATCGGTGCCATTATAGCAATTCCTGCGTGCCTCTGTGCATTGTCATAGGGTCCCTGCTGCTTCATCGCTTGCCCCGGGCCAAGAGTCACCAGCTACAACCACAAAACCAACAAAGACCTGGGTATAGAACAACTCCCTTTATTATCCCAAAGGGACGTTCGCCAGCTCTCTCTGTGGCATGTTCGATGGCTTCTCCAGGCCCCTTCCACCTCTCCATTTCAATCATTCTTTAGTCTGTTCGGCTCCCTTTCAGCATGACTTTGAGCAGCCTGCAGGTCCCATTCTAGGGTGAGCCAAGAAGAGGGTTTCATGTTAACAGCAAGACAGCTGTCAATACACAAGCTGTATGCACTTCTCACACACACACCCCACTACAATCAGTTAGTGTAATTTTCAATCCACACTCACTTAGGAGGAGAAAATGTTTTTGCATGATAAGGAGGCCACTGAAACAATTTTCCACTCCGTGTGATTGAGAAATCCTGATGGTAGGAAGGGTTTTACTGTCGCATTTCTGGCTTGAGCTATTTTTGCTGTTGGGAGCTCTTACGCCTGTGGACCACATTCGCCAACATTCATGCAATTGCAAATAATAGTCCAGTGGAGGTGTGATCGCAGACTCCCTCTGGTCTGTACAAAACCTCGTCCTTGACTCCAGTATCCAAAGAGCTTTTGCAATCACCAGTTAGGTTCTGTGAGCTTCTGTATCTCTCTTAAGTGACTTTGAGGATGGGAATGGAGGCGGGAATCATTAAGCTCTGCTTTGAAGTGCAGCTGTTCTCTTCCAAACATTAAGCAAGATTTAATGCTAACAAATTATGTAGCTTGTGTTCAGCCATAAATAAAATAAATCAAATCATATTCTCTTACACATACATCCAACATAGGAATGTGAACAGGAGATAGAGTAGGAAAGACTGCAATTCATACTTGACTGTTAACACTTCAAATGGATCCAAGGTATTTGTCTAAAATAAAAGTGGTAAGTGAATCTGACAGCAAAGACTAATTGCATGTTTATAACTGTAGGAAAGCTTTCTGTGCCGGTATTTTTTAGTGCATGCTGGGGATGCAGTAGTACTGTGAATGAAATCCATTACCCACAGGATATTGCCAAGAACAGTGTGGACTCTACCTTTGCTTTCTGTTGCCATGGTGAGCAGAGTTGCGTCATCCTTTCACAATGGAAACCCAAAACTGTGCAAGATCTGGTGTAGTCTGGGCTTCCAACCTGGAAATGAATCCAGCAGCCCTCCTTGTGGAAGGTGGTTGGGGTACACAGCAATATTCCCTCCAATTTTTTCCATCCACTTGTGGAATAAATTTATGTATTCATGCCAGTGAGTCAAAGAAGTATGGATAGGGTAAATGGACTGTAAGGTGGATAGAAAGCTGGCTAGATTGTTGGGCTTAATCAGTAGTGATCAATGGCTCAGTGCCTGGTTGGCGGTAGGTATCAAGCGGAGTGCCCCAAGGGTCGGTTCTAGATCCACTTTTGTTCAACAGCTGGATGAGGGGATGGAGTGCACCCTCAGCAAGTTTACAGATGACACTAACTAGGGGGAGAAGTAGATACGCTGGAGGGCAGGGATAGGGTCCAGAGTGACCTAGACAAATTGGAGGATTGGGCCAAAAGAAATCTGATGAGGTTCAACAAGGACAAGTGCAGAGTCCTGCACTTGGGACGGAAGAATCCCAAGCATTGTTACAGGCTGGGGACAGAGTGGCTAAGCAGCAGTTGGGCAGAAAAGGACTTGGGGATTATAGTGGATGGGAAGCTGGATATGAGTCAACAGTGTCTCCTTGTAGCCAAGAAGGCTAATGGCATATTAGGTTGCATTAGGAGGAGTGTGACAGTTCCTCGGGGCGGGTAGGTTAGCCCTCCCCCGAGTCCGGCACTTCCCTCTTTGATCCTTGTCGGGCGAGTCCATCACGACCAGCGCTGCGAGGCGTATGTCGGCAACTCCCCTGAGTTTGTCTCGGCTTGAGACGAGGGAGAGAGGGGGGCCCGGGCCCGCCCTCACTCGCAGGCCCCAGCCCAGGGCCCTAAGGACTTGGACCACATTTGCGGTCCTAGTCCAGCTAACGGGGTTGAGACCCTAAACGTGTTAGCCCACGGGCTTGTTCACTGCCCTGCCCTGGGCTACTTACTCTCTCCCTCTTCCCCGGCAGTACCTCAGCTCCCCGCTCTCCGTCCGGCTGGTGCCTCTGTCCTCACCGGCGGCGTCTACCTCTGCCTCTCCGCCCCGGCTGCGGCGGCCCCAACCAGCCCTCTTGCGGACCCTCTCCTACCGCGCTCTCCTCCTTTCCCCCTCCTTGCTACTCCATCCGGATGGCTTTTGAATCTCCCGCCGCCCGGACGTCGGGCTGGACGTCATCGTGACGTCACTGGCGTATCTCCGCCCCCCGCTCCATCTTGCCGCGGACCCGGCGCATTCCTCCGTCGGCAGTCACGCCGGGGCTCCCTCAGCTGAGCTGCGGCATGGGAACAGCCGGGGCACGGCTGATCGGGGCCCCAATGCGCCAGCAGGGCATTTACCCTTCCTGGCCCAGTGGGGGGCCTTGGGGTCCCATCACAAGGAGCATTGCCAGCAGATCTAGAGAATTGATTACTCCCATTTATTCAGCACTGGTGCGGTCAGATCTGGAGTATTGAGTCCAATTCTGGGGTTCCCACTATAGAAAGGATGTGGACGCATTGGAGAGGGTGAAGCAGAGGGCAACAAAAATGATGAGGGGGCTGGAGCGCATGACCTATGAAGAGAGATTGAGGGATTTGAGTTGTTTAGTCTGCATAAAAGAAGAGTGAGGGGGGATTTGATAGCAGCCTTCAACTTCCTGAAGGGAGGTTCCAAAGAGGATGGAGAGAGGCTGTTCTCAGTAGTGATGGATGGCAGAACAAGGAGCAATGGTCTCAAGTTACAGTGGGAGAGGTCTAGGTTGGATATTAGGAAAAGCTATTTCACTAGGAGGATGGTGAAGCACTGGAATGGGTTACCTAGGGAGGGGGTGGAATCTCCATCCCTAGAGGTTTTTAAGTGTCGGCTTGACAAAGCCCTGGCTGGGATGATTTAGTTGGGGTTGGTCCTGCTTTGGGCAGGGGGCTGGACTCGATAACTCCTGAGGTCTCTTCCAGCCCTGGCATTCTATGTGCACCGAGGCATGTGTGGAAGTGAACCACCAGTAGAAACACCTGCTGCCAGTTGGGGTGCTCTGCTACTCAGCTGGGTGGCACCTGAAGCTCTCCTGGGTGGGCACCCCAGGGCACAGCTTACAGGGAACACTGTCTACACAGCACTTACTTCGAAATACAGCGCTGTTCTGACACATCCCGTACTTCTTCTTTTGAAATAATGGGTGCGCTCAAAAGACGCAGAATAGCTATTTCTCCGGTATCTCAAAATAGCACAGCAGTGTAGCCGTAGCCTATGGATGCTGGCTGTCCAGGAGCCAAAATGACCTTGCAGTGAAATTTAAAGCAGTCCTAAAACTGTAGCCAGTCCAGAGGCATTGTCCTGTCCCTGGAGGGAAGGGGAGCAAATGGCATCCTCTGTCAGGAGAATCCAGCATTGACATTTTCTTAGAGGTGTATTCTGGTTTCTTTGTGTGCTATAATGCTTAAAATTACTCCCCAGTTTCAGCTGGCTTCCGTACTGGTTCCAAAGAACACCCAAAACCATAACACAAATCGCACAAGGTGCAAACTCCTCCAGGATTGTGCTGCAGGTCACACAAGTGACACCAACAGGCCGTGATGTAGGTGAAACCACTGAGGGAAGCCAGTGTATCAGTGTCATCCCAGGAAAAAGTACAAATAGGCCAGACTGTTCTTTGCAAACATCTTATGCAAAAGGCCAACAGGAGTTAGGAGCCTACTTGCCATTTGTGTCTTTGGCAATGTCCTCCCCTCACGCTCAGTATGGAACTTTTTCTAGGCCAGAAAGAATCCACTTGCCTTGATTTAGGATCAAATAGTAGCTATGGAGAAGGGAGGCAACCCAAACACAAGATCATGCGTGTTTTCCAGAGGTGGATGCTCTGCTCATCTGGCACTCTGATATCATACCTACCAGGCAGACAGAGCCTCTTTCACTCCCATTGCTTGGCTCCTCATCAGCAGGGTTGAGAAAGTGCACCATGACAGGCAGGATAATTCTCTCATTTTGCACCTGTTGTGCAGAAAGATGCAGTATCAACGTTAATCTGTCCCAATTCATATGCTAATAGAATCCCCAGGAAGTAAATTGTGAAAGAAGGTGCTTGCGTGCATGCAAGAAAATAAAAGGTGATTTTTCACGGGTACATCAAAGGAGAGTCATTGGGCACCCAGGACAGGAATCTAAGGAGTCCAGTAATGCAGTGAGTAACCCAAAGCCTCTTGGGGGAGGCTGTTAAGGGGCTTAATGTGCAGTGACAGAAGAAAGAGGGACTTCCCAAGCGAGAGTGAGCGAGAGAGGGAGAAAGAACCTATTTGTGTCGGCTTCGAAAACAAAGAGGAGGGAGTTAGAGTTGACTGATACTCTTAGGAGCCCCCAAGTGCCAAGTATCGTTACTGATCCAGGCTCTACTTGGTGTTAATCCACCAGGGCAGTTTTGTAGAATTACGGAGCGTAATGGCTGCCTGCATCCCTGGATCTCTGTCGCTGTCCTTTTTCCTCTGCTGTGCCAGCATCCTCCTGCGTCCTCCCCTTTCTAAACCATCACAAGCAAAAGCCACAGTGCGACGTGCGAATCCTCTTACGCTGAACTAAATGAAAAGATATTTCCCTTGTAAAACCCTGTTCTTAGGCTAATCCTGAATTTACATTAAATAGGACCAAATCAAATAATGGTAGGACTAGGATGTGACGACTGCTAATATCTTCATGCAGAGCTTCCCATTCACATACGCAGGATTACATCAGTCCAATTCAGGTAGGGAAGAACAGAGATTAACCACATCCCTTCATCAGGATCTTTTTCAAAGCTCATCATTCCCTCCACCCTACCCTAATGGCTCCCGCCTGTGGCCCCGCCCATACTCCACCTCTGCTCTGCCCCAGGTCCCGCCCCTACTCTGCCTAGACCCTCCCCCCCCGTGTCTCCCTCTTCTCTTCCCCGCCCTGCTCACCCTTTCCAACCATATCCTCAAACCCAAATATAGCAAACGATATTTGAAAAAAAATACTCTTCTAACATTTCTTTCTAAAGAAAATGGAGCATGTTTCCTGCTGTATGCCAGATTGTTAGGATGACCGTCTGTCCCGTTTTTAACAGGACACTCCCCTAGTTAAGCCCTCATGAAGATGTCCTGACTTTTTTTAAAGAATGGGCAAATTGTCCTGTATTACAAGCTTAATTCTTATGTGAATGGAAAGAACAGGGACATCGGCTAGCTCTCACACTACCTTCCACATCCTAATGACTTAACCAACCAACCAACAGAGGTTTTAATTGTTCTTAACCAGCCTCTTGTAACTACTTGAACAATCTACTCACTGTCTCCTTTTTTCCCCTCCTCCTTCCCCCCTTCCCTTATTTATTCTTGGATCTGGACTTCTAATACTCCAGTCATCTGAAGAAGTGGGTTGTGCCCACAAAAGCTCATGATACCAGCTACATGTTTTGTTAGTCTGTAAGGTGCTGCCAGAATATTTGTTGTTTTTTAAGATTTTCCTGTTAACAGACTAACTCGGCTACCCCCTGAAGCTTTTGTCCTGCATTGTCAGCTCCAGCGCTCCCCCTGCTGGTCAGTTGGTGTCAGTGCAGCCATCAGCCTCCTGCTTGTGGCCGGCAGGTGAATGCAGCAGGTGGTGGCCGGCAGGTGAATGCAGCAGGCGGTGGCCGGCAGGTAAATGCAGCAGGCGGTGGCCGGCAGGTGAATGCAGCAGGCGGTGGCCGGCAGGTGAATGCAGCAGGCGGTGGCCGGCAGGTAAATGCAGCAGGCGGTGGCCGGCAGGTGAATGCAGCAGGCGGTGGCCGGCAGGTGAATGCAGCAGGCGGTGGCCGGCAGGTGAATGCAGCAGGTGGTGGCCGGCAGGTGGTGCTCTCAGGCAGGGTTCAGCGGCAGAGAGACAGGCAGCCAGTTGGAGAGGCCGCCTGTGTGTGATAGAAGGGTCAGGGGATGAGCGAGGGGTGTGCATCGCCTCAACCCATGTGCACCCTAAAGCAGAGATTCCCAAGGGGCGGGGGCGGGGGGGGGGCTCTGTCAGCTCTTTCAGACTGCAGGACTGAAACCACGGTCCCCAACTGCTGCTGTGGGGCTTGAAATCTTGATGCCCGGTGGCCTCTCCCACACTGAATTCCCAGCACCCCCAAGCTGAAGCCCTGATCCATGGTGCACCCTTGAATTCCCAATACCACCTAGGCTGAAGCCCTGATCCTTAGTACACCCCCTCCCCCCAGGTAGCCGTCCGATCCTCAGTGTGCCTCTCCCCCCCAGCTGAAGCCCCAATCCCTCACACTTCTCTCCCCGAAGGGCTGAAGCCACTAGCCCTGGCAACCCCTGCAGGGCTGAAATCAGGCACTGAGGGGGAAATGAAGGAACAGGAATTTTACAATGCAGTCAAGAATTATTATTCAACACCTCTGAAGTACTTGGAACACTGGAAACCTGCCTTTGAGAACATAGACAACTGGAATGGTTCTTGTTGAGAAGGATGCGGATGTGAGATAATGTACAAAGCAGCTTCGCCTTTGCCTTTGCCACGCAAGAATTCCCACCCTAGATGACATGACAATAGACGAGAAGCACATTTTTGACAAATGGACAAATGCAAACCCAGTACTATCCTGTCACATGTCTGATAGGGACACTCAGAAAACCCCCATTTCTGAAAGAGGGTGGAACGTTTTTGATGGACAACGAAGCAGTAGAATACTTGGCTTTGGAAAGCATGTTGAGTTTATTTTGTGCTTGCCAGGCACCACAGCTCCTGTTGAACATGTCGTTTCAGTTTGAATACTGTTTGGGCACCTGAAAAGTTAAGTCTCGAAGTTTCTCACAGGAAGGCTATTTGATTTCTGTGCGTGAAGTTTGACCTAGACTGCTACATTTTATGACAAGTTGCTAAAAAACAAATGGATCCTTTGAAAAATGGATTCACATGACAAATACAGTCCACAAGAAGCATCACACTGGGGAGGAAACATGATGAGGATGGTATGGGCACCTCTAAAAAGCTGTAACCACTTAATTGCAAATATGTATTTTCATTTTTTTCCTTTTATTAGTTACTAGAGGATTCACCCAGAGTTGCCCAGGTCCTTGTGGAGTTCAGGGTAGGAGGTGGTGGATGTGGCAGTCTGGGTAGGGAGGTGTGGGGGGGAGACTCAGGGCAGGGGTTGGGGTTGATGGCAGGGGACTCAGGGCAGGGAGTGGAAGGTGTAGGGGGGGTTGAGGGCCAAGGATGGGGGTGCAGAAGTCAAAGCGGGGGGGGGGGCTCAGGGCAGAGGGCATGCAGGAATGTGGGAAGGGGGTTCAGGGCAGGGGGCTCAGGGTAGAGGGACGGGAGGTGGGGGGTTAACAGAGCTGCCCATTGTGGCGAGGGTGGTGCTGCTCCATGAACGCTGGGAGGGTGGCGGCTTATCTCAGGGGGCTGGTGCTGCACTTTCCAGCCCCCCACAGCCAGCAGTTATCAGAGTGGGGCTGTCTGGCTCCCCTCTGGCTGGTGGCTGCTGGCAGGGGGGTGATCTGGTTGCCCCAGATTGGCAGCATGGCTGCCCCCCTGGCAACCTCGTGGGGAGCCTCCCCTCCCGCCCTCTAGTATCCTTGAGGAATGGGGTTGCACTGTCCAGCCCTGGGGGTGGTCCCAAAGGGGCCACAGCTCTGGGGCCAGTGGCTCGTAGGGCTGGTGGCTGTAACCATTTGGGACAGAGAGGGACAAATATCAGCCCATGGGCCAGATCCGGTCTGCCAGGGTTAGCTCCTGGTGGACCCCCACACAAGCCTATTTACCTCAGTGTCCGCAATACAGGGGATCACAGCTCCCTTTGGCCGTGGATTGCCATTCCTGGCCAATGGGAGCTGCAATTGCCACTACCTGAGGCTATGCAGGTAAATATAGTGGCAGGGGCTAACCCTGGAGAACCGCCACCGTTTTTTGCCCACTCCTTGTTTAGGAGGAGTTTGTGAACAAATGGACTCACAGACGGAGGGACGGACAGACAAACAGCCGCACATTTCTAA
The DNA here is from genome assembly GCA_032595735.1 of Pelochelys cantorii. Taxonomy (NCBI): domain Eukaryota; kingdom Metazoa; phylum Chordata; order Testudines; family Trionychidae; genus Pelochelys; species Pelochelys cantorii. Next base: position 5,087,545 of record CM064346.1, on the reverse strand, counting down.
AATACACAGACAGATAATAATGCAGTGTGTTTTTAATGGGGGCTCAGTCAACATAATGCTATTGTGAACGTTGGTGCTGCAGAGCTCTGACTGATTGCTGTTGAGCTCACTGAAATAAGAACAACGTCACCCTACAGATTGGGAAGACTGGACATGCAAAAGGTACCTAATTAAAAGCACTAAATTTGGGAATAAAAAAAAATGTCAGTCGCAGGTTTCTGAGATACCTGAAGTTTGTCAGAGATTTATTTGCAAAAACTTTGCAGTGAAGGCAAGTCAGCTGTCCTGCTCAATACAACACTAAATATTATGGAATACATGATGCAGCTCTTCCCTGTTTTACATTTTTAATCAGCATTTCTAAACTAATTTTACATTTTCAAGTGTTGTTATTCCAGATTACTACATATTTAACACACTGAAACAAAGACATAATTTTAAATGAATCAGTCAGAGCAGTTTACTGTGTTTATAACAAAGTTCATTGCTTTCAGAAAAAGGGAACACTAATTTATTTTGTGTGATTTCCATAACAATAGACATGTTTATGAAATGTCACCATATGTTTATGTTAAAAATATGTTTCCAAAGATTGTAGGCATAACAAAGGATTTTATATTTTACTTAGGTACTGATTTTGGTGGAAGGCACTCTTAAAACTAATTCCCCAAACAGTCAGAAGTAAAAGAAAGGGAAACTCATTTGTCCAGGTATCTGGAAGAAAAGGGACATTGTCCCATGAAGGGCTCTCTTTAATAGGGGGTAAAAGGCGAGCAGGGATGGACAGAAAGGCTACGTCTACACAACACGTTCTTTTGGCAGAAAATATGCTAATGAGGGACTCATTAGCATAAGTCGCCACACCATTAGCATATTTTCTGCCGAAAAAAACGTGTTGTGTAGATGTAGCCAAAGAATTTGGAAGCAAGTTTTTGTACTGTAGTAATAGTAGTGTACTATAGTCATTAAAATTAAAATGTCTATTTTAAAAACTGAAGATCCAAGCAATTAAAGACTAAAGCTGAATATTCAGACTGTGAATCTAAAAATCTAAGCAAGGATTTTTAGGGATGTGATTTTACCATCTTCAGCAACAAACGAATGAACTATTTAAAGCAAATTTTATACCTAAGACCCTGTTGACGTATTAGAGTAATGCACCACTGGATTGGCACGTGCCTGGTAAGTGGCTTCATTACCACATAATGGCTCTTTCACAGGTTCAATGTCATGCTAAAGGTCTGGTAAGTTGAAAGCGTTTTCACTTTTAAATAACTAGATCCACTGGTAGGAGGTGGGGGGAGGGGCAAACCAGGCTGCTGTGGGAGCCTGCAGGAAGGGACACGACAGACATCAGAAGAGGAAAGGGGTTGAGCACTAAGACCCAGGGAAGACATTGCCTCCCCTTCCCTCTTATACCCGCCACCCTTGCCCAATGAGCTGTCTGTATGTTTTAAATAAGAGGCGCAAAGAAAACATCTTGGCGATGACATGCAGAGAGGAGCAAGCATTGTGCTGATAAAAATTAGGAAGATGTGTGGCCTTTCCAAACAGCTACATCGCCTGTGTGAACAGAATGGGGCGCTGTGGGTATATGAATGGAGATTAGCACCCGATCAACCTGTACCTTGATGTGGGTGGAGAGCAGGAACACAATGAAGATTTCCTGACTTACCCAAACAGGCCCATCCCAAATAGGGAATTATTTGGGGAGATATCTGTGGGATGCTCCGTGCTGAGAAATCCTCCTTGACCACTGTTGGCAGACAGGATACTGGGCTAGACGGACCGTTGGTCTGACCCAGTCTGGCCATTCTTATGTTCTCCTTACACCCTCCTTCTTCTAAGGGTGTAAGGAGAACATAGGAACATAAGACCGGCCATACCGGGTCAGACCAAAGGGTGGGTCTGAGCCTGATGAGTGGTCTCAGAACTTTGCTCCCAGAGGATATGAACCAGGTGCAGGAGGAGAAGACATTTGCCACTTCCAGTTACTCTTGTAGCTGCTGGCAGCTCCAGTCGAGCTTGCCTGACATCCTACCGATCCATAGTACACTGCAAATGCCAGTCCAAGTCTGTACATCTTATTCAGATTGCTGGAATGATTCCGTGCAAAGAAAGATCAGTAAGAGCCATCTCTGTCGAGGTTAGAACAGACAGGCGCTGTCTGTTCCATTAGCAAGCTGTGTGCTGGAAACCCTGACTTTTCTAACAGACACTCAATCTACAGGAAAAGCTTTGAATGAATGATGGAAATTTCAGGGCAGCAGCGCTGTCCCACAATAGGAAGAGTTTCTGATGAGTGTTTCCCTTCCATTGTTGTTGTATTATTGCTGTTCATTGCTTATTAACCTGCTATCAACACTGCAGATACCCAATGGTGATTTTATCAGCTGAGCATCTCATGCGCAGGGACTTGGGATGCTGTCCATCAGCAAAATGCAGATTAATAGGTTCTGAGGCCAGACGAAGCCTTTATGACCATCCACTCTGTCCTCCAGTACAGCACAGCCCAGAGAAGTCCATCCAACGGTTCCTGCATTGAGCCCAATAACTTATGCCTCAGCCAGACCATCTGTTACAGAGAGACAACCCATCTTGATTTAAAATGCATGTAAACATGCTGCAATATAAGGCTGCCGCCTGAGAAGAATAAACGACTAAAACTGATTTACGGGACTTTCAAGGGAAATGGAAAAGACAGAGAGGACATTTTGAAAAAGGAACCTTCAGCAGTGGGGAATGAGTTATAAACCCAGCCTAGGGTTTGCCATAGTTCTTGTCTTTCCAAATAACATCGATCAGCCTCTATACCAGGATAACTCATGTAACGCCAATTTTTTAAAAAGGCTTCAAGGGCAATCCTGGCAATTAAAGAGCAGCAAGCCTCACTTCAGTACTTGAGTTGAAAAAACTATAGTGAAAACAGAATGATCAGACACATAGATGATCAGAGCATGTTGGGGAAGAGTCAGCACAGCTTTTGTAAAGGAAAACCATGCCTCACTAATCTATTACAGGTTGAGCCTCTCTAGTCCGACACCTTTAGGACCTGACCAACGCTGAACCAGAGAATTTGCTGAACCACCGAAGGTCAATAAATTAGGAGTAAATTAGAGCTAAATAACAGCACAGAACACTGAGAGCCAGGACTGGTGGTTACGAACAAACTTTATGGGACTGCGAGAGACTTGGCCACACCCATGATAAGTGGACACCTGGCTAACTAGAATCATTCCAGACCACGGATGTGTGCCGGACTAGAGAGGTTCAACCTATAGAAGTCTTTGAGGTTGTCAACAATCAAAACAAATGGTAAGAATAAATGGTCAGTCTTGAGAGTGGAGAAACGTAAATAGCAGGGTCCCCCAAGGATCTGTACTGGAACCAGTGCTGTTCAGCAAATTCATAAATAATCTGGAAAAGTCAGTAAATAGTGAGGTGGCAAAGTTTGCAGATAACACAATGACTCAAGATGGTTAAGCCCAAAGCCAGCCATGAAGAGTTTCAAAGGGTTTTCACAGAACAGAGCAACAAAATAGCAGATGAAAGTCAACATTGCTAAGTGCAATAAAATGAATATTGAAAAACATTTTCTCAACGAAACATACAAAATAATAAAGTCCCAATTAGCTGTGAGTACTCAAGAATGATTCACGTGGAGTCACTGTGGATAGTTCTCTGAAAACATCTGTTCAATGTGCAACAGTGGTAAGAAAAAAAGGTAACAGTATGTTAGAAAGCATTAGGAAAGGGATAGATAGAACAGAAAATATCATAATGTCTGTATATAAATCCACAGTTCACCCACACCTTGAACACGGCATGCAGTTTGGGTTGCTCCATTTTATAAATATATTAGAATTGGAAAAGTACAGAGAAGGGCAACAAAAATTATTAAGGATACAGAATAGCTTCCATAAAAGGAGAAATTAAAAAGATTGATACTACTCATCTTAGAAAAGAGATGGCTAAGTAAGGATGGGATAGAGACTGATAAAATCATGACTGGTACGGAAAGAGTGAATGAAGAAGTGGTATTCACCTCTTCACATAACACCAAGAACCAGTGGTCACCAATGAAATTATTAGGCAGCAGGTTGCAAAACAACGTAAGGATGTATTTATTCACACAACATACAGTTAATCTGTGGAACTCATTGCCAGAGTAAGTTATGAAGGTCAAAATTACAACTGGATTCAAAAAAGAATTAGATAAGTTCCTGGAGGGTAGGTTAATCAATGGCTATTATCCAAGAGTGTCTGCGATGAAATCCCATGCTCTGGCTGTCCCTAAATAGTAGGGACAACAGGGGATGAATCCCTCAGTAATTGGCGTGTTCTGCTCATTCCCTCTGAATCATCTGGCACTGGCCACTGTTGGAAGACAGGATACTGGACTAGAATAACCATTGGTCTAACCCAGTACGGCCGTTCTTAATATATAGGCATCCCCAACATCTACTGTGCTAGACCTGGTCATTGTTTCCAAGTGTGCCATGAATTAGATAAATAAGTACAATGGTGAGATCTCTAAGCAGTGAGTCATGCCTGAATACAGATATCTCTCGGGAGATCTCAAACACAGCTTGGGCCTACATGAAACTGGCCCTGTATATGTTTAATATATTCAGATACTGGCCACAAGGTAGACACAGTGATTAGACTCAAATACAAACCGATATACATTCCAGACCACGGTGAGGGAGAAAGGTTCAAAAATTTGGACGTGACCTCAGGTTCAGACACTGAGCCTCAGTGCCCCAGTCAAGGGGGAAGTTTACAGATTGCATGTTGATTGAATACAGATGCTGCAAGGCAGTGGAACAGCTGCACCTAGATTTTCAATTTGGACTTCAGTCATCTTAACTCATCCTACTTCCACTCAGTTTCCAAAATCATTCTTCCAGGGAGACAAGATTAATACAATCTCTGTGTAATATACAAGAGCCTCCGGTCCCTGACACCCACCGACTGGATCATAGCTTGCCCAGCCCAGTAGCAGAGACAATCTGTTGAATCTGCCAACCTCATATTTGCTTCAGCTAAACATAAAATTGTTTCCATGCTCATATTGTTCTCCCCGCTGTGCTAGACCTGGTCATCCTAGTCATCACTTGATGCCAGTTTTGAGCAGAGGCAGGGCCAAAGTTCAGAGCTCAAATCAGAACCCAAAATCTGCCCACAAAGCTGCATGTCCCATTTTAGGCCCAGAATAGAGACAGACCTAAGCTGCCTAATTCAGATCAAGAACTGAACACAGAGCAGAAGTTCTTCAAAGTTCAGATGTAGCAGGACTGGTCCTTCTTTCACTTGCACTGGAGAAGTCAGGAGTAAGCCCATGGATGTCAGCCAAAGGGGAGAAACAGAGCTGTTTTTAGTCTAGGTAGCTTGTCACTGTATTATCTGAGCTCCTTGCAATCATTCATGGTTTTGTCCTTATAACACTTCTGCAAGGTAGGGCCAGACCAATTTTACAGAAGGGGGAACTGAGGCTTGTGGTAAATTAAGTGACTTTCCCAGAGTCACACAGGAAGTCTGCGTCTCTGCCATGAACTGAACTGAGATCCACGTCCAATGTCCTAAGCACTGAGCCACTCACCTTCCCTTCTATTCAACCCCAGTTTCTCATTCCAAACAAAATAACAGGGTGAGACAGTTCTACACCTCTGGTGAGGAGTAGCATGAGCCCCCACCAGGGGCAAGGTTAACCGAGATCCCCTAGATGCGAGGACAATACCTCTGTGACCTGAGCCAGAGGGCAACTTCACTGAGGGGGATTTCTTCATGCCCTTTTTCCCCTCCCCATTTTTTTTACTGAGTTCTAAACAAGAAAACCTGCACCAAGTACAAAGTAGGTAGTTTCTGCCTCATCATACTCTCCGCCTGTCAGCGAAGCTCGGAATATTCCCTAGCACCCACACATGCACACGCTGCCCTCCGGCACATACAGCACAAAGCTCAGCCCTTGGGCCCGACGCTAGGGAAATCAGAACATTGGCTGAGACAAATGGCGACTGTAACTGCAGTAACACCCTGCAACAACTCTCCCACCACTTCTTTTGCCTGAATCAGTTCGTATGAGTACTTTCTGTATTAGGGGAAAATAATTTGCGGCTGTATTAAGATTAGAGTGTGATGCATTTTCCAGCACATCACACAGTGCCCTCTGGTGCATGCTTAAGTGAGGAAAGTTTAGGTTTTGCAAAAGGGTCTTGAAAATGAAATACAATTAAAAATCCAATTCACTTTACTCCAACAATGGCTAAGCAAAGAATTTGTGCGGTTACCTGATCCATTTAAGAGGAGATCATTTTAGAAGCTACTAAGCATTTAAAAACCCCTTCATACCATTTCTCCTGGGTCCAGTGATATAACAGCACATAATGGAACGCTGGCAGGGCTGTCTGGAAAACAAGAAAACGGTTTCATAAACAATTCTGAAGTTTTGACACTTGTTTGCATTCCCTGTTGGAATAAAACGGAACCTCTCCAAACTTTTCAGGAAAAGGCAGACAGAGAGTGGCCTGATATTTAGGGCTCTCCCTTGGCATGTGGGAGAGACAGGTTCAAGTCCCTTCTCCAAATCTGGCAGAGTAGGGGCTTGCACACACGTGTACCACTTCCCAGCAGGGTGCCCCTAACCACCAGGCTCTTGATTAGTTGGGCATGGTGCCCCCTCTCTCTTTCCTTCCCTCCCTTCAACATCCCCCCCGAACCAGTTGAAAACGACATCAAAACCAATACATTTTTGTGGAAAGTTTTGTTTTTGATAAATTAGCCTTTTTCTCCCCCCAAAAAATCAAATAAACCCCCAACCACCTCTGAGCATTAGCTCCCACATCACAAACTTCCATTACAGAAATGGATGCTGCTAAGTTGAAAAATCAATTATCCTGCTTTCCAACGCATGGTGTAAATGTGGAGTCAGTGAATTACTCTTGACTTGCATTAGGATAATTGCACATTAAGAGGATTTATTAATTTATATTTTAATACATATTAATAAAATGTATTTTCCTACGTTAGCAACAGAGAGAGGCCTGAATGTCAAAATCTGGATCTGGTCTCCTACAGACTGTCAGCATCTATCTGGGAGTTGTCAGAAAAGATTCCCTAGTGTGACAAAGTAGGGGGGCACGGGAGTCCCTCCCAATAAGAACTGCCCCACTTAGCTGCCAGAATATAACCTAGGGCTAAAGCCCACACCTGACCTGCTTTTTGGCCCTTTAAATGCTCACTGGCAAGGTCACTTCTGGTTGAAAGCCCTTCCATGTTATAAAGGCCAAGGTGAGGTTTATGGAGCTGTCACTCTGTCTGAGGGCAAGATGGCTGCCTAACCTGCTAGTGAGATAGCTGGAGGAGCTAACACTAATGTACTGGTTTTTTACTGACCGAAAATACTTAAAATCTATAGAGGTCTATAAAATCATGACAGGTGTGGAGAAAATGAATAAGGAAAAGTTATTTGTTCCCATAACAGGAGTCACCAAATGAAATTATTAGGTAGCAGGTTTAAAACAAACAAAAGGAAGTTTTTCTTCAAGCAGCGCACAGTTAACTTGTGGAACTCCTTGCCAGAGGATGTTGTGAAGACCAGGGCTTTAACAGGGTTCAAAAAAGAACTAGATAAATTCATGGAGGTAAGATCCATCAAAACTTATTAGTCAAGATAGGTAGGAATGGTGTCTAGCCTCTGTTTGTCAGAGGCTGGAAACGGATGACAGGGGAGGGATCACTTGATGATAACCAGTTCTGTTCACTCCCTCTGGGGCATCTCACATTGGCCACTGTTGGCAGACAGGATACTGGGCTAGACGGACCTTTGGTCTGACCCAGTATGGCCATTCTTACGTTCTTAAGTGACACCAAAAGTAAAATGGAGAGATAACTTGAGGAAAACAGCAGTTCTATTAGTATTTTTATAGCAAAATTTTTGAATGAGATGGTCTGCCAGGTAGAATCACAGAGTTTTCATGAGAGAGGTCAAAATGAGAGCCAGAAATCACCACTATTCACCTAGGGTCAACAGTGTTCAGGCTTAAAAATCCCCTTTCCTCACCAGCTGAAATAAAGACACGTAGGAACTATTGACTGATTCTTCCTCAATTCCATTTTAGTAAGGGGAAAAACTGTTCAATCCAGATATGATATGGATAATTACCAAAAGAGCTTCTACAATTAGAAGAGAGAACTAGCCTCATAAAGGATTTGATTGCTATACTGAATAGAAGCTGAGAAGAGTTCTGCTCTCTGGAGAGAAAGTTACAATCAGAATGGGGTTTCAGGAATTAACTCTGAAGCACACAAAAGAGACAGATATGCAAAAGTGAAATGGACTTTTTAGTGCACTACTAATTGGGTATGTGGAGACAGAAACCAAGTAGCAAAGACTAGTATAAATATTTGTTTGAAGGGAAGTGCAAAGTAGGAGTGACTTGGTTTTGGAAAGCACTGAAGCACCCATTGCTGTGAGAAAAATAATTAGCACCTAAATTAAAAAGAAAGGAAAATTGAAAGGAGAGTTTTGTGCAGTAAAATGGCCTAGAAAAACAAAAACCATACAGGAAGAGGAAAAGGGTAACGTTTTCAAAAGCCCAGAAGTGACTTAAGAGTGTCTAAGTCCTATTTAAAAAAAAAAAGAATGAGACATTAAGGCCAGATCTACACTAGACCTGGCAGCTTGATTTAAGGTCATAGAACTATAGAATCCTAGGGCTGGAAGAGACTTCAGGAGGTAATCAAGTCCAGCCCCCTGCCCAGAGAAAGACCAACCCCAACTAAATCAACCCAGCCAGGGCTTTGTCAAGCTGAGACTTAAAAACCTTTAGGGATGGAGATTCCACCACCTCCCTAGGTAACCCATTCCAGTGCTTCACCACCCTCCTAGGGAAATAGTTTTTCCTAATATCCAACCTAGACCTCTCCCACCACAACTTGAGACCATTGCTCCTTGTTCTGCCATCCGTCACTACTGAGAACAGCCTCTCTCCATCCTCTTTGGAACCGCCCTTCAGGAAGCTGAAGGCTGCTATCAAATCCCCCCTCACTCTTCTCTTCTGCAGACTAAACAAACTCAAATCCCTCAATCACTCCTCATAGGTCATGTGCTCCAGCCCCCTCATCATTTTGGTTGCCCTCCACTGGAACCTCTCCAATGCGTCCACATCCTTTCTATAGTGGGGAGCCCAGAACTGGACACAATACTCCAGATGTGCCTCACTAGTGACGAATAAAGGAGAAAAATCACTTCTTTAGATCTGCTGGCAATGCTCCACCTAATGCAACCTAATATGCCATTATCCTTCTTGGCTACAAGGGCACACTGTTGACTCATATCCAGCTTCTCATCCACTGTAATCCCCAGGTCCTTTTCTGCAGAACTGCTACTTAGCCAGTTGGTTCCCACCCTGTAACAATGCTTCGGATTCTTCCGTTCCAAGTGCAGGACTCTACACCTGTCTTTGTTGAACTTCATCAGATTTCTTTTGGCCCAATACTCTCACCTGTCTAGGTCACTCTGGACACTATCCCTGCCCTCCAGCGTATCTACCTCTCCCCCAGCTTAATGTCATCCGCAAACTTGCTGAGGATACAATCCACCCCCAGGTCATTAATAAAAATGTTGAACGAAACCGTCCCTAGAACTGATCCTTGGGGCGTTCCGCTAGAAACCGACCGCCAACCTGATATCAAGCCGTTGATCACTACCCGTTGGGCCTGACAGTCTAGTCAGCTTTCTATCTATCTTACAGTCCATTTATCCAATCCATACTTCCTTAACTTGCTGGCAAGAATATTATGGGAGACCATATCAAAAGCTTTGCTCAAGTCAAGGTATATCACATCCACTGACCTTCCCATATCCACAAAGCCAGTTATCTCCTCATAGAAGCTAATCAGATTGGTCAGGCACAACTTGCCCTTGGTGAATCCATGTTGACTATTCCTGATCACTTTCCCCGCTTCCAAGTGCTTCAAAATGGATTCCTTGAGGATTCCCTCCATGATTTTTCCGGGTTCCCGATGGAACAGCAGCTGTTCAGTGTGGCAAGCTACCAGAGGGCGATGGTGATGCGCTTCTGCAGTGGGGTGGCGGGTCTCAATCGGGTATCCTGTCGCCAGAAGGCAGGGGCGAGCCACTCGCAAACCTGAAGGGAAATGGCTTTCTGCATGCGGGCATTTTGCAGCCACTGCTGGTCATCCCATCGCTGCAGGAAAATGTGGTCCCACCAGTCCGAGCTTGTCTCCCACCATCAGAAGCAGCATTCCAGGGTGTCCAACCAAGGGATTGAGGGGCATGCGCAGCAAGAGGAGCAGCAGGCGCACCAGGACCTAGGTGAGGAGGGCCCACAGTCCGGACTGGTCCTCATCCTTCTGGAGCAGCATGCGGGCAGTTTGGAAGTACTGCACCATGAGGCGTAGCACGAGGCCCATGAGCCTGGCGCTACTTTGCAGCAGCTCCAGCCCCATGCCTTGAGTGCTGCGGCATCCGCAAGGGCAACCAGAGCACGCTGCGCCCGCTTTGTGTCCCGCGAGGGAGAGGCTGTGGAGAAGCGGCATGTGAGATGCGGCCATAGAGAGGAGAGCCTGAAAGCACGTCACAGTGTGCCTGACTAAGCAGCCAGAGCAAGTGTCTGCCCTCCCGGTGCTCTCCCCAGAGTGCTTCTGAGGGCTCTATGTTCGAGACAGGCTCCAATTAGTGTGGATGTGCTAGTTTGATTTTGTCATTCCAGGAGTTATTATTGCAAATTATTTCCACCACAATAACAATTATTATTTCCAACACTCCAGTCATCTGATGAAGTGGGTTGTGTCCATGAAAGCTCATGATACCTTCTACATGTTTTGTTAGTCTATAAAGTGCTACCAGACTATTCGTTGTTTTTTAAGTTTATTTCGAATTTAGTTATTTCAAAATAATTTCCTATTGTAGACCTGCCCTAAGATCTTTGGAGCACTGTCTGTCTCTTACTATGTGTCTGTACAGTGCCTACCACAAGAGGGCCTTGATCTCAGATTGGAACCGTAAGGCCTAACCATAATATAAATACAGAATATGATAATAAATACTAAATACTAAACTAATAATGCTTGACTACTACTACTACTATTACTATTACTACTAATAATAATTTAAAGAAGAGAAGTGTTAAGATTGGGGTTCTTCTGTGTATTCATCTGTTCAGAACCTTTAGGTGGTAACCTATTTCTATCCAGAGGACTCTTGGATTGCCAAGCAATACCCAAATCAACTTGTGTATATTCTAGTTACCCCTCAGTGAGAGATTCTATTATCATGTTGCTGTATCATTGAGAATGATGGAGATAATACTGGCAATTCATCTTTGGGAGGTAAAAGGAAAAGATGTCAAAACACTCTCCATGATCACATGTAACTCTGTTATTAGGAATGCAACGGAAATGATCACATGCGTGCAGGTAGTGCAAAGAGTATTTTTTTATTGTCATAAGAGATGAAAAGATCTGTGGGAATAGTGAGTCTATTATAGGATAAAATAAGAAAGTAAATGGTAGAGGAAGACAAAATAATTGAACTAGTAAGTGAAAACAAGACCTCCGAAGAGAAAACACTCATCTGATTTTGGCTTTCAATGCAATAAGCTGGAAGGCATCCATAGAAGTAAAAGAGGTTTATCCATTTAAAGCCTGCTAATTGACACACTGGGGGTTCCCTTTGAGCCTTAAAGTACATCATGGAAAAATTATCTTAGACACCCAGAAGAACGCAAATAAAAAGGAGAACATGGGAGCAAGCCTATCCAAGGAAATGACATTCCTGTGTGTGGATGCCAACAATTTGAAGGACCCCTGTAAGAGGGTAAGTTAGGGGAGCACAGTCCACATTGATGCTTGTGGTCTTAGTCCAGATTCATCACTGATGCAACGCTGTTCATTTCATTCCAGTTGAACCAGTGATCAACGTGACTCTTTGAATCTCCATGGCATTAGAGCATCTTTCATCCTAACAGCTCCCGAAGTGCTTTACACTCATTATGTGAACATGTCTTTTCTCTCACTAAGAAAACACAGCCACCTGTGAACAACAGCAGCTGTTTAACAATCACAGCTCGACAATGGTTCAGAACAGGAAGTGAAACCATCAAGTTTTGCATTTTCTCATTTATGTTCTAGTTTATTCCACCTAGGTTCTCAGACCTCCCTCATCACTGCACTAGCTCAGTGCCTTCCAGTAGAGCAGTAAACATGCATAAGGAATAGCTGTCACATTTGGCTCAAAGCTGTAACCCCCTGAATTCTCTCCCCACTTCCATTTCAAATGTCATTCAAAAGGCACCTTCAGCAGCATGTCACTCTTTAGTATCTTTATGGCGGTTTGGGTCTGAGCTATGTCAGATCATTATAATCTTACTTAGATTGTAGTTTTATCAGAGTAGAGTTCATCTTTTTCCTATGTGTTTGTACAGCACCTTGCACAATGGAGCCCTAATCTCTCCTGGGGCAAAATAAATAATAAAAACAGACACAATAAATGGTGCATTGTAGAAACAGAAACAGACTTGGGCCACCGTATCTGGCTCTGAACTTTCCCGTGTTCAGGGAATTTAGTGTTGTTCAAATTGAGACTTTATGAAGAGACTGGAAAAATTTTCCCACATCCCAGACCTTGGAGACTACTGCAGCTCTACATTTAGGACTACACCCTTGCTCTGCCAGTAGCTGGCCCTGTCCTTGCCTCATTGTCTCTCTCTCTCAACTGCAGGGGACGTGGCTCAAAGTGGGCGCAACAATATATGGGGCTATACACTGCATATGTGACCAATCCAAATCCTGACTCTACCAGCCCATCAGTTCCTCTGCAGGCAGGACCCTCTTGAACAAGTGGTGAGAGCAGGAGCAGAATTTGCTCCTCAATCAGCTCTGGTGAGCATGAGAACAGGTTTAGTTGGAGTTCTGATGAGCATCAACGGGAATTTCCAAGTCTCACTAAACCATTTCAACCATCCTGAGATAGTCATTCTCTGCATCTGCAAAATGCACAACCAGTCACAGCCAAAAATCAGAGAGGAGTTGTTTTCCATTCCCAACAGGCTGGGAATAGTGACATACTTCAAAGGGATGGGTGAATGTTGCTAAATATAACTATTATAAGGGCTTGCTAATGTATAGAAGTTCCTTGTTTTCCTGAAGGATTCATACTGCGCTTTTAGCTCTCACCTTCTCTGGTTTTTAAGGAGCAACAATCACCATTATTTGTAGATATCTCTTACCCTGGAAGGTTTAACAGTTGAGAAATCACTGAAAGGTTTGCACAGGTAAAGCAAGATTTTCTGAAGTCACTAATGGTTCCTAAAAACAGAAAGTGGCCTGGATTTCAGAAAGTGTGGCACAGTCTGGAAATCAGGCTACCTTGAAGGTGTCATGTCAGGCAACCAAAAATCAACACTTATCTCTGAAACTGCAAATCTTGCATTGATCCCAGTGTTTCAAACGACTCGGAGTCCAATGGTCAGGATCTCACAAGGGGAGCAAAATGTTGATGAATGTAATTGTGGGTTTGGTTTGGAAGAGTGGTCTTTAGGAACACTGCTGAGCCTTCTAACTGACTATAGACAACATCACTTTCTCTTCAGAATAAAAATTGCTGTGTAACCAGATGGTTCAGTGTGCTATGCCGAAAGTCGCAGATAGGGTTGCTAGATGTCCGGTTTTCACCCAGACAGTCCAGTATGTGTGGCCTCTGTCCGGTAAAAAAACCTGAAAACACAGGACAGATGGCCGGTGGGGAGCCATTCTTCCCCTGCCGCATCTGGCGGGGGTGGAGAGAGCGGGGGGGCATGGGGATTTAAAGGCACAGAGACTCTTTTTTTTTTCTCAACAAGTTTGGTCCCCATTTTTTTGTTGGGTTTTTTTGCTCAAAAAGTTTCGTCCCCGCCATGTGCGGTATTTTTTGTGAAAGTATCTGGCAACCCTAGTCACAGATCAGCTTATTTCCAGGCCACCGGCCGGGATCCACAATTCATAGTGATAGCTGACCAGACACCTATTGCCACCTACTGGACAGCATATGTTATACCCCTTTGCTCAATGGATAGAAGAGTCTGTGAAGGTTTCTCTGCTTGACAGCCTGGCTCTGTACATGTAACACACCACCAATCAGCATGTGTTATGTTCCCCTCTTCTGTTATAACACTGGTTACAGCGCTCTGCTTGAGAGATACCAGGAACCTGAACCAGGGACCTCCAAAGCTAAAGTCGCAAATCTCCACACTTCAAGCAAACTCTCTATCTGGGGGCCGCACATGATCCGTTTTCTCCAAGGATCTGGCACAGTAGGGAACACAAAACACACTCTGACCAGCATGCTATGTACACACAAAGTGAGTTTGGGGCTGGCACTTAGCTCAGCACTTAGTGGACATGCTCCCATAGTACAAAACAAAGGCATTCTCGAGAGTCAAGGCCTGGATGGGCCACTGAGACAGAGCCATCCTCTCATCTCTAGATATAGTTTCTCCAGAAACATTGGTGAGGCACTAAAGGTAAAATAAGGCTGTCCCTAAGCACCTCTCAATCTGTGCACCAAGAGAGAGAAGCAGCTTCTAGGGTCGAAACGAATATCTGCCACAATTATCTCACTCATTTTTTAAAGCTAGTTTTCAAAAGAAGGAGCTGCTCATTATGTTTTCTTAACGAAAGAGCGGCATTGTGGAGAGGAAAACACTGTGGAGTAGACATTCACGTCAGGCGTATCGCAGCTCCGGATTATCATGCTAATGGGACTCATGCCAATGGGAATTCAGAAGAACAAGTATCTCACCATCTACAGGTGAACTCATCCACTTACAGGTGTTCAGGTTGGCAGGTCTGTGGTCTATAGCAGTTTTGCAACCTATCCAAAGCAGGATTTGCTAGCACAAGTCCATTTGCTTTGTAAGCTTTCTAGGAGCACCAGATGGAGGCTGTGTTCCTTCAGAGAGCTCTCATTAAATTAAAGTGTCCATCAAAATCAAGGTAATGCTATTCCAAGTGAACACGGCTTTATTAAACATCTGTGTAAAATTCCCCTGGCTCATACGATGATTCAATGCTACCATCAAATTCATCCCTTGGTGCATTTCCTTGAGAATGTAGAAACATTACAAGGGATTGGAAGGCTTTTGGCTTTTAATTAAAAAATGCCTTCATCCTAGCAGTCAAGCTTGTTTTGACGAAAGAGGTTTCGGATTCTGAGTGCTCACTTGGGCTTGCACAAACTCTCATCTTCAGGGTGTACCCCATTGTTTAGAAACCCAACAAAAGTCTGATTAAGAAACATTATAAAACTAAGTGAAAGCAGAGGGAGTTCCCACCCTGTTCTGAATAGAACATAAATAGTGAGCATATACTGTTTCAAAGTCCCCCTTCCTAGCATTTAAAATGATCAAGTAAGATACATTCATAAATATTAAAGGACAGAACATACAATCGATCGTCTAGTTTGACCTCCTGTAATTACAGAAGCCATAGAATTCCATCCAGTTGCCCTTGCACTGAATCTATAGATCTTAGCTCAGGGGTGAGGAACCTTGTTTGGGTCGGGGGCCACTGACCCACAGAAAAATCAGTCAGGGCCACACACAAATGAGAAACAAACAAAAAAATCCTCACTGACGTGGCCCCCAACCGAGAAGAAAGACGCTCCCCACGTTCCCCTCACATACCAGAGCCCAGTGGGACTCAGGGTAGATGATTTTGTGTGCTCCAGTCCTGCAGTCTGCCCAAGGCAGGGGAGGAGCCCTGAGCCTCAGGGGCCGGATCCAGGACTCCATGTAGGATTGTTGGGTCAGGTTACAAGGGGGGAGAAAGGAAGCGGCTACAACTCAACAAAGTGAAAACTAACCAAGTGTAGTTATAGCAAGAGCAGCACACCAATAAAAGCTGTAATTGCCTGAGCAATAGAGTCTCCAGCAGAAGATACTGACGGCTCCCAGCGGCTCCATACCCTAGAGAGTCGTGCTGCACAGCCTGCCAGATCTGTTAAACCCTCTGTTCCGGCCAATCAGTCTCCCCACCTGCCGATAAGCTATTAGCACCAACGTTTAGTTATAAGCTTGGAAAACTCCGAAACGCAAGAATAAAAAGAGTTTCTGAAAGAGGAGAATAGTGTTTGCACTTAGTTCTTTGTAAATAAAATGGGTCAAAAACCGCCAGATTCTTTACACAAACATTTTTGACTGAAAACTGAAAATATTTGCATTTTTTAAAAATCACTCTCAGTTTAAAAAAATCAGGTTTTGAATCAAACCCCAGAAACTTTTTACAGAAACATGTTATCCCAAACATTTCATTTCCAGATTTTCAGTTTCCAGATTTTAACAAGGAAAATAAAATTGAAAATTTCTTCCAAAATGAAATTCCTCCAGAAAAGAAATCAATTTTTGTTGAAAGCCATTAAAAACCAATATGTCATCAAAGCATTGTGAGCAGGTCTGAAGTGCAGCTTTCTCTGTGTGTCTGTGCAGTGTGCAGAGTGAACCCTTCACAAGAACACAGTTCCAAAGCTCTACCTTTCAGATGCTTGATGGCATTTTGGACACTTGCTCTGAGCTTTTTTGCCCCAACTTACCTTGCTGAGCATGTATTTTTGTGATGGCACAGCCCCCAGATATATTATATTAAGAACAACTGATTTAAGGGCCTGAACAAAATCCCATCGCTATCAAATGGCCTGGTATCAGGCTCAAGACATCAGCAATGTTACTCACTGAATTCATTTTGTCCCCCAGTTTCCGTCTTCCCCAGCGATAGGAACCCCAAACCGCAGAGCAGTAGCACAGTTAACATGGACACAACATGGACACAATCAGGTGACTTTATACATTCTTAGTTCCAATCAAACACAAAATGAAACTTTGGCTATGTCTAGACTGCAGGCTTCTTTTAGAAGAAGCTTTTCCGGACGAGATCTTTCAAAAAAATCTTCTTCCAAAAGAGAGCATCCACACTGTCAAAGCACATGGAAAAAGCGATCTGCTTTTTTGAAAGATAGTGTCCACAATGAATGGGCACTATCTCGCATGGAAGCTGTGATTACTATGGACTGCGTGGCCACCAGGGCACCTGTGCTTTTCCTTTTTCCTCTTCTTCCAAAAGAACTCCCTCTTCCCCATCCACACACGTCTTTTTCCGAAAGATCTCTTTCGGAAGAAGGCTTCTTCCTGGTAGGAAGAGGTTTACCAATGTCAGAAAAACCCCTCTGTTCTTTTGATTTTTTTTTGAAAGAATGCGACTGCAGTGTAGACGTGATTGAAGTTTTTTTGGAAAAATGGCCATACCTCAAATTTGGTGGTCCTAGCTCTTACCATTCAGAATGAGTTCTTCAATAGACAAACAGACTGATTCACTCTCTCAAATGCATAGATTAAAACATCTGAAAGATTTGGGGGGAAGGTTTGGGAAGTGGGGTCACCCCATGCTTGTTAGTTTACAATAATAATTTGAGTCTTATACGCCTTGGAGGAATCCATGGGCTACTGGAAATTTAGTAGGATTATTACACCAACTAGAAAAATTAAAATGTTCATTCATAATCTTTAAAATTCTGTTTTCATTAGTTTCAGTCTCATTGGCATCTTACGCCACTTAAGTATCTAAACTGATCAGTTATCAGATAAATGTATCTTCCAGTAAAACATGCAACACTAAACTTTCAGTATTCTGCAGATGTATGATAATACTGACCCAACATTTAAAAACTGACTAATAACTCCTGGGTGCTTGAAAATTTTGGATCCTCAGTTTGTGAGACCTTAGAGGGGCCCTGATTTTCAGAACGTGCTAAGCACCCACTCTTGGAAAATCTGGCTTTCATAAACAGGCCTGTCCCTACCCATATACAAAGCATGCAGCCTCGTAGGGCACCATGAAATTTGGGGCACCAAATTGCCCCAAATTTCATGGTGCCTTATGCATCTATGTACTGCCTATGGGTTCCTGCAGCTCCCAGGCCCAACGCTCGCTCGCTCTTGCTCTCTCTCTCTCGTGCTCGCTCTCTCTCTCTCGTGCTCTCACTCTCTCTCGCGCTCACACTCTCTCGCTCTCTCTCTCTCACACACACACACACAGCTGGGGCTCCAATAGCTGCCATCACCCACCCTCTCCATAGTCTCAATGCCAGGGCTTTGGCAGCCACTGACCTCAGCCCCCAATGCCCAGCCCCCGCTTAACAAGCAGTGGTGAACAATGCTCACAGCTTCAGCTCCCCAGCCCACATGCAGAGCGGCCACATGGTAGGCCGTGCTAGGCTGTGTAGGGCACCAACGCCAGTAAGGACTACCCAGTTCCTCGAGTTGGGCACCCAACAAATGCAGCATCCAAAAATCACTTCCCACTCATGTTCCTTGTCAGCTGTGCATCTGTGCAGCCACTCAGGAAAGATCCAAATGATGCCCAGCTGATTAGCAGAGCAACCACAGCTAGACTTGTGTTTCTCCTGGTGGTGCACATTCGAACATTCTTTGCTGCACATAAAAAGTATTTTGCACATAGATGGAAAAAATCTACATGGAAAGAGTAGAGGGAACACTGCTGCACTCCTAGGAAAATGTGGGCCATTCCTGAATATCTGAAATCAAAGTAACAAGTCCACTTACAAGAAGACAGGTTTGGCTGCCTTAATACAGATCAAATGTAAGGGGACTGTTAGCCCCTTACTAAAACTCAGTGGGATTTTTTGGTTGGCCGGCTCCCAGTACCAAAAGGGGAAGGGTCCATGAGAAATCGGGACCCTGAGACTGACAGACCCCAGGGACAATGGAAAGAGGCCAACGCTCCAGCTCAGCCTGATTGACAGGTTGGACAGGCCAATGAGGAAATTAGGAAGCCAGGTCCCCTCCTCCGTGTGAGCTGGGATTTTCTGAGTCTCTCTGAGAAAAGGAGAGAGAGCTGAGAAGAGCAGCAAGAAGAGCGAGCTGTGCTGAGGGGCGAGCCTGCAGTGTCAGAGCCAGACACACACAGCCCAAGGAGCGCAGACCCTGTGCTGAGCAGCAGACCTGCAGCAACCAGAGCCAAAGGGGTCAGAGAAGCAACACAAGGAGCTGGAGGCTGGCAAAGCAGCACAGTCTACAGCTGGGTGTGATGAGCCGCTGGGACCAGCAAAGCGGGGGAGAGGCTCCGGGCAGGGAGACACCACCAGCCAAGAGGCCCTGCAGGCCAGACTTGGAGAGGGATTGTAACTCCAACTGGGAGAGGGGTCCTGCCACCTAGAGCCTGAAGTCGTGTGGTCACTGCCAGAGCAAGCGTGTCCAACCTGCAAACCACCTCCCCCCCCCCCCCCCCCAGCAGCACAGCCGGGGCCTGAGAGCGAGCCCTGGGACTTATAAGGAACAGACTGTGAACTGTCCTTGCACTCTGCAACCTGCTGTTCGTGATGTCCCCGTGCTACAGAGCGGGGCCGTGTGTTCTCATTTAACCTCTCTCGTTTTTCCTTATTCTTTTCTTTTTAATCAGTTGCAGTTTAATAAATTGTATTCGCTTTGAACTGTATGTAATGATCACTGGGTCAAGAAAGCGTGCAGTGTGCAGAGAGCACCCCAGAGTGGGGACACCCTACCCCCTGCCCCAAGTGACTACAAGGTCGGGGATTAAGCCCCAGAAAACCTGGGCCCAGACTTGTGATTTCGAGGACTCTGCTACTCAGGAGGGTGGAAGAGGAGCCCTCAGGATCAGGGAGGCCTTTGGGTAAAAGAAGTGGGAGCGGGGACTCAGATCCTTTCGCTGGTCCATTTCACCGGGGTATAGAAGCCAGGAAAGTTCTCCACAATAGCGGGACCAATCCCCCGCTTACACAAAGAAACTGCTTATTGGTCAAAGCCGATTCAAGAGCATAGCAGTCCGGCTATGTGTACATTTTAAAAAGCGCAGAAAGCTTCCTGTGTTAAGCTGAATCAGTAAAGTTACCTAGTTTCGCAAGAAGCCCCAAATAACCTAAAGGTAAAGAAATGTTCTAAAGAGTTAAATAATTGAACTAGCTGGTTCCCTGTAGCTCAGCTGAACATTCTCAAATCACAGCTCGGCCCCACCTTTTCAAACATAACTCAGGCGCCAACGTGCCAAAGTGACGTAAGCCCAGATGTCCATGGGAGTCAGGTACCTAGATGACTTGAAAAATGTGGAGAGACTAATCACATTTTTTTATTCTGAATCGCAAAAGTGAACTTTCCAGAACTAGTGAAATTTGCCAAATTACTGTAGGAAAAACATAGCTCTGGGGTGACTCCTTCTATTATGGTGGATGTTTTTATTTGTTCTTGTTTCAGTTATAAAAGAACCACTCTTGTTTTCTCACTATTCTGTCTTTGAAATTTATTTTTTCCTCCATTATTTTCTTGCTGCATTAAATAAAGAGCTGCTTAAATAAGCTGGTACACAGCTTTGAAAACTCAGTGCAAGGCTGGGCTTTGAGAATGTCGTAAAATGGATTCCAAATTAAAGCTTAGTGTTATCAGTAAGGGATTTGCACATTTTAATCAAGGAATGAGGAATGCACTGGACTCAGATATGGGCCATAAGCATCTCTCTTTCAGCAAGTGATGAGCTTGGCCTACATGCCTCTGCAGGATGGTTCCTAAATAAAACCTCCATTTCTCTCTCTTTTTCATCACTTCCACGTGTCCCCAGAGTGATGTTCTGGAGTTGACCTAGGCCAGCATGTGGTTCAGCATCTGCGTTGTAACCCTGGCCCTCTTATGGCTGTGCAGCATTAGACCAGAGTTCTGCCAGCAGCCCGAAAGTTTCACCCTAGAATCCTAGAACACTAGAACTGGAAGGGACCTCAAGAGGTCATTGAGTCCAATCCCCTGCCCTCATGGCAGGACCCAGTACCTTCTCTAGACCATCCCTGACAGATGTCTATCTAACCTGCTCTTAAATATCTCCAGAAAAGGAGATTCTACAACCTCCCTAGGCAACTTATTCCAGTGTTAAGCCACCCCCACAGGCAGGAAGTTTTTCCTAATGTCCAACCTAAACCTCCCTTGCTGCAGTTTAAGCCCATTGCTTCTTGTCCTACTTTTGCCCAACTTGTTTACACCATGCAGGCTGAATGTTGGCTCTTTCCAGCCCCAAACTTGCCCCCAAATCAACCTACCACAGGGACCCGTTCCTCTCCCTCGACCCTCACAGAGAAAATGCTCATTTGCTGCCTTTTGCATCTGATGAAGTGGTTTTTATCCATGAGAGCTTATATGCTGTTCTTTAAGGTGCCACAGAGCTCCACATCCTCTCTGCAGATACAGACTAACACAGCTACCCCCTGAGACTTTCCAGAGACTGTAAAACACTTCGACCCGTTAGCTCTCCAGAAGCACACACTTTCCTAAACTTATCCAGAACCAATGATTTATAACACAAGCAAAACAAGTTTTTTAACAAGGGAATCATAGATTACATAAAGCCAAGTGAAAGAGAGAAAGGTGAAGATGTTTACAAGGAAATACAAGGAAAATACACACATAAAAGACTAAAATTTAATCTAGCAATGTATAGTCTTTGTTTAAGATGGATTTTCTCTCCCCTAGTCTCCTCTACTAGTCAGAAAACATCACAGAGACCAAATCACAGAGTCTTTTTGTCTCCTAGGGAGAAGGATAAAGATGGAGTCTCTCTCTGTTTCTTATTCCTAAGGCATGTCTGTCTTACAAATCAGGAAGGACTTCTCTGCATTCAGTGCTAGTTTAGCTTGGTGGCTTTGTTTACTGCTAATTTGTAAATTGAGGAAAGCCCTTTGTCTTGGACAGATCTGTTCATTACCCTTATCCAGGCTAGGCAATCCAATCTTACATATATTCTAGTAACATCATACAGAGGGAATTCATAACTTCACATGTACAGTTAAAAAGATGCATCTAACACTATGAATAAACAGCATTTTAGATTTCCCGTGATCTCTCACAGGCATGATTTGTACAAACATTATTCCAGAGTTGCCTAGGACACAATCCGAGTCAGTACCTCAAGCCCATGCTGAGCAAAAATGACTCCTGATGCCCCCACACTGCAGAACATCCCCCAAACTCCACACACATCTGTTGGACTGGCCTGCACGCAGACCCACAGTTTTCCAAACAAAAACAAGGGGGTGTCATAGCATAGCTACTTCCTGAAGAATATTTCTGCTGGGAAAGTACTTTTAAAGTATGCATATAGTCCTCCACAGGTCAAAATGCATGGCCAGCTCAGGTATCTGCCATCTCCATTTCTTCCACATTGTTTATATTTACAGTGAAGAAAAAGTCAGGTCCTGGGGTTTCGTGGAGTTGCACTGAATACAGGTCAGGAAGTGCTGTGTATGCTACGGGGGCTCAAAAGCTCACATTTGTATCCTCTTGATCATGGTACTTCTCTGCAAACAGCCAGTTGCCCCTAACCATGTTAGAGCAACCCCAAAGCTACTCTACCAGAAGCCAGGCTGCAAGCACTCGGAAGAACTGAAAATGCAGGCTAAGAGCAAAATGGCTAATCAAACCAGAGGAAAGGAGTGGCAGCATTGGTTCTCTGCCACTAGAGTCACCCTGACACTGGGTAATCTTCTCTCAGATCACAACAAAGGAGAAGAGCAAAGCAATAGATCATCTAGCCAAAGGAGTGTGGCTGACCAGGGCATATCCCCTGCCCTCCTCCAAACTGTGCCAAATTTCAATATTTTCTAAGGCACCAGAATCATGAAAACTATTTAGGTCAGATCCTGAATGGGTGTAAATTAACCTAGATTGACTTCAAATGGACTATGACAATTTACACCACCTGAGGAGCTTAGCCTTGTTCTTTATTGGAACTGGAAGGGATGAATCAAAGTGCCTTTTCTTCATAGCACAATGGGTTATTGACCCTGTCTACATACAAACGTGGCGACTGATTTGGCACAAGTGATGGGTTCTGTTCAGATAAGGTGGGGGGAGAGGGGCAAAGGGAGCTGCTGCACCGGGGCCTGGCTATTCAAAATGGGATGGAGTCCCAGGCCCTTTCAATCACAGCCTGAGCCCTGCGCAGCACGTTCCAGGCAGCTCTAAGGGCTGGGGGGGAGGGGAGCTGCACTCCAGGAGACGCTGAGGGCTGGCTGTCCCTGGCCGCCCCTTCTGTCGCAAGCCCTG
The DNA here is from genome assembly GCA_032595735.1 of Pelochelys cantorii. Classification (NCBI taxonomy): domain Eukaryota; kingdom Metazoa; phylum Chordata; order Testudines; family Trionychidae; genus Pelochelys; species Pelochelys cantorii. The sequence continues at coordinate 5,064,431 of CM064346.1, read as the reverse complement.
CCCCTTCTGGTAGCACAAAGCTGGGGGGGGGTCTCTTCACCTTGCCCAACACTTCTCCAAAGTTTCCAAATATCATGAGCCTGGAAAACAAGCCTGGAAATCAGTAAGAAAAGGGTCTATTGTGGAATTTCACTAATGGGAATACCTCCCCGAAGAGTATTTCTTGTGGCATCTCATGCATTTCTATTCCAGTTCCAGTTGCAACTTGGGCATGGAAAGCAAAACTTTTTCCAGACACTTCAGAAACTTGCAAAAAGTTCATTCTCAGCATCTCCAGGGAAGAGTTCTAAGGGAAGCAGGAAGCGTTACAGGAGAGCCTTGTGATCCGTGGAATCGCTATTTGTGGGTCTCCCCATGGAATGACAGTTAGTTCAGGAGCTATGGAGCACTCTCTGCAGGAGATGGGAGCTGTGGGGAACTCCCTTTCCATTTTGTAACAAGCAACCCCGTTCCAGGCACATCCCATTTTACTGTCCCAACCAACCCCTGACCTTGCTTTACGTTGTGATCAGAGGAAGCTGCATTCAGAATTTGGTGGTCTTACTATTTAGGAGGACTTCTTGAACAGATAGACACACAGACAAACTCTCTCAAATAGATAGTAGATGAGGTGCCCACAATTTTGGCACAGATTTCCAGAGAAGCTCCTTCCCTGTAACTCCCCCTAATTTCCCACAGGCCTGTTAGTAAGTGGGCCTCCATCACTCATATCCTGGACAATCGTTTTACTCCATCAACTCAATTCTCGAGACTTTCATGGTCATCAGGCCCTTCCCATGCGTGCCAAATCCCAGATCCCTGAAGACAGTACACGCATGGGGCAAGGAATGCTTAGCATCTGCTGTAGTGACCATGAATCTCGAGTAGAGGACTCTCGAGAAAGCTTCTCTTCCCTGCCTCTGCTCAGAGGCTGAAGGTTGGTTTATCTCTTGAAAATGCCTTGTGGGAATTTCCTAGATTGTCTAAAATTCCTACCTGGGTCACAGCAAAACAAGAAAGAGACGTATTGCAACCAAACACGATGCTCTGTCTAATAAATCCAGGGTTAGTTCCAAATGTGCCTAAGACGCTTAGAGCCATGTCCACCTGATTTCAATAGGATTTACACAGCTAAATCACTTAGGCATTACTGAAAATGTTACCCTCTGAAAACACTGCAAAGGTTCCTCTAGATAGGCCCATTTTGGCATTTCTACATAGCAGCGTTATTTCATAACATAGTCCACATCCACACAGCCGGCAGTTAGTTCAAAATAATGTCGAAATGATGTCAAGCTGGAGGACGTCTTACTCCAACTCCTGTAACCGTCATTGTACGAGGAGTAAGGGAAGTCAGGGGAGGAGCGCTCTACCTCAGACTTCCTGCTGTGTAGAATGCGCCAAACGCCAAAATAAGCTAATTCAACTTAAGCTATGCAAATTGACGTAGCTCAAGTTGTGTAGCTTATTTCAGCTTTAACCCTGCTGTGTAGGTGTGCCCTTTGTGTCCTTGCAGGGAATACGCAATATCTTGTTGAGCCTGCACCCTCTCCTTTGCCACCCCGGATGTCTGACATATTAACCTAGCAACATGTCTGAGTCCAGGTGTCTCAGCTCATCCTCTATTTGACTCGGAGCTTTCAAGTACATTTGATGTGTCTTGTCTACAGAGCAGATACTTCCCACCTACCTAAAGGCTGCCCCACAGAGGGGATGTTGCAGCCTCCCTCTCCTGCCAAAGTCAAGGTCTGTTCTCCCGTGTGATTTACTATTGTAGTCATGGCTCTTTGGAAAACCAGACTGGAATCCTGTCTGCCTCTCTGCCCTGCCATCCTCACTGCCTTTCTTGTATCCTATTTCCAATAGGCAACTCCCCCTTCCTCTTCCGTTCTAGCCTGACCATCCCACTTTTGCCTGCTGTCCTGGTTGGAGGTGTCAGCTCATTGTCTGCCTTTAAAGAGGCAGTGCTCAATAGCCTCTGAACTGTTTTTTCTGTGCCTTTTGTAGCCTCCTTAACTTTTGAGACCATCAAACATGTCTTTATCCCAGCTATAATCTTGGGAGCCTCACTGAGTCTCTCTATCTTCCACTCCCCCGCCCCATTTTATAATCCTCATCGAAATTAGATTTTCACAGTCCAGCTGCAGTAGGGTTAAGAGTTGACTTGCCCAAAGTAGGGCTTCAAACAGCAGCGGGAGGGGGTCTTGTCAGAATATTGTGATGCTGTTTAGTGGCTAGCCTGGAACTTCACACACACGCACATGCTTGTGTGCACAATACAACTAAAATAATATTACAGAGGCGTCCAGTATCTCCCTTGGGGTTTGCTTTAATTTTCGCCATCAGGTGTTTGGGGACTAGGTGGGGGTTCTTGCAAGCATCAAATCTGCCATGAAATAACATCACTGCTGTTCTGTCTCTTCTGCTTCTCTCTCTTCTCTGCTTCCCCACATCTAGCTCCTTTTGCCCACCTACTTCTCATCAATCCCTGGGCTTCTTTATCTTGCCCATCATTCTTCCAAGCTTAATGTCTTCCTCCAGCAGAGACTCCTGGGAGATGCGTATCTTTTTCAATTCCTTGCTCTCTTTGCTCTGTGCACACACACACACTCGCTCAGTGCCCGCTATCTCTTGCTGCTGCATTGTCATGGTTAATAGTACATTCATGAAAAAGCAGGGAGGGGAGCAAGCTCTAATGCACAGTTCTTTGAGCCCTGGAAAAACTTCAGTGAGGTTGATGGGACCTGCCTTATCTGATGTCAGCGGAAAGAAAATACCAGCCAGCCTCAAACAGCATTCATGCCAGAGGGAGAGACTGTGGCGAGCAGTAGGGGAGAATTGGACTTACCATCTTCGTGGGGCGGTTCTCATGTCTCATGGCCTCAGTGCTTGGACAGAGGAGATGGTCCGACCTTGAGGTGAGGGCTCTAGTATGTTCTGAGCTATTCCACTTCAAGTGAGGGTCAACTCCACACACTATAATTACAAGCCCAGGCACTAACCCTGCCCAGTCTTACCTGTATGTTTCACTGTATTCAGGGGCTAGCTCAGGAGGATTACTCAAGGGGGCATAAAAGTAAGTCTCGGAAGGATCCGAACCTGTGGGCATTATCATTAACTGTGTCAATCAATTAATCCCCTCCCCTCTGTGCCAGAATTGTTGGCAGGTTTTAGCTACAAAAAGTACAGCATTTGATGCTCCGGATGAAATGGATTTCAGCCACAGCATCCTCATGTCTCAACTCTGCTCCTCTGAATCCTACACACCCAATCTAGCAGGAAGACACATCTGGCCACAACCGAACTCTCTTCGCTCCATGCAGCAACAAAAATGTCAGCGTTTCATCCGCCTTCCAGACCACGATTTGCCCTCAGCACTGACCTGGCTTTCCACGAAGCCTGAGAACCGAAAATCGCTTGGACAAAGGGATACCCGCTGTAACATGGGAGCCCAGTAATAAACATGCTATGTCATTAAAGTAACAATGGCAGAGGCATGTTCTGTGGGTGGCACTAAACAATCCGTGTGTGTGAAATAAAAGCATCTCATTGTTTTGATCCCCCAGCCACCCCTAAGTCTTATACTCCTTTGATACAGGAAAAGCAGAAGAGGGCTTATCCGACCCATGCTCAGCAACCAGACCATGCTGCAGAGAGGCAAACAGTCCTCAGAACACCCAGTTCTGAAGTGGGCCATCAGGTCTGGTGCTGTTCTGCCTCAGTGCAGTTCCCACCGAACCAGTCACCTGAAACATCAAGCATCACTTTCTCTCCACTGGGCACGAGAAGGATTTAATTTGGGGTCAGCATGCTCTAATTTTCTCTTCCTCTTGCTCTCAGCTTTCACTGATTCCTCTAGAGTGGCACAGAATACACAGATGGCCTTCGCTGAGGATCATGTATGGATGATGACTCATATCACATAATAAGGGAAGCCTCCTGCTTGAATGTCCATGTCGGCTGGGCCACATGGAAACAAGCCTCCCCAGCTGCTCTGCAACCCAATACCCTCAAGTAGCTGGTGCAGAACCCGTCACTATGCAACTACATGTGCATCGACCCACTGATGACCCTCAATATGTTCCCTTACAGCTACCACTGTCCGAAGCAAGAGGCAACAGGAAAGGCCAGCCATTTGGGTTATTCTCTGGCAAAACAAGCAGCTGGTCTATTACAACCGACCTTTTGAGGTCAGTACTTTTCCAGAGCTACTTGCTTTTTTCCAGCCTGCAGGCATTCTCTGATGCAACAGTCTCGCTACGGCTAAGTACATCTGAACGGCTGTTTTTTGAGGACAACAGTATTCCCTGCTGGCTAACATGTACTTCCACTAATCTCATCTGTTGCAAAGCCCACTTGATTTTCCAGTCAGATGGAATCCTCAGACCTGTCTGGTGCTTTTTTCCTCCTCCCAATCAGGCAGCTGTGGTAGTATGTCAGTGCTTGCCCACCGGTACACATCCGTTCACCACCCACACGCAAACCGCCCACATTCAAACCTCATGGGGGATGCTAGGTCAAGATCCCAGGTAAAGGATGAGAGCCAGCCTGCCTTCCTAAAGTCCCAGACATTTGCTTCTGCTCCTGATGTTTTCGTAACACCACCTGCCCCTGTAACCCAGGAGTGTGGCACCTAAGGCCCCAGGAGCTGGATGTGGCCCTCAGCTTGCCTGGATCTGGCCTCTGAGGCTCCGGGCTCTCCACTCTGCTCCAGCCCCCCCTCCCACTGACCCCCATGGGGCTGGAGCACACAAAACCTATTGGCCTGGGCCCCCCTAGGCTCTGACATGCGAGGGGAGTGTCTTTCTGCTTCTCCATTGAGGGCCATCTTGGTGAGAGATTTGGGGGTTTTTTTGCTTCTCACTTGTGTGCGGCCCCTATGGGTTAGCCAGCCCCTGACCCATAAAAGGTTCCCTGCTCCTGCTTTATCCTTTCCTCTTTGACAGGCCATTGGGTCCCAGTATTCTGCCAATTATGATCACCAGTGATAGGAACCACTTTTTTGTTATGGGGCAGGGGATATGCAACTGGTGCCTGTGGGGAAGAGGGTGTGGGGAGGGCCACCTAGAGAGATGGGGGGGGGCATGATGGAGTACCCCGTTGCTAGTTCTTTTGTCTGCCTCTTTAGTGCACGCATCCAGAGGAAGATGGGCCCAACACGAGCCCCTGAAAGTTGTGTGTGAGGAGAGAAATGGGCAGGTTCCATCACAATGGGACCCAGGTGTGCGTCACTCTTGGGCTTCAGCTTGAAGAACAAGGCTGTGACCAGCAGGGCTCTGCACAGCCAAAGCCATCACCACGTTTGCCCATCTTTGTCCAAACAATGGAGCTGGGCTAAGCGGGATGTGCTGTGGCGACATCAGCTCAATCCCCGGAGAGCGGGAATGTCTAATGCCAGGCTCTGAGGTGATACTGATCACCCCACACACCAAGAAGCACCCATATGCTACAGGGGGTGCTCTTTTGTTTGCCAGGAGGACAGCCGCCATTAGCGCTGGGACAACATTTCCAGTTAAACTTCCCTTTTGGGGGAGAGGGGAGGGCTGAAAAGTACAGATTCAGTGACACCAACCCATTTTGTGAATGCGCCTTGGTTTCATCAGATTGTTCCTTTCACTAAAATCTCTAGAAAAGCCTAAGTGGAAAAAAGGGAAAGATTTTGTTATCGACATTCTGGGTCAATATAGGGTTTTGTTTCACAGTTTCCCTTCAGTGTAATTGTTGAAACAAACCCATTTAGAAGTGTTCAGAGTAGACTCAGCAGGGCAGGGGTAGCCAACCCATGGCTCATGAGCCGCATGCGGCTCTGCAAAGGAAAAATTGCGGCTCCCGCACCCGTGGCTGTTCTGCGTTCCCCTGCTCTGACCTTTTTTCCTTGTCTGGTCAGGGCGCCCCTTAGGGCAGCGAGCTCTGACTCTGCGGCCGAAGGAAGCCCGCTTGGGCCACACGCAGCTCTTAAAGGAGCAGCGTTGCTGGGGTTTTTTTTCTCAACCTCTTCTTTCCCTCCGCTCTTTGCGCTGTATCCACCCTATTTTGGCTCTCTGTCTGTGACAGGTTGGCCACCCCTGCAGTAGGGAATGGGCATGGAGACGAGCTTTCGGAGGAGGCGGGTGTTTCCAAGTCACAAAGACACTTCTAAATAATTTTACCCTCAGCGTGTATGCACACGGCCTGTGGCAATGACCTTCCCAACCAGGGCACCACACTCAGGGTGGCTCTCTTTAGCCCTCTAAAACATAGAATCATAGAATCCTAGGGCGGGAAGAGACCTCAGGAGTCATCGAGTCCAGCCCCTGCCCAAGGCAGGACCCATCCCAACTAAATCATCCCAGCCAGGGCTTTGTCAAGCTGGGACTTAAAAACCTCTAGGGATGGAGATTCCACCCCCTCCCTAGGGAACCCATCCCAGTACATACATAGGTAGACTGTCCTTTGGAGTTGTGGCCCAGGCTGTAGCTCAGGCTCTGAAGCTCAGGCTACGGTTACACTGTAGCCTTCTTCCGGAAAAGCTTATGCAAATGAAGCACGGCGTGGAATATCGCTGTGCTTCATGTGCATAATTAATTAGCAGCTGCTTTTGCGCAAGAGGCTTTTGCACAGAAAGGAGCTGTGTGGATGGTTCCTTTTTGTGCAAAAACCCCCTCTTGTGCAAGAGCCGTTCTTCCTCATTTTTTCAGGAAGTCTCTTGCGCAAAAGCAGCTGCTAATTAATTATGCAAATGAAGCATGGCAATAGTACACACCGTGCTTCATTTGCATGAGCTTTTCTGGAAGAAGGCTACAGTGTAGCTGTAGCCTAAGAGAGGGCAGGAGCTGTAACCTCAAATCACTGTCTGCACAGCTATTTTTCGAGCACTAGCTCAAAGAGGGCCATCGACGTGGGGAGGGGCAAGGAGGATAGTTGCCCTGGAGCCCAGCAATTTAAAAGTGCCTATGGCTCAAGGTCACTACTGTGCCACTGGAGCCCTGGGCCCTATAATCGCCACCCAGACTGCACATGGCACAATTTGGGTGGCGCTGAGGGAGGCACAGTGCGGTCCAGGCAGCTCTGAGGGCTGGCTGCCCCTAGCCCCACCCCTTGCATCTGAGGCCCCGCCCATGCAGGGGGGCCAGAAATCAAGCCTGTGCACACATTGCCCAGGGCCCAGCAAAGTCTGTCACCACCACACGTCTCAATCTGGGCTAGGAGGCACACTGCTACAGGTAGCCACAGGCCGTTCCCTAAGTGACTCACCTAAGCGCCCAATGTAAGTCTGTGGCAGAATCAGGAACTGAACTCAGCTGCCCTCGCTCCCTGTCCAGCGCCTCAAGCACAAAGCCATGCCCCCTCTCCCCCCATAACAGTGCATTCAAAGCACCAAGCCACCAGACAGGAAAAGCGCCTGTACAAAATATCTGAAACAAGGCAGCAAAGTCAGGCCTGAATGCAGCACCACTTGCTAAACTGAAAGAATTGCCAGCCAGTCTCCAGGTGTTGTGAGACTTGCCCTGTGTCAGGGAGCACGACAGAGACCTCCCTCCCTGGAATGCCTTGCCGCTGTTAATTAAGGTTCCGCAGCCTTACCGGAGCTAAAAATGTTCTGTGCATGTCCTAGAGAGGCAACTCCCGCACTGCTCCATCTGGTGTGCCCGACTATGAATCTCCCGCTAGTGCTGTGATTGCGGTATTCAGACCAGGCGAATGGCAGCAGAATCCGTCTTGGTACTTCAAAAGCAGAGCAGGGTCACCTCCCTCCAGACTAAAAAGAGCGGACGAGCCCTATAGGCCTATTAATCTGTTTTCTCCTTCTCTCCCTTTAATCATTGGAAATCTTTTTTCAAGGGGTATAGCGATCAATAATGCTAGCAACAGGACAGCACGATATTCAGACCAGGGAGAGAGGCCACTTTGTTGTCTGCATAAGATAAGAGTGATCCTGAAAGCAATCCACTAACTATATTGAAGGGTACATGGTGTTGAAGGCTATACAATAACTCAGGGTCAAGGGCATGGGAGAGAGGCAAGCGTCATGATGCCATAGCTAGACTTTGAAAAAGGATATCTGGACACCTGGGTTCAGTTCTCAGGTATGTCTCCAAACGTGCACAGAACTTGTGCACGCAGCTCAGTGTTTTAGTTTCACCATCTGCAAAATGAGGATAATTTTTTTATTACAGCATGAATTTTTAAACATAATAGATTAGCACTAATTTCACATATGTGTCAAGAGGCTTTGTAACGTGCTCGGAGATTTGGATACAAAGAATGAGTACTGCTCCCGAATCCAATAATTATAATGAGCACACTCTATTGTATTTCTATGACCCCCATTACCATAGTACCTGAGCATCTCACTGTCCCCGTTTATCTTCATGACACCCTTATGAGGCAGGACAGAGCTATTGTTCCCATTTCACATAGAGGGAACTGAAGCAGAGAGAGACTAAGTGACCTGCCCAAGGTCACAAAGTCTGTGGCAGAGCATAGAATTGGACCCAAATGATTCGAGCCTGAGGCTAGCACCATACCCACTAATCATGCTTCCTTTCTCAAGTCAACCCCACTAAAAGCACTATCCCATCCAACTAAAAATACAGGAGGGATTCAAATCCATCCAGCAGGAGAGAGGGTGCTGACACCCACTGATCCAATGGCTCAGGATTCAACCATAAAGACATCAGGATTAATCAAAAACATTAACTAAGGCCTCAGTTCTGCAACCACTTCTACATAAGCAGATGCCTGTACCCATGCAGGCGTGACAGTCCCCACCCTCATGCTTTATGAAATGGATTTATGGAGACAAATATGCGTAACTCGAAGAGGCTTTGGAGAAAATACCTCATGCAACCTATCACTCTTAATTGTTACAAATAATGTATCATCTGTTGTCTGTAAGTTGCAATTATGTGTATATTATAGGTGAAATGTGTTGTCTGTAAGATGCAACTATGTATATCTTGTAAGCAAAATGTTGTGATGTGCTATTGATTTGAGTAAAATGCCAGAATGCTTATGCTAGCACCTTAGACATAGAGCTGTCAATCATTGTAGAAACCATAATTGCAAGGTGAGTTAGCACGTAAGCCAAACTGACTGTGGAAATTTGAAAACCCATACATATTCATGAGACGTTACAGTTCCTCATGAATATGGAATTCCAAAAAGGTAACAGCCAGTCATTTTGAACTTATTCAAATAAGCATTCTGGTACACCAATCAGCGGAAAGATCCAAAGCCCATGAATATTCATTAGCCTCACTTTATAAGCTTTTGCAACGCCCGTTTCAAGCGTTGCGTTGGGGCGTCGGGCTTGTGTATGGTTCTAGATTAGGAGGGTCTGAATGAGGTCTAGAGTCTTGGTCCCGGGTATTTAGGTAACCGAATGAGAGAGGTCTAACAGAAGTTTTTAGATGCGGAGATAAACGGAAGGTTTATCCTCCCTTCTTTTAAGGTTAGCGTAGGTTAGTTATTTAGTTTAGATTTTAGTATAGTTTAGATCCCGTCATCGTGCTTGTTCGGCAGGCTGCGTCGCGGACCCGCTTATCAGCCGTCGTCGTGTCTGTTCGACGGGTGCGTCAGGAATTAGATAGGGTTTTATTTTTAGGATAGATTAAGTGTAGGATAGAGACAGAGTCTAGCGTCCATCGCCAGTTCCCGTTGCTCCGAAGAGCAAGAAGAAGGACGGAGACCAGAGACTCACGGAAGGTGAATCAACCGTCTTCGATCTCAAACATCCGTCGAGGGATCGCTTTGGCTGTTCCTCCCTGAAGGCTTTCAATTAGCCCGAAGGTTGCAGGTCGCCATCCTTGGTCTACCGACGAGGGACTCCTGGTTGTTCCTCTCCTAAGGCTTGAAAGAGCCAAAGGATTGAGGTCGCCAGCAACCCATCCATCGGCGCTGCGTCGTGAGACTCTGGTAATATAATTGTTTATCTTAAAAGGGGACTTCCCCCTATTTTGTAAATTCTGAGATTTAGCTTAATATAGTCCTGTTGTTATAAAACTCACCTAAATTGTTAAGTATTTATTTCATGCGCCACTCTTTGGGTAAAGGCAATCTTTAACCGGTGAACAGATACAGCATTCGGTGTCGCACCTGCCTCTGTAAGTTATTAGTATTATAATTAATTAGGCTAATCAGGTATTCCCTAGTTCCCTAGTGTTGTTACCCATAGGGGCGTAACATAATGTCATAATTTGCTGGATCTGTATATCTTATTTTGGTATAAGATATACAGTATGTAAAGTTAGAAACATGGAGCATGGAATGGTTTATGGTTTTAAATGTGCAAATGAAAGCCATCAAGGGTTTTCCTTCAATGTCTGGGTGATCACCTGTAAACAGCCTCTTCTATCCTTTGGCTGTGTCTACACTGGCGCGATCTTGCGCAAAAGCAGACACTCTTGCGCAAAAACTTGCTGCCTGTCTACACTGACCGTGTGTTCTTGCGCAAGTAAACTGACGTTCTAATCTATGAAATCAGGGCTTCTTGCGCCAGAACTCTGACGCCGTTCAGGAATAAGCCCTTTTGCGCAACTGTTCTTGCGCAAGAGGCCCATGTAGACAGGCAACACGACTTTCTTGTGCAAGAAAGCCTTATGGTTAAAATGGCCATCAGCTCTTTCTTGTGCAAGAGAGTGTCTACACTGGCATGGATGCTCTTGCGCAAAAGCACATCTCTTGCGCAAAAGCACATGCCAGTGTAGACGCTCTCTTCTGGAAGAGTTTTTGCAGAAGAACTCTTACGCAAAAGAGTTTTTGCATGAGAGCTCGCCAGTGTAGCCGTAGCCTTTGAGTCTAAGCAGTGGTTGGCCTTAGGAAGTCTTGTGATCACTCTAACTGGTAGGGTCTGACCAGGTAATTTTCCATAGCAGGTGGGAGAAAAAAAGTTCACGTTCCCACCCAGAGTGGAATCTGTAAAACAATGGGAAGCGAGCTGTCCCTCTGTCTTTGGCTGGCATGTCACACCCAAGAGGATAACCAGAGGCCCCAGGGAAAAAAGATCATCCCTGGCTTGGAGGTGTAGCTGAAATAAGAACACTTTTAGGGGAAGTTTGTTATAAGCGTTAGTGTGTTAGAACTCGCGCTGCATTTTTTGTTATTTTAAATTTGCAATCTACTTTGCTCTGCCTGTTTTCACTTGCAACCACTTAAATCCTACTGCTTGTACTTAATAAAATCACTTTTATTTACCATCAAGCCCAGTGTAAATAATTGTTACCCGGGGAGCAATCAGTCTGTACCTCCTCCTTTCATTGTTAACGGATGCTTACCTGAATGATTTAATTGGGGGTTCTGATCCCATTTGGGGAGTGGGTTTCCAGATTGCTAGGCGCGAAACTGCATTTTCCTCTGACCTGAAGAGGTTCAGTGTCTATATTGCTCTTTGGGGGGAGGGGCAGCGATCTCAGCTCTGTGCCTTCCTGGAGGAGACCAGCTGAGCTGGCCCATCAGGACAGGGTGGTGAGAAGCCCCAGAGCAAGGAGACGAGTGTCAGTGGCTTTGTCAGTACTCCAGGAAGCACCCCAAGGGGTCCTCTGTAACTGCACTTGTCACAGTAAAGCGCTGTGTTGACAGCACCTTTTTGTGCAAAAACCCCCTTTTGTTCAAGAGACGTTCTTCCTCATTTTTTCAGGAAGAACGGCTCTTGCACTAAAGGGGGTTTTTGCACAGAAAGGAGCCATCTACACAGCGCTTTTTTGCACAGAAACCTCTTGTGCAAAAGGGATCCGAGGAGGAAATGCAAATGAGCACAACATATGCAAATGAGCACTCAATTTGCATTTTCTCTTGTGGAAGAGGATTGTAGTATAGACGTAGCCTCAGACTGGGGCCTCACAAGACAAAATTACTAACTTACTGCATTGGAATAGAGAAGACTGAGAGGGGACAAGGTAACAGTTTCAAGAACCTCCCTCCAAAGAGGAGAGAGAAATATTGTTCTCTTTACCGTCTGATGATAGGACAAGAAGCAAAGGGCTTACATTGCAGTAAGGGAGGTTTTAATTGGAGATCAGAAAAAAATTCTTGTCAGGCTGGTTACCACTGGAATAAATTGCCGGGGGGGAAGGGAGCCTGGAATCTCCATCACTGTGGATTTTTAAGAGCAGGATAGATAAAACAACTATCAGGGAGGGTCTAGAGATGGTGCTTGGTCCTGCCATGAGGGCAGGGGGCTGGACTCGCTGACCTTTCAAGGTTCATACAGATCTAGTATTCTATCATTGCTGACCCTCTCTTAATTCCCTTTATCCAAATTTTTAAGAACAGATTTCTTCAAAATCTGTTTAAGGAAGATTCCTCTTAAGTCTTTGTTTGATCACTTAATCCTGAAAAACACACTCCCAGGAGAAAAAAGGGGAGCAGAGAGGGATGGAGAGGGAAAAAAATGGGGAAAAAATATTGTCAATTAGAGTGCCCGTGATAAATGAGGCTAAGCGAGTGGGCTCTCAGTACCCGGTACTTAGCTTTAGATGTCGTTAGGGTATGGAATATAGCGGCCCATCCAGTTCAGGTCTTTGTTCAGACCTCGATTCCAGGTGTCAAACTTGTAAATGAAAGCCAAGTTCTACAGCTTCTCTCTCTGGCGGGTTTTTGAAATTGCTTTTCATAATATTGTCACTTTGAGATCCACTAACGAGGGCCCGGGCAAGTTGAAATGTTCCCCAACAGGTTTCTGTGTGTTATCATTTCAAATATCTGATTTGTGTCCATTAATCCTTTGTCATAGAGACTGTCCAGTTTGACCAATATCCATGGCAGAGGGGCACTGCTGGCACTTGATGGCCTAGATCACGTTAGTGGATGTGCAGGTGTATGTGGTGGTTTATGAGGTTAGGTCCTGTGATGATGTTGCTTGTATAGAGGTGTGGACAGAGTTGGCACCAGGGTTGATTGCAGGAGTAGGTTCCTGGTGAATATGATGGAGTGGGCTGCGTGGTTGCTGGAAAGAATTTGTTTCGGGTTCAGGGGTTGTCTGTAGGCAAGGATTGGCCTGTCCCCAAGGCCTGTAAGAGTGAGTGGTCATTTTCCAGGGTAGGATGTAGATTGTTAATGATGCGCTGGAGGGGTTTAAGCTGGGTACTGTGGCTGATGACCAGGGTGTTCTGTTGTTTGCTTCATTGGGCCTATCTTGAAAAAGCTGATGCCTGGGCGCTCATGTGTCTCTGCATAGGGGCATCACTTTAATAGTACAGTGTAGGGCTCCATAAATCCTACGGGTGGCCCTGCCTTGCTGGAACACCAGCACTGCTCTTTTGAGTACATTAGCTGGAGAAGAGATAGCTGCATGCTCTCAGCGGCAGTGTGGGGGATGTACCCTTAGGGTCAAATTCGCAAATAGAAATGAATGGGAGCTGCTTAGAACCCCTGGTAACGGTACCCTAAAGCTGGGTTCTCAAACTGGGGGGTGGGAGAACACCTCAGTGGGTTGCAAAATTATTACTTGGGGGAGGTTCCGAGCTGTCAGCTTCCACCCCAAACCCGCTTTGCATTCAGCATCTGTAATGGTGCTACATGTGCAAAGAAGGGCTCTGAATTGACAAGGGGCATTGCAGTCAGCAGCTTACTATATGAAAGGGGTCACCAGTACAAAAGTGTGAGAAGCACCGCCCTAAATCCTGTGCCTCAGGTAGGCCCGCTGATGAGTGGGGAGAGAGGGTGCAAAGGGAGCGGTTGCCCCAGGGCCCAGAGATACAAAAGGTCCTGGAGCACCCAGCCGCCACCACCACTACTGAGACAGCAGCCAGAGCACCATGTGGTGCACTCCGGGCAGCACTGAGGGCTGCCTAGCCCCAGCCCCACCCCGTCTGTCCAAGGCTCCGCCCCTTCTGTCCGAGGCTCCGCCCCTTCTGGGGCACAGAGCAGGTCCCCCAGGAACCTGGCGAGGCTCTTGACATCTCTGGCCTCATCTTCCCCAACTGTAAAATGCAACACTTCCTATCTCCCACCTTTTTTTCTTTTTGCTCTCTATGCAAGACTAACTTCTTTGGGGCTGAGGCTGTCTTTTTCCTGTATGTGTCCAGCGCTTAACACAAAGAGGCCCTGATCTCAGCTGGGCCCTCTAAGCACTACTGGAATATGAACAGCAATAATAATATCACTTACTGCACAGCAGGGTTGGGAAGCATAGTTCATTAATGTTGGCAGGTGGGAGGTATGAAAGACGGGCAAAGCATTCTCATGTTACCTGGTAAAAATGCACAGAAACTACAAATGTTTTTTAAAAATAAGGCAAAGGATGTGAATTCTTATCAAATCAAATTTCCAGCCCTGCGAGTACATGATCTCTTGATCTCCATCATGAAAGTTGAAACGCTTCATTTTAAATTTAACAAAGCACAATTTACATTTAATGAAATGTCAGGATAAATGTTTTTACACAAACGAAGAAAAATTGATGTACATTCACCATGACAAGTAATCCATTATTGCCTGCACCCCTACAGAAATAATCTCTTCTACTTCAATTAAAATTTAGAGCCTCATTAAGGAATTCTTCAGAGAGCGAGAAAGTGGCCTATCCTGCAGTTCTTTTATTTATAGAAAGTGGAGACCATAAGCAGCAATATAAATATATAAATAGCTCTATTTGCATGCATGTCACTTCAGGTTATTTCTTTTATGATAATGAAAATATTGACTTAATGGACCATTATATAAGAAAATAGAAAAATAAACATGTGGCTATATTTCATTCTAGTTTCTATTTTATATTAAAATACGGGCACACTTAAACTGTGGCAAGACTAATGTATTGTCAGGAGCACTTTGTAAATGCTTCATGCAGAAAAACGAGTTGCACAGAAGTCTTAGAGGATTTCACAAAAGCTTCTGACGCTATCAAAGACATTTCTTCTCTATTAAAGGTGTCTAGCCACAGAAGAAAGTATACTCACAGCGCCACATATGCAAAATCACTAGCTTCTTATCAGCTGCCATCATACCCTTTGCAAACCAGTCACCACTAAAACAGTGTCAGATCTGTAATTATCACCAAAGTAGGAAGCACTACAGTAAATTGCTGATGTTGAAATAAACAGAACTATCCCGGTGCTCGGGTACTGGCATCTTTTTACCAGGTGTGGTATAAAGAGTGGCATGTGGATAGGTGGGGCAGAAAGTTTACCTTGCAGACATGCATGGGATGGTTCGAAGGCCCACACCTATTAGGAAATTAAGTCTTGCACCTCTAGTGCCTTGGCTCACATATAACACCAGGGAAGGACTAACTTAAGTTGACCATGTGGCGATAACACCACTCCCTTTTCATTGAGAAGTATCTAACCATCAGGCTAGACTACTGCGACAGCCTTCATTAGGGGAGCTCCCCAGAGACTGCAATGTGGAGCAACGAATGGGGTTGCTTCATGTGTTCATTTGAATTGTGCTACCCAGACTCCTCCACCAACTCACTGTGCTGGTATCAGCTTTGGAAACACACTTCATTGTTACCGTGAATGCAAGATGCTCCCTCCTGCCTATTCTGAGAGTCATAATTAAGAATAATTTTGTGCCAGTGGTTTCTTTCTCCATACCTTTACTGTTTGGGGGTTAATAGGAGGAAAAAAAGCAAAGTGATCATTAAGTCCAGCCCCAATCATATATGCAGAATCTAAGAAGACTGAATGTAGTTTAACCAAAGGAACCTAGCTATAGTGCCACAATTTTGTAACGTCCCACAACATTGCCTTGAAAACATGCTTAAATGAAATCTGCATGGCATCTTTTAAATCAAACATCAAACAATGCCTTTGAAGAGCTCAGAGCCTTGCAAGTATTGTTCAAAAGATTCTGGATATTCTCTGCATTCTCTGTTTAATCTTAGGTGGGGAGAAGAAGAAAAGAAAAAGAAGAAATGTCTGAAGACATAACAAAAGGCCTTTACGGGGAGGAGGAAGAGAAAGAACAAGGTACCATCCAGACAGGAATTCAGGTAAGGTACGTAATGCTACATTATAAGACAATACACTAATATTTCCCTCTAAATAATGATATAATTGCAAAATGAGTTTCCTGCAAACAAAATCTACAATGGGTAATTATAATTGTGAGCTTCTTGGACAGTAGGATAAAAGGGGCTATAGAGGCACCTCAGATAGACAGAGAGAAGCATAAAAAGAAATGTTACGTGTTCCAATTATTATTGAAACTTAAGCTTTTAAAATAAGTATTTTAGCTTTGCGCAGTGGCAGTATTGTAGCCAATGAGGTTAATCCGAGGCGCGATTATTGCTAATTGAAAACTTTTCTAATATTTACTGCTTGACGATCGGCAAGGACTGATTTTATCAGCTCTTTGGTAGATCCACCCTCAAGACCAAATTTTTCAAAAGCTGGAACGCTTTCGGGATGCCTGATACCCAAAGGTAGATGCTCAAGCCATTGTTTAAAACCAGTCCTCTTTAAGGAGTTGCATGTTACACATGCAAAAATGGAGGCACCGCAAATCACTACTAGGTTTGAAAATTTTGAGCAAGGGTCCATACGCTGTCAGATGGTGAAGAGGAAAAACAGAGCATGCCTGTCACCTGCACAAGGATGTGGCTCACAAGTCAAGCATTTGGAAATGTCTCCTGCATACACGGCACGCTCAGAAACTTGACACAGATGTTTACACCGTCACTCCCATACTACAACCCTGATGGCCATCCTTACATTAAGGACCGGTCCTTTCAACAGGATTGGACCTGTGGGAGATGATCAACTTAGACTCAACAGTGACCATCTCAAATAAAAGAGCCTAGGAAATTGTTTGTTAGGTCCTCACCCTTGCGATCTACAAACATGATTTGACTTTTACTTTACCTCACCCCCCACCACACACCTCCAACCTACCCCTCCATGCAAAATGTGCTGTCTTTATCTCCAACCATGCTTAGGGGTTAGAAACTAACAGACCAGTATTATATTGCAGACTTAACAAATCGTCTTCCTCTCTCTTTTATGGCTCTGTGTGGACTTATGCCCTTGAGAAATCCAAGCTGTTTTGAAAGAAGAGTTTTGTTTGGTGGAATACATAAGTCTCTGGCAGCTCCTACCTCATTCATTCCCTTCAATGCAGCTATGTTTGCTACAGAGAATTATCTTCCCATAATTATACAGTTTATATCATGCTAGTGCTGCTTTAATAAGGTGAACAGTGCTGCAGTTTCTGGCTCCGCTCCAGTCAACCAGATACTCAAATTTGCACTTACACTGTGGGAACCAGCCCAAAAAAGGAACAAACAAAAAACTAAATTTATTGTCAGGGCTGCAGTCTTTATTTCTGACCTTCATTAGCAGTCTTAGGAGAGACCCCAGCAGTTAAAAACCACAGAAAGGAGTGCCAGTCTTTTAGCATGATGCTCCAGAAAGAGACAGAACCATTAATGTGATCGAGGAGTGTAGTAGGGAAAAAAATGCTGACTTAAAAAAAACTGTTTTGCCAAATCTCAGGGGAGCCAAAGTACACATTTGATAGCTTTTATTGGAGCTGCACCTTGAACACAAGCTACATTTCTGAAGAAACAAGCTGTTCTGCTGCAAACAGTGAATCCCAAAGGGGCCAAATCTTAATGGAAACAAAGAATTAAGGTAAATTATTAATTCCTCTTAAAGACCCACTTCTGCTGCCTTGCTTACAATGAACTGAGATGACTTGTATATAAATTGCCTATTCCCCATTGCTGTTTCCCTTCCCCTAACGTTTGTCTCCTTATTTACCTTTCCATATGGTTGGGTGTTTGAAAATTCTCTAGCGAACGCTAGAGGTGTGTGAATTATGGATTTTTCCATTCACTGGCAATTCAGAAAAAAAAAATTTCGGACCAACCCAAACTCAAACATTTTCAAAATATTCAGCAAATTGGAAAGTTAAAAAAATATTTTGATTTCAAGCATTGTTGAACTGCAGGTGAATGTCTGAACTCTGGGGCTGCACTGACCAAGGACAGCAACTGTGGGTGGGGTGCAAAGCAGGGATGGGCGGATTACAGGCACTTTTGGGTTCTAGACGTAAGAACCTGAAGGAAAAGGACATGGTCCATCTTACTTGGGGGGGGTAGGTCTTTTCCTCATGGCTTAGGAACGCTAGTGGTGTTTTCCCCAAATTAATTCGGAGTTACTTCCCTCCTTTTATTAAAGGCTTTTGCTGTATTCAGACTCTGTGGCTACGTCTACACTGGCAGCTTCTTGCACAAGAACTCTTTTGTGGAAGAGGTCTTGTGCAAAAACTCTTCCAGAAGAGAGCGTCTACACTGGCATGTGCTTTTGCACAAGAGCATCCATGCCAGTGTAGACACTCTCTTGCGCAAGAAAGCTCTGATGGCCATTTTAACCATAGGGCTTTCTTGCGCAAGAAATTCATGTTGCCTGGCTACACTGGCCTCTTGCGCAAGAACAGTTGCACAAGAGGGCTTATTCCTGAGCGGGAGCATCATAGTTCTTGCGCAAGAAGCCCTGATTCTATACAGTAGAACATCAGTTTCCTTGCACAAGAACACATGCCAGTGTAGACAGGCAGCAAGTTTTTGCGCAAAAGCAGCCCCTTTGGCACAAGATTGCACCAGTGTAGACACAGCCTGCTTGTGAGAGGAAGTTTTGCCTCTGGGAGGAACCTGGGGGTGGAGTGTAATTGTCCCAGGTCACTAGGTGGGGTCTTAATGGGCCTGATGATAGGGGGTAGAGACACAGGAGGCAATCACCCTGGGGGCCCCCAGCCACTGCAGGGGCAGTGCCCAGAGTTCCAAGCCCTTTAAATTGCCAAAGGAGGGCTGCTCTGGGGGTACTGGGGTTGTGTACTCACTGTCCTGCCTCTACCCATTTTGCCTGAGGCCCTGCCCCTTATCCTGCCTTCCACTGGGGCAGCCTGGATGTTAGCTGTCCTCTCCCCCCTGTAGGGTGGCAGGGACTTGAACCCAGTACCCTGCCTTTTTCAGGTGAATGCCCGATCCCCTAAGCCACACCACAACCCATCTCACAGCTTTTCCTTCAGAGCATCTCTTATCCCATGAACCCTCCCCTGGGGCTCTAGGCAGTTTTATGTGTATGGTTGAAAAAGATCCCTTAGGTGCTGAACCCGGCTGCCAGCTGCGCCCGGCAGAAGACTTACACATATAAGAGGTATGTAACATGAGAAAGGGAAGTACAAGAAATTAAGAACTGCCTGTGTCTTGTCCTTAGGTCCCCCTGCATAAACACAGGTTTAAATAAGGAAGTAGTATACAGGACACATAAAATGTGCAGCACTGTGCTAATATGATACTTGAAACAAAATGCAGCTTAGCTCAGGGGCGGCTCCCAAGGAGCTGTTCCAGTCTGCCGGGTAAACATTAAACATCTTAAAACCACATACAAATGCATCTGTCTCCCACAGATCAGCCACGGCAGGCGAACGTGTGAATATGCATTCGTGGGCTGATGGTCAGATTGCACCCAACGGACGCGCAGACTCTCAGAACCTCTAAAGAAAGAAATGAATCGGATCACAAGGCATATCCCTGTTCAGTGGTGTTCTTGTAATTCTAAGGAAGATGTCAAGAGCAAAGTTGTAAGGGTGGCTCTCTTAAAGCACAGTACAGGTTGGACCTCCCTGGTCCGGTACCCTCTGGACCTGACATTTCTGGCCCCCTGCCACTCATCCCCCCAGTCCACTGCCTCCTGGCCGGCTCCCCGCCTGCTACTGGCTCCACTGCCCTGCCAACCCTGCTGGGCACCTGTGTACCAGGACTCTGGGCCCACCGGGCAACTGCGCCCCATGGCTCCAGGCCCCACCAGGCAGCCATGGCCACAGCTGTGGCGCCCAGCCCCGCTAGGCAGCCACAAGCCAGGGCTCCCAGCCCTGCTGTCCTGCTGATGGCCCGCCACCAGGACTCTCTGGTCCTGTAACATCTGCGCCGGACCACAGATGTTGCTGGAGAAGAGTCCCAGTTTAGACAGTTTCAACCTGTCCACTATATTATTATTATTTGGTGTTACAGCTGTATGTGCATCCTGGACCCTGCATTCTTAACGTTCCTTTCATATCCTTAGCCCATTGAGTGAACAAGAAAGCCCTTCTATGGAAGGCTAATTGGGACAGGCCCCAGATTCGCTATTTTCATATTTTTCATTTTTCAGAATGGCATTTTGCTCTTGCTCTCACCCAACATCAGCACAATGAAAACAGCGAAACCAGAAACTGAACCAACACACCCATTAAAGCCAATGAGACTTACAGGTAAATCAGCAACTGTGAAGAATAGGCCGGAACCGCTCACAATTTGCCTTATTTTAGCAAACGAAAGGCTTTGTTGCTTTTGTTTGTTTTTTAATAGGGCCTTAAAGGCTGCTTTAAATAAATTCTGAGCCCACAGCAAACATTTTTCAGCCAAGCCATAAAACAGCAAGCACAGGGACTTATCACAAAAACCCTGACAGACACGTCCCTGTAACTTCAAGGCAGGTAAACAGCAACGATCAAAGACAACTCCTTCCTCAGTCTTTGCAGACAATAATAAATCTGGCTTCTTGTTATAAAAGCCTGAGAGGAGATTTGAGGCAAGTATATTGACTTGGCTCTTGAGCCAGGGGTATCTAGGAAAAGCAATAACTATTGATGGAATGCCTGGGCCCCAAGCACTAACTAGATGGAGTGTCTGAATTTATAGAGCTAGTAACTGAAAACCTGAGCCTGCTCCCAATGAAGGCAGTAGGAAGTTGTGGCACCAGTTAGGGCAAAAGTCGGGCTTTAAAGAATATCTGGCGCAGTGGAAATAGGCCACGTTCACATTCCTTCCGCAGCCTGCAGGGGTGTCACTTGAGTTCTGTGGCCGATCCCCAAGGCCTTGACTATACTCCAAACAAACCAGACTCATCATCTGCAAGCCATGTGCCTTTGCTGGTGATAGCAGCAGGTGCAGGGCCCGTCCCAGCGTTTTTGGCACCCTAGGAAAACTATGACCTTGCTCCCCCAACAGCCACATTCAATGGAGAGAAAATTAGCCATCTAGAATGAAATGTTACCTTTATTTACTTGGCATTTGAAATGAACAATGTAAAAATAACTATTTTATTGGGGTTTTTTCTACTTTTTATTCATCCTAACACAATTATACTGTATAGGGCAGGGGGGGGGAATCATTTTTGACCAGGGCCAATTCAGAAATTTTTGAAGTGGCCCCAGGCCACCCCAGAAGGGGGCAGGGCCTCAGGCAGAAGGAGCGGGGCGAGGACACTTCCGCACTTCCCCACCCACCAACCCTGATTGGTCCGGTGGTGGAGAAGCGCGCAAAGTCTTTGCCCCTCCCAGAGAGAACCACCAGCTGTTCTGAACAGCTGGCGGTTCCCTCCAGGCCCCTAGCAGTGGGAGGAGACTTTGCATGCTCCCTGCTGCTGCCCCCAGGGCCTGGGGAGAGGGAGCAGTGAAGTCTCTTTCTCTCTGCCCCGCCCTGCAAAGAAGCACCACACTTAAGAGTCAGCCACCCGCTGAGCAGCAGCTGGTGGTTGACTATAAGTGCTGAGCACCTCTGCAGGGCGGGAGGAGACTTCACGCGCTACCCTCACCCTCAAGCCCTGATTGGCCTGGGGGCTCAGGGAGCACATGAAGTCTCCTCCCACTCTGCCCCCGTACTGCAAGGCACTTAAAAACACCACGCCCCTTGCAGGGCAGGAAGAGATTTCACATGGTCTTCCCACCCCCAGGCCAGTCAGGGCTTGGGGGCAGGGGAAACATGCCAAGTCTTCTCCCGCCCTGCCAGGAATGTGTGGAGCATCTAAGCACCCTCCTTGCACGGCGGGGGCAGGGCGGGAGGAGACAGCGCACTTCCCTCTGCCCCCAGGCGCTCATTGGCCTGGGGGCGGGGGAGGGTCAGGGCCTCCGTGGGCCGGATCAACTTGCTTGGTGGGCTGGATCTGGACCACAGAGGCCCTTTTGCCCACGCCCGGTATAGGGTAAACTGCCCAGTAGTTGGCACTTAAAGTTTTAACCATTTTGAATTGTACACAGTGTTTCCCCTTAGCGCTATGAACAGTCGCAGTTCAAGTTGCAATTGTCTTCCTTCCAAAGGCACCACAAGCATCAAAAGCATTCAAAGAGCAGTGAAGAGATGGGGAAGTTGCCTGTGAGTCTGTGTTCAGATTAAACTTCAATGCATCTTGAGGTGTAAGACATCTCGGAAGTCGCTGTGAAATAGCACAAATCTGCTTTGGACTTTCCATGTTGTAATGCTGACTCGAGCTTCAAGCAATGTTCTAATAGCTGTGTTGAAGTCTTGTTTTGCAAACTATGCACATCAGTGAGAAAACAGCACATTGAATCAAGCTGCTATTTCTGCTGAAATCATTCTGTAACTGATTGGATTGCAGCACCCAGGACTGAACAGTAGACGTTTACTTTACATTTCTGTGTTGGAGTCTGAACTAATTTGTCTTTTGCTTCATATGTGAACTGTTGGTTCTTTCTCCGCACACGCTAGTTCTGGTTCAGAGCCTGTTGGTAATTCACATTCCTCAGCAAGCTCACAAGCATCTGCAGCTGTCGTACGGCAGTCTGTGTGTCGAAGTCCTTTGCCTGAAGTTTCTTATTGGTAAGGTTAATCTCAAACAAGATATACCACAAAATGAGTGAAAGTACAATGCCCCGAGGGAGGATATGGACGCATGTAATAAACTCTGGTATTAAGGGTTGTCTTTTGTAATTGAGTACCATTGATTTAAATGAGTTTACATTACTATAGATGAGGCAAAGTGATTAAGCCAGCCCCTTGCTATTAGCAAGGCTGAGGAAAGAGAGGAGGCATTAGCTGTGAACCTATTAGCAGCTTAGGGAGGAAAGGCAAGCGTGGAATGAGGGCTTAAAGAGGTAGGATGGTTTTGTGGTGACAGCTGGAATTCTGCAGTCTGGCCAATTCCCAGCACCGCAACGCGCACTTCCAGGGTGACCCTGGGCACGTTATGTAGGGTAATATTTTCCGGAGCACCGAGGAACGACATCTTTCATTCAAAACTGACTGAGGCACTTAGGTGTTTTTGAAAATTTTACCCTCACTCTCTCTGCAGCTCAGTTCTTCATCTATTCAGAGGGCACAACACTTACTTGTGGTCTCCTCCTCGTCAAGCATATGCAGTTTGGGGGACTATGTCTTTGCACAGTACCTAGAGCAATGGGGCCCATAGCTTGTCTGGGGCTTGTAGGCAGCAGAAATAATAGACCTCTTCAGAGTGTCAAGTTGCACAAGCCATTTCCACACACAACAGACCAAACACCCTCCTCAAATTTTAGACAGAATCGCCATTGACTTACAAAGAGATTACTTTAGAACAGGGGTCACCAGCCAGTCGATCGGCATCTGCCAGTAGATCTTGGAGCCACTGACAGAGGATCCTGACTGGTTTGGACTGGTTTGGCCGGGAAGCTATCAAGTGCTGGCACTTCATGCTGCTCCTGCCCTCTGCCTCGGACCTGCCCCCCTGGGAGCCTGCTGCTTGCTGTGCAGAGTGTGGGAGGGAGAAGGGGGGGGGCGCTGATGTCAGGGTGTCTCTCCTCCCCCCACACCTGTACCACACAGAGAGAAGGGGCTGGAGGGAGCTTGGCAATGCAAATCTCTGTCACTCACACACTGTGGCTACGTCTAGACTGGCATGATTTTCTGCAAATGCTTTTAACGGAAAAGTTTTTCTGTTAAAAGCATTTGTGGAAAAGAGCATCTAGATTGGCACGGACGCTTTTCCGCAAAAGCACTTTTTGCGGAAAAGCATCCCTGGCCAATCTAGACGCGCTTTTGCGCAAGAAAGCCCCGATCGCCATTTTAGCCATCGGGGCTTTTTTGCGCAAAACAATTCTGGGTTGTCTACACTGGCCCTCTTGCGCAAAAGCATTTGCACAAGAGGGCTTTTGCCCAAACGGGAGTGTCATAGTATTTGCGCAAGAACACTGATGATCATACATTAGATCGTCAGTGTTCTTGTGCAAATTCAAGCGGCCAGTCTAGACAGCTGGCAAGTTTTTCCGCAAAAGCAGCTGATTTTCCGGAAAAACTGGCCAGTCTAGACACAGCCAGGGGGTTGTTGTTACTTTTCCTACTTGCAAAGTGGGCTAGTGGGCTATTTGACTGCTCTGTGCATTTCATAACTTTCATTTCTCTCTTACGCTCACATTTAATTCTTTGAGCAGTGAGTTCTAAAATGCTGAACCTGTCATGTCCAGAGTCATTCTCCCTGTGGTCATTGTGCTCCTGGATGTGGCTGGCATGGCCTTGCAGCCCCTGAGGAGTCAGAGCAGGGGGTCCCCACATGCTGTCCTTGGACACTGCTCCTATTGATCAATGATGTAGAACTGTGGCATAGGTGCCTGTAGATGAGGAGCAGCACATGCCAGCTATTTTCAGGGGTGGACCTGCCTTAGCACTGCTCCATACCTGGGGCAGCAGCAGCAGCTGTCTGGCCACTCCCAGGGTGGGTGGGACTCAAGCTGACAGCTCTGCCCTGTCCTCCAGGCCATTCAAGAGCCCATCCTATCTTCAGAGGCTCCCTTATCCTGCTTTCTGAATGCAGGAGCCAGCTCCATCCCTGGGGCAGCTGGTGCTGGTGGCCCAGCTGGTGCCTGCCTGGATGGAGGGAAGAAGCCCACCTCCTGTGCTCCAGATGCTGATGCCCTATCCCTCAGCTCACTGGAGAGTCCACCCCACCTCCCTCCTTTCAGCAGGTCCCTCATCCTGCCTTCCTACTGCAGGAGCCAGCTCCATCCCTGACACAGCCAGTGGTAGCTATCTGGCTGCTCCGATGGTATGGGGGGTAGGGGACTTGAGCCCCCAACCCTGCACTCCCCCAACAGGTGCTCTGTCCCCTGGGCTGCTCCAGGGCCTACCCCAACTCCTAGGGATCACTTACCTGTGGTGGCTGTCTGGGTGCTGCTGGGGTGGGAGGCAGGACTTAAACCCACTACCCTATGCACCCCAGGCCAATGCCCTATTCTCAGTACCTCACCATCTACACTGCTGATTATACCCATGCAGGAGGGGCACAGGGGTGTGGGTCTAGTGTATGCAACTACACACAGCTGTGAGAGGAGATCCCTGCTGCTCTCAGCTCCCATTGACCACTCAGGATTAAAGCTGGAATCCTCCCTTGATCTAGTTTTTAGCCATGGATCCACTTGGATGGGGGCCACAGGTGCTACATCAACATACAATAACAGAACATCCCTGCCACAAAGTGCACAGCCTAAGCAGCCAAGGCTAAGGAGGGAGAAAGGAAGGATAGTTCTCATGTTACAGATGGGGATCTGGGGAAAGAGGATAGATGCAGAGCTTAATGTGTGCAGCACCTCTGGGCTTGGCAGTTCCCAGCCCTGCCACCTCTGGGCTTGCTGCGTCAGCTATAAAAGTAAAAGAATTGCTTAAGCCCCAGCACCTAATTACTTGATCCCGATACCTCTTTCTTTACAAATTAAGTACTGGATAGGTGACTTGCCCAAGGCCACAAAGGATGTCTGTGGCAGAGCCAGACTGACCCTACATCTTCTGAGTCCCAGTTCAGTGCTATAACCACAAGAGCATCCCCTTCCTTTTGGAAAGTTTTAATTGAGCTTACGGGTTTTCTAGAAATAAACCACTTCCTGCCTGGCTTTTCCATTTCTCCCATGGCTTCTAATTCCAAAACACATTGGCTGCATATGCAACTCCCACAAGGCAGACAGACTGAACTGTGCTTTCCTTCCCTCTAGAGTAACAGGAGCATCAAACCTAGCAGATCAGGTTGGCCATGCATGCTGGAGGGGCTCCATAAGGACGATGAGAGCGCGCCTGGATGTGACAACATGGGAGCCCTCCGGAAGCACAAACAGTAATTCACTAACCAGTGCTCCAGGCACTTCGCGGTGCTCTGCCGCCTCCGTGTAACCAGACAAGGGAAAATTCTCAACAGCCACATCTGTTACGGCAGCATCACGGAGCCTTCAGAGGGTCTAGCAAGATCAGCCTGGAGACACACTGAACTGCCTTTCTTTTCGAAATGAATGAGACCCTCAGCTGGAGCTGGCGCTAACAGCTGTGCTCCCGGATAAATCAAACCTCCACTCAGGCAAGGTTACAGCGAAAGGCTCCGGTTGTCCCAGTTTGCCCTCGGCTCAGCCCCACACACACCTGGGGTCTTGTGAGCATGGTGTAACAATAGCATGTATTGTAGCTTCACCAGCTCTTAGCAGGTGGAAATACCCAGGTGGGTAAGAGGCGATGTGACGGTTCACCCTCCCCCGCCCCATACTTTATGAAATGGGCGTAGGGACATCCATGTACATAACTCCCAGGGGCTTTGAGCAAATTACTTCACGTAACCAATCAACCTTCATGTCTTAATCCACTGGAACTGCTTATCTTATTTTGGTGCATGTATCATTCTTGTGTGTAAAGTTAGACATATGGGGTGCGTCTAGACTGGCAAGATTTTGCGCAAAAGCGGCCGCTTTTGTGCAAAAACTTGCCAGCTGTCTACACTGGCCGCTTGAATTTGCGCGAGAACACTGACGATCTAATGTAAGATTGTCAGTGTTCTTGCGCAAATACCATGATGCTCCCGCTCAGGGATAAGCCCTCTTGCACAAGAATACTTGTGCAAGAGGGCCAGTGTAGACAGGGAAGAACTGTTTTGCACAAAAAAGCCCTGATGGCGAAAATGGCGATCGGGGCTTTCGTGCGCAAAATCACGTCTAGACTGGCCACGGATGCTTTTGCGCAAAAGCACTTTTTGCACAAAGGCACCCGTGCCAATCTAGACGCTTTTTTGCGGAAATGCTTTTAATGGAAAAACTTTTCCGTTAAAAGCATTTCCACAAAATCATGCCAGTCTAGACACAGCCATGGAGTAGAGAATACATGGTGGGTTTTTAATGTGTGAATGAAAGTCATCAAGGGAGGCCTCAGTGTCTGGGCAATCATATGCGAATAGCCTTTGATCCTGAGGTCTAAGCAGTGGTTGGTAGGGACAGGTCAGGTGACTTCCCATGAAAAAAGGGAATCGTTAAAAACAATAGAAAAGGAGGAGCTTTGGCTGGGACAGCCAAGGAAGGGATCCAGAGACCTCAGGAAAAAGGAGACTGTCTGGGGAAAAAAACAGTTTTAGGGTGAGTTTGTAATTAGTTTGTATTGGAGTTTTAGTCTATGCATTTGTAACCTGCTTTGCTCTGCCTGTTCTCACCTATTACCACTTAAATCCTAGTGCTTGTGCTCAATAAAATCACTTTTATTTTCTACCAAGTCCAGTGTAAATAATTGATACCTGGGGGAGCAATCAGTGTGTACATTCTCTCTTTCATTGTTAAAGGGGGCTCACCCAAATAATTCATTGGGGGGTTTGATCCCATTTGGGGAGTGGAATCCCAGGAAGCTGGGCCCAAAACTGCATTTTCCTGGGGTCTGAAGAGGTTCAGTGTCTGTACTGCTCCTCAGGGGCCGGGCGTGATTCTCAGCTCGGGGTCTTGGCTGGGGGAGACCAGGGACCCAGCCCAGCAGGACAGGGTGGCGAGAAGCCCCCGAGAGCAAAAAGGAGGGTGGCAGTGGCCTTGTCAGCACCCTGGGAATCACCCCCAAAGAGTCATCTGTGACCTCACCCCATCACAGGCCTCTTTAAGAAAAGCCAAGAAGCCTCAGAAAGTAAGGCTGATGAGAACAACTAATATCTCAAGATTATGAGTCACCATTATTATTGTGCTGCAGCAGTGCCTAGAACAGGGGTGGCCAGCCCGTTACAGATGAAGAGCCAAAATAGTGGTGGATACAGTGCAAAGAGCCAAGGGGAAAAAGTTGTTGAGCAAAAACAAACAAAAAAAAAGGCCCAGCCGCTGTTTGGGCGAGCAAGGTCAGCCATTTTGAAGTCTGCACCAGCATCCCATGCAGACAGAAACACGCTGCCCCTTTCAGAGCCGCGAGCTGTGGGGTGTGGGTGCGGGAGCTGCAGTTTTTTCTTTGAAGAGCCACATGCGGCTCGTGAGCTGCGGGTTGGCCACCCCTGGCCTAGAAGCTCAAATCAGGGATGAAGACTCCACTGTGCTAGGTACTATAAAAAACTATGCCTACCCCCAGGGACCTTGCCAGTTTTGGCAACAAAAAACTTCCAGCCCTCTGAGAGACTTATCCTTCCCCCTCCCTTTATTGTTGACAAAGAGCCAGTGTGGATTCTGCTGTTTGTTCTGTTGAAAGAGCTGGCTTCTGCCTGTATCCTACAGTGCCTACTCTGATGGCTGTGCTCAGTCTTTTGTGATCTCTGCTGCCCTGCAGGCATGCCCCCCTCCTCCCCTTTCAAAGCTACAGGAAGTATCTGAGAGCTGCTCCCTTTGGGGAACATAGAACAAACCATTGGAATGCTTCTGTTCTGCCCTGCTAGGAACACAGCAGCAGGCAGACTGCTGCTGAAGGGGGACAGCTGGAGAGACTGCTGTGCTGCTTTGACATTCCACAGCAGGGAAAGCTCCCAGAGCTACAAGGAATCCCAAAAAGCAGAGGGAATAGCTCTTCCTTCCCACAACACTTCATGGTGGGATGTTTACCCACACTGCTTTGCTCTATCTGTCCACAAGGTGCTAGCAATGTGGCCATGAAATGTCGACAATGGGAGGCAGAAAAATTGGTTTGACTTTGGAGACTTTTGCATGTCAACAGCACTTTTGTCGCCAAACCTTCCCAGTGTAGACATGGTCGAAGAAAGCTACAACTGGCAAATATGCTTCCTCCAAGTCAGTACTCAATACCCCAATGTGACAAGCAGCACACTCTTAAAGGTAGCTCCTACTCTCCGCTGGTGGGTTACCAAGGCTTTTAAGGATGAGTAACTGGGAGATGAGGGGAGAGATGGGGCTCGATGGGGCTCCTGACACACAAGCAGAGGCCATGCAAAAAACAAAAAGGAATTAAATGACATATTCTTACAGAGCAGGGACAGTAGGCAGGACACTACAATGTCATAAGTGCATATGCTCTAGCTGCGCTCCCCATCAAAGGAGACTGTCACAGTAACATACCTCCGCTGTAATTACCTGCCTCGCTACCTTTGACTGCACTGCTTTCCCAATTTATGGTGTGCAGATGGGTTACTTTAGACTGCGTGCTGTTCTATTACCTACCATACACGCTAGTAGTGGAACTCTGTCATCAAATTACCTCCAGAGCATCTGGTAGTAAATGGACCATCAATGTTCTAACATCATGCTGGGAACATGCCCAGCACAGGGAGGGCTTTTTGAGACTCCAGAATCTTAGCTAGGCTAGTAAAGTTTGCTAGAAACTGAAAACTATAGGAGTTTCTCCCCATTTTATCCTCATGCAGTTTTCCAGCTGTTCCAGCTGGAAATGAACTTGGTGTTCCGTGGTTGTATTTTCTCGCTACTGTTTCTCGAAGGCATTTAATGTCTCGGGTAGATGATTTGCTTAAAAGGAGACAAAATGTTTCATTCCAAGCAGATTTTAGCAGCTGAAATGAGAAGCGAACAAGGGATTAGGCTATTGCGGGTCTCTCTAAACAAGACTAAATATTGTACCAGAGCAGCTTTAGTTATAATGCCATAAGCCTGCTACCAAAGAACAATATTTTATTATTACCATACTAATTTTCAGATTCATGGCAATCCTCTTGGATTCATTACCTTGTCTTCTGTACAGACACTCCACTGATACTTATTTTTCGCCCAGTGCAAGGCAGTGCGCTGTCAGTAGGCAGCACTGGAAATGACAGCTCTGTCTATTATCATGTAAATCAGCCCAACACACTCAAACAACACAGACACTCTTGAAACCCTCTAATTTCTACAGAAGCTTTGAGGACCGTGACCCAGCTGGGAATTCAGATTCAGCCTCCCCGTACAATAGTTTACAGCATCAACAGTGAACATTAGCCATTACAATAAAACCTGAGCCAAAGGCCTACATGCCATTTGTCCAGATTTCTCAGAGCGTTGTCTCTGCGGCACGTGAGGTACCGTTCAGGAGTGATAACGGGAGAAATTTCAGATCTTTTGGCGGCATAGTCTGCCATGTCCCTCGATGAAGCCAGCTGCCCATCGTGCAGGCTGCATTAGGGCAAAGGGAAGCTGGGCAGTTTGGATGGCTGGCAGCACAAGCAGAGGACAGCCAGCTACAGTGGAGCATTTCAGCAGCCACGTCCCTTCTGAATCAGGTCTGAGTAGGGCGTTGAACCCAGGCCTCCAAATTTGCAAGCACATGTCCTAACAAGTGGACTCCTGGCTATCCTGAAAGCTCGCTCATGCCAGCCACACCCCTCTGCCCTGCACATTGGGCCAAACCGGACCGGTTCTACGCAAAAGAACCACTGGACACAAATCGGCCATCAAGCACCGTAACGTTCAAAACCCAGTGGGAGAGCGTCTCAGTCTGCCTGAACACTCAGGAACAGACTGGAAAGTTGCCACACTGGAGCAAGACACTTCCAAGCCAGACTGCGGCGCAACACGGCACAGCTGGAATTCATAAAGGGAATTTGACAGGATCGGGCTGGGCTTGAATCAGTGGCGCAGCGAGGAGGGGGGGGCAGCTGCCCCCAGGCGCCACGCTAGGGGGCATCAATTTAGTCCCCTCCGCTCCCCATCATCTCTCAGCTCACCTGCTCCTCCTCCACCTGCCGCCGGTGGCTGGAGCCTCCTCCCTGACTCTCCGCCCCCCAGCCCGACCCTCCTCCATCTCCACTGGCAGGTGAGTGCGTGCGGGAGCCTGGCCCTAAACTCGAGGGGACGCGGGAAGTCACAGTACAAGCTCCCCCCTCCTCCGAGGGTCAGGCTTAGCCATGTGCCAGGTTTGGGGCCCCGCCATGCGGCAGTGGCTGTGGGGTGGAGGGTGTAAATTTTGCCTTTGCCCCCAGGCACAACACCCTTGCTGGTTTGAATAGACACTGGGGCTACGTCTACATGGCAGCCTTTTGCTGGCAGAGAGTATGCTAATGAAGCGCTCATTAGCATTTATCACGCTGTCATTTGCATATTCTGTGCCGATGCTTTTCGCAAAAACAAGCAGTGTAAACGGGTCCGTTTTGTGCAAAAAAACCCTTTTGGGCAAGATCCTTATGCCTCAGAAAAGGGGGGGTGCGGACAAAATGGACCCATCTACACTGCTTGTTTTTGCACAAAAACCTCTTGCGCAAAAAACATCGGCCGAGAATATGCAAATGACAGCGCAACAAATGCTAATGAGCGCTTCATTAGCATACTCTGTGCCGGTCAAAGGCTGCAGTGTAGACGTGGCCTGGGAGTGGCTGGCTGGTAATTTACCGCCCTGACTGAATTGGCCTCATTTGCACGGGTCCGCCGCATATTCATGTAACACTTTCATCTTTGTCTGTATGTATCCCTGCCAAACTGGAATTTCCACTGCATACGTCTAGGAAGTGAGCTACGACCAGGAAAGCTTCTGCCCAAAGACATTTGTTAGTCTTTCAGGTGCCACAGGACTCCTCATTCTTTCTCTCCTCATGTTTCTACTCTGGAAAAATGCCTCTTTCTATGGCCTGGTCTATACAAAGGGAAGGTTGAATCAAAATCCACAACTCCAGCTACATTAATTACACAGCTGGAAGCAATGTACCTCGTTTCAAGGTTTCTCTGCCAACGGGAGCAACGTTGGCTTCCCTTACTCCTCACCATAAGCAGGAATACCGGCTGCCCTCTTTGTTCGCTTTAGTGAGTTTTAAGTAGACATACTAAATCAAACTCCAGAAGATCCATTGTGGCTGCGTCCTTCTTCCATTTAGTGAAGCCTACAATAATGGGAAAGCAGGATTTGAGGCCAGTTTGGCCTAAAATGGCAAAGAGAAATGCCAAGTTAAGGCTAAATCTCTTTAGAAAGGGGAGATGTACTTTACCTTTTTGAAAGGGGGAGGAATCTGATTTACAGAAATGCCACCCTCCCTCCCCCACTCCAGAAGAATGAGAAATAGGCAAACCACAACGTTTTGTAACTTGGTATTTTAAAGTTTTCTTTTGCTTGCAGCTGCCAATACAGAGCATTGCTCACCAGAAGCTTCTCGGGGTTGTGTTTCCTAGAACAATCTATTCTATCTGACCTTCTCATTGCTCAGTGAGAAGATGGAGTAACAATAAACTGAACAAACCCAAATTACACTCCATTTAATCACAATACAATGGGCTTGTCTTTGTGTATAGAGATGGACTAAAAGCCACATTGTCTCTGCAGAGCTTTCTTTGTGGTGCCAGGGAATGGAAAAAGGGTCCATTCTGGGAAGAAATAAAAAGGAGAACCAGGCATTTGCATACAATGTGGACTGCAATGCAAAGTTTCTCTGTAGCTGTTTCAAGACTTTCAAGCAGCAATTAAAAAAAAAAAAAAGTAAACCATGTTCATAAAGGCAGCTTTGCCTGTACAATGACTAATGTAACTTGAGAATGTTTCTGTCAATGGGAAGAGTTATGAAATGTATATTATAGTGTCGTTTATTTGAAAGCAATCAGTCAATTTGTAAATATTGCCATTTCTTGATTTGAATCATGTTAATCATAAATATGATTGGAGGAATAAAATAAACACAGAATTCTATATCATCTTCACCCAAACTAAACATCAGTGTTTCGATGAAATAAGGTCCCTACACTTTTTTCTCCATATTGTAGAGATATGATTGATAGTATCTATTTTTTTATTCTTTAAAAACTTCTGAAACCCTAAAATGGATAAAGAGAGAGAGAGAGAGAGAGAAAGAGAAAGAGAGATCTATAGTCTGTCATTCTAGAATGGTGTAGAGACGATTAGAGAGAACTCATGTTAAGGGATTCAAACATTTTAACTAGTAGCTACCCTGAAGGTCTGGGTAAATCCGGCAACCCATTTACTAGAATGCAGGTTTTGCTAGAAGATGTCAGAAACTGCCAGCCCTCAAATGGAGAACCATGCAGATTGGTGATGTTCTTTGCTGGCCACATGCTGGCTGACAAAGACACAGACAAGGCACAGAGCTGAATGGAGTGTGTCTGAGGAGGGTTGGGTTTTTTTTAAGAATTGAGGCCAGGATCCTTCCGGGAGCTGTATGCAGGTGGACCTCTTTGCTGAGGAAAAGCTCCTTACTAGATCAGAGCATGTAACCGCTGTCATGCCCCCCCCCCCCATTTTATGAGAATGGGCTTATGAATATGCACAACTTGAAGACTCTTTTGACAAAGCACCTCGTGTTACATATGGATTTTAGTGTTACAATCTGCTGAATGTGTATATCCAATTGTGTGCGTGTATCGCTCGTGTGTGATGTTAGAAATCTGACGTGTGAACTTGTGTGTAGGTCTAACTGTGCTAACGAGGGCCATGAGCAATACTTCAGTGATTCAATGACTCAGTATTCGCACCAACAACCTCTGAATGACCATGCTTGTCCTATAAGCCCACACTGTGGTTGGCCCTAGAAAGACATGTGACCATGCCATCCTAAACCTGGTATTTTTCCATGGGGATGGGGAGTACAGAACAAAGGGGTCCCACCCTGGGGGAAAGGCTAGTTAAGCAATGGGAAGCCATCAGTCTTCAGCTGGCCTTGGAAATCACCTGACCCATAAAACAAGACATAGCTAAGGAACATAGGAAGGATGAACAATCTCTGCAAGGCAGGCCCACCGACGGGGGCGAGGGGGCAAAGGAAGCAACTGCCCCAGCAGCTGGAGCCCCAAGTCCCTTTGAATTGCCACCAGAGCGCCACTCCGGGTGGCAAGGGGGGTACCACTGTCTGGGCAGCACAAAGGGCTGAGTGCTCTCTGCCCCGCCCCTTCCACCTGAGGCCCCGCCCCTTCCACCGGAGGCCCCGCCCTTTCCAGGGCATGGAGCCACCTCCCCCTCCATCACCCCCCACCTGGCTTCTGTGTGCATGGTGGGTGTCATCCCCACCTCTGCAACGTGGGAAATGTCAGTTTAGCCTTGCTGGATTTTGCAGCGCAGGCTCACCTCTAGCAAATCAAAGCCAACTACAGCCCTCATGGGAACAGATGGGCTCTTCTGACTTCAGATGAGAAGGGGAGAGCAGCAGCAAATCAACTGTCAGAAACAAGCATCCTGTTCCTGTGCTAGCAAGGAACACAAAGGGCCATAAAGGTAGAAAACTTACAAGTTGACTAGGATTTTAGCAAAGTGTCTGTATGAAAGCGACAAGGAGTCCTGTGGCACCTTATAGACTAACAGATGTATTGGAGCATAAGCTTTCGTGCGCAAAGACCCACTTCGTCAGATGCATGTAGTGGAAATATCCAGAGGCAGGTATAAATAGGCAGGCCAGAATCAGGCTGGAGATGACGAGGTGGATCCAATCAGGGAGGATGAGGCCCACTTCTAATAGCTGATCTGGAGGTGTAAACACCAAGAGAGGAGAAGCAGCTTTTGTAGTTAGCAAGCCATTCACAGTCTTTGTTTAATCCTGAGCTGATGGTGTCAAACTTGCAGATGAACTGTAGCTCAGCAGTTTCTCTTTGAAGTCTGGTCTTGAAGTTTTATTGCTTCAGGATGGCTATCTTTAGATCTGCTATTGTGTGTCCAGGGAGACTGAAATGTTCTCCTACAGGTTTTTGTATACAGTAATTCCTCATTTAACATGTGTCCACTTAACACGTTTTTGCGATAGCACGATTTTTTTTAGGGAACATTTTTTGAATTACACAACCGTCCCCAGAATAACATGATTTCCCCAGCCGGCCCGTTGTCAGCGGCTGCACAGGGCTTCCCCCGCCTCCCTGCAAAGTGGCGGAGGGTAGCTCGCCATGCTGTTCCCTGGCGACCCCCTCTCGCCGGATGTGGTGCGGGTCCCGGCAGAACCGTCACAGGGGCTACTCCCAACCCAATCCCCCTTCCCTCTCCTCCCTTTCCCTTCCCCAGAGCCAAACACCTCCCCTCCCTGCTGTAACCCAGTCCCCTTTCTCCCCCAACATTATGTCCCGGTCCCAACAGACACCACCGCTTGAAACGCAACCCCCACCTTTTCCATTATTTTCAATGGTAAAATTGACCCCGTATAACACGTTTTCACTTAACACGATCATTTTCTGAAACATAACTATAGTGTTAAATGAGGAATTAGTGTATTGCCATTCCTAATATCTGATTTGCGTCCATTTATTCTTTTACGTGGGGACTGTCCAGTTTGGCTGATGTATATAGCAGAGGGGCATTGCTGGCACATGATGGCGTATATTACATTGGTTGATATGCAGGTGAATGAACCAGTGATGGTGTGGCTGATCTGGTTAGGTCCTGTGATGGTGTTGCTGGTGTAGACATGTGGGCAAAGTTGGCACCGAGGTTTGTTGCATGGACTGGTTCCTGAGTTACTATGGTGCGGTGTATAGTTGCTGGTGAGAATATGCTTCAGGTTGGCAGGTTGTCTGTGGGCGAGGACTGGCCTGCCTCCCAAGGCCTGTGAAAGTGAGGGATCATTGTCCAGGATGGGGTTGTAGATCACTGATGATGCGTTGGAGAGGTTTTAGCTGAGGACTGTAGGTGATGGCCAGTGGTGTTCTGTTGGTTTCTTTCTTGGGCTTGTCCCGCAGCAAGCTTAATCTCTGTCGCCACAAAGAGTTGGTTCAATAAACGGTATTATTTCACCCACTTTGGCTCTCTAATGTGGCTAGGACCAACCTGGCTACAAAGTTATACCAAGCACAGATGATGTTTATCCTTCATTTTAATCTACTAATTGGCAGAGGGACCCAAAATCTGCACAGCTGTCACAGATCGACAGCATGAACCCAAATATTTAATCTTGTAATTGGATTGCTCGGATAGCTGAAAGATATTTGAGAGCTACATTTAGTCAAAGAGATCTCAATTACTTATGCAAGGGAGGTCACTCAAGAAAACAACTTTTTCAGACTCCAACAGTCATCAAGTGTAATTGATAAGGATTAAAGAACAGTAAACAACAGCATAAAAAACGTCAGTGGTTTGCTAAAGTAGGTATTTGTATTGCAGTAATGGCTAGGAGACCCAGTCATGGATTGGGACTCTCTTATGCCGGATGCTATAAAAATACAAGATAGAATCATGGTGCTTTTATAACTCACACCTCCTCTGGGCATGGTGCCGTCCCATATAGTGGCACTGAGGCTACTTATAGAGAATAAGGAGGCTGCTCTACAGCCTTAGCTCCTAGGGTAGTGGCTCAGGAACTAAGCTCCAGAATTCCCAGGTTCAAGTCTGCTGGCCAGTGATACCCTTTTCAGAAGCCAGACTTTACACAAAATGGGAAACTGAAAGTTAAGAGCACTCAGTGTTCTAAATGCTTAACCTACCACTCACTCCAAGTTGCTGACAGCCACATTCTGCTTGTATATCTGTGCTCTGGCTGTCATTTTTTATATTATGATTTTTTCTAGCAGTCCCAGCCACAACATAACAAGTGCACTTAGGGAGCGTCTACACAGCAGGGCTAAACTCGAATTAAGATGTGTAGCTGAAGTCGAAATAGCTTAATTCAGCATTTGGAAGCAGGAAGTCGAAGGAACTTCCCTTACTCCTCGTGAAATGAGGGTTACCATGAGCAGGAGTAAGTTGTCCCCCAGCTAGACATTATTTTGAAATAAAGGCTTGTAGTGTAGACACGCACTACGTTATTTTGGAATAAAATCAATCATTCCGAAATAATGCCACTGTCTAGACATACTCTTAGGCTACGTCTACACTGCAGGCTTCTTCCACAAGAACTATTTTGTGCAAGAGTTTCTGTGCAAAAATTCTTGCGCAAGAGCGCGTCCACACGGCCATGTGCTTTTGCGCAAGAGCGTCCATGGCAGTGTGGACACTCTCTTGGGCAAGAAAGCTCTGATGGCCATTTTAGCCATTGGGATTTCTTGCGCAAGAAACCCCTGTTGCCTGTCCACACTGCCCTCTTCCACAAGAGCTCTTGAGCAAGAGGGCTTATTCCTCGTGGGGAGAGGAATAACTTTTGAGCAAGAAGCACTCTCTTCTGATGCTTTACTGTACATTTACTTGCGCAAGATCGTGCATGCAGCGTAGATGCTCTGCAAGTGTAGACACAGCCTTTGAAACTAGAGGACAGGCTTATGTCCAGTGTTGAAACCAGTCAAGTCAAGAATTTGTGCATGATGCAGTTTGAAAACTGCCCCAGGAGCTAAGCGAGACCATGCTCTGCCTCTACACTATAAAGCAGCGTGGGGAATCTAAGACCCAGGGACCAGATGCAGCCCCCAGATTTCCTGGATCTGGCCCCCAAGGCTTAGTGTTCCCCACCCAGTATTGGGGAGCCCGTGCTGGCACTCCAGCCCCCTGCAGTTTCCCTGTGGGGCTGGAGCACACAAAATCTACTAGCCTGCACTCTACGAGGCTCTGGTGTGCGAGGGGAATGTGGGGGAGAGTCTCGCTCCTCAGTTGGGGGTCATGTCAGTGAGGACTTTTTCCCCTACTTCTCACTGGTGTGCGGTCCCCGACTGATTTTTCTGTGGGTCAGTGGCTCTTGACCCAAAAAAGGTCCCCCCCCTGCTGTAAAGGAACAACAGACATTACATCAAGCTAAGTGCAATAGAGACTTGGTGGGTCATTATCCTCTCTTGAGGGTTTTCCCTCACCTCTGAAGCCAGTTGCTTTGGGGTGAGACACAAGAAAAGGTAGAGAAACAAATGAAGCATCCAGCGCTGACTGTGAAGTGGAAGGGAGTCAGCGCAACGTCTCTGCAAGCTGCCGTAGGATAGTGTAGACATGATAAATGGGACTCCTAAACACACCGATTCCTCCCATATCAATGCACTGTCTAGGGCAGGGGTCACCAACCAGCAGATCGGGATCTACCAGAAGATCTCAGAGCCTCTGACAGGGGTTCCTGACTGGTTTGGCCGGGAAGCTATCAAGCGCTGGCATGTCAGTTGCCCCTCCCCCTACTGTCATGCTGCTCTTGCCCTGTGCCTTGGAGCTGCCCACTGGGAGCCTCCTGCTTTCTGTGCGATTGTCTGGGTGTCCCTCCACCCCCTACTCCTGTACCCTGTCTCCACACAGAGAGAAGGGGCTGGAGGGAGCTTGGCAATGCAAATCTCTGTCACTCTCACACTGTGTGTGTGTCTGTCATTCTCACAAACATGCACTGTCCATCCCTCTCCTCTCCTGACTACTTTTACTACTTGCAAAGGGGATTATTTTTGGTCTATGACTGCTCTGTGCATTTCATAACTTTCATTTCTCTCTTACGCTCACATTTAATTCTTTGAGCAGTGAGTTCTAAAACACTGAACCTGTTATGTCTGGAGTCATTTTGCGCAAAATCTTGCCAATGTAGACACAGCCTAAGGTTATGTCTACGCTACAGCGTTATTTTGAAATATCTTATTTCAAAATAGTAAATTCGAAATAAGTTATTTCGAAATAACGCATCTATACATAAAATGCATTTCGAAATAGCATTTTGCTATTTTGAAATAGCGTGTCTACACTGATTGGACGCTGAATCGCATTTAAGGCCAGCTGAAACTGGTTCCAGCAGGGCATCAGGTCAGTAGTTGCTTTGTGTGGCTGCTGTCTGAGGCTTATGCTTAAAGGGACCCCTCTGGACAGCCAGTTCTCAGCTTTCCCTGCTTACTTGCCTACCTCAATGAGGGGGAACAAAGCATTTTTCTCTGCCTGCTTGGTTGCCTTCACTCGGGACACCACAGCACTCGGCACCATGTAGCCAGAGCCATCCTGGGCACTTTGGATCTTTTGCTGCAAGCCTGGCAGCAAGTGCTGGAGACTGCCTGGCAGCATCTGCGGCAGCCCAACCCCCAGGTCCTCTTCCAGACCCCCCTGGGGGCCATGGAGGAGCAGCGCCCGGATGCCAGCGTGCCCCGCCGCATCTGGCGTCAGGACACCAGCAGTGACTGGTGGGACCACATTGTCCTGGAGCGCTGAGGAGTTAACTGTGGACCCAGAACTTCAGGATGAAGGAGGACACCTTCCTCGAGCTCGGAGAGTGGCTCACCCCTGCTCCGCAGCGACGGGACACGCACATGACGCCTGCCATTCCCCTCCACAAGCATGTGGCCATCACCCTCTGGAAGCTCTCCACGCCGGACAGCTACCGATCCATGGGGAACCAGTTCGGCGTGGGGAGATCTACCGTCGGAGCGGTGCTCATGCAGGTACAGCAGTCTCCAGCCATTGTGCCAGGGGAGGGGGGGCAAGGAGTGGATGGGCTGCCCCAGGGAAAAGGGGGGAGGGGGTGCAAGTCCCCTCCATGGGAGGGTTTGTTCTGTCCCAGCCGCACTTCGGACTGCCCGCGGTGGCCAGGATTGCGGGGGAGGGGGGTGCTCCTTGGGAGTGGGGGCACGGGGCAGTGGTGGAGAAGGAACACTCTTGGCCACCCTGGCACCCCAGTGACTCTCGGTTTTGTGTGTCTCTCTGCAGGTGGTCAAGGCCATCAATAGAGTGCTGCTCCGCAGAGTCATCCGCCTCACCGACCTGGACATGGTCATCGAGGGGTTTGGCACCCTGGGCTTCCCCAACTGTGAGGGGGCAATCGACAGGACGCACATCCCCATCCGTGCCCCAGAACATCAGGCCTCCCCCTACATTAACCGGAAGGAGAACTTCTCGGTCATCCTGCAGGTCGTGTCTGACCACCGGGGCCACTTCCTGGACATCAACGTGGGCTGATCTGGCAAAGCACACGACGCACGGGTGTACCGCAACTCCTCCATGTGCCAGAGGCTGCATGCCAGGTCCTTCTTCCCCGACCGCCACATCAGGGTCGGGGACGTGGACATGCCTGTCTGCCTGGTGGGGGACGTGGCCTACCCGCTACAACCCTGGCTCATGAAGACCTACCTGGGACACCTCAACGCCTCCCGGCAGGCCTTTAATGCCAGGCTCAGCAGGGCCCGCATTGTGGTGGAGGGGGCCATCAGCTGGCTGAAGGCCCGATTTCGATGCCTCCTCACCTGCCTCAACCTCTCCGAGAGGAATATTCCACACATGGTGGCGGCATGCTGTGTGCTGCACAATTTGTGTGAGCGGAAGGGGGAGGCTTTCCTGCCAGCCTGGATGGCAGAGGCCAACCGCTTGGCTGGCCTGTACACGCAGCCCCGCACGGCTGCCAGCCAGGAGGCCCATCGGGGGGCTGTCCATATCTGGGAGGCTCTGCAGGAGACCTTCCACACAGAACAGGACTGAAGTCTTCCTGGCATGCCCCACTGGGGCCTTATTCCACCCTCACATCCTTCCACTTACCCCTCCCTAACGTGTATTTTATTTACATCAAATAAAATACACGTATTTTCAAAAATATAAACATTGTTTATTTAACAAAACTGGGGGGAAGGGAATGAAACTCTGGGAAGACTGGGGAAAGGAGGCGGGAGAGGGAAGGAGAGAGGGTGGGAGAGGGGAGGGGGAAAACTGGGAGGAGGGAGCTGGAAGGGGGAAGCAAGGGAAAGAAGGGGGAGGGGAAGCTCAGGGCTCAAGGGTGGGGGTCTCGCCGGGCCAACTGTCTCCCAGCACGGCGGGTACGGGAGCCTCGGCATCCCCGAGGGGAAGGGGAGGAGGGTGTGGAGGTTGACGTGGGGGGTGTGGAGATTGAAAAGGAGGGTGTGGAGGTTGAGGAGGGAGAGGGAGAAGGAGTGGGAAGAGGAAAGGGAGCTGGGGAGGCAGCAGGTGCTGGAGTGGCACGAGGCAGCACACGCTGCACCAGGGTCTGCAGATGGGGACAGAGGGCACAACCCTGGGCAAGCTGCTCCCGCCGGAGCTCCAAGTCTAGTTCCACCCAGAGGTCGAGGGTGCGGTGCAGGGCTTGCAGGGCCCCCAGGTGCTGCTCTCGGTACCCCTGCAGTGTTTGGCTGGTCCTCCTGCGGAGCCCTCGTGTGCGGGAGCATGTCCCGGGCGGGGTGGGGCGCCCTGCACGCGCAGCCTGTGCGACTGTGGAGAAAGAAGAGAAGTGGTCAGTTCTCCCTGGGGACACAGTGGGTGAAGCCCAGCCCCACTCTGCGAGGTCAGGATGACCGTGCCCTGCACCGTCAGAGCCTATGTGCTTGCACAGAGGCCACGGTCGGCATGTCCGGCTATACCCGGGAGTGGGAGCTGCCCCAAGACCGCACCCATGCCCCTGTGCTGTGTATAGTGCGGCCGAGGTGGGGGGGGAGATGTCCCATGCTCTGTGTAGAGGGGGCTTGTGAAGGGAGGGCGTCCTGCTGTGTCCCGCCCCAGGGTCAGGAGCATATCAGGTCTCTTCTCACACGCATGTGGCTATCAGGCCACAGCCCCTGTGTGGCTTGCAGCTGGAGCCACCTGCCCAGGGGTGGCACGGGACGTGCTCACACATACACAGGTTGCTGTGTGATCCGTGGTAAGCAAAGCCCACATGTGCGGTCCTGGTCTCCCTCCCCACCCCCCTTGGGAAGGGGACAGTGATGGCACTTACATGGTGTGGCCTCCCCAGATGACCCTGGTGACTCCACTGCTGGGGCAGCTCAGGGGTCCGGCCAGCGTGGCACCCTCCGTGGCGGCTTCTCCTCTGCGCCCTGGTCAGGGCCCTCTGCTCCCAGCTCGCTGCCCCCCGGGATGGCACGGACCATCCCACCCCCCAGGATGCAATCAGGCCCTCGAAATAGAGGCAGGTGTGTGCCCTTGTTGGGGAGCTGCCCCGTGTGGCCCTGGCATATCCCTGCCTCAATTCTTTAATTTTCATGAACACCTGTTCTTGGGTGCGCATGTAGCCTTTAGTGACCATGGTGGCAGCTATGTGGCTGTAGACAGCTGCGTTCCTCCATCTAGTGCAGAGATCATGGACGTTGAAGGCCTCCCCCCAAACCTCAATGAGGTCCATGATCTCCGCACTACTCCAGGATGGTGCCTGCCTTCTCCAGCCCCTGGCTGGCTCTTGGGAGCTGGGGGACTGGGCGGTGGAGGGCTGGCTGGATCTGGCTGCCCAGCTCATCCTGAGGCCACTGGGTCAGGGTCAGTGACTGCTGGCTCTGTGCTTGCAGGCCTGTAGCTGGCACATGCAGTGTGGCCAGAGTCTACCCCTTTAAGGGCTCCGGGTCTGGGGGAGAAGAGAGGAGTTTTCCTGGTTTGGCCCAGAGTGGCCACCAGGGCTCCCTGGGAAGGGCTGGAGGCCCCCTATTTTGAAATAAGTGTCTACACAGTGCTTATTTCGAATTAGCTATTTCGAATTTGGCATTATTCCTCGTAGAATGAGGTTTAACTAATTCGAATTAAGCGCTCCACTATTTTGAATTTATTTCGAAATAGCGGTTTGCCTGTATAGATGCTATTAAAGTTAATTTGAAATAACAGCTGTTATTTTGAATTAACTTTGCTGTGTAGACATACCCTAAGCCACTCCAGAACCTACCCCGCCTCTCTACCTT
The DNA here is from genome assembly GCA_032595735.1 of Pelochelys cantorii. NCBI lineage: Eukaryota > Metazoa > Chordata > Testudines > Trionychidae > Pelochelys > Pelochelys cantorii. The sequence continues at coordinate 5,022,188 of CM064346.1, read as the reverse complement.
CAGAGTATCCCTTATCCTGGCTTCCTAATGCAGGAGCCAGCTCCCTCCCTGGGACAACAGGTGTTGGCTGCCAGGACGCTGCCTGAGTGGGTGGAATGGGGGCCGGGGGAGACTCAAGTCCACCACCCTGTGCTCCAGCCACTGATGCCCTACCCCCTAGGCCACTCCAGAACCCACCCCACCCCCTACCTTCAGGGCGTCCCCTCCCACACTCCAACCCCTTGGCCCAAGACAGGGGAATTTCTTGAACTTTGTCAGGCTGTACTCAGAACTAGAGCGGAAGAGGCTTGCTTCCCTGAAAAATATTTCAAAGCCAAGTTCCATATTCTCAGTGTAATTAGCCAAAGAAATATAGAAACATCTTCTCCTGCAAAAATCCAGTCCTTGTCCTCTCTGAAGAGGGGCAGAGATTTTAGCCACAAGCATAGCTGCACCATAGCTAATCCTTTGTGCAGAGATACCTTGATTTGCACCAGCGTAGCTTGGCCTGGTTTCAAGCTCTTGTACATACGAGATTTGTCTGTCTGCACAAGGAGTTTTGTATTACTGGCTGATCACGGCTGGCTGAAATGAAAGCAAAGGCATCCTGTAGAGTAGACAGTACCTTTGTTTCTAATCTCCTAGTTGCCCATGAGCAACCTCATTCAGGAGAAATTAGAAGTTGCCCACAATAGGGCAACCACTTGGGGGCGGTGTAAGTACCAATAAATTTAACAAGCATCTTCTCATTCCTGGGGCAATCCACTGAACGGGAATGGAACATTTAGTGGCTAATTACTCACGTCTGACGCTTTCTCTGTTTTCTAAGTAACATGTATTTAGTGCTAAAATGATTTAAACAGCTGATCCTATCTGAGCCCTTGGCAAAGAGGATGAAATTTAGCATGGGGACAGCAGTTTAAACTCCCAGATGGCTGCCCCAGAGGTGAGGATTATATTATCAGCATGCATAAAAATTCCTGGAGATTAAAAAAAAACACCATGTATGGTAAATCCATTAGAAAAGGGAAACAGAGAAGTCGACCAAGAATAGCATTGTGGGGAGAACAGTCACTAATTAAGCCTCTGCATAATTTCCTGCCTTTCCCTTCTACTAGTTGTTTTCCCTCTTAGGAGCAGGATCATCAGAGGCCTGATCCCGGAAAATGCACCTGTTTTCCGTTGATTCATGTGCGTTGACCTATTGAAGCCAATGAAATCAAGCATACGCGTACATCTTAGCAGGCTTGGGCCCGTGGCAAAAATATTATCACTAGCGAACAACCATTCTTGCTACTCGGTCACCAGTCATTTCAGCCCTTACTGGGGCCGAGCCGAATACAAGAGTTTCATCCATCAGAGTTCCCAGCCCGATCTAATCACACCACACAGGAAGTTTTTAATGTCAGTGCAACCTAGGCCAGTGGTTTGATGGGAAAAAAATCAAGGATCTTTATGTGCTGCAGGAGGCATTGGTGGCGGCTACGCGGCAAAGAGGAAGCCGCATCAGCAGGGCGCCCTTTCAGGAAAGCGGGGGCTGTGCACACCGGGAGGCGGCTGGCTTTGCTTCCTGTTCCCCTGACACTGAGGGAGCGAGGGGAAGTACTTGGGTTCTGTGCATGCCTCTCACTCTTGGCTGGTGAAGGGAGGGGGCAGGGAATCCAAGGACAGGTTGGACCTCTCTGGTCCGGCAGCATCGGGACCCGATCGGTCCCAAACAAGAGAATTTGCCAGGACAGGGGAGGTCTGCACCAGCTCCCAAGCCTGTCATCTCCTGCTGGCAGGCTGCCCCAGCAGGCAACCCTGCCTTGCCTTCCCCCCCAACCTGGCTGGGCTGCTTGCCCAGCTGCTGATGGCTCTCTGGATGGCACAGGCTCCAGCTCCTGCCGCGGGGCTCCGTTCCTGTGCAGCTGGGAGTAGCTATGGGGCTGGGGCCCTGCGCAGCCAGGAAAAGCCGCGGGAACCCGGCACCGGCCCCGCGCAGCCTGAGCCCAGCCCCACATAGCGGGGGGAAGCCACGAGGCTCCAGCTCCATGCTCCTGGGGCTGCTGGAGGGCTCCATCCCCAGTCCCACACTGCCCCCAAACAGGCTGCCAACTCTGATGTTCCACCCGGCTGGCCCTCCTGCCATTAGGCTCCCAGACTCTCTGCTCCAGGAGCATCTGAGGTCCTGCCAGACCATGGATGTTGCCAGACCAGAGAGTCCCAGATTTTGGAGGTACAACCTGTACTTTCCCCTCTCTCCCTTATTGTCAGGGGAGTGGAAAGAAAAGCCAGCCACATCCCGGGATGCACGGCTGCTGCCCCCCTGCTCTCCCGAAACAGCACCCTTGCTCATCAGGAAGGAGAGTCCTTCTGCCTACCTCCATTTCAGCTGGATAAGCAGCATACTCTGCTTCCTGTCATAAGCAATTATGCAAAGCTCGATTGCTGTTAAAAGTGCCACAGTCCACCTTTGGGATGGCCACTCTGCAGAGGCAAGAGAAGTGACATCTCTTTTTAACCTATCTAGGCATTTGGAGAGCTGCTGTATAGCTCTAAGTGATACCTACCTTTCCAGGAGCACAGCGTGAATTCTTTTCCTCCATGGCATCGGTCGCTCTACTTACATTCTCAAGAAAAGACATAGAAGCAAAGGAGATCCAGGGTTCAGCCTGATGTACATATTCATGGAAGTAAGCTCATCAACTTCCCTCCAATTTCTGGAGTCAGGATTTGACCCCAAATTACTAATATTCTGAACAGCCACCCATGTAGAATTTCACAGAATCATAGAACTGGAAGGAATCTAAAGGTCATCAAGTCCAGCCCCCTGCACTCGCGGCAGAACCAAGTACCATCTAGACCACCCCGACATATGTTTGTCTAACTTGCTCTTAAAAAACTCCAGTGATGGAGATTCCACAACCTCCCTAGGCAAATTATTCCAGTGCTTAACCACCCTGACAGTTAGGAAGGTTTTTATAACATCCAACCTAAACCAACCTTGCTGCACATTTAAGCCCATTGCTTCTTATCCTAGCTTCCGAGGCCAAGGAAAATAATTTTTCTCCCTCCTCCTTGTAACAACCTTATAAGTACTTGAAAGCTGTCTCGAGGCAGATCAGGAGGCACCTGTACTGCACCTTGAGGCAGCCGAAGGCACACTCCATCTGCATCCTAGCCTGGCTGAGGTGGGAATTAAATTGGTCCCTGCTGGGGTCCAGGTGGCCGGTGCACAGCTTCATCAGCCATGGCATGAGGGGGTAGGCCGCATCCCCCATGATGTACAGTGGCATCTGCATGTCCCCAAACACAAAGTCACGGCGGAGGATGAATGTGCTCACCTCCAGCTTCCCGTAGAGGCTGGAGTTACGAAATACACAGGCGTCGTGCACCCTGCCCGACCACCCGACAAAAATGTCAGTAAACTGTCCACGATGGTCGACCGGGCCCTGCAGCACCACTGAAAAGTCGCCCTTCCCGTTAATATATTGGGCTGCTCAATGTTGTGGTGCACGGATTGGGATGTGGGGTCCATCAATGGCTCCAGCGCAGTTTGGGAACCCCAGGGCAGCAAATCCTGCGATGATGGGGTCCAGGTCTCCCAGGCGGATGACCCTGCACAGGAGGATGGAGTTGATGGCCCTCACAACATGCAGAAGGAGATAAACAAACACACAAAACAGAGAATGAGAGGGAGTGCCTGAGTCCTTGGGGAGGTGCCCACCCTTCTCCCCTCCCCACCAAACACCCTACAAGCCAACCCCTATGAGACTGCCCCCCAAGCAGCAAGGCTGTGTGAGGGCGGGACAGCACAACTTCCCCCCTCCCTCTCCCCAGAACGGGGCTTCCCTCCCAGTCCTCTCCACCCCGCTTTCCCTAGGGACCCCCTTTTCCAGGACTCCCCCCCTCCCCGTGTAAGGACTGCAGCCCCATTGTGCCTTACTTCCATGAGGAGGGCCCCGACAGTGGACTTCCCCATGCCGAACTGGTTGCTCACCGACAGGTAGCTGTCGGGGGTGGCGAGCTTCCAGTGGGCGATTGCAACCCACTTCTCCGGGGGTGGTGGGCTGCAGGTGGGTGTTGTGTTGTCGGAGGGCAAGGGTGAACCAGGCACACAGCTCCGAAAAGGTGGCCTTCCGCATGCAGAAATTTTGGAGCCACTGCTGGTCATCCCACCGCTCCAGCACCAGCCGGTCTCACCGGTTGGAACTGGTGTCCAGCCTCCAGAAACGTCCCTCCGCTGTGGGGTGCAGTTGCACGGGTCTTGCTCTCACACACAAGGAGAGGGTCTCAAGAATGAGCTTGATGTCAAGCTCATGGAGGGCTATGAAGGCAGCCTGCACAAACTGCAGCATGGCTGTGTGGGGCCATTGCCTGCCCAAGGGCAGCTCCGGCTCCATGACAAAAAGAAAAATGCTGTGGCATCCAAAAAAGCTGGGCAACCACAGCAGGCACTGCAAGAGCTTTGGTGTCCCTCTGAAAGGTAGGCAAACAGGCAGCAGAAGCAGAGAAACGGCTGTCCAGAGGGGTCCCTTTAAGTGCGTGTCTCTGCAAGTCTCCGGCACCAGCACTCAGAAGCAACTGGAGACCTAAAGCCCTGCCTGAACTGGTTCCGGGTGGCCTTATATGCGAGAGAGCATCCAATCAGTGTGGACGCTCTCTTTCAAAAAAGCAGATCGCCTTTTCGATGCACTTTGGCAGTGCGGACGCTCTCGTTCAGAAGACTTTTTTTTAGAAGATCTCTTCCGGAAAAGCTTCTTCCAAAAGAAGCCTGCAGTCTAGATGTAGCCCTAGTTCCCACTATTTGTAGGACTCCTTTTTCATTTGTAGATCATTCAAGATCTCCTGGTTAAGCCAGGGTGATCTCTCGCCATACTTCCTGTCTTTTCTCTATAGGGGAATAGTTTGCTCTTTTCTACTGATAGAGGGCGTGTGTTTAAACAGAGATCCATCAGTACTGCACCCATTAATAGTCATCAGCTGTGAAATGGATAAGCCCCAGTTGTTTCCTATCATGTGCTTAAAGAACACCGAGCGGAGACTAAACCTGTGGGGTTGGCTTCAAACATGCTGCCACAAATAGTAACAGATGTGACGCGTCTGGCAAGGAGAATGTTCCGCAGCAACCACGTGGGAGACAGAGACCCACAGGCTGGGACATAAGACTTCACACTCCAGACACCTGCCTCCACAAATGGGGAAATTGTTGGCGAAGGACTTAAGGGCGCATAAGGCTGGCTTGGGACCCGTCTACTCAGCTGCTCGGGGCAGGGGAAACTGACATGCTTGTGCAGACCACCGACATGGGGAATAAGCAGGTAACCCCCCTGAGGCTACGTTTACACTGTGGGTTTTTTGCGGAAAAAGAAATGCATATGGAGTGCTAATTTGCATACCTCACGCTCTCATTTGCTTATCTTCTTCTGATCCTTTTTGCGGAAGAGGTTTTTGCGATAAAAAGCCCTGTGCAGACAGGGCCATTTGTCGGAAAAAAAACCCTTTTTTGCAAGAGCCCGTAAACCTCATTTTTTGAGGAATAAGGGATCTTGCTCAAAAGGGTTTTTTTTCCCAACAAATGGCCCCATCTACACAGGGCTTTTTATTGCAAAAAACCTCTTCCGCAAAAAGGATCCGAAGAAGATATGCACATGAGAATGCGAGATATGCAAATTAGCACTCCATTTGCATTTCCTCTTCCACAAAAAACCCACAGTGTAGATGTAGCCAGAGCGACTGGGCTGGGGTACAGACGTACCCCTTAGGCTTCCCACATTATGCATCCAACCAGTGTAGCAGAGCTAGCTCCGAAGATGCCATAATTTACTGCTGATATAAGCTAGGAAGAAATAATCATTTCACCAGACTAAAAAAGGAGGAGGAGAGTATTATTGTCTATGTGTATTACAGTAGTGTTTAGAGACCCCAGTGGAGACTTGAGCACCAACCTACTAGATGCTGTTAATACACATAAAAAAACCAACAAATAGTCTGGCAGCACTTTAAAGACTCACAAAACATATAGGTGGTATCATGAGCTTTTGTGGCACAGCTGTGCCCACGAAAGCTCATGATACCACCTACATGTTTTGTGAGTCTTTAAAGTGTTACAAGACTATTTATTGTTTTTTAAGTTTTTCCTGTTACAGACCAACTCGCCTACCCCTCTGAAACTTTAATACACATAATAAAACAGTGTGTGAACTCCAAAGAATACACCATCTCAATGAAGATGACATGGGGTAAAGTGATTTGCCCGAGGTCTCAAAGCCAATCAGTGGCAGAGCCAGGACTAGACCCCAAGTCTCCTGACTCTCATTCCAGCCACTACCCACTAGCTCATACTGCCTCCTGGGTTGGTGAGGCTTAGGAAACATACTGTGCTGAGGACTGTGACTGAAGGCACAATGTTCAGCTCGCAGTTTCCAGGGCCTAGTCGCTCAGAGCAGCAGGAACAGGAATTTCAGATCTTGACTCTTTTTTCCCCAGCAAGAGTAATATCATACTGCAGCCGCACTTTACTGCAGTGGCACTTGCATCATATTGCAGCACATCATTACAGATGGCAAGATGGGCAAGGTTTGGGGCCAGGTTCTCTAATACTCCATCTGGCATCCATGCTACAGAATCCCCCTCCTTGCTAAAGTACTGGGCATACACAGCATGCAGAGTGGAGGGAGTTTTTATTGAACCAGGCCCAAGAGAGAAGAAAAAATGAAGATTACTGTACTCCATAGTTAAGGTATAAATGTAATACAGGAAAGGCAAATAATCCATCTGTCAGATAATCATCCTGAAACCCTAATTATCAACTGCCCCATAATGAGATGTACCAGTTCTCAAATATACTCCTCTGCATTTTGCATCTAATCAGACTAGCATGTTGGAACAAGGATTGAAGTGTACACTTTAAACATGTTAGGGTCAGGGGCGGATGAGAGTTTTGCGGGGCCCAGGGCCTATTGAAGCACGGGGCCCGGGGCAGCACAATTTTGCGCATGCACCACGGCCACAGCCAACAGGTAGCAGTGCGTGCATGGGGCCTATTGAAGCGCGGGGCCTGGGGCAGCCGCCCCACTCATCCTGCCCTATATCCGCCGCTGGTTAGGGTTTTTTTAAATCACTCTTGTTCTTACTCCTAATCCCCAAAATTATAAATTTAAGGGCTCATCTACATGAACACCTAGTTTGCAGCAAGCAGGGGCATAAATCTATCTTGCACTAGCCTATCCTGTATTATGCATCTGTGTGGACCCTGCTGACATACATTAAAAGCTCCCTAGTGCACTTTGATCAACCCTGCTTTGAAACATAAACAGACTGAAGTGCACAAGGGAACTTTTAGTGCGTCAGCACTTAGACTGTGGCAGGCTAGTACGGTGGAGATTTACACCTCAGCTTGCCATGAACTAAGTGTTTCCGTAGCCACCCACTACAATTGTTGCGACTTACCTTTTTTGGTTTTTAATATGGCTGATGAGCAGACATAAAAGCTTTTGCTTCCACAACTGCATGACATGACCAACATGTGTTTGTCGCTGCCATGGTTATCTCTAGAAATATTCCCCGTTAAAAAAAAACAATTTATGATGAAAGCAACAGAGCTGACTTGTATTTTATCACAGGTCTGGCAACATTCCTTAAATTCCAAGCTCCTGGACTTTTGTGAGTACCTGAGAAATTCAGCTGTCTTTTTTTTTTGTTTTGTTTTTAAAAATGAGTTTCTAGTCCTCGTGATCACAAAGAAAAGTTTAAAAACAAAAGTCCATCCTAAAGATTCAAAAGTCACACTGAGGTATAAAGAGGACACCCCCTCCCCCAGTTAACATTTTTAAGTCTCATGATTTTCTATTAAACCAAGCTTATGATTTTTGAACACTTAGGACTGGCAATATCACTATTGAAGTGCAAGCAACTGCATCCACTGACCCTCCCAGCACCCCTTTACCACAGAAGTGCAGCCCATTTTACAGCTAGAAGACTCTTAGATAAAAATCGAGGGTCTGATTTTCAAAAGTGCCAAGCACGTCCGAATCTCACGGAAGTCAGTGGGTGCTCACCCCACAGAACAACAGACCAGAAGCAACTTACTACTGGCCATGCAGCAAGTCGGCATAGTTTGAACCAGAGTCACCAATAGTACTCAAGAGCCCTGAAGCCCAGTCACTGCTGCACTTAGCGTCACTTCTAATTATTCCCAGCCTGACGTCAGCAAATTCTTCTCAGTGAAATATTTGAAAACCACAGGACTAAATATAACCATCCTCTGCGTCTGCTTCTCTGCATCGACAGGTCCCTGTTGTGTCTCCAAGCTTCTTCATAATTAAAGACTTAACCAAGAGAGCAAAAATAAACAGATCTTTCCCCTTTGAGTATCAATGATCCATCACAAACCCCGTGATTAATACGTGTTCTACATAAAACCTTCCTTCCCTGCCATGTCTTCTACTAGCTGCCATTTGCTACTTGCGTGTTTCCAGCTAGACATTCACAGAAACACCTCCCGTAATGGAGCACCTTTTTTAAAGCACGCTGCCATTCAGCCTGGTTCACTGGGATCTACCGCTTCAGAAGAGGGCTCCATCAAACAGCACATGTCTCAGAGCCTGCTGCAGGCAGCTTGAAGGAGCCAGACAAGCCAGACGACAGCTTGTCTGTCCAGCACAAGGGGAAGCTATTGGGCCTCGTGCTAATCTACAGGCTGATCTGGCGGAGCACAAAAGAAACAAAAAACCTCCCCTACTTTAGCCGTAGCTCCCCTTGCCACACGCCTGACTGAGCTCCAGTTCTCACTGTGCGCTGCAGCTGTCACCCCCTCTTTAGTGCTTCCCAGCTCCTCTAAAAACACTGCAGTATTCCACCCCGAAGAGCACCCCAGCAGTCTCCCAAACCAGGGCATCTCACAGGAACCCTGCTGAATTGCCCATCGGTTATATTGTTAGCCTGGCATTTGGGCAACGTGGCTTCAATTCACAGCTCTGCCACAGACTTCCTAGGAAACCTTGGCAAGTCACTTAGCCCCATTTCCCAGCTAGGAACTGATACACAGAAAGACCAGTAGAAATTCCCTGCCTCACAGAAGTGTTGTGAGGATAAGTACACTAGAGATTGTGAGGAGTTTTCAGGGGCAGCCGTAAGTACCTGAGACATTGTTCTGCGTGAAGAGCATCATATTTGCCAGAAGGAGGCAACTGACCCCCAAAGATGCAGCAATTCTTTAGCTCCAGCATTTTAGTCAGGAATCTGATTCAGCATCCAGCCGTTAAAACTTAAGGCAAAGTCATTTATGCTGGGGTAGCTACCAATTAAAATAGCAATGGGCAACCAGGGCTAGACAGTGGGCCGTACGAGTGACCCGCCTTCCTCTCAGTGGGCTGCAAGAATTTGGTAACCAAGGCAACGAAGAACAAAATGTCTCCTGGGCCACACACAGAACCCCGATGGGCCATATGCAGCCTGCAGGTTCCCCACCACTGAATTAAAGATTATCACACAAGTATTTACTCTGAGGAAAATTAATTCCCTAATGCCCCAGTTCCGGAATAAAACAGGACAATATCTGCCTGTAAATCAAGACCCTTTCCGACTATATTTCTGCTGGGCATACAACCCAGCAACGGTGACACAAAAATGTGAGGGTTCATAATAAACAATCTTGCTGCCTTTTAACACATCAGTGTCTGCCTGTAAAAGGCATTGAAAAAGGTGTCAAGTTTCAGCGTGCACTAAAGATAGTGCTTTCAAAATGTGCACTTGCAGGAATAAGTGCCTGTTGTAGTGTCTTAAGAGTCTTTTTTCCTTAGTATTCTGGTGCAGGCGAAGAAAGTCGGCCTTGGCTTAGAGGAAGACTGGGTGTAATTTTAGACCTGGTGATAGCAAGGCTTTCTGTCGAAGAGCCCTGAATCCTTAAGAAACTCATATATAAAACTTGAATTCAGACAGCCTGAATGTTCTTGACTTGCAAGTTCACCCTAGAAAAAGGTTACCAAACGAGAATGCTTTTTTGCTTGTCTGAACAATCCCAAATGATACTTCAGCCAGCAGCTTAAACCAGTTCAGGCACAACACAATGATAACATAGCTATGCTAGCTTGCAATTCACTTTGCAACTGTAAAAGGGAACAGTGTTTGTTTTAGAGCTGATTGGTCATATCTGAATTTAAACATGAAGCAACTCAAACCATTCTGTATACCCAGCTACGTCTTTCACTGCAACAAGCAATTTGCGTACCTTTTCCCAATAGTTTTGTTGGAAAAGGCTTTTCCGAAATTTGGCCCGTCTACACTGGGCCAAATTTCGGACAAGTCTCCTCTTTTGGAAGAGCCCTTCTTCCTCGTGGAATACAGTGCTTCCAAAAGAGCATGTCTGCAAAATAGTGGAAGAGCAGACGCGTTCCCTGGACACGGCAGAGTTTTTCTGGGATACCTCCGGAACGCCCCCTGTAGTGTAGACATAGCCTCAGTCAGTCTTCTGTGCGCCGTCCCAGGCGGCACTTTCCCCAGTAGCCACAGTTACTCACAGCACCTTCTATGTAGGCCCTTCTCAAGCCACCGGCACAGCCAGTCTCTTGCCTCCAGCCACAATCACCAACAGCCTTGAAGCAGCCTGCTAGAGCCACGTTCCTGTAGGCGCCCAGAAGCAGGCTCTACATTCCAGCAGCAGCTCCTGGCCTGGAAAAGGCTCCACACCAGCAGTCTGGCTCCTTTCTCCAAACTGGAGCCCACCAACTTTCTCCCTGCGCTGCCTGGAAGAGAAACCAATTTCCCTCCTTTTCCCCAAGGCATCAAGGGAGTTGTAGTTGCTAGGGCTAGATTGCAGCACAAAGGATCCTCCCAGTAAAAATCAGAGGCTCCTATAGTAGAGGGAATCTACACATGAAGGATTCCTTCTTGAAGTCTGCAATATAACACCACTTTATGTCTTAGAATCCAGTATGACAACACCCAAGAGCCCAAAAAGCAGACACACAAAGAAGGCTGCTCTCTAAGGGTACGTCCAGACTACATGCCTCTGGCGACAGAGGCATGTAGATTAGGCTACCCGGCATAGGAAAATGAAGTGGCGATTTAAATAATCGCCGCTTCATTTAAATTTAAATGGCTGCCGCGCTGAGCCGATCAGCTGTTTGTCAGCTCAGTGCAGTAGTCTGGATGCTCCGCGGTCGACATCAAAGGCATTTGTCGACCCCCCAGGTAAACCTCATCCCAGGAGGCATACCTGGGAGGTCGACAAATGCCTTTGATATTGACCGCGGAGCATCCAGACTACCGCGCTGAGCCGACAAACAGCTGATCGGCTCAGCGCCGCAGCCATTTAAATTTAAATGAAGCGGCGATTATTTAAATCGCTGCTTCATTTTCCTATGGCGGGTAGCCTAATCTACATGCCTCTGTCGCTAGAGGCATGTAGTCTAGACGTACCCTAAGACAGAGGGACAAAACTCACTAGGCTCTTAACAGACAGATTGCTGAAAACTCCATGTCGCATGGTTCCCAACAGGACTTCCTACCTGCACCAACAGCAGAAGGAAAACTCCTGAGAATTTAAAGTGATAGCTTGTCATTTTATCAGTATCCAATACATCACAATATCCAACTGCATCTTGTTAGCCAGGAAGCTTGAGCTTGCCCTAAGGGCAATTTTTGTTGCTGGATGCACAAAATGGAGCCACAACTTGCTCTCGGAGCATGCTGGCTTTTTCAGACTTTGCAAGACCCTCTGTTAAATGAGCTCATCTTGTCTGTATCACAAAGTAACTCCAGGCAGATTCGATTCCTTGCCACCCTGGAATGTTCCATTATTAGGGTTGCCAGGTATTCAGTATTCTACCGGGCAGTCCGGTATTTGTGCTCTTTATCCGGTTAAAAAAAAATCAGAGAATACCGGACATGTGCAATGTCTGATATTCTCTGATTTTTCCGGCTGCGCACTGGACTGAAGCCTGGTGTGGGCAGGGGGAGCGGCTGGAAGGCGGGGCCACGATCGGCGCTAGGAGACTGTGATTGTGCAGAAGCCTGGCGGGGGCGGGGGGAGTGGCTGGCTGCCAGGCTTCTGCTCAATCACAGGCTCCCAGCGCCAATCGTGGCCCCGCCTCCCAGCCTGGGAGTCCCAGCTGGGAGGCGGGGTTGCCATCGCCGCTCTGGGCGCCCCAGAACCGGGGGGGGGGGGGGGGGCTTTTTTTTTTCTTGACCAAAAAATACCATGTGTCTGGTATTTTTTGGGAGACCATCTTGCAACCCTATCCATTATTCCTTTTGTGTGTCTCATTGTGCTTTGTTACCATTTCAAACTATTCAGGAATTCAGATTCACTGGCTGATGTCTAAATGTCAGGCTTGGCAATGAGATTCTATCTGGTATCCCACTGGCAAATCTATCCCACCTTCTCTACAGACTGGGGCTACATCTAGACTGCAGCTCTTTTTATCCCGGAAAAGCTATGCCGCGTCCAAGGAATGCGTCCGCTTTTCCAAAAAATTTCAAGAGGAAGAAGGAATGGCGCGAAAGAGACGGTTTTCCAAAATTTGGCACGATGTAGATGCGCCAAATTTCAGAAAAGCCTTTTTTGAAATAAAAGTGGGAAAAGATATGCAAATTACACTTTTTCTGACTTTTCTTTGTAGTGGAGACCTAGCCTGGGATTCCGTAAGGAGGCTATTTGCCTTCTTGAGAAGTAACACAGAATCAGGCCAGCCGACAGGAGAGGGAGGGCAAAGAGGGTGGTTGCTCCAGGGTCTGAGGATTCAAAGGGGCAACAGCAACCAGAGCCCCAGGCCCTTTAAATGGCTGCCAGTGTCCTGCGCAACACGCTCTGTGCAGCTCTGAGGGGGGCACCACACTCCAGGTGGCACTCCGGGCTGGCTGCCCGGCCCCGCCCCGCATGCCTCAATTTGCTGTTTGTGGGGAAAACAGTGCTCACCTGCCTCACAAGGGTGCTGTGAGGAGAAATGCAGTAGGGCAGAGGTCTCCATCCTTTTTAACCACAAGACCACTTTTTCAATCTAAGTGCAATGTAAGATCCACCTCAAACCCAACTGCCCTTGCCCCACTTCCTTCCTGGCCCTTCTTTGAAGCTCTGCCCCTGCTCCACCCCTTCGCCGAGGCCTCACCCTGCTCGCTCCATCCCCTTTCCTCCCCCATCCTCTCTTGCACCAGGCTGGGGTAGGGGGTTGAGATGCAGGCTTTGGTCTGGGATTTGGAGTGTGGGAGGAACTCAGGGTGGGGGATTGGGGTCCAGGAGGGCTTTCAGGGGGCAAGCTCTGGGAAGGAGCAGTGGGGTTAAGGCAGGCTTGCTCCTGTCCTGGCCCTGCACCACTCCTGAAAGCAGCTGGTATGTACAGCAATGGCTCCGTGGTGCCATGTGCTGCCCCTCATCTACAGACACTAAGACCACATCTTCTACTGGCCACGGTTCCCCGTTATTGATCAGTGGGAGCTACAGGAGCAGTGTCCACAGGCAAGGACAGCATGTGGAGACCCCCTGCTCTTGCCTTTCTCAAGGGCTGCAGGGACATGCCCGCCACTTCAAGGAGCACCAATCACTGCTCTACGGCCAAAATGCTTCTGAAATAAATGTAGTCAAACACTTTACTAATTCTGGGTCACTGAGAACGAAAATGATGCTTAAAATTGTTGATTGGCTCTAGTTTTCCAGATATGCTATTGGGTCAGTATATACGACCCTTGACTTGGGAATGGCGGAGGATAAGTGAGTTATAAAGGGAAGGGATCTCAATTTAAACCAGAATGACTAAAATACATCTTTGACTGGATCTATGAATAAATCTATGACTGGGTTTGGACAGTACTTGCTTTTTAGGCAAAACAATGAATGATGCAATCTGAAGCTGGTATTGCGTCATACATTATATGAATTGCATCATGTTATTCCTAGAAGTCATAGATGATGCAATCATAACGAAGCTTACATCACTCTGCTGAACAAATTGCCCTATATCAGCTCTAGAAATCATACAGTGTCGTGCTCTCTTATTTGTCAGTGTTTGATTTTGCAAAGGGACACATTTCTGTTTAGCCAAAGTGAGCAGAGATGCCTCGTACTTGTGTGAACAGTGCAGATAACTTCTGCTATGTTTGTGGTGAAGTGACTTTTGCATCACAAAAGCGCAGTATAACCACTATACCTATCACCTTTATTTTGGCTGCAAAATTGGAGATCAGGACAAGAGGTGGGCCCCACACATATGCTGCAACACTTGTGCAACAAATCTTCGCCAGTGGTTGAACAGGAAAAGGAAATCTATGCCTTTTGCAGTGCCAATGATTTGGAGAGAGCCAACAGATCATACCAGCAATTGTTACTTCTGCGTGGTGCCTCCAGTTGGGAAAGGTGTGTCAAAGAAGAAAAAGTGGACTGTGCATTATCCAAACATTCCATCAGCTATACGCCCAGTACCCCACGGAGAAGGACTGCCGGTTCCTGATGCACCAGAATCATTCTCACTTGAGTCAGACGAGGAAGAGGAAGAGGATGAAACTTCTGGTCCTGAACCACCAATGTCACAGGTCCCACATTTTCTCCCATCCTCCTCCTCTGAACCACACCTCATAACACAAGGTGAACTGAATGACCTTGTCAGGGATTTGGAACTACCCAAGAGTAAGGCAGAGCTGTTGGGCTCCAGACTACAGCAGTGGAATCTCCTGGCAGGTGATGTTAGGGTTTCCATGTTCCGTGACCGTCAAAAGGCTCTTGTCCCATTCTTCTTCATGGAAGGTGATCTTGTAGCCTGCAACAACATCGATGGTGTGATGGCAGCCCTCAACATCGTTCACAATCCAGATGAGTGGAGACTGTTCATTCATTCATCGAAGACGAGTCTTAAAGCTGTTTTGCTGCATAATGGCAATGTTTTGCCATCAATTCCAGTTGGTCATGCAGTCCATATGAAGGAAACCTATGACAACATGAAACAACTTTTGAGGTGTGTCAGGGTGCACGCTCCCCCCCCCCCCCGTGCCTCAGTGCCCCCTGACTGTCCTCATCTAGCCCCTCTCAGGGCAAGTTACAGTCTGTACGGGTTGCTCATCATTGGCATTGGGGTTCTCTCTACTGCCCCGCTTACCTAGGCTGTGTTGTACTCCGTCTCCAAACCCTGGGCCTTGCCTCCGGCCCCTAGCCAGAGAGAGCCTTGGCTGGCCCTCTCCCAGCCCTAGCTGGCTATCGCCAGCTGTTCTCCCTCCTGGGAGCCTCTGCTTCCTCTGCAGTCCACCCTTCACTGGCCTCCCCCACTGAGCAACTGTGCTTCTCTATATAGCTCCCGGCTGGGCCCTCCCCCTCTAATAGCTTCACTAGATAGCTGCCGGCTGGGCTCTCACTAGCCCTAACGGCTTCAGCTGGCCACTCTGTTCTCAGCCCCGGCTCCGGACCTGAGTCTTGGCCTTAAAGGGCCAGTGCAGGGCAGGTGCCCTGTCACAAGCATAAACTATGACCAACATCAGTGGCAGCTTTGTGGCGATTTGAAGGTTGTTGCTCTCTTGCTTGGTCTGCAGATTGGATACACAAAGTACTGCTGTTTTCTCTGCGAATGGGATAGTTGTGCAAGAGATTCCCACTATATCAAGATAGATTGGCCACTCTGACAGTCATTGGAGCCTGGGAGGAAAAGTGTTCAGCATCCACCACTTGTTGAATCAAAGAAGATTTTGTTACCACCCTTACACATCAAGCTGGGTCTGATGAAGAACTTTGTCAAGGCCATGGACAAAACACAAGCAGCTTTCAAGTACCTCCGTGGAAAATTTCCAAGGTTAAGTGAAGCTAAGATAAAGGAAGGTGTCTTTGTTGGTCCTCAGATTCGTGAACTTCTTCGAGAGGATGCATTTGACCATGCACTGCATGGCAAGGAAAAGACAGCATGGAAACCCTTCCAGTTAGTGGCAATACATTTTCTCGGAAACAACAAGGCAGACAACTACAGGTTGTTGGTGGAAAACCTCCTCAAGGCATACAAAAGCCTTGGTTGCAACATGTTACTAAAGATACATTTTTTGCACTCTCAGCTAGATTTTTTTCCATCGAACTGCAGAGCAGTGAGCGACGAGCACGGCGAGCGATTTCACCAGGACATTGCAACAATGGAGAAACGCTATCGGGGCAAATGGAGCCCATCAATGCTTGCAGACTATTGCTGGACAGTGACAAGAGATGCTCCATTTAATGAATACAAGAGACAAGCCAAGAAGCGCCGAGTAGACACTGAATAGGACTAAACTATGTACATAATAGTTTTTTGCCTTTTGTTTCATAATAAATTTTATTTATATAACCCTTTTGCTGATTTTTAAAGTGTTACATAAACAGGACAGGTGAAATATTATCATGTAAAGCAACCATAAACACATGAAAAGACCTAGGTTTACAATTTATGATTAAAACTCTACTATCTACACAATATACATAGACGTAAAATGTAAAAACTTAAATATCTTGGAAACAGTAGCCAATCAGTTGTTTTAATTGTCATATTTGAATTCAGCACATCAAAATACATAATAAATAGCACATTTTATCTCTGAAGCAGACGACTTCTAAAAAATTGTAGACCAGTGTTACCACAGGGATAATGACTCCAGCCACAACGGGTTCAGCATTTTAGAACTCACTCCTCAAAGAATTAAATGTAAGTGTAAGGGAGAAATGAAAGTTATGAAATGCACAGAGCAGTCAAACCCCAAAAGAACCCACTCTGCAAGCAGTAAAAGTAACAACCCCCCATATATGTGTTGGGTCAGGAGAGGAGAGGGACGGACAGTGTGTGTTTTTGAGGATGACAGAGACACACACAGTGTGAGAGAGTGACAGATTTGCACAGCCAAGCTTCCTCCATCCCCTTCTCTCTGTGTGGAGTCAGGGTACAGGAGTGGGGAAGAGCAGGGACACCCTGACATCAGCGCCCCCCCTTCTCCCTCCCACACCCTGCACAGGAGGCTCTCGGGGGCAGCTCCAAGGCAGGGGGCAGGAGCAGCATGACAGTGGGGGGGAGGGGCAACTGATGTGCCAGTGCTTGATAGCTTCCTTCCAAAGCCAGTCAGGATCCCCTGTCAGAGGCTCCAAGATCTACCGGTAGATCCCGATCGACTGGTTGGTGACCCCTGAATTAGAGAGTTTTTGCAAATACGCAAGTAATAGAGAACCTTAGGGAGATGGATAGAACACATGGGAGCATTTTCTGACTCACTAGTGCTGCCATAGGATTTTCTGTAGGAAAGAATGTCCCAGCACTTACATGCTCTGGAGCTTTAACTGTGTAATTAAGTCAATGGCAGCACATAGCCCATCAGTAAAATCCACCTCTCAGCCTTCAAGGATTCAATACAAAGGGGAAGCAAAGACTTGAATAACTGTACTTCAGTGCATGGTCTGAACAGGGAAGTCAGGGTAGATTAAGAGGCTTGGGGCCAGATGCTGGGCTCATTTATAGCTGTGCAATCTCATAGGACATCAGTGAGGTTTGTAAGTGATCAGCGTATCTGGCTCTAGGAAACCAGAACAGCTAGATCACAGAAAAAACAGGGTTACTTACCTGTAACTATTGTTCTTCGAGATGTGTGGCTCATGTCCATTCGAAGTAGGTGCATGCGCCCCGCGCACGGTTCCCCAGAGCATTTTTTTCCCCAGAGGTACCCGTTGGGCCGGCAGGTCGCCCCCTGGAGCGGCGCCGCTATAGTGGAGCATAAATACGCTGACGACCCTCCCCCTCCTCAGTTCCTTCTTGCCGGAACTCCAACGCAGGGGAGGCAGGGGGGAATCGAATGGACATGAGCAACACATCTCGAAGAACAACAGTTACAGGTAAGTAACCCTGTTTTCTTCTTCGAGTGATTGCTCATGTCCATTCGAAGTAGATGACTACCCAGCTACCCCCACCCCGGAGGTGGGGTCGGAGTCAACCAACAGATCGTCACATCAAGATTAAGCGCGACAAGAACTTTAATGCATAACTGAAACAGAACCACACAGAACAATTTACATATATACACCACAGGCACGACACACTGCATGTCACTCAACCATTTCCCCTTATGTGCTCACAGGAGGGAACCCAGCACGGCCTCCCCCACAGCCGAGTCCTCCCGTGCCTGCTGGGTGAGAGCATAATGCTCTGTAAACGTATGGGCGGAGGACCACGTGGCTGCCCGACAGATCTCAGGTATCGGGACGTGGGCCCCAAAGGCAATGGACGAAGCGTGGGCCCTGGTGGAGTGAGCCAACACACGAGGGGGCTCCCTACGTGCGAGAACATAGCACTCCCGGATGCAGGATGATATCCACCCCGACAGCCTCTGGGCTGAAACTGGCATCCCTTTCATCCGGTCCGCATACGCAGTAAACAGTTGAGAAGTCTTGCAAAAAGGCTTGGTTCTATCAATATAAAACGCCAGTGCCCTTTTCGCGTCAAGGGAGTGCAGAGCTCGCTCCTTGGGGGAGCTGTGGGGCTTAGGAAAGAAAACCGGCAGGTATATGCCCTGCGACATATGGAAAGTAGACACAGCCTTAGGGAGGGATGCAGGGTGTGGACGCAGACGAACCCTGTCTGCAGAGAACTCTACGTACAGGGGCTCCACCATTAGGGCACGCAGTTCCGACACTCGACGTGCTGACGTACTGGCGACTACAAAGGCCACCTTAAGGGACAGGAATTTCAGAGGACAGGATGCTAGCGGCTCAAAGGGTGGACCCAAGAGCTTATTCAGCACCAGGTTAAGGTCCCATTGCAGCGCCTTACATGTGGAAACAGTTTATCTAGGCCCTTCAGGAACCTCTTCACCAGGGGGTCTGAGAATAGGGATCTGCCCCCGAACCCTCATGAAATGCCATCAGGGATGCCAGGTGCACCCGTAATGACGGAGTGGACAGGCCCTCCTGTCGCAACCCCAGCAGGTAATCCAATACCATCGGGACAGAAACCCGGGAGGGGCACACACCCCTACTCTGAGCCCACACAGAGAAACGCTTCCATTTGGCGGCATACAACCGCCTGGTGGCCGGCTTGCAGCTGCCCAGGAGAATCTCCTGTACCCCGTGGAGCACTCCCTCTCCAAGGGCTTCAGCCATGGATAAGCGACGCCGTCAGGTGGAGGGACTGTACATCCGGGTGATACAGGATGCCCCCTCCCCTGTCCTGGGTGACTAGGTCCGGGGTCAGCGGCAGGCGATAGGGGTAGGCTACCAGCATCTTCTGCAGAATGGGGTACCAAAACTGCCTGGGCCAATCTGGGGCTATTAGGAGAACCCGCGACCTGGTCCTGGTTAGCACCTTAGGAACTAGTGGGAACGGGGGAAAAGCATAGAGCAAGCCTTGGGGCCATGCCGAGGTCAGGGCATCCCCTCTTGAGTCAACACCCAGACCCAATAGGGAGAAGTATTGGGGACATTGCTTGTTTCCCCGTGTGGCAAAGAGGTCCACTAGGGGATGACCCCACATCCAGAAGAGTTGTTCCACCACCTCCCACTTCAGGCACCACTCGTGGACTCTGAATGACCTGCTCAGTGAGTCCGCTAATGTATTCACACACCCCGGCCAGTATGCCGCCTGTAATTGTATGCGGTGGGCTATACAGAACTCCCACAGGAGAGTCGCCTCCTGACACAGCGGTGACAACCGTGCCCCACCCTGCGTGTTTATGTAAAAGACTGCCGCGGTGTTGTCCAGCAGCACTGACACCATGGTCCCCTTGAGCATGGCCAGGAAGACTTCGCAGGCCCTCCTGACTGCCCTTAGTTCTCGAACATTTATATGCAACTCCCGTTCCTGCGGGGTCCATAGCCCCTGCGTCCTGCGGCCCTGCAGGTGCGCCCCCCAACCATCGTCGGAGGCGTCTGTGATGAGTTGCGCCGACGGCAATTCCATACAATAGGGGACTCCTGAGCGCACCTCGTGCTCCAATGTCCACCACTGGAGCGAGGCGAGGACTCCCTGTGGCACAGTAAGGACTTGGTCCCAGCTGTCCCTGGCTTGGTTGAATGCCCCCGCTAGCCACGCCTGTAGCGGCCTGAGCCTGAGCCTGGCGTGTTTGACCACATATGCGCAGGCTGCCATATGTCCCAGCAATTTCATGCACGACCATGCCATTGACAGGGGAGACAGCCGCAGGGCAGACACTAGGGTTTGTATAGCCTGGAACCTGGAACCCGGGAGGTATGCGCACACCGTCCTGGCGCACAGGGTTGCCCCCACAAACTCTATGTTCTGCGTGAGGGTAAGGGTTGACTTTTCCTCGTTGATCATGAGGCCCAGCATATTGAACAGGGACCGCGCTATCCCTATGTGTGTGAGCACCTGGTCTCTCGAGCGACCTCTGACCAGCCAGTCGTCCAAATACGGGAAGACTTGGATCCCCATACACCTGAGGTAGGCTGCTACCACCGCCATACACTTCGTAAACACCCTGGGTGCCGTAGACAGCCCAAAGGGGAGGACCGAAAACTGGAAGTGGTGGTGGGATACAACAAACCGGAGAAACCGTTTGTGGTTTTTCTGGATCACCACATGAAAATAGGCATCCTTCAAATCGAGGGCCACATACCAATCGCCCTTGTCCAGAACTGGGATGATTGAGGCCAGCGTTACCATCCGAAACTTTTCCCTTTTCACGTGCCTGTTCAAGGCCCTGAAATCTAAAATGGGCCACAGGCCCCCCTTTGGTTTTGGGATAATAAAGTAGCGGGAGTAGAAACCCTTGCCCTCCCGATGAGGAGGGACCACTTCCACTGCCCCCTTTTCTAGGAGCAGGAGGACCTCCTGTTCAAGGAGGGCCTCGTGAGAGAGGTCCCTGAAAAGGGACAGGGAAGGGGGAAGGGATGGGAAGGGCCCCAGGACGGGGATAGAATACCCCCTGGACACTATGTCCAGAACCCATTTGTCTGAGGTGATGTGCGACCAGGCCTGGGCAAAGTGAGACAGTCTGTCTCCAAACGGGGGGGAGATGATAGGCAATGGTATGCGGTCCCCGAGCACACCTTCAAAATTGCTGCTTGGACAGGGGCGGAGGCGGCTGAGTGGAGCCCCTGCCCACGTCCTGCCGCGCCTATTGCAGGACCCCAGGCCCTGCCCATGGGAGAGGGCCCCAGACGGACCACGCGGCCTTCGCCGCCAATAGTCAGGGCGAGCAGCCTGTGGTTGGCTCCTGAAGGGCTGCCTATTTGGCAACTGTCTGCGTTGTGGGGCCGGCGTGTGGATCCCCAGCAACCTCAGGGTTGAACGGGTGTCCTTCAGGCTGAGGAGTCTGGAGTCAGTATTCTCCGCAAACAGGGCCTTCCCATCGAATGGCAGGTCCTGGATTGTGGCCTGTAGGTCTAACGGGATCCCCGAGACCTGGAGCCATGGGTTACGTCGCATCACCACGCCCAACGCCATTGTCCGGGCTGCAGAGTCCACCGCATCCAGGGACGCCTGCAGGATGGTGCGTGTGATCGTCTTGCCCGCCGTGGCCAGTGCAGAGAACTCCTGCCTGTCATCCGGGGGCAACCTGTCGCGGAAACGGTCCATCACCTGCCAGGTGTTGTAGGCGTCGCGGCTGAGCATGGCCTGCGGTTGGCGATCCGCAGCTGTACCCCCCGTCGCATAGACCTTACACTCCAACAGGTCCATCCGCTTAGGGTCTTTTGCTTTAGGGGATGGGCCTGGTCGCCCCTGCGCCTCTTTTTGTGCGGCTGCCTGGACCACCATAGACCCCGGTACAGGGTGTGAGTAAAGATGCTCATGCCCCGTCTGTGGGACGTAGTACCTCCTCTCCACCCCCTTGAGGGTTGGGGAGATGGAGGCCGGCGTTTGCCACAGTGCGTTGGTGATTTTTGCCACCGTCTTATTTAGTGGCAGAGCCAACTTCGCCGGGGCATCCTCCGTAAGAATGTCCACCATTGGGTCTGATTCCTCAGACACCGGCTCCACCGGCACCCCGCCGGCGCAGCAGTTCCTGGTGAGACTTGGCATCCATAGCCAGCATGGCCGGGGCCGGGTCAGCCAGGCTTCGTCTGGGGACGAAGAAGCTGTCGACTCACGGCTCAGGACCGGTTGTTCCGCCACCTCCTGAGCAGGAGCTGTTTGCTGCGGTCCCGCAGGTTGCTGCTGCTGCTGGGCCGCCGTTGCCCGGTCCTCCGGGTCCAAGTGGCCTTTGGGGCTAGCTCCCCTAGGCAAAGGAGGGGCTCTGGATAGGGAGGCCGAGGGGGTGGATCTCCGCCGCGAGCCGCTCACCGACCCGACAGGTGGGAGTGACCCCTGCCATTGGTGGTAGGCCCAGAGTGTCCAAAAGGTCCAGGGTTGCGGGGCCTGCGGTAGCCACGTCTGTTCGAGCCCCACCGGTGCCGCCTGGTGCCGGGAACGAGAACGGTACCAAGACGACAACTGCGAAGATCCCCTGGATCTCAGCAACTCTGCCTCCGACTCCAAGGACAGTTCAGAAGCCGACCATGGAGGCGCCGAAGAGGGCTGACCCTGCACCGCCTGAGGGCGGAATCGCTCCATCGACTCCAGCTTCCCGGCGTGGCGGTATGGTTGGGGGCGTGGAGGCTGTGGCGCCGGCAGAGCCGGTGCCTGTGGTGCCACAGGAATCGGCATCTGCGGTGCCAGTAAGTACGGTACCGGCAGCGCCTGCATCGGCGGGAGGGCAGCTGGCACCGGTGCGGGCACGGGTTGCTGGGTCACCTAGGCCGGTTGTGACGACCACGGCACCAAGGCCCTGACCTCCTGGAGCGGCTGGGCAGGAGACAGAGCCCGCGGTACCACTTGCACCGGTACCGGAGCAGTCTGTCCACGCACCACTGTGGCCGGCAATGAT
Source organism: Pelochelys cantorii (assembly GCA_032595735.1). NCBI lineage: Eukaryota > Metazoa > Chordata > Testudines > Trionychidae > Pelochelys > Pelochelys cantorii. The sequence continues at coordinate 4,999,427 of CM064346.1, read as the reverse complement.
GGACAGTCCCTTGACTCTACCGGTGCCGGCCAGGGCTCCGGGGCCCAGGAGACCACAGGTACCCCCAAGGCTTCCGGAGCCGACGTCAACGACCCCTCCGAGGGGGGGGAGGGGGAGGAGGTGAGGCCGTAAGTTCAATAAGGTCCTGAGCAGCCTCGATAACCTCCGGCGTAGACGGACGCCGTGACATGGCGGGCCCGGGGCTCTCCTTTTGGCGCATGGCCTGCCTCTTCTTATGCCTAACCGGCGAGCCCGATACCGGGGTATGGCTCCGACGGCGGCCTTCCCGGTGGGGCCGGCACTTGGGCGATCTCCCCTGGGAGTCCTTCACTCGCTTTGGCGCCGGGGATTGGGACCGGTGCCGCGGTGCCGTCTTCTTCCGCGATTCGGTACGGGGAAGGTCCAAACACGAGTCCCGCACCGAAGCCAGTGCGCTGCGCACCGAAGCCTCTCCGGAAGACACGGGCTGCAGCGCCGACTCCATCAGGAGCAACTTAAGGCGAGAGTCTCTTTCCCGCTTGGTTCATGGCTTGAACCCCTTGCAAATCTTGCAGGCAGCGATCAGATGAGCTTCCCCCAGACACTGTTCATGGGGGTCACCCTTGGGCATGTGTTTAGCACACACTGCGCAAGGTTTGAAGCCCTGGGGGCCTGGCATCACCGACCCCCTGCGGGGTTCAAGCAGCAACACACTAACCACTTAACAACTACTTAAGCTAACTACACTAAGAACAGCCAACGGGCAAAGAAAAACATGCTGGGATCAGCAGAAGAGAGCAGCTCCAACGACCGTCACGGGCGGTAAGAAGGAACTGAGGAGCGGGAGGGCTGGCAGGGTACTCCGCTATAGCAGCGCCACTCCAGGGGGCAACCCTCCGGCCCGACGGGTACCGCTGGGGAAAAAAATGCTCCGGGGAACCGTGCACGCAGCGCGCATGCACCTACTTCAAATGGACATGAGCAATCACTCGAAGAACCTTAAATGGAGCACTGGATGTACATTACAGTGCATACCTGGGCCCCAGTTTTTTGCTGTGAATAGACACGAGCAGTCAATTGCAGTATCAAGAGCTAAGTGCTAAAACTAATCTAAGAGAATCCTTGCAGGGCATTCAATGTCTGGCAGTTATCTTACTGGAATGGGCACAGGGATGGGTTCCCTAGGGAGGGGGTGGAATCTCCATCCCTAGAGGTTTTTAAGTCCCAGCTTCACAAAGCCCTTGATTTTGTTGGGGTTGGTCCTGCTTTGGGGAGCGGGGTGGACTCGAGGACTCCTGAGGTCTCTGCCAGCCCTGAGATTCTAGGATTCCATCTTGATTTGATTTATACTGGGAAACCAGTGGTGGCTTTTCGCTATGGTGCTTTTTAGCAACACACAAAGTCCCCTTAATTCCAAAGAAATGTGCTTTTCATCCCACTGCCTCAACCCTGAAGGAACTTACTGAGACATTCAGGCCAGTGGCGCAGCCAGAAGGGTGGGCGGGTAAGAATGGGGGGGCGGCACAGGAGGGACGGCGGGATAAGCCCTGGCCCCACATCCCAGCCAGAGCAGATGGAGGCAATCCCTGGCGTCCCAGCCCCGCTCCCTGGCTGGAGCAGAGTAAGCCCCCGTGCTCCTATCCCAGGCCTGGGTGCAAAGCGTGTGGACCACAGCCCACTCAGGCCCACTTGTGGCCAGGCTCCCGATTCGAGCTACCATGAAACATAACACTATTGGCCGAGGCCCAGTCTAGAGAGGCATCCATCAGAGTGTAATTCCTCCTGGAATGTCTCTGCCGAGGATCAATAGCATGTCAATGATGTTTAAACTGCAGCTCTTCAAGAACAAACAGTGTATGATCATAGCGCAACTGCCAGGGAAGATTTCTATTGGAACATGTGACCCTTCCTTTTCAAATCCAGTGGAGCCATTATAAGCGAGAGACTTCCTCTCACCTCCCTGCTACAACATACAAAATGGCTTTCACTATTCTGAAGCACAATTTACACATTTTGATGCAATACAATAAAAAACCTCCACTCCGCCTCAGCAGTGTATAAACAGCTCAATGCATTAAACATTTGACAGGAAGAAGATTGCAGACATCCACGCAGTGTGCAGCGGCAGTTAGTAAGGCAAACAGGATGTTAGGAATTATTAAAAAAGGGATAGATAATAAGACAAAAGATATCATACTTCCCCTATATAAAACTATGGTACGCCCACATCTCGAGTACTGCGTGCAGATGTGGTCTCCTCACCTCAAAAAAGATATATTGGCATTAGAAAAGGTTCAGAAAAGGGCGACTAAGATGATTAGGGGCTTGGAAAGGGTCCCATATGGGGAGAGGCTAGAGAGACTGGGACTTTTCAGTTTGGAAAAAAGGCGATTGAGGGGCGATATGATAGAGGTATATAAAATCATGAATGGTGTGGAGAAAGTGATTATAGAAAAATTATTTACCTTTTCCCATAATACAAGAACTAGGGGACACCAAATGAAATTGATGGGTAGTAGGTTCAAAACTAATAAAAGGAAATTTTTCTTCACACAGCGCACAGTCAACCTGTGGAACTCCTTGCCCGAGGAGGCTGTGAAGGCCAGGACTCTATTAGGGTTTAAAAAAGAGCTTGATAAATTTTTGCAGGTTAGGTCCATAAATGGCTATTAGCCAGGGATAAAGTATGGTGCCCTAGCCTTCATAACAAGGGCAGGAGATGGATGGCAGGAGATAAATCACTTGATCATTGTCTTCTGTTCTCCTTCTCTGGGGCACCTGGCATTGGCCACCGTCGGCAGATGGGATGCTGGGCTCGATGGACCTTTGGTCTGACCCAGTATGGCCATTCTTGTGTTCTTGTGTTCTTGTGTTCACTGTTAGCAAGTAACATCCATTCCAGCCTATGAGGAAAGCTGAGAAAAAACAAACCAAAAAACCAAAACAAAACAAAGAAGAGAATTTATCCAAACCAATTCTGGCTTTGGTTCTTGTTTTGCAAAACCAGAACACAGCCTCCTCTGAAATCTTGGGATTTGTAATAATGATCATGACATGATTTTTTTTAAGATGTGGTATCTCGCTGTTAGAATAGAGCACCATAAATATCTGTAGAGCCAGTAAGCTATTCCAACCCAAATCAGTGAGCAAGAAGGAAAAATACTGCTCCCTAGATATTTTAATTGGAAAAAAAAGTGAAAAATTGGAACCACAAAGTTGCTTTTCACACTAGGGTTTACAAAGTATTTTGGGTATGTGGATGGTGAAAGGGAAAAAACCCACATTAATGATGGTTTCCTGACCATTACTGTAACCAAACAGGCTAACTGCATTAGCAGTTTCCAATACCTTCAAAGGATCAATGAAATCTAATTATCTTTCCTTTACTATTCACTGAACAATCATGTTGTTTCTTCATACATGTAAAAATCAATATATTCCTAGCATATTAGTATCAAAAGAGATATGAACTCTAGACTCCAATTAATGGAGTACAGATCGTCTAAAGGCCAGCAAGCGGTCTTTGCAGCTGATTGTATCGGATTTAACAAAAGCTACCATTTTTATTCTACCCAATATTACAGTGAGCAAAATGTTCTCACTGCTAGATATTGCTCTCTAAAGAATCACAGCTGCTTGTATTTGTCACCTTTAACTTCCAGAGCATGAGAACAATCTTGAACATTTAGGAAAAAAGCTGGAGAAATAACCTAAAGGACATCTTCCGCTCTAGCCCAGACCTCTTTTTCTCTTATACACAGACGCACAAACATTCATTTTTGTTATGAGCAACCCAAAAACTCAAACATTTTAATTCCCATTATAATTTTTAAAAAATGTTTAGTTCATGTCCCCATATAGGATAAAATGGTGAATGCTTCCCAATCCAGGAAAGGGACTGCATGGAAGAGTACTTTATTTCCTGTCTTTTTTAAATCACTTTTTACAGTTTAAGAACTGCACTTTAAAAAGATTATAATCCCATGAAGACTGATGTGTCCAAGCTGTAAGGCAGGGATATTACTAATTTTGAAAATACTACTAGAATTTTGAAAATAGTTACTGGCACAAAAAAAATTTAAAAATAGCTATGACTTTCATAAAAGCCAAGTTGGATAGTTCGGTTTCGGGTCCAGCATTCGTTGGGAACCCTGAGAGAACATCGGAAACACGCAGATATCTTAAAAACATGGCGGCAAGCATAACTGTCTTTAACACACCACCATAATACACCCGAGATTGTATTGTTTAACCTGCAAAAAGAAATTATACTACTCCTTAGAGCTTGCCACAGTTGGAAAATTCATATGCAACAGGAGTCTAAAATCCACAGACATACAGATTATAAATAAACCCACGATTCTCAGCTAGTCTAAGTGAACATAGCATCATTACTTCAACGGAGCTATTGTGATTTACATTAGGTGAGAATCTGGCCTTAGCTATTTTCACACTGCAGCTTAGTAACTTGTACATGAGCAGACATATTGATATTGCATGGGGTTTTCTTGCAGCACCCAAGCATATTTCATGAACAAAATGGTTCAGACAAAAGCCATTATTTCCTCAGCAGTAAAAAAAAAACACCTTTATTTAAATCTAAATTCCCAGTAGCAGTTTTTTTAATATCTCAGAATATCATAAAAAGCCATCTGTGGCCCAATCTCTCTGAAAGATATATTTATAACATGCACATCAGTTTGACCTTTACTTTTCTGGGATAAAAGACAATAAATAGTTTTCTTGGAAAAGAAGTCCCAGACCTGATTCAGTTTTACACTTACAACTTGGCCAAATTCATTGTTGTTATTGTAGATGTAAAGAAATTAACAACCAGGCCCCAACTCCAATTAATAGACTTGTTCTACATCACAATCAGAAGTTGCCAAAAATCCAGAAACTGTTTGAAGTTTTAGACAACACATCAGTGTATGACACCATCATGTAATTTTCCTTAATAAATGTACTGCTTAGAATCAGGACTGTTCTTCATTCACATCTGACAATTTTGATCAAACACAGTGGTCCATAGGCTTGAAAAATTAGCTACCATTACCTCCAGAAAAGTGTTAAGTACAGATCTGGTTTCAGAGATTCTCTTGGTAAATTATTCCTAATAGTTTCAAAATACAGTTGATCGTTCAGTCTTTCCATTCTTTAGCTATGAAGTCTTGATGCATTTAAGGTTTTCCTGCAGGTCTGAGATTCAAATTAAAATTTACTGGCAGCTTACTCAAAAGATCGAACACTGATAGCCTACCTCACTCAGAACTCCCACAGAAATTGTGGGCAAATCCAGCAAGCACAATTTGGCCCAAATTTTGTTTGGAGGCACGACTATTTAGAAAATATTAAAGATAGACTCCATGAAGTTGGAAGACACTTGAGCACACTTTAAAGGCTTCACTCTACCAATATAATTACAGGTGTTTTATGACTTCAATAGATACTTTGTTGGATAAGGCTCTACATTTTTGTGTATTTTGTTATTTATAGCAACGAGTGTTTGTGTTTGACATACATGTTAGTAAATCTTAGGTGCTGCCAAGATTTGGTGCTGTCAGGATGCTCCAGGTATAGGTCAGGCTTTCAAAAGCCAAGCTGTCAGATTTCATGCCCACAGACAACTAGACGAAGGGGGATAGCTACACTGAAAAATTCAACTCTCCCTATCATTGTTATCGAGATATTTAAATGTTGAAACAGGAAGCACCCTCCAAAAAGTCCAGCAATAAAATAAAAAGAGTTGCAATACTAAACTGTGTGGATCACAGTTACGCTCTAATTGTAAGATCTGCACACTTAGAATAAAAGTTACATGGAACCATGCCAATTACAGCAAATTGGATAGATCGGCCTAAATAAAAAATGTCTGATATTTTAATTCACAGAGATAGAAGGGAAGAGGTCACAAAGGGCTTTTGCCTTCTTGTTGCTGTCACCAGTCTGGGCTACATGCAAATATTCTGTATCCAAGTTAGACTATAAAAGTAAGAGAAACCAAACAACAGCTTTATCAGCCAATCACACTGTAAATCAGGTTAGTGATATCAACACCCGGAGATGTCCTTTGCTTTGTTCTTTCGCTGAAATCTAGTGTCCAAAGGATCGAAGCCCCTCTCTTTGGAGCCAAACACTGCCCAAGTTGGTGTTTTGGCGACATAATCTGCTGCAGTGAAGGTCTTTGAGCCCCTGCTGTTTTCATACTCCTGGACCAGCTCATGAAAACGGTCATAATCAATCCACGTGCTCCATTCCCCGTTGATCTTGAACTAGAAAGGGGAAAAAAGAATAGTCATATCTGGCAACAATAAAGAGTACCATAAAAACCTGAATATACGCTTTGCCAAGCTGAGGCATTCATAGCTACGTTTTAAATTGGGACACCAAATGGCAGCATTCTTATTCTCTAGATATGTTTGTCTCAGGGAGAAGAAGCCATCCAAAAGTGAACAATGAGAATGGCAGAACATGAGAAGCCAGACAGGCAATGGGAATCCACATTTCCAGTTCGCAACCTGAAGATTGTGTGAACAACACACACACAATTGTGGGACAGTCACTTTTCTTATGACTAGTCAAAATTGAGTGTTATCTACTGACATATAGACTGAATTAAAAGCCAGAGCTAAAAGCAAGAGCCTCCAGTGCCAGCTAAACTCCAAGCCCCTGTAGTTGGGGGCTGTCACAACTCATATCCTTGATGGATAAGCAGGGACGAGGACTTGTCTCACATGCTGCAATAGCAGCTAGAGGACATTCACATCCCCAGAGTGAAACAGAACAGGGTAAATAACAGAGGTGCTTTTGCAGGAAACAGGGTTGAATGATCTTTCAGGAATAAGAGGTCAGTGCCTGGGGAACAGCAAAAGGAAGAGCTTAATTACATGAATTCTCCTCTTATGCAATGGGAATTTTAAGAATTGCTTCTTTTGACACATCTATACTGTATTTGTCTAATAACCCAGCTCTGCTAATTTAGCAACAGCCTTGACGAATCCTCAATTAGGCTTTGTCGGAGCTAAGTAAGTGCCTATTATACACTCCATCCAAGAAAGGAAGACTGAGAATGTTCTGGCTCTGGGGGTTTTAAAAACTGAATGTTACGCATTTAAATGGCATCTGACTTGGTGCCCAAGAGCTAAAAGCTTTTCAGTTGGAAAAAAAAAAAAAGCCAGTATCAGCAACATCTGAAATAAAACTTGGCTACTGTTAATATAAATTGCTGTTCATCTAATTAGTAATGGAGAGAGCTTGTATGAAGATTCCTCAGCATAGTTCTCTTAGCCAAGAATGAAAAAATGCAGAGTCACAATTGCAGACAAGGATTTCATTGTCAAACCCTTTTTATTCAGCGATCGCTTTAAAGATGTGAGGATGCAAAGGCCATGTTCAAAATAGGTGATGTAGCTGTTGCTCTGCATGCAGCTGATAAATAAAGCAAACCTGCAATTTAAGGAGACAACATTTTTGCCTTCAAGACAGTGTGGACTAGCGGGCAGGGTACTGCACCCAGAGAGAGGCGACCTGGGCTTTACACCCATTGCTGTTCCTGACACTGGCAAACCACTTCACTTCACCTTTGTTGCTCCCTTGCATCCTTCATCTCTTGTCTACTCAGATTAAAAGCCCTCCAGCACAGGGACTCTCCTCCTAAGTCAGAGGTGGGCAAGAGGCTGCCAGCGGGCCGAATCTGATCCGCCAAGCCACCGGATCCGGCCCACAGCTGCCTCGCTGGGACCCTTAAGCGCAGCGGCAGCCAATTTGAATGTGGCTCCTTGATTCTGGGAGCAAGGAGAGAGGCTCTGTGCTCTGTCCCACCCCTCAGCAAAATCTCTCAACTCCCATTGGCCAGTTTCCGACCAATAGCAGCTGAGATATTTTGCCGGTGCAGGGGCAGCCAATGAAGCCTCCTCCCCCGCCCCCCCACTCCTTCACCCTGCCCGGAGCAGAGCCAGGTGAAGCAGCTTGCAACTGCAGCGTTCAGGTTCCTGCAGGGCTGCTGAGTGGCAGCTGCCTAGGTAAGCGCCTCCCAGCCAGAGCCTGCCTCTGGCACCCCCGCTCTCTTCCTTCCTCTCCCAATGACCTGCCCCAGGCCACCACCCAAACCCTCTGTACCCCTTTTCCCCAGGTCACAACTCCCTCCCAGACCCTGCACCCACTCCTAGAGCCCCTCCCCCAGGCCAGAATCCTCTCTGGCACCCATACCCCTCCCTGACCCTGCACCCCATTCCCCTGCACCAAGCCATCACCCAAACCCTCTGTACCCCTTTTCCCCAGGTCACAACTCCCTCCCAGACCCTGCACCCTCTCCTACACCCTTCCCCCAGGCCAGACTCCTCTCTGGCACCCACAGGCCCTCTCTGACCCTGCACCCAAGCCTCTGCCCCAGATCACAACCCCTCCTTCACCCAAATTCTCTCACTGACTCCACACCCCCTCCTGTGCCCCAGTCTCCTACCTCAAGCTCCCTTCTGCACCCAACCACTGTCCCTGACCTCAAACTCCCTTGGTAGAAATGTGGCCCTTGAGCACTTGTCAAAATCTTGGAGAGGTCCCCCCCATTAAAAATTATTGCCCACCCCATCCTACGTCCTATGCTCCTAACAGAATGGGGCTCTTCTATTAGTTGAGGCCTCCAGATGCAATGCCGCTCAGCTGGAGAATTGGAATCAGGGCTCCTGTATTTTGTTGGTTGTTCACTTTGACTCTTGTGCTTTTGGGCAAGTCACTTAACTTCTCTGTGCCTTACTCCCCAATTTGTCAACTCACTATCATGCTCCCTCAGTCCTCATGGGAATGAGGCGCGTTGAAAAGAGCTTTGAATCCCGAGAATGACAGACATTTAAGACAGTTCATAAAATGTATCGGGACTCCAACAAACCCTGGCATGCAATGCACACACCGTATTTAGAGATGGGAAACCAACAAATGGGTTGCTGTTGTACCATTAACCATGTGATACAGAGCAAGTGAACCATTTAACACACAATGGATGAATTCATGCCTACAAGAGGAATGCCATAAAGCACAGAATGGATCAAAGCCATTTAAGATAAAGGGCAACCTAATGGACAATGATCAAGATCAAATACAATAGTTGAAACCTGAAACAAATTTGGCAAATGGATAGTTCCACAAGCCAAGGAGATGCTCTTACTTTGGGAAGGGGAAGAAAAGCCTCCCAGTACATCGGAAATGACATTCAACAGCTGATGAACTTTGCATCCACTCCCACAATAAGAAAATCTGCTAGAATCATGAGTCATCAACTCAAGGTGGCAGATGGCAGAACAAGGAGCAATGGTCTCAAGTTATGGTGGGAGAGGTCCAGGTTGGATATTAGGAAAAACTATTTCACTAGGAGGGTAGTGAAGCACTGGAATGGGTTACCTAGGGAAGTAGTGGAGTCTCCATCCCTAGAGGTGTTTAAGTCTCGGCTTGACAAAGCCCTGGCTGGGTTGATTTAGTTGGGATTGGTCCTGCCTAGAGCAGGGGGCTGGACTTGATGACCTTCTGAGGTCTCTTCCAGCTCTGATTCTATGATTCTAAGGTGAAACAAAAATATAGATTGATTAGGGAGCTGTGCCCCCTGCTCACTACACTCTCCAACCCCCCTCTCGCGAGGGGTAGGCAACCCCGGCTCACCCCCCAGCCACTAGGGAAGGCCATGCTGCAGGGGGCCAAGCCTGCCCTCTCTCCCCCAGCCTCTAAGGCAGTGTTGCTTAAACATTTTAAGACTGAGGAACATCAAACAATTTTTTTTAAATTAGGATTTTTTGTTGAAAAAAAAAAAGGTCGGGGGGAGGGAGGGAAGGGTCGGGGGAAAGTTATTGAGGGAAAAAAAAGGGTCGGAGGAAAGTTGGGTTTAGACTCTGGTTGCTGTGTAAATGGACAGAATGTGTTGAGTGCACCACCCAGTCTTTTCTCTGGATCAGTTTCAGCTATTGCAGACTGAGGATGTGGACAAGATGCTTGGAGGAGTGCGACCGACCACATACTCACTTGACCCCTGCCCTTCATGGCTTATTAAATCTAGCCGGGAAGGGACAACTAGTTGGGTCCAGCGGATTATTAATGTGTCTTTTAGATCTGGTATGGTTCCTGCTGCCTTGAAAGAGGCAGTGATAAAACTGTTACTCACCTCCCTGGACCCACATGACTTAAATAACTATCACCCAATTGCTAATATTCTCTTCTTGGGCAAGGTACTCGAGCGGGCGGTGGCGCTGCAACTCCAAGCTTTCTTGGAAGAAACAGACTGCTTAGATCCATTTCAGTCTGGCTTTAGGCCTGGTTTTGGAACTGAAACAGCCTTGGTCGCCCTGGTAGACAATTTACGCCGGGAGATATACAAGGGGAGTGCATCCCTGTTGATTCTCCTAGACCTCTCAGCGGCTTTTGATACCATTGACCATGATATCCTTCTGGGACGCCAGGCGGAGTTGGGTATTGGAGGCACTGTTTTGCAATGGTTCCGGTCCTACCTGTGGGGACGCTTTCAGAAGGTGGAGCTAGGGGGCTGCTATTCGACCCCGTGGCGATTGTGCTATGGGGTCCCGCAAGGTTCCATCTTGTCCCCTATGCTGTTTAATATCTACCTGAAGCCGCTGGGAAATGTCATTAGGAGTTTTGGAGGACGGTGCCATCAATATGCAGATGACACCCAACTCTATTTCCCTGTGACATTAGAACCAGGTGTGGCAGTGACTGATCTAAATCAGTGTCTGGAGGCAGTGATGGTTTGGATGAAGTCAAATAAGCTGAAATTGAACCCAGATAAGGCTGAGGTCCTGTGGATCAGGAGGCCATCTGTTCGGGAATGTGGCACGGCACCTGTTCTAGACAGGGTTACTCTCCCCCTGAAAGAACAGGTACGAGGCTTGGGAGTCCTCCTGGACCCTTTTTTAACATTTGAAAACCAGATTTCTTCGGTGGCCAGGAGTGCCTTTGGGCAACTTCGTTTGATCCGCCAGCTGCGACCCTTCCTGAACAAACATGACTTGGCCACAGTGCTCCATGCTCTTGTTACATCCCGACTGGATTACTGTAATGCGCTTTATGTGGGGCTGCCTCTAACGAGCCTTTGGAAACTTCAGCTGGTCCAGAACGCGGCTGCTCGAGTTTTAACTAACACTAGTTATACGGAGCACATTATGCCAGGGCTCCGGCAGCTGCACTGGCTTCCAGTGTGTTTCCAGGCACAATTTAAGGTTTTAGTTATGACCTATAAAGCCTTAAATGAGTTGGATCCAAGGTATCTGAGGGACCATCCTCTCCCGTATGAACCTGCCCGGGGATTGAGGTCAGCTGGGGAGGCTCCGCTCAGTGTTCCTCCACTTGTGGAGATAAGATTAACATCTACGCGGAACAGGGCATTCTCGGCTTTTGCTCCCAGGCTGTGGAATTCTCTTCCTCGGGATATTCGCATGGCGCCAACACTGGCGTTTCGGCGTCAGGCTAAAGCCACCCTTTTTATTCGTGCTTTTATTAATGTTTGAGTCTGTATGTGTGTGTTCCTCCTCTATATGTTTTTAGCTGGTTATGTCCCTCTGAGGTCTCATATTTTAAATTCTCATATTTTAAATTTTTATATATATTTGTATTTTTTTTGTTTGTTCTTGTAAGCCGCCTTGAATATTTTAAATAGAAAGGCGGGGTAAAAATATTTAAATAAATAAAATAAATAAATTATTGAACAAAAAAAGTCACCTGCCCCTTTAAGGGCGGCCATTTTAAATTCTGTTATTCTCCACGGTACACCTTCGACTGCCTCGTGGTACACCAATGTGCTGCAGAACACAGTTTAACAAACACTGCTCTAGGGGGCCAGGCCCACTCTCTCTCCCCCAGCCTTCCGCTCCCACCCTGCACCAGGGACGAGGAGAGGGGAGAGTCCACACAGTTTGCAGCTGCCCCCCTCCCCCAAGAGCTCCAGGGAGACCTCGCCAGGGGGGAAGGGGGGCTGGGCCCAAGCCACACTAGCCCTACTCTTCCCTGGCCACCAGAAAGGGAAGGGGAGAGGCGGGCCGGGCCATGGGCAGCCCCAGCCCTCCACACAGGCCCTGGGAAAGACCAGGCTGGGGGTGGGTGGGCCTTGTTCCTACGGGACGTAGAGTGACATAATGATGTCACTCTGTTGTTCCTCCGGAAAAACCTTTTTCTGGGGGGGATCTGGCCTGTTCCAGAGAAAACTGCAGAACAGGCCAGACAGCAGACTGCTTCTCTCGCTAGCTAGATTCTTAAATTGGTAACAGTCTGGTAACTGTGCATTATCTGAAGGATCAACAGAACTACCACTGAACCCAGCTCAGATGTCAGCACTCACAAGCCAATCAACAGTGACTCAGTTTCCCCAGCACTCAGGAGAACATGAACGTGTGGGTTAAAAAGAAATCAAACTTATGAATGGGATAGCATTCAAGCAGTTGCTTTATACACAGCATTCCACTGCTGCCTGATTCAGTTGGGGAAAGTTGTCTCTTACAGAGAAGAGATTTTAAAATGAGCTTTGGAAAGAATTAGCAGCTTTAAAAAAACAACAAAAAAACCCAAACCACGACTTACTTTCTCAGACCACAATAGTGTTACATTCCATTGTTCTAACTCAGGCCTGGGCAAAACCCTCCGCAGGCCGGATTCAGCCTGCCAAGCCACCAGATCTGGCCCGTGGACACAGCAAGCAGCCTCAGGAGGCAGGCTCCCTTGCTTGCCCCGCCCCTGCATGCTGCTCAGAAAAGTGGCTACCGGGCGTTTGTATTCCACAACTGTGAGCAGGGGTGAGTGGTGTTTCACACACTACTCCCGCCCCCAGCACAACTCCTGTTTGAAGAACAGGCAGCATATGAAGCACCACTCTTCCCCCCCCCCCCGGCTCTTATTCACTGAGCACATGGCCCCTGCAGCCTGTACAGGGGTTGGGTGGGCTCCTGCCTGAGAAATATGCTGGGCTGCTGGCAGGGAGTCTCACAGGTAAGTCTCCTGGCCAAAGCCTGCCTCTGGCACCCCAGTCCCTGCCTCCCCCACCCCCAGCCTGCTGCCCCCCTTCCCCGGATAACCCAGACCCGGCACCCCAATCACCTGCCCCAGAGAACAACCAGTGTTCTCTACGCTGCGGCAGCACACAGGTGATTAATCACCCTCGCCCAGTCAGAAGCTCCATGCACAGAGCTGACTGGGCAGGGCTGATTAATAAACTGTGAAGCTGTGCTGCCACACAGCTTAGGGGGAACACTGGTCACAACCCAAACCCCTGCACCCCAATCCTGTGCTCCAGGTCACAACTGCCTCCTTCTCTAAAACTCCCTCCCAGACCTCACAGGCCCTCCTCCTGCACCCGAATCCCTTACCCCAGGGGTAGGCAAGACAGCCTCTGTGGGCTGCATCCGGCCTGCCAAGCCAGTTGATCCAACCCGCGGCCGCCCTGCTGCTCCACTGCCACAGGCCAATCGAGACCTGGGGACGGGGGAGCATGCGAAGTCTCCTTCCCCCGCCAGGGGCACGGAGCACCAGAACAAAACAGCTGGCAGTTCTCTCTAAGCACTGGGGGGCAGAGGGCAAAGACTTCACGCACTCTCTCTGCTCCCAGGCCAATCAGGGTCTGTGGGCGGGAGAGCACGGGAAGTCTCCCAGTCCCGTCCCTTCCGGGGTGGCCCAGGACCACTTCAGAAATTTGTGAAGTGACCTCCCTTCAAAAATTATTGCCCACCCGTGCTCTAACTAGATTACTCCGATTATGCTAATTTTGCCAAAGCTTGTTAGAATAATTGGAGGAACAAAAATAGTCTATCAAAAGGGGGCAGAATTCATAAAGGTATGCAGTGTGAGCGGTCAGATTCCTGAAGAAAATGTTAACCTGCACAATCCTCTTATGAAAATCAAAAGGTATTCATGACTGAATGTAGTTATGCAAAGTATCAATCTGCTTTATCTGATACACAGGCGCCAAAAGGTGCATTTGAACATTTCTTGCATACAAATGCTACTACTCTAGAAATCAAGTGAGGGCCAAAAATGAGCCCTTATCGAAGCCCAATTAAACTGGAGTCAAACAGCAAAAACTTCACACTGCCATAAAGGAACGCTCAAAAAACAACTAAGATCTGAACTATGGCAGGGAAACCAGTACAGAATTCCAAATACGACAATAAGGCTTGCAGGTCCATGCAGGAAAAGTGTGCAACATGCTTAAAAAAGCAGGTAAGAATCAGGAGTCCTATTTTTAATTGGGCAATCCAAGGCAAAGAGAAAGGAAGCCACCTAACCAGTCAAGGTCAGCGTCATTAGTGGGAGGTCCCACCCAGATTCAAGCAAGAGCTAGACATTCATCACAAGACCAAAAATTCACCCTTTCCAGAGCCTGGTTTTATTACACAAAGGAAATTCCAAAATAACATCCTGTGAACTCTAAGCTAAATCTTCTCACAAGGATCCTTCCCCGTCAGGCCCAATACCATATACCATCATTCAGCCTCTCAAACAGAGCTAGACATTGCAAAAAGTTTAGTCAGAGATTTAGTCAGTTCAAGTTACCTAGCATTGGGGTGTTGACCCTCCTGTCACAGCCCCCTCCCCTGTGCTTTATGAAAATTGACTTAAGCATAACTCAAATAGGCTTAGATGACATGCCTCATGTAACATACCAATTGTAACATTACAGTCTGCTGAATCTGCATATCCTATTTTTGTGCATATATGTCCTTTTATGTAAAGTGAGAAATATGAAGTGTGAATCTGGTTTTAATTAGGAATATGCTAATGAGGGCCATTACTGATACTCTGGAAACTTAATGGCTGAGTATTCAAACCAAAGACTTCTGAATAGTCTTGCTTGTCCTGAAAGCCTGAACTGTGGTTGGTCCTAGAAAGACATGAGGCAGTGCCATCTGATCCTGAAACCCATTCTGGATCCTGTACTTTTCCACGTGAGAAAAGTCTGAACTACGCACAAAGAATTCCCACCCTGGGCAAAAGGAATATAAGGAGGAAAACAAACAATAGGGGCAATTGCCAGATCCGTCCCTCCCCCACACATACCTAAGATGCCTGCTGGACACATCAAAGGCTGAATGGGGGAAAGACTGGATCCTTCTGGCTGCTAAGTTTGTGAAAGATGTGTAGAAATACTGTTTAGGGTGCATGTAACAAGTTTCTTCGTATACTAGAATTTGCTGGTGTGTTTTGTTTATTTTAACTTAGTAATTTACTTTGATCTGACTATATTCACTTGCAACCACTTAAATCCTACATTTTGTACTTAACAAAAACATGTTTGTTTATCAAGCCCAGTGCAAATAACTGTTATGGGGGGGGAGGGTAGGAGGGAGAACGACCATTGTGCATAACTCTTTCACTGATAAAAGAGGTGAACATCCTTATGAGCTGTGCCTGTGTAAAACTTATGCAGGGTAAGACAGATTTATTTGGTGCCTTTTGGTGGTTGGTTTCCTAGGTGCTAAGCCCTTATACTAAACCTTCCCAGAGCTGAACTGGTTCAGAATCTGTGTTGCTCATGCAGGGAGGCAGTAACCCCAACTCTGTGCCTTGTCTGCAGGAGACCTGAACTTCTGGCCCAGCAGCCCTGGATGGTGGAAAGCCACAGAAATCGGGAAGACAGGCATCAGTGGCATGATCAAACACCAGGGGGACAGCCCAAAGGGGACTTCTGAGATCTAATCCATCACACCCTCAGCTCTTGTGGAATCTAAATTAAATGTAAACTATTTAGCTACATTTTCTTCTGTGTATGTACATCTCCTGGCACAAAGGAGCCCCATATCCTATCAAACATCATGCCAAGATTCTATGGCATTTTGTTACAAAAGCAGTTTAAGTTTTTCTGATGCTGTGATGCAACAGCAATATAACGTGGATATGAAAAAAATCATCTTTAAGCACAAAGTGTCATAGAAACCAGTTACTTCTTCTAAGGCAATAAACTCAGATAAGTTCTTGGGGGGTAAGGGAGAGAGAATGACTTGAGTTATCCACACACATTTACTGAGCGGAGTTCAAAAATTTTATGAGCATTCTCCAGCAAGTGGAAGATTTAAGGTTTTTTATAGTATTTCGGTGTCCACACCAACAATGGCTAATACTAAAAACTAGCAGGAAGATACAGCTAGAATTCTTAAGTGTCTTTTTCACACCTAGTTAGTCTTTTAAGGTAATAAATACTTCTTTTAGTTAGCTCAGATTTTAAAAAAGGTGACACAGACTATGTGAGACTGTCTTCCACTGAAGAATGAAAACCCTTCTGAGGTTTGGCTTTATTAACAGTAAGGTTACATAAAGGTCAACTCAGACCCTCACTTCAGGCTTGACAGGATGCTTAGCCCATAGAGTAGATCTTCTTCCTCTATCTGACAAACATACTTACATCACTTTCATTACCATAGAATCATAGAGCTGGAAGAGACCTCAGGAGGTCATCAAGTCCAGCCCCCTGCTCCAGCAGGACCAATCCCAACTAAATCATCCCAGCCAGGGCTTTGTCAAGATGAGACTTAAAAACCACTAACGATGGAGATTCCACCACCTCCCTAGGGAATCCATTCCAGTGCTTCCCTACCCTCCTAGGGAAATAGTTTTTCCTAATATCCAACCTAGACCTCTCCCACTGTAACTTGAGACCATTGCTCCTTGTTCTGCCATCCGTCACTACTGAGAACAGCCTCTCTCCATCCTCTTTGCAACCTCCCTTCAGGAAGTTGAAGGCTGCTATCAAATCCCCCCTCACTCTTCTCTTCTGCAGACTAAACAAACCCAAATCCCTCAGCCTCTCCTCATAGGTCATGCGCCCCAGCCCCCTAATCATTTTGGTCACCCTCCTCTGGACCCTCTTCAATGCATCCATATCCTTTCTATAGTGGGGGGCCCAGAACTGGACACAATACTCCAGATGTGGCCTCACCAGAGCCGAATAAAGGGGAATAATCACTTCTCTGGATCTGCTGGCAATGCTCCTCCTAATGCACCCTAATATTCCATTATCCTTCTTGGCTACAAGGGCACACTGTTGACTCATATCTAGCTTCGCATCCACTGTAATCCCCAGGTCCTTTTCTGCAGAACTGCTACTTAGCCATTCAGTCCCCAGCCTGTAACAATGCTTGGGATTCTTCCATCCCAAGTGCAGGACTCTACACCTGTCCTTGTTGAACCTCATCAGATTTCTTTTGGCCCAATCCTCTAATCTGTCCAGGTCACTCTGGACCCTATCCCTGACCTCCAGCGTATCTACCTCTCCCCCTAGTTTAGACCCTAAGCACCTTCTACTACTTACTTTAGGGAACCAATCTCCCCACCACACCTCAATATGCACAAAAACCTACTTAATCCTTTCCCCGCAAGATCTATTGGAAACTCAGTCCAAAGCCCTCTGAAGTGAATGGGAATCTTTCCACGGATGAACTTCTAATCTTGTCGGAGAGAAGTTGATGGGGGAGAGAGAGCCATT
This sequence comes from Pelochelys cantorii, assembly GCA_032595735.1. NCBI lineage: Eukaryota > Metazoa > Chordata > Testudines > Trionychidae > Pelochelys > Pelochelys cantorii. The sequence continues at coordinate 4,981,990 of CM064346.1, read as the reverse complement.
TCAAGCCATCACTTGACAGTACATCATAATTTATTTACCCCAGTGGAAACGTGTGTAACATTATTTCAAACAGCATTATCTACTGGAATACCATTTCCATTTCTTTAAGCTGAAGACAGAGTAGCTTCTTATTATGCAAAACTGAACATTCTTGAAGGAAAGAACAGATTAAAATGTGGAAAACAGTAAATTTCAGCACTGCATTTTTCTTCTTGGCATAGTACTTGCATAAGCAATTTTTAGTAACTAACACAAAGAATTTATGTTGGAGATAGCGTAGTATTGTAGTACGATATACTACATTCCATCAGACAGACATAATTGCAGAGCAATAAAAGTCTCAACAGATGTACATTTAGGAACATAATACAGAAGAGAAACAAAGACTGACATGAAAGGCTACAGTTGAAAAATAGAAGTCAGCCAAAAATCAATTAGTTTCTTCTAATAAGGATGACACTGTTATTCTCTTCTGAGGAATATACATTAAACTGAAGAACAAGGCCACTTTTCATCCACTCACTTTGGCAGTTCTTTATATATTTATTCCCAGACAAAGACAACACACTCCGGGCAAAATAAGAAAGTCAGCCAGAGTGGTGCAGTGAAGCCTGCTGCTATCCAGGTTTTACCCTTGCAGTGCTACTGCCGAGCTAGAGGAACATACCCCCTTCATGGGAGGAGCGATAATTACCTGCCCTGCCCACTTCCTTCATTAGGCTCTTCTCCTTGAAGACTGTTGGGAAGGCTGAACCGAAAAGGTTACACGACATGGATTTCTTTCCATTATCGACTGAACAGCAATAAGCATGCTGCGTTTCATTTAGGCCCCAAAATGAGGTCAAATAAATGAATTTAGCAGCACACCAATTCTTTACATCACCACTAAACAGGAAAAACAAGGCATTTTTTTTATCAATTATTCTTTCATAACTTCAAGGTACATTATTTTACCTGCACAAGTTATAGTATTCCAAAAAATAATGGTTAAATGTTTTCTAGACTACATAAAATCACTGAGTGGAAAGAAAAAATAGCACAAGCTTCAACAGCATTGCTTAATGACACAGACACTGCTCAAGACTGATCCTGCACTGGCAGCAAGATGGACTGGGTGATGTAAAAGAGCTTTTCCATTTCTAACTTAGAGAATTTTAAAAACTGATTTCTGCAAATTTTCACCCAACATTTTCCCAGCATGCCAATGGCACTACCCATTAAAAGAGAGAGTCCTTTTCAACAGCAATTATTAAGGGGGAAGCTTTCTTTAAGGCTCAGAGACCCAAACTTTAATTCTGGTTACTATCTTCCTCCTCCATCCACCAACTTCAAAACAATTAATGAAAATTTACTGTCCCACCCCCAACTATAAAACATTCAAAAACTATTATGTTTCAACAGGAAGGACTCCAATAGTGCTAGGATTCCAGCTTCTTAGCTGAACACTCCAACTAGGGAGCTCAGAACATGGGCTTGTTGAGTTTTCCAACACATACACACATGTTGCTGCCCCTGTTACTTTCTCAAACTGCTCCACACTCTCATGAGCCAGCTAGGAACTAAACTTGACAGAAGTGATACCATCAGGGCAACACTGTGACCCTCCATCCATGGAAGCTCACAGAAACCAGGACTGTTAACGGAGGTTGCTCATGTTTACTTTTGGATCACCAATTCCTAGAGCAATAGAGGTTTAGGGGAGGGACTGGTCACATTTATCCACTTGCAGAAAATCATTTTGACAAATAATGACTTTTTAAAGTGTTACATTTTGGACCCACAAACCTTGAGAACGTCCCTTTAACTCTACCACCCGGTACAATCATTGACAAAATAATCAAAAAAGTGACCAACATTCCCACATGAGTTTTACAGAAATGTAAGATTCTCTTCAAAGCACTGAAGGTTACATCCAAACAACCCTCACGAGTCCCTGTGTTCAGCAGCTTTCCTCAAATTGTTTCTTACTGAGCTTAAACAATTCTCTTTTCATTACAGAAAACATGTTCGGAGGAAGACAGATGTACACACATAGCTTAGGATGCTTCTTTTTTAGCTGTGGAAACTCTTGCCACTTAAAAATGTGCTATGCTGCAAAGCCCGTATAGGCATGCCACTAGCACGGGGGGGCAAAAGGGCTTCTGTGGGCCAGATCCAGCCCACCGAGCAGGTGGATCTGGCCCGTGGAGGCCCTGCTGCTCCCCTGCCCCCAGGCCAATTAGGGCCTGGGGATGCGGGAGCACCTGAAGCCTTTTCCACTCTGCCCCCGCCCCCAGATCTTAATTGGTCTGGGGCAGGGGAGCGCACAAAGCCTCCTCCCGCCCTGCCAGGAGCACGTGGCACTTTGAAGTGCCGCGCACCGCTCGCAGAGTGGGGGCGGGGACGGGGAAGAACAGAGGAGGCTTTTCGCGCTCCCCCACCCACAGGCCAATCATGACCTGGGAGTGGGGGAGCTGCGTGAAGCTTCCTTCGCCCTGCCCTGGCCCTGCGAGGAGCCTGCGGCACTTCAAAGCGCCACGCGCTGCTCGCATGGCAGGGGGGAGGCTTCCTGCCCTCCTCCACCCCCAGGCCCTGTTTGGCCTGGGGGTGGGGGGAGCGTGCCAAGCCTCTTCCAGGGCATGGGTGCCTAGTGGGAAGGGGGAGCAAAGGGGCTCCCCCACCCACAGACCAATCATGGTCTGGGAGTGGGATAGCCCCGCCCCTTCCCGTTTAGGCCCTGCCTTCTGGGGTGGCCCGAGGCTACTTCAAAAATTGGCCCCTGGGCAAAAATTATTGCCCACCCCTGCACTACCACCTCATAGCAGATATTCTCACTGACTGCTGGTGGTCATCTCACAGGACTGTTACCATAAATGCACACCAAAATGGGTTACATTTTCAAAGTTGTCTCAATATGTTTACAGAGCAGATTTGTAGAAGCAATACAGAGCTCTGAAGCTTTCCAGAAAGAACCAGCTACACCTGGGTCAAACTAAACTACATTTCAAATGCGAGTAACACTCTTCTCCCAAAACACTAGCATAAAACAGATGTTTCCTTTTAGGCTAGTGTAATTACCATTCCATGAACTGCCCATTTGCTGGTACAGAAGATAAAGGCTGTTGCCAGGGCTGGTGACAGACTTCACCAGGTCCTGGGCAATAGGGGCGGATGTTCTGCTCCAGGCCCCCTGAAAGGGGCAGGACTGGGGTTAGGGGCAGCCAGCCCTCAGCACTGCCTGGACTGCACTGTGCAGAGGCTCTGGCGGCAATTTAAAGGGCCCAGGGCTCCAGCTGTCACTGCAGACCTCACGGCCCGGACTCCAGCTCTTTTAAATCATTGGGCGCTGGGGCACCTGCCCCCATTGTTTCCCCTGTCAATGGCCCACCTCCATTCGTTTTCATGAAGACCAAATATTAGCTCTGCCAGACTAGACAGCGCTAAAATAGCTATTGCTGCAGTATATTATTCTCTGATGCCATGGCACCAGGCTTACAAAGATTCTGTGCATACCATATCTGTTCATGTCATATACTGATGTATAAACGGCAATAAGATACAATGTGTGGAACAGAAGGATGAACTGACTACTGATTAATGCCTGGAAGCAGGTGTCAGAAGGTACTCAAATACCACTGTCATGAGGTGCAGTGCAAAAACCTAGACCGGGGTCGGCAACCTATGGCTCACGAGCCAAATACGGCTCACTAGGGAGCCAGATATGGCTCTTCTGGAGCCCGAGGTCAGCCTCTTCTAGCTCCCCCAGCAGCAGGGAGCCAGTACTGGCGCTACAGCCTGACGGTGGCACCGACTTCCTGTGCACGAGGCAGGGGTGAAGGCAAGGGGAAATAGGGTTGCCAGGTGTCCAGTATTGACCCACACAGTCCGGTATTTTTGCCTCCTGTCCAGTAAAGAATTCAGAAAATACCGGACACCTAAAATGTCCGGTATTTTCTGGGCTTTTTTCCCCTGCCAGGAGGTGAAAATACCAGACACCTAGCAACCCTCCACACACTCAGCAACAGGGCCCAGCCCCTGGATCCCCTGCTAACCTGGTTCCGCAGGGAAGCTGCCTTCTGGCTCGATCAAGAAAACAAGATGGCCACTGGCAAAAAGCCTAAAGACCTGAAGCAAGGGGAAGCAATGCCTTCCCTGGTCTTAGTGCTCAAATCCTTCCCTCTTCCTATCCCTATTCTGACCCTGCATGCACTTAAAGGGGCCATGCTGTTTTATTTATTTTGCTTAATAACTCTTGGGGTCCTTTTTTTGCTCAACAACTTTGGTCTCCCCCTTTTTTCCCCCCCTCAACAGAATTTTTTCCCCAGTGTTTTTTTTGGGGGGGGGGGGAGAGGGGAAGAGTTTGGTATTTTTGGTTAAACCATCTGGCAACCCTAGGGGGAAAGCCCCAAGCCTCCCCACTGGATCCAACGTGCAGGGAACAAGCAGGGAGCGTGCGCTGCCCTTTCCCTTTCCTTGCTATGAGGGAAACAAGCAGCCAAAAATGGCTCCCTGCACACTGCTATTTTCTTTCCCCCAGGACACATTTCCTGGAGGCTTCCTTCTGGCGAATGGGAGCTGTGGGAGGCCTGTTACACATGGCGTGAAAGCAAGTAAGTGCCCCCCATCATCTCATGCCCAGACCCCGCTCTCCCCTCACTTACCCCCCCCCCCGCCCAGACAGCCTCCCCCAGCCCATTCCTGCCCCCTGCCCATACACCCTGGCAGGCCCCCCTGCCCCTGGCCAGACCACCTACTCTCAGTCTGCTCCTGCACCCTACCTCCCTCCCTCCCAGACCTTGCACCCTCACTCCCTCTTGTACCCCACCTCCTGCCCAGATCCTGTACCCCCATTCCTATCCCATTCACTGGCAGCCCTGTCCCGCACACTTAACCCCTCATTTTGGCCCCACTCCAGAGCCTGGGGGCCCACAAAATCCACTAACCTGGGAATCCCAGAAGAGTAAATCTGACCTGAGGCCTTGAACCTCAGTCCTCCCCACCCCTCTCCAAGCCCCACAGGAGTGAGGGGTTTCAGTTGGAGGCCACATCAATAAGGGTTTGGGTGGGGGGTTTTTTTTTTTTTTTTTTGCTTCTCATTTGTGTGGTCCCTGACTGATTTTTCTGTGGGTCAGTGGCCCCCGACTCAAAAAAGGTTCCCCACTCCTGCCATAAATAAAGACAATGTTGAAACCTTGTGTGTTGGACGTATTTAAAAATGAAGCCTGGCCAACAAGCCCTCAATTGGGGCCCAGACCCCATGTGGCTGTAGCATCATAACACTCCTGCATGCCACACACCCCAATCCTGAGTCCATCATACAGTTGAACCCCCTGCCCCGAGCCCCTCATACCCCCACATCCGCAAACTCATGTGCCCCCACATCCCCAGATTCTTGCACCCCACATCTCCAGTCCCCTGCCATAACACTCCTGCACCCCCACACACTCCAACCTTGTGCTGAGTCCCTCATACACTCCAACCCAGACTCCTGCATCCCCACATCACCAGCCCCCTGCCGTAAGATTGACAGAAGACAGACTGAATGTGTGTATGAAGCTGGATTTGACCAGTTATGATGTAAACTTCAAAGAAATGTGTGAAAAGTCCCATTAAATAAAGTGTGAGTACAATGTTTCACTTATGCTATTATTAATCATTATGTTGATTATCAATAATATTAAGCTGTATATTTTCAGTCATGCAAATGGGCGTTCTTATACGGCTCTTTGTTGACCATTTGTTCTGAATTTTGATGTAGTTTGGCTCTTTGGTTTGAAAAGGTTGCTGACCCCTGACCTAGACCAACAAAGAGATCGGGTTCTAGTCACGGCTTTAAGCTATTTCACCTTTCCATATATCCATTTCCCCATTACTGCCACCTCCCCCTTCCCTCTTTGCATTGCTTAACTCAACTGTTTAAGACATCCAGCTTCCTCAGACAGACGGTGCGAAGTACAATGTAATATAATAGGAATTTTCCTATTTAAGAGTTATGATCAGTTTGTTTATGTAACTAGGACCCCAGTGCAGCAATTTTATGCCATGGTCTTTGCATCATTACAGCATAAACTACCCTTTGTTCTCATTAATGTGCACATTGAGGAAAATTCTTAAATTATGTTAGTTGACAAAAAAAATTAATACATTTCCTCATGTAACTTCCCAGCCTCAGTTCCCTAATTTAAACTGATGACAGTGAGATAGCTTAATAAAACAGCTTTTATATGTTCACAAAATTGCATTAAACAGATTACACATAATGGCACTGCACAGCATTACGTTATGCTAATTTTCATAACAAGGCTATTTTCACTATCTGCCAATAGAAATCTGTCTGAGACAACTTGAATAATTTATTAAGTCACTGTGGACAGTTTCTTTACATAACTGTTTAAGGTTCTTAATTTATGATTTCTTGTATGGCAGCAGTGACTGGATTGGACTGGATGTGAAACCAAAAGAAATATGGCAGACAGCTGAATTCTATCAGATTCATATCACCATGTCTAACTCAGAACTCCACAGGGTTTTTGGGGTTTTTTCCTTATTGTTAGTTATAACTTTAGGCTCCCTGGGAAGCAACTAGGATTAAGAGATGAATCAAGTCATAAACATGTGGCATCAAATGTTATAAAAAATAGTGTATAAGACATGTAATTATGAGAATTTTACCACATACCGTACTCCGGGGGTAAATAAAAAAACAGTACATCAGCACTGACTGCTAGAGAACCATGCTACTAGCACACAATTATATCCTTCTGGAAATCTGAAAATACAGCATCCATGAACAACTGCAGTAACAACTTCCATTTCCTCCACCCTGCTCCAACAATCTCTCTTTGTCTGTCGGTACCCTAGTTACATGATCGGTGATGTTTTTTAACCCTTTGTGACAGGGCGCACTCACCCATCTCTGGGCAGGAGTTAATCTAGCTCTGAGGGCTGAAAAAGCCACACCCCCTTCACTTTAATGGGCATGCTTGAGTGGCACAGATATAAAAGGGAGCAACTCAGCTCAGCTGGGGTTGGGGGGAGAAGGCATGCATCTCCTGCTCCGGGCAAGCCACAGCGACTACCCCAGCAACCATCCAGATGCTACAACACAGGCTAAAGCAGTGGTCACCAACCAGTCGATCGGGATCTACTGGTAGATCTTGGAGCCTCTGACAGGGGATCCTGACTGGTTTGGCCAAGAGGTTCTTCAGCTGCCCCTTCCGCCACTGTTGCGCATCTCCTGCCCTTTGCCTTGGAGCTATTCCCTCAGGAGCTTCTGCTTTCTGTGCAGAACAGGGGAGGGAGAGGAGGGGCGCTGATGTCAAGGTGCCTCCTCTCCTACTCTGTATCCTATCTCCAGAGAGCAGAGAGGGGGCACAGCAGGGCTTGGGATGGAGGAAGTTTGCTGGCTGCTTTTGGGACCGGTGCAGGGCCAGGGCAGGGGAAAGCCTGCCTAGCACCACTACACCACCACCCAGGAGCCACATGAGGTAAGCAGTGCCCAGCTGGTGACCACATCCCGAAACCCTACCCTAGTCATGAACCCCCCTCCTGCGCCCCAAGCCCCTGCCCTAGCCCCCCTGCATCCAAACACCCTCCCAGGTCCTGCACCTAGAACCCCCTCCAGCACCCCAACTGCCTGCCTCAGCCTGGTGAAAGTGAGGAAGGATGGAGTGAGCAGGGGCGGGGCCTCAGAGAAGGGGCACAAAGGAGGCAGGGCAAAGGTATTTGGGTTTGAGATAGATCCTGGATTGCACCTAAATTCAAAAAGTGATCTCGTGCTTAAAAAGGTTGGAGACCACTGGGCTAAAGGCATTTGCTCCCAGAGTGCTTGCAGCAGGATCCAGAGGCAGGCAGGAGCAGACAAGCCCCAGACAAGGGAGGGAAGACTGAGATCCGTACTGGAGCTGAAGTGACTGCAGCAGGAAGCAGCGCATGGGAAGGCAATGTCTACCTGGTCAGTGAGCCAATGCTGGGGAGTCAGCGTGTTTCAGTCAGAGCTTTTCCCTGCTGACTCACTGGCTAGAGCTACAGCCACTGGACAGGGCTCTGGGCTCAGGTCCAGTAGAGTGAGAAGGCCTGGACACCTCCCGCCCCCCCCCCGACAGGGGATATAACCCCCTCTCCTATCTCCTGCCCCTTGAGAGGGGACTAAACAGTTGAGTGAGTTGGGTGGAACTTACCGACTTTGGCCACACTACCCTGTGAATAGGGTTGAGTTACCGACTCTTACCATTGAACTGCACTACCCTGTAAATAGGGGCAAGTTATGGACTATAGCCACTGGGCCACACTACCCTGTAGATGAGGGCAAATTACTGACCCTTGCTAATGAGCCACCCTATCCCTGCAGATAGGGGCGAACTGCTGACACTTGTTATTGAGCTGCACTGCCCAGCAGATGGGGCAAGTCACTGACTTGAGCTACTGAGCCACACGGTCCTGTAAATAGGGGTGAGTTATTGACTATAGCCATTGGGATGCACTACCCCATTCAGCTACCCTGTCCTGTGGACCATGGCAGGGGGGGGAACGCTGTTAACTGACTTTGGTGGATAGGCCACGCAGTCGTAGAACTGTGAGTGGAGCTATAGGCACAGATTAGGGATGCTGGCGGCTAGCAATCGGTTAAATGGTTATCGATTAACAGTCCAGTTAACGGCAACAGCCCCCTCCTCCCTCGCATACTCTGCATTTAAAACTCAGACCGTGTGTCCAAGTTTTAAAAGTAGAGCAAACGGGGAGCCGCCCGCCACCCCTCACTGCTGCCTCTGTACCAAAGAGGCAGCAGCTGCTGCCTTCAGCAGGCCCAGGCTCATTGTGGACAGGGGCTGTTCCGTGAGATGCTGGAGTAAGTTCAGGCCCCCACAGACAGGGCCAGCAGGCGGGAGCCAGTCTGCATGGGGAGTCTGTTTTTAAACCAGTTCCCCTCGTGGACCAGCTCCTGCCTGCCACCCCACGCTGCTGCCTCTGCTATAGAAGCAGCAGCAGCACAGGGTGGCAGGGGCCCTCCTGGAACTGGGGCCGGGAGCTGCACTCCCGGGGATCATTGAATAATTGTGTAACCGCTAAGAATTGGTGGGGTTACACGATTATTAAATTAAATGATTTCTAACATCCCTAGCCCAGATTGGGGAGAAAAAGCAGAGAATTGCACGCGCGTGCCAGAAGGGAGATAGGCATACTCACCCTGCACCAAGCAGGGCTGTCCCCATCCGGTCACACCCTTTAACAGCAAAATCACCAGTTTAGGCAGCTCGACCATCATTCAAATTTAGCCTTGATCAAGCTAAATACATGCAATTAATTTGCTATTGCACTTTCTAAAACTGTAAAAACCTTGCAATGTGATATGGGTATCCTCCTCGGCAGTGGCATACCACCATCCACGCATGGGATGTCTCTTCTGTAACTCATTAGCTGCAATTCATTAAGTCTAATCTTATTTGGATTATTCTATGTAAAAGATGCATTACCAAAGGGTTTTTTATATATATAATTCTTACCAACATAGTTACGGAGCAGCCTGTCTACCAATTAAGCCACAGATACACCCAGTTTTAATTCTAATGGATCAAAAATGGATTACTTCAGAGTTACCACAGTGCCCTTTTTAATAAGTAACAGATCAAACACGGTAGAACAAACCTCTTACTTTTGAGAATGACACTAAAGAAAGTCACAGAAGCATTAAGTTACAATCTCATGCCTGCGATAATACTGGTGTTGAGAAGTTACAATATTCCATGGACAGCTTAGAGAGCTGCATGGCCTCTCCACCTGCTGTAAATTTAGGGATGTTTTAGACTGGTTCCAATTTATGGCTGAGGAGGCTCAATTCTCCTCTCACAATGCAACTCCACTGCAGTCGGGGCAGTAACAGTGACATCAAACTAGTATAAGCAGGAAGAGAATGCAGTCCAGACTTCGGGTCCCAGGATCTAGAAGGGCAGAGAATGCTTATACCTGAAAACTGACCTGCAAATCATGGGATTGAGAGGACAGAAAGGTCCATAGAACTTCATTTCCTGTTACGGAGGCAAGGTGAGTAAAGTAGTATCTTTTATTGGACCAGTTTGTAGGCTCTCTCAGACTTACACAAACCCATCTAGAACCCACCCGCTGCCCTCTGATAGATCAGGACACCCCCACTGGGAAACACTGACTCTAAAGCGCTGCAGCCCATGAAATCCATTGATAAAACCTGCAAACAATGTAGAATACAAAAAGAGGGTCAACCATCACACAAAGCAAAACATCCGCAACATTTATGGATCTCTGTTGGATTCAGAACCACTTACACAAGACCTGTCAATCCACAATCATCTAGTCTGACCTCCTGTATAACACAGCTCTTTGGATTTTATTTGTTTACCCAAACTTCTATCCCATTTCGACCTGGGGCTCTTCCACATGGCAGGCAATTAACTACTGAAACTTCTTAAAGGAGGGATTCAAACCCATGCATGCACAACATATTAGTAGCCCAATGCCTTGGCTAGGCCTCTACCTAAAAATGCATCTTCCTGGCCAGAGAAATAAACCCAGGCACACTGTATGCCAGATCAGGATACTCATCACGACAAAAAGAAGGGAGAAGCTCAAAGTAAATTCTTAAAACCAATCCTTCAATATTATGGATCTGCTTAGAGCTGGTCAAAAAAGAAGCAAAACAGAAGTAGAAAGCAAGAAAGGTGTTGGTGCCTAATACAAATAGTGTTAAGATAGGAGCTAGCAAACAGGGGCCGCTAACAGGGGAATTCTGCAAGCGAGTTTAGTGGGGGAGTTTGAAGGAGGCTAGATACACTTGGTATTCTGTAAACTTCTTTAAACTAAACTAAAATCAAAACCACCAGATTTTTTTTAAAAATTTTAATCGAGAAAGAAATTAGCTCTGGAAGTAAAAAGAAGATGCCGGCAGAAGGCTAGCAGCAGAGTGGGTGCTATCCAGTTTATTGCAGCCAACATAGCATGTATGAGCGGTACATAGATGAGATTTTCCAGAACACAGTAGAATGGTCCCACCCCTGGTCAGACAGCCTCTGTGCTGTCGGGGAGCATCCAACTGGAGCAGAGAGAAATGATCCCATAGTTGAGACACTCCTTCCAGATGATGACATGGTATCCTCTCACACTGAGCATACCTATCCAGGGGAAGGAACTCCAGTTATTACAAAGACAGGTGTTAGATCATTAGAAAAACCATCTTCTGTAACAAATGACTGGAGGATAGCTAATGTGACACCAATTTTCAAAATGGGCTCTAGAAGTGATCCTGACAATCACAGACCAGTAAGTCTAACTTCAGTACGGGGCAAAATAGTTGAAAGTATAGTAAAGAACAGAATTATCAGGCATGCAGATGAACATAATGTGTTGGGGGAAAAGTCAACATGGTTTCTGTAAAAGGAAGCCATGCCTCATCAATCTACTAGAATACTTTGAGGGGGTCAACAAGCATGTGGACAAGGGGGAAGCAAAATAAGTTGTCATGGGATAAGAGGGAAGGTCCTCTCATGGACTGATAACTGGTTAAAAGTCAGGAAACAAGGGGTGAAAATAAATTATCAGTTTTCAGATACGGAGAGAGGTAACTAGAGGTGCCCCCCAGGGGTCCAAAGCGAGACCAATCCTAGTCAATATATTCATAAATGATCTGGCGAAAGGGGTAATCAGTGAGTGGCAATATTTGCAGATGATACTAAACTGCTCAAGGGAATTAAGTCCAAAGTATACTGTGAAGAGCTTCAAAAGGGTCTCTCAAAAACTAGGTGATGGGGCAACAAAATGGCAGATGAATTTTAATGTAGATAAATGCAAAGTAATGCATATTGGAAAACATAATCCCAACTATATGTATAATATAATGGGGATTAAATTAGTTGTTACCACTCAAGAGAGAGATCTTGGAGTCATTGTGGATTGTTCTCTGAAAACAGCCACTCAGTGTGCAGTGGCAGTCAAAAAAGCAAATAAAATGTTAGGAATCTTTAAGAAAGGGATCTAGTATTAGACAGGGAATATCTTATTGTCTATGTATAAATCCATGGTATGCCCACATCCTGAATACTGCGTACAGATATGGTCACCTCATCTCAAAAAATATCTTGGCACTGGAAAAAGTTCTGAAAAGGGCAACACGAATGATCAGGGCTATGGAACAGCTGCCACATGAGGTAAGATTAATAAGATTGTTACTTTTCATCTTGGAAAAGAGAAGACTAAGGGAGGATATGATAGACATCTATAAAATCATGACTGGTGTGGAAAAAGTGAATAAAAGAAGTGTTATTTACTCCTTCCCAGAACACAAGAACTATGGGTCACCAAATGAAATTAATAGATAGCAGGTTTAAAAGAAACAAAAGGAAATACCTCCTCTTCATACAACGCACAACCTGTGAAACTCCTTGCCAGAGGATATTGTAAAGTCCAAAACTATACCAGGGTTTAAAAAAAGAGAGTTAGATAAATTTATGGAGGTTAGGGCCATCAATGGCTATTGGCCAGGATGGGCAGGAATGATGTCCCTAGCCCTCTCTTTGTCAGAAGCTGAGAATAGGTGACAGGGGATGAATCACTTGATGATTCCCTGCTCTGTTCATTCCCTCTGGGGCATCTAGCATTGACAACTGTCAGAAGACAGGATACTGAACTAGATGGACCTTTATTCTGACCCAGTATGGCCATTCTTATGTTCTTAATGAGAAACCCATGAATGTAAAGCCAGAGACAGCACTGATGGAAAACAAACCCATCACAAAAGCAAGGTAGGTTAAATGTAATAGAATGTAATTGTCAAGCAAGGGTTTCGACATCATGGAATGCACTGTCAACACCAGGGTAAAACACATGTAAAAAAATGATGTTTTTATTCCAAAAATTACTGAGATAGTAACTTTCATTCAAAAAGATACTTGCTGCAAGGCATCTGCAGATTTTCTCCCTTGTTAATCACTCACTCTGATTGTCTCAAGGATGCCATTTATTGTTGTAACACAAGGAAAACCAGATGCCTAAGCTCTTGCTGTAAATGTTATTAGTATTAATTGTTAAATTATAAAGTTGCCATTGTCTCGATATTTTCGCCAATTAATTCAAAAGCACTTTAATAAATTAGATTTTTGTACTTGAGTGTTCATAGGATTTGCCACAGAGCAAATGCAATTACTTGAGAATATAATAGCTTATGCTGGAGAAAAAATAATCAAAGAAGAGAGAGCTGGAATATTCTGGGCACCAAGCACCAAGAGGTGGAAGTCATCAGTTTAGGAAAGGAGGGTGCTGCAAAGGACAGAGCTGGAACACAGAAGACTGTGGGATGGACATTTTCTGGAAGTGGCACACACTGGACAACACAACCAAGGGATAGATTGCTAAGGGGACTACTACTACCTTCACTAGACATAATGGCACTCACTAGCAATGGCTACTCTACAGCAGTTAGTATCAAACCAACCTCAAAATAGTACATATATCAGTGTAGTGACCTATTAATTAGGTATTTTTAATTGTGTTGTCTAATGCAACACTGAAGACCAGATCCAACTTCCATTTATTTCAGTGGGAGTTTTCCAGCCAGCTTCCATGGGAATTGCATTATGCCCAATGGGTAATATTTTCCAATATGCTTAAATCCCATTTTCAAAAAGCACTTCGGCTCCTAAATCCCATTACTATCAATAAGTCACAGTCAACCAAGTGCCTAAGACCCCTTGACAATGGGACTTAGGGTGAAATTTTCAAAACTGCTAAGGTGGCTTGGGATCCTATGTGATTCTTAAAGCAGATGGTGGTCAATGCCTCTCATTAAAGGTGAGTGGCTTCTCACTCTGCCATTTTTACATCCCCTTGAGCATGCAGGCATTTTAGTGAAGGGTTTTGTTGTTTTAATTTAAAACCATTCTCTTGAAAAACAGAATGAAACAAATGAAAATTCTTATTTTTACTATTGTCCTTTTTTCTCCACTCATTTTTTTTAATGCAGCCTAATGGCTCTCATAGGTCTGGTTTTCTATAAGTAAAACATTGACATGTTTTATCCTCTACTAGAGCTTGAAATCCAGAATTAAATAGAAGTAGAAATAAATTGACTTATTATTCATTATTTTAGCATCTGTGTGTTGATTGTTTACAAGAGACACCCTGTTTTCATGCATATAGAAAGCAAGGTACCTGTAGAAATCCTCATAGATCAATATCTTTTGTTACTATTCATAATGGTGAATACAGAGTGTCCCTGCTATAAGTTGCCTTTGTATACATCCGTTCCACACTAAAGTCCCTGATGCTTGTGTTGTAAGTCCTCCCGTCCCCCGCTCTTAAGTCACGGATTAAAAAAAAACAATTTGTGCAAATGGAAGTCAGCTGCAGGAAAAAGTTACCCCACTTTAAGTTGTTTCGCTACAAGTCTGAGTGTTTTGGAATGTATCTTGGACTTATAGCGAGGATGGCCGGTACATACGTTATCTATCAGTGACCTCAGGGAATAGCTGTTTCCTTCCCGTAGGTGAGGCTTTCACCTTGCTGTGGAAGAGACTCTTGTGTTGTGAATATACTCTGGCATAGCTACCAGTTGCACCACACAAGATCTGAACTGTAAAACAGGGAAATACTAGGAGGCCATAGGACAAGAAAGTACCATGTCGGTTTTTTTTTTAACCCTATCCTTCCCCTTCACACACACGCGCCCTTTTTAAAAATGTGAATATGGCACTTTGTGAAACTTCCTACTAATTTGTTATTGTGTGTGTTTTCTCACAGTGCCTAGAGGCCTGCAGTGAGGAGCAGGACCATTGTGCTAGGCACAGTGCATGCAGGAGACAAGGGGTATGGCTAGGCTACAAGGTTTTGTCTGAAAAAGGTACATACGTTCCGCATTTTACGTACCTTTTTCCGATTCTTTTGTCGGAAGAGGCTTTTCCGACATTTGGCTCATCTAGACTGGGCCAAATGTCAGAAAACTCCCCTCTTTCAAAAGCCCCCTTCTTCTTCGTAGAATGAGAAATACAGGGGCTTCCAAAAGAGTGCGTTTGCTCTTCCGCAAAAAAAAGTGGAAGAGCAAACGCGTTCCCTGGACACGGCAGAGTTTTTTTCAGGATGCTGGAGATATCCCGAAAACCCCCCGCAGTCTAGCCGTACTTGGATCAGCTGGAACAATGACATGGAAAATGCGGAACACGAGCAGTGCTGAGGAAGAAAAGGAAGAGGAGATGAGCCCCAAGACTGCAGAGAGATTCCATGATTCTCCTGACAGTGATGCTCCTGAGAAGCGTTTTCTGGGTGAGTTTCGCAAGAGGTCATTTCCAGAGGGCTCTGAGTGGGAATGACACGTGCTGAGACACTGCATGGGCCTGAATGAAAGGAAGCGCGGGACCAGTGCGGATGCACAGCCAGAGGAAAATGCAGAGGAGAGCGTTACGGTACTGTCAGCAGGAGAAAAGGAAAACCGTCAGGAAATGGTGGTGGACTTTCCCTACAAGAAAGAAACTGCAGTCATTGGTGTGGCTGCCAACAATTAAGCATTTGGTGTGACCAGTGATGAAAGGGGTGGGGTTGGGCTAAGGGAAGAAACAAAGCTGCTTTAAGGACTGAACGATCTATTTTCAAAGCACTCGTACCTTTCTGAGTGTCGGTATTAAAGTTATTTAAATGATGGAAGAAGTGGCTCCATTACATCACTGCATCTTTTCTTCTGGGTTTTGACAATGGGAAGTTGCATTCATTTTGGACTAAGGAAGCTACTTCCCGTGTTCCTACATTACAACAATGTTCTTCGCAACAGAGACGTGGACATCTGAGAAAGGACGTGAGTGTAGAAGGGTGGACAACTTTTTAGTGCACAAATGTCAATGCATTTTTCTAGTTACAATACATTACGCTTTTCCAGACTGAACACAACTACTTTAGAAAAGAAAGGATTTTTAAAATTGCTTTGGTTAAGACAGTCACCTGCTTCTGAATTCCTCAAAATTAACCCAGGGAAATCTCTGCATTTGTCAGTACTACCTATTGTCATGGTTAAATGTAGAGAGACTGCTGGCTGAGATGGTGAATGGAGGAAGAAAAACAATAAGTTTTAAAAGAAAGGAAAACAAATTGTGCTTAAAATCCCATTGTGGGTTTTATTTCTTAACACGCTGTGATTTTTTAAATTATTTTAGTAAAAAACAAAAAATTAAGAGAGAGAGAAACACTTTAATTCCTAGTGAATTATCATCCTTTCTTCCGGGTAAGCTATTTGTTAGTATTCAACTATAATTTTAACGTTTGATAGATTTATGTGACTAATTATGCAGTTGTGTTTGCCACATTTGTTTTCTATCCACCTGAGGTGTTACAAATACAGCACAATTAAGTTTCTCATGTAGAACAATTTCTTTTTCAAGGGGGGGAAAAGGAGACTTGTTCTTGTGAACAATTTTTTTAAAAACATACCGAAGTAACAAAGAAGCTTAACTTTCAAAAAAATTAAACTAAATAACCAAACCTATGGCACAGCTTTGTAGCCTGCACACTCGCCACTTCGGTCCTCATAACCGTTCTGTTGCTTGTCAAATTAACACTGATCAGCCTTGCACCAGTAACTTTTCATTAAGGTTGGCTGCCTTTTTCATAGGTGTAGTGTGTTTATTTTCTTTTTGTTTCATGCTGTGGGGTGGGGGGAGAGAGTCTTTGATCACACGTTTTTGCAAGAGGAGGTGAAATAGTTACACACGTGGAGCTTGAATCTAACTCAAGTCAAGATGGGAGTTGCTGTTTTCCCCCTCTCCTTAGCATGGGTGGTACAGCATAGAATAAATAGGAATCCTCAGCCATGGGGAAGGATCCTGCACTATTTTTTCCTTTGGTGAAATACCCATTGAAGTCTATGGGAGTTAGTCCGAGTAAGGAGTAAAGGATCTAGGCCTGTGGTTCTCAACTGGTGGTCCACGGTGACTTTTTCGGTGGTCCACAGGAACATTGTTCAAAGTCACATGGCGTGAGCAGGCACCACCGTTGGGCTGTTTTATGCCATGTTCACAAGCATGCGGCTCGTCATCCATAGTATCACCCAGGACGCAACCGAGTTGTGTTGCCAGTAACTTCGTCTGAGGCTCTGAGCGTCGGTGTAGCCGCCGCCGTCATGTTGAGCAGTTGCTGTGTCGTTCGTCCTGTGCTACATGTGCTGGAGGTGGTCCACGAAAATTTTTTGACTGGCCTGGTGGTCCGTGGACTGAAACGAGTTGAGAACCACTGACCTAGGTCCAGGATATGTTCTGACTGTGAACAAAAGAGTTTCTTTCCAAAAACCGAATTAACAGGTGAATACCACATGGACAGCATAATGTAATACAGTAGACTTCTGATAATCCGGCACCTTTGGGACCTAGGTGGCGCCGGATTATCGGATATGCCGGAGTACCAGGAGCTACTATAAGGCGGCATACTCCCAACCCAATCCCCCTTTTCCCCCCGACTTATACTTGGGTCCCGGAGCCGCCAGTATAGCCGCGCATCTCCCTCCAGGCGCTAGGGCACGTGCGCTGAGCAGCCGGCTTTTCAATGAGCTGGTAGGGACGCCGTGCGCAACCCAATCCCCTCCTCTCCCCTTTCGTCCCTTCCTCTTCCTCAGAGCCAAACACCTCCCCTCCCTGCTGTCACCCACTCGCCCTTCTCCCCCAACCTTATGTCCAGGTCCCAAAGCAGCTGCCTGTGCTCAGTGGCCGGCTGCTAGCATGTGCAGGCTGGACGCTGTGTGCGCTGGGGACCGTGAGAGGAACGGCATGGGCCATGAGCGTGCATGCGGCTCACAGCGGCCCGGCCATGAGAGGGGCTGACCTGAGCAGTTCTGGGTTCCAGTTGATGCCAGACTATCAGGAGCACCGGACAACTGGATGCTGGACTATTGGAGTTTTACTGTGCCAAGATAATAAGTAGCAATTTCATCAGCTGCCTACCCAGTTTTGTTTTGCATTTTTTAAATTTTTGTACTTCAGAATGCCAAATTGTACAATATTTTCTGTAACCCTTAAACAATCTTTTTGTCATTTTGCATGCATTTCAAATTATTTTGATGGTATTCATAAGGAACATACATATATGTGCCACTGAAACATGCTTTCCCTACACAGTATTTTTGTGCCCGAAAAAATTGCTGGGGTGGTGTTGCTGTTATGACAGCAGCAGTAGTTTTAGAATCGTTTATCATTTGTATGGATAGAGAGTGTATGAAATGATGACAGAGCTGGTTTTTTGTTTGTCCTTTAAAAGCGGTTTTCTAGAAACACCTCTCACATCTGCAAACTGACACATCAAGTTGTTTGGAGAGGAAATCTTTTCATGCTTAACATTCACAAACCAATTTATTTCTCAGAGAAGGAATACAGCTCCTCTTGTTACTCCAACTCGGGATGCTAGTAATAAAGATGTCTGTAGCTTTGCTAGGAAGTCTAATGATTCCAAACGAAAATAACTCAAACGCCTCTAAACTCTGGTGCCGTTTCAATGTCAATTCTGCACCTACTCAACAGGGGGGACAGGCCGCAGCATACCATGTCCATTGCTCAACAACATTATGAAGGAAGAAACAGGGGTGGAAGGTTGCAATAGCCAGCCCATCCCCCTTTAGTTGGTTCCTGTTGCCAAAAAAGACAAAGCAATGGTAGCAAGATAGATACCTTCATTTTCTTTGAGAGCCAAAAGATTGTTTGATCTTTTCAAGATCTTGCTTGTGTCATTGAGGACAGCACTGCAGGTTGTAACAAAGGCAGTCACAGAACCCATAACCGTCTTATAAGCTAACCCACTGGGTTTTACGGGATACATATTTTAAGGGGTATTTTTAAAAGTTATTTTTTCAAACCTAGAAGGAAAAACCTGCTGAACTAGAACAAGTGCTCACACTGAGCAGCACGCAGCTGTTAGGAAGCAAAGAGTCAAATCTGTCTATGCCCTCTGTTTTCAAACGCCAGGAGAAAGACGCCTTACCTTTTTGTGAGCGATCAGGAGGCAGTTTGAATGTTCATGTTCACATGCAATGTCATAATCTGGCATAAGGTCCGTCAACTCCTGCACAAAATGCACCACCTCTTCGTGCCAGGGAACATTGGCCATGGTTAAGTTGCTGGCTGAGCTTTCACCACAGTATGTCACTCCCTGTCAAAACACATTGAAGTAATTACTAGATGTCTTGTAAAGATAGCTACAAATGTAAGGCAACATTTACACTGCAAGTGTATGTGCGCACCATTCCCACTTAGATAAACTCCGCAAGCTCTTTTTTTAAAAGACATGTTACATTGCTATTATCAGCCAAAATATGCCTGGGATAGGGAAGAAAAGGTTACTTACCTTGTAACTGTTGTTCTTCGAGATGTGTTGCTCATGTCCATTCCAATCAGGTGTGTGCGCGCCACGTACACCGAGTTCCGGAGCCTTTTCCCTTACCAGTATCCGTAGGGCCAGCATGGATAGCCCCCGGCGTGGCGCCGGCATATCGGTGCGTATATACCCCTGCTGGCCCCTTACCCCCTCAGTTCCTTCTTGCCTAATAGCTCCGATGAAGGGGAGGTGGGTGGAATTTGGAATGGACATGAGCAACACATCTCGAAGAACAGTTACAAGGTAAGTAACCTTTTCTTTTTCTTCTTCTTCGAGTGCTTGCTCACGTCCATTCCAATCAGGTGATTCCCAAGCCATATCCCAGGCAGTGGGGTCGGAGAATAACAATGTCTATTTGTCCACAGATAGCAACACCGCCCTGCCTACTGATGCATCTTTCTTGGCGTGTTGTGTAATTGCATAATGTTCCGAAAAGGTATGAACTGAAGACCATGTGGCTGCCCTACAGATGTCAACAATTGACACCTGAGCCAAGAACGCCACGGATGCCGCCTGCGCCCTTGTGGAATGTGCCGTCAGCAAGGGGGGGAGGGTGTCTTACCCGCTCTCTGGTAGCATTCTCTAATACAGGAGGTAATCCATGATGATAGGCACTGGGCCAAAATAGGGGATCCTTTCATTCTTTCCGTGATGGAAATAAAAAGCTGTACAGATTTACGAAAGTCTTTTGTCCTTTCTATGTAAAAAGCTATGGCTCTCCTCACATCTAGACAGTGCAAAGTCTGCTCCCTAGGTGACGAATGAGGCTTAGGGAAAAACACAGGCAGGAAAATGTCCTGGGATGTATGGAAGTGGGATAGCACTTTGGGAAGGAAGGCCAAGTGAGGTTGTAGTCGGACTTTATCTTTGAAAAAGACTGTATACGGTGGCTCTGAGGTCAGCGCTCGGCGCTCTGATACCCTTCTAGCCGAGGTTATCGCTATCAAGAACACTACCTTCCATGATAGGTGTTTTAGCAAACAAGTGGCTGGAGGCTCAAATGGAGGTCGCATGAGACCCTTAAGGACCACATTAATGTCCCATGGTGGAACCGGGGGGCATGTACATGGTAACAGTCTGTCAATCCCTTTCATGAATCTCTTTACCATGTGATTGGTGAATACTGACCTCCCGCCCTCTCCTGGGTGAAAGGCCGTGATTACTGCGAGGTATACCCTCAAAGAGGAAGTAGCAAGGCCCTGATTCCTGAGATATAACAAATAGTCCAATATCAGCGGAATACCAGCCGTAGTCGGTTCGATTCCCCTTCTCAGTGTCCACGCCGTGAATTTCTTCCATTTAGCTTCATATATGGCCCTTGGGGATGGTTTCCTACTTTCCAGTAACACTCTCTGGACCTCCACTGAACAATCCCGTTCTAGTGCAGAGAGCCACTCAGGAACCAAGCTGTGAGATGGAGGGCTGTCAGGTTGGGATGGCATAAGGTTCCTTGCCCCAGGTCTTGCGTAATTAGATTCAAGACTAGAGGCAGGCGTACTGGTTCCTCTATTGACAGCTCCCACAGGGTGGAGAACCAGTCTTGGCCACATCGACGCTATCACGATCACCATTGCTCTGAACCGACTGACCCTGAGAAGGGTGTCCTGTATCAGCGGAAAGGGAGGGAATGCATACAGGAGCTGGGGTGGCCAATTTATGCGGAGTGCATCCCCTAGAGACCCCACGCCCTGACCCATGAACGAGCAGAAGTTCTGGCACTGGGTATTGGTCCTGGAGGCAAAAAGATCCAGAAGGGGATAGCCCCAGTTCTGGAAGACTTCCTCTAAAACATCCCTTCTGATCATCCACTCGTGGACTTGAAAGGATCGACTGAGTTTGTCTGCTAGAGTGTTGCTGGATCCAGGAAGGTAAGTCGCCTGCAGCTGGATGCCCCGGAGATACAGACTTCCCAGAGCCACAGGGCCTCCCTGCACAGAGGGGAGGATCGAGCGCCCCCCAGCCTGTTGATGTAGAACATGGGGGCGGTGTTGTTGGTCAGCACTTCCACCACTCTGTTCTCCAGGTAAGGCAGAAAGGCGTGGCATGCTAATCTGACAGCTCTGAGTTCTTTTATGTTTATGTGCAACCTCAACTCTGTCGGTGACCATAACCCCTGCCTCTGGAGAGTCCCTAGGTGGGCTTCCCACCTGGCATCCGATGCATTTGTCACCAGTTGCACCGACGGGACTTGTTTGGTGAAAGGTACCCCTGCACATACTAGGTCTTCCTGCATCCACCCATTTAAGGATAGAAGTACCCCTTCCGGGATTGTGACTACCATGTCCAATGGGTGCTGCACCGGATTGTGGACCGACCATAGCCAATTCTGCAGTGGACGAAGCCTGAGTCTGGCGTGGGTCACCACGTATGTGCAGGCTGCCATATGGCCCAAAAGTCGCCTGCAGTTGTGGGTCATAGTTATAGGTGCTTTGTGAAGGTCCATGATCATCGATCTCAGGGTCTGGAATCTGTGTTTGGGTAGAGAAGCTGTCTCCGATGTGGAGTCCAAATGAGCTCCCACAAACTCTATTATTTGCGTGGGTATTGCGGTGGATTTTTCTTCGTTTATTAAGAGGCCCAGCTTGAGGAAGAGACTTCTGGCGTTTGCAATGGGTCCCATCACTTGCTCTCAGGAAGATCCCCGTATCAGCCAATCATCCAGGTAAGGAAAGACGTGTATACTCTGGTGCCTCATAAAAGCCGCAACCGGTGCCATGCATTTTGTGAATACCCTTGGCACTGTGGATAGACCGAAGAGCAAGGCTGTGAATTGGAAATGGTCCGTGCCCATGACGAATCTCAGGAACCTTCTGTGCGCTGGGGCAATGGTGACATGGAAGTAGGCATCTTTTAAGTTGAGGGCAGCATACCAATCCCCCTTCTGGAGGGAAGGGATAATAGAGGATAGGGTGAGCATTCTGAATTTCGTCTTCTTTATGAATGCATTTAGAGCTCTGAGGTCTAGGATGGGACGGAGACCTCCCTTTGCTTTAGGGATTAGGAAATATCTGGAATAGAAGCCTCTGCCTCTGAATTCTGGAGGAACCAATTCCACTGCTCCGAGGTGAAGGAGTTTTGTTACCTCTTGCCTGAGCAGGGATTCGTGAGATGGGTCCCTGGAGAGGGAAAGGGGGGGGGGGCGGCAGAGGTGGGAGTAGACATAAAGGGGATAGAATATCCCTTCACTGCCAGGCTCAGGACCCATTGATCCGAAGTTATGCTTGACCAGGCCTGGCAGAAATGGGAGAGGCGGGAAACAAAAAGGGGTTGGAGTGGTGCACTGTCCTCGACCGTGCCTTCAAAACGGTGGTTTGGACTGGTGTCCCTGGGACATAGTTGGTCCCCTGTCATGCTCGGACCTGGAGGCCCTGCGTCGACTGCGGGGTTGATCATGCCGATCATTCCCATGGTCCCTTCTCCTTCCGCGATCTGTATTGAACTCTCACAGGAATGGCCTCGAAGCCCGTCGGAGATTCAGTGGTCTTCTTAAGGGCCCAGGCGTATGAATCCCCAGGGACTTTAGGGTCGCTCTCGAGTCCTTCAGACTGTGCAGCTTAGAGTCAGTTTGTTCAGAGAAAAGTCCTCCCCCCTCCAATGGAAGGTCCTGCAATGTGGTTTGCACTTCAGGGGGAATGCCCAATACCTGCAACCATGCATTTCTCCTCATTACAACGGCCATAGCCATTGTTCTGGCTGCTGAGTCTGCGGAATCAAGGGCCGCCTGTAAGGTCATACAGGATACCGTTTTGCCCTCCTCGGTTAGGGCTGCAAATTCTTGGTGGGACTCCTGAGGAAGCCGGTCCTTGAATTTGCCCATGGCTGCTCACGTATTAAAAGCATACTTCCCCAGCATAGCCTGTTGGTTAGTGATACCCAGTTGTAATCCTCCAGTGGCATATGTTTTCCTGCCCAACAGGTCTCACTTCTGGGCTCTTTCGCTTTGGGAGTGGGACCCGGGGGACCCTGGTGCTCTCTCTGTCCCGCCGCTTGGACCACTATAGATCCCGGGGGAGGGTGCGAAAAGAGATATTTGTGGTCCACTTGGGGAACAAAATAATGCCTCTCCACACCTTTCTGTGTGGGAGGAATGGCGGCAGGAGTCAGCCATAATGTTTTTGACAGTTTCTCTATTGTCCTGTTAAGAGGCAACACTATCCTCCCAGGGGCGCTGGCAGAGAGGATGTCCACCATCGGGTCTGTCTCTTGTTGGACGTCCTCTACCCTCACTGACAGGTTCATAGTCAGCCTCCTCAACAGTTCTTGATGTGCCTGCGCATCCATTGCCGGGAGCGAGGGAGTCGGGTTTCCAAGGGCCTCATCAGGGGATGATGATGATAAGTCTCTCAAGATGGGGTCCACCCCCATTGGCTCGTCCTCATGCTGGCTTGCCCGTACTGATGCCGGCTCCTGTGTGGTAGTCTGATGGGCAACCCCGTGGGCACTCATGTCACCTGCCTCTGTTGGTCTAGAAGTCAATGCAGTCGTCGACTTTTCCACCTCTGATGCGGGGGTATGGTGAAGTGGTGTTGCTGATGGAGGGGACCCCCGTCTTGGGGATCCCAACACTGAAGCCATAGGGGGTGGCCCCTGGGCCTGATGGTATGCTCAAGGCGTCCAAAAGGGCCATTGTTGCGGTGGCCAAGCGTACATTTGAGGCCCCGTCTCTTGTGAAGTTCCATGACGGGACCATGAGATGTGTCTGGACCTTGACCTGTGGGAAGTCGTACCTGATCTTAGGGACTCTGCTTCCGACTCGGATGAGTAGTCCGAGGCTGACCATGGGGGGGGGGGGGGGGGGGCAGACCTCTGCTCCTTTTGCTGCTGAGCCATCGCCCTTGGTTTCCCGCGAGATGTTGAAGGCGGTGCCAGAGGGTGCTGTAGCTTGTCCACTCGGACCCAACGGTGCCAGATGGGGCAGGAGATTAACTGCTCCCAGTGCTTACCACATGGTGGATAATGGCAACATCGTAGCCCGCATCAACAGCGATAGGACTGGCACCGGCAGTACCAGGGACAGTGCATGGCTCGGTACCAGGGTTGAGACTGGTGCGGGGATCGGCATGAGCATTGGGGTCACGGTCGGTGCCGGTGCTGCTGCCAGTGCCGCTGTCGGTGCCGGGTACGGTGCCGTTTATGGTACTGGATACAGTGCGGAGGTCAGCGGCGGGGCCGGTGTAGACAGGGACTGCAGTAACCCCAGCTCCATACCCCGCGGTTGTGCCGAGAAGTGTCCTGGAATCCAGGGGGTAGGAGTTCCGGGACACATAGACACTGGCGGTACCGGGAACTGGGAGGGTGCCACCAACGAGGTCGGCACCAGCATAGTAGCTCCCCAGTGCACTGCAGTAGCAACTGGTACCGGGGTGTTCAGGTGTTGTGGGTCCGGTACTGCAGGCAGCAGGGGTTCTTGAGCAGCATCAAAAGTTTCCGGGGTCGAAGGTCTCAGTTCTGGGAGTGGTTCTTCGGCTTCTCCCCTCAAGAGAGAGTGAGTATGGCCCGCCTCCTTACATGGCTCCTTAGGAGTCTTCGCTGCACCCTCCTTGGGTGCACTTTTTGGCCTCTCCTGTCCAGGGATCTTCCTCTAGAGTCCTTTGGTCTCCTCTGCACCAGGCAGTGGGAGCGGTGCCGCAAAGCCTTGGTTTTATGCCTCACCGGAGTCGTCGAGCCCTCTGGAACTGAGGAGGGGGTGCCGGCGGCTGCAGGGTAGACTCCATGAGGAGCCTCTTCAGTCTGGCGTCTCTTTCTCTTCTAGTTCTGGGCTTGAATCCCCTACAGATTTTACAGATCTATGTGGAGTGTGTCTCCCCCAAGCACCTCAGGCAGGCGTCGTGGGGCATAGGTTTAAAACTGCTTAAAACCATGGGGTCCTGGCATCCCCTCCCCAGCCGGGGAGAGATGCAGGGGATAAACAGCTCCTCTTATAACAACTTATAACAAAACTATTTACAACTATATACTAGAGAACTAACAGGAACACTAAGTAATTACAAAGAAGCTAGGGGTAGACTGAGTGTCTAGAATGCTCCAGCTACCGTCACGGACGGTAAGAAGGAACTGAGCGGGTAAGGGGCCAGCAGGGGTATATATGCACTGATATGCCAGTGCCACGCCAGGGGGCTCCCCATGCTGGCCCTACGGATACTGCTAGGGGAAAAGGCTCCGGAACTCCATGCACGCGGTGCGCACACACCTGATTGGAATGGACATGAGCAAGTACTCAAAGAAGAAGGATGATCTTGCAGCAAGGATATAGTAAAAGAGTAAGGAGAAATTGTCACCTGTGCTGAAGGCTCTTTCTGCACCACTTTGGGCCAAACCACACCTCAGGTTCCCCTTCCAACTCATACACTTATGCATTAGGGCGTGAAAAAACAGCAGCAAAACAGCAAAAGTCAATCGGGTTTGTGCTCCAACATTACTGAGCTGAAAACACCACCTTAAATGTTCACAGACAGCTGTGAGATCTTCAGAAGGTGGGTTCTATCACAGTAAAAAGCATCACTGTACGCACAGCAGCCTAACAACATTTCAAAAGTTACAGGGGAATAATTTCTTCCACCACCTCACAAATTAATCCTCTACCCCTATGGTTCTTATTCTGCTTCCTAGAGCAATGGTTCTCAACCGGAGGTACACATACCCCTAGGGTACACAGAGATCTTCCAAGAGGTGCCTCAACTCATCTGGATATTTGCCTAATTTTAAAACAGGCTACATAAAAAGCATTAGCCAAATCGGTACAAACCAAAATTTCATACAATGACTTGTTTATACTGCTCTATACAATTGAATTTAAGTACAATGTTTATATTCCAAATGATGTTTTAATTACATTGTAAACATGAGAAAGCATGCTGGGACACTTCTGTACTTTTATGTCTGATTTTGTAAGCAGGTAGTTTTAAAGTGAGGTGAAACTTGGGGGTAGGTAAGACAAACCAGACTCCTGAAAAGTTGGAATAGTCTGGAAAGGTTGAGAGGCATTGCCCTTGAGAACTGACTACTCACCCAGTACTGTTATCATTTCCAGCTCCTAAGAGCACTTGTTATTATCACTTTTCTTGACCCACAGTTGCAGTAGCCAGAAGTATGAGGCGATCATAAATAAGAAAAGAGGAGATACTCCATGCAGTCATGAATGGGATGTACAAGAGGCACTCATTAAATGTGGTTCATACTATGCGGCTATATCTACACTGGCAGCTTCTTGCACAAGAGCGTCTATGGCAGTGTGGACGCTCTCTTGTGCAAGAAAGCTCCGATGGCCATTTTAGCCATAGGGGTTTCTTGCGCAAGAAATTCATGTTGCCTGTCTACACTGCCCTCTTGCGCAAGAGAGCTTATTCCTCGTTGGGAGAGGAATAACTCTTCCGGAAGAAGCCCTGTTTTCCAACGCTAGACTGTAAATTTTCTTGCAAGAACGTGCGTGCAGTGTAGACACCCGGCAAGATTTTGCGCAAGAACAGCCATTCTTGTGAAAGAAGCTGCCAGTGTAGACATAGCCAGCAAGTTTGGGAAACCAAAGCCTGCCTTCCATAAAAAAACTCCACATCATGTGAACTGGTAAGGCTGCTGTAAATGGTGGACTTATGTGCCAGCACAGACTCCATTTCTTATATTACAGGTCAACTTTGGTCTACTTCCACAACTGACTGCATCCCAAGATCTCAAATAACTCACTGTGAGCCATTTTATTTTCATGCCACTGCTACTCTAAAAGGGGCTGCCTGAATAAAACAGACAGTAGAGAATTACAGTACAACACACAGAAAGAATTCCAACATGAGGACCAATAGCAAACCATTTAGCTATTCTTCTGGAAGGCTTGACAAAAGAAAGAAAATGGATGGCCCATCTGAGTCTCCTGGATACACACTCCCATTCTCTCGTCAAGGGAAAGAAAAATCAGTCATATTGCAAGCATGCAAATGTTTCCTAATCTTTTATGAAAGCACATGAAGTGTGAAATTACTCTGACTCACTGGCAGGCTTTGAGAGCAAAACTGCTCAGTTGCGAGGAGGATGAGGAGCAGTATCAAACAGTGGAAGCTTGCAAAGTACACTTGGAGATCCCTCAGAAGGCACGTGCTATTTGTGAATGCAC
This sequence comes from Pelochelys cantorii, assembly GCA_032595735.1. Lineage (NCBI taxonomy): Eukaryota > Metazoa > Chordata > Testudines > Trionychidae > Pelochelys > Pelochelys cantorii. The sequence goes on along the minus strand of CM064346.1, from coordinate 4,954,548 downwards.
AACACCAATGACAGATAGGAATGTTCAGTGGAAAGCCTCAACTCATTGGGTCCAGTTCTCGACATACTTACAATGATGCAAATCACAAACAACTCTGTTAAGTCCAAGGGGTTCAATTTGGGAGATGGAGCTGTGCTTTTACCTCCACTGAACAGATGGGGAATCGAAGCACAAAGAAACAACGTGGTTTCCATGAGGTTGCACAGGAAGCCTGTGGGGAACCACAAATTGAATTCTGGTTTTCTAGATCCTAGGCCAGCATCCTAACCAGTGGATCCTTCTTTTCAACACCCCCTTACCTTCTAATGCCAAGCCTGGTTTCCTTTGCTTCACTTCAGAAAGACCTTACTATTTCTCCTTCTGTGTCACTCCCACCTCCCTCTCACTTCTATTTCTCAACACCCCCCGAGCAGGAAAAAAATCTGAATTGTTCAGTAAGATGAACTCATGATTAAAAAAAAAAAAAAAAAAAAAAAAAAAAAAGACTCCCACTGTAACAACTCCCCTGGCTTACAGAAAAGTATGCCCGTTTTTCCATTACTGTTCCTACAACTATTTTCATGACTGTAACTCAGATAAATATTGGCTCCAAGATGAAAGCGGGAACGTAAGGCCATGACAAGTAGATTTTTAAGCAAAATAAAGAAGATCTGTTTAGCTTTTTCCATAATGCAAAAGAAATAAAAGTTCCTAGTTTCAGAGTAGTTCTACAACTCTAAACCTGAAGCATTAGCTACCCGGAAATGCTGAAGGCTGTTTGTTTATGTATGCCATGTGAACGTTTGGGGGAAGCCACCTCCATTTTTCATAAAGGCAGGGTTCTGAACACGTCAGTTTCTTCCCTTCTGAAGCCTGGTCTACAGTAGGAAATTAAGTCAGTATAACTATGTTGCTCAAGGGTGTGAAAAATCAGCGATACAATAAAACTGATTAAGCCCTAGTGTAGGCAGCACTAGGTTGGTGGGCGAATTTTCCCATTGACCCAGCAAACCTTTACTGAGGCAGCTTTTGGATACTTGAAAATTCACAAGGCCATCCCTGACCTATATTCACTCAAGCATAATTAGCTGAACTCACAGCAGATATCATGTTAGGGCTCCATGCCATCCCTGGACACCCCTTATAGCCAGGTGCATTTCTGTGGGGATTCCCTGCCTTAATTTCTCCACTTGGGTTCTATCAGGCTTTTATGGATCAAACACCACCACACTTTTAAGGTCTCTTTTATTAGTAGGAAGTTCAACAGAATTCACAAGATAGACCTTCAGCCATGTGTCTTAGCAGGGCATTAGACTCCATCTGTGTTTATCAGTCCCACTTGAACCTAACAGTCCCTAAGCCAAGGCCCTTTACCCATGAGGCTTCTCAAGTGGATTACTTCACTGGAACCAGGAACTCAGCAAGGCCTTCCTGTGACTGCAGCTCTTCTAACAACATGCAGCTCACTGCAAACTGGGCCTCCCCTGGCTAAGTGGGATTTTGGGACCAAATGAAACATCCCCACCAAGTAGCAAAGACGATACAATCAAAGTGTGAGGGCAAGAGGTTCTCTTGCTGTCAAACAGCAGTTAATTATTTGACAGTGGACTAAGGCTCACTCCCATGGACATAAAGACTGATACCGTGTTATGTTTCTCAGTGCTGAATCTGTACTATCCATGATACGCACACATGTGCACAGACACATACACACACCAATCTTTTGTAAGACTTTACTGTAGCAAAATACATGGCTGAGATTATTCTGGCATCACTATCTTTTAACAAATTAACATTTAGCAAATGCTGAAAGTTCTGATAAAGCTGGCCTCAGTGTCCCCATATTCCCACAGCCCATCTTATTATCTTTTGCTACTTGATTAGGGATGTTTTATTTGGTCCCAGAATGCTATCAGATAAATGCATTTAAAAGCAGAGTACATGCAATTTACAGAGGATTGCGTTTTGAGACTTGTTATTCCATAGGAAGAAACCTGGCTTTCTTTTAATTGGTATTTGTGTCTCTACCAAATGTTTATAGAGCCTGAATTCTTTCTAATATTACATTCTGAAGAAGCAAAGGATCGTGGATATGTAGGACCAAAAGGGACCTCAGTAGGTCATCTAGTCCCGTCCCCTGCACTCAAGACAGTACTAAGTAATAAGCAGACCATTCCTGACAGGTGTTTGTCTAGCCTGCTTTTTAAATCTCCAACAATGCATTGCTGTCGTGCCTATGAAACACACTCAGAGCAGAACCCCACTGTGCCAGGAGCTGGACACAGACAAAACAAAGAGACTGTCCCTGTCCCCAAAGAATTTAAAATTTAGGTATTGAAGTTAAAGATGCTTGGCACCAAACAGGGCTGAAATGAGTGACATATACAGGGGCAAAACACTCTTTAGAAATGGGATTGCACTAATTACAAACTACACAAGTCGGGGAAGCAATTATTTTTCACAATTTTTAATTTATGGAGGGCTGCCTGCATTAATCGAAGGATATTAAAGCAGAATACTGTACCTTAGTGCCAGTGAGGTAGCGGATGCACTGTGCAAGCAGAAGAGACATTGAGGGAGTATTGAACAGCAAAATATATTCATTTAACCCCATATTGGAAATTTGAAGAGATTTTGAATGTGCTCTAAAAGCAACCAGACACCCAAACATAATGTACATCTCAAAGGTTCAGCTGTATAGAGCCAGCTTTGTAGAGCAATATTTTCACCTCATTCATTATGCAGCTGATGATTTGAGCAGCATGAAAAATGTATGATTATTATGGGGGGGGGGCTCCTAGGAAGCTACATGACTCATTCCTTTAATAAACTTCAAAGAGATCATTTACAAGCAAAGAGAGCACAGAGGCAAATGGAATTACCAAGTACTTGGACGGTTGATTAATTCTCTCTCTCACTCACACACAAGAGAAACTCATTGTAGTAGCACACTGTACAAAACCACAGCAGCTTTCAATTTCTTAAAGCTTCAGCTAATTGTGCCAACAATGCCTCTAAAACATGAATGGTTGATTGGGTTTGTGTTGTTGTATTTTCCAGAAATACCTGAAAATAGCGATTACTGTACCTTTGTCAACCATTAAAAAGGAAACAGTTCTATTATATACACAATAGCTCACATATAAACTTCTCAATAGTGGAGACATCAATAACACTTACTTAATTAGTCTTTAATGTGCATGTTTTCAGAATGCTAATTAAACTAACAGCTTTCAGACAAATACCTTGAAATCCAAACCTCTTCAAAAGTGTCTTAAATACTCAGGTCAATTTGTATTTTTGTTTCTGTGCATATAAATCCAGAGTAACTTCACTGAACTCATTGTAGATTAGCAAAATGGTGTAATGGAGCTGAATTTTCATCACTGGTTTTATACCATGTCTTGTATGATGTTGGTTGTTATTATGGTGAATAGGAAACACAAAGAAGTGCTGACTGGTGCTTATTCTGTCATGACAGAATTTCTTCTATTGAGATTTGGATCCTTTCCAGGGACCTGAACAATCATGAATCATTCTAATCCAAATGGCTGTGGAGGAAGATTACCTGTGAACTAAAAATGAGAGAGCTTTGCTTCTTTTCTAAAATAAACTACAGGCCTTCCAATTTAATTATTATGAACAAGAGAACTCTCTTATCTTCTAAGCCACTGATTATAAATTCATTAAACAGAGTACTGTGTGATAGGACAAAAGAATAAAGTGCTGCCATCAAAATGTGTCTGACCTTCTATTAGAGACTGGATCACTGCTCAGAAATTAGGGGAAATCTTGACCAAAGCCAGATGTAACTACTTTAAATTGCCAGTTGATGAATCAAATACTCTACAATAAAAATGCATATTATTTCCATTTCAATACTGTCTACATTATATACTCAAGCTATAATATACAACCACTTCTCACTGAATTTTTTTAAATCCACGATCAAGTTGATTGACCAAAAGACATCAGATTATTTGCATCAATTATATCTAGAGCCCTACCAAATTCATGGTCCATTTTGGTCTATTTTACCGTCATAGGATTTTTAAATGGTACATTTCATAATTTCTGATTTTTTATATCTGAAATGTCATGCTGTTTTAATTGTAGGGGTCCTGCTCTGAAAAGGAGTGTGTGATAGGGATGTTAAATTTTGTTCAATCAGCTAATTGGGTAGGAATTTCCATTGGCTACTCGATTAGTTGATAAGAGGGAAAACTGCAGAGCCACAGCAGGGTTAGCTCCTGGCTCTGCCTTTTAAATGTAGTAAGAGCTACCTGGCCATTAATACATTTTAAGAGGCAGAGACGCAGCAGGGGAAAGTGCAAGCCCGGTCCCAGATGCTGCTCCTCTGCTTTTTAAAAATAGTAAGAGCCGCTACGCTCTTAAAAGCTGATCCTCCCAGCACCGTCTGTGCGGGGAGATGGGGAAGCAGAGGTGCAGTGTCTGGGACAGGGGGCGAGCTGGGAGAGCTGATTCCTGGCTCATGCCTCTGCCCCCACTCTCTCCCATGGAGACTGTGCTGGGGGAACTGGCTTTTAAGACGGCTTAGAATCACAGAATCATAGAACCATAGAGCTGAAAGAGACCTCAAGAGGTCATCAAGTCCAGCCCCCTGCTCTAGGCAGGACCAATCCCAATTAGATCAACCTAGTCAGGGCTTTGTCAAGCCGAGACTTAAATACCTCTAGGGATGGAGACTCCACTACTTCCCTAGGTAACCCATTCCAGTGTTTCACTACTCTCCTAGTGAAATAGTTTTACCTAATGTCCAACCTGGACCTCTCCCACCACAACTTGAGACCATTGCTCCTTGTTCTACCATCCGTCACGACTGAGAACAGCCTCTCTCCATCCTCTTTGGAACCTCCCTTCAGGAAGTTGAAGGCTGCTATCAAATCCCCCCTCACTCTTCGCTTCTTAAGACTAAACAGACCCAACTCCCTCAGCCTCTCCTCATAGGTCGTATGCTCCAGTCCCCTAATCATTTTGGTTGCCCTCTGCTGGACCCTCTCCAATGCGTCCACATCCTTTCTATAGTGGGGGGCCCAGAACTGGACACAATACTCCAGATTGGCCTCACCAGAGCAGAATAAAGGGGAATAATGACATCTCTGGATCTGCTGGCAATGCTCCTCTTAATGCAACCTAATATGCCATTAGCCTTCTTGGCTACAAGGGCACACTGTTGACTCATATCCAGCTTCTCATCTGCTGTAACCCCCAGGTCCTTTTCTGCAGAACTACTACTTAGCTGGTTGGTCCCCAGCATGTAACAATGCTTGGGATTCTTCCGTCCCAAGTGCAGGACTCTACACTTGTCCTTGTTGAACCTCATCAGATTTCTTGTGGCCCAATCCTCCAATTTGTCTAAGTCACTCTGGACTCTATCCCTGCCCTCCAGCGTATCTACCTCTCCCTCGAGCTTAGTGTCATCTGCAAACTTGCTGAGGGTGCAATCCATCCCCTCATCCAGGTCATTAATAAAGATATTGAACAAAACCGGCCCCAGAACCGAACCTTGGGGCACTCCGCTAGAAACCGACCGCCATCCTGACATCGAGCCGTTGATCACTACCCGCTGGGCCCGGCCTTCTAGCCAGCTTTCTATCCATCTTACCGTCCATTTATCCAATCCACATTCCCTTAACTTGCTGGCAAGAATATTGTGGGAGACCGTATCAAAAGCCTTGCTAAAGTCAAGGTAGATCACATCCACTGACTTCCCCATATCCACAGAGACAGTTACCTGATCATAGAAGCTAATCAGATTGGTCAGGCACGACTTGCCCTTTGTGAATCCATGCTGACTATTCCTAATCACTTTCCTCTCCTCCAAGTGCCTCAAAATGGATTCCTTAAGGATCCCTTCCATGATTTTACCAGGAACTGAGGTTAGACTGACCGGCCTATAGTTCCCTGGATCGTCCTTCTTGCCTTTTTTGAAGATGGGCACTACATTTGCCTTTTTCCAATCATCCGGGATCTCTCCCGATCTCCACGACTTTTCAAAGATAATGGCCAAAGGCTCCTCAATGACATTTGCCAACTCCCTCAGTACCCTCAGATGCATTAAGTCCGGACCCATGGATTTGAGTACATTTAAGCTTTTCTAAATAGTTCCTAACCTGTTCTTTACCCACTAAGGGCTGTCCATCTTCATCCCATCTTGCGTCATTTAGCGCATCAGACCGGGAGCCGACCTTGTCCGTGAATACAGAGGCAAAGAAAGCATTGAGTACTTCAGCTTTCCCCACATCATCTGTCACTAGGTTACCTCCTTCATCCAGTTGGGGCCGCACGCCCTCTCTGATCACCTTCTTCTTGTTAACATGCCTGTAGAAACCTTTCTTGTTATCCTTCACATCCTTAGCCAGTAGCAATTGCATTTGCACTTTCGCCTTCCTGATAACCCCCTGGCATTCTTGAGCTATACATTTAAACCCCTCCCTGGTCATTTGTCCAAGTTTCCACTTTTTGTAAGCTTCCTTTTTATGCTTAAGTTCACCAAGGATTTCCCCTGTAAGCCAATCCGGTCTCCTACCATGTTTGCCTCTCTTGCTACGCATCGGGATGGTTTCTTTCTGTGCCTTCAATAAGGCTTCTTTAAAATACTGCCAGCTGTCCTGGACTCCTTTCCCCTTCATGTTAGCATCCCAGGGGATTCTGCCCATCAGGTCTCTGAGGGAGTCAAAATCTGCTTTTTTGAAGTCCAAGGTGTGTATTTTACTACTCTCTTTTCTTCCTTTGGTCTGGATCCTGAAATCTACTATCTCATGATCACTGCTTCCCAGGTTGTCACCCACCTCTACTTCCCCTATTAGTTCCTCCCTGTTTGTGAGCAGAAGGTCAAGCTGCACACGGCCCCTGGTCAGATCCTTCAGCACTTGTATCAAGAAGTTATCCCCAACATTCTCCAAAAACTTCCTGGATTGCCTGTGTACTGCCATATTGGTTTCCCAACAGATGTCAGGGTGATTCAAGTCCCCCACGAGAACCAGGGCCTGCGATCTGGAAGCTTCTCTCAGTTGTCTGAAGAAAGCCTCATCTACCTCATCCACCTGATTCGGTGGCCTATAGTAGACACCAACCACAACATCACTGCTGTTGTTTGCACCTCTAAACTTAACCCATAGACTCTCAACAGGTTTTTCTCCCTCTATATACTGGAGTTCAGAGCAATCATAGTGCTCTCTTACGTATAGTGCAACTCCTCCTCCTTTTCTCCCCTGCCTGTTTTTCCTGAACAGTCTATACCCTTCCATGACAGCGCTCCAGTCATGCGAGTCATCCCACCAAGTCTCTGTTATCCCAATTAAATCATATTTCTTGGACTGACCCAGGACCTCCAGTTCTTCCTGTTTGTTGCCCAGGCTTCTCGCATTAGTGTACAAACACCTCAGGTAACCAGTTGATCACCCCATCTTCTCCATTCGAATCAGGAGCCCTCCTTTCTTGCTCGTTCCTCTTTGCATTCCTTCCCGGTATCCGAGTTTCCCACTCCCCTCAGGGTGTTGGTCACCGTCCCCCAACGAACCTAGTTTAAAGCCCTCCTCACTAGATTTGCAAGCCTGCCCGCGAAGATGCTCCTTCCTCTCTTCCTAACAATCCTTGTGCCTGGAACAGAGTCCCATGGTCGAAGAAACCAAAGCCCTCTCTGCGACACCACCTGCGCAACCACGCATTTACTTCCTCAATTCGACGATCCCTGCCCAGTCCTTTCCCTTCAACAGGGAGGATGGACGAGAACACCACTTGCGCTCTGAATTCTTGGGTCCTTCTTCCCAGCGCTACATAATCCGCAGTAACCGATCCGAAGGTTTGATCAGCTTGGTCAGCCTCTCAGTCACATCCTGAATTCCAGCTCCCGGTAAGCAGCACACCTCTCAAGATTCCAGGTCCGGACGGCAGATGGATGGCTCAGTCCCTCTTAGGAGGGAGTCCCCGACCACCACCACCCGTCGTCTTCTTTTGGGGATGGTGGTTATGGAACCCCCATCCCTAGGACTACGCATCCCATGCCTTCCAGTAGATGGTGTTCCCTTGCGGTTTCTTCCTTGTGAGGTCCCTTCCAAAGCGTTCACCACCACAGAGCCTGTGGAGAGATCCTGAAAGCAATTACTTACCTCTATAGCACTGGCGGATTCCCGTGCTGGCCTTTTTCCCCTTCTAGAAGTTACATGCTGCCAGTTCTCTTCCTGGTCCCGTACTGCCGTCTCTGGCTCTTCCGCCTGCCGTGCTTGTAGGATTAACCGCTGCCTTCTATCGAGTTAGGGTTAGGGTTAGGGCTTCTCTCAGCACTGGCTCCTGCTTCTCCCCTTGATGCCTCTGTTAGAGGCAGCAAAGGGGAGGGGAGTGACTAGTTGAGTAGTCACTCGACTAGTCGCTTACATCCCTAGTGTGTGGGAGAGCTGCTAGGTTACTGTAAGGAGTTTGTGGTACAGCTACCTTTACTTCTGCACACCTGTTGGCAGAAATACAGCCTTCAGAGCTGGGCAGCTGGAGAGCAGGGGCTGCTGGCCAGGAATCTAGCTCTGAAGATGGAACTACTGCCAGCAGCTGCACAGAAGTAAAGATAGTATGGTATGGTATTGCAACTCTTACTTCTACACTACTGCCTGCAGATCTAGGCAGACTGCACTCTCTGGAAGCTAGCCACCTAACTCTCAAACCAACAGTACAGAATTACGGCAACATAGCTATGGTCTTACCATCCTTACTTCTGTGCTGCTGCTGGCATGGTGCTGCCTTGAGAGCTAGGCACCCAGCCAACTTTACAACTACCACTCTCCAGCTGCCCTGCTCTGAAGGCTGTGCAGAAATAAGGGCGGCAATACCATGGCTTCCCCCCCCCCCCCACCTAAAATAACCTTGTGATCCCCTTGCAGCTCCCTTTTAGGTCAGGACCTCCAATTTGAGAAACGCTGTCTCCCTCCCCCCCAGCCCAGGAAATCTGTATAGTATAGGGTAAAGCACACCAAAGTCCACATTTCACAGGCGGACACTAGGGATGTTAAACATGTAATTGTGTAAATGTGTAACTCCTGGATTTTTTAGTGGTTACACGTTTACATGTAGGGGGCAGGCAGGAGCCAGTATGTGCAGTGCATGAAGTCATTAGGATTAACCAACAAAGCCCAGGAATATCAATTAATTGTGTAAACGACTACATGCTAACATCCCTCGAGGACACCAGATTTCACACTGAGTGATGCGTTTTTCATGGCTGTGAATTTGGTAGGGCCCTAATTATAAGAACCCAGTAATTCAACTGTTTATTTATGTAGTGTAACCATGATACAAAGGCTACTTCTATGAATTAGGGTTGTACTCTAACATGGACTGCATAGATATTTAAAGAACAACAATCCTTAGTTTTAAAGAATATCGTGTTTCAAATGTGGTTTGTTTGTTTTTTTAAACACTTATCCACAGAGCGCTGGCTTAGCCATCAGGAGATTAATTCCCAACTCCGATACTAATTTGCTATTTAACCTAGTGCTAATCACCCTGTCTATGCTGTTTCCCCATCCATAAAATAGGAATAGTGATACTTATCCACCTTTACAGAACATCCAGAGCCACAGAAGAAAAGCATTACAAAACTGTTCTTACTTATTCCATTATGGTGACAGTGTTTAAAAATCACTGTCCAGATTTGGCTATCCTCTTACATTAGTTATGCCATAATAAAACTTTAAATTATCACAAATATTTTCAGATATCGAAGTCAATTTTCATGGTTTATGCCTGCTATTTCCTTTATATACTACTCTTAGCTTAAACAATAAAAATAGACAAGTCTTTTCAGATTGGTTTCTAGTTATTTTCACTCTCTGATACACCAACACAATGCCAGAAGTTTGAGCTGCAAACAGACTGTGGGAAATAATGAAATCATTTTTTTTTTTTTTAAAGAAACCCGCTTTCATTTTTCTCTCTCTCTTTTTCATCATGAAAATATGAGTATTGATGCTAGATTGTTACAAAACTAAATTTTCAGCCCAAACTACCTGATGTGGTATGTCTAAAATTCAAAATTTTTCTTTAAATAGAATGTCCTGCTAAAACGATCACATGTGCTTAACTTTAAACACTTGAATAAGTGACTTGACTTCAGTGGGATTTCTGATACAATTTGAGTGAAGCACACGTGTAAGCCCTGGCCACTCTGGGGACTTCCAGGGAACAGTAGAAAGTGCTGCTGCATATTTTTTCCAATACAAATTTTTACTTGGCCTGGTATTCAAAGGAGCTGGGCCTTCACCATCTCTGAAAATCACGCCATGCCAAATGCAACTTTGAACATAAGAACAGCCATACTGGGTCAGACCAAAGGTCCATCTAGCCCAGTAGCCTGTCTGCCGACAGTGGCCAATGCCAGATGCCCCAGAGGGAGGGATCACAACAGGTAATCCTTATATGATCCCTCCCCTGTCTCCCACTTCCAGACAAACAGAGCCTAGGGATACCATTCCTACCCATCCTGGCTAATAGCCATTGATGGACCTAATTTCCATAAGTCTATCTAGCTCTTTTCTGAACCCTGTTAAAGTTCTAGCCTTCACCGCATCCTCTGGCAAGGAGTTCCACAGGTTGGCTATGCATTGAGTGAAGAAAAATTTCCTTTTGTTTGTTTAAAACCTGCTGCCTATTAATTTCATTTGGTGACCCCTAGTTCTTATATTATGGGAATAAGTAAATAACTTTTCCTTATTCGCTCTTTCCATACCAATCATGATTTTACAGACCTCTATCATATCCCCTCTTAGTCTCCTCTTTTCTTAGCTGAAAAGTCCAAGTCTTTTTAATCTCTCTTCATATGGGACCCGTTCCAAACCCCTAATCATTTGTGTTGCCCTTTTCTGAATCTTTTCCAATGCCAATATATCTTTTTTTGAGATGAGGCGACCACATCTGTATGCAGTATTCAAGATGCAGGCGTACCATGGTTTTATATAGAGGCAATAAGATATTTTCTGTGTTATTCTCTATCCCTTTAATGATTCCTAACATTCTGTTTGCTTTTTTGACGTCCACTGCACACTGAGTGGATGTTTTCAGAAAACTATCCATAATGACTCCTAGATCTCTCTTTTCGCACTTCTTTTCTCTATCGAGCTCTGACTCATTTACCCTTGTGTTCTATAGATAATGGCATGGGTCAACGTTTCTCAAGCAAGAAAATTATACATCAATTGGTTGGTTTTGTTTTTTACAGAACTCACTAGGAAAGGTGATTTTTAACTTCATCTTCTCTCCACCTAAATGCAGAACACACAATGCTACCCAGGCTCTGAATAGCATTTTGGCAGTTGACGGCAATCAGGTCTCGCTTCTTGCAAGTAAAAACTCATTAAAGAAGTTAATTTCCCTCTGTTTTAAATACTCACTTAATCTTTAACATTTAACAGCATAAGGGTAAGCAGATAGAGGCAGGTATTTCCATGTGACCCTCCCCAGCCAGCCTGGTCATTAACTCGTCATTTTAATTTGGTAGCAAAGGCTCAGATACAAGTTCCAGAAAGCCCTTCCTCCTTCTGGCTGACACAGGGCCCACCACATCTTTTACAAGTTCTGAGCTGGAAGCAGTAGTGGTCAGTAGTGGTTTGACAAAGGCTTTTTAGAAATTAAACACATGCAGCCCAAATCTCATCTGCTGCAGGCCCCTTTACCCTGCCAGAGCTCTTCTTGAAAGTAGCAGCCTGGTACAAAACAGCCTTTGGGTAACTGGGAATCTCACCCAATATTTTATGTAAAGTGAAAGAAATTTGCCAAACACGAAGGAGCCAAAGGAAAAGGATAGAATATGGGCCTGATCCTGGAGGTTTTTCTCATCTAAGTAGCCCCTCCAAAATCAAGTGTTCTAAGAGCTATAGAATTGGGCCTTTCTGTAGTACTGCCAGCATGCTTGCAAGGTGAATTGTTCATGGCTAGGTTTGTGTGGCCAATACATACAAAGGGCCATGCAAACATCTAATCACCAGTTTTACTAAACTGACTGGCAAGGATTTGCAAAATCAGGGTCAGAGCTGCAAGAGGATACACACACACACACACTCTCTAGAAGCTACTGTCAGTGTGCAAAGAGAGATCTGGGATAAATGCACACAAGGGCACAGATACAATTAGGAATGTTAGTGCACAGAAGATTTGCCACTAGGCCATTTAGAGGTGTATTTATTTTCTGTGTACTTATCTGGCCTTCATCTCTGCAGCACCATCAGTCCATTTATAAGAATACAGATCTACTACACAGACACTTTGTTTTCCATAATTTTGGAATTAATTATTAAGGATCCAAACAGCGAGCCTTTTATTATATTCCATACAGGCTTCTCTAATAAGTTATTAAGCTCAATGTACAGGTAACTTGGTGAAAAATACAGGATGTCTGTCTAGATCAGGCATGGGCAATAACACGACTTCAGTTCACCAGCATTAGCTGCAGGTGGGCCATTGGCTTATGCTGACCTGCACAGCTGTAGGGACTGGAGATTGCAGCTCCCGTTGGCTGCAGATTGCCATTCCCAGCCAATGGGAGCAGCACAGACTGGTAACACCACTTCCCACACCTCCCATTGGCCTGCAGCTGTGCAGGTAAATATTGCTGTGGGGGCCTGCCAGGAGCTAACCCTGGCGGACCAGATCTGGCCTGTGGGCCGGTACTTGTACACCCCTGGTCTAGATGATCTAATATGCCCTTCTGGCTTGGAATGTACTTGATTTGAATCTATGAATGTACTTGATTTGAAAATAACTGCAAGATGCTGTGGTTTTCTAGGTAAACATCTGATAAGGTAAGATCCCAATAAAAGCCAAACTGCACATTCTACAGATTAAAACACACAAATCGCTTTTGAATTAAAGTGCAACAGTCCTATTATGGCATTAAACTCTGCAGCAACTTTGTTTTTATTATACAGATCACTTACTTCTCCTGACTCACAGATTTTACACTATGGTAGCCATTGACAGCAACAGAATTAATGCTGGTTTCCACTAGTTTAAGTGAGAGAAAAATAGGGTTCAGCAACTTGTACCAATGTAAGATGTGTAAATGACACCAGAATAAGATTCTAGATCTTTTGACCTTTCACTACACCCCAGAAGGGTTTCTGGAGCAACAAGGGATTAGTGACACTCATTTAAAAAACAAACGTAATTTATTTCAAGTATTTAACCAGGAAAATCCCAGAGAGATAAAGCCTCATTTTGTAGCAGGTGCTCCACAGGAATTAAATCCTTTTTCTTTTTTTGAACCCATTGCACCAGAGCAGTGGTCTCCAACCTTTTTAACACCCAAAATCACTTCTTAAATGTCAGGGCAAGGCAAGATCTACCCCACCCCTTCCCCAAGCCCCTCCCCTTCCTTAAGGCCCCGCCCTCTCCATCACACTTGCTGTCCCCAGCCCTTACTTACTCTCACTAGGTTGAGACAGGAGTCTCTGGGTTGTGGATATCGGGGTGCAGGAGTTTGGGTTGAGTGTATGATGGGCTCAGGGCACAGGGTTAGACAGGAGATGCGGGCTCTGGGGTGGGAATGAGGGATTTGGGGGTGGGAAGAGGTAAGCGGTGCAAACTCTGGGAGGGACTTTGGATGCAGAATGAGGTGGAGAAGGAGATACTGGCTTGGGAAGGTGGCTCCAGGCTGGAGAGTGCTGGGGTCAGGTGGAGGGTTGGGGGCAGCCGCAGACTTGTGGATATGAGGGTGCAGGAGTTTGGGCTGCGTGTGTGGATGGTGCAGGAGTGCTGTGGCACAAGACTGGGGATGTGGGGGGCTCAGGGCAGGGGAATCAGGTGTATGAAGGGCTCAGGGCTGGAGTGTGTGGGAGGTGCAAGGGTGTTATGATGCTGCAACCAGATGGGGGTTTGGCCCAATAGGGGGCTTTTTGGTCAGGCTTCATTTTTAAATAAAAATATTATGTCCAACACAAAACGTTTCAGCATTGTCTTTATTTATGGGAGGGGAGGGGAACCTGTTTTGGGTCAGGCACCACAGACCCACAGAAAAACCAGTCGGGGACCTCACAAGTGAGATGCAAAAAAACAACCCCTCCAAACCCACCCACCCAAGCCTCACTGATGTGGCCCCTACTGAGATACCTCCCTCCTCTGGTACCCCAGCCCCATGGGAGGGGATGGGGGAAGGTAGGTAGGACTGAGGTTCAAGGCCTCAGGCCAGATTAACTCTTCAAGGTTCCAGGGTTTTGTGGGGCCTCTACACTCTGAGGTGGGGGATCCAGTGTGTGGGACACAGCTGCCAGTGAGTGGGATAGGGATGGGGTGCACAATCAGGGTGGGAGAAGTAGGGTACAGGAGCAAACTGGGATAGGTGTCTGGCCAGGAGGGAGGGGGCAGGAACAGGCTGCTAGTGGATGTCTGGCCAGGGGGCAGGAGCAGGGTGCTGGTGGGTGTCTGGCCAGGGGAGAGGGGACAGGGGTAGCTCGGCTGGTACCTGGGGGTCTGCAGGGCCGAGTATTTCTCAGGAAGGATCTGCAGGCAGCGCTGGAAAAAGCGCCCATGCAGGTCCTTTAAGAAACCCAGTTACTCTGGATCCTCCGCTGCCATCTTAAACCCCCAGCTCCCTGACCCTGCCTCCCTGGTGCATGGGGGAAGGAAGGCAAGACAAGAAAGCACGCGTGTTGCTGTGAGGAGGGGAGGGACAGCTCACACATGCTTCCTGAGAAGCCAGATCTGGTGCGGAGCTGTGGGACTTCTCCCCTGCTCCCTCCCGCCCCACCGCGGGATCCAATTTTGGGAGGGGCGGGAGGCTATAGCGCCAGCGCAGGCTACTCGTTGTGGCTGGCAGGGAGCAAGCAGGGGTGGGGAAGACTGCGTCAAGATTGACTGGCAGTGCATCTGTGACCGACCAGTCGATTGCGATCGACTGGGGGGTGACCACTGCACTAGAGTAAGTTGGGGAAAAAAAGACAACGGTGACTCTCGGTCACCAATGAATACTTCCAGCTACCTCATTCCTGAAAGATTTCAGATAACACCTTGCGAACGAAAGAAAAGATTTGAGGGAAAGTTCCCACATCACAGTTGCTCTGCACAGTCTCAACTGAGTGCCACTCTATCAAAAATACTGTAGCTGCACTACAGGATCCAGACCCGTGTCTAGCAGCAGGAGCGACATCAAAAACTTAAACAGCACCTAACAACCCGCAGTAATATCTAAAACCACACCCAGCAAGTGTAGCAAGAACCAAGCGGCTCCACGATGCTCAGAGCTCCTAGATCTGGCTAGGTATGTAAAATCCCATTTAATTAGTTAACCAGTTCAGTTTGCCAATTAAACAGGGGCAGGTGGGGAACGGGGAGAGGCTGGAGTGGTCCTCTCCCTGCCGCAGGCAGGGGCTGCTCTGGCCAGGTTGAAGCACTCCCTACATGTGTGTGTGGGGGGGGGGGGAAGGGGGCTGCTCCAGCCCCTCCCATTAACCATTCACATCCCTAGATCTGACCCCTTCTTGGTGCTACGTGACATCCATGCTGCTAGGAGTTTGAGAACAGTCCTGTCAAAACACTGGATTACATTCCTGGGCCCAAGCTCTTGGGTGAAATCCATCCCCAGCACACCTCACTGACAGCAACAAGGTGTCAGAGTGGGTCTGGCTCTGTCATTTTTCCTAAATGGGGTCTTCCTCGCAGTATCAATTATGATAATGGACCAGCATTTATTGGACAAGAGTCCCGGAACACGGATACATGGGCTGGAATTCCATTAACCATTGCACATTCCTTATCACCCTCAAGCTGAGGGACAAGTAGAGGGCATGAATAAATCTCTTAACATTGAGCTGTTCGAAGCATGCGATGAACTGGGATCGAACTGGGCCGTGATGCTCCCATGGGTTCTTATAAGGATCCGGAGTCGTCCAAATCGTACAACAGGATTCAGCCCTTAGGAAATACTTTCTGGGAGACCCATGCCAGGCTGGGAAAACGTACTGTATTCTCCAAATTGGGAAACCACAACAGCCTTGGCAACAACAATATATTGATTGGACACAGCCCCAGGAGCAGCTGCAGCACAGCAAGCTGCACAACAGGAAAAAAAGAATCAGGCATTTGACGAAAGCAGTGATATCAAACAATGGAAGACTGGGAGTCAGGTCATGGTTACAGTCCAACTAGACCCTAAGAAAATACTCCCGAAGAGGGAATGACCTCTCTCCTAGCTTGGAACAGACTGTCTGCATTTTATTGACTGCTTTGAGGACAAGAGATTCTCAAGCGTAACACCTTATGGGAAGCATTTACATTCCTGCCTAGACTCTTCAGGTCTTAGCCAAACCCCATTAAAGTGAGTGAAAAGACTGATTTCACTGGGCATAGCATCCAGCCTATGGTGGCTTTCATCAGACCCCAGCCCCGTTTTCTGAGTTCATCCTGTCCCTACCCCCAGAGTTCCCCTGTTTTTCCTCAGGCTTAGACTGCTGGGGAACAGGTTCCCCACCAAAAGCAAATCACTCCCCTATCCTCTCTTCACCATGACCCTGCAGCACTCTTGGGAGGAGCTGAGCAACCTTTGCTCCTGGATGAGCTGGAAAATGGGAGTTGAAGGCACCCAATCTCACAGAAGTGCTCAGCATCTCACATAGAATCATAGAGCTGGAAGAGACCTCAGGAGGTCATCAAGTCCAGCCCCCTGCCCAAGGCACGACCAATCCCAACTAAATCAACCCAGCCAGGGCTTTGTCAAGCCGAGACTTAAAAACCTCTAGGGATGGAGATTCCTAGGGAACCCATTCCAGTGCTTCACCACCCTCCTAGGGAAATAGTTTTTCCTAATATCCAACCTAGACCTCTCCCACTGTAACTTGAGACCATTGCTCCTTGTTCTGCCATCCATCACTACTGAGAACAGCCTCTCTCCATCCTCTTTGGAGCCTCCTTTCAGGAAGTTGAAGGCTGCTATCAAATCCCCCCTCACTCTTCTCTTCTGCAGACTAAACAGACCCAAATCCCTCAGGATATGTCTACACAGCAAAGTTATTTTGAAGTAACAGCCCTTATTTTGAAATAACTTTCCCAGCGTCTACACAGCCAAACTGCTATTTCGAAATGAATTTGAAATAGCGGAGCACTGATTTCGAATTTGGTAAACCTCATTCTACAAGGAATAACGCCAAATTTGAAATAGCTATTTCGGAATAAGTGCTGTGTAGACACTTATTTCGAACTAGGGGGCCTCCAGCCTTCCCAGGGTGCCCTGGTGGCCACTCCAGCCTCAACCAAGAACACTTCTCTCCCTCCCCCCAGCCCCCAGAGCCCTTAAAGGGGTAGACTCTGGCCATAGTGCCTGTGCCAGCTCCAAGCCTGCCAGCCCAGAGCCAGCAGTCACTGCCCCTGACCCAATGGCCCCAAAACATGAGCCAGCAAGCCACTGGCAGCCAGCCCTCCACCGCTCCCCAGGAGCAATCTGCCAGCTCCCAGGAGCCTGCCAGGGCCTGGAGAAGGCGGGAGCCATCCTGGTCCAGGGTGGAGATCATGGACCTTATTTAGGTTTGGGGGGGATGCCCCCAACGTCCATGATCTCCGCACTAGATGGAGGAACGCGGCCATATATGACAGGATAGCTGCCAGCCTGGCCACCAAAGGCCACATGCGAACCCAGGAGCAGGTTTGCATGACAATCAAGTTGGTCCAGCGAGACTCCCAACCCCTGAGCCCTGAGCTTCCCCTCCCCTTGCTTCCCCCTTCCAGCTCCCTCCTCCCAAGTTTCCCCCTCCCCTTTCCCACCCTCTCCCACCTCCTTTCCCCAGTCTCACCGGAGTTTCATCCCCCCCCCCGTTTTGTTAAATAAAGAGAGTTTGTGTTCATGAAAATACGTGTATTTTATTTGACATCAGGAAGGGGGGTTAGGGAGGGGTAAGTGGAAGGACATGAGGGAGGAATGAGGCACAAGCCCCCAGTGGGGCAGACCAGAGAGGCTCTTAGTGCTCCTCAGGGCGGAAGCTCTCCCGCAGGGCCTCCTGGATACTGACAGCCCCCCGATGGACCTCCTGGATGGCAGCCTGCAGAAATTGTAGCCAGGCTCGCAGCAACGCGTCCAAGAGAAGCACCAGAGTGCTGAGGGGCACCTTTGGCTCCGTATTGCAGAGTACTGTGGTGTCCCGAGTGAGGGCAACCAGAGCACTCAGAGACAAAACGTTTTGCTGTCCCTCATTGAGGTAGACAAGCAAGCAGGGAAATCTGAGAACTGGCTGTCCGGGGAGGTCCCTTTAAGCACAGACCTCAGATAGCCTCAGGCAGCAGCCCCACACAGTAAGTCCTGACCTGGTGCCCTGCCGGAACTGGTTCCGGCCAGCCTTAAATGCGATTCAGAGCCCACTCAGTGTGGTCGTGCTATTTCGAAATAGCGAAATGCTATTTCAAAATGTATTTTGTGTGCAGATACGTTATTTCGAAAAAAGCTATTTCGAAATAACTATTTCGAAATAACACGGTAGTGTAGACATACCCTCAGTCTCTCCTCCTAGGTCATGTGCTACAGCCCCCTAATCATTCTGGTCACCCTTCACTGGACCCTCTCCAATGCGTCCACATCCTTTCTATAGTGGGGGGCCCAGAACTGGACACAATACTCCAGATGTGGCCTCACCAGAGCCGAATAAAGGGGAATCATCACTTCTCTGGATCTGCTAGCAGTGCTCCTCCTAATGCAACCTAATATGCCATTAGCCCTCTTGGCTATAAGGGCACACAATTAACTCATATCCAGCTTCTCATCCACTGTAACCCCCAGGTCCTTTTCTGCAGAACTGCTACTTAACCATTCGGTCCCCAGCCTGTAACAATGCTTCGGATTCTTCCATCCCTAGTGCAGGACTCTACACCTGTCCTTGTTGAACCTCATCAGATTTTTTTTGGCCCAATCCTCTAATCTGTCTAGGTCACTCTGGACCCTATCCCTGCCCTCCAGCGTACCTACCTCTCCCCCTAGCTTAGTGTCATCTGTGAACTTGCTGAGGGTGCAATCCATCCCCTCATCCAGGTCATTAATAAAGATGTTGAACAAAACCGGTCCTGGAACAGATCCTTGGGGTGCTCCGCTAGAAACCGACTGCCAAACTGACATCAAGCCGTTGATCACTACCCGCTGGGCCCGACAGTCTAGCCAGCTTTCTATCCATTTTACAGTCCATTTATCCAAACCATATTCCCTTAACTTGCTGGCAAGAATATTGTGGGAGACTGTATCAAAAGCTTTACTAAAGTCAAGGTATCTCACATCCACTGACTCTCTCATATCCACAGAGCCAGTTACCTCATCATAGAAGCTAATCAGATTGGTCAGCACAATTTGCCCTTTGTGAATCCATGTTGACTATTCTGATCACTTTCCCCTCTTCCAAGTGCTTCAAAATGGATTCCTTGAGGATCCCCTCCAAATTTTTCCAGGGACTGAGGTAAGGCTGACTGCTCTGTAGTTCCTTGGATTGTCCTCCTTCCCTTTTTTAAAGACGGGCACTACATTTGCCCTTCTCCAATCATCTGGGATCTCTCCCGATCTCCACGAGTTTTCAAAAGATAATGGCCAAAGGCTCCACAATGACATTTGCCAACTCTCTCAATGCCCTCGGATGCATTAAATCTGGGCCCATGGATTTGTGTACATTTAGCTTTTCTAAACAGTTCCTAACTTGCTCCTTCCCTACCAAGGGCTGTCCACCTCCATCCCATACTGCGTTGCCTAGTGCATTTGTCTGGGAGCTGACCTTGTCCGTGAAGACAGAGGCAAAGAAAGTATTGAATACTTCAGCTTTTCCCACATCATCTGTCACTAGGCTACCTCCCCTCATCCCCATGCCCTCTTTGATCACCCCCTTATTGCTAACATGCCTGTAGAAACCTTTCTTGTTACCCTTCACATCCCTTGCTAGCTGCAATTCCAATGGCGCTTTCGCCTTCCTGATAACTCCCCTACATTCTCGAGCACTATATTTATACTCCTCCCTTACTTCTTGTAAGCTTCCTTTTTGCGTTTAAGCTCACCATGGATTTCCCCGGTAAGCCAATCTGGTCGTCTACCATATTTGCTTTTCTTGCTGCGCATCGGGATGGCTTCTTTCTGTGTCTTTAATAAGGCTTCTTTAAAATACTTCCAGCTCTCCTGGACTCCTGTCTCCTTCATGTAAGCATCCCAGGGAATCCAGCCCATCAGTTCTCTGAGGGAGTCAAAGTCTGCTTTTCTGAAGTCCAGGGTGTGTATTTTGCTACTCTCCTGTCTTCCTTTGGTCAGGATCCTGAAATCTACCATCTCATGATCACTGCCTCCCAGGTTGTCACCCACCGCTACTTCCTCTACTAGTTCACAGGATAGAGTCCTGTACTAGAGTACCAGCAAGCCACACAGCAGTTTGAATTTGGTTCAGTGGCATAGGACTTGGCTTTATCAGCATTACGGAAACTACACAGCCTGTATACCGACTTGACTATACACATACAACTTGGCTCAGAGACAGATAAAGATGCCCCTGAAATTATTGCAGCCACCTACATTTACAGAGGTACTGCTAGCCTCTCAGTAACACACACCGGCAGAATCGTGCACTGGATCGGGACCTGGAACAATCCAGATTTTAAGGCCAGTCCTGCCATGGACAAGTCACTGAAGTTCCCTGTAGAGCAGCGGTTCCCCACCTTTTCCAGATGGGGACCCATTTTGACAATTCAGGAAGACTTGGTGACCCAAGGCAATTCAAAAACAGGGGGAAGAGAGGGGTAGAGCCACCTGGGGAGACACTTGGTGACCCTTTTGAAATATATGGGTCGCGACCCATAGATTGGGAAACCCTGCTGTAGAGAAATATAAAAGTAGGGATATTAATAATTATACTTCCTCTCTCTGACCCTCTGGTCTTGCCTGTTTACGCTGTATGCTCCTCAGAGCACTGAGTGTGCTCTCTTATTCTACATACATACATTATAGCTCATTGGGGCCCTGACCTCAGCTGAGGTCTCTATCATCAGCACTACCACAATTGGTGGTCCAAGCTCAGGTCCAAATGGGGGAAATAAAGTAAATAAACATCCCAAGACAAGGAAGCTGCAATGGATAGAAGCCATTGTAGTTAAGATAAAGATGTAGGTTCTGCCTTCCATCTTGGTGTTAATTTACTGGCGACTCAGTAGCTACAATTGTGTGTCAACCATCCTTGCTGGGATGCATACTTTCCCCAATACCAGCCAAGAGGAAAAGGAGGCAAAAAATAATAGTGAAATCGGTTCCATTCTTGAAGAAAGAAGCCATATAATCACATTCACAGCAACAGCACTGTAAGAGGAGAAAGCTATTTTGCCTTCACTACTGAGCCAAACCCTCTGCACTTCAGAAATGCTGCTGATTAGCAGAAACTGGCAGATAAAACTATGTGGAACAAATAAGGTTACTGGTCAGGCTAATGCTATAGTTAGTGTGAGATGTTTTGTTTCTACAGAGCCCAAAATTTACCCACTTCAAAATGTTATGCCCGTTTTAGAGAATTGAAAGATGAAAGACAAGGGTTATAAAAGCCCTACCCCACAGCACTAAAAATAAAAAATCCATTGAACCACACAAGTGGAAGTGTTTGTCCTTCATTCACTATAAATTACAGCCCTTTTAAACAAAACAATCAAGTGTCAAGCAAATCTCAGCTCCAGGAAACTGTCAGAAAATTGCATGACATTTTGAAGAGACGGCAATGCCATTCAAATCTAAAAATGTTCCGCTGATGCAGAGACAGCTATGCCATTTGGTATAGGGATAGGATCAGTTCTCAGGAAATGAAAAATCCTATCCTGAATGGGCACTGCAGGCAAATGCTGTAAGTAATAGGGGGGCTTATATTTAAGTTTGTTTTTAAGGCCATACACACTGCTGCACTTCGTATGCATTAAAACAACAGGACAATGCAATGTGATTTGAAAGCTCTATGATGACGCAAGTGGAGAAATGAAGGCTATTTCAGGATCTGCAATAGATGGAGGGTCACCCAGTTTCTGTTTCTACCAGGTGAATATGCCAACCAATTCTGTGTGTTTTACTGCACTGAACTGTCCATTTTTCTGTTCTATAACTTAGCTGCTGTCAGTCTTCATGTACAGTAACCAAGTGCACTTTAAAAAACATCCTTTTTCAGTCAAAATTTGAATGAAAAAGCTAATGCACAAGTCATTTTTATGCCCTAAGAACTATACAGATAACATTGGAATTGTAAATTGCAATTTTTTTCAGCCAGCTGTAATTAAGAGCCTTGTACAGGGGCAGACAAGAGGAATGGAGAAGCCTAAAGAAAGTTTCCCACTTCTTTCTGCCCATGGGCAGTCTGCATGCCATTGAAGGCAAAATGCATGGTGCGGCGCCTTACAGGACACTCGGACCCACACATACCTCTATATCTGGCAGCACTGTCTGGAGCCCTGTGCAGATACAACATCTTACCTACCGATATAAAGCGGGTACCCGCAGAGTTCCAGGGCCCTAGCAACAACACGAGATCAGCAGGGCCAAGGGCAGCGACTTCAGCAGGAACCACAGTGGCAAAGCAGCAGCATGAGAGGCCACCATTCCCAGGAGACAGCGCACACGCCCAGGCAGCTCCTCCAGCATGGCTGTACTGTCTCAGCACTGGGCTGCCACCAGGCTCACTGGCAGCTGTCCCTAGTCGTTTTGGCGCAGTGCTCCCCAAACTTTTTACCTTGTGCCCTCCCACATCCCTGCCCACCGCCCCGCCAGTGCCAGAACTGAGGCCACGGGGGGGAGAGAGGGGGAGGCAGGGCCAAAAGCAACCCCTGGGCATGAAGCGGTCAGCAGGGACCCCTTGCCTGGAGTCAGTAAGCAGAGTGCAGAGTTGGCAGCCCTACCTCCCCTGAATGTTCCTCCAGGCCTCCACGGAGGAAAAGCCCCAGCACTTCAGAACCTCTGCACTAGTACGTGCAAGTGGCTCACATGCTTCCAGAGAGGTGTCCCTTCCATGCAGCGTCCAAGCCACTTGTGGGGAGAGCCAGGCTTGTGTTAGTTCTTTGCTCAGGGCCATGGAATCTGGAATTACTGTCTTACAGAAAGTGGAGAGGAAAAAAACAGAAGTGATGTCGTGTAAAAGCACTGACATGCAGCTTACCTTCACCTCAATGAAGTCCGGTTTACCAAGGGACACCAGCTCAGCATAGGCTTTGAGTTCATCCACGTTCCAAGCTTTCACTAGCGTCAGTCTATACACTGTGCGCTGTTGCTGAAATAGAAGAAAACTCAGTTCAGGGATCCTTGTTTTGCACTCTGCTTAATGAGCCTTTGGTATTTCATACTTTCTAACTGAGTCTTCAAACTATCCCCCAAAAATAAAAAAGCATTTTATTGTAAAGTCCTAGTTCCCAGCATTGGGGAGTGGAGGAACTCTACTTGGTCTTTGCGGACAATTGCAATAATTTAGATAACGAAGGGAACTACCCATGCTACATAAATTAACTTCTGATCTAGAATGACTGTATCTAACACTCTCTTCTCCATATGCAATTACCTATGGGAGTGTTTATTTATTAGGACAATCATTCGGTTCCAGCAGGAATCAAGACATTTTCTCCCCTTTGGTATGAGTTTTCACCATTAGTTGCAATAGGGATATTTTCCTTAATCATCAAGATGAATCATCTGGCAGTGGCCAGTAATAAAGACATGCAACCAGACCAGACTAGAGGGAGCCTTCATCTGTCTGGGTCTAACAACGGCTATGGCATGCGACATTAAAACAGCAGCAAAAAAAGGCTCCCTTGTGACCAGTTACACATTTTACTGGAAACAAAAATGACATAATTACTACCAAAAGACGTATAAGTGTCCAATTCACAACCTAATCCATAAAGATTGTTCTATATACCATTAAAAAGAGTGTGCGTTATTTGCACTGCTATTAAATAAACCAATATCAATCCATCAGTGGCACTCTGAATCACATCAACACATCACCACCACTACTGCTAGGTTCTACTTGCTCTCTACCAAATCTCTCTCCACAAAGCTGTTCTCTTCAGTAACTGGTGAAACAATCTAGTCAAACACTGGGATGTCTAAGTGCACTCGCCTATTTCCTAGGATGCCCACAGCAAACACACTCATGCATAATGTGCTGGCCCTGTGCATCTCTCAAGAATAGGGTGTTGCTGTTCTGCAGCTTTGCTCTTTATAGACTCAGACTTACAGTCAGAAGGGAACATCATGATCTTCTAGTCTGACCTCCTGCACATTATGGGCCACAAGACCTCACCCACCCACTACTGCAATAGACCCGAACTCCGGCTGAGTGACTGATGTCCCCAAATCATTGTTTAAAGACTTCAGAACCAGTACCCTGGTTTAAGCCTACATGTGACTTGTTTGCTATGCTGCAGAGGAAAGTGGAAAAACTCTTGGGGTCTCTGCCAATCTGACCAGGGGGAGGGAGATTCCTTCCCAACCCCAAATATGGCAATCAGTTAGATCTTCAGCACGTCAGCAAGACCCAGAAAGACAGACATTGGGGAAAGAAATCTCTTTAGTAACTCAGAGCCCACCCCCTCTAGTGCCCCATCAGCAGACACGGGAGATATTTGCTCCTAGCAGTCACTGTCATGGTCGGCAGTTCCATTAGACCTTCCCCTCAAGCTCAGTCTAGAAGCCAGTTAGGATTTCGTTCTTAGTGCTCCTCTTGCAAGACTGTTCCAGAACTTGACTCCTATGAGTGCTTGAAATTAGATGGAGGTTTCTTGCCAGCTTGTTGATAGCCGGGTTATATTCCTTTTTTCTTGTGCCCACGCTGGCGTTTAGCTTCGATAACTCCTCTCCCTATATTAGTGGGCTAAATACCATATATCACATATCCCCGGAGCTTCTTTTGGTTAGGCAAAACAAAACCAACCTCTCATTCTCTCACAAGGTAAGTTTTCCATTCCTTGAATCATCAGCACCTGTTCCAGTGTGGATTTATCTTTCTTAAACACAGGAGACCAGAATTGCATACAATATCCCAGATAAGGTCTCACCAGCCCCAGGTATAACAGTACTAACACTTCTCATCTCGCACAAAGCATCCTAGGACTGCATTAGCCTTTTTTCATGGCCATATCTCACTGTAGTTCATAGTCATCCTATGATTGATTAATACACCCAGGTCATTATCCTCCTCTGTTGCTTCCAACCACTATGTCCCCAGTTCAGAGCAAAAATTCCTGTTGCTAGTCCCTTTCCTAGGGCAAGCTTGCTCAAGCAGATACTAGCACCAACTTTTCTGTAAACAAGGAAGCCACTTAACTATGGGATAAGGTGAGGCTCTAGCTTTATTTTTTTAAGTTTATTTCCCCCCTTTATTCGCCAGCTCCTTAATCTTTCAGTATATTTCTAAAAGAATCTGATAGCAAAATTTTTTTCAATTAACTCATTTTACATCCTTGACAGCGAATACACTGTAAATATTACAACAGTCCCAGCTAACTTCAAAAAGATAATGCAACAAATCCATAGCAACCTAAGAATTCACTGTTGTCCGTAGGCTAAATACCACAGCCAGAATAGGGAGAGAAATCCGATATTTCTGGACCAGAAGAATCAGGCCTTTACTACTTCAGTCTGAAGAGATTCTTCTCTAGCTGTCAGCACTACAGAGCCTAGGGCAGAATTTAATAAGACATTCTAATTCCGTCCAGTGTAGATGAGTTCTACAAATATACACGGTAGACCGTTGATTACAGATATTTCCTCACTCCAGACGTATATGCTAATAATGATACCTAACTCTAATAAGTAATAATAATAATATCTAGATTACTTGTACAGAATTTTTCATTGGTAGATTTCAAAATGCTGTGAGGAGATTGATATTTTTACAGATAGGGGAACAGGCACAAGAAGGTGAAGTGACTTGCCCAAAAATCACCCACTAAGTCAGTGGCAGAGTCCAGAATAAAACCCAGAACTCTTGACTCCCATCACAGTGCTCCATCCACTAGTGGTGATAGCCAGATTATTTTGAGTACCATTCCCAACTCCCAGAAGCATCACATTTCCTCGGGTCTCTAGGTATCTTGTTTCCATATAACATCATTTCCCACTTGATTTTTTATGAAACTTTCACTGTTACATAAACTAGAAGACTGCTAAAATCTACAGTGTATATAAATCGATAGTGTTTATAATCTATAAGGACACAGATGTAATAGAATGCATTTCAAATCACTAGTGAACAAAGGACCAGCAGTCTAAAACAGTTTAAACAAAGGCTGAAGACTGATTGCTCTTTTAGTTAATATTAAAAAGCATATTGGGCCACATTTTAAAAGGTAATTAAGTGCCTAAAGATGCAGATAGGCACCTACCAACGCCTTTAAAAATTCAGGCCTTTGTACCTCAATGTTTCTGCCCATTATGAGCAAAACGCCGCAGGAAAGTCACCACGGTACCCAAGGAAAAAGGGTAGAATTTGAGTGCCTGAAGACAAGTGATTGGGCCTAGATCCTCCAAAGTAACTAGACCCCTAGTTTTTATTGAAATCAAAGACAATTATGGGCCTAGAGACCCTTGAGGAGCTGGGTCTTAGCAACGTAATTACTCTTCACTTTCAATCAGACTTAGGCACTAAAATATCATTGCTAGCCTTAAAAGCTGAACCTCCAAAGTGCTTGAAGGGTTACACCTCTATGAGGACCTTGCATATTGTTTGATACAATAAACTGACACAAAACCTTATAAAAGAGAAGAAACTTGAGATTAACATACATTTTACAGGAAACCAACAGCATCTCTCTTGAAAGCTGGCAAGCTTGCTGCCAAATTCTGGATTAGTTACAATGCACAGAAAGCCAATCTGTAGCAGCTGAGATAATCAATAAAAACCCACTAATAACATTAATTTAATTTACTCTAATGGTGATATCACTGCTAATAGGCTCTAGTCCATGTGACAAGTACCCTGACGCATCAAGAAGAGGGAATGATTGCTAAACGCAGAGTTTGGCATCAATGAAGTATCTGTCTTTCCCTGGCTCTCCATTAGTTATAACCTTGTTGCCTTCTGGGAATAGTAAGGTGAAGGCTTTTGTGATAGAATTGAAGTAGGAAAAGAAAAGTTCAGCAAGAGAGATAACACCAAGGTCATGAAATTGATTATTAAAGAGAGAGCAAACAATGGGAATGCTAAGGATACAGCATCTTTTACAAGATAATTGGTGGGAAAGGAAGCGAAAGATTACAAAAAAATCTAAACTTCAGTAAAACCTTGTCTCTACTGCATGTCTGACCATTTTTGATTTGCACTGTGGATCACCTGTGTCCCTCGACTCTCTAAAAAATAGTTACCTGCCTTTCCTAACTGTTGTTCTTCGAGCTGTGTCGCTCTCGTCCATTCCATTTAGGTGTGCAGTTGCACCACACAATTGTCAGAAGGTTTTTCCCTTAGCGGTACCAGATGGGCTGGCAGGGGATCTCCCTGGAATGGCACCTCCATGGGGGCACATATATACCCCTGCTGGCCCTCGGCCCCCTCTGTTCCTTCTTGCCAGAACACTCCCACAAGGAGGTGGTGGGTGGGATTTGGAATGGCCCGAACACATCTCAAAGAACAACAGTTAGGAAAGGCAGGTAACCAATTTTAATTCAAGTGACTGCTCATGTCCATTCCAACAAGGTGAATCCCAAGCCGAATTAAAGGAAGTAGGCTCGGAGACTAATTGGAAATGAACTGCAACACAGTTCTGCCAAAGGCTGCATCATCCCTAGGCTGCTGGAAGGTGGCATAATGGTTGGTGAATGTGTGTATGGAGGTCCAGGTAGCCAGCCTGCCAATATCCAGGATGGGCACGTGTGCCACGAAAGCCACTGAAGAGGCCTGGGCTCTAGTGGAATGGGCTGTGCCAGAGCTGGCACTTTAGTGAGGTCATAACAGGTCCTGATGCAGGCCATGATACACGACGATATATGCTGGGCGGACACAGGCAGCTTTTTATAAAGGCACTGAGAGCCTTTTCTTTGGCTTTCTGGATTAGGAAATTTCGGGAATAGAACCCTTTGCTCCTGAACTCTGGGGGAGCCTCCTCTATTGCTCCTCATGCAAGGAGCAACTGCACCTCCTGCTTGAGAAGCTGCTCTTGAGAGGGGTCCCTGAAGAAGGATGGGGAAGGGGGATGGGAGGGAGCAGATTAGGCTAGAATATCCTACTCCCACTGTGTCTGGAACCCAAAGGTTCAATGTCATCTGTACCCAGGCATGGAAGAATCAGAATAGATGACTGACAAAGGGAAGATGATCCAAGGGGAGGAATGTGACCCATCAGTCCCTGGGCATCCACACCCTGGCCCCAGAGAGAAGGCTGTTTAAACCCAGCCATCTCCACAACCATATCAACCTGGGCCCATGCAGGATTCCACTAGCGCAGGGGCAGGAATGGCGACAACTGTAATGGGAAGAGATACGCGAGATCCTCCTCTTACCAGAGTGCAGGCTCCTCCAATAAAGCCCAAGGCCCCAACGCCAAGTTTTGAAGGTGCGGCCAAGGAATGCGATGTTGGCTCTGGATCACTGTGGCTCTGCCTTTTAAATGTAGTAAGAGCCGCCCATTAAACCAGAAATTACTCCCCAAGGATCAGCTAGGACCGGAAAATTACATTTAAGTAAAATATTAGCTCTTAATACAAGCCTGTCAATGCAAAGGGCCCAAGTCAAGAAGGAAATGCTCCAAATGCAATCACTGATCTGTGCACCCTGCCTGAAAGTGCAACATGCTGATAATACAGAGGCACAAATCTTTAGTGACTCAGAGAAGGAAGATATTGCCTGCCAAGATGTTAAAACTCCAGCATAAAATTTTCATTAAAACGTGGAGATGCCTGTTTGTTTGGATTTCCATCACCGTCTCAATAATCCCCATTGGAATAGGGAGATTGAATTCCAGGGAAGAAAAATTTCCCACTCCATTTAGGCTACTCACAGAACTCATAGCAACTCTACTAGTGTACAGTCTAAAAAAGGTTACTGACTCAAGGAAGAACACATTGATAACACAATTACTGCCAGAAGTCAGATCTATAATAGCCCCTTTTTGGGAAAGGACAGATTCTCCAGCATGTACATGGAGAAATGAAGTATGTGAAATCCGTTCAATGGGTGAGGAATGTAACAGATAGCTTTATTTTAGGATCAGCTAGATTTTATGAGCTATAGTTAGCATTTTTGGGAATACGAACAAAAATCTACAGAATTTGACCAAAGAAACATCTTTTCAATGTAATAAATACAGAAAATGAAGAATAATATTTATTAATACATGTATGGTAAGATCATGTATGTTAATAACGACAAAACAAAAATGGGAAAAAAATTAACCAAGACCCAAATGGGGCAAGAGTCTTTTACTTTGCAAAATCATGGAAATAGCTGCTATATGTAGCAGGGGTTGTATGCTCTTTAGCCTAACTGAATTTTTGATACTTCAGAAATCTTTGGTTCTGCCCTGATCTAAGTGCAATTCACAAGGCATCATACTGGGAATGTTCTATCCACTTGGTATCAATTTGGGAATGTGCTATCCATTTGAGTACTGTTGAATTGCCACTACGGATGTTAAATATCGGTTAACTCAACAGCTGAGTAACCTCATGAATTCTTATCAGTCAGTCAGCTATTCTACAGTCCCCAGGGGCGGGGCCAGCAGCCAGGGCGCTCCAGCCACTCCACTCTGCTGCCTCTCTGGAGTGCCAGGCAGGAGGTCTGCAAGGGGAGCCAGTTTAAAAACCAGCTCCCGTTGTGGACCGGCTGCCTGTCACCCTGTGCTGCTACCTCTGATACAGGTGGCCCAGCCCCTGTTGGGGGGGGGGGGGGTTGGGAGGGGACAGAGCTCCTGGACCCGGCATGAGCCAGAACTGAGCCAGGCTGTCCGACTACCCAAGAAGCATAAGGTCAAGTGAAGCACTCGACTACTTGCTTCCCCCTCCCCTGCTGCCTCTGTATGAAAGGCAGGAGGGGGCGGGGACAGGGGCCAACTTAAAAGCTAGTTCCCCCCACCCCTATCTCCACAATACCACATGCCCCCCACCCCGCTGTCACTATCAGAGGCAGAGGGGGGATGGGGACGGGGGAGGCTGCTCCGAAAGTAGCTCCTATTTGCAGGAGTCCCAGCGGGGAGCTGCACCCCCCACTCCCGGCAGGGGCTGCTGCCCTGATGAGCAGCCCCTGCTCATGGCGGCTGGGGCTGGTAGTGTGCAGGGGCTGCTGTCTGCAAACACCCCTGGCCACTGTGAGCAGGGGCTGCCGCCACGAGGCGGGACTACATGATTAACTCGATAACCACAATTCAACATCCTTACAGGTCTGCATCAAAATGACAGTGGAAGGGGGAAGATAAGAGCCAGCTGGAGAAGTTAAAGACACCCCACATTTAGTGTTCTGAGGACCCGTCAGAGTTAATTCAACTGAAAATTGTAAAGAGTTTTCAGGACGGCCATCAGCCAGTACACCTCAGGGGACTGCTGCAATTGCAAAATGTAAAACATATAAAATTTAGTTTAAGAAAATATAAGTGCTATCGTGTTTGTGTGTATGATTTAGTTCTTACCATCCTAATGTACTGCTGCTGCATCTGCAGCTTGACACAGGAAATATAGCTAAAGATTTTCATACTGGGGAGCAACAGTCTCCTTTGTTAGAGAAGGAAGACATGAGCTCTCCAAAAACAGATCCCCGGCTTCATCAGAATGTGAGAGTAGGAAAAAGTGTAGGTAGTCTATAAAGTTTATTGTTTTCATTGTTTAGAACTTATGTCTGAACTGGTTAATGGCTCTCGCTCTCTCTCCTGTAACCAAGAATTAATCCTAGGAAGAATTCATGGCTTTTTAACACCAAGCGGTTTAGTATGCTTACAACGATCGCTTTGTTTTAATAATAAAAAGAGTTTTTTTGTTCTGTTAACTCAGAGGTCTCCCACCTTTTTAACCACAAGATCACTTTTCAATCTAAGTGCAATGTAAGATCCACCTCAAACCCAAATTACCTTTACCCGGCTTCCATCCCCCCTGCCCCTGCCCCACCGCTTCTCTAAGGCCTCCCCCTGCTCCCTCCATCCCTCTTTATCCCCCATCCTCACTCACTTTCACCAGGCTGGGTAGGGGGTTGAGGTGCAGGCTCTGGTCTTGGGCCAAGGAGTTTGGAGCGTGGGAGGGGCTCCAGGCTTAGCCCAGGGAGGTGGATTGGGGTCTAGGAGAGGTTTCAGGGTGCAAGCTCTGGGAAGGAGTTTGGGTGCAGGGGGGCTCACGTCTGGGGCAGGAGGTTGGGTGCAGGAGGAGGTTCAGGGCTGGGACAGGGGGTTCAGGAAGCAGGCTCTGGCTGGGCACTGTTTGACTGAGATGGCTTCCAGGTGGTGGAGCAGAGGGGTTAAGGCGGCTTACTCCTGCCCTGGCCCTGCACCGCTCCTGAAAGCAGCTGGCATGTACAGCAGTGGCTCTATGGCGCCATGTGCTGCCCCGCATCTACAGACACTGAGCCCACAGAACTCACTTCTCAAAGAATTAAGCGTAAGAGAGAAATGAAAGTTACAAAATGCACAGACCAGTCAAAACCCAAAATAAAACACTTTGCAAGTGGTATCAGAAGTAACAACCCCCCTAACCCCGCCCACGTATGTGTTGAGTCAGGAGAGGAGAGGGAAGGACAGCGCATGTCTGTGCGAAAAACAGGCACACACGGGCTGCGTCTAGACTGGCATGATTTTGTGCAAAAACAGCCGCTTTTGCACAAAAACTTGCCAGCTGTCTACACTGGCCACTTGAATTTGCGCAAGAACACTGACGTTCTAATGTAAGAAATCGGTGCTTCTTGCGCAAATACTTTGACGCTCCCGTTCGGGCAAAAGTCCTTTTGCGCAAAAGCTTTTGTGCAAAAGGGCCAGTATAGACAGCTCAGATTTGTTTTGCGCAAAAAAGCCCCGATCGCGAAAATGGCGATCGGGGCTTTCTTGCGCAAAACCACGTCTAGATTGGCACGGATGCTTTTCCGCAAAAAGTGCTTTTGCGCAAAAGTGTCCGTGCCAATCTAGAGGCTCTTTTCCGCAAATGCTTTTAACAGAAAAACTTTTCCGTTAAAAGCATTTGCGCAAAATCATGCCAGTCTAGACGTAGCCACGGTGTATGAGAGTGACAGAGATTTGCATTGCCAAGCTCCCTCTATTCCCTTCTGTGTGTGGAGACAGGGTACAGGAGTGGGGGGAGGAGGGACACCCTGACTAGGGTTGCCAGATGGTTTCAACAAAAATACTGGACACACTTGACATAACATCAGAATCTACATTACACCTTATTTAGAAAATACCAGACATTTATATTTTCTCAATTTGTTTCCTGAACAGAAAGCTCAAATACTGGACTGTCCGGTTTAAAACCGGACATCTGGCAACCCTAACCTTGACATCAGCCCTCCCCCTTCTCCCTCCCACACCCTGCACAGAAAGCAGGAGGCTCCCGGGGGGGAAGCTCCAAGGCAGGGGGCAGGAGCAGCATGACAGTAGGGGGAGGGGCAACTGACGTGCCAGCGCTTGATAGCTTCCCGGCCAAACCGGTCAGGATCCCCTGTCAGAGGCTCCAAGATCTACCGGTAGATCCCGATTGACTGGTTAGTGACCACTGCATTAGAGAGTTTTTGCAAATACGCAAGTAATAGTAACTCTTGATCTCCTGGCTGGTGGCCATTGTGTTAACTGGTACTGGCTGATCCTTTGTGTCTTTAAACTTATGTGCCTGGCTGCAGACAGATTACCCGAGAAAGCCAACTGGTTCACTGTTCTCTGTGAGGGCGTCTTGTTTGTTTTTCTAACTCCTTGGGGAAAGGAGGTTGCCCTCAGGGAAGAGATTCCAAGTGATTTCTTTCCTGGAAAAAAGGATTGTACACTTGGTGGTGGCAGAACAAACGGATTTCAGAGGAAACTGGAATCAGTAAACTTGTTTTTGTCTCTGGGAACTGCAGAGACGGGACCTGACAGTGTTTTTATTTTCTTTAGTCGGTCCCCACTACCTACACTCGAAGTGCCAGGATGGAGAATTCAGCTGTGACAGATTGGAAATAAAAAGACTAATCTCCCTTTTTTATTTTAAAAAATAGATAAAAATGAATAAGGGCCCAATCTTGCATTGTGTTATATGCAAGTAATCCTTCTATGTAATCATCAGTACTAACCCAGGCAAAATTAGCCACATATGATTTTTTAGTGTTTTATTAGGTTAGCATAAAGCAGGGGTGGACAATAAGTTTTGGACCACCCTAGAAGGGGCGGGGTCTCAGGTGGAAGGAGTGGGGCCAGGAGACTTCCCATGCTCCTCTGCCCATGGACCCTGATTGGTCTGGGGGTGGGAAGCACATGAAGTCTTTGCCCCCGCCCCCACCCCCACCCTGCAAGGGGCATGTGGCACCTAGAGTGAACTGCCAGCTGTCTGAAATAGCTGGTGATTCCCTCTGGTGCTGCTGTCCCCAACCCGATTTGAACCAGAGTCTCCCAGAATTGGATTCTATCTCCTGGAGGCTACTGAAGCCAATCCAGGAGATCCATGGGGCTGGAACGGCCCATAGCAGGCGGGGA
Source organism: Pelochelys cantorii (assembly GCA_032595735.1). Lineage (NCBI taxonomy): Eukaryota > Metazoa > Chordata > Testudines > Trionychidae > Pelochelys > Pelochelys cantorii. The sequence goes on along the minus strand of CM064346.1, from coordinate 4,920,988 downwards.
GCTGCTCCAGCCCCCACTGGTTAACCTTCACCAGTTAAATATTCACATGCCTAATATACTCTTATTCTAAATGGGATTCCTCTGACACAGACCAAGCTAAATCAGCAAATTAGAAGTGGCAGAAATGGCCTCTAGGAAGAAGATACAAACATGTCACTTTGGAGAAAGAAAACAACATATGCCAATGAATAGTTCTGACTTGCTCAACACCACAAAACACAACTCTTCCCTCATACGGGGAGTTGGGGGCAGTGTACAATCCAACTCTACAAAAATATCCATAATTAACAACAATTAAAAGCAGCAGGAAACATACAGAACATTCCTTTAGCTTGGTTTAAAATATCGACATAGACCAATAATTATCAACAGCAGCAGCAAGCGCATTCGACAGTCATGGGGCATAATTACAGAAGGAAAAAAAACTAGCTCCCATCATCACAAAGTTATAATCAAGGTAGATTAGATAACCAACTGATTCAGATCTTAATGAACTGCTGGGAGTGTAGTATGAGAAAAGAACAGTAAAGCACACTGAAGCAAATCCAGTCACAGCTGTAAGAGTCAGATCAACTTTAAAATCATTAAAAGAGAACAGGTATTTCAGAAAACTACTAATATGTTATCATGTCCATCTACCTAAGGTAAAGCTGCCACATTTGAAATAAGGTGTATCCTTCATACAATACATTCTGGTATTCAGAGATAATGCATCCTTGACAACATGGCAACATTCATCAGCAATTCTAAATCATCCTGTATTGGTCTGCTATTCTCAAAAAACTAACCAACTCCTAAAGGACTACTTCTACACTTAGGGAAAACTTTTCTTCATATTTGCTTCATCCCAACAACAAAACCATCTGCATAAACCAAGAAGTTCCTACAATAAGCTGGTCTCTTTACAGAACACGGACAGATCTATTTTGTGTTTTTATATTTCTTAACTGGGCTATATTGAAAACAGTGGTAAAGTGATAAGTTGTCACTAAGTTCTCAGCTGTTTTCCTTGCACTCCCTGCAGACTCTAGGCCTTCTGGAGAAGAACGCACACAAAGCAAGGTGGGCTCATTAGGGAGCAGCCTTCTTGGTCTCTCTCGGGTTTTTTGGTTCTTGTATGTTACGGTTCCTGATTCTAAGAAATAAAGCAGCATTACATTGCAACCTTCCAAAAAGAGTATTTTATGTTTACCAAATTTCTGCATGTATGCAGTTAGCATATCCCTGACATACCAATGTGGATTTTATAGATGTTTTTGGTCAGTATTTCCTAGGTTAGATAGTGCAAGGCACCCGAGTCAGTTTTATTGTGGAACAAAGTACAGTAATAGTCATCGGTAGCCAGATGGCCTCCGAGCCCCTATGCGTTTATACCCATGACAATGGACACGGCTCAATCATTTGTATGGATTTCACTATTAACTCTTTGGCTGGCCTAGGAGGCAAGTTGAGGTACCCCAATATTTACTGACAGAGAAACTATTTATGATACCCACTATACGCATCATCTTACACATTAATGACACATTTGGTACCTCCCCTTGTACTTTCCTCCAAAGCATTCACTACCCGTTGTTCTGCTTTCACTCTCGTTGTTCCAAACAATTTTATCGTGAACTCGGCTGGGTGAACTGGTGGGAGGTATTTACATATTTTATGTGCTTTTATCGGTGCTAGCAGTTCTACTGCCACGAGACACTGACTGGCAGGCAAACATCTGCTTTTCACACAGCCTGTCTGTTACTCAGGGTGTAATTCTTGCTTACTTTGGTTCAAGCAATAGGTCCATGCTTCAGGCTCTTTCTTTCTTCTACACCACTTATTTCATGAGCCATTTACAATAGCTTAATATATTGAGGATATTTCTGTATAGTCAGCACATTTATGACACTTACAAACTTCAGTCATGATGAGCAACAATAATGTGTAAGTGACAGATTCTCAAGTGCCTAGATCACTTCTGAAAATGAGACTTAGCAACAGTGTCCCTCTAACATTTTCTGTCCTTGGGCGGGTTGAATTTTCTTTTGGACAGGTTGAATTTTCTCATGTGCACCACCAATATTGAAGTAGCATGTTCATGTGCACCACCAATACAAACAAAACACACATTTTACAAACACACGCCCCCCCATATGTACATATATTTTAAACAGTCCATATGTGTGCAATAAAATATATTAAAACAAGACACCTTTGACTAGTTGCTATGAGATACCCTTAGTGACTACAAAGGTGCTGTACAAAGGGGAATTAGCCTTCTTCCACTGGAAGAATAGAAACTCCAGAACAAATTAACACCTGGCTTCAGGCTTCTACTTCTGACTCATAAAAGCCAGAACTCTACCAGACAGCAAAGATCTGGCCTTAATGCAACACAATTTATCGTGTATTAATTAGTAACACAGGATTTAAAAACAATCATTAAATTCAGAGTTTAGATATCTGCAACACTCCAAAACATTTCTGTTAAAAGAATTAAACAATAAATAATCCTGCAATGCCTTAGGACTATTCACTGTTTTTTAATGTTTTTTTCAGCTACAGACTAACATGGCCCCCGCTCTGAAACTGTTAAAAGAATCTTTTCTTTCTTATCTTAAGCCATTAACACTTATATCCACGACTTCCCTGCCCCTCCAAACCAGCCTAACAGAGAGGACTGCAGTGAGTCAGACACTCCAAAAAAAACCTGCCCCCTGCCTCCACCTCACTACACAGATGCCAGCACTCAATCACTCCCTCTTTCCCTCACCTACCTCATGCAGTCAGCCCCTTTACCTCCCCCTTCCCAGCCCAGGAGGATTTCTGCCCCTGCCCAATTCTCTCATGCTCTGTATCTCTCCTCTCTGGCAGAGGAGCCTATGACAGGCAAGGCAGCCCTGCACTGAATCCACAGGGCCCAGCCAGGGTTACCTGGCTGCAGAGGCCCTTCCCCCGCAGCCCTACTGAGCATGCCTAGGCTGCAGCTCAACTATAAAAGCCTGGGGAAGGGCTCAGTCTGAGCTGGCAGCTGGAGGAGAAGGACCTATAAAGGAAGCTCCTGAACAGCAGCGATCCAAGACCCCAGGAGAAGCCAGCAGAGATGCCGAGGCAAGTTGGGGCATCGCAGAGGCTGCCCGCCGAGGCGACATTGCCCCAGGGAGGGCAGCAAACCTGACTGGTATGTGGAAAGTAGTTCTAGCAGACCAGGTAGGAAATGGCCCAGGGCAGGAGCTGCCTCTCTCCTGCCCCAGGAACCATGGCGTGTTTCAGCAGGACTTCCCCGCCAAGGGCGTGGCACACTGTCCTGCCACTCACTCAGCCGCACAGCTTAGAGGTAACTTTGCTCAGCAACAACGATGCTTTTGAAATTTTTGCTCTTTGACTCTAAATGAAATTATAGGCCCTTCTTCAGATCAAACTGGCAACGGAAGAGTAATAAGTGATCATTTGCATAAAGTCAGACTAAAGAAACTTAATGATCCCTGTATAAAAATAGAACTCTGTGAAACTTTCTATATTTCATTTCATTTTGGGGGAATTGTTTTTATTTCTTTTTATGCTAAGGTAAGTGGGAGTTGGAAGACCCTGTGAGGGAGGGGAGGGTTTGCATAGCAATCCCCTTGCACAATTAACAAGCAGTGACAGATCCTGTCCCTGCTGGCTCCCCACTTCAGGGACTGAGACCTTATGCATGGGACTACAGGGCCACTGCCACTCAGCCAGAATTTCTTCCTCCTAGCCTCACTATTCTTTTTCCCTTTAGACCCCTCATCGAGAGAATATTCACCCTAGCACATCAAATCAGGGCCGACTTCTGAGACATAGCTAATTTGCTGATGACAAATTTTTCTGAAGCTCACAGTGCTAACCAGTTATTTAAAATCAGCCCTAATACAGTATTTTGATCAGGGACCATGTCATACTAGAAGTCTGTTTAATAAATACCACATGGCACAACCTACTTCTGCAAAATTCTTAAACTTTTATTACACCAGGCAACACACAAACCAGGCAAGTCTAGGCATCTCAGACTCAAATATACTATCCTAATCTTCTCCCCTCTGACACTATTATATTACACTAATTAAGGAGGGGCTGGCTCTTCTTCTTCAGGTAAAGAAATTTCAAACAACTCTATGCAATAGGAACCTGGATTGAAAAATAGCATTTTCCTATTATATTATTATCATGCAACCAACTCGTTTCTCTTCCAATTACCAATGAAGATCACACAGAACAATAATGTAATCAAAGTCCTATAATAAAAAGCTTTGGAATCCAAAGCTATTACACAGTAGAAAAGGAGCTAAAACTTTTTGTGCCAGAGGAAACTTTGGCTATATGTAGACTGTAGCGCTTTTCCCGGATACCAAAAGTATCCTGGAAAAGCAATGCCGCATCTAAGGAACGCATCTGCTTTTTCAGAAATATTTCCAAAAACGCAGATGTGTTTTCGCCATCCCTATAAACCTCATTTTAAGAGGAAGAAGGGATGGCTCAAAAGAGCGGGTTTTTCCAAAATTTGGTGCTGTGTATTTTGGAAAAGCCTCTTTTGAACGAAAAGTGGGAAAAGATACGCAAATTGCAGTTTGCAATTTGCATATCTTTTTCTGACTTTTCTTTGCAGTCTAGACATAGCTTTTGAATCCTGTTACCATCAACAGGGGCAGAACTGCATAACTCACTACCAAGAGTGGCAGAGAACATGATCGACACTTACCACTTGTGTTGGACAGACGAACAGAAACTTTCTGGAGTTTTCCCATGCTATTTAATTTCACTTTTCAATCATGTCAGGAATTTTCCCAATCTTATACAGTTTACAAGAGAGCATTTCCACTAGGTACAAGATTTGACTTTGCCCAGATTGCAAAGCCAAACCATCCCACACATCTCAGTAATCAACTCAAGCCAATGTAGGAGACAGTGCTGTCTTTACTATCCATCATTCTAGAATCTGCTAATGTAGGTTTTGCATGTCATCTTGACAAAGTGATCCCTTCCTGCTTCAATAGCCAAGAAGGATTAGGCTTTTTTTTCTCTTTTTAATTCTCTCCTCCTTAACATTCATCTTTTTGTAGATTGGATATAATTACTCTTCAAAGGCCATGCCAGTTCTAATCTCAGATATGGGGTGGGGGAGGATGTATCTCTCAGTTGCTGCTTACTATAAATGGTCCTGCACCATTATTAGGGGCAGGAAGAAAAAAGGGAGGAGGAAGGTATGAAATCCATAACACAAGTTAGAAAAGCAATGCTGAAGCTGAACATTTGTAACTGATTTCAGCTGTAAGTACTCAGGATGAGACCTTAAGCCTCACTCCCCATGCCCTGCATCTTGTGCATATCTGTGCAAAGCAGATACAAAACGCTATCAAATCAGAACTCACTCACCTCAGTGAGCTGTGTTGCTAGGGAACCAAAAGCAGGGCCTCCCGTGGCCAGCGCCATAGAAATACACTAAAGCTAACACACCTCTGGCTCTGGCACGCTGCAGACCACCGCATTCCAACAGATTTGGAGAAATCCCTTAGCCTCTCTCATTGGAGACACTAGGGGAGAGATGTCGGTAGAGATTTCCTCCTCCCAAACCCTGCCCCTGGGAGGGCAGGATCAGGCACATGCTGATTTTATATCCTTCTGCATTAAAGTATGGGAATCCTCAGGTAAAGGGAGTTAGCTTAAGTATTCAATACGCTCACTGGCTGCATCTAGACTGGCATGATTTTGCGGAAATGCTTTTAACAGAAAAGTTTTTCCGTTAAAAGCATTTCCGCAAAAGAGCGTCTAGATTGGCACGGGTGCCTTTGCGCAAAAAGTGCTTTTGTGCAAAAGCATCCGTGGCCAGTCTAGATACGATTTTGCGCAAGAAAGCCCCGATTGCCATTTTCGCCATCAGGGCTTTTTTGCGCAAAACAGTTCTTCCCTGTCTACACTGGCCCTCTTGCGCAAGTATTCTTGTGCAAGAGGGCTTATCCCTGAGCGGGAGCATCATGGTATTTGCGCAAGAACACTGACAATCTTACATTAGATCGTCAGTGTTCTTGCGCAAGCAGCCAGTATAGACAGCTGGCAAGTTTTTGCACAAAAGCAGCCGCTTTTGCGCAAAATCTTGCCAGTCTAGACGCACCCAAAGTGTACGAGACTTCTATTCCATTGCTTAAAGCAAATTCTTCTGAAGGATCAGAGGGGTAGCTGCATTAGTCTGAATCTGCAAAAGCAACAAGGAGTCCTGTCACTCACACGGCGTCCTGTCCACCCCGCCCCCATTTCCCTCCCACCCCCGAGAAGCCCCACTACCTACCTCAAGTGAAAATGGAAGTAGTATCGGCTTCCTGGGCTAGACAGAAGTCCCGCAGCTTAGCACCACTTCTGGCAATTCCGGAAGTGCGCTAGCTGCTCTGCCAGGTGTACTGCGGGAGGGAGCATGAGCTCCCTGCACCGCACAGGAGGGGTGAGTCAGTCCCGGGGCAGGCGCACGTGCAGGACTTCCCTGTGCGGGGGGGGGGGGGGCTTCCAGCGCGCGGGGGGGGGGGGTGGTGTCGGCCCTGGGGCAGGTGCGGGGGGGGGGGGGCTTCCAGCGCGCGGGGGGGGGGGTGGTGTCGGCCCTGGGGCAGGCACGCGGGGGGGGGGGGCTTCCCGGCGCGCGGGGGAGGGGCAGTGTCGGCCCCAGGGCAGGCGTGCTGGGGGGGGGGGGGGGGAGAAGAGTCAGGCCCGGAGGAGGCACGCGCTGGCTTCCCTCGGGGGGGGGGGAGGGGGGAAGAGAGAGATCTGGGGAGGAGGCAGATGCAGGGGATTCTCTGCCTCCACTGGCACCCCGCTTCCCAGGCCCCACGCACCAGCCACAGAACTCTGTCCCCATTCCTGTCCCCACTCCCCGAACTCCGTCCCCACTGGCACTCTGTCCCCTGCCGCAGAACCCTGTTCCCTCTCCCCTCCCAGCACCCTGTTCTCTCTCCCCTGCCCCCAGCTGCAGAACTCTGTCCCCACAAAATGTATAATTATAAATGCTTCATTTTAGATTTAAATAGAATGAATAAAAAAGACCATTTATTTCATAACTATAAACACGTGATTAATTTTATATATCGCATAAATTAAAAATAAACTGTTTATCAGAGTGTGTAAGTAAGGGCTAGGGATAGCAAGTAATGTACAGGAGGAGACTAGAGAGGGCAGGGTTTCAATGAAGGGGCAGGGCGGTAGATCTTTGCCTGTTCCGAGATTTAAAAAGTGATCTTGGGTGTAAAAAGGTTGGAGACCACTGTTATAGGCTAACAGACGTATTGGAGCATAAGCTTGCGCGGGCAAAGACCCACTTTGTCAGATGCACGTAGTGGAAATTTCCAGAGGCAGGTATAAATAGGCAGGCCAGAATAAGGCTAGGGATAAGGAGGTTAATTCAGTCAGGGAGGGTGAGGCCCACTTCTAATAGCTGATCTGGAGGTGTGAACACCAAGAGAGGAGAAGCTGCTTTTGTAGTTAGCGAGCCATTCACAGTCTTTGTTTAATCCTGAGCTGATGGTGTCAAACTTGCAGATGAACTGTAGCTCAGCAGTTTCTCTTTGAAGTCTGGTCTCGAAGTTTTTTTTGCTGCAGGATGGCTACCTTTAAATCTGCTATTGTGTGTCCAGGGAGATTATCCAGGCCTTGGGAGGCAGGCCAGTCCTCGCCCACAGACAACCCGCCAACTTGAAGCATATTCTCACCAGCAGCTATACACCGCACCACAGTAACTCAGGAACCAGTCCATGCAACAAACCTCAGTGCTAACTCTGCCCACATATCTACACCAGCGACACCATCACAGGCCCTAACCAGATCAGCTATACCATCACTGGTTCATTCACCTGCACATCTACCAATGTAATATACGCCATCATGTGCCAGCAATGCCCCTCTGCTATATACATCAGCCAAACTGGACAGTCTCCATGTAAAAGAATAAACAGACACAAATCAGTTATTAGGAATGGCAATATACAAAAACCTGAAGGAGAACACTTCAATCTCCCTGGACACACAGTAGCACATTTAAAGGTAGCCATCCTGCAGCAAAAAAGCTTCAAGACCAGACTTCAAAGAGAAACTGCTGAGCTACAGTTCATCTGCAACTTTAACACCAACTTTAACATGAGCTCAGCTGGGCAGGGGGACCCTGCGGCAGGTGTGAGCCCCTTCCTATGCATATCGTAAAATCTCAAGTATAATGGGGGTGTGCATGATAGACAAGAGTTTAGTTTATTCAAGAATGCTGACCTTTAAAAGGCAGATGCGCATTATACATAGGTGTACATTATACTCGAGATTTTACGTTATTTTCTGCTCACTCTTTGTCAAAGAGCCTTGATTTGCATCTTGGCCTGAGACATTTTAAAAGCATCGGAGTTGACGAATAGTAACCCTTATAAAAACATAGAATGCCTTATACTTACACACATGTACAGTTTTTAGGCCCAGTGCTTCAGTTGGCAAGTCACTTATTACAAATGGGGGAGCAGTACACAAGGTTAACTTTTAGAGTGGCAGCCCCTCTTCAAATAGAAAAATACAATTTCCAGCACCCAGATTTTGTTGCCCTTTCTCAGGTGGAAGAGCATCTTACTCCAAAAGCAATCTAACTTAAGTCCCGAGGAAAGATATCATAACCTTGCTCTGATTTATCATGCAGCAGCAATTGCTTGTTATAGGGATGTGTTATAAAGGAAAGCTGTAGCCATGCATCATCTCACGATAAGCAATATGCACAAAACTAATATATCCAAGACACAGCAAATAAATTCAACGGTCGTGAGAGCCAATTCCAGATACCATCCCCTAATTTTAATGCAGTAGCTTCCAAGCATTCATAAAGCAACCTGGCAACTGAGTTTTAGCAAAGAGATTCTTGATTCTGAGAGTGAAGTGACCTGTACCTGTTCTGGGCTTAATTAACTCCAGCCTCTGGGAGAGCTCAAACTAGCCTTTTCCTAATTCACTAAACATCTGCATTTCCAGGCTCTCAACTACACCACCTCAAGTGAACTATGCCACCTAGACTACTCCCAGGAGTAATCATCACACAACAGGACATGCATGCAATCCTTTTTCAGCCATTTGTTTTCTCTGTTAGTGTGTATTTGCTGTTGTACCAAGACTCTCCCCTAAAGTTCCAAATGTTCCCAAAAGGAGAACTGAAGTTTGACTTTGAGCAGCAACACAATGAACTCTGATGCTTGTGCCCTCCTACCAGTCAAAACTGTAATATTTGTAAAGGCTTCTACCACACAGATGTTAAAAATGAAGCAGTTTCCCTTAAAACTTTAACACAAGTAGCACACAGCAATGAAGTTTCACTTCTCTTTAGGATGGCCATCACAGTCATTAAGGCAAAAACAGAGGAGGCTATCTGTTTTGTGTGCAACTACCATCACTTGTGATGCAAAAACATACACTGTTCAGACATTTGTAATTGGGGGGGGGGGGGTTGTACACACTACTGCCCCTCCCACAGGTGGCTTTATTATGCCAATGGGAGAGCCCTTTCCCATGAGCACAAAATATCTTCACCTGACATGCTGCAGTGGCAGGGAAGAGGTGGGGCTAGGGTTGCCAGGTGTCTGGTTTTCTACCAGAGTCTGGTATTTGCACTGTCTGTCCAGTAGACAAATTCAGAAAATACCAGACATGTGCAATGTCCGGTATTTTGTGAATTCCCGGCTGGGCGCCGGAGGGAAGCCTGGCGGGGGCAGGGGAGCGACTGGGAGGCAGGGCGCGATTGGCTTTGGGAGCCAGGTGGGGTGGGGTGGGGCGAGGGCAGGGACTCACAGCCACTCCCCCCCCCCCCCTGGGCTTTTGCACAGGACCAGAGGCTCCCAGCGCCAATCGTGGACCCGTCTCCCAACTGGGAGCCTCTGGCTGCAAGCAGAAGCTGGGCAGGGGGAGTGGCTCTCTGCCCCCACCCCCACCCAGCTTCTGCTGGCAAGTAAAGGGAGTGCCTGCCGGAGGCGTGGCCGGAAGGACTCCGGCTGTGGCCAGTGGCTACACGCCCCCCTCCTTGCCAGGTCTGCTTCCTGCCCCCCTTCCTCCCCTCCAGCCCCCCCCCCCGCTCTGCTTCCTGCCCCCTCTTCCTGCTGGCCAGTCCTGCGGCCCCTGGACCCTCCCCACCCCCGCCAGTTCTGCTTCCTGCCCCCCCTCCTCCCATCTAGCCCCGCGGCCCCTGCCAGCTCTGCTTCCCGCCCCCCTCCCAGCCGGTCCTCCCTCCCGCTCCCCAGACAAGCATGTCTGGTTTTTTAGCGGGGTCTACCTGGTAACCCTAGGTGGGGCAGGGGCAGGAACTTGAGGGAAGGGGGGGTGGGAGCAGGGCCGGGGTAGGATTGTGGAGGAATTGAATGTCCTTGGGCCTAGAGCAAGGGCCACCAACCAGTCGATCGGGATCCACTGGTAGATCTTGGAGCCTCTGACAGGGGATCCTGACTGGTTTAGCCACCAGGTTATCAAGTGCAGGCACTTCAGCTGTCTTCCCCCCCCCCCCCCCACGGCTGCGCATCTCCTGCCCTTTGCCTTGGAGCTGCCCCCTCCCTCCCCTGGAGTCTCCTGCTTGCTGTGCAGAGCAGGGAAGGGAGAGTAGGGGGCACTAATGTCAGGATGCCCCACTCCCACCGTATGTACTATCTCCACAGAATGGATTGGGGGCACAGGGTTTGGGATGGAGGGTGTTTGCTGGCTGCTTTTGAGAGTGGTGCAGGGCCAGGGCCAGGATGAGCCTGCCTTAGCCCCACTGCACCAACACCCAGAAGCCACCTGAGGTAAGCAGTGTCCAGCTGGAGCTAGCATGACTGAACCCCTGCCCCAGTCATGAACCCCCTCCTGCACCCCAAGCCCCTGCCCCAGCGCCAGCCCTAAGCCCCCTGGATCCAAACTCCCTTACACAGCCTGTACCCTGAACCCCCTCCCATACCCCAACTCCCTGCTCCAGGCTCAGCTCAGAGCCCCTCTCACACTCCAAATCCCTTAGCCCAAGACCAGATTCTGCACCCCAACCCTCTGCCCCTGTCTGGTGAAAGGGAGAGAGGATGGGGGGGGGGGAAAAGAGAGGGAGGACAGAGTGTGCAGGGGTGGAGCCTCAGAGAAAGGGCACAAAGGAGGAGGGGACAAGAGTATTTGGGTTTGAGGTAGATCCTGGATTGCACTTAAATTCAAAAAGTGATCTTGTGCTTAAAAAGGTTGGAGACCACTGGCCTAGAGGGAGCTGGCACCTATGGTTTTATTTCCAAAACATAGATCTCCTCCAGTGTTTGCATTCCAAGTTAGTATTGGAAGTGCAAGAGAACCTAAAATGAAATTGACTCATGTCAAGCTGATTAGGGACTGGATCCTGTACATACTGAAGGTTTCTCTACACAAGTTGTAACCGCCAGGATAAACAGACAACTACAAAAATCAGATTTTTAAGATCTTCAGTTTTAATTATGTGCTTTGCTTCTCTTCTCCCCCCCCCCCAGCTGAAATCCATAAAACCATTTCTCATTCTTCTACAGCCTTAATTCATTTGCCTGTTATGACTGAAGGGAAATCCATTTATTACAATTTGTATTTGTAAATTACTTAAGAGGTGGAAAAAACCTGCAGTCAATTCTTTTATATTTTATATCTGGATCTTGGAGGGAAGTTCATTAACCCAATTTTTCTAATGTCAAGCCATCAACTGCTATGGTCACATTTACAATCCTTCCAATTAAAAAGTAAGAGTCATCTCCAGAGATGCTTTGGGAACATACCATTATCAATTCTCTCACCAAAACACTTATCCAAAAAGCACTTAAACATGTCAATGGGACTACTCATATGCTCAAAGTTAAGCATGTGCTTAAGTGGTTTGCTAGACTGAGGCCTAAAAAAAAGTAGAACACTAATTATGATTCATGTCACCTACCAAAATCATAACACTAAACTTTGGGATTCTCCATCACTCATTATACTTCAACACTAATATTTGTAAGCTCTTACCCCCCCCCCTTTTATATCCAGCAATTTTTAATCAAACAGAACAAAGGCTACAATTGGCATAACAAAGTTAACTAAACATTTGTGCTGAGGTCTGAAAAAGATTTTACTAAGCAGATCCAGAATTCTCATGGTTTTTTTCCTATTTTAATGTACTCTATAAATCATTTACCAAATTTCCTTTATTAAGAATGATTTTTATTTCAATGCTAGCTCCAGGAGACTGTCATACAAAATTTATACTCACAGTAGGAAATCAGGCGCAATGTTCCTGAAAATAAAAGAAGAGCAGCAAACCAAATTATATCCACCCATCAGCAAAAATCATACTTCAGATTTATAGTTAAACAGGCCGACTGGAATAATGATATTTCAGTTCCATTTGGGAAATTAGGTAAATCCAACATTAGAGAAGACAGGCATCCAAAACAGCATGGGTACTATTAACACATGGCCCAATCTTATGGTGTTAATACAAAAACACAGGGCTTGGGCTAAAGGAGAACTTGTAGGGTATGGGTACACCACTGCTCGGAATGAGCTTCCAGCCTCGATAGCTGCTTGTGCTCAAGCTACTGTGTTAAGGTGGGGAAGCCTACACAGCCCTGTCTTGACCAAAGTATGGTCATGTGATCAGGCAAGCTTAGGCCTGGATAACGTCTGGTGCAATACGTGCACTCAGGCAAGGCCTGAAGCAATCATGTGAGAATATGGCTTCCTGGGCTTAAGGTGGTTAAGCAGAGTGACCACAGTGAACAAACACAATGAACTAGATAGGAGCATTCCAAAAGAGAAGCCGAAGTACAAGACGTGACCTGGCAGTCCTAACACCGTTAGCCATGAAGAAGTCAAGAATTTACAAAAGTAGCATATCACAAGCAGAAACAGTGATGGATAAGTTATCTGTAGTGTAGGTAAATAAATAAATAACGTAGTTCTAAACAATGAGTGGTCAATCATTGGCACGGGTGACCAAGTCAAGTCTAGTATAAATATAGGTTTAAGCAAGGCAATCATTGGGGAGGGACTGGGCAAAGTATCCCCACATACCTTGTCCACTGCAACTAGAAGCTGGACCTGTTCATACTACAGTAGCAAACGAACTGTGGGTGCCTCTCTGCATAGGAAAAGAGAGGGCAGGACCAGCTGTCTGGCAGTCGTAGGTTTGCTAACAGTTGGACTGTGCATGATTTATAGCAATAAGGACATGTATATCCATATCATTCAAGCTCAATATCTTGTGTATTGTCATAGGTGTCGGTGTTACTGTATTGTCTGTGCTAACTACCCCATTTATTGGACTAGAGCAGTGTAACTTTGCATTGCTTCTCTTTACTACATGGTGTATAATAAAGTTAGAGGTAGAGCTTGTCCTTGGTGTTTACTGGCTCCTTTCGAATCAAAGTTCTCGAACACACAACAGTTTAAAAATTGCAGTGGGGATACAGAGACACAGGTAATCACTCAGATGTAGCACTCAGCTGCCTTGGACTTTGGAGCCTAGCCCAAGCTACCTGTGCCACAACAACTAGCCTGCTATTTTATCACACTAGCTTGAGAGAGCTAGCACAAGGGGTCTGCCCCAGGTGGGAATCAAACATCTCGGCTGCAGCAGCCATACCCAGAGGGAATAAGCACATTACTAATAAGACCCATTTCAGGAACAACCGTAAGTACGTGCTGAAGTACCTCCCTAAGCAGAGATGCATTGTGAATACATTCCCAAGTATCTGCATAAAGGCCCTGATCTTGTGAAAAGGAATCACTTTACCGACCAATGAAATACAGCAGCAGTCACTAGGGTGCAATATAGCAGCTGTTAAAACAGCAGGCAACAACTATTGAGAATAGGAAACGACGACCACTATATCCAATTCAAATCACACGGGCCATTTTAGCTAGGCGGAAAGTAATAATCAGACCTGGAATCTGGCCAGTACATCAAGGCTACCAACGTATTATCAGGAAAAGAGGCCAAGCTGTTTTAACAAAACTCAAGCAGTCAGCCCTCAATGTTAAATCACATCTGTAAAACAGCCTTTCCCAGATCACCATGCTGGGACACTGGTTATAAGCCCAGCTGGCATACCAACTCAGTTCCAATTCAATGTGACCACTGCAAGGTTTTAATGAAAAAGTGATACGTACAGTTTTAAGACTGAAAATGCTATAAAATGAAACATTAAAAATAATTGTTCCTGAGTTTCAATCCCTGTGAAGTGCTTTGAGAGCTAAATATCAAAAGCACTGCATAACAACTAGACACTGTCCTCATTACTGAGCAGTAACATTTAAAGTGTATTGATAAATTATGTGGGTAACTTCCCACTCCATGAAGGGGAGGCAGGGAGAATAATCTACTCATGTGAAATTATCCTATGTAACAGTCTAAATGGTTAAAAATCGGGGCTAAAGGTTTATTCAGAAAAAGGTAGGAATCTAAATAAGCAGCCTGATTTCCAAAATTGCTCAGCACCCACCCCACTGGCAGCTGATGGATGGTCAGTTCTTTTGACAGTCAGTCAGACCACTTTATTTATATGCATGCAGAAGATCCAAGAAGTGGAAGACCAAAGCTACCAAGTCCCTTGTAAGAAGGCCTCTACACTGACCCAAACCACCTGCAGTGTTCTTAGTTCTCTAATGGTTCTAGGGGACAGGCAGGCTCTCTCCCTTTTCCTTAGGTCAGGTGGGAGAATGAGTCACTTAATCTAGTTCAGAAGGCCCTTCATGCAGAGCCACCAAATGTCTAGTCAGTAGAACAGTCTTCAGGCCTGTTCTCTATCAGCCAGCCTGGCTTCTGGGCCTCAATCTCCTGCTCACCTTTCTTTCCTGATTATATAGCCCAGTCTCAAGGCAAAGCAGGGCATTCCTGGATTATGCCCAGGCTATCCCTGCTGTGAATGCTAGACTGCCTGATAAAGGGGTAGTACACCCTACCAGAGCACCCAGCTCAAGTCTTGGAGCCTTACTCTAAGTTCCTGTTGTTGAAAAATCTCGGCCAAAGAAAATGACTCTTCAGCTCCAGGTGGATTTGATATGCTGTCATGCAAAGACCATCTTTTGCAATGTTTGGACTTTTCATTTTTTACATGCCAACTGGAAATGTGTGGGAAGGGGGGGGGGGGGAAGTAACTGCATTTTACATAATCCTGATTATGATTATGATAACAATAAAAAAACTAAGAGGCACGGTGCCTAAAAAAATAAACATTTTTCACAATCTGACAAGACTTCAGCTCTGCCACAGGTACAGTTCACTGAAAGCAGCAGCCAATAACCCAGACATAATACATGTTATGTATAATTAATACCGTAGCACATGAGCACGTCAAACAGATTGAAGTATGACAAGTTAATATTGTGGTTACAAGAACAAGGCTAACACACTAAGCATCAGGAAAGCAACAAACCAGCAGGGCAGCTTCAAAGGCTAAATAATAGAGTACAGATTAATCTGCCATAAAAATATAATTATTTTCCAGAACACCTAACACTCTATGAACCAAGAGATTTATGAGTATTTTCTTTGGGGGTTGTCTAATTTACCTAAAGTAATACATTTCAAAGACTTGATTTGCAGTAATTCCTGCCCATTGAATGTAATGAAAAAAACAGCACAAGAAAGAGAAGTTTTATGTCTTGTTGATTAAGAGATCCTTGAAGGCAGCTGGCTTTGTAATACCATTATATTACTCCAATAGTTACAATCTAAGATAATGAATATTATAAAAGGTAAATGGGCTTTAAAATGTTTAATCGACCATCCTATTAAGAGCATAGCTCCAGCAGAATGTTCATGGGATTTTAAAAGATCATAATTTTTATATAGTGTCAACTGTGTGCTTCAGAGACAAGCAAGAAGATATGATCTGGGACCGAAAGAGCTTACACTGGTCCAGCCAACTTCACTAAACCTACGCAAGGGAGCAAAGTGACTACCGTCCATATCTGCAGGATGGTAATGGAATTGCACCTGTTTTTAGAGTTGCAAGGTGCTTTGAGATCCACAGTGAAAAGGGGGTAGGAAGAAATCCTGTATTACCAATGGCTGTTGGTATAACCTCATTTTCAAGCACATTTCATTCAGGACCGAACTCAGCATTCCTGAAAGCCACCAGGAGCCTTTCTATTGACTCTGTTAGGTTTTGTATTAAGCCCTCAATCCTGAAACACACACTCTGCCGAGAGTATCTACACTGCAACAGAAAGTGAACATGACAGTTAGCTTTGACTGTGCTAGCATGCTAAAAATAGCAGCATGGCTGCAGAGATATGGGTCATGGTACCTGCTAGCTGCCTCGAACACTCACCTATATTCTCATACAGGACTGTACTTGGGCAGCTAGTCTGTGCCAGTCAGTGTTGCCATGGCTGTACTATTTTTACACTAGCTCACATACATCTACCCAAGCTTGAAGTTACATTTCCAGATGCAGTGTAGACAAACCCTGAGTCATATCTGATGTGGTGCCAGATTCTCTTCGGCCCCTACTGATTTAGTGGGAGCAAAGGACACATGGCACACGGCAGAATTAGGCCCTGAATATATGTTTCAAGCAGCCTTTTGCTACCATCTGTTGCACATGACAACAACTGATCTACCCAGCTCCCATCCCAGCATTTCAGATCTTGGGGGGGTGAAACTCACCTAACTCCTCCTCCTCTCTCCACCCGCCACACAGCCAGAGTGAGCACTGCCCAGGGCGTTGGGAAAATGGGAATCCAACCACTGATCCCAAAGCAGTGCGCGAATCAGCTCTACCTCCATACCATGGCCATTGCTTATCAGCTGCAAAGCTTCTAATCTGCTGCAGCCACCTGGTTTCGAATCCAGTAGCTCTTTCCCCTTTACATCCAGATGGTTAGAAACGAGCTGCAGTTTGCTCCCCAGCATGTAGTAAGCCTGAAGACCTTTCAGCATGCAACCCCCCAGGACCCTGACTATACAGTGCACTGGCATGAGGATTCCCAGCACAGGGAGCCTTGTATTGTTGCGCTCAAGAATGAAATTGCCATTTTAATGAATTCTATCTACCAATATAACATTGTGTAACCTCAATAATTGCAGACCGGGTTTGTTTTTTATTAATGGGATTTTATAAATGAAACAGTGTTGACCACTTTGGGATGAATTTGTGAGTAACCTGTTTAGAATTGCCTCTGAAGAATTTGTTATGGTAACTTTGTTATATATTGTAACTACAATGCCATTTTAAACAGTTAATCCATTGTAACTGAAGTGACTCCATACTATTAACTGGAACCCCATTTTACATTTTGTACTGCCTTGCCTCTGTTTACAAGTTTGGTGTGCATCTAATCTCATGTGGAAGTGTGAGTGTTGGTGTGTGCAATGGGATCAGTCCCCAACTCCAGCCTGTCTCAATGACCAGCTGCCAGCACCCTGATGACCAAAGAACAACACCGGCAAGCCCTGCAAAAAAACCTAGCCAAGAAAGTGACACAAAAGCCCCATCAAAAGAAAGATCAAAGTCGCATCTGCCATTAACTGATGACTCATGGTCATGCAGTGACCTTGGGCAGAGGGACAGGACAGGCTCTGTAGACTAAAGCAGACACACACAAAAAAAAGGCAAGACTATAAGAATGGGTCTTTCAGTTCTACAGTCATCCTCCAGGAGCATCGGTGAGTGCCAACATGACCCGGTTCCCCTCCTCATGTCTAGACACCTGTTCAGTGGACTAGCATTAGCAACTGAGGCTGGCAATTATATCCCATCTGTAGAACTCTGTGTCTGTGTGTGTGTGTGGGGGGGGGGGGTGGATACTTTCAGTAGCTAGGGAGAGTAAATGAATTCTGCATTCACAAAGAACACAGCAACAGCATCTTATCTATAGCGTGGTGGCACAGCTCCCGCGAGCGCCTCCGTCGGCTCGAGCGCGTGTGCCTGCACTGTCTCAGTTTATCAGCCTTTTTGGCTACTCAGCCCTCTGGCCAAGTCACATCCTTGTGTGAAATACAAACCCCTTCCTTTACTAGGGGCCCATCCCGGTGCCCTCTGTATAGTATCTTAGTCTATTCCCCACTCGGATAAAGACTCGTGCCTCCAGGGCTCCCCTGCTAGAGACAGTGTCCTTGCCCTTATCTCAGGACTTTATGACAGTTCATCATATAGTCTTTCACCAGCTCTCCACTCAGAGCTGTCCATGGTGCTGCCACTCTCTCAGCCAGTCACCACTGGTTTTCACTCCTTCAGATCTGGGCTGCAAGTGACTGCTGTTGCGCTTTGCAGCGCCTTTTATAGGCCTTCCTGGCCCCTGATTGGCTGGTCCCTTCATAGCCATTCTAGCCTCCTTGGAGGACATCTCTCTAGTCCTTTTCTGGGAGGGGGTGTGCCAAGGCCACAAGCAGGGGGCTTTGGAACTGGTCCACCCCGTGACACCCCCAAACAAGATTCTGCTATTTCCATTTCTCTCAGTGTAACAGTGTGGTACCCTGCCAAAGGGGGAAGCCAGCGCATACCAGCTGCAATCATCCCAACAAGATCTTGCTCCTGCATCTGTAGTACTGCTAAATGAAGAGATATGGACATTAATTGTCTCTCCCCTAAAGCTGCCAGATGGGAGTTGGTCTCAAACTATGAGGAATTTTTATTTAAAAAATTGCCTTTGGCTTTCCTGTAGGAAGGCACTGCTGTTAGACGATCGATTGTGAAAAGCAAAGTCATTTTCATATAAGTGCACTCTACGACGCCACGTGTTAGAACCAGAACTATCATTTGCCCATTATTATGCACTGAAGCAATTTGGATGTCTCCACTTCACTGAAACTAGGGTTTCATTCCATCAGAGTTGGCTAGTTGCAGGTTCCCCGGACATGACTTTACAACAAATTAGATTAAAATATTTAGAACAGGATCTTAAGGAATTGCTCGTTAATGCAACTGCAAGCGAGAAAATGCAACTGGTGGGAGCAAATCCAAAATAATGACTAACATTAGACCTAATTACCAAGTTCATATTCCTGTAAACCCAGTTGGGAGCAGTTTTGCCTCCAAACCCATTTGTACGCAAAATACAGAACCTAATAGGTTCCCAAAGGTGTTCTGTGCCACTGCTGGTACATGTTACTGGATCTGTCAAATCTCCCACATTTCGCAGTTGCAATGTATCTGCCTCTCCATAGTATTTCTTTGTATTGTTTTATATTTTATTGATGTTTCCTGGTCCCCCCCAAAAATAATGGGAAAACAGAAAAAAAGAACTAAAAAGTAAATGGGAGGAAGGAAAGGAAGAAGCAAGGGGAAAACAGAAATTACACCACTGTTCTCATCCACTAAGAATGAATCAGTGAGTTCTAAAAAAGGTAGACTAAATTATTTCAAAATTCACCCAAGACTACACCTCCAGTACAACAGAAAGTCGACTTAAGCTACACAACTCCAGCTATATGACTATCCTAGCTGGAGTCAATATACCTTATGTCAAATTACCACAGCTTCAATCCAGGCTGCAATGTAGACGTAGACCCAGGTGCCTCTTGTCCACAGAATCATAGAACTGGAAGAAAGCTCAAGTGGCCATCAAGTCTAGTCCCCTGCACACAATGCCTGACAAGGCGCTAGCTAGACCAGGATTGGGCAATAATTTTTGATGGGGGGGGGGGGGGTCATTCCAAGATTTTGGTAAGCGGTCAAAGATCACTTTTCTATGGAGGAGGTGGGGGGTCTGGGATGGAGGTTGGGTGCAGAAGGCAGCTTGGGGCAGGGGACTAAGGATGCAGGGTCTGAGAGGGAGTTTGGGTGAAGGCGTAGATTGTGACCTGGGGCAAGGGATTGGGGTGCAGGAGAGGATTACAGCCTGGGGAAGGGGCAAAGAAGAGGCTGCAGAGTCTGGGAGGGAATTGTGACCTGGGAAAGATGGGTGCAGAGGGTTTGGGTGATAACCTGGGGCAGGAAAGGGTGGTGGCCTGAAGCAGGGAGCTGGGGGAGGGAGGGGCTGAGGTGCCAAAGGCAAGGCTGGGAGGCACTCCGAACCCGAGGCAGGGTCCCTGCCTGCTGCAATCCCAGGCTGCTCAAAATTGCTGGCTGCTCCCTGTGGCTCTCTGCTCTGAGTGCCTGCAGGGAGGGAAAGGCTTTACGCACTGCCCCTGGTGCCCAGCAAAATCTCTCAGCTCCCAGTGACCAGTCTCCAACCAATAGGTGCTGAGAGATTTTGATGAGGGGCAGGGGCGGCACATGAAGCCTTCCCCTCTCCCTGCAGCGCACAGCCACAGCCAGCCGCTTAAAGTGGCGTGGGCTCTGAAGCCCGAGGGTCTTCACAGGGCAGGTCACATCTTGCCAGCCCCTCATCTAGACCATTTCTGACAGGTGTGTGTCTAACCTGCTCTTCAAAACTGTCCAACATTGGGGATTCTACAAACTCCCTAGGCAATTTATTTCAGTGCTCGACCACCTTGACAGTTGAGAAGCTTTTCCTAATGTCCAACCTAAACCTCCCTTGCTGAAAATTGAGTCCATTGCTTCTTGTCCTATCAGAGGTTATGGAGACTGATTCGTCTCCCACCTCCTTGTAACAATCTTTAGATACCTGAAAGCTGTAATCCTGTCCCCTTTGAGTCTTCTCTCTTCCAGACTAAACAAACCTAATTCTTTCGATCTTCCCTCATGGTTCAGGTTTTCTAGACCTTTAATCGTTTTTATTGTTCTTCTCTGAACCTTCTCCAATTTGTCCATCTCTTTCCTGAAACGTGGCGCCTATTCTCCGCCACTACCACCATCCTACCTATGCTCCTATCATAGAGAACAATTTGAATCCTTTGCAAGAATTTTCTAGTCCAGACGCAGCATGACAGACGCAGTGTGCCTTCTCAGCTGTCATTTTGTATTGATCAGAATCTCAAAACTGTTCAAGGCTTATGTAAGATCACTAACTAGTTGTAGCCTACATAAATCATAGAGTTTCTTCAGGGTTCAATACCTCAGCTCAACAATTATTAAAATCTTTGGCCAAGATACTGGGTTTGTGAAAAGTTCATATTCAACCACCAAATCACTAACAGAGCATGATCCCCTTTCAAGGCATCTCAAATTCAGAGCTCCAAAATGGAGAAAATTGTTATTACTGAAAACCTTGAGATACATTCTCTCAGGCTGAAATTCAGGGGGACCGAGTGCCCGCTGTCTTAAGATCCTTTGAAATCATCACAGCCCACAAAGAAAAGAGCGCTTTGGTGCAAAGTCAAGGCACGCACAGGAAGAGAAAAATCAATGATAAATTTAATACAAGGCTTGAAACAATCATTTTAGACTCTAGGCATCTGAGTTTCACCTTACAAGAAAATGTGATGTTTCCACATCATATTTCAACTGCTATTCTCTTTGCTATTTGAAACTCTGGCTAAATGGATTTTATAGCAAACTCCTCCTTCAGGAATTGTGTTTTTTCTCTGAAGGCTCAAATTAAAACAACGCTCAGTCACTTTTAAAAGAGAAACCAGCACAGAACACTGGTAGTGTTATAAAAAACTAGAAGCATAGGGATGAAGAGATGATTTAGACCACACCCCTGTTCTGAGGCAGGATTAAGTATACCTGAAGGCCAAATTTGCATAATGAATTTATGCAGGATGTGTCCTTATTACAAGGACATTTCCCAAATCAGATTTCATAGACTTTTTTAGTGACTAGTGAAGTTTAAATTTTTTTAAAATTATGAGACAAGATCATTAGTGTTGCTCCTACTAGAAAACCAACCATTCTGATTAATGTGTTGTCTACAGAGTATTAATCTGGGAGTAATAGGGGGGAAAGAATTCCATCCTGCTCATCGTTCCTCTGGCCCAGGAGAAAGTTAAAAAACACACAACTGATTAGTTTATTTACCAATATTTTTACTATAGGCCATTTGCGTGGGGGAGTCTTCACCTTGCCTGATCTGTTCAGTGCACCTCAGTTCACTGGTGTCATAACAGGTATCTATTAGGTATCAAGTAAGATACCAACAGAAAGGTAACAATATGCTGCTCGTTAATATCATGGTATGATATATGTATACAGGTTGAATTCAAAGTGACAAACATGTTGGAAATTATGTTATCAAAATGTGTCTGCCAACAAGGGCTAAAGTTATCCCATCCTAGACAAAGGAATATGTTTCTATCATCTGGCAGACATCTTCAAGATACATTAAGAGACAGCAAGAAGGCACACAGGACCATCAAGACATCAGGGGGAAGAGATTGTAGGAAACACAAATTTGCCTTTCAGCAAACACCAGTGAGGAAAGCAGCAACACGAAACTTCCTTCTCCAGGAGATCATAGAATCATACGGTTGGAAGAGACCTCAGGAGGTCATCGAGTCCAGCCCCCTGCCCAAGGCAGGACCAATCCCAACTAACTCATCCCAGCCTGGGCTTTGTCAAGCCAGGACTTAAAAACCTCTAGGGATGGAGATTCCACCCCCTCCCTAGGGAACCCATCCCAGCGCTTTCCCACCCTCCTAGGGCAATAGCTTTTCCTAATATCCAACCTAGATCTTCTTCCCCACTGTAACTTGAGACCATTGCTCCTTGTTCTGCCATCCATCACTACTGAGAACAGCTTCTCTCCATCCTCTTCTTTTCTGCAGACTAAATAAGCCCAAATTCCTCAGCCTCTCCTTGTAGGTCATGTGCTCCAGCCCCCTCATCATTTTGGTTGCCCTCCACTGGACCCTCTCCAATGCATCCACATTCTTTCTGTAGAGGAGGGCCCAGAATTGGACACAATACTCCAGATGTGGCCTCACCAGTGCCGAATAAAGGGGAATAATCATTTCTCTAGATCTGCTGGAAATTCTCCTCCTAATGCACCCTAATATGCCAATAGTCCTCTTGGCTACTAGGGCATATTGTTGATCCATATCCAGCTCTCTCATCCACTGTAATTCCCAGGTCCTTTTCTACTGTCAGTCCCCAGCAGGTAACAATGCTCGGGATTCTTCTGTCTTAAGTGCAGGATTCTGAGCTTGTCATTGTAGAACCTCATCAGATTTCTTTTGGCGCAATCCTCCAATTTGTCTAGGTCACTCTGTATCCTATCCCTACCCTCCCATGTATCTACCTCTTCCCCTAGCTTAGTGTCATCCGCAAATTTGCTGAGTGTGCAATGAGTGACCCTTATCCAGGTCATTAATGAAGATGTTGAACAAAACTGGTCCTAGAACTGATCCTTGGGGCATTCCACTTAAAACTGACCAAAATGCCTCTCTCACGGTTTGCATTAACTTTATTTTGGTGGGTAACCGTCAAAAAAATTCATGTCCAAGTTTCACTGGATTAATACAAGAGAAGGGCAGAGAACCCCAAGTTATCTTTTACTCAAAAGGAAAAAGGAAGATAACACTTTGGACTTTGAGGGAGATCCTGATCATCTTGCTGGAAGTATGAGTGGTAAGGAAGCTAAACTGAATTACACCTATAGTTCATTGTTGTGTTCAAGCACTTTAGAAAGTGCTTTTCATTTTTGCTTGCTTGTAATCATTTCCAACTCTATCCTTTGTATCTGAACTCATTAAAATCCTCTCTTCTTTTGTTAATGAACTTGTTTTACTTTTAATCTAAACCAGCCCAGTGCTGGTGAAAAAAAAATGTCAACTCCAGTGAAGGTGGCAATCTGCCGAGTATTGCACTATAACAGAATAATGAACTTTAAATTGCTCTCTGAATGGAGAGGGTTGGACACTGCAGGGCACACAATTTGGGAGTGGAAATCAGGCCTGGGAGCATGTGGGGGACAACTTGTGAGATGACACCAGAACATGGCAGAGGTTTCACAAACAAGTTGCTTACCTCACCAACACCTTAAACATGAGAAGCACAGTAGCAGAGGATTTTGATGCACTCGGGTTACAAAACAGGCAGTGACAATTCCTCACTGGACTGCACGCAAGAATGCGCCAAATATCAATATTATTATTAGGAAGACGTGATGGGGGGGGGGACTCTACAAGTTACCAATGAGTAAAAGGGACCTTAAAAAAACCACAATTGT
Organism: Pelochelys cantorii; assembly: GCA_032595735.1. Classification (NCBI taxonomy): domain Eukaryota; kingdom Metazoa; phylum Chordata; order Testudines; family Trionychidae; genus Pelochelys; species Pelochelys cantorii. The sequence continues at coordinate 4,897,021 of CM064346.1, read as the reverse complement.
ATGCATCATCCCTAAGACTTCCTGTAATCAAATAATTGCAAAAATATAAAAAAAAACACTTTTTTCACATTTTGAAACAAAACAATTAGCACTAGAGAGTTATACACTCTCTAAAACTTTGTACAAATATTAAGGCAATAGCTTTTAAAATCCTGATTTTTTTTTTCATTACACACAGAATAAAAAATTAAACTGAAGAATCTATTGCTCAAAAAAATCATTGTGATTAAAAAAAAAAAGGTTTTGACATTTATATAAATAAAGAAAACAACCTGAGATTTATTACACACGAGTGTAGAAATGTGTTTTTACAGGGAATTATAAATCATCATGCTTCAAGCCTTAAGTTGATAACTAGCTCACAGTGGCTAGGAAGAAATTTTTGCTGTGGTCAGGTACCTGTGATATGTTGTCTGAAGCATAGATACGGGGGTGTCTGTCAGAAAAAGGACCATTAGTCTGACCCATTCTGAGAATTACTATTTTCTAATTATAAGACTGAATTAACTCTAACATAATAGAATGTTTTACAAAAATCATGACTACCACAGAAATCTCTCTTCAGCGTGTTTTCAGGCAGTTTATCTTTCATTGCATGTTCCACAACCAATATATGCTTTGATGTTCATCTAACTTACATTTCTGAAAGGTATCATATGAAATTTAGTAAATTCCCATAGATTCTTCTTCTTAAACAGAAGTAAGTGCAAGATTGTGTAGGCAATTTAGTGAGAACAGTGATGCAAAGATTGAGCAAAATACATTTCAGTACTTACATCAAAAATAAATGATATTCATGCTAGTCATGAAACTGACTGCTACTCACTTGAGGTACTGCTGACCAATAATAGGAGCACCTGAACCAACCCATTAAATTGAAACATAGTGGCAAGCTTTAATATAAAAACAAACAAAATCATGACCTTTAATTGAAAATCAGTTTAAGCCTCTAATTAAGAGATTCCAGTTCCAAGATGACTCCACTCCGCTCAAAGTAGTTAAGCTTTCATGAGGAGGAATTCACAACTTTGATTTTTTGGAAAATAATTCTTCAATATATCAGCTTCATAAATGGCTCTGAAGAGCCCTGCAGGGCAAATTCTCTGATCCTTAAGTGGCAAACTGAATGGGAGGGTCTTTTTCAAGGAAGAAATGTAGGATTTGGCCATAAAGCTCAGATCCTGCAAAGCCAGCAAAGCTACAAATGGACTGTCTCACAAGATGCTAGTTACTAAGGCTGATGGGTATGGCTGGAGCAGTCAAAGGTCATGCTTCATATAGGCATGCTATTGTCACCCCGAGTGCAGCCAGACACCTTCATGGTAGCTGATGGCAGCTGGAAGTCCAGAGTGTTGGAGACAGGGAGAACAGAGCGCGATCAGTGAGGAGAAGATGAAGTCCCAATGGAACTTCATCCAGACACACCATCCTGGTCTAGCACTCTCCCCCCTGGCCTGGCCAGACACCCACCCCCACCCTGCTCCTGAATCCTCCCTTCCTCCTGATTCCTCCACCTGGGCAGACATCCTACTCCACTAACTCTGGAACCCCAGAAAAGGAAATCTGGCCTCTGGGAAACCCTGAACCTCGGTCCTCACAGTCTCTTCCACTCCCCCCGTGAGGCTGGAACGTCAGAGGAGTGAGGTGTCACAGTTGGGAGCCACATCAGTGAGGGTTGGGGGTTTTGGAGCGTTTTTTTGCTTCTAACTTGTGTGGACCCCAACTGATTTTTCTGTGGGTCAGTGGGCCCCAACCCAAAAAAGGTCGCACACCCCTGCCAGAAACAAAGAAAACTTTGAAACCTTTTCTGTTGGACATAAATTCATATTTTCCTTTATTTAAAATGAAGTTTGATAAACTAGCATAAGAAAGTTAAAATGCTCGGTCTCTTTAATAATTTAAATTAAATCTTTCTCCCCAGCTGCAACTAGTTCAGAAAATATGGCCACTGTGCCCAGCCTGCCCTGCACCTTCTCCCACTCTTCTCCTCCCAGCATGCAGATCCAGTAAACGGAGGTGAATAAGTTAAGTTGTGGCATGCCCCTTCTGAAAGGTTTCCGACCCCTGGTCTAGCTTAACAAAACAAATTTAGAACACACCCCTGAACCATTTGTTTACCCATAAACAAATCCAGTGTTCCCTTGGACCATTGTTGTTCCCCTACAAAACCTTACCCACTGAAGGAAAGTGTTAGATGCCTGGATCTGAAGTCTGCATCAGTTCCATTGGGAACTGATCAGTTCCATCTTCTCCTCCCTGATCCCGCTCTGCTCTGCCTGTCTCCAACGCTCTGGACTTCCAGCTGCCATCACCATCATCACCATGCTTCACAGAATGGTGAGATCTCTCTCTCCTCTACTCTCTTCTCTTCCCTCTCTGCCCCTTCTGCTCCCCATATACAGAATAGCCTCCTGACTTGCCTTATGTGATCAGTTGTGGTCTGCTTGCCCTAATGTTTGTAATTGGATTTAACTTAGATTTGATATTATCACTGTTGTGTTTGTTTGGCTTGCCCCTGTATGGCTATTACCCAGAAATAAATAACTTTCAACGTTAAGCTGGTTGCTTTTCTCTCCTTTTCCTCTCTCTTCCCCTCCTCCAGGGTGTTGTTTTGGATTCCTCATTCACTCTGCAACAAGATTCCTTTCACTTAAGCTAAAGATCCCTGTATCACCCCAAAATCCTGTGGGGTTTGCTCATCAAGTGGGTTACTGGCTGAATGGTTGTGGTGCGAAAGTGGGGATAGGGAGGTGCTGAACTGGGGGTGTATGAGGGTGGCAGCTTAGAGAGCTGTCTAACCCAGCCCACTGAGTCCAAGGGCACAGTGGGGTCACAGCCTGGCACTGATGTTTAACCCAGCCTACTAAGTCCAGGCCCATATAAGGCTTCAGCTCATGAGTGCTGATTAACCCATCCTCTCAGACGTGCTCTGTTGGTGGATGTGAGTGTCTGTGTGTTCATCTGATTGGAGGGTGGGAAGAACCCAGTCCTGGGGAACATCGTTCCTGAAGAAGAGCTCCACTGGAAGAGAACTGGCAGAAGGGAGAAGTAAAGCTCCACATGTGAACGCACGTAACATAAACAGCACACTGATAAAACTATTAATCCCCCCGCATAAGAATAACCCTAATAAATGAGCACATCCCAGAGTAACAGGCAAATTTGTCAACAAAAATGCAAGGAGCTCAAGCAAACTGGCACTCTACTCACAATATGGCGACTGCAAGAAAAATGAAGGTTTAGGGCCAGATTCTGCTCTTATTTGCACTGGTGTAATCCAGTGCAACACCACCAGTGTCACCGTAAGACACCCTCCAAAACAGTCCTTGTCTTTGAAATGCATATGCACCACTGTGGTAAATCCTTTCTAGACATGTAGAAGCAATAAACCAAAATCTATCCCTTGGTAGCTTCAGCATAATTAAGAGCACAGTTTAGTCAGATATGGAAGTGACAATTACAACCCAAAGAGCATGCCACATTGGCCAAAAACTACATTTTCCATCTTATTCCAGTGAGACACATCTTCCCATTCTATTTTTGTGGAAAGATCCATGTTTCTCTCTCTGATTTCCATATGCATTAGCACACCGGTATCTGTATTCTTTACCATACTAAATTTCTCAGTTTTGTTTGTGGTGCTTTTGCATCAATTATACATTTGCTCTCACTGAAATGAAAAAAGTAAATCACTCTTGGAAATGCTTTGTCAACTCCACTTCTTTCAAGAAGTGTCAGATAAAAAAGTTCAGTGAACCAAATCAATACTTTCATATAAATTGGAAAATCAGAGCTTCTTTGTATCTGTTTGAAGACAACAGAAACATCTAAAAGAATACACCATTTAACAGATAAGAACATTATGCAATGCCCTGACAATCTGTACAAACCTAGTCTACACAGGATTTGGTCCAGCACCATTTTAAATAAAATGAGATTTAGTTCTCTTTTACTCAGCTGCCACAACCAGTGTATAATCTCCATCCTTCCACTGAAAGAGTTCCAGCAAATACATACATTCATTGAACCTTGTCTTTGAAAGGTCTCAGAGTGCTTTTCAAAAGACAGTATTAGCAGCCTCACTGTATGGATAAAGAATAAAAGTTAAGGGACTTGCCAAAGATCACACAACGTGTCAGTATCAGAACAGAACTCTGGCTTCCCAAGTTATCTGGAAGGACAGAGAAAGCTTGATACTTGCTATGACATCAACTCTTGATGGGAGCATGGTCTAGTAGACTGGGAGAAAATAGAGCTTGATTCTATTCCCAGCTCCAGCTCTGGATGATCTTGGGCATATTACTTGCTTACCTCCTTCGAAGAGCACTTTGAGATCTATGGCTGAAAAGTGCTATATAATAGCTACATACTAACAATTCCTACAGAGGAAACAAACAGAAGTCTGACACCAGGTAAGAATAACAGGAACTGATCTTTAACCAATCATTTAAAATGTCATTATTTGTAATTTCAGGTTTCCGGGCAGCCCACTACAGACCAATGATGTAGTGTATTTTACAAGTTTGATTTTGTAATGTATTATTTACAAACTTCTTTGTTCTCTTTTCCTTTCTACAAAAACATTAGAAGGGTTAAAAAAGAGTAAGTTCTTATTCTCTCCAAAGTCCAGATATTTTTGTTATGGATTCATTCAAGTTATATTCCTCAGTACGTCATGCTGAAAGAAGGCAACGTATTTCAGAGAGTATCATTTAACATAAAACATTGTACCTTTGTAAATTTCATTATGTTCCAATTCACAGTGATTACATCAATAAATCTTGTCAACAAAATCGTTAAAGCTAGCAAACAGCTGGTAGAGAAGAGATGGTTTACTGTGTATGAGGGACAGATTTTTCTAAATTTATAGCAACACAAAATTGATTACTGATTTCAATGTCTGTAGCAAATTTTGTGTTTTATAGTCTCCTTAAAAATACATCTTGGCTCAGAAACAAAGACCAGGATTTCCAAACTAATGAGCAAAGATTTCTCCCTTCAACCACACAAAATAACCTCCACAGAAATCAAAATCTGTTGCAACCATTAAGGCCATAATTATTGGCATGTATTATGAAATAGAGCACGAGCACCAATGCACAACAAAGATTTAATTTCCAAAGGGTATTTACAAACACCCTGTGGAAACACACAGAACAAAAGATGTAAAATTTGGGATCTAAATCCCACAAAAAGATACAATTCAGGAAAGGCTCACTAAAGAATCCCGTCTCGTGAAAGACCCTGTTTTAGGGCAGGTTACCATGCTGCTTTGTCATCAGCATTTGCAGGGCCATAACGTTATATTAATCTAGGGTTTGGGTTCCCTGCTGCCCCCCAAAAGTTCTAGCTGTTTAAGAGAACACTGGCATCTGCACTCCAAGTTAAAACAGTACAATAATGCCTACTTGGTGTCTGGCAGCACAGCGAGTACTTTAAGGTACAATGTACTGAGCAGATTGGAAAGGATTTATGATTATTAAGTCAAGGAGACGGAGAAGTAAGAGGCACCTGTGGGGCTCCTAAAGATGACAAAGAGGTGGCACCATGCAGAGGCGGAAAAGAATTCTGCAGAATGCATCAAGCTCAGAAAATTGACTTTTTTTGAAAGTCTGGTATTCATCACCTCCATGAATTTCCTTCATGAGCAAAACACAGCTCCTTGCTCAAAAACTGGCTGCACCAATTTCTCAACGAAACATTTGCGTGGGTACACACAGGTACCACTGGGTAATGATCAATCCCACACTCAGATCTTGCCAGTCTGCTGGCACCTACTTCAATTTTTCTCCAAGATAATTTTATAGCTTCTGACGTACTAACATGGAAGTCACTTACCACAAGATAAAACGTATTCTCTTCAAAAATCAGCTACATTATGATGCTATTTTTCAACCCCAAAGCAGCTGACCAACTGTGAGCCAAATTATGCTTCAAGTCCGCACGCAAGGTCACGCCAACCCTTGTGCTAGCCACTACATTCCTCTTTTTATGAGACATTGTCACCAGATTCGTACTATCCACACAGCATAGGCAGGTCCATAATTTTCAGCAGCTGACATCTTAACTTCATGCAGTAGAATTCATGGAGCTCAGGCCCATAGATTCATAGATTGGGAAGGCCAAAAAGTCCCTAGATTATCTAGTCTGGCTGTAATACAAGTCATAGAATGTCACCCAGTTATTCCTGTACTGAGCCCATTCCCCTGGGTTTGGCTAAAGCTTCTCTTCCAGAAAGACATTCAGACTTGAACTAAAGACTTCAAGATAGGGATGTAAAATTTTGATTATTTGGCTAATCAAATAGTCGATGCAATTTGCATCGACCATTCGATTAGTCAATAAGGGCGCTTCCACCTTTGAAGTGTAGCAACAGCCCCAGGCTCCCCCCAGCACCCTCACATCTTTCTGCCTCTTTCTGATAGAGGCAGCAAGGACGGGGGAAGCGACAAGTCAACTAGTGTGTGAACTATCCAATAAGTTTTTGCTTATTGGATAGCCAACTAGTTGATTAGTTACTTATGCTCCACACGGTGTTTCAAAGCAGCAGCGCCGCATGGAGCCCAAGGCAGCTGAGCCTGGGCCAGCTCGGGACGTGGCATTTCAAAGCAACAGCATTGCATGGATCCCAGGGTCTGGCCCTATGCTCTTTGAAACAGCCTCTCTTCCTCCCCCCTCCCCCCCCCCCGCTGCCTCTTTCTGATAGTTGCTTCCCCCCCCCCTTGCTGCTTCTAAGACTAGCCTGTTGACTATCCATTCACATCCCTACTTCAAGAAATGAAGGACCCACCACTTCCCTCAGTAGTTTGTTCCAATAATTCAAGACCTTAGCTCTTAAAAGTATCAGATTTATTTCTCTGTTTGGCTTTAATTTGCAGCCACTCTATGTCTTTCACTACTCCACTGAAAAACCCTTTAGTACCAAGCATTTTCTCTCCAAGAAAGTATGTGTTCACTGTCAATTAAGTCATCCCTTGATCTTTTTGATCAACTAAAGCCATTTGCTTTGGCAGGATGAAGGGGGAAGTGAGCTCTGATGGGTATTTCAAATGTGATGCTTGGAAGAAGCACATGTTAAATTAGATGATAGTTTTGTCACTTCGTTGACACCTTTACTATTCGTTAAAAAACAGTGCTTTAAGGATAAGTCCACACCAGTGTTTCTCAACCAGTGGTACGAGTACCTTAGGGATACTTGAGAGAAGTCGGGGGGGGGGGGGAGTGGGGGAGAACGTCAACACAAATGAAATTTGAAGAAAACTGAATTTTTGTTTTAAGTTTTACAGCGCTTTATTTTTGTACTTTTTATATCCAAACATTTCATCACCAGCCCAGCTACGATTAAGTTGTTTAAACAAATGTGTTGCAATGGTAGAAAAAAATTGTGTGTGTCTGAAAACTGTAGGTCCTGGGGGGTACTTTTTTTTTTTTTTTTTTTAAAGGTGGTACTTTATTAAAAAAAGGTTGAGAAACACTGGTCTACACAGCACATAAATTGCATAGTTTAGGTCAAAACAGCTTAACTTGGCTTTAGGTGCTGTCTACGCAGCAGGAAGTCGAAAGAAGAACACTCTAAAATGAGGGTTACAGGAGTTGAAGTCCTCCAGCTCAACATTATTTCAAAATAAAGGCTTATAGTGTAGACGCGCTCTTTGTTATTTCGGAATAACATCAGTTATTCTGAAATAACGCTGCTGTGTAGACGTACCCTAACACTTGTTCAGTATATTTAGATCCAAAACAAATAAAGTTTACTGAGGACCTATCAGCTATCTCACCCATCTTTCAAGAAACATATCTCAGAATGGAAAATACATCAGAGAGACCATTAAAATAAAGATTACTTTGGCAAAGACAAGACTTATGCCTCCAAATAGCTTCTCCACCTCAGTTGGGAGCTACACTCTTGCTGGCACTGGAAAGTGATATCCTGATAAGAGCTGGTCAGAGATCTTCTGAGGAAACCGTTTATTCAGAAAACATCAAGAAATTTCTCATGACAGAAAGTCTGATTTGACAAACTGGGGTGAACGCTGGCTAGCTAGGGTTCTGATGAAACCCTGACATGCCACACAGTCTGTCCTGGAGCTAAGGACCCCAGCCTCTTATGGTTTGCAGTTCCAGAAGAATCCCGCCATGCCAGGATTTCTACACTCTCTGCTGTGGAGCCAGGACTAATTGAGGTGCTGCTCCTGGTTTTGCAGCAGGGAGCCTGGAATTTCTGAGGGCTTTCACGACTGCAGAGCTGGGACCCTGGAAGTTCTGGGACAATCTCCCTGAGCCTGCAACAGGACTGGAGCCAGCGCTTCCAGGCTCCTAGGCTCTTCAAGTTTCTAGGCAGGGACTGACTCTCATACGTACAGTACCAATCACAAGAGAGCCCTGATCTTTTCAGGGCCCTCTATGTGCTGCTGTGATACAAGCAATCAGCCAGATGATGCACCGCGAGACTACAAGAACGCTTGCCAAACAAAGTTGTAGCACACACAGAAAGACACTTTATATGTCTGTTTCTACAAGCTTTTTTTTGGGGGGGGGAGGGGAAGCAACACAGGGGATGAAAACCCACTACAGACTAGTAATAGCAATGTGTCTAAATGACAGCAATGTGTAAAACTGAGGACTAGTTTCCTCGATACAGTGCATCACTCCTTCCCTATCCCAACATCCATATTGTAGTATGAACTGTATATCTTGAGATCATCAGAAGCAGCATCAGCTTTCACTGCACTTCATTCATCAGAGTCCTATGAAACAGTGCTTACTCTCAAAGTATGCACCCTGAGGAGAAAACCTGAAAGCTTCTCCTTCTTAATAAATCTCTTCAGGTGTTTCTAGATACCCTCTGCAATCACAGCCATGTGTAAAATTACACAATTGTCTAAAATATCTATGCTTCCTACGGGATTTGGAAATTTGCATGATTTTGGTTTGGCATTACGCAAATCAGATCCCATTGCTGATACCATCAACCTGGGCTGCTATTAGGAGGGTCCTGTGTTGTCAGTATTATAAGAACACTCGAATGTATGAAGGAAAAAATGCAGCCATCAGCTTTCCCCCCTCCCCCTCTTCACCTTGACAAAAAATATTTTTAGCTCTATGGATATAACTGCCAATATGTTCACCTTCATTCTTTGTGAGGGAACGATTCTGACAAGAGGCAGGAATTCAGCAGTGAATGTACCTTATATAACCAAGGTCAACAGAGACATTCTTCCAGCCAAAGTCAGTTTTCCTAATACCTCAAAACGTCCCCCTTTTTGTTTGGTTTTGTTTAATTTCAGGTTAATTGAGTTTGGGCCTCCCCAGGCCAAATCCTGATCTCATTAAAGTTAATGGAAAATTTGCCCCTGACTTCACTGTGAGTGTAACAGGATGGATGGATCCTGTACACGGACACTCACCCAAGTACCTTTACCCATGTGAGTATTGCCATCAAGAGAAAAGGGCGCACCCACATAAGAAAACTACTTGCGTGCATTGGCAGGACCAAGCCTTCAAGCAGCTCCACTGAAGTTAATGGGTCTATTCATGAATGTAAATCTGGCAGAAAGAGGCCTAATATTTGTAGTCTCAGAACACAGCAAAGCTTATTATATAACTAAATAGCATCTCCCATCTGCTCAGTCCCAGAGGCAGTATGTAAAGTTGTGCCAGAAATACGAATAAAAGCATTTTTTCAGAGTGCTGCAATAGTAAAGACAAAAGAAAACACGTACCCAAAACACAGATCTGGTTAATTCACATAGCGTCTAAGTCAGATCAGCAAAGTCAGATAAAAAGAAATCTGTAAAGGTTATGCCTAAAATGACAGCTGTTATAAGCAGCTCTCAGGCTTGCCGTGAATTTGGGTCAGTGTTCAACTGCTTTATGCAGTACAGCAAGAAAGTTACAACCTGTAAATATCAGAAAGAGGCAGCATCCTTATATTGTCCGCATATTTACAGCTACTATCTTCAGCCCCAGTCCTGCAAACAAAACCCACTTACACATATGCTTATTTTTACACAGCCATTGTCCCATTGCAATCAGTCAATATGTAAGTGTTCACATGACACGGGCTTTACTGAGCTCCAGGAGAAAGCTTCGGAAACAAATGTTAGCTATCACCTGTGCTTTCATGCCCTCTTCTGGGCTTCCTGCCTTTCTCCAACTGCCTTGTTTTGCCTGAGCGCTGTTTCTGCCTCCATTTTGGACAGCAAAATAAATACACAATTCTCTTCCTCAAACACATTCTCTCTCTCTTCTCCTGACATTTATTCCAATACAAAAACCCCAAAGTCCTTTGTTGTTAGCTTTCAGTTCAGATTGTTAGCCTGCTCATCCTAACACCACAAACTGCACAGAAATAAAGCTCTGAAGACATTCAGTATCCCATTTCCTTCAAGCCCCACACCCTCTGTCTGTACAGAAAACGGGCAGGAAGGAAGAAAAGTAACAAAAACTATTCTTAACTTGGTACCTTTTTAGCCAAGGCCTTTAAACTGTCTAGAAACCTTTGCCAAAAATCCTTGAAGAGAGGACGGTCAATTTTCTTCAGGCTTTCTTTGGTGCTAGCATCCACGCTGACATACAGCTGTGTTACTGGCTCAAGGTTCCTTGGCAATAAAAAGGAGAGGGGAATCATTATTTTCAGACATTATAGCTAACTGAATTTATGCTTTTTTACAGAAGCATCCATAAGACAACATCACAGAGCCAATAACTGCTGTACTCTGCTCTGTTCCCAGAAGCAAAAGCAGTAATGTAATATTTACAGCACACACTCTCAAAGTTCAGCTGCACATCTTTACCAAGTGGCTGGGCTTTCGAACAGTGAGAGGAAATAGTCTTTCACGACAATGTGCCACAAAGCAAGAAACCACATTTTAACCGCTCAGAAAAGGGTCAGGCCCAGTGAAAATTCAGGGATCCAATTCTCGCTGAACAGCACCCGGGTAGAACACAAATTAAGAAAAGCCTTCCCAGGAGGCCTGTGATCAAAGGAGCCTGTTGTCTCTCCTGAAGTCAAAATTAGGGATGCAAAATATCATTTACTTGGTTAATCATTACATGTAGTGTTCAACCAGTTAACCGATTAACTGGGGGGGAACAAGGGGGAGCTGTGGTGGGCCCACGGGGCTGGAGCACCTCCCTGTTTGTAGCAGGCAGGGAGCTGCTCCTGCCCCCACCAGTTAACCGGAACCATGAAACATCATCCATTAAGGGTGATGCTTACCAGTTAACCTTCCACATCCCTAGTCAAAATGCCCTAAAATTACACCTGTCCTATAAAGAAGGCCAACCTACTCAACCGAAATGCAGTGCTGCTCAATAGAGTTCACCTGGCAGGGTGACCTCATTTCCTGGGACCCATCCAAAATCCTGCACTGAATCCTTTTCAGCTAGCACTAGTGTATGTATGCTTGGGGCTAGAGACCTGCTGTAAGAAGAGACAGTGATCCAATGTCACACTCTTCATTATGATTTCCTTCCCATGTGTGAATAGACCCAGGTTTCAAAACTTTGAGGAGTGTTTGTCTGGTGCAAAAAGTGTGGGATGCATCTCCCACAAGGACATGAACGCCTTTGTCAAGTTGATTAAAGAGATCATTACAGCCTGCATCAGTCTAAGTGCAAAGGGCTGCAACTCAGATTTCAGAGGGAAATCATAATATGCTTTAGCTCTTTTTATCATTTAAACATTACACAGTTTACAAGTGTAATCTCCTGGCGAATGTGTGTTACAGGTCCCCTCTATGCCAATCCACCAAGGACAGGAGCTGTCACAGCCCCTGTTACAATACACATTCACCAGTGGGTTAACACAAATGCTATGTCAGCAACTTCTAAAAGCTTAAACCTATTCTGCTGTCCAAGAGCTTGTGATCAATTTCATCCATGTGGGAACTCCAAGGCTTGCAGGCGTGATGCAGACACCATAACACAGTATACTGCTAAGCAAGAAATGATGAACAAAGAGAGTCAGACTTGGGGCTCCTTAAAAACAAGAGAAGCAAAGTAAATTAATTTTTATACCCTTTTATCTCTTCCAGAGGGCTGGTGACATCTGTCAAACACTGGGCAAAAACATCTACCGCAATTCCTTCTAGATGAAGTGACAGCTTAACCATTTTATTGCACAGCTCTGTGGTACTTAACTAGCCAATGTTTTAGGAAGTTGGGGAAGAGTCTTCTGCAAATGTTGCCTGCGAAGGCTGCTAATAAGCAGGCTACAATGCCAATCTGATTTGACAGTAAAAAAAAAAAAAAAAAATCCTTCAAACAGCTGTCAATCATTCTTGCTTTAAAAAAAAAAACCGCACAAAGGTAAAAACTAAAAGTGACAAGAATTGCCTGGAATGAGACCAGAACTGAGGTAGCAATGGTCAGAAAATCCAATTACTTGAACTGAACTTGTGAAGTACCCAAGCATATTCCTCTTCTCCCAATTCAGACAAGAACTGATGATAAATGGGAAACAAATCTACCATTTTAGGTGAAAAACTAAGAACCGTTTTATTACTGAGCATGCTCTGAGTTGACAGTCCAAGCAACAAACATCTAAATGACCAAATGCTCCAGGGAACAAGGGATTGAAATATTGAATTGCAAAGAGAACAGCCAGAATCTTTTGCAAGAAGAAAAGGAGGAGGAAAAGGAGAAGAAGCAGCACTGAAGACTGAGCTGGTCACTTTCAGAATGGCAAATGGAAAAGCTTCTCTTCTCAAAGAAACCAAATCATGCTCCAACCCCTGTGGCTGCAGGCAGCCAGCAGAACTAGTACAGTTATACCATAGAAAGAGGGGGGAAGTTACATGATCATGAGCAGAGGTTTCACATACTCACTGCACTCTGCTGTTCCACTTTGTGGTGAGCACCAGAGCCCCAGCATCCACTAAGGGTATAGCTGGGTCTAAAAGTACATGGACACACTGTCATTCTCCAGAGAAGAGGTGAGAGGTGCTGTGTTAATCTATGGGGCTCTGACATGGATTTAGCAGTGACCAAATTAGAAACACACAACCTATTGCAACTCAAAAACATTGCATATAAATAATGATCTGCTAAACACACAAAGGATTTTGTATACAACCAGCATCAGATTCTTAAGAGATTTACAGTACAGGCAGTCCCCGACTTACAAACAGGTTACATTCTGAAGACCTGGTCGTAACTCGATTTGGTCGTAAGTCAGAAATACCCTTAAACGCACTGCCCGCGCTATTCAAAAAACTTGATGTACATGGTTCTCGACTCGAAAAATATTATAATGGGGTTAATGGGAGGTTGGTCGTAAGTACAGATGGTCATAAGTCGGTGTGTTCGTAAGTCGGGGAGTGGCTGTATAGACAAAATGTCAGAAAACAGTAGGGTCTAAGCTCAGTAGTAGGAATAAGAGCACTCTTATCTTAAGCAACGAGTCCTGTGCCACCTTAAATTTATTTGGGCATAAGCTTTTGTGGGCTAGAACCCACTTCATCCAATGCAACAAGTGGGTTCCAGCCCATAAAAGCTCCTTGTTTTTGCTGAAACAGACAAACGCAGCTACCCTTATCTTAGAGTCTTATCTTAACCAGGTTTGCACGTTCTTAAAGCAAGTCTTATTAACTGCTATATTAGATACCAGGCTAGGATTTGCTCTTTGGGATAAATAGACGTAGTGATGAGAGAGCAATACTAGAATTTTATCACTCAAGAAAAAAAAATTAGGCACTTCCAAGAAACATATTTTCAAAAATAACGTGGGTTCTCTTTAAATTCTGTTTAGTTTTGGAAAGAGCAGTTTCTGTCCCTCAGGCACATAATACAGGGTTTGAAAAGTAACTTGATTACACAATTACCCAATCATTTAGAATGGCTTTGGAGTACCTAATTACTCACTCCAAAAAAAGTATGGTTTCCCCCACACACATTCAGACAAGGGATGTTAAATTGTGTTTAATCAACTAATCGATTAGTCGATGGAATTTCCATCAACTAGTCAATTAGTCAATAAGAGAAGAAACTGCAGAGCCACAGAGGGGCTAGTGCCCAGCCTCAGGAGCTAACTCCGCTGCAGCTCTGCCTTTTAAATGTATTAAGAGCTGCCAAGCAGCACCTGGGACTGGGCGAGCTAGGAATTAGCTGATTCCTGGCTCACGCCTGGGCCCCCACAACGCATCTGCTTCTGCTTCCCTTCCCCCTCCCCGGAGACGGTACTAGGAGAGTCCGGCTTCTAAGCCAGCTCCCCCTAGCACTGGCTCCTTCTCCTCCACCGACGAAGCGGCTAGTCAAGTCACTACTCAACTATCCGATAAGCTTATGCTCATCAGATAGTCAACTAGTCGCTTTCATCCCTAATTCAGACCAAAAAAGGGAGCCAGAGAGGAAGCCAAAGATCAGAGATTACTGATGTATAAAGTATTTTACAATGAATGGAATGTTCTAGTCAATTGGAATTAGAAATTGTGGGAGATGTAACACACCAAAGACATTGCTGCTGTAGCTCCACTGACATTGCTGATGTTCCACCAGAGCGGAATTTGGGCCTACGCTGTTAGCTAATGCCTTTCAGAGTACTCCCCACATCAGCTGTGACAGCTGAAGACAGTGTCTGAGCATTAGCAGGGAAATTTTCCATATTTTTTCACAACTCATTTTTGGATGGGGGGGGAGGGGTTGACAAGCACTCTCAAAACAGACAAATAATACTTGGCATTCACCCAGGACCTTTAACTGAAGCATCTGAAAACACTTTACAAATATTAAATTTCCTAGCTCCCTCTGTGAGGTTAGTTAAAAATGACTAATTATCTTTTGCAGGTGGGGATAGCAAGAGAAGAAGTGAGCCAACTGCCCACTCACTCAATTCCTTGTGACCGTGAACTGAGAATAGAACTCATGAGCTTTGATTTGTGCTCTATTAGAAACACTCCCTTCCTTCACTCAGTTGTAACCCCAAAAGTAAGATACAGGATGCATTTCATTTGTTTTATCCCCATAGATTTGATACATCTCCAGAACCTTCTGGAATGGAACTCTGGTTATCTTACTATATCTTTTAGAAATGTGTCCGTCTGAGTCCGTTTGTTGAAGAACTCCCGCTAAATGATAAGAGTTAGGACCATCAACTTCGCTATGCTGCTTCCTCTAATCATAACTTAAAGCAAGATCAGGGATTGATTGCGTCAGGACAACGGAATATGCCTGGAATTTGAGTGTCTCTCATAAAATGGAAGGGAGGGGTGTGGTCGGAGGGAGTTACACTATGGAATGACCACGGGGGCAGCAAGGGATCAGAGATGGGGACCGGGACAGCTGTAACCCCATTGGGCCAGCAGGAGGCAGGGATGGAGAAAGGGACAGCTAGCTACTATATACTTCAGAAAGTTTGTGTGTCTGTCTGTCTGTCTGTCTCCCCTAGCCGGGGGACATTCACCCCTCCCCCAGCTGTGCTGCAGCTGCCATGGACAGGCGCTTCTCAACCGGCCCCAACCTGCTGTGGTGAGAGGGGCCTGGAGTTGTTCTCTTTCCCTGAGGCAGCGGGCATACTGAACCCCTCCTCCCTAGCCCTACCCCAGAACAATGATTTAAATGAAGAAAAGCAAAACTTATTTGAGTTAAAGACCCGAGCAACCTGCCTATATTTCACTTCACAAGTAATTGCACAGAAAAACAAATAAATGTACAATAGAGTGAAAACGAGAAGGAAGAGGTCAGGAATAAGCCCAAAGCAATGACTCAGGCAGATTCCAAGCAATAATTGTCATGGTTATTTGTAATGCAGACTGTGGTATTGTCAATTTCCACTATGATAAAATATAAGCACACCATAGATCACCAACTCTTTGGAACAAGACAAAATCCATTTAAAAAACATTTTGTAGAATTCTCACCTAATTTCCACGGGGAACTGTGCATTTGTAACCAAGAAGCTAGAGATTTTGTGACGGTGCAGCAGTTTTATGAATGTGTTGATTTCTGGGTACATAATTGGCTCTCCCACCAGAGACAGGGCACAGTGTTTCACCACCATCCCTTCTTCAAAGCGATCTACTCTTACTCCTGGGACACCTGGAAAAAAGGAGGGGAGGGGGGAAAAGACTGTGGTAAAAGACTTATTAGAATAATTTATGACAACCCTACATATGCGGAACGCATCTTGAACATTCATTGGAAACCGGGAACAGAGATGAAGCGCAGACAAAAATTTGCTGACCATCACAGGGAAAGAAAATATTAGTTAATCCTGAAAGAAAATATAAAAGCAACATTTTGCCCTCTAATAACTGTAAGCAACTCTGCTTAATCAACTTCTACTCGTTCAAAGATTCACACTGTGTCAAGATCAAGAAAACGGATGATGGAAGTTACTGAGCTAGATCCGCTGCTGGTGTAAATTACTGGAGTCAGTGCACCCACCGCGAATGCAGCTCACTGCGCATACAACGGATACGATGAACACAAGCAGTATTTTAGCTCACAAGAGAGAATAGTCCCTCACCCATATAAAAGTCTTCAATAAAGTGAAGGGATGGAAACAAGGGAACAAACTAAGATCCAGACACAGTTTTTAAGAAGAAATGAAAACGTTATGTTCCTCCTCAATTGGAACTGAAAGTACTTTGTGAATTTCACATGAAAACAAAGGCCCACATTTCATTTAACAGAGCAACAAAAGACAAATCAGTATCAGTCACCAACACCATCTGGTTTAAGACATTTTCTGGAAGACAAAAGACCTATTAACACACAAGCACTGCTTCCTCCCTGAGTTGCGAAGGCCACTTGCAATGAGAATGTAGCAACAATAAGGCTACCAAGTGTGGTGATCCCATGAAACAATCATCATATGTGAGTGTGTTTAGCCCATAATGACATGAGCCAGATTTATACGCGCAATCCAGAACAAAGAGCACACTATCCTATCCATTACCAGTTCTCTGAGCTTCTGCATCTTCACATGAACTCATTTCACAAGACGTAAGAGGCAAACTCTTTCAAATTTCTATTTTGAGGATGTCACTTTATATTGCCCTACAGTGCCTTGATGCATTTGAATAATATACTATGCATATTAAGAGAGTTATGACTTGAAACTATAGTCCTCAACTCACCTCATGTTGCCTAGACACTGCAACTCAAATGACAGAGAAAATTACCCACTAGGCCGCAATGTCAAGATATATAAAGGCGTTCTGAGGATACCACCTCAACCTTAAATAGAGAAGCTGGTCTGTGAACAGAACCAGGAAGTTTAGTGCATTTAAAATGAATTAGATTCATCCCGAGCCCGTGAAAGCTCAAGTGTCTACTCTCCCCAGGTCTTGAAGGACGGGAAATGGGCACTGTATCCCACTGGAAAGGAAAATCACCGCTTTATAATGGGACAAAAAGCACTTTCCTCTAGTTCTGAAGGGGGCAGAGATAGCAGACATTTAACTCCTGACATTACTATGCCTCAAAGTTATTCTTGGAGGCATTTAGCTTAATTTCTCTTCCCCTATGAGCCCTCCACTATTGGATAATAGTGATCAGGGCACCAGACTGACAGGCAGAGAGAAATAAGAAATAGTCTAAATAACATATTTTAAAATTATCCAAAATGTTGCTACAACAGTTATTGTCAAACACAGCTTCCATTACATAGACAATGATGGAGTATTTGAGGTATTATAAGCAATCATTTTGACTGTGGTAAATTATATGCTAGCTCGGGGTTATTTCCAATGAATACATGTATATGTTAAGAAGCACATGAACTCCCATACACTTAATAACTAAACAGAATTACCACGCTCAACTCCCCATGGATGAGCTCACTTTCAGCTCTAAGGAACTCAGCCTTCCACCACCTCAGCTCTTTGAGATCTGACTATATTTTGCATACTTCTTGAGCTCCAGTGCCTAGGTATATGGGAACCGAATGTTCATACTGTACCAGTATTATCGTACTGTATTAAGGATATGGTTTAAACATAGAAAAATTGGCCAAATAAGTGACCTTCTCCTCCCTGCCCCTTACAGCACCTAGATTTTCAAATTCAATTCAAGATACACATTGTTACAAATCCAGAACTACAATACCAAAAGCACCTCTTTTTCTGGGGCAGGGTGGTTATTTATTTATTATGGCTACACAATGAGCAATGGGGTTTACTAGTCACTACCTAGAAAAATATCTGTCACATAAATGATCCCTTGTCCCCTTCCACAGCCAATCAATCAATAAGCGCGCTCTCCCCCTCCCCCTCCCTTTCCCTCTCTCCCTCCCCTTTTCGGGTTCGGGGCCACTGACCCACAGAAAAATCAGTCAGGCAGGGGGCAGCGGGGACTGGAGTGCCAGCACAGGTTCCCCAATGCTGGGGGGAGGAGCCCTGAGCCCCAGGGACTGGATCCAGGCAAGCTGGGGATCACATCTGGCCCCCAAGAGAATTCTGTGGTTGGAAACTGTACCAGGGCAAAAGGGTGTGGTGCATGCAAGACCAACCCCTTCTAGCAACAATGCCACCCTGCACCCATGACCCCTTCACTTCATTCCAGTAACTAATACCAGCTCCTCTATCCCACGACAGCCCCAGAATGCTTGGCCTTCTCCATTAGAGCCATGCCATGAAATGGTAGCGTATCAAGAGCCTAAGACACTGCCTCATCCCAAACAGAACAGGATTTAAATCAGCAACTTAAAAAAAGAAAAGCAGGGCTGACTGCCTAAGTCATGGTAAGTTTACGTAAGAGAGAACACCAATGAACTAGACAGGATCACCCCATACTGCTGAAAAAGGTTTGTGCCTGTCATGTATTTCATCCACTGGGCACGCTCCAAGCTCAGACAAGATGGACAGATAGGTTACCCAATGACATCCAAGACAAAGGCTCATCTTGTATATTTTATGGATGCTTCATAGAACTCCTGATACTTCCACAATCTAAAGGGTTCATAAGAAAGAACATAGTTCTCAAGTTTTCCTGTCAAACCTGCTGGCTCTTCTTGTGTGTAAATGTTGACCATAACAAGGGAATTAATTCCCCGTATCTGAAAAAGAATGTGAGCTAATGAGTAGTCCATAGATGAAATAAAGCCAAGAAGCTTTCAAGTGGACTAATTTCCAGAGGGTCTGATCACCTGCTGCTCCTATTGCCTCTAGTTGCTGAGTACGCTGGGTGCTGAGTACTCCTGAGGGGAAGGAAATCAGACCCTGAAGTGCAAAAACAAGATACATAAACACGAGAGAGAATGCAGCCAATACTCGTCCCAATTAGGCTCCATGACAGTCCCTTTGCTCAGACTAACGGATATCTTTTATACAGCAAGGTCAAGATCTGCAGTCACCCAATCTGTCTGCACCCATTGTGAGACCTCTGTCCACAAACTGTACATCTAACCCCTGGTATGATATATGATAGGGAGCTACCTACAGTTCTTTCATGGCAGCAACGAGCAGTGCAGGGGCTGACCGTGAGTTTTAATGATGTAAACAAGACAAATCATCTGGGAAAAAACAAAAATAACTAATGTGCCATAAAAATGTCGCAGTTGTGTATATTTGAGGGTCCATACAAGTCTCATGTTTCTTTTCTAGTGCTGCAGAATTGTTTTGATCCACACTTTATCAGTTAGTGTCTGTTCTGATTTCCACTTACTGGATTCATTAAAAGAAATTTAAATTACCTTTAAATTGCTTGATCAAGCTCTGGTGATTTTCAATAGCCTCCCGCAAGATCATTTCAGGTTGGTCCATTTTCCACCGCCATTCTGTGCCCACTGGATTTGTATGATGCCTAAAAGAGAAATATTGGATTTTTATTGTGATTTGTAACACAAGAATAAACCCACCTGCCATTCTTCGCAGCACCCACATTATTTAAAAACCAAACTGACATAACATGAGTCACCTGCAAACCACCGATACAACTCCAACCCTGGCATACCGCAATATATGGGACTTTTCTAACAAAACAGACAGCTCCATCAGCCCTCAGTCTCTCTTCTTCCCAGGCGGAAAGCAGGGCTTTAAAGCACATCGTGAAGGCCAACAGCCTAGCTATTATGGCTCAGGGGCAAAAGTTTGTTCAGTAGCCAAGGGAACACGCTGCCTCCAAACATGCCCCTTATTAAAATCAGGGAGATCCAGTTCTAGCCTCTCCAATGACCACAGCTGCGGCACTATGGCACATTCACAGAGGCAAGTCCTAGGTCATTTAGCTACACATTGAAGGTACACATGCTAAGCTCAACTGATAATGGAGTGATTTGTTTCCAACACAATAGCTTTACCCTTTCAGTGTGTTCCAGTATAAAATAGACAACAGCAGACTTGGTTTTTCCATATAAAACAACTGCGTAACTTGCAATATATCCGAGATGTACCTGCGGGTTATATTTGTTTTTACAAACTCCGCCCCCCCCCCACTGTGGGGGATATTCGGGTGCGGGGTATATAGGTGTTTGGGGTTGTGTTTTTTTTTGTTTTTTGTTTTTTTTTAAAACACTCACCAGTGGGTTTTTTTTTTTTTTTTTTTTTACTCACTGGAGGCTGGTGGTACCTGCGGCTGCGCAGGAATGGGGTGGGGGGGCACGAGCACTCCCCCGCCCAGAGGATGGTGGTTCCTGCTCCCCCACCCCTTCCTGCAGCTGCGGAGGAACCAGGGGGATAAGCGCTCCCCCGCCCAGAGGCTGCGCAGGAATCAGGGCAATGAGTGGCTGGCTAATTCCCCTCCCCTGCCCGCCCTGCACCGTAAATTAGCAAATATACCCCCAGCACAGAAAAGTCTTGTATACACCCGCGGCTTATACTCGTGCGCTGGGTATACAAGATTTTTTTTACTGAAATAGAAAAAAACGCAGGGTATATTCGGGTGCGGGGTATATTCACTAAATTACAGTATTGACATCGCTGGTTAATTTCCTAGATTTATTCAGATGTGGGCTTCGCTGGTTACTTGCAAGAGTTTGTTCTTTAATTGCTGAATGATTGAAACCTCTTATAAAGTACTACAGGTATGACCTGCCTGGTCTGGCACTCTCGAGACCTAACCAGTCCCAAACGAGAGAGTTCGCCAGACAAAGGCAGATCAATTCCAGCCCCTCTGCTGACGGACTCCGTGCTCTCCTAGGGTGTGTCTAAGCTACATGGCTCCGTCGACGGAGCCATGTAGATTAGTCAGGACAGCAAAGGGAAATGAAGCCGCGATTTAAATAATCGCGGCTTCATTTAAATCAAAATGGCCGCCGCGCTGTGCCGATCAGCTGATTGTCGGCTCAGCACGGTACTGTAGATGGGGATCTGCCGACCCCAGAACCCTTCGTCAGCAGATCCTTTATGCCTCGTGGGCACAAGGCAGGGGGGAGCAGGAGCTGGTGCTGAGGGTAGGAGCCAGCTTAAGAGCCTCATGCGACTCTTACTACATTTAAAAGGCAAAAGGCACAGGATATTGAGTATCCCCCCATTGACTAATCAAGTCATGGAAATTCCATCGACTACTCGATTAGCTGATAAATCAAAATGTAACATCCCTACCCAATACTCCTTTGTACTATGCCTCAATGCACAAAAGAAAGATTCAAAACAAAAAATGAATCTCAACCAAAAGTAGCTTTTTTCTTCAGCAATTTCTCCAAAAAACAATATTTTTATCCTGCCACTACAGAAAATTTTGTGAAGGTAAAACATAAAATGGTGCATATACAATTCTTAAATGTTTAATTCTATCACTTATCATACCGGGGGTGGGCAATAATTTTTGATGGGGACGACTCCAAAATTTTGGAAAGTGGTCAAGGGCTGAATTCTTCCATTATATTAATGGAGGAGGTGCAGAGTCTGGGATGGTGGTCAGGTGCAGAAGGGAGCTTGGGGTGAGGGATTCGGGTGCAGGAGGAGGGCCTGTGAGGTTTGGGTGAAGGAGGCAGTTGTGACCTGGGGCACACGCTTGGCGTGCAGAGGTTTGAGTTGTGACCTAGGGCAGGGAATTGGGGGGGCAGGGATTTGGGTTGTAACCTAGGGCAGGGGATTACAGTGCAGGGGCTTGAGTTGTGACCTAGTGCAGAGGAAATTGTGATCTGGGGCATGGATTGGGGTGCAGGATCTGGGGGGGGTATGGGCTCAGGAGGGGGGCAGAGTTATGTGAGGAAGTGGGGCAGAGGGCAGTGGGAGAGGGAAGGGCTGGTGTGCCAGAGACAGGCTCTGGCCAGGAGACTTACCAGTGAGACTCCCAGCCAGCAGTTTCTCAGGCAGGAGCCTGCCCCCACCCCCGCACAGGCTGCAGGGCCATGTGCTCTGTGAATAAGCACCTGGCCGGGGGGGGGGGGGGGGGGAATAAGTGCTTCGCACACTGCCTGTTCTTGAAACAGGCAATTCCCATTGGCCAGAAACCAGCCAATGGGATTGTACTGGAGGTGGGAGCAGTCATGAAGCACCACTCCCCCTTCTCCCCTGCTCATAGTCTGTGGAACACAAACAGCCCAGCAGCTGCCTTTCTGATGGGCCGTGCAGGGATGGGGCAAGCATTGGAGCCTGCCTGAGGCTCCCTGCTGTGTCCATGGGCCAGATCCGGTGACTTGGCGGACTGAATCCGGCCTGCGGCGGGTGTTTTGCCCAGGCCTGACTTATACCATGTATATTTAATAGGGTGGCTTAGGAAAAAGTCCTTGGTGGACTCCAGACACCCATTAATTATGAGTGTCTCACAGGCCAAGAACTTTTTAAACACACAGTTTTACAAGCACGCTGTGTCATGTCTACAAATGGCTTATCTGACAAATGGAGTTTTAATGGGGGGACACAGCATATTTCATGGCTTTGCAGACTACATTTCCTAGTTCTTGGCACAGCCACTATTTCATTCTCACCTTTTCATTGACCAGCAGGCTCCAAAGTGTCCTAGAACATGTGCCCAACTAGTTACACTGGTCTAAGAACAGTTCAAGATAAAACTTTTATTTCTTCCCCTTCTAGCACTAATGCACCACACGCAAAAGGAGGAAGGGGCATCATACTATTGCATTAAGGAGCTTTCAAAACATGTTGATGTAAGAGGCTGCTCTGCAATACAAGGCATGATTGCCATAGTGCATTGCTATTAGAAAACGATGAAAGATGCCACCTGAACACGACATGGGAGTTTTCAGATTATTCAAGCCATCCCACCGCAAATCATTGTGGCCTACAAGTGAACCCCATCTGCACTCTCAACAGCTATCTATATCAGCTACCTATATCATTTACCAGTGCTACCCAAAGGCCCTGGCAATGAATCATAACTTTTCCCAGGAAGATGAGTACTCTTATGATAGAGCAACTGTTAGTTTACTACGGAGGGCAAGTTCCATAAATGCTATTTGGCTAAAATGGAAAAAGGAGAGCTAGTTTACTGCAAACCTTTACAGAACAAGGAGTTATTTTCCAGTCTGGAAAAGAAGCTCAATCCATTATAAAGAAAACAATAGCACATACAACATTTTAAAAGCCCCAGTGTCTGCCTGCGTAGGCAACTCAGACTGGGAGACCAGCAATAGGAAGCTTCTACAGACGGTATGGGAAAGTGATGTAATGGTTAGGGACTGAAAGTCAAGATTCTAGCTCGGGGTGGGCAATAATTTTTGGTGGGGGGCAATTCCAAGATTTTGGAAAGTGGTTGAGGGATGCACTTTTCTGAGGGGGCACTACGGGGTCCAGGATGGAGGCTGAGCACAGAAGGGTGCACAGGATAAGGGGCTAGGGTGCAGGAGAGGGTGTGAGGTCTGAGAGGAAGTTTGGGTGAAGGAGGGGGTTGTGACCTAGGCAGGGTATATAGGGTTAGGGAGGAAGTATGGGTGCAGGAGAGGATTCTGGCCTGTGCGAGAGTTGTAGGCGAGGGTACAGGGTCTGGGAAGGAGCTGTGACCTGGGGGAAGGGGGTGCAGAGGGTCTGAATGGTGACCTGGGGGAGGGAGTTGGGGTGCAGGAGGGGCAGGGGTGCCAGAGGCAGGCTTTGGCTGGGAGGTGCTTACCTAAGCATCTCCAGCCCAGTAGCCCTGCAGCACCCACAAGGCCAGCTGGGCTCTCTACCTGCTACAGCCCCAGACCACTTGAAAATGCAGGCAGTTCCTCCATGTGGCTCTCAACTCTGGGTGGGGGTAGAGGCTTGTGCTGCCCCAGTCGCCCAGGCCAATCTCTCTGCTCCTACTGGCTGACTGTATCCAGACAACAGATGCTGAGAGATTGGCTGAGGTCAATTCCTATTGGCCATTTCCAACCAATCACAGAATCATAGAACAATAGAACTGTAGGGACCTCAAGAGATCATCAAGTCCAGTCCCCTGTCCTGACGGCAGAACCAAGCACCATCTAGATCATCCCTGACGGATGTCTATCTAACCTGCTCTTAAATATCTCCAGGGATGGAGATTCCACAACTTCCTTACGCAATTTATTACAGTGTTTAACCACCCTGACAGGATATTTTTCCTAATGTCGAACCCAGGGCTGGATTACCCAATAGGCAGACTAAGCACGTGCTTAGGGCACCAGCAAAGCAGGCGCGCACGCGCACGCGCACGCACACACTTTACAGTATAGTATTGTTTTTATTTTGACTCACATATGGGGGGGCACCATAATCTTTTCAGTGCTGAGGACCTCTAAAGGTCTTAATCTGGCCCTGGTCAAACCTAAACCTCCCTTGCTGCAATTTAAGTCCATAGCTTCTTGTCCCATCATTAGAGGCCAAGGAAAACAATTTTCCCCTCTCCTCCCTGTGATACCCTATTAGATACCTGAAAACCGCGATCATGTCCCCTCTCAGTCTTCTCTTTTCCAAACTAAAGAAGTTCAATTCCTTCAGCCTCCCAAGTTGTGTTTGCTAGACCTTTAATCATTCTTGTTGCTTTTCTCTGGACCCACTTCAATTTCTCTACATCTTTCTTGAAATGTGGTACCCAGAACTGGACACAATACTCCACCTGAAACCTAAGCAGTGCAGAGTAGAGTGGAAGAACAACTTCTCATGTCTTGCTCACAACACTCCTGTTAACGCATCCCAGAATCATGTTTGGTTTTTTTTGGAACAGTGTCACACTGTTGACTAATATTTAGCTTGTGCTCCACTATGACCCTAGATACCTTGCAGCAGTACTTCTTCCTAGGCAGTCACTTCCCATTCTGTATGTGTGAAATTGATTGTTCCTTCTTAAGCGGGGTACTTTGCATTTGTCTTTATTAAACTTCATCCTATTTACCTCAGACCATTTTCCAGAGGATTTTGGATTATGACCCTATCCTCCAAAGCAGTTGCAACTCCTCCCAGCTTGGTATTCTCTTATAAGCGTACTTTCTATGCTAATGTCTACATTGCTGATGAAGATATTGAACAGAACCAGTCCTAAAACAGACCGCTGTGGAACCCCACTTGTTATGCCCTTCCAGCAGAACTACTCTTTGAGAACAGTTATCCAACTAGTTAAGCGGCCACCTTACAGTAGCCCCATCTACATTATATTTCCCTAGTTTATTGATAAGGTCATGTGAGACTGTATCGGCATGGTCTATGGAAAGTTTTCATCCTAGCAGTATGCGTTGCGTTGGCTGTGGAGCCTGCGGTGTGGTACCCCTGTAGCAGACCACATAAGACGCAGCCAATTCCCCACCCTCTCATTTCCTTCTTACGGCTGGTGATGGTTTCTGGACCAGCTTAGTCTCTTGCTCTTGCAAGTGTTTCAACAACCCTAGTGCTATAATTGTACTTAGTTCTGATAGTTCTGTAGTTAGCAGTAGTGTGCATAGTAGTTTATTGGGGGTTTTAGTGGATGGGGCCTCAGAGAGGCCATCAGCTGCAGCATCATGTCCTCTTCCTGAGGTGGAAATCCCAGAGGCCACCCCACTGGAAGCAATCAACTACTGGACCACTAGGGGGTTTGAAGGCACCCATGGCACTGATTTCGTCCTCATCTCTGCTTCCCCTCACCTGGTTCTGCAGGATGATGGCAAGGTTCATCAGGAGCTGCTAAAGAGGGTCAGAGGAAACCTGGGGCTCCAAGCAAAGAAACTGGAGGAACCATTCTCAAAGTCGTCTGCTCCACAGCACACACAAGGGTGGCACTGACGCATATGAACGAGTTTCTAAAATCAAAAATGCCTAGTGCCGATCCTACCTTCCCTGCTGGCCACCTTGAAAAGGGCCAAATGAACGTACTTTGTTCTAGCTAGGGGGCATGAATACCTCTGTAGCCAGCTCAGAACTACTCCCTAGAACAGCGGTCTCCAACCTTTTTAAGCACGAGATCACTTTTTAAATTTAAGTGCAATCCAAGATCTACATCACACCCAAATACCCTTGCCCCACCTTCTTTGTGCCCCTTCTCTGAGGACCCGCCTCCTGCGCACTTTCACCCTCACTTTCATCGGTCTGAGGCAGAGGTTTGGGGTGCAGGCTCTGGACTTGAATTAAGGGATTTGGAGTGTGAGAGGGGCTCTGAGCTGAGCCTGGGGCAGGCAGTTGGGATGCGGGAAAGGGTCTAGGTGCAGGCTCTGGCAGGGCATTTAGATGCAGGGGGCTAGGGCAGGGGCTTGGGGTGCAGGAGGGGGTTCATGACTGGGGCAGGGTTTCGGGATGTGGGCTCCAGCTGGGCCCTGTTTACCTCAGGTGGCTCCTGGGTGGTGGTGCAGTGGGGCTAAGGCAAGCTCACCCCTGCCCTGACCCAACCCTGCTCCACTCCCAAAAGCAGCCAGCATACTCCATCCCAAGACCTGTTGTGCCCCCCTCTCTGCTCTTGGAGATAGGACAGAGTGGGAGAGGGGGCACCTTGACATAAGCATCCTCCTCTCCCTCCCCTGCCCAGTAAGCAGGAGGCTCCTGAGGGGACAGCTCCAAGACAAAGGGCAGGAGAAGGACAGTTGAAGTGCTGGCATGCTGGCACTTGATAGCTTCCTGACAGTTTTGGCCAAGATCACCTGTCAGAGGCTCCAAGATCTACCAGTAGATCCCGATCTACTGGTTGGTGACCACTGCCCTAGAATAAAGACTCCAAGAGGCTGAATATATTTGGGCAAAAAGTTTGATGTCCTGTTTACAACTTAGAGCAACTAACCACCAAGCCCTAAGTAGTAAATGCGGTGACGACAATATGTATGGTAGCCATGGCCACAATCAAGGCATTGCTTCCTGACAGATCCAGAAAGGAGTTTTGTGGCATCACAGATGAGGGCGTGGAGGTGAGAGCCGCTTTCTTATGGTTACTCTGCATCCCCCACTCTTTCCCCTTGGCTCTGGAGGCTCTGCTTCATGGTCGACAAGGAGCTGAAACCCTTGTTTGGCGACATGAGATGCTGCTTTGCAAAAGTAGGGGTGCCCCAGCCACTGTTTTGCATTCTTGGGTGGAGAGCACATGGGTATGCTCACATCTGGCAGCGGCGCTCCCATGGGTATGCTCACTCCTGGCAGCGGCACTCCCAGAGGGACAAAATGTCTCGAAGAACTCTCGTTACTCTGAGGTAAGTAACCTCTCGTTTCTACATTGCAATAACTTTCCAACAAGGATAGACTGTTACCTAGAACCTGCTAGGGTAGGGTTCTCAGACTTGTTCTTTCTGATCTCCCCTCCTCCAGATTCTGTAACTGTTTGATGGCTCACCTGTGCCACAACTGATTTTTGCATTTAAATGACAGGGCTGGCACTAGGGGGATAGCAATTGGGGCAGTTACCTAGGGCCACCCTCCACAGGGGGATGAGCAAAGCTAAGTTGCTCAGGCTTCCGTATCAGCCCTCAGTGGTGAGGTGTAGAGCCCTGGGACCCTTAGTGGTGAGGTGCAGGGGGCTGGCGTAAGCCCCATACCGAGGGGCTTCATCTTTCTGCCCTGAACCCCACCAAGTCTAATGCTGGGTCCGTTTGGTGGTCCCCAATACCATCTATCGCTAGGCACTGTGAGAATGCAGAATGGAGCACGGTGCATCTTGGGACTATGCAAAACATCCCGTCAGGACCGCTTTGTTTCCCAGATCTCCAGAGGTTTCCGGCTTTCTTTTGCACCATTTTTCCAACTGCCATTCTTTACTGTGCACTCCAGCATCTGCAGTGACAACGCACGGATCCCGTACTTCTCTCCTGTGCTCTGCTCAGTGTTGTGAGGACAACACGTATTGCAGCAGAGCTACTCTTGAAGATACTGATAGAGGAAGTGGGGCTGTAAGTGACTGGTCGACTACCTGATACGCAAATGCTTATCGAGTAGTCGAGCAGGAACTCGGGTAGTCACTTCCCCCCACCTTGCTGCCTCTATCAAAGAGAGGCAGCAAGGGGTGGGGAGCAGGAGCCAGTGAGGAGGTAGCGTAAAAGCTGGTTTTTCCCAGCACCGTCTCCCTTTGAAACGTACAGGAGCCCTGGGTGGCTCTTGTTCATTTCAAAGGGAGAGGCGCAGCGGGGGAGCGAGCGCCCCCTTATCAACTAATCAAGTAGTCAATGGAATTTCCATTGACTACTCGATGAGCTGATTAATCGAAATGTAACATCCCTAAGAGGAAGTCTCCCAGGTGGCCCACATTCTGCCGGAGATGGACAGCAGCAACCTCTCATTGCATTTGGTTCTCACAGAGCAGCTCTACAGGGTAGACAGTCACTTCTGGGCTAGGAAAACCAACCCGAGAGGTGGGATCGCATTGTCATGCAGGTGTGGGCTGCGAGCGTGGGCTGCGAGCAGGGGCTACAGAACTTTAGGAGTCATAAAGCTCCAGAGCAGCCCCTGTCAGCGGTGGGCCCCATAGGGCTAGAGCAGTGCCCTGCCCGTGGCAGGCAGGCAGGCAGGCAGGCAGGCAGGCAGGGGCCGCTCCAGCCTACACTGCTTAACCAGGACCACTACTAGATAACCTTTCACATCCCTACTGGAGAGTACCCCCAAACCCCGTGGACTCAGCCCTAGGGCAAGGAGATCTGTCCCCTTCCACACTATGGCTAATGTCTACACAGCTTCCCTCATCCGCAAAAGCCTATGCAATGAAGTACGGATTAGCAGAGTGCTGTGCTTCATCTGCATAATTAATTAGGAGCCGTTTTTGCGCAAGAGGTTTTTGGGCAAGAACCGTTCTTCCTCATTTTTTCAGGAAGAACGGCTCTTGCACAAAAACGGCTAATTAATTATGCAAATGAAGCATGGCAATATGCTAATCCGTGCTTCATTTGCATAGGCTTTTGCGGAAGAGGGAAGCTGCGTAGTTGTAGCCTAGTAGTGCTGCTTGTACCTGAAGTTTACTGAGACTTGGGCACAACCTCAGTTGGTGCTGAGAGCAAGTTGCTGCAGTCTTAAATGGGTAGGGACTAAGTGTTCCAACCAGCTTTGGCCTTATTTTTAATTTGTTTGTATTAATAAAACCAGCCTAAAGAAAAGAGCCTTGGCTGAATAGTAGGGTGGGGCTCTAGTTAAGCTCCCCTACTACCTCATTGCCAGGTGAGGTAGTGGGAAAATCATATCCCAGGTACCAATTCTGGATTCCCTCTTTAGATGCAGTTGAATTGACTTCAGACCTGAGGGGAAAATGGAAAAGAAACAGGAAAAGGCAATGTGACTGGAAAGCAGAGAATACCTTCCACAGCCCTATAGGTACAGCGGTTTCTTTAGCTGCCACCTCCATTTTGAGCAGTTTCTTTCAGGTGTTCAGTTTGGTATAAATACCTAGTTAAATCCTGCCTTGCCAATTCCCGGCAGTATAAGGTGGAGAGTAGCTCTCACTATAGATAATAGTACTCTGCACTTAGTACTCTGCATTTTCCACATGAGTGCTCTACAAAGAAAGGAGTATTATTAGAGCCATTGTACAGAAGGAGAAGCTGAGGTAAAGCAAAGTGAAATAATTTGCCCAGGGTCACAGCGAATAAGCAATAATATGTACCAAAAAAGTCCTCTATAACAAAGTCCTCTGGAACCAGGCAGTCTGGGCTAGTGGACAAGATATTGGACTGGGATTTGGCTTCTATTCTTGGCTCTGCCACTGAAGAAATATGCTGCTACCGATTGAAGCCAAGCATGGATAAATGACATGCCCAGGCCACATTGCAAACTGGTAGCAAACTAGGAATACATCCTAGAACAGGTGTGGGCAAGATGCCTCTCGAGGCCGGATATGGCCCGCAGACACGCTGCCAGAACCCTCACACACGCAGAAGCCACTGTTTCAGGCTCCTGTGCCTCTCTGCTCTGGAAGAAGGGGAAGGCTTCATGAGATCTCCCCACCCCCAGCCCAATCCTCAGCTCCTACTGGACCTAGGGGAGCAGGCTTTAAAAAGCCAGAGGCAGAGTGGACAGGGGAGCAAAGGTGACAGGGGGATGCAGACCAGGGAGTTCAGCAGAGGGAGTGCCAACATGGTCAGGAAGACCTGCAATACCTGGGCCAGCACTGTTTCTGTTGCCTCCGCCTGTGCCTGTAGCACGACAGACCAGCTGACCATGGATGCCTCTACCCAGATCCTGGTGTGGTTTTGCAGGGACTGTGGCTTGCAATTCTCACGTACTGAAAACCAGGCTGGGGAGACCATCCAATGTGAAAGGTGCCTGCTGGTGGAA
Organism: Pelochelys cantorii; assembly: GCA_032595735.1. Classification (NCBI taxonomy): domain Eukaryota; kingdom Metazoa; phylum Chordata; order Testudines; family Trionychidae; genus Pelochelys; species Pelochelys cantorii. Next base: position 4,866,527 of record CM064346.1, on the reverse strand, counting down.
TCTCTCAGGCAGCAGGTAGGAGAGCTACAGGAAGAGGTAGCTAGGCTGAGGAGCATCCAAGGCCATGAGGAATTCCTTGAGAGTATTCAGGAGGAGACAGCGGAGGCTGAGGAAGCTACCCAACTACACAAGACTGCTGACACACCACTCATGGAGGAGGAGATGGGTCCGGGGGGGGGGGAGGGGGGGGGGGAGGAGAGGAAGAGGACACTGGCAGCCAGTCATTCTGGCAGCAGGCAGTGCTCTGCCCCTGCTCCCAACCCTCCCACCATGGTACTGGAGAACGGTTTTGCTGTTCTGGATACGGGAGACAAGGAATCACCATCTACAGCAGAAGAGGAAAAGCCTGTACCGGTGAATGACTGAACCTCTAGACACAGCTGTAACCAATATAAAATTAAAAGTAAAAAAAAAATTGCTGACATTTTTTAAACACATTTTATTCTGGGTCTCTCCTACTCAAAATAATAAAACCTATTAATTTAATTTTATTTAACTGCTTTATCTCGTTACAAGTATTGAATGAGCTTTAGAAACTCAGCCAAAGGATATAATCACATCAGGTTTGTTTAGTTATCTCCTGAGTAATCATGACATAATATGCATGGTGTCAGAAAACTCAAGTCTGTACATTTCCTCCAGCTGATTAAAAGATTTGGTCACTTCAATTTTTCTATTAGACAATTAAGCAGAAGAGATATGACAAATACAGTGAGACCAAGAGCAATAATGGATAGTGACAGGCTACTTTTTTTGTAAAGTACATTATTAGTTTGGGATATTTATTTATTATAATAATTAAAAGTCTATTCCTGCTCTCACTGCGAACTCCTACTCACTTCTGAGGCCACATCTCTACTTACTGAAGGATTGACACTCCGGTGATCGATCTTTTGGGGTTCGATTTAGTGGGTCTAGTAAAGACCCACTAAGTCGAACACTGAGGGCAGCCCAGGGACCCTGTGAGTAGCAGGTACCTGCTCAGTGTCTCTAGTGCCTGCTGCTACCTTGCTCCCTGGGCCACTTCCTCAAGATGCTGCTCCATCCCGCTCGCACTCTCTCAGGACTTTGAGACCCAGTTCTCAACACCCCGGCATGGGTTATACAGAGTTCTGTAGCCACTTGGGGCTAGTCTTCAGTCCCTGGACTTGGGTTTTAACCAGATCTAACATTCAGCTCACACTCAGAGCTCACCAAGGTGCTGCTGTCCTCCCACTCAGAGCCTAGATCTGGCTGGGTCAAGCTCCAGTGAGGAACTGGCAGGCCCTGGCCCAGCAGCTTCTTTTATATTGGCCTGCTGGGCCCTGATCGGCTGCCTCTGCTGTGGCCACTTTATCCTGTTTCGAGGACCTCTCTTCTGCTCTTTTCCCTAAGGTGAAGTGCAGCAAGGCCTCCAGCAGAGGGCGTCAGGGCCTCATCCACCCCGTCACACTGCCCCAAAAGTGTCCAAGTGCACAGATAGTAACTGCTGGTTATAAAGAGGCAACACTGTAATACCTCTTTGCCAGTAAGGTCTCTTAATGAGCTTGCCAAGGTTTGTAAATTGCACTGGCTTGCAAGCAGGTATATGGAGCAGATATTCTGCAAGTTTCCCCTCGCAATCCAAACCGACTGTCACACTCATTGCAAAGGCTTTCCAGCTGCAAGATTCAATTGAGATTTTATACAAAGGTTCAGAAAGTGGAAGGAGCACTATGCTAACTCCTTATGTCCTCAGTAGTGCAGTCAAGGGCACCATCCTATGACTTAGTCCAGACAAGAAATACGGAACACCAGCCACCCCAGCATATCCAAGAGTCACAGATCCAAGGACTACAAATTCTCACCGTCCAACAGCCTAAAGATTGCCTTGGGATTGCTATACATGAGTACTTTCTCTACCTTTCCTTCCAAGAGCTCTACACTGCCTGTGATACTTCCATGGTCCTATTGCCATAGTATCCGAGTGCCTCACAACAACCTTGAATGTATGTGCCCTGCTTCAAAGGGCTGTTGTGGGGCTAATGTCCTTATCCCCATTTTACAGATGAGGAAGTGAGACAGAGACTAAGTGACTTGCTGCCCCAGAAAGTCCCTGGATGACCTTCGGCAATACATTGAACCCGTCTTTGTCTTCCAAGTCTTTGTCTAGCTCTTAAACACTGGGCTACTGAGGCTGTGCCTAGCTCCCCAAAAAAAACTGCTCAGAAAGAGGTAGAGAAGACCACATATCACTGAAATTTGCTAAATATTTGTTTTTTGCACCAAAATCCATGTTTTTAACTGCACCTGACAAGTGAAAAACATTCCTCCTTTTCACATCAAAGAGCTCACTAATTAGACCATGTCACCCAAAGCAAATAAACTAGAATGTTTTTCCAGCATAGTCCTCTAGGAAATGATTTGCTTGCACTCTGTCACCATTAACTAAATCTGTTTTCCAGCATTACTATTCATTAGTGCTACTCCATTTCCAGCATTATTTTAAAAAGTGACAAACGGCCTCCACGGAGCTACAAGTTAGTCCTATGGCAGGTGTCACACATGGCAATTTATCCCAATTATTGTACTTTCAAATTGCCTGTCCCTTGGCATCTCTGATTTCACCCCATATTTCAAGACACAAAATCCTGCTGATAGAAAATACTGTAGTTGGGTTGTTTTGGAGGGGAATGCTATTAAATTTTCAGTAGTTGAACACAAGATACCAAAAAGCTCCGTTTTGCTGGTTTTATTGCTTTCTATTTTACATTTATGATACACCCCATCTGTGTTGGGACTGGATACACAATTACACACACGTCAAAAATCGCTCCTACTGGCACAGCTACCATTGCAGAACTAGTTGCACCATTACAAACTAAAGTCTTGAAAAGAGAAAAGGCAAAAACAAAACAAAAGAATCCCACAACACACATTTTGCTTCCTAACTACAGAACAGTTCTGACACACTGTAGAACATAGTGGGAAAATAACACCCATTAAATGAAGTTCACAATGTCCTTTCAAATCATGAGGTGAGGAGAGCCTATTTAGGATTACAGTACCAATTACGGCTCAAGTGTGGATTTAAATAGGATGGCCAGGACATAACGCTCATACTTAGCATTTACATAATAGTTATCTTCAAAGTCCTTTTAAAAAATGACATCAAATGGGCCTGCACGAGGCCTGCCATTTAAAATAATCTGACAAGTTAATAATAAAAAGTATCAAAATAGGGGGAGCAACTGACATTCTGGGATGCAGCTGTTTTCACAGGATAATCTTTAGAGAGGCAGAATACGAAAATGAATAGTCTGTGGGCTCAAGAGATACAATACTCACCCTAAGTATCATTTGCACAGTACTGAATTAGTTAACGGAGCAGACGTTAAAAAGTTGAAATAATTTTGAATTCCTCCCATTTATCACATTTGCACTTTAGTGTTTTTATTTATACTGAGGCCTGGTCTACACTAGGAGTTTAGGTTGAATTTAGAAAATCGACCTTATGTGGCTAAATGACGAGTCCACAGTACCAAGCCCATTCCGTCCACTTTAAGGGCTGCTGAAGTCTGAGTACTCCTGCTTTTCAGAAGGAGTAATGCAATTCGAGCTTGCATGGTCACATTTACAGTACCGTAGACGCAGCACTGTGAAGGTCGACAGGAGGCATCTCACACTGCCCCGCTGTGGGCGCTCTGGCCGGAACTTGCGACTCTACTGCTCTCCAGGTGAACAAGAAAAGCCCTGGGAAAGTCTGAATTTCATTTCCTGTGTGGCCAGCGTTGCAAGCACACCTCAGAGCAGGCAGCCCACCTGAGCGGCACGTGTGGCTATGACTTCCATGAGTTCAAGTTCCATGCACTCCAGTTCCCAGAATGTAGACGTGCAAAAGAGATCTTGGACCTTGTCGAGGAGAGGAATCCATTCTCACAAAGCTCCTAACCAGCAAAAGAAACACTAATACCCATGTGAAGATATCAAAGTGCATGGTGGAGAAAGGATACACCAGGGAAGCTGAGCAGTGCCATGTTAAAATAAAGGAGCTGAGGCAGCGCTATCACAAGAGAGGCAAATGAAGGCTAACATGAAGGGGAAAGGAGTCCAGGACAGCTGGCAGTATTTTAAAGAAGCCTTATTGAAGGCACAGAAAGAAACCATCCCGATGCGTAGCAAGAGAGGCAAACATGGTAGGAGACCGGATTGGCTTACAGGGGAAATCCTTGGTGAACTTAAGCATAAAAAGGAAGCTTACAAAAAGTGGAAACTTGGACAAATGACCAGGGAGGGGTTTAAATGTATAGCTCGAGAATGCCGGGGGATTATCAGGAAGGCGAAAGCGCAAATGGAATTGCAACTGGCTAAGGATGTGAAGGATAACAAGAAAGGTTTCTACAGGCATGTTAACAAGAAGAAGGTGATCAGAGAGGGCGTGCGGCCCCAACTGGACGAAGGAGGTAACCTAGTGACAGGTGATGTGGGGAAAGCTGAAGTACTCAGTGCTTTCTTTGCCTCTGTATTCACGGACAAGGTGGGCTCCCGCACTAATGCGCTAAGTGATGCAAGATGGGATGAAGATGGACAGCCCTTAGTGGGTAAAGAACAGGTTAGGAACTATTTAGAAAAGCTAAACAAACACAAATCCATGGGTCCGGACTTAATGCATCCGAGGATACTGAGGGAGTTGGCAAATGTCATTGAGGAGCCTTTGGCCATTATCTCTGAAGAGTCATGGAGATCGGGAGAGATCCCGGATGATTGGAAAAAGGCAAATGTAGTGCCCATCTTCAAAAAAGGCAAGAAGGACGATCCAGGGAACTATAGGCCGGTCAGTCTTACCTCGGTTCCTGGTAAAATCATGGAAGGGATCCTTAAGGAATCCATTTTGAGGCACTTGGAGGAGAGGAAAGTGATTAGGAATAGTCAGCATGGATTCACAAAGGGCAAGTCATGCCTGACCAATCTGATTAGCTTCTATGATCAGGTAACTGGCTCCGTGGATATGGCGAAGTCAGTGGATGTGATATACCTTGACTTTAGCAAGGCTTTTGATACGGTCTCCCACAATATTCTTGCCAGCAAGTTGAGGGAATATGGACTGGATAAATGGATGGTAAGATGGATAGAAAGCTGGCTAGAAGGCCGGGCCCAGAGGGTAGTGATCAACGGCTCGATGTCAGGATGGCGGTCGGTTTCTAGCGGAGTGCCCCAAGGTTCGGTTCTAGGACCGGTTTTGTTCAATATCTTTATTAATGACCTGGATGAGGGGATGGATTGCACCCTCAGCAAGTTTGCAGATGACACTAAGCTAGAGGGAGAGATAGATATGCTGCAGGGCAGAGATAGGGTCCAGAGTGACTTAGACAAATTGGAGGATTGGGCCACAAGAAATCTGATGAGGTTCAACAAGGACAAGTGTAGAGTCCTGCACTTGGGACAGAAGAATCCCAAACATTGTTACATGCTGGGGACCAACCAGCTAAGTAGTAGTTCTGCAGAAAAGGACCTGGGGGTTACAGTGGATGAGAAGCTGGATATGAGTCAACAGTGTGCCCTTGTAGCCAAGAAGGCTAATGGCATATTAGGTTGCATTAAGAGGAGCATTGCCAGCAGATCCAGAGATGTAATTATTCCGCTTTATTCGGCTCTGGTGAGGCCACATCTGGAGTATTGTGTCCAGTTCTGGGCCCTCCACTACAAAAAGGATGTGGACGCATTGGAGAGGGTCCAGCGGAGGGCAACCAAAATCATTAGGGGGCTGGAGCATATGACCTATGAGGAGAGGCTGAAGGAGTTGGGTCTGTTTAGTCTGCAGAAGCGAAGAGTGAGGGGGGATTTGATAGCAGCCTTCAACTTCCTGAAGGGGGGTTCCAGAGAGGATGGAGAAAGGCTGTTCTCAGTCGTGACCGATGGCAGAACAAGGAGCAATGGTCTCAAGTTGTGGTGGGAGAGGTCCAGGTTGGATATTAGGAAAAACTATTTCACTAGGAGAGTGGTGAAGCACTGGAATGGGTTACCTAGGGAAGTAGTGGAGTCTCCATCCCTGGAGGTATTTAAGTCTCGGTTTGACAAAGCCCTGACTGGGTTGATCTAGTTGGGATTGGTCCTGCCTGGAGCAGAGGGCTGGACTTGATGACCTCCTGAGGTCTCTTTTGGCTCTATGGTTCTATGATTACTCTATGAAATGGATGATCTAGTGCATCACCACAAACATGCCACTTCTGTGAGCAACTGCATGTGATTCTAAGGGGGGACCCAACAAGCTTCCCAAGCCACTTGGGAGAGCAATGCGGACAACAACATGGAGGTGGAGGGCGACGATGAGGAGAATGGCCAGGTGGAAAGTGGCAAGAGCCAAGAACTTTTTATAACCTTGGAGACAATCCCCTCCTGCCAGGGCATGTCTCAGGCAGGCAGGCACTGATCCCGGGGAGGGCACTTCTGATGAGTTCACATTTATTTCCTTGCTGCAAGTGAGTTAAGGCAATGGGGTCTGGTGTGTGGTGCACTCTGTGCCTACAAAGTGCGGGGAAGGGAGAGCCCAGAAGAGCTGAAAATGGAGCTGGACTCCTCCCTGCATATCTCCATGAAGCTCTCATAAGAGCGCTTTGATCCTTCTCACAAGGGTCTCGGGAGGCTGCCTTATTCTGTCCTCCACGGTAGGACACCTTCCCACACCAAGCCAGCCGTGAGTGGTCTGGTGTCATTGTAGTACAAAGCACCACAGCACAAGACCCAGGTTTCTGGCTACATTCAGTCAGCATCAGCTCCCTAGCGATTCGGCGAAGACGGATATCCCGCATAGCCACCTGGATGAAGGAGGGGAAGCTCTTAGCTGCTGCCAGCATGGCCCCCCACCCCTCACTCCTGCCCTCCTGCCCACAGCGCTCTCCCAGGAAGTGGGGTATGGTGGACACAGATGAGGGAACCCGTGTGAGCCACCACTCTGCCCACTGGCATGATCAGACCCAGTTCCCCCTCCCACCCAGGCTCCCCTGGAATAGGAAAGTAGCACTCTCCCAGGAAGTGGGGGATGGCAGACACAGATGAGAGAAGCCGTTTGAGCTGCTGCCCTGCCTCCACTGACACCATCAGACCCCGTTGCTCTTCCCGCCCGCAAGATTGTGTCGTGGCAAGCCCCTTACTCAAGCCTGCCTCCAAACCACGTAAGTCCAGATGTTTCCTTGAGAACTCTGTTGTGTACCTGCTGTACAGTAGCCTCTTTAAAAGCAGAACATTGGCCTTGCACAGAACACATCTCCATTGTCTTTAGACAGCCCTGCACTATATGTTAACGGATTAGATTTTGGGCTCCACAATGTATCTCCTGTAATGTGTGCCCTTATAACTTTTTGTTACAGTGGGAACAGCAGGGAGCTTGCTGGTACAGTAATTCCTCGCTTAACACGTGCCTGCTTAACACGTTTTCACGATAGCACGATTTTTTGGGGGAGAACATTTTTCAAACAACACGACCTGTCCCTGAAAGAACACGATTTTCCCTAGGGCCAGCCGGTGGCCGGCAGCTGCGCAAGGCTTTCCCTGCAAAGCGGCAGAGGTTCTCCACTCGCCATGCCATTCCCCGGCGACTCCCTCTGGCCGGACGCAAGGCATCCAGCCAGAGGGGGTCACCGGGGAACTGCGCGGTGAGCAGAGAACCTCCGCCACTTTGTAAGGAGGCAGACGAAGCTCTGCGCAGCTGCCAGTGACCAGCACGCTGGGGAAACCCAGCCACCAGCTGCAAGCGGGGGGCAGAGGAGAGGGAGTGAGGCATCCAGCCAGAGGGGGTCGCCGAGGAATGGTGCGGTGAGCCTCCAGAGGCAGGGTAAGCCCCGCGCAGCTGCCGGTGACAGGCCAGCTGGGAAAACCCAGCTGCTGGCTGCAAGCCCCCTCCTTTGTCCTTCCCTTCCCTTCCCCAGAGCCAAACACCTCCCCTCCCTGCTATAACCCAGTCCCCTTTCTCCCCCAACCCTATGTCCCGGTCCCAGCTGCTAACAAATGCAGGCTGGAGCTGCAAGCGCACGTGCGCTTGAAACGCAACCCCTACCTTTTCCATTATTTTCAATGGGAAAATTGACCCCGCATATCACGTCTTCACTTAGCACGATCATTTTCTGAAACGTATCTACCATGTTAAATGAGGAATTACTGTACTCCCCTGGCTCTACCAGCTGTCCCATTTGCACAAATCCACAGGCAAAAACAGACAAGGGAGGACACGTTTAGGGAGCAAATAGAGTGGAGGAATAAGCTACTGGAGGAGATGCGAGCAGCACAGCAGGAAAGGGCGGCGGATGAGCAGGAGAGGAGAGCATGAAAAGAACTGCAAGTGAAGCACCAGGAGAATATCTTTTCGCCCCCCATGGCTGTGATGGAGCGCATGGAGGCATGCCTCGAGAGGATCCCCCCCAACCAATCCCTTGCAAAACAACTTTCCCTTCTCACCCTAGTTCCATAGCCTCCACCCCAGGATACGGGGTGCGTGGGACTCTCACTCATCCTCGAGGATGTTGCATGGCAAAAGGTTCTCCCTCTCCCATTCCCTCCCCTCCTTCAGGTCCCACCATGGGCTTCTTTTCTGTCTCTGCTATCTTCCCTACATAAAAACGCATGATCTCCGAACAACAGTCTCTGTATTGCAGGGGTGGGATGGGGGATTATAGGCCAACACGATGTATGCAGGGGCATCTCATTGAGAGCCATGTGCACAACTCTCAAAACTGGCCATTCATACAGCTTTCCTTCAAAGCCTGTACGATTTGTACTGTCTTGTGATGGGCTCTCTTTATTGCCCTGGTGTCTGGCTGCTCAAAACTCTGGCTAGGCGCTACCTCAGCACCCCACCAACAGATGACTTTTCCCCTGGCTCTCACGAACATGAAGAAGCATACAGCAGGCTGCCTCCACAAAGGGAATATTGCATTCGCGGAGGTCCAACCTAGTCAGTAGACTCCTAAACCTTCCTTTTAAATGCACAAAAGCTCATTCAATCACCTTTACTTGCTCAGCCTGTAGCTGAACTGTTCCTCACTGAGGTGCTGGCTGACAGCACAGAGCTTCATGAGCAACAGGAGCAAGGGGTAAGCTGGGTCACCAAGGATCACTATTGGCATTACCATCCCTCCAATTTTAATTTTCCAGACTGGGAAAAAAGCTCTAGTGTGCATCTTTCTGAAGAGCCACAAGTGCCAACAGACTCACGCGTCTTGCACCTTTCCTGACCATCCCACACTGACGCCGGTGAAACAACTCTTGTGACCCACCAGCACCATCAAGAAGCCCCACAGCCTGAATGAGAGCCCAGGAGCAGGGCCTGCGGCCCGCAGGGGAGCACCAACCTCCCTTGGCCTGGCAAACTCCCTGGTTCGGGACTGCTCAGGTCCCGAGGATGGCAGACCAGGGAGGTCCAATCTGTATTAACAAGGCCATTCATCTTGGGACTGGTACTTTGGTGCGCACGCATAAAAGAGAGACCCTATAAAATATATCAACCCATTTAACATTTGTGACCCTGCATCATGTGGAAGCGGACGCTTTTTTCAGCTACATGAGGTCCCAAGATGGCGAATTAGTGGTTGGTATTTTTTTACAATAAACTTAATATTGTAAGAAAAAAAAAAATCTAGCTGCAAAGGAAAGCACAGCATGTTCAGTCTCTTGGCTGGCTTCTTCACAGCCTCAATGTCATCTTTCCAGATGAAAAATGCTTTGGAAGCTCAAGGATGCTTTTGAAATTGTTTCCATTCTCACCACTGAACACAGCAAGAGTGTACACTGAATTAATCCTTCCACCAAATTTTCAAGCACTACAAAGGATTTTTCAAATGTATTTTTAAAAAAATCATACAAATGGGTTAAAAATTAAAGAGCGTTATTAAATCATATTAATATTTTCTTACTGTGGAGGCAAAATTTAGTAGCCTTTGGCAATGACACATTTGCAATTGTATTAAGAAGGGCATTGAGGTACCGACCCTGCAGCTGGGTCTCCATGCAAGAGCACATGTCCAGTTGCAAGATCAAGGTTGTGTGTTACTAAGAGTCCATCTACACAGCGGTGCTATTTCGAGATAACATTTGTTATCCCAAAATAGCGTTCTGCACGTCTTAACAGCACGCCCGTTATTTCAAAATACATTCGAAATAACAGGCTTCTTATTCCAGCTTCCTCACTGCACAAGGATTAAGGAAGACACCGAAACAGTGATTTATATCAAAATTAGCACTGTGCAGACAGCGCGAAATTTCGAAATAAGCTACTTCGAAATAAGCTACGCAATTTGCGTAGCTCAAATGGTGTACTTTATTTCAAAGTATGCGCTACTGTGTGGACATACCCTAAGTATGTGTACACAGCACTCAGTTTGCCAGTACACGGCCAATCAGATTTAATTATCTGAATTATTGCTTTCTTTAAAAAGCCAGGCCTGCTGAGTTCACAGAATTGCAAGCAGGGCTCTCTCTCATGTGAAGAATACAGGAGTTTATAAACACACCAATTAATACACCAAATGACAGGATGACACTTCCCAAAAGTAAATCATCATCATAATCCGTTCTGTACCTCCAGCAAAACACGCATTTGTTTGCACAAGCCAGGCTCGGTGTGGTCTCCATGCAGCGATGACTTTCAATGCCATAAAAAGTGTGTTTGTAGCAGCCTCCTCTACCGCGCAGCATCGACTAGAAATGGGGGGAAGGAACACAGAAGTTTAACAGTTTGCAACCAAATGACGCAAAAAGCAAAATAATCTAGAAAAAGCAAGATGATTTGACAAATCCAGCCATATTTCAGCTTCTTTCATACAAAGATATAAGAAAATCAATTAAACATAATTCTTACTCACATTATACAGAAAATTGAACTGGATTGTCACAATGGTTCCTGATGGCTTTTCAACCTATGAACATATGACAACTCCAATGTAACTGACTCCTGTAGAGTCTTATACCTGAAACTAATTAGCCCAATAACATGAATATCAATAAGGCTGCTTAATTTAATCTTCCTTTTGCCAAAGTACTCACAACGGACTCAAGACACTGGAATGGAGATTAAGTCCCTGATGCTGTATTAACTGCAATACAGCAATGTCCAAACATCCTCACAGGCTTTTCTTCAAGCTGTGGGTCATTTTTGTTTTTAAATATTACCATATAAAATGCTATATGGTTATTTGTTCCCCTAACAGAGCTGTAATTTCTATCATCAATTACTTTAATTTTCAAATCCATACATGGACACATCTCACAAACCAGGTTAACTATATGCAGTAGGTCACCATGACGACGGATATCATCTATTTGAGAAAATTCATGACAGCCAGATCAGTGTACACTACAGCGATTTATATTAGAACCTATATAAAAAGTTTATGTCAGTGCTGGAAAATATCTGACTCTCCTTTATGGGAGGAAGCAAACCATGCTATAGCTTAAACATCACTTTTTCTTACATAATATATACCACCACATTATTAAAACTTTTTGCCTTACAAAAATACTCGCTATCAATAACAGATTAAGCCATTAAGCTGTAAATACCACAAATAGTAACAAAAATAAATTTACAGGCTGCCTTATTAAATGTCCACTTAATTCTGCTGAAAACCTGCTCCTTTCTCAATCCTAATTTATATAATACAAACTCTCTTTTACGCCAGAAGTCTGTTCCAGGAGAACTGCATTATCTCCTTAATCCTGCTCATACAGCATCTATTGATCCCTTAGGAATTTTCAGGCTATTGAGAGTGTCTATTGCTTGGGACGGAGACTGTGTATTGTTTGCTTGGTTTTTTATCCAGCGCAGATCAGAACACCACCACAAATGGAAAAGGATCACTATCACTATCAAGAGGGGAAAAGGAATATAATGGATTATTAACTTTTCAGCTAAGCCCTTTTACTATAAAAGCTCCAAAGATCCAAATTAAAGTTTCGCCCTTTCAGAAAAAAGGAAAATACAGTTCACATTTAATCATTACAGTGTAATTATGCACCAAGTGATTTTTAAAAAGGGTTAAAAGGAGGATTGTGTCTCTCACCTTCAAACAAGTGTTAAATTGCTATTTCTATTACCATAACACCTAGGAGTCCTTGGAACCCTTACTTGGTTCTGTACAGAATAGCACTGAACAAAACACACAGTCCCTGCCCAGTGCCACATGCATGGACTTTAAAGACACATATCTTCTAAGGGCCAGATACTGCAGATGGATATTATGAGATGTCCAGAACTACAATTTTTTGTACCCACCAATTCTTTTTTGTAATATGGCAGAGCATAAATACATTGAATGAATTAAAAAGGCACTGTACCACTTGTTTTGAGCCTACTTCTGCTTTCCACTGGTGTAAATTAGACCTACCAAAATCAACTAAACTACCACTGTGGAACTGGTAACTTCGGCCAGATCTACACTACACACTTGGGGATTACTACATACTGCTCCTACCTATTCCCAAACTATTTCCATACTTTACATGGGTTTAAGGTAGTGCTGCCTTGAAGTGATAGCACTTGAAAACAAATCAGTTCTCTATGCTTCTCTCTCATTTGCAGCACTGACAAAGTCTGACAACTTTTTCTTGAAGTATATCACTGCCTGCTATTATGTTAAAACACAGAAGGAACACTTTAAAAGCAACTTTTGCACTCGATGGAGTGGTCACCAAAAGCACTAGCAGGATCAGTATGCCTTACAGAATATTCCTGACAGCAAGGCAGGGTGATCTCTGAACTACTCACAGGGGCAGATATTGGGGTGTGACACTTTTCCATCAGGCATTTTAGTAAAAACTAGATTCAGCCACTCATACGGCAGTCCCGGTTTGCGCCAGCCCCAGGAGCTAACCCCGCTTCAGCTCTGCCGTTTAAATGTACTCAGAGCTCTTCCTACACTTAAAAGGCAGCGCCACAGCGTCCCCAAGCCGGCGCCAATCAGGACTGCCCAGCTCTTACAACACTGAAAAGGCAGCACCACAGCAGCCAGGACCTGCCGCAAGCGGGGAATGCGTCAGTTCCCGCTCACACCGAGTCCCACCCTGAGCCTCTGCCTCCCTTGCCGCCCCCTGCACCATGGAGACAGTGCTGGGGGGAAACTGGCTTTTAAGCCAGCTCCCGCCAACACTGGCTCCTGCTTACCCCCACTTGCTGCCTCTGATATAGGGATAGGCTTATCGGGTAATCAGCTATTTGATTACTCTTTTACATCCCTAACTATAACCACAACAGGAATAAGCTGCAGAAATGAGACTAGAGAGTGGCTCCAACTTCTTGGCCTGAATCATCTTTGCACTCTTTGCAGCAGGGATGTAGTCAAAATGCAAAATGACAATATCGTAGTTTTGTAACATTACAGTCCACAGTAGACAGCTTATATTTTCTTACAGGTAATATATTTTAAAACTGTCATTTTGGACAGAGAAATTAAGCATCTAGAGACCTAAAGCAGAGGTGAGGTTCTGTTAATTTTGGAAAACCTTTAAAAAATAAAAAGGTACCTTTGTCCACCGACATAGCTTCACGCCAGAATGGCTTCCAATCAGTTTGTAACCTGAACATAAAAAAGGGACGGATTAGTTCCATTGATGTTAAGCTGTATTCATTGGCACACAAAATTCATCTAGCCTCTGAGCATTAACATTGCCTCTCCCCAGTAGCCACCCCTAACAACTAAAGGTATTAAAACGGTGCAAGTGACATGACAAGCAGTAATTCTTCCATTCTACACTGCGCTGATTTGGCCTCAACTCAAGTATTGTGTCCAGGTCTGGGCACCACATTTCAGGAAAGATGTGGACAAACTGCAGGTCCAAAGAAGAGCAACAAAATTATTAAATATTTAGAAAACATGAGTTATGAGGGAAAGAACTGGGTTTGTTTAGTTTGGAAAAGAGGGGACATTAGGACAGCTTTCTACCATGCCTCCACTGACAGTTTTAGGAGAGATTTATTTATTTTCTGCCAGACTATAGCAATGGATGCACTTTTTAAAAAAAAAAAAAACTAAAATATTAACGTTTTACTGAAAACAAAAACCACATCTGCCCAAATCCTCAATTTACCAGTTCTGTAATGGAAAAATGAGATTGATCTGAAGAAATGTTGAGACCTTGGGTACCTGAACCTACAATGCTTACTTCCCTGGAATAAAGGCTACTCCTGCCAATTTCACTAAGCTGCATATCTGCAAACCTCCAACAAAGGCCATGGGAACTGCACATGCTCAGCACCTCCTAAGGTTTTGCTCCACATTTATGAGGAGTTGAAGCTCTCAGCCAACTTTAGTGATGAAAACTCATCTAGTTGGCCTGTGCCAGGAATTATACTATTGGAAGACACAGCACTGAGATCTGCAGAAGTGCTTAAAAGCAATTCACTTGGCTGGCAAGCCAAGCTCTTCATCTGTTGTGTTCTTTGGAAAGTTTGGTGACAATTACCCACCTTGCCATTATTTAATAGCCCTTGAATCCCCTACAATGGCTACGTCATAAGACAAATGAAGCACACGCCCCTGCAGGTTAAGAGCTAAAGTTTAAAAGCTCAATATGGCCATATAGATGAGTAAAACCATTCCTCCGATTTCTCTGAGGCCCATTTATCTACTTCCCATTCGGTCTGCTAATCCTGGCAGCAAGCCACCTAAGTATCACTGAAGAAGGGAGCACAAAGGATGGTGCATACTCATGATTAAACAATCCAGGATATAGTAGCATTTTTTGTGTGTGCAAAGGATTAGACTCAAAATGAGGCTCTTCTTTCGCATTATGTTGTGTGTCTGCTGTCTAAACCATACATAAAGCTAGGGGGAGAGGTAGATATGCTGGAGAGCAGGGATAGGGCCCAGAGTGACCTAGACAGATTAGAGGATTGGGACAAAAGAATTCTGATGAGGTTCAACAAGGACACGTGTAGAGTCCTGCACTTGGGACGGAAGAATCCCAAGCATTGTTACAGGCTGGGGACAGAGTGGCTAAGTAGCAGTTCTGCAGAAAAGGACCTGGGGATTACAGTGGATGAGAGTCAACAGTGTGCCCTTGTAGCCAAGAAGGCTAATGGCATATTAGGGTGCATTAGGAGGAGCATTGCCAGCAGATCCAGAGAAGTGATTATTCCCCTTTATTCCAGAGTGAGGCCACATCTGGAGTATTTGTCCAGTTCAGGGCCCCCCACTATGGAAAGGATATGGATGCATTGGAGAGGATCCAGCGGAGGGCGACCAAAATGATGAGGGGGCTAGAGCGCATGACCTATGAGGAGAGACTGAGGGATTTGGGTTTGTTTAGTCTGCAGAAAAGAAGAGTGAGGGGAGATTTGATAGCAGCCTTCAACTTCCTGAAAGGAGGTTCTGAAGAGGATAGAGAGAGGCTGTTCACAGTAGTGATGGATGGCAGAACAAGGAGCAATGGTCTCAGGTTACAGTAGGAGAGGTCTAGGTTGGATATTAGGAAAAACTATTTCACTAGGAGGGTGGGGAAGCACTGGAATGGGTTACCTAGGGAGGTGGTGGAATCTCTATCCCTAGAGGTTTTTAAGTCTTGGCTTGACAAAGCCCTTGATTTAGTTGGGACTGGTCCTGCCTTGGGCAGGGGGCTGGACTTGATGACCTCCTAAGATCTCTTCCAGCTCTATGATAAGGAACCTGTCAGTGTCCCAGGCCAACCAAGATACCTTATCCATCAGCTGTGCCAAGGTCACCTTCATTGCTATACTGTTTTGGTTCTGTGGTAACTATTGATCTTCTTTCCTATACGCTATGCTTACAAGGGTTGTCTCAATTAGATCCAGCTACTGGTCCCATCTAAAAGCCCTCAGGGCAAGTCTGTGCACAAATATTCCAAAGGACATTCTGAATATATTCAACTCTCTTTGCTAGTAGTTTCATTAAGTTTCACATCTTTCCAAGAAATTTAACGCGAGATATAGGCTTAAGCTGGAAGTGTAACTTCAATACACATCACATTTTTAAAAAGTGCTTTGTGGATAGCCCTCTTCTCTGATCACAACTACTTGGATTTATGACCATACCATTGCTCAAAAGAAGTACTCTTCAACACATCCTTAATGACCACATATTCATTCAAGTCAAGCCCATGAAATACATAGCATCATAAGCAGGCACGTAATCAAATCAACAAAAAAAAAAATGTACTGAGAGCACAAGGACTTCAAAACTGGGACTTCATACCTTCTCTAGCTAATGAATTCTGAGAAAACTAGAACTTGCCAAACAGTGAATTTCAGCAATCAAGCCTGAGTGTTATACAAGACATGAATTATAGCGTTCAGGTCAGCTTTTGAGAGTAATGGGTGTCCTTTGGCTATAATATTAAGATGATAAAAAGAACATTTGGTAATTAACTGTTCTGACAGCCAGACTCTTAAAAGAAGAGACAGAAGTTACATTATAGCTGTCAACGGCAGGGTGCCCATAGTCAAAAAATGAAACCACAACTCATACCCAAGAATGATATGTGCACCAAAATAGGATATACAGATTCAGCAGTTTGTAACATAAAAACTGATAGGCTACATGAGGCATTTTGTCTAAAAGCACCTTCGAGTTATGCATATTCATATCCATAAGCCCATTTCCATAAAGCACGGAGGGAACCATCACAAACACCCCTAATCAATATAGTTATACAAACTATTTAGTGCAGACCAGCCCTAAATAGCATAGAAATTTAGGGAACATCATAATGGAGGGTCACTGCAAAGATACAGGGTTGTGAAATGAAGGATTTAACCATGACGGACTAAACTAAATAAACAGCTGCAATCATCAGGAGGCACAAAAGAAAAGTTAGCCACTCCCCGAATAAGGAACTCATGGCAAGCTTTGGTGAAAGCAAAATTCTCTGTTGCACTGAGTGCGAAAAGTCAGACAAATTCCGAGAGAGCTGCTGTGAAAAGGGATAATAAACATCCAATATATTGGATGTGTGGTTCTACTAAACAGTCTTTAAATAAACACTCTGGTTTGAAATGAATGCTGCCTATGAAACCTGACACTCATTAGGAGAATGTTCACAGGAACAACATTTCCCATTCCCTCCCACAATGCAAAGGTGGAGGGTAAAAGGTTTGCAACATAATAAGTCACTAATACAACAGTAATTCGCTGTAACATCATGATAGTCCTTAAAGGCCATAATGCAATTTCTTTGCTTGAGCTATCACACAATAGGGGTACTTGGCAAAGCTTTCTTGGCAGAGAAACCAAGGGAAGGGACGGGACGGGAAGATCACAAAACCCAGGCTGAAAGGAAACTGCTAGAATTAAATTGGTATTTGATGCAAAAATATGAAGAGTAGCTGGTAGCTGGACAGCTTGGGCGTCACATTGGTGGCTATTAAACGATAAACACTCTGAGTTTTGTTCTGAGTCCTGACCAGTAACTCGTGACAGGGGCCAAGACACAATCAACACAACCAATACAAAGCCTACCTTTTACACCAGTTTTAAATTATGAGGGTTGGGGAGAGGAGTGCTTTAAAAATGGACTTGTGAGGCAAGAAGCTTTCAGGATCCTGAAATCCTCCCTTACCATTAAACCATTGGCAAAGAATGTTTGCATGAGAACAAGTTGCAGGACTAGACCCTGACTTGAAACAATTGCAGCCTACGGTTTTTTTCTACATGACAGCTTTTAGCAACATGACTGGCCGGGCTGCTGAAAGTCAGGCAGTATAAACACTTTGTCAACACTGTTACTGATAAAAATCTTCTACCTCACCTCCAGTGATGTGAGCAGCATTTCATTTTGGCAGGAGAGCACTCCTGCTGATAAAGCATTGTTTACATCTAGGGTTAGGTATACACTTGCACTTTATCAACAAAACTAGGGATGTTAAATTTCCATTAACTGAATAGTCGATTAACATCAAGAATTTTTATCAGTTACTCGACTATATTATAGTCCCCGAGGGAGGGGCCGGCAGCCAGTGCGCTCCAGCCAGAGGAGACCCCTGCCACTCCGTGCTCCTGCCTCTGTATCAGAGGCAGCAGCGTGAGGTGCTAGGCGAGAGCTAATCTGCGAGGGAAGCCAGTTTAAAAACCAGCACCCCTTGTGGACTGGCTGCCTGTCCCTGCGCTGTTGCCTCTGATACAGAGACAGCAGCCCCTGTCCAGGAGTGGTCTGAGCTCCCAGACCCGGCACAAGCCAGAACTGAGCCAGGCTGCCTGCCCGCCCAGCTCTTAATACACTTTAAATGCAGCGACGCAACAAGGGTAGGTCCCAGACACAGCAGAAGCCACGACTGAACTAGACTGCTTGCCAGCCTGCTAAAACATGTACTGGGGGGGGAGGCGGGGATGTGTGACGTCTATAGTGTTAACCTATCAGTTAATCGACTACACTATTACATCCCTAGACAAATGTTGTTCATGGGCTCTTTAAAAAAAATAAAAACATGAACCGCCAATTTTGCTGCAGCGAGTGAAAATGTAAACAGTGCTTTGTCAAGAGGAGCACTCTGCTGCCAACAAAGCAAAGGCACCTCCTTGGAGGTAGAAGTATTTTGTTGACCAAAGTGCCAACAGCAGTCATGCGTGCTGACTTTTAGCAACAGGGCTGTGAGAACACAGCACAGTCTTGTCGCTAAAAGCCGCATTGTGTAGACATACCCTCGCACTTGCCAAGGCAAAGCCTGTCATTGGGGAAGTGGGGGGTGAGGTGCTGTTTAAATACCCATGAATGACAAAAGCTTTGTCCCTCAATTGCCAATGTAGACAAAGCTGAATACTTGTGATTCTTTTCCTCCCAACCAAACTGTTAAAACATTGTTTTAAGCATTTAACATCTTCTGTGAATATCAAAAACTTATTTTTGCATTTTCAACAATTTGTAAAAACTTGACTAATAAATACAAGAACTCAAGCTATGTGTATCAGACACAAGCAAATATGCATATCCACGTGTCAGAAAACAGAGTGGGAAATTGACAATGATGAACTACTAGTAGCTGCAAAAACAGTCCAGACTCAACCTTAATTTATTTATCATAAAATATCTGGCAAATTACTCAAATTTCAGTGTCCAATTACACCAGTTTTTTTAATTTATTTTAATTAAAGCCCAGATCCACCTTTACATTTCAAAATTGCCAAATAGAGCACATAAAACAACCTATATATCAGAGCAGTTTCCTATCAGTGTCTGCTTAACAAACAGACTGCTAAAAATACTACCACTTCAGTGTTTTCATCTATTAAACTAATGCTGAAAAAACCTCATGTTTTATGCAGGTGTAGACAGAGCAAGTGGTAAGTGGGACCATTCAGAGCTATTGCAGTCTGTTCTAACCATTAACAAAGGTCTTGAAAGGTACTCCCAGCATCATAGCTAAACTGAGGGTGGAACAGATTGTTTAGCATAAGTAGATAACACAAAGTGTATTGTATGGGACCATTCAAAGTGAAGTGGCCCATTACACATTGTTATAAGAAGCCATAACTCCAGTACTCTTATTAAGACCCTGATTTTTAGCATCTAGCAAAGATATAAATTTAAGTTCCCAGGTTCCTCTTTGGAAGGTGTTGTGCAGGTTTCTTTTCAGGATGAGTACAAAGAGGTCAGAAGGCAACATTTGCCATGGGGTGATGTGATACGGTGACCACTGGTAACAGGAGCTTGTGTGTATTTATCATTCTATCAGTGAAAACTTACCCTTATCATAGAACACTAGAACTGGAAGGGACCTCGAGAAGTCATGGCTGTTCTCATGGCAGGACCCAGTGCTGCCTAGACCATCCCTGACAGATGTCTGTCAAACCTGCTCTTAAATATCTACAGAGATGGAGATTCCACAACCTCCCTGGGCAACTTATTCTAGTATTTCACTACCCTGACAATTAGGAAGTTTTTCCTAATGTCCAACCTAAACCTCCCTCACTGCAGTTTAAGCCCATTGCTTCTTGTTCTATCCTCAGAGGCTAAGGAGAACAATTTTTCTCCTTCCTCCTTGTGACACCCTTTTAGATACCTGAAAACTGCTATCATATCCCTTCTCAGTCTTCTCCTCTCCAAATTAAACAAGCCCAATTCTTTCAGTCTTCCTTCATAGGTCATCTTCTCTAGACCTTTAATCATTCTTGTTGCTCTTCTCTGGAACCTCTCCAATTTCTCCACATCTTTCTTGAAATGTGGTGCCCAGAACTGGATACAATACTCCAACTGAGACCTAATCAGCGCAGAGTAGAGTGGAAGAATGACTTCATGTGTCTTGCTCACAACACTCCTGTTAATGCATCCCAGAATCATGTTTGCTTTTTTTGCAACAGCGTCACACTGTTGACTCATATTTAGCTTGTGGTCAACTATGACCCCTAGATTCCTTTCTGAAGTACTCCTCCCTAAACAGTCGCTTCCCATTCTGTATGTGTGAGACTGATTGTTCCTTCCTAAGTGGATTACTTTGTCTTAAAGCAACTCTTATTTTACAAACTGAGCACGTTTACTCTGCCTAGAACTGTTTTTTCAAAATTTCTTAAAAAAAAAAAAAAAAACTCCCCCCGCCATACACCACATCCCTTCTATTGTCTGGGCAAAACATGTTATGAAGAATGCAGAGAGAATTTTATCCTTGTCTACCTGTATAGACAAATTACAGGTTGTAAATATAAGTCTAACAGGCCCCATGTCTTCAAAATATCTTCCCCCCAGAAATCCTGTTCCCTTTCAAAAAACCTGGAAAAATAGACTTAAAATAGAAACAGGAACAGAGTCCAGTTCTCCTCCCCACCAGTTTTACATATGTAACTTCATTGATCTACAATGATGTATGCAAAAGGTTAATTACACCCACAGAATCTCCATTATTACTACTTTCTGTGCCACTAATGCTGTGACTAGCATCTGGACTAGCAAATGAATATCAGTCACTTCTCCATGAGCTCTTAGCAGCTCCCACACCATGACTCTGCTCAGCCACAATACCTCCTGCTCTTAGGGTGTTATTTCTTTAACATTATATCCATATTTGATTTACATATACATAAATTCTACGTAAATTTCAGATACACCACCTTGTGGTTTAAAACCATTGAATTCTTCTGCTTACAGGCACTTGAAGAATACTTTTGTTTTCACAATTCATGGTTAACATTTCCATTGCCCACATTTGAATGCTATTGTTCTCTCGCATACATTTTAGCAGCTGCACTCTTCCTACCAATACTTAAACCAGCTGGAAGGCTGCTAGCGCCCCCTGAAGTTCAAGGGCTTTATTTTCAACTTGATGCACAAGAATTTATACATGTATCATCCCCTAGCCTGAAAGGTGAAACCATGACCTGAAGTATGTAACCCACGAAGGGATACACCATGCTGCCTAAGCTAATGAGCAACAGTGCCTATGCAGAATGCAGGATCACCTTCACAGCACAGTTAGCCTGTATGGCCAGAAGTTTCCAAAGGGCTAAGAAACCATCATCAAGCTCAGATGTTCAACAGAGCTCAGAATAACTGGGCATTGAACCCTTTAGAAAAATCTGGGCATAGGAATCAATGACAGCTTCTGAATACTTTGAGAATTCTGGTCTCAACTGTGCGTGAGGATCACTTGGAAAATGGACCCTGAACACTTCCTGACACCAGTACTCCCACATCCCACACATCTTAGATCAAAGCACTTTACCTTGCCATCCTATGGGAAAGAGAGCGCAACCAAAGATTTCACAGGACTGAAATTGCCCATGTTATTTCTGATACCCAGTTCTCTTCTATGGCTTTCCCTTGGATTTCTCTTCTGCCGGGGCCCATTAAATAACAAACCTATTTTCTATAACGTGAGGATTCTTTGATATTTGAGAACAGGGTAACAAAGTACAAGTGCTGTTGCCATAGATCTTCCCAACAATTTGGTACTTCCATTACCATTCAGCTAACAAACAGGAAATTAAGGTTATAATTAAACGCAACATTGAGGCTGAGAAATCAAGCCCCATGAAAGTAATGACATTCTAGATATTATTAAGGCTCAACATTCTATTCTAATCCTATGGAATTATTCTGTAAACACAGAATAATTCCACAGGACATCAGAAAAATTCTTCCAGCCAACAGAAGAATTTGGCCCAGGTTGCTTTTTAAGTATGTAAGTAACATCGCCTCAGTCACATTATGCTAAATATATACTGTGCAGTACCCGAGAAACACAGTCACTACAAATAATACACAGGGTATATCTAACACTGCAATCACAGACTATATACAAGCCTGCCTGGAACGCTGGATAATTACCTAGGCAGCTAGCCCGTGCTGCTGCAGCTCCTTTGTTCTGGTACCCAAGCCAGCAAGATTAAAGCCAGCTCAGGAATGTGCAATCACACCCCATGACCCCAAAGTAGACATACCCCAGATAGGGAAGGAGCCTTATTTGGAGTTGCCCTGCTTGGGTTCTCAGCCTTAACATTATTTTTTTCACATTTATATTGCTGCTTGTTTAAGAAGAGCACAGTAAAGAGAACCTTAAGCTACCCTCCTCAATACTGACTTCAAAACTGGCACCAAGAGGGATCACATTTAGTAATAAAAAAAATCATTTATAGACAAGTCCGCTTACTAGAAAAATCATTATTTATCTAATCCCCAGCCCTCCCCCTGGGTGCTGCATGTCAAGCTGGGTTCATCTGGACGTGTCGATCACCAATAAGTATTCTGCAAATCAGAAACAATTCAAATTCCATGAATGATTCATTAGAACAGAAGATAGCTCCCTATGCCACAGCTGTGCTGACTTAGTAGAGCTAGCAAAATAATGTAAAAGTTCACCATGTTCTCTGCATTAGTAAAATAAGCAGATCTGACCTGGATTACATACAAGGAACAGACGTGTTGATTCAAAAAGGGACTCAACGGTCACTCTCTTCTGATCATAACCATAATTTAAGGGTGCTATAAAGCTAAAGCCACACCTAAGTTTACCTGCTCATCTGAATTCAGCCCCCAACAATTACAAATCATTAGAGGTAAGCTTTTCTCCACACAAAAATCCACCTTACAACTAAGCATACCAAGTTTCAACAGAGAAGGAACTGTTCTGAAAAAACATAAGCAACTGAAGGAGTTACATTGTAAGCCACGTCTTAGCTCTAGCTACTTGTTTGTTTGTTCTGGCAAACAAAGTAACATAAAAGGTTAATTTCTATTTTCAGTTCTTTCATGTCTGCCTAAATAAATGAATCTAACGCTACAAGTAATATCATTGTAAACATAATACCCGTAGTCAAATTCTTGAAACAGACATATTGCAGTGTTTCTCAAAGTGATCTGCAGATCCACTAAGGAGGTTAAGGACTAGTCGATTTAATACTTATCGGATAGTCAAGTTGACTAGTCGATTTCTCCCCTTCCTCTCCCCCTCCCCCCCCCCCCGCTGCCTCTATCAGATAGAGGCAGCAAAGGGGGGGGGAGTGGTACTTCAAAGCAGCAGTGCCGCACAGCTGATCCCGGGCTCTGTGTGGCACCCCCCCCCCTTGAAATACTGCCTCGGCATTTCAAAGCGGCAGCGTCACATGCAGCTGACCACGGACTCCATGCAGCTCTGCCCCTTTGAAATGCCAAGGCAATGTTTCAAAGCGGCAGCACCGCATGGAGCCCAGGATCAGCTGGGGACTCCCTAGCTGACCTTGGGCTCCCTGTGGCATTTCCACGAAACCCGGAGTCAGCTGGGGAGTCCCCACCTGATCCTGGGCTCCACATGGTGCTGCCATTTTGAAATGCCACACAGTATTTCCACAGAACCTGGGATTAGCTGGGGACTCCCCAGCTGATACCGGCCTCCAGTGCAGCATTTCAAAGCATGCAGAGCCCAGGGTCAGCAGGGGAGTCCCAGCTGATCCCGGGTTCTGGGGAATGCCTCGCAGAGCCAGCTGACCCCGGGCTTTGCATGGCATTTCAACCGGAGCCAATGGGAGCCATGAGGCTCCGTGGATTCAGAGCTGGTAAATAAACAAACCGGAGTGGCCAGTTAGCAGCTTTCTCGGAGTGGGTCTGTGGGCCATTATGAAAAACACTGATGTATTGCTAAGACACTCTCTCAAGTTATATTTGTTATTTGAAAGTATTTGAACAGCTTACCCTGCATGTGAACTTTATGCAGGATTTAACACTGAAGAAGGAGAAGGAATTAACATATCCTCACGGTATAAAACTGATGATAGCTTTTTATAGAAGAAACTACTGAAAAATGCCCTTATTAAACTACTCAGTAAACGTCCAGCTACAAAGTTCTATCTGTACAACCTGAGTATAACAGTAAGTTTAACTGATGCAAAATCCAGTGCTAAAATAAAGCCTGATTCTTGAATCAATATTCAACTCACCCACACCAAACATGATAAATTTGCCTGAAAGGTGAAAAAAATAAAAAGAATGATTCTTAAGACTGTCTAAAGAGATACGGTTCAAAGGCAAATTTGTGTTCTGCAACTAAATTTTGAAGGAGCAGCTTCATTCTGAATCACTAGTACTGTTTTTTTTACCTCTTTTGAGCTAATTATGCCCTCAGGGAAAAGAAAGTGTAAAGAAAGTGAAGTTTAACCCATAGAAACCAGTAACTGCTAAATAAATTACATGATCTTTTGAACCCTCTGCTCTTATTTAAAACAATGAAAATATGCCTGTATAGTCTAATCTCAGGAAGAATGTTTGTTTGGATACGTGAAACTAAAAGGAAGGCAAATTAAAGCCCATTTGAGCAAAATGCTCTGATACTAGTTTGTGTGTATATCGTATATTCAGTGCACAGTGGGAAAGTGTTTCCCTAAAAGGGCTTAATTTAACAGAAATAGGCATGATAAAAATTAACTCTTTGGCGACTGTAGGTTTACATAAACAATTCATTCAGCTGTAATTGCTGGCATTTTTCCAGAAAAGCAGTCATAGGAAAACGTTTAAAAAACGCCTAAAAATGCAATTTGACAACAAAAGAAAGTGATCTTTTCAATTCTCTCTTACAGTCTCAAATCATGACATTTCTCAAGTAGATCTGACCTGCTGTTTAAAACCTGATTTCTTGAAAAGTGGGCTGTGTACACAATTTTGATAATCTAACTCAGGGGAGGGCAATAATTGTTGACGGGGGGGGGCTACTCTAAGATTTTGGAAAGTGGTCAAGGGCCGCACTCTTCCATGATGCTAATGGAGGAGGTGCAGGGCCTGAGATGGAAGCTGGGTGCAGAAGGGAGCTTGGGGTAAGGGATTGGGCTGCAGGAGGGAGAGTGGGGTCTGGGAGGGAGTTTAGGTGACGAAGGCAGTTGTGACCTAGGGCAGGGGACTGGAGTGCAGGGGTTATGGATGTGACCTAGGGTAGGAGGGGATTGTGATCTGAGCAGGGGATTGGGGTGCCGGAACTGGGAGGGGATATGGGTGCAGGAGGGGGGCAGAGGGCTTGGGTATGTTGAGGGGGCCAGAAGGTTGAGGAAGTGAGGGGCTGGGGTGCCAGAGGCAGGCTCTGGCCAGGAGACTTACCAGCCAGCAGCCCAACCAGCCTGCCTGCCTGCAGAGCTAAATGCTTGCAGAGCATAAAACAGTTCTCAGCCAGCCTGCCTGCCTGTCTGCTCCGTGCTTGCACAGGCTGCAGGGTCATGTACTTCTGTGAATAACTGAGCTGGAGGGGAGCGGGTATTGTGCTTTGCGTGCTGTCTGTTATTCAAACAAAAACCGGCCAATAAGATTGTGCTGCGGGCAGGGACAGCGCCTGAAGCCTTCCCTCCCACTCCAGGATCACAGTCGCTTCCTGAGAGGTGTGCAGGGCAACCAGCGGAGCCTGCCTGGGGCTCCCCACTGCGTCCGTGGCTGAATCTGGCGGCTTGGCAGGCTGGATTCAGCCCACTGACCATATTTTGCCCGGGCCTGGTCTAACTGAACGTTTTGTATGTAGTACCAAATAGCTATCACACTAGAGCCACAAAACCAAAGCAGACTAAAGGCTATCAGACCCTGAGCAAGAAAGGTGAAGCTGCTTGAATCACTGCAGCCACTTTGCTTCATGCTTCCTATAGACATAACACAATCTCACAGTCAGTCAGAGCTTTGTAATGCAAACGTAGGGCCTAATCCCATAAGATATTGACTGTCCCAAACTGCCATCGCACTTGATGTCACCCAGCATGTCAAAGGGTCAAGGCCATAATCACTTCCTCTTGTCCAAGCGTTTCCCAAACCAAAAAAAGAGAGTAAAAGCTTTTTCCCCTCACGTCCACAAGGCAGAAGAACAGGATTGCGCCTTAGAATTGCACCAATTACTTCGGAGAGGTAACAGCTACTATGCTGACTGGCATATTGGAAGACAATCTTTCAACCCAGGAAACAGCCAGAACCCAAATTCTGCAGTGCACACATCCACCCCACTTCACATCTATCAGCATCTCTGCTCCTTAGAGTACAAGCTAGAACAGGATTTGACTTGAAAGTAACACAGGGACTACACTCAAGTGTGCCACACGTATTCAGCTACTTTGCAGCAGTTTACACTGTATTTGTCACCAAAACTATGGCCTTTGGTGACAAAAACCAACCCAGATGTGTGGGAGACACTTCAGGCATCCAAAGGTTCCAGCAGGGAGTGAGACAGGAACCCATATGAAGATATTACAGGTTAGTGACCAAGTTTTGTAGAACTTTATTTCTTATGGTATCATGAGATTTCGTGGGCGCAACTCACTTCTTCAGATGACTCCTCAGAGTGGGTTGCACCCACGAAGCTCATGATACCATCTACATGTTTTGTTGGACTTTAAGGTGCCACCAGACTATTTG
Source organism: Pelochelys cantorii (assembly GCA_032595735.1). Classification (NCBI taxonomy): domain Eukaryota; kingdom Metazoa; phylum Chordata; order Testudines; family Trionychidae; genus Pelochelys; species Pelochelys cantorii. The sequence continues at coordinate 4,839,794 of CM064346.1, read as the reverse complement.
TTGTTTTTTAAGTTTTTCCTGTTACAGACTAACTCGGCTATAATTAAATAGAACAGGGCTATTCAACACATGGCCCCTGGACTGCATGCAACCTGCAGCCTGTTTATTTGCAGCCCATGGTTTGGTTTGGATTTACACGGGGCTCAACACGCTGCCTGCAGGTGGGATCCTTTGTACATGGCCTCCACTGGGAACACGCTCCACAACAGTAAGGCGTCTCCCAGTCAGTGTGAGCACTGAAAGACACAAGCGGACAGCTGGCTGGAACACATGGGTACAGGGTGTCGGCATTTCTAGCCCCCAGGGAGGAAGAAATAAGCTTTATTTCTTATGACACCTTTGCTAGATTCTTTTATTCTGACTCTGAGTTTTACAAATTTCCAATTTCTTTTACAACTGTTCTAACTTCAATAAAAAACAAATAAAGCACATGCACAGACCTAGGGAGTTGGGAGTGGGAGCAGAGCCACCTTCACGCAACCTGATCGAAGAGGCTAGATCAAGTTGTCAGTGACTGAAAAACCTACCAAAAGGCCATAGCTGTCTGACCTACATGAAACAAGCTCACTATCTCAGTCCAGCTGTTGAGTCAGACACAACAGACACCCCTTTCCAGAAGCTTCAGGAGAGGAACTAGTAAGCGAATGGGCATGAAAACTAAACTCCCCTCTTATCTAGAGAGCTGCAAACCAAGCTACTCCCTCATATGCTCGAGAGCTCCATTGCAGAGCATTCTGCTACCTCGCCCGAGCTGCACCTATTCTGGGGACAGAGGATTTTGGTCTGTAGGGAGGTAAATCTGGCATCTTTCATGCATTCGCACATCTCTGTTTTCTTAAAATAATGGCCTTATGTCCATTAACATCGTTCTGCATGGTTCTTAAGAGAGGAGTCATTCTCTAGTTTTCCTCTAGCGAATCATTAAAATTCATTTGAATGAATTTATCTTTGAGAAATGAATTTCAGCACAGAAATCAGAGCATGAAATTCAGAAGAAAACACTGGATAAAAACAACAATAAAATAAAATTAGTCCAATTTTCTAATGCCCTTCCAAAACCCAAGGTTTTGGGAGCTGGATAAACACTGGGATATTTTCTCATAAAAACATTAACAAACTGACTCAAGAAGGTTGGTGCCCTTTAAACTCCAAAAGTTCCTGTTCAGACACTACTGTTTATAATGTCAACAATTGCTGTGCCCAGTTAAGAATTTTAGGCCTGAACTGTTTGATTGCAATAGGTTCACTAGTGTCCTAACTTTGCAACAGGAAGGTAAGACACCTAAAGACAACCCTTCCATATCCATTATGCAGACATCATGGAGCCCACTAGTAACAAAGGGCATGCAACAGCTCAAACCTTTCTTTGCAATCCTTACATTGCATCATTTCTGATAAAAAACCCCACACACAAACGTTGAAGCCTGACCCAGAATCCAGTCTGCACACCATCTTTATGGCCTTCACCTTGTTTTGTTAGTGCATCTCTAAGACCTGGAGTGATCATCTCCCTCCTTTCACGCTCCTCATTTTTCCCAATGCTCTGCTGAAATGGACCTGTCCTGCCAGTTTCTTCCTCGAGTTCACGTTCCTTCTGTTAAAAGAGAAAGAATTACAATCATTCAGCTGAATATGCAACATTTAGACATAGAATATTCCTAGCAACCTCAAATCAGAGCTATTAAACCTGATAGCAATTCTGGTGCACCAAGATGAACCTGGCACTCATGTAATTCACTTGTTAAAAGCTCATCATCTAATATCCCATTCCCCCCTTTGCCATGCTGTCAAACACTTACATTTGGAGTCTAATGGAGCTTGGCATCTAAATCCCACAGAAAGTCAATAGGATTTGGGCACCTAACTCCACTAAATTCCTTTGAAAATCTCCAGCCACAGTGACTTTCCTCTCCAAGTACGTGTGCAGGGATCACACCACTCTACCACCAAAATAGAACAACTTTTTACTTAAAACGTGGCTGTAACAGACCACAGAAGGATTTTAGACAAGTAAGACAATTTACTGACCTGAAGACATGTAATGTTGCCCCTACACTTACACTAAGTACTCTAGGACCTTTCCCGGCCTGTGCTTTGGGCCCCTGTTTATAGCTATTTAGAGCACTGCACACTCGAAAAACATAACTCTGCCTTTTATGCAATATTACTGCAACAGGCAGGATTCTCAACACAGGACTAACCAACTTCCGAGGGAGGGCTTTCATCATCACAGAACCCACCTAAGATTAGACCCACCATTATCAACCACTGTATAACAACAAGAGCATTGGGCTCTCCAGAGGTATGATACAAATATGGTCAATCCCCTGAAGTCCAGCTTGACATGAATAAAGCAATAACAAGGAGTAGTATAAAGATAAGAAGGCCAAAGAAATATGTAACTGTGAATCCCCTGCTATATGGTGGTCACCTCTGAGATTGCATTGGCATTTATAATTCATCTGACAGCACACATGGAAGTGTATATAACAGTGGTTCCCAACCTCTTTTATACTGCAACCGGCAAACTCATTAAAAAACTTTTGGCAGACTGGCAGACACATTTGCATATTCATTACGGTAATAATTAATTTGCATATTTGTATATTCATTATGGTGATTAATTTTTATCTGTCACGTGTTATTTTGTCAACCGACCGCCAGCCATGTGGTTCCTCCAGTCCTGGCCAGCCAGAGTAGCCACCCGCCCTCCCACCTGCCAGCCACATGGTTACTCTGGCCCCAAGCAGCTGGAGCAGCCGCCCGTCCCCCCGCCATGCGGTTCCTCCGGCTCCAGCAGCCCGAGCATGTCTCGCGCCACGTTGCTGCATGGCTCTGCTTAGGAGGAGGGAAGAGTAGAAGTTTCTATTGTACGCACAAGCACACAGCTTAGAGGGAACTCTGGTGCCTGGCACACGGCCCCGCGCTGTCTCTCACCAGCCTGACTGGCCGGGTGCTCCAAGCCCCACTGGAAGGGCAAGCAGAAGAACAGCTTGTTGCCGTGGCTGCACAAGCTCACCAGGATCACTGATGAGGCTGGTGCTCTCACTCATCCTCACCCCACCCCCATAGGCGGAGGCGCTGCTACCACCACCGCTCCCCCTTGCCTCACAGCTCCCCACATGAACTACCACTGCGGGCCATAGAGACATCTCAGCTTAGGGGTCTAGAAGGTTGAACCTCTCTAGGACAGCACCCTTCTACTTGACCGGTGCCAACCCAGAGAATTTGCTGAACCATGGGAGGTCAATATGTCTAGCACCACCGCCAATACATCCACCGCTCCCTGGGCTCTTAGAAGACATTTAAGGGTAAATTAGAGCTAAACAACAGCAGAAAACACGGAGCCAAAACAAGTGTTTGTAAATAAACTTTATAGGACCACGGGAAACTGGCCACACCCATGACAAGAGGACATCCAGCTAACTAAAATCATGCCGGACCACACGTTGCCAGACCAGAGAAGGAAGAATTAGAGAAGTTCAACCTGTATTTAATTTTTTTTTTTAAATCTCATTTTTTCCCACCTTTAAGACTGTCTACCACTTTTTTCAAAGTGCGTAAACAGAACATCAGTAATTTGTTCCCATTTTAGCTGAGTACCCAATTTGTTTCATGTTTGGTAAGAATTCAATCCAAGACATTTCTTAAGGGAAAAAGCAACTTGGTGCCCTAGGAATTGTATTTATTCATTTACTTAATAATAAACATCTCATGTTTGTTATTTAGGATTTGAAAGAAAAAAGTAAATAATACAAAAAACAAACTTCTCAAGGGTGATTTAGCAAGAAGCTCTGAAGTAAATCTAACATGAATTCATTGTATTTCTGTAACAAATCAAGTAAATAGTGGCTACAGCCAGCTTTTCTTGTCCTTGACTTGGCTGCCAATAAAACAAGCCAAGTACTCATCTTTCAGTTCTATATTCACAGGCAGCAAAAAGTCCAGAAAAAATGAAAAGTTGGGAATTTAGATTTTTTTCTATTTAAGGCCCAAAACCTGAAGCTTGCAGGAGTTTTGCTGCTATACTTCTCTGGGGTCTAAATAAAGATAATTAAACAGTATGCTTCCAGACACAAACACACAAACCAACCTCAGTCTTGGATCAGGAAGAAATTTCTCTCTCTTTACTCCTATATGTACAATCAGCTAGGCACTTTATGGAACAGGTGAGAGAAATCCACTTTCCTCTGAAAAAGCAAGTATTAGTTGCCTGATTTAGAGAAGGTTCTGTGTTCCTGGTTAGAGCAGGAATAGAGAACAGGGCAATTCATTATCTGCGAATTCACAGCAAATAATTCAGATGTTTCTTTATGTGCATTTCTGTCAAATATGCCTCCAAATTCACACACAAAATGTAATCTCTTTCAGCAACTTGTGTTTATTTGGGGTCCTGCAGATATCTGTAGACACAGAGGAGAGCACCTCTAAGATGGTTATAGCTGAAACTGTAAAAACTCCTCAGCTGCATGTTTGGCTTTGTTATGTAGAATTCAAGATATTCAAAACACATTCTGTGGATAAAATTAGCAATTTCAATGTAAACTATGCACAGTTAATTTAGTCTTTTTAACCTGCCATTAAGTGTGTCTAGTTCTCACTGTGCCACAGCTGAAGAAAATCTGTTGATATAATTGCACTATATAATTTTCTAATCTAGCATGGCAGCTGCCACCCAAAATATCAAAAGATAGAGCTCTGTTTCACAGATGGTCCAGACCATAACTTGGTCTCCAAAGAAACATACTAAGGACCTCTGGAAATTGGTCTGGCTTATGGAAGATTGGTTTTCTAGTCAAGTGGCTCCAACCTTTTCAAATGACGGATAGTCTACACATATTTGAAGGGCACAAACATCAAGGAGATGGAATTACTTAGTGTTATCTAAGACACCAGAACTAGCAATAATGAACAAAAATAAAAGGGAAAATTTAGGCAGGATTATCAGCCTCCTAAGGGAAGTGGTGAAGGACCCACTGTTTCACATATGTAAAGCCAAAAGGGATAAAGTTCTAAAAAATGTACCATAAGTAAGGTCCTTTGATTTCAGTTTTTAGTGAAAAATTCCCAGATTGTACAAAAGCTGTTCAATATGTATTGATTTGTTTACCCAAATTTTGTACCACTTAAGTACACCAAGGTTCTGATTATGTTAAGAAACTCCAATATTTTACATTAGATAGATGTCTTCATGTTAACAAGCTAATCTAAGCGTCAGCGCAAAGCCATCTGTTATAAGGCGTGGAAGACACACATGCACCGTATATAAAGTTCATGAAATAAACCACAGCATTTTCTTCTTTCGAAATTCTTAGTTTTCGCTTTTTTGCAGGGGGGGGGGGGTGCGATCCTCCTATGTCCCAGTATTACCCGTACTATTTACTCAGACTTATGTGAATTTTGTGCACTGATTTTTCACCTTTTTTTTGTTATTATAATAAACATTGATAAATACCCAGGAATTTCTAAACAAAATACTGAAAAAATGATACCATCTACATGTTTTGTTAGTCTCTAAGGTGCTGCTAGACTATTTGTTGTTTTTTAAATTTTTCCAGTTACAGACTAACACGGCTCCCCCTCTGAAACGAGAGGGCCTTGCCCATAGGAAACAACACTCCCTTGGCAAGTATATGGATTAGATGAGCTAACAGGTCTGTTCTAATTCAGACTCAGACCTTAGTCAAACCGTTGAGCCCCTGCAGCCGTCTAGGCATCGACTATTTGATTAGTCAATAGGGCGCCTCTGCCTTTGCTGTTGCTACACTTTCAAAACAGCAGCGCCGCACGGAGCCCAAGGTCAGCAGGAGGGAGTCCCCAGCTGATCCCAGGCTCCACACAGAGCTGCCACTTTGAAACAGCACGTGCAGCCTGGGGACACCCCAGCTGGCCCCGGGACACCCCAGCTGGCCCCAGGCTGCATGGGGTGCTGCCACTTTGAAAACCCCCCTTTGATTCCCGCCCCCCTTACCGCCTTTTTCCTGATAGAGGCATTTGCTTATCGGATAGTCAATTAGTCCACCACGTCCCTGTTTATGGTCTAAATGCCCTTAATACTCCTATGCCAACATGGGGTACTTCCGTTTCCATTATTCAATCAGCAGCCAGACTAATTCAGAGCATCCACAAATAAAGCCATCTCCACGAACAGAATCTCAGATTTGGTGATTAAACAGTCGCTAAATCCTCAAACTATCTTCTCGTGTACATTTGAGAGTCTGTCCATTTGTTCAAGACCTCTTCCTAAAAGGTAAGAGCTACAAGCACCAAATTCAGCATACAGCTTCCTCTTGTAACTTAAAGCAAGGTAAGGATTTCGTTGTGCCAGGCAAATGGGACTGCTTCTCATATAACCATGCAGAAAGGAGACAATCGCCAGGCAGGTGGAAGGGGCTGGCTAGGGTACCCCCCCCTCCAGGACCGCCCCAGCTCCAAGCCACCTACCCCCCAACTGCCCTTTAGGGAGGACTGAGGGGCTGAAGCTCCTCCCACCATTCATATAGGAACACTGTTGGCTATTGCCCTTCATCAGGGAGTGAGGGGAATGTGACAGTTTGCTTCATTCCTCACTCTCCCTGGGAGAATGGGGGGCAGAAGAACAGTCCAGGACATGTACCCCTCTCCCAGCTGTGACCTCTGGAGCTGCAGTAGCCATGGAGAGGCACTTCTCACCTGACCCCAAGCTGCTGCCGTGACGGTGGGCGGGGGCAGGTCCTCTCTCCCTGGGGCAATCTGCATACTGAAGCCCTCATCCCTGGCCCTACCCCACAGCAAGATTTAAACAAAGCATGTGCTTTTCCAAAAAAACAAAATTGAATTAAGGACCCAAGCAATGCGGGTAAATCTTCGATAACCTATAAACAGGCTATACTTCTGTACCAGGCATCACTGCACAATTTCGCAAATAAAGTCTGGCACCGAAACAAAATGCAGGCAAGAAAGAGAGGAAAGTATGACAGCTGACAAATGGGACCAAAAAATAAGCTATTACATTCCAATAGCTCGATCTCGGAGTTGGTTTGATTAAAAGCAGGGAATATGCCACCTATTTTCAATAAAGCATTTCTAAAAAGCACAATGGCTCCTGAAAAGTTTCTGCCAATTCGATACGTGAGTAAACTGGTTGAAGAGATTTTTCCCCTCTCTCTCCCCCCAAGTAAAAGCCTTTGTTTCATCTCCTGTATTTAAAAACCCACAGGCTATTGGCCAAGCCCCTCTTACAGCTACCTTGATAGCCTAAATGCCCTGCAGGACAGGGCTGCTTGCAGCTTCCCCTGACGTATCTAGTGCCAGCCACTGTCTGAGACAAGACACTGCACTAGCTGAACCACAGACATGACCCGGACTGAAATACCCATGTTAAAAAGCTTTGAGGCTGGGATTTTTAGATGTACCTAAGAGAGCCGAGTATCTAACTTCTGCTCAGTTTGAATGGAATTTGGGCACATTGCCCCTTTTGGCTCCTTTCAAAATCCCAGCCCTAAATTCTTGAAGTCTATGTTGCTTTCCAGAGTCCAACCCTACAAGGTGCTGAACATCTGTCATGAGGTGCAGAGAATCCTCAACTCCCAGTGAATCACCTAATACAGCTCTCCCTGAAGGCAATTTAAGTTTTGCCATAGATCTCAATGCAAACCAGCATCTTGCATGATTGCTCCCATAATAAAAATACATAAAAAGCCCACATGCGAATCCCAAAAGTAAATCTAACAGCACGTTAGCAGGGTCTTAATACTTTTAATACCTGCTATGCAGTATGATAAAAACCACCATGTGGAAGGAAAGTCCATACACAGGTTTTACAAGGATGCAATTAAAATCATGACCTCTTGTAGCTTTTCACACAGTTTCAAGATTTTTTGGCACTAGAAATTAATTAAAAAACCTTCCATAGCCAGAAACTCCAGAAGTAGATGTTTTTGAAAATGTGTGGCTGTGATTCTAATAGTACCCAGGGGCCCGGTAATAAACCTGAATGTTAAAATAAAGTTAACCTGTATAAGGATGTTAAATTGCATTTAATCAGCTAATCGAGTAGTTGATGGAATTTCCATCGACTACTCAATTCGTCAACAAGGGGGAAAACTGCAGAACCGCAGAATCCCGGGAGCTAACCCCACTGCGCTCTACCTTTTAAATGTACTAAGAGCCACCTAGGTGCAAGCTGGGACAGCTGAGTCCTGACTCGCACCCAGTCCCCGACTGCGCCTCTGCCTCCCCTGTTCCCTCTGCGGAGATGGTGCTGGGGGGGGGGAAAAACAGGCTTTTATACTAGCTCCCCAAAGCACCAGCACCAGCTCCTGCTCCCCCCCACCCCCCCCAGAGGCAGCTACCGATAAGCAAAAGCAGGTTAATGCTATAGACTTCACGCATTTCCCTCTACCCCTCCTGTGGGGTAAAGTAAATTTTTTAGCAGGCTGGCCAGCAGCCGGGCTCAGTCTTGGCTTGCAACAGGTCTGGGACCTATCCCTGCTGCAGCTCGGCATTTGAAGTACATTAGGAGCCAGGCAGACAGGCAGCCTGGCTGTTCTGGCTCACACCAGGTCCAGAAGCTCAGACCCCCCCCCCCCCCGCCCCCAGACAGGGGCTGCTGCCATAGGGCAACAGGCAGCCGGTCCAGGAGGGGAGGGCTCCAGCTCCCGCCTGGCACCACACAGAGGCAGCAGGGTGGAGTGGCAGAGGGCTCCTTCGGAGTGAGGCCGGAGTGCACAGGCTGCTGGCCCCACCCCCCGGGGGACTATAGACTAGTCAACTCACCAATAAGAACTCATGAGGCTACTCAACTATTCAATTAACCGATATTTAACATCCCTATGGAGGGGAAGGGAGAAGCAACTAGTCAGCTACTCGACTAGTCACTTACATCCCTAAACCTGTAGATATAAAGATCATGGCTGAAATTTCCAAGAGTGACAAATGACTTTGGGAGCCCAAACTGAGACGTATCAAAGGGGGCCAATTTTCAGAGGGCAAGCGCTCAGCCCTTTTTGAAAAAACGTCCCTTCAAATACATGGACATCCAAATTCACTCATTTTTTAACATCCTGGCCTATATTAAGAGATTTCATATATCTCTCTCTGTTTCCATGGTATGCCAACAAAAATCACAACTAAAATGAAGCTAACATGGGTTAACATTATCTTGTGCTCCCCAGGTGTAAAGCCATTGAGGCTTATGCCACAAGTGGTACTCTACTCTGACACCAAAACAACCCATTACAACATTGAACTCCATGCCCTATATTTTGCAGATTGCTTAATGGATCTGCAAATTGTTCATCACCTGCTCTCCATTACTTCATTCTCTCCACTACAGTTCACAACAAAGGAGCAGACATGACATTTCAGCAACATGTACCCAAGTCATACACGTCCCAGAAAGGAAAGGAGGATTTTTTCCTCTGCAATCACGTTCCACGTTAAAAAGCAGTCTCGAGCCAATACTTAGAGCTACAAGTACATTTCTTTGTGCTAATCCTATTTGTTATGGAAGGGGAAGTCAAAGTGGTAAGTCTTTGAAGCTGGCTGTTCTTAAAAGCATTATTTTTAAATTAGAGACAACGTGACCATTCTGCTTCAATAGTAAGATGCCCAAGAACAGAAGGAAACATTTTGTATTACCTCGCCGAGATCTAACTGGTTCATGCTTTTGGAAAGGAAAACCCAAGCCACAGAGTCATAGTACCCTCATCGTTAGGAAAGGTGGGATCCACATAACTTAGTATCTGGGGGGCGGACAGACAGACACACACACCACATTCTACATGACAACTTAACCAAAAATTTCAAATCCAAACCATCCTAGGTGTTACAGAACTTCAGACATAGCTCTTCACTTTCAAGCTTGGTCACAGTAATACTGAAAACGGTTCCTGACAAGAGAGCAGGCTCCTCCTTCAGATATTTAGACAAGCACAAGCATCATAAGACTTATCATAACAGTATTAACTGAGCATCACTCTGACTACGTCAGCAGAAAGTCCGAAGACAACCTGTAGAGCAGGGATGTAACAGTGTAGTTGACTAACCAAGAAGCAAAAGCTTATAGGTTAATGCTATAGATTATACACGTCCACCTGCCAGTAAATTTTTTAGCAGGCTGGCCAGTAGGCCAGCTCAGTCCTGGCTCGCGCCAGGTCGGGGACCTACCCCTCTGCAGCTCTGCATTAAAAGTGTATTACAAACCACGGGGGTAGGCAGCCTGGTTTAGTTCCAGCTCATGCCGGGTCCGGGAGTTCAGCCCCTTTCATGGACAGGGGCTGCTGCCACCCTGCGCTGTTGCCTCTGTATCAGAGGCGGCAGCACGGGGTGACAGGCAGCCAGTCCACAAGGGGAGCTGGTTTTTAAACTACCTCCCCATGCAGACCAGTTCCTGTCTGGCACCCCGCATAGCGTGGCGGGGGACTCCTCAAGAATGGGGCTGGAGCACACTGACTTCAGGCCCCACTCCCGGGGACTACAGAATAGTCGACTAACCAATAAGAATTCATAAGGTTAATCGACTATTCAATTAACCGATATTTAACATCCCTACTGTAGAGATGTTCTGCCTTACATTCACACACATTAGTGGGGCTGCACAGGAAAGCTTCCATTAACCAATGTCTCTAAATAACTGTTCAGCCTCTGGGATTGGCAGGATATTATCCTTCAACAGCATTATAGGTCACAACCACGCAAAAGGCATGTTAAAGTACTCCTTTGATTTGCTGCAAATTGAGACATGTTACGGAAAAAGATGTCTGGTTCAATGTCTTACCCTACTTTTCTACCACATCTCCACAAGGTGGCATGTCTCTCTACTCTCTTGTCAGTGGTTTCCAGCCTTTTCCAAATGGGGACCCATTTTGACAATTCAGGAAGACTTGGTGACCCAAGGCAATTCAAAAACAGGGGGAATGGGGACACACTTGGCGACCCTTTTGAAATGTAATGGTGACCCATATTTGGGTCGTGACCCATAGGTTGGGAAACTCTGGTCTACATGGTGGAATCCAGGGGTCATAATTGGTCAACAGGAATTAGTGGTATCACCTAGCAGAGTTCCAAAGCCTTCTCAGAAGGCAGGTCAACTGCAAACCTGACACACTATTACTTTTACACAAACAGGGCTTGTTTCTGAATTTCACGCTGGTTTTACTCCTGGCGTATAACTCCTTGGAGATATTCCAGCATTTGCACTAGATTTAAGAATGGAATCAGGCTGAGAAAAAGTCTCCAGTTTCCTTTTCCAGATATTTTTTATTAGGCAGTTTTCTGGAAATTAAATCCCAAAACAGAATCATTCAGTAGGTAATGGACATCTTATGCGATACATATCCCAGGTGCAAAAGCTAGCCAGACTGGTGAGTCTGAAAAACTGAAGTGTAGATGGATGGAAGCACTGATTAAGTGGAGACAGACACATCTGTCTTTGCAGTCTGAGAGGAGGGAGGCAGGCTTCCTCTGCATCTGACAGCAATGAGAGATTGGAGTTTTTGCCTGGCTCTTCAGGGTTCCCATTGGTGGTAGCCCACTTGTCAGGCTGTGCAATGGCTATTTGGGGGGGGGGGGGGAGAGAATTGGACTTGGGCCCACCACCCTGTGCTCCTCAGGCCAATGCTCTATCCCCTAGGCCACTCCAGAATCCACCTATCCTCCCTACATTGTCAAACATGGCAGCAGCCTCACTCCCCCAAAGTGGTAATCAAACCAGTATCCTCCTGGTGTAGACAGAGGCAAGGGTTAGGGTTCACAAATGTCTCCACCAGCACTGAGAGAAAGGCCCTCTCACACTGTCTGTAATAGCAGTCAAGTCCAATTTGTCCTTATCTGGAGGCCGAGCTATTTTCAACCCCACATGAAATGGGTTAGTATCCTTGATCAACCACAGGTCATTACCGTACGTAGGCATGTCGCACCTGGATACAATAGGCCTACACTGCACTTGTCAGGAAAGCAAGATTTAGTATCCCCTACACCAGGGGTCTCCAACCTTCTTAACCATAAGATCACTTTTTCAATTTAAGTGCAATGTAAGATCTACCTCAAACCCAAATACCCTTGACCAGCTTCTCTGAGGCCCTGCCCATTCCAACCCTTCTCTGAGGCCTCACCCTGCTCACTCCATCCTCCCCAAATATCATTCCCTTTCACCAGGCTGGGGTAGCAGGTTGGGTGCAGGCTCTGGCCTTGGGCTAAAGGGTTCGGAGTGTAGGAGGGGACACCCTGCGGGGAGGGTGGACTAGAGGATAGGGCATTTGCCTGGAAAGTGCAGAGCAGTGCGTTCAAGTCCTGCCTCTGCCCACCAAGGAGCGGAGGTATAACCAACACAGGCTGCCCCAGGGATGGCCCTGGCTCCCGTATTAGGCAGGCACGATAAGGGACCTGCTGAAAGTAGGGCAGTGGAGTGGGGATCTCCAATGAACTAGGGATAGGACATCAGCCTCTGGAGCACAGGCTGGTGGGCTCACTCCCAGCCAGGCAACCAACTCAGGCTGCCCCAGAGATGGAGCTGACTCCTGCATTAGGAAAGCAGGATAAGGGACCTGCTGAAGATGGGGGGTGGTTCTGGAGTGGACCAGCACAGTGTTTCTCAACCAGTGGTACAAGTAGTCTTAGGAGTATAACAACTGAAATTTGGAGAAAAGTGAAGTTTTACAGTAAGCACTTGATTATTTTTGTACTTTTTACACCCCAAAAATTTAATCATCCGCCCAGCTACAATTAAGTATTTAAACAAATGTGTTGCAATGGTAGAAAAAAACCTGTGTCTGAAAACTGTAAGTACTTATTTTTTTAAAGGGATACATTATTTAAAAAAAAAAAAAAAAAAAAAAAAAAAAAAAAAAAAAGGGTTGAGAAACAGTGGACTAGGGGATAGGGCATTTGCCTGGGGAGGGCAGGGCTTTGGGCTTGAGAATCACCCATCCACTCTGGGAGTGACCCAATAGCTCCCCCAGGATGGAGCAGCAGTGGTAAGGCAGGCTTACTCCTGCTCTGGCCCTGAAAGCAGGTGGCATGTACAGCAGTGGTTCCACATGCTGCCTCTCATCTACAGGCCCCAACCCCACTGGCCTCAGTTCTCCATTACTGATCAATGGGAGCCGCAGGAGTGGCATCCATAGACAAGGACAGCAATTGGGGACCCCCTGCTCTGACTCCCTCAGGGGCTGCAGGGACATGCCAGCCACTTCCAGGAGCACAATTACCACAGGGAGAATGACTTCAGCCATGACAGGTTTGGCGTTTTAGAACTCACTCCTCAAAGAATTAAATTTAAGCGCAAGAGAAATGAAAGTTATGAAATGCACAAACCAGTCAAAAACCAAAAATACAACACTTTGCAAGCAGTAAAAGTAACATCAACCCCCATGTACGTGTTGGGTCAGGAGATGAGGGAAGGACAGGGTGTGTTTGTGAGAATAACAGACACACACAGTGTGTGAGTGACAGAGATTTGCATTGCCAAGCTCCCTCCAGCCCTTCTCTCTGTGTGGAGACAGGGTACAGGAGTGGGGGGAGGAGGACACCCTGACATCAGCACCCTCCCACACCCTGCACAGCAAGCAGGAGACTCCCAAAGGGCAGCAGGACAGTGTGGGGAGGGGCAACTGAAGTGCCAGCACTTGATAGTTTCCCAGCCAAACCAGTCAGGATCCCCTGTCAGAGGCTCCAAGATCTACTGGCAGATCCCGATCTACTGGTTGGTGACCACTACCCTATAGTTACAATTATATAAGGTTATTGGCAGAAACAGGTTCATGCTGTTTCCCTGGCAGAGGCCTGCCCATACTACAAACCCAGACAAACGCTCTATGGCAGGGCTACTCAACACACGGCCTACGGCTTGTTTGTTTGCCTTCCATGGTGCAGTTTGGGTTTACGCAGGGCTCAACTCGTGGCCTGCGGGTGGGACCCAAAAAGAAAAAGTAGTCAATATAATGATCTTCTGTTGATATGCGTTTTAGTAGTTAAATTCCTGGACTGTCATTGCTCATTAAAAGTGCTGTCATATGGGTGGAAATCGGGTATATATTGCATTTTATTAATATCAACAGAACTGAGTTAAATGGGGTCTGTGTGTTGCGTAGTCTTGCCTTAATCTTTGTATTCATGCCCGTCAGCGTGAAGGAAGCTATTTGCATGTATATGCAACCACACTTAAGTTGTGGCCCTCGGCATGTGCTGTATCATTGTGGCCCCCAGGGCTTCCAAAGTGGAGTAGCTCTGCTCTATGGCATGGTTTTGTAAAGTGTAATGGAGTAACCTCTGGGAACAGGCACAGTTTAATACATCAGCTTACAGTGTGGTTAGGCCCGGTTTACATTTGTAAAATGGAGTAAATACTATTTCCTGTCCCACCCTTTGTCCATCTCATGGATTTAGGCTGTAAGCTTCTCAAGACAGGCATGTTTTCCTGCTATGAGTGTGTGTAACACCTCGTACAAAGGAGTCTCAATCTCCATCACAGCACTTGGTGCCCCTGCCACAAATGATGGAGAAGCATTTCTGTCCCACTTTCAGAAGTGCTCAACAATCTAATCATTTGCAAAAGGAAACAAAAAACTGTGCCTCGCCTGAAAGTGAAGAAAGGTCCTCATGGGTAACATAGTTCCTAAAGGGCAGTCAACTCCGAAAGGTTATCTTCTGTCCTGCGAAAGCATGCTTCTTTGAACTATGTCAAACACTTCGACATTCACAATAAGCAAGTAGGAGGTTCGACTACAGACTGACTACAAATAAGTTGACTGACAGTGGCTTTACTGAAGTGGAGCCAGCGGGTGCCTGGGAGGCCAGTGACAGGAGACCTCCCCTGGTCCAGCTAATTCCCTTGTCCTGGTCCCAAGGGTGCCAGATCAGGGAGGTCCGACCTGTGGCCAAATGAAGAATAAGCTGGGTAGAATGTTAGGAGTTAAACTCTGATGGCCCCTGCATGGGTGCAGTAGAGGGGGAACAGGAAGTAAATAGCAATAAGTCAAGGCAAGTTTCCAGATCCCAATGTGCACCCCATCCTGCAACTCTGCTTTCTTTCCCACTGTTCCAGTAAATGTGAACAGATGTTACGGGTGGGTTAAGGTACATAGGAACTATTGTGCACAAATAATAATAATAATGACTATAGGGCTCAAAGCACTATAAAGGCATTATCCCCATAAACACGCAGATGGAAATAATTTTCTTTACAATTGTGATGAGTGCTGGCCAGCATTCAGTGACTTAAAGGGTTAAACTCAGGTAGCTAGGAGGTATTGGCAGGGAGCCAGGACAGCCAATGGCAGAGGGTGTTGAAATTTGAATTGGAAGATAAACCTGCCTGCTGTTTTCTGTGTGAGTTCTGAGCTAGGAGCTGGAGAAATAAGATGAATTGAACGAGGCAGAACTACCATGCCTACAAGGAATACTGGGCATGGAAATAGACGGGACCTTGACACACAGGTCATGAGTAGATAGGAAAAAAAAAATGTATATTTAAATTGTAATCAGGTTATTTTCTTTGTTTTGTTGTCTGTTTAAACTTTTCTGTGCTAAGTCCGTGTCCCATTCACTGTATCTAAGTTTCACCAAGAGATACCATTTTTCTCTCTGTTTTTATCTGTTCCTTTGAAACACCCAGCAACCAAATAAGTTTTAGCAAGTATATCTTTTCGGTTTTGTTAATAAAATCACCTTTAAGGTGACGATTTGATTCTTGCGTCATGGAAGGTAACAAGGGGTCTGTGTGTGCATGCCTAAGATTGAGAAGTCAGCTATCAGAGACTTCAGTTTCTTTTCTCTTTTTTTCTTGTGATAAAAGAGCTTGGGAGTACCCCTCTGGAAAAAGTTCAATTGAGTCTAAGAAGAATGGGTTTTTTTACTCTTGATGGTGGCAGCCTGTCTCCCAAGACCAAGGAATCTGTGACCTTGGAGAGTTTAGGCGGAAGCCTAGAGAGGCAAGGCATTTAAGGTCTCTTGCGGGCCCGCACCTTCAGCACTCCGAGTGCCAGAGTGGGGAACAGCCTTGACAGCAAGTAAGTTGTCTGATTTTCTTTTTTTCCATCAGACAGCCTACATGAAGTTCAAGAATTTGTCAAACAGACAAATCGAGGATTATGATCAGCAAAGCTACATAAATCAGATCACAATGCTGGAAACTATCCCAAACCTGTCACTAGCTTTTAAAATTTGTTTTAGAAGCAAATGACTCTGGATTTAAAACCAGCATAATGAAGATTAGAATCTGGCCCAGAGACTTAACTTAAAAATGAATACTGGTTCTTGTTCAGCTATCCCTCTGCCTCCACATAAGTGTTATGGCAACTTTCCCGGTGTGCTCCAGTTGGCCATTAATTGTGAAACTTTATGGTCCAGAACACTAAGCACGCTCAGGTTTGAATACCAACATCTGGTAAGCCATTTCTTGCACAGATTTTGAATCAAAATCTGTTGTTCTTACTCAAGGAAAGCTCCCACCAATTTCACTCAGAGTTTAAGTGAAGACTGTAAGATTTGGCCTTTCATAATGATAAAACTTTAAAAAGGGGCTTTTAAAAAAAAAACAAACAAACACACACACACACACACACACACACCACACTTAACATAGGTTTACAAACCTGATGAGCTCAGTAAATATCCTCTCCCTTTTACAAGATGGCTAAAATGAGACAAGAGATCAAGTGACCTCCCCAAGGACGCAGTGTATCAATGGCAGAATAGGAATAGTATCCTAAAGTCCTAACTCCTTGCCCCCATTTCAGTCCCATCCCGGTTCATTTCCAACTATCCCTTTGGTTTTTTTACATGCACCAACCCTTCTACTTTAACTTTGCAACTGTGTCCATATACAACATTAAACTTTTTTGCTTTGGAAAAGAAGAACACTAATATTAAGACAATACAAAGGAAAATATGCACGCGTGATTACCTTTCAACAGAGCCAAAAAATTAGGTGATGATCATTAATAAATGTAGTTTATAAATATGAGGGTTAATATAGCAATTCCTTTAGTTAGGACAGATCTGTATTTCTAGTTTATCACTATCATACAGCTGTGGGAGATGCACTCTACTC
This sequence comes from Pelochelys cantorii, assembly GCA_032595735.1. Lineage (NCBI taxonomy): Eukaryota > Metazoa > Chordata > Testudines > Trionychidae > Pelochelys > Pelochelys cantorii. The sequence goes on along the minus strand of CM064346.1, from coordinate 4,822,762 downwards.
AGAAACAGTATCCCTGTGATTAATGACCATTGCTTTAAGAGCTAAAAATACAGCCACTACATTTCACATTTATCAGATAAACACATTTCTGGGGAGACACTTTAGAGGACAGAGAAGGTGCACCATGTTTTTAATCACTCAAAAGCAGAAGTAGCTGTTTAATCCATCTTTTCCTGCTAAACCAAAGCTGGCTGGGGAAATAAGACCAAAGCAGATTGTCTGTTTGAAAAGCAACAAAATTGAAACAATAGCTAACGGCAAGAAAACATAGGAATTACCTTTGTAGGTCAGGCTGCATTCCATCTCATCTAGTAACCTGTCTCTGAGTTAGAACGGTGCAAGAAAGCTTCGGAGAAAGGTGCAAGAAACCCCACAGCGGACCACTTATGGAGCCCCCTCCTTTTGGGGGGCTAATTATTACTAGGGATGTTACAAAGGGAGTAAATAGCTAATTGTGTAGTCAATAGAAATTATATTGACTACACAATTAGTCAATAAGGGAGGAAGACTCCAGGAGTTACCCCTGCCTGCTCGCCCGGCCCTTACTACATTTAAACTGCAGAGCCACAGCGGGTGTAGCTCCTGGACCCAACGTGAGCCAGGACTAAGCTGGGCTTGCTCAGTCCCGGCTTGCACCAGGTCCAACAGCCACTGTCCGTGGGGGGTCCCAGCAGGGAGCTGGGAGCCCCTGCAGACAGGGGTTGCTCTAGCAGCAGCCCGTTTGTGGCCACCCCCACTCCCGCTGCACCCCCACCCCTTGCTGCCTCGGCTACTCAACTACTCGCATTCCTTCCCCCCCTTGCTGATAGAGGCAGCAAGGGGGAAAAGGAATGCGAGTAACTGGCTACTCAACTACTCACATACATCCCTAGTTATTACTAACTACCCATCAGTTAATGGTTGCCTTATGACCCGAACATGGAGATTTTTAATGCGCCTTGGAGTTTATTTTATCCTGTCATATGAAACTATAGATGTTTTCATTATCAATGGTTCTCAACCATGGTCCAGGATCCCCTGGGTGCCGCAAGCAGGTTTCAGGGGGTCTTCCAAGCAGGATCAATATTAGACTCACTGGGGCCCAAGGCAGAAAGCCGAAACTCCTCTGCATGGGGCTGAAGCCCAGTACTCTGAGCCCCACAATCTGGGGCTGAAGCAGAAGCCTGAGCAACTTCATTTTGAAGAGTCTCCTCTGGTGTGGCAATCGCCCTGCTTGCTATCCACTAACACTGGTCCTGGCTTTTACATGCAGAAAACCAGTTGTGGAGGCATAGATAGGCCATGGAGTTTTTATAGCACACTGGAGGGTGCTCAGAAAGAAGAAGGTAGCGGACCCCTGATCTATATGAAGGTCTAATCCCTGTCTTGAACTCTATTAAGGACTTGGCTTCTACTGTAGCTTGGGGCACTGAGATCCACAAGCTAGCTCTGTCATTGTGACAAGGCGGCGTTGCCCCCACACTGAAGCCCCAGGAGCTCCCCCGGCCCAGCTAGCTGAACAGGCCCCACCCCCACGGCCCGGCTGGGCATGCTCGAGAGTGAGGCCGGGGATAAAAGGCCGGGCAGGCAGGCAGAGGGAATAGCTGGAAGGGCAGGAGCTCCTGAACTGCACCAGCTGCCGCAGTCACCCCAGGAGCAGCCCCAACCTCACCGAGAGCACTGGACAGGGAGACCGTCGGACTGGGACTGACCCGGGGAGCAGCACGCGGAGGACAGCGCCCAGCGCTGGAAGCAGTAGGAAGGAGCCCAGGGCGGAGGACTGACCTCCAGGAGCTCGGCGTCTTCCGGCAGGCGTCCCCGCCGAGCAGACAGGGAAAGCTTTCGCTGCCATCGGGGCCCTGGGCTGGGACCCCGTGGAGAGGGAGGGCCTGGGTCCCCCTAGCTCCCCACCACCGTGCTCCCTAGTTTGTGGGGCAGAAGCTCATGGAGGGGCTAGGCCAGAAGGCCCTCTACAACCCTACAGAGGGACTTGTACATTGGGATTAGGCCTAGAGGGCCGTATATACCTGAATAGAAGGACTTGTACTTTCGGGGAATTGGGCCTATAAAGCCATATATGCTCTAAAAGAGGGGCATCTGGGTGAAAGTAAGGGCAGCCCTGTCCGAAAGGGGCCATAATCCAGTCTGGGTTACCGAGAGGCAGGCAACCCCCTCGACAGTCATATAAAAATAGTATTTCCTTTTATCAGTTTTTAAGTCCTCTTTTTGCATTATGAGAAAATGTGAGCAGGCACCTATGTTTTACCTCTATACTATTCATTATTTTGTATACCTGCATCATATCCCCTGGCAATTCTCTGCATGTAATGACTTACTATGCCAATGGTTGAATTGTGAAGCAATCCTATAGGTGCAGCCATTTATAGTAAGAAAAACAAACACTGAAGATTTGATGCTGAAGTGCAGAAGAATCTGAAATATGAACCTCATTCGTTCAGAGCACAGCGAGAAGGGGCAGATATGTTCAACTGGAAGTCTTTTCTGTCCGTGTTCAATTGCTGTTTAGGACTTTTTGTCCTCATCGTTGTGCTACTGCATCCATAATTCTGCGTCTTATCTACCATTATCCTGCTGCCTACATTAAATCCCCTCTTTTGTATAATCCTAAAACTTGCAGTGTGAAAGGCAATATATAAAACAAAACATCTAGTTCTAGATTTCTCAGGCAAGTCATGTAATAGGTGATGGAATTTCATTCAGCAAAATTAAATGAATATTAACTGCAGAGAGCTGAACAAACATTCACTATTAAGATGCTGCTATTATAACCTCACTCTTGTGGCCACTGCATTAAAATCAAGGCAACAAGGATTTATGGTTAGACAGCCCATGCATTCAAATCTCTGCCACCAATCCTTGCAAGTGACAATACACACCCACACAAGGAATTAAAAATAAGTCCTAAAAATTTTCAAAAATTATTTCTTACTGCCCCCTACACATAAAGGAATGTGCAAGTGTTCATCCCTAGCTTTTGGAATTTGACGTCAGACACTAATGTCTGAAATACTTATAGATCAACACTGTAAAAGAAAAATCCGAAGCCAAGATACAACACTGCATTCTATAAATAGATTTTTAGGCCCCTTTCTACTCTCACTCATCTCATTTTAAGTCAAAGCGATAGAATTCCATTGATTTCGATGGAGTCAGTGTGAAATCAGAATCAAGCCCTGTGAACTTAAGTACAGGTTGAACCTTCTAAATCCAGGATTCCCTGGTCCGACAGCATCCATGGTCCAGCAGGATCATGGATATTTCTAGACGAGAGAGCCCCAGTGCCCAGGAGTGCGAGGCGGTCAGGAGTCCAGCGGAGGAGAGCCCCACCATCTGGACTGATGAGCCCTGTCTCTGGGGAGCCCCGCCCCAGCAGTGGGGCAGCCACTGAATCCCATGCATAGGGGGAGGATGAGAGGTAGAAACAGAAAATTTCATCTTTGGTCCTAGAAAGGCAAAGTGTCAAGCAACAGTGAATTTTTGTTGCCTTTCCAGAATAGATACAGAAATTCTGACTTTGGTCCCTACCAGGGCAGTGAT